>OX384532.1:2502500-5002500 GCA_947538915.1 Tenthredo distinguenda | reverse complement strand
TCCTACTACTGCAGGAGGTGCACACACGCTCGATTTTTACCGTTCGGTACAATGCCGTTTCCATTGTGAAACCGCCTTATGCCTTGATTTCTTCACAATTATAATGCCTAGATTAGGTATAACAGTTGGCAGTTTATCGTAACGAGAAAATAAGTATCCTTAACTATACATTTCTTCAAGGCGAAATTTGCCGAGTTTAAATTCCAAGATGATGAGGATGACTCCTCACGCTAATGATAATCGACAGTTTTTTTAGAATTTTAGAGAAGAGGAACGCGGCGTCATTAGAAAATACAGTTAACTAAGTACCTCGACTAGGTATCGCGGCAAACAGTTTAACCGTTTGATTACTTTACTGTTTTCAGTCGAGTGCTCGTTACACAACATTATGGGTAACTTCTTCGGTAAAAGTACGCTAGTTTTGTGGACAAAAGGGAAACATATCGTAGAAGGTGTAATAGCAGTGTGAGAGCTTATAGTTATACTAAAGACTCGTGTTGCCGTATACATATGCAAGGAGTAATAACCCCAATTCTGCTTTGAATTGACGATAGGTGGCGCTGACGGGCGTATACATGCACCGTGCACAGGCGCAGTGGTAGCATTCTCGTATGTTACTTGCCTAGCGTTTGCGTCAACTCCTATATTGTATACTTGAGGGTATAGGTAATATAATATCTACTTCCAAGTCGCGCAAGTAGATGCTAAGAAATCGAGGCTGCATATTTTATCTCGCGAGAGAGCCCAGCGTCTAGTTTGCACCTAGCGGCGAGCGCGGAAGTACTATGTCTGAGGGAGACACTGGATAGATTATGATACTTGTATGAAAGCGCGAGAAATACGTATAATAGGAACTCTCAGGAGTTATAGAACTTACGTTATATGGTGATATTAAGAAAAACATCCATGGTAATGATGCAATACTTTTGCCTTTTATAAACTACTATAAACTGATCGAAGGGACTACCTTTATTATATCCATGCAATATTCAGACCAGAGTTTCAGACTTTTGTAAATATATTCCAAGTCGTACTAAACCTTCGCTGTAAATCAACTTCTGTAAACATTATTCTACATATTTGAGTTCTGTCCTCAAACTATCGGATACTTTTGATGGTATCTACGAGATAAATCTTTCCGCGAATCTGACATATTCCTGCGAGGGAATTAGATAACTATAACTATCGATGATGTACGGAGTCGTTTTTCATCCGAAAGAATGATCGATAATAATTGTTTCACAGGACGTTCAACTTTGCACGTAGTTATTTCACGCACGATTTTCTACCGATAGCTTTTTCGGTAATATAATGTACCACTTCGATAGCTACACTGATACTACCGATCGAAGCGATATTCTCATTCGATTCGATTTCAAGAAGTGCAGAAGACAATACAAAAATTGAAAAATAAAGAGAATTCGAACAAACAGATCATTTTCGTGCACTTTCACGCTACCTGTTGTATTGTTAGCTCTAAGTATATGATACACAACACTCTTTATGAGTCAATAATGCGAGACAAATTGCCCTACGTTCGGGAATCCTCGCTATATAAATCCTCGTAACAAATATTTATTTATATCTCGTTTTCTATGTATGGGTTGCTATCCTTCTATACACACGTGCAAAAGGCGCTTAAGAACTTGCGTCAGACAATCGCAGACGAGAAAGTAAATCTGTAATACATGCTTTAGATGACACTGCACGATCACGCTTACGTCAATCTCTCAAAAGGTCTTTACCGCATTTGTTGTTCGCAGTTACAGCTATTTTCGAAATAATTCTCTTTTATTCAATCACGTCGCATTCGTCGCTAACTCAATCGCTTGAGTTGTTATAACCGAAATTCTAACACAGCTGTTTGTGAAAGTAAGAAAAATATCAATACCTATTTCGATTGTCAGTGTCTAAGTGACGGTCTGACAGAAACCAGTCGAAGAAAGGCCTGCTATCCGCATAGCACAGATCGTCAGAGGCTTGTTCTCTAGTATAATTGAAAGTTCGACTTGAGTTTGAACGTAACAAGCGAGTTAAGCCTTTGTGCGGCAATTTCACAAGCACACTGCATCTCCGTAGAGTCCTAATAAGCGACGATCCACTAATGCCATAATACCATAATGCCATAACTGGTTTGAGAAATCGGGGAGAAAATACTTTTGCGGACAAGTGACCAACGCAGTTGCTTACAAGACTAGAAACGTACCTGTATTATACTTCTCCCCATTGTGGATGATACCTTTATTGCATACAACATAGAACACGCACCTACCAATCACAGGGAAATTACTAGTTGACAACATAATTTCTAATACGTAGTTGTGTGGCAAAATAGTAATAAAGACATGATGAAAAAGAGGAGAAAAAAAAAACGATCCATGAATAATTCACATTAATTATTTCTCTACGATGATCCACCGTATACAAATTATCAGTTGAGAATATGCTTGAAAATTTAGTATTTCGCTGATCATTACCATATCGATCAAGTTTCTAGCACCGAATACAGGTTTTTCAGGCTGCTTTCTCGAATTCGAAATTCTCTGATCTGCATTCCTTTTTTTTTTTTCCCCCGTTTTTCTCATTCCAAAAGTCAGAAGTAGACATTTTCCGCAATGAAAAAAGTACCCGACATATACACACGATGTAAGTAAGTCTAGGGCGTGCCCTACGAACATGCGTTCCACATGGTTTAAAAACACAAAGTTCCCACGCCGATCAACAGCGAATATCAGAGCTGTGTCCCCGTTATTACCGTAGTTGTTACTTGTTAGTTTCTACTTGTTATACTTGTTACTTGTTACTCGTTACTGGTTACTGGTTACTCGATACTCGTTACTAGTTACCAGAGGCTCGCTCAGACGCATCTTGGCGCAGCTAAGACTCTCGCATCATAAATTCATGATATACATTTCCCATACAACGTTAAATAGCAGCTCTTCATCCGGTGGACAATATTTTTGCCGTAAATTGAAGCTTTAAAGCCGTCCATAATATAGCCACGATGTATGCCGGTAGGCAAAAGTTGTGTCCATAACATACTAACACAGTTTCATCTCTAGACATCCCATTTTTATTTTCCCGATCTTACTCTATTTTTTATTGCCGATTGCAAGCGTCTGCATGGCAAATGCGAGCTGCACATTTATCGTCTCATTTTACAGCGCACTCTGTAATTAAACGTGCCTAGATAACCGAAGATTGTGGCCTAATTAAGATTGTCAATTTTTGTTGCAGGTTCGTATTTATGCAGCTATACAAGTCCGATATCTTATAAGTTAAGAATGCGATTCTCTGCTGCAGGCTTCAGTGGTGAGTTTGTATCGTTGTTATGCCAGCTTCGGTTTTTATTTCAAACGGATAACATTAATATAAGAATTTTTTCATCGCGGTATAGAGTACGCCCCGATACGTAGTTAGCTCTTCGTCTGGGAGCCGATCTCTTTGCGGCAACCCGTGGCTCGTGTACCTATTAATTATTTAGAATCTCTACTACCGTTGAAAATCGGTTTACTTATTATAGAATCAATTACCTCGCTGCAACAGAGGGTGAATGGTATGGGATATAGTTACGAACAAATTGATCGCAGTTCCATTATTATAGATAATTTACAATCCGTTATGGCAAGTCAGGAACGAACTCTTACAGTATTGAATTCAAGTCCTCATCATTTCCGATTTCTTTATTCTGAATTACAACCGGTTCTCAATTCGTGCGTGTCTCTTCATATATATATATATATCTTAGTTTTATACCTATAGGACATAAACAGAATTAATTAAAAATACAGCTAGAAACCAGTCCCCACTTTCAAACTCAATCACATTAATTATTATCATTACTCCATTAATCGGTTCATTTTTCCATACCGAAATGCAGTGTAACTTAATATTATATCATTCGTTTTACTCCATGGCTTGCACGACCACGTATCGGACTGCAGTACCCTACTCAGTTTCATTCATAAATTAAATGATTCAAAAACAGAAACTTCGAAGATAGATCCAAGTCTTACAAGACAGCTGCCTTGTAGACTAGACGATTTTTATTTTTTATACACGAGCATCCGGTTTCTAGGTGTAGTTAAGTGTTGAACTAGGTCGTAAGCGTCGTCTTCGAAACCATTACTTGATACGACTATAAAGATTATAGGGGCAAAATAGTAGTAGGTACAGATAAGACCAGGCCTTTACTATTACACTTATTACACCTGACCGAAGTGGGTATAATTTCGTTACCTTTGCTCCAATTCTCTTCGTTTTCATTGCGCAATGTTCTGCTTTATAATAAAATGAACTCTTCATACTGCTTCAAAAATGCGACATTATTCTAACGTAGAACCCCGTGTGAAAATTAACTTTCTCCTTTTTTTTTTACCCCGATGCGAAAATACAGAAAGACAGAAAGACTGCATTCAGTTGGACTCTAATCTATTCTAAGAGGTTCTATGAAAACGCACTGTCTCCTATCCTTTGACCGAATGTGTGTCCGAGATCGTGATGATGATCGGTTCATTGACTGAGAACGTTTACCGCCTCAGGTACAGAGTTTTCTTGGTACCCGTACTGATTCGTCGCAATATCTTCCCAACAGCAAAATGTACCAGTTCAATTTTTTCTATGTCCTAGTTATTGATGGGACAGACCGTAATTATTATACTTGGTATGACAGCGGAAGCATGGCGCCACCGTTAACGGGGCGACTGTTCACGTCCGATGCTTCCGAAGAGAATGATTTTTATTCTTCTTCGATTTCTCATCATTGATTAATTGACAATTCTCGTTAGTCTAGCTTCTTTTACCCCCAGGTTCTGCGCTTTTTAAATTTCATCGTTAGTAGGAATAAATTGGTATCATAATCGCTCGAAAGGGTTTACCATAGATTAGAACGGTGTGTGTAATTAAAACGTTCGATGGTTCTCATCGTTGCTAAAAAAATCACACACATGCTCTCTAACCACATTCTAAGGTTTCGTAAAGCAAAAAGGGAACGTGCGTCGCTGATGCGGTATTAGAATTTGAAAAATCATTGATAAATGAAGATATGGAACTGCGAGGAAGATGCCTCGGAGGAAAAACGACGAAACAGATGTACGAAAGATAGTAATGAGCCGTATAGAATATCGTTCGGCGACTGATCGCGAAGCCCATAAGTGCCGTGGGCTAATCTTGGCAGATAACTCACGTCGCATACGTATACGTATGTATACATACCTGCTTTTAGTTACCGAATGCTTTGCGGCGTATTCATAACGCCGTTTGAAATAGAAGATCTCGCGTGATTCTTATCGAATAATCTTCGCCGTTGGTGTTACAAGATTTGATATCAGCCTCGAGGGTTGTCAAATGTAATTTAATTATAACAAGAAAATAGTGACCAAAGTGAGGGAGAATCCTTGCGGGAAACCGACTGCATATATGCAGCGAATTTACGAGACAGTTGGATTATTTATGAGAGCAAGATGACGCGCCACGAGGTCCAACTGAAGATGGTAAAACGAGAGGAGAGATCCTTGATGGGGGTCTGGAACGCGGTGTCTTTAAATAAATTGACTTACACATAGGTAATACTTGCGAGTGACGGAAAAAATCCAAGGCACCCAGACCTGGTAGCCACCAACGTCATGTATAAGACATGAGTTCTTGGCTCGGAGATGCAATGAATAAATGTAAATTTCTACCTCGTAATAATTGCTGGACTGGCACCACCACTGTAATCACGTTAATAGCTGCCCCCTTTCTCTCTACCTTTACGCCCCCATGCCCCCAGAACCCTCTGTCAAGCGTGATAACTGCCGGTGCCATTAATGGTACTTTTCATGAGGTTTTATTCTTAGGTACTTTGCGATGAAAGGTAAAATCGCGGAGATGAGATTATTTGGTAAAAATTTATCCGCGGTTTTAATCACTCCTGCACGAAGGTGATTGCGCCTATTATGGTAATGAACTTATTAGGTATGGTATGCAAACCGAGAATATATGAGGAACGAAAATCCATGGACGTTTAGGTACCCTTGAAATAATCAATCGTGTAACATGCAGATTCTTTTTCAGGAAGTCGTTTAGCTATGGTACGCGCTTGATGAATCAATCGTAGATCGCGTTCAAGCGCTCATTATATTCCGCGAAATCGATGAGCCTTCCGTGTTTCGCCGTAAATGAAATTCCAAGCTTGAATTTGAAGAACTGTGGTGTCGAGCCCCGAACGTCGCAACATCAAAAAGCTAATTAGTTTAATCACACTTGAAGTCGATTTTTGGAGAAACAATGGTGAAAAAAGTTAGATGGCATTTCTTGACGACGACTCCAATTAAAATAAACTACAGTCGCCGTTCTTTGCCCTTTTATTTCCGAAAACCTTTCGCTGTTCTTTGACTTTTTTTCTCCGCAGTTCTCTCTTTATGGCTTGCGACTTCAGCGCGGGAGTCGCGCGCTACCTACACATTCCTGTGGCTCCTTTGATTATTACGCGGATTCCTCGCGGATTCCTTAACTCTTAGTGAGTTCTTGCAAGGCGCCGTGTGTTGCCGTTGCGGTTATTGAACTCGATGAAAAGGTTGAGAAAACTCGATTGCAATATATTATGCACATTTTTTATTTTACAAATTTTATTTTACAAATTTTAAAAATTATACAAATCCTTGGATCTCGTGAGAACGTCACTCCTTTCAGAAATGGGGGAAGGGTTTTCCTTCTGACGGACCTCAGTCGGAGTTCTGTATAGGAGTTCTCCGAGAGGTTCATGGAAGAAGTCCCGCATGGAATATTGAGGAGGATCAATCCCGTGAAAGTTGTGATGGTCAAGGGCGAAGGATGTTCACTTGTAATACCAGTCGGAGTATTTTCGCCTGTTTCGACGAAGCATTACATCTTCACTTGAACCAAAAGACGTAAAACCCGATGCTCAAAATTATACGATCAACCGTGTCGTGGAAATCATAAATTCTGGAATCGACTGTCCACAGCGATTGGGAATCTGAAATCATGACTGGCAAGTCTAAAGTCTCGGAAAGAACGATGGTGTTTGTGACGGTCCGTGGTGGCGAACACTGGCCGTTGTCCATGTCGTTTAAATAAACATGAAGCTGAGAGATGGGTCTGTCCCAACTACTAACACTCCTAAAAATCATGTTCCGATTACAAATGACAGATTCGAATTTTTTTCAATGTACATTTCTTCGCAGACTTGATTCGAGGAAGAGAACTCCTTGTCAAATAATTCGGTATCAAATTATACAACGCTAAACAAAAAAACATCAGTAAATTATTCGTGTCTACGGAAGGGTTGGATGAAAAGAACAAAAAATTCTAAAGTATAGTTCACCCGGATTCTTCAATCCGTTCATTGCAAGCCGTGGCAGTCAGCTAATTGTAAGTTAAACATATAAACGTTGCAAAATACAGCCCTGCCGAGTGAGGAGGTAATCAAAGCCGTTCCTTTACACAGGATAAGACGTCACTTATATCATCCGTCAATGTCAGAGCCGCTACCGCAGTCTATGTTCAGACATACCGAAAGCTCTTCGGGTAGGTATGAGGTATGGATAGATACGTGTGTATAAACGTAGCGAGAGTTTCGCTCAGTGGTTATCGTATACGCGGTTGAATTTTCCACACCGCATGACGTATGCTGCAAGCTGGCTCGTTTTATTTCCAATTTACGACAGGAAGTCATTACCGCATGGAGATTCACCGTGCAAAGGGCGAAGGGCAATTACGCGCGCGAAAAGAACACGAACTGCCTTCCGTTCGACGTAAAAACGTTGATTGTAAAGTAACGCTGGCGACCATACCTGCTGCTGTAGTAGAGCACAAAAGGTTTCCAATCAAAGATGAATTTCGCAGCTCAATGATTAAAACCACAGTTGTTTACGGTGACGAGTAACTTTGCACGGTTTGCAGGGAAGTTTTTACTTTTATTCTTATTCAAGGATAGAACCATGCCAAAGAAACCATTGGAAATCGCCGATGCATGAGAAGGTACTCCATACGTTGTTTTAATCGAAGTTATTACATTTTTGCCGTGGAAAAAAAATCGAATATTGATCGTCCACGTGAAGAGACTGTCTTTTTATCCGATATCTTAGAATCTATGGTGAGAAATACGAAGCCTTCCCTGTTGGAACTCGGGGAATGACTATCATGGGAGCCTGTAAGAGACTGGCGACAACAGCGCGTAGATATTGCGGATAGATAAGCCCTTTCTTGAGCCTGAAATACTGCGTGGTAAAAATTAATGGTTCTAGCAGTAGTCTCAGACGAGTGGGTAATTTCACTTTTTCTACTCGGACTTATAACTCACTGGTTGAAGATATGAAAGAACTGAGCTGAAATAAAGAAAATAAAAAGCTCAGCTTCGGAATGCCGCGTACCGAGCCACGTTTGTCGAAGAGACTTGCTACGTCGAATCTTTCTTATTTCCGTCGTTCAATTTCCTCAGAGAACTGCTGCTATTTCTCGGTTGTTCCTGTTTTTCTATTAACCATAAACCCTCTATCTACGTGAGACATTACGCGCTGGCGGAGAGATGCTAGAACGTGCATTACGCTCCTAAAATTATATCTCTGCAATTAAAGAATTTTACCGCATTTTTCGAATCCTTCCAGCATTGTCTTTTGCTCCTCGACCGCATGGAAAAAAGTAACCTTATGGGAATGTACGACGGTGTGCAACCCGTACATGATAGTTCTGGGATGTAAGGCCTTATAGGATGGTGGTAAAGAGGCACATGGTGGATAAAAAATCCCTGACAATGGTTAGCACGAAGAGGAGAGAGCAGATGGCAGCGGAGGCTTTGGGTAATTTACGATTTTGTCCGTGCTTCGGGTAACTAGTACCTCCCTGTACTAAAGCCACCAGCCCATTCTCAGTTCTTCTGTAGTATTCCTCGGCTCAGAATGCGAAGCGGTCTATGTGATGTGGTTTCCGCCCGCACAGCTGTGCGAGTATAATATGGAAATGAATTGATACGATTATCGAAATTAACGACATTAATTACTCGGCTCGGTTCACCCGGAATCCAGAACAAAACCTTGGGGATAAGATCTCGCGGTCACCGCAGCGGCGATCCTCTTGCATCGCAGTATCGAGTCTGTGGAGATCAAGAGATTGCAGATGAGAGAAATATGGAATTTTTATTTTTACACCAGGATAGCTCGACTGGCACTTGCGAATCCCAACCGATTACTCGCGCTCTTCTCCTTTGTCTGGTGCAGGTGCGGTATAACGTTGGTGCAGACTAAGAGGAGACGACGTAGTTCCAATCAACGACGATCCAAGAACGTTGGGTACATACGACGCATTCCCTGGGTTCCCGCGGACGAGTAATTAGAGGAGATTAAAAAGTATCTTAACGACCGTTTATTGTACACCGCGGTGTAATTATCTATTAGTGAGCGAGACTTCGGAGCGGCATAGAGCCGAGAGTGAACTGCAGGGAATGAAGAGGAAAGGGACGTAGGTATCTACGGGTCGTTGTATTCGAGACAGACTCCTTATAGGACCGAACGCTGCAACGCGGCATTGTCCAAGTCTTTTTTTCCCCCGTTGAAGTCTAGGAGAATCTCGCGTGCAAGTTATATAACAAAATGGCTGACTATGTGGTGAGATAGTATGCGTGTACAGCAGTCGTACGTAAGGAAACGTAGCTGGGCTTCTCTATGCACGGGGCTTAACGTTAGGCTAGGTCAAGTCGGTTGGCTCTTGGGTCTATAACCCAAGAAGCCAAGGAAGAAGAAGAGAGGCAGCAACCGTAAGCTTGGAGGGGAATGCCAACCAACCGTGGATGCATAGAAACGGGTTATCATCCTATAGAACAAAGATCAAACGAAAAAATTCCAATTATTACTCACCCACCATTTCCGGGACTACATGCAGCCCCCTCATCCGCCCTCAAGATCCTCCCGTCATCTTCGGGAGCTTAAAACATTCGCTGCAGTTTGCACAAACGCATCCTCATACATATTGCATTCGAAAGACACCCTGGGGATGAGAAATGGAAGAAAAAGTCCTTACATTCTGAGACAAGCTCGAGGGGATGAACGATCCTTACTTCTTCCCGGACTTCGGAGAGCTGAGAATATTCTGAATACAACGTTCAGTCCGAATGAAAGATTTTTATTCATTCAATGATCAGTAGAATGAACGAAACGTGCTTCGGATGATTCTCATGTGCATCGATGAAGAGAAAATGATTTGTCAACCTCGGGAGGGTTTAAAATTTATCCAAATCTCATATAAAGTTGGAAAATTCACTTGACAAAAAGCCCGAGGGACCGCGAAAACGATTGTGCAGCCGATGAGCACCCGTAGTAGATATTCGCGTGTATCTATGTGGCGTCCGGGACTCCGTCTTCCGTGGGTATTCTCCTCCAGCAATGTAGAAGCAAGAATATAACCATAGCTGGTCAAGAGCCTGGAGGCTTCTACCGGGTAGTAAGTGCCGTGCGGTGCAGCAACTACGGGAAGGCATGCGCACTCGAGTAGAATATTTTTTTCTCAATTCTCTTTCTTCCTTCTTCTCTCCTCTAGTTTATACCTTCACGATTCCCTGAGGCAAAATGCCGGTAAATCAAGCCACGACGTTTTCCGGTACAATATTCTTCTCCGGATGCCCTAGCTGGCGGTTCGCGCGCCAGACGACCGGACACGTCCTGGCATAGATAGGATCCGCAGTAAGTTGTTTCACCGCGTATTATGTATTATGCGTGCGCCGTTTATGTTTCCTTCCGTAAGGTAGCCTATCTAACCGCACGTATCTCCAAAACGAATTGAGCCGTTCACTTCCATACCTGAATATTACACATCCACGCATTCATCCTTGGGTTCCTCTTCACCCTCTACCCATCTGACTGGTTCGGTTCAGAGAAGGAAGGCCTTTTTTCAAAAATCTCTTCATCATCATGCTCCTGCAGACGATGGAAGCGAACGAGGTTAACAGGCCCACAAGACGAGTCTTTGGGTTCATTTTGTGGTGGGATTCATAAAGACTGAATGCGTCAGCGTCGCGTATCCACCACCGCAGACGCTATGACTGTGGTCTGCCCACGTTAGCCGATGGCCCATTGTGTGCGTACGATACTAAACACAATACGCGAGACAAGAACAGAAGAAGTTGTCGGTCCCTACCCAGTATTACTGTCCCGCGGGATCTGGCCAGCAAATGAATCAGAACCAAGACTTAGGGCCGCTTCGACAGACTCATACCTCGCCAAATATTCTAACACTGTCCTTATTCTCGGACGATCTACGTCCTGATCTTTCAGATTCGAGGAAATATTGGGCACAAACTCTGATTGAGACTATTGATTCGAAACGTACCATAAAATCTAGGACAATAGTCATTTTCCGTGGGGAATCGATCGGCTTTCACCTCAGGCAAGAGAAGAGGCAGCGTATCATGTCACGGGAGATTAATTCGCACTTGGATTACCTAGAAAAGGCTAGAGGCAGTTTAACGCGAGGCAAGGTCGCTTGGCTACTAGCTTCGTGTCTAGCTAAAATATTCCTCTTGTGTACCACTGATCCTAGAGACGGCATGACTGTGACTCTCCTAGAATATCAACAGCACCGCCGTAGAATAGTTCTCATGGCTGAAAGTCTGATCTCTGATATCCGTTTGCTCTGATCGAGTTAATACAAGCATGTATTTCAAGTTGCACAAGGTGGCGTGCATTAACCCTGAAAACACTTGAGTCTGTCAACCCCCGTCCTCATCATCATTACTTAAAGGTCCCCTGGAGACTCTTCGAGGATGTCGCCCTGCTTATGGATGCGGTCTTTCGACTTACGACACTGCTAAGTGCTTAAAACGACCAATGTTTGTTTTCTAGAGGTATTTTTCTCTCCTAGCACGCCTCGGGTACGTTTACACTACCGGATGGACTGACTTCTTCTTGCTTCAGCTACCTGTCGTGGCAAAGACATTGATCCGAGGTCACAAACCTCGTGCAACTACCCGAAGCGACCCGTTATACACTCAACAGGTTTACGTCGCAAGGCCAAATGGCTATTTGGAGTTTAAAGTGCTCTCAGGGTCCATCGTCTATGAAAACGGTTGAAAAAAAATCATTCGAAATCACAATGAAGTATTCAACAGTGAATAAATCTATTCTTGGAGATCAGGGGTTAATCAATCTTCACCAATGCCCAATTCGTTCGACCACTTGCCTGATGAATCCTAGTGCCAGGGTATCAGGACTGTCTTACCATGCCTCCGACTTCCTTCAACCTCCTGATCTACGACTTGTAAATTAGACCTTGTGCCCACTAGACCGAGTTTGTGGATGAGGCATTGTGCGCACTTCCCTTGTACCGAGCCCTTTAATTCTTGACATATACTGGCGAATAATACGCCAACGCATGTGATGTACTTTGTTCAACTCACACCGTTCTAGTCAGGTGCGTCTTGTCGCCAAAGATAACGTGGGCTGGTTAAGATCTACGGCATCTTTGGGTCTCTTGTTTTCTCAACTCGACGAGTTTCTGCGCAATGCTTATGAGCAACGTGTTCGCAAACAACGACATGGAGAACGAGAAATTCAATTAAAGCCGGATGAAGAAACTGTCAGAATAGTAATTAATAGTATGGAGAAACACGGTCGGTAGGCAGCTACAGCCATGCGCAGCAGATATGTAGCTAACAGCTAGGTGTATTGATCTCTCCCGTTTATTGTTTCTGCTCTATCCCAGGTACAGGCTGCATGGTTTTACCTCCGTCTCAATATAGCTTACATTTTTACGAGCTGGATCGAACGAAGGGTTCGAAAGTTATCGGCTTGTTTCTAGAACCAAGTTTACCGCAGTTATCCCTTGAGGAATTCGAAGATTCTTAGGCGAGCTTATGGCGAACGTCAGGGTACACGGAGCCCTAACTGTGCTCGCCGCATAAACAACCTGCGAAGCTTAGAAAGGAAACGCGAACAAGCCGATTCGCGATTTGGATACTATATTAATTGCGACGGCTTTGCAGTATCCGACACTTTATTCTCTTCTGCTTCTACTGTACGTATCTGTCCATTTTCCCAACTTGGTTGTCCCCGATGGGGCAGTAAATTCAGACCAAACACGTGGGTGGTACTGCGGGAGATTTGCACCTTCAACACTTTGAGACCTTCGCTGCAATTGTCGGCGGTCAGAGAAAACCTATCGGCCATGGAAGCTGTAACTCAAATCGACAGTAGCATCCATTTAGTTAAGGCGGCCCCAGGGAGATAGGAATCAATGATTTACAACAAGCTGCTAGAATGCGTATGGGTCTTCGTGATCGGCTGCGTTCACATTGGTTCTTATATTACGCATCGAAAAACCACGATAGTGACAGAGTTTTATGACCCGGCACGTGCCTAGTCCGTTTTTTAATCTGCTTAAAACTCTGCGGATGGTTCATTACGTGATTTTAATGACAAGCTAAATGCCAACGTACGCAACCTAGAGTAACGGGTTGAACAGTATTGTCTTTGAATTTGGTCAAAAAAAAACCTCGGGAATTATGGACGCTTCGATTAATTGTGGATCAAAGCGTTATACCGTATCTGCAGCCAATCAAAAATCTACAAGCATGAAGATGAAACAAACGTTACTGTAAAACTGTTGCGCAAATGAATAGTTCCGGCTCTTAGAATTTCTGTGTTGGGTTAGAGAAGAATTTTTTCGGATTAGTCACACCAAAGGCGATTGATCTGCTCCTATTTACATAAATTCAGCTTTTTCATCTATTTTAGTCGCGGTTTAGTGGAGCGTAGTTGAAATTGAAACTCGATTATCCGTGTCAAGTTCATAGCGTTTAACCAATTAATAGGAGAACTAACGTCATTATGGAAATTTATAAGCAAACAAAGGTGAACCGAAGTTGATGGCAAAAAAAAAATAATCTCTCTAATAAGAAGTTATTTAACTAGCTGAACTACTCGCCCATCTTTCGAGCTACTGTTCATTGGTTACTTAAGGAACGCTGCACGCTGTTATGACATCCATGATACAACTCTATTTTTTGTCTCGTTGCACAAGGCCTTCGTCGCGGTTACCTCTGGAAGAATTCTTCGTTCACTACCGGGCCGGAATACAAATTCGGTAGGTAGAATTTATTAGCTTCTCACATCGTCCAGGCGATTATGTCTATTTTTCAAGAAAGGTGGCAACAATGACCGTGAAAAGGATCTTACGAAATCGTCCCACAAATCGTACGCAATAACATTAGTAAGTAATAGGTAATATCTGTCCACTCGGAATGGACCACGAGGCTAACGGGACTTCTTTTTCGGAAAATCATGCTAATTAGACTCTCGCTATTAACTCACTCGGGTGCAACAAGCCCAAGCCTTTTTCACACCTAGATGACGGTACGAAACGCTGGTGAAGTTGCTCCGTCGACAGGAACTGCGTCGAAATAATTTTTGGTTACGTAATTTTACCGTTACGAATTTCTACGCCTCGATTTCATGCCCAAGTAATACCTCGCCACCGTGGTCTCCATCCCATGCCATGTAGAAAATAATAAACGTAGATCGTCTGAACATCGAAAAGTTAGTATTTAATTTCCATTGCCCGAAGGCAGGCTGCTTGAGATCACGGTCAGTGATACATGGGTCAATATTCTACATGAACCAGCTGGTAAAACTTCTGCCTAGTACTTTTTTTGTTTGGCATTAGCCACTCAGAAGACTAACAGGGTCAAAGTTTCTTCAAAACAAACGCCACCGAGATTCCGTTTGTATTAGGCGTCGATGAGCGAGTAAAGATTAAAATACCTATTCACTGGCAATATTTCAAGGAATAACGTATTTCTGGAGAAAAACAAAAAAAAACGAGTCACGGTTTGAAAAAGCTCAAATTTCAAAGTCGTGTTATTTGAAACCTGTTAGAAGCTACTTAAAGCTACCGATCTCGATTTATCGTTTCTCTGAACCCATGCGATAGAATGCTGCCGTTGAACGTGACAGAACGTAAGTGAACGCAACTTGACTGAATGCTCTTGTTGCAAATAGTTTTCATTAGACGTGACGCAAGGCACAGAGAGCTCTTAAACGGTTACGCCTTTAGAGGTTAAACGTTCGTTTGTTTTGCCAACTTTGCGGCTGGTCACTCTCTGCAGTTCTCGGTTCTTAGCTCTGCAGGTAGCCTTGGAAGAGGTTAAACGCGTGAACAAGGTTGTCTTGAGGCCATAGTCAGAATGTTGATCATTTCAAAAGAATGTTTGCACGTGCATTAACATCTGTCCATTACTATACTAAGATTTTTAATAGCTTTTGTATAGAGGCAAGGTATCAAGGTGGAAGCTTCATTTTATACCGATACTTTAAACGGCATAGCAATTTCATCGATCACATTTGTGACATGGTCATATCTGAACAACATGTGAAGCGATAAGTCGCGTAACGATTTGCAAATCACCCCGCGAAATGGCTTTAATCAAACCTTATGCGATCAAGGAATAATTAATTCGCCACTGGCTTTCAATTAGCCGAAGGCACAATAACGCTTCTCAAATCATTAATTTTAATTAGAACTTCCGGGGTAACAAAATTAGGAATAATAATCACTCATATCGTGAACACGATAACCACGCTATTAATTAGCATCTGCAGCAAGTGACTTGAGGCAAAAAATCATCGAGACAGACACCGCATTGTACCCACTGTTTGATTTGGAATGAAAAAAACCCAGATTCTATATTTATATACTAGCAGAAATGTCAACGGCGTAAAACGCTACGTACTTTTTTGTATATCGGATACATTAATCACTGACACCGATAATATCGTGAGCACTATTGTTCAAAATAAATCGTTTGTTATAATATGATTCCTTAGAAACTAAATGAACAACGATTGGCTGTCTAACGTACAACAGATATTTGCAATTTCACATCGAATGACTACCATCTATAGCTTTCATGGACGTAAAAGTCTTCAACCGTTTCTATTATTACCATTTCCGAAGATGTGATTAGGCTGAATAACACTACCAATTTTGGAAGGACTCTCCTCCCGCTTAGGTGCCTGAAACATAACGAAACACATTGTGCGCCTGGTAAAGTCGTAACAATACATCGTATCGTAGCATATGGGTGCTTTGCCAACCAACTTCAAGGTCTGAAACACAGAGCTGTGACCCGACATCCAGAAATACAATACAATGGCTTCTTTTCGTGATCGTTGGTGTACCTAGTCATCGGCTAGAGTTTGATGCCTTGAGCTTTACCGCGATAATATACCTACCCCGGTTAACTTGAACGTTGTATTGATTTCTGTATGCTTAGAGTCTTTGTCCTGCGTCGGAGGAACAACCAGAGAGACGAGACGAGACGCCTCGCGAATAGTAATTAGCGTCATAAGAACCATTAGCATGTCTCTATTGTTCCCAGGACGGCCACCCGTCCCTTGGTGTAAAAAAATTTGGCAAACGTAAAAAAACGAACGAACATTAATAAAATGTGCGGCATGAAAGGCATGGTGACTATTACTGCATGAGTAACATAACTTATTAGCATTTTAGGAGCAAATTCAAATATAAATAAATCCTGGTTCGCAGCGTGAATAGGACGTTGTACAGGATTTGTGTAAAGCGATTAAGGATCTAAGAGATAGGTAATGACTATGACCTCCGATAAAGGTCGATAGTTAATTTCCCTACGATTAATATAACGTATGGTAGCTTTAAAATTCCAATCATTGAAACCGATAATTCTCGCGCATATATCGTACGTATACATTTCCACCGCATAGAAACGACCCTGAGATTAGATCGAGAGGCGCAGATGGTACTCTTGGGTTTGCGAAGCGTGTGGCATGCGAGCAATCGGGAATTACTTGGAAACAATCAAGGTAAGATTGTGTGTTCATCTTCATTACAAAGATCTTCTAATAATTAACGCGAGTTCTTCGACTTGTCTTTGTAGCTGCATATCAGTGAGTATTATTATCATTACTGTAACAATCCCCACGCACGGCGTTGTTTGTAAGATGAAATAAAAAAAGATTATACAAATAAAACAACAGCTGGTACACGAGCCTTGGGAAAGCAGTACGCGAATAACGATACGAGATCAAGTAATTAATTGATAGAAGCACGAAATACGCCGTGCTTATAAGCCGTTTTGACTAGTACGAAGACGTATGGAACTACGGTTAGGAAAAAACGAAACAAGGACTGTGTAATCGAGACAAAAAATGATCAGTGATAAAGTTCTTCGTACGGGTATAACTGGTTCATATAAATCAACATCTCTCGTTGTTCTACCAGATACGGAGTGATTAGTGGCTGCAGACGCGAATGGTTTTGACTGTTACAAGTACCCTGTGGCAAGGTACACAGTTTCTAGTTAGCCATCATATAATTAGGCCCATTACGAGCTTTTGCAATCAGGATCTATGCCCTCTCGTACAGATTTGATCCTCTGCGAATTAACTAGCTCGTAAATCAATAATCAATAAACCGAGAATCATGACGAGATTCCTCGAGCTTATTAGCATATACGATCGACTAGAAGTGGAATATCATTCGAGTCTCTTTTCTCCAAGTTGAGGTTCAACGTTCGACGTTTGATGTTGATATTTCGGAAAAAAGGGCCGAAGAATAAGACAGACGTTATGATGGGCAGGAGGCGGAGCTGCATCTCTTATTACCTGTCAAGTCTAGCTAATTGAACACCACATGTGATGATCTTTGTGGCAATAGGGACGAAGGTTAACTCTTACACGGTGAAAAGAGTATTTTTCACATAACGATAATTCCATAAAAATTCTACCAATGATCATCCGGTGTAGAAGAGAAATAATAAACGGAAGTGCGATTGGTTTTAAGCGGTAATTATTCCGTCATTACCTGTCAAGTAAGTTTGATGAATATATTTGCAGATATTTTTAGCAAACAGCATTACTACGAAGCTCGATCGTGATATGCATATAAAAGCCGTCGACGCTGATATCTCTCTATCTTTCATACAACAATTTAATCATCATTCGGCTAGGATATTATGGAGATATTGATGATAGTATTTTCAAAGGCAAGGCATGATGTTCGGTGTTTGATGTAGAACAGAAAAAGTGAGATACCGAAATGGAATAATAGGCGGAAGAGTGCAAAGCTGGTTCTCTCGCATGACCTGTCAAGTAAGTCTAATTGAACACCACGAGTTGACATTTCCAGCAATGAAGGTCCAATGATGATTCCGATACAAAGGGGATCCGCGCAGGCATTACTATGTCTTGGTTATTTTGCACGTGATGATTCCGTGAAGATTCCACCGAGTTCACCGCGAGTCAATGATCTTGATCTTGATCATGAAACATGGGAACTTGCCTAGAGGCTTTTAGATCTTTACGGGGACCGAACGTTTCCGTTTCGTTCTTTTAATTACATCAGCGATTCTCGTGCTGGAAGGTAATTACAATGTAACTAATTAGTTGCCGCCCCTCGACGTAAAATATGACCTCTGCAAATTTGAAATCACAACTTACCGCTGGGAGGTCACGACTCCGAGCATTAATTCAAAATACTTAATACCCGTGCTGCTTGTTTTTTATCCATCTGTCAAAGTTCCAGGCGTATGAACATCGCGATTCGAAATTCGAATACGAATCTATTGTCGGTGGACAAGAAATCACAATGAGACTGCTACTTGCGACATGTAGGAAACGTTCGCAGAGTCCATAGTAACGACACTGGGCAAGGAACTACGCGATCTATTCACCTATTCCTCCTTGTCCATTGTTCCATTTTGCATTTGCATACGATTTAATGGATCCCTCTGCCTATTGTACGATTCAGGAAAACCTTACATAACGGCCTCGGGGTCGATGTAATCTCGCAACGTAACTGCAGCGTCGACATCCACCAGGTATATGCACTCCCGCGTTCCTAACCCAGAAGCAGTTACAACTGCTACATGTACATGGTGCACTACATGATACACATATCTATCTGAAAATAGATCGCGAGCTCGTTCATAGGGTATAATAACTGCTTCACTTCGTAACTTTTAATGACACACTCTGCAACCGTATCTACGTTGTCTCGCGTTTGCGCGATATTTAGAAACTACTGCAGTTGGTTTCGGGTCACAGAGGACTTTACGAAATGCAATTTACACATCGAAAACTTCACATATGTGTGAGCTACGACGTCCTTTTTTTTGTCATAATCCTTGATGGCTTCGAATCAAGTCTATCGCTTCAATATTTGTACGCATCGGAAGGCTAGCTCACTCGGGTGGCTCAAGGTACATATAAATCAGCTAGAGTTAATATCGTTTCTTGAAAAAAGATACTATTCTTAGAAATGGTTTCGCCATGTTGTGATTTAGACATATGCCATTAGAAACCGCCGCATTAGACAGTGTAGATAAGACTGAGTGGATATTGCGATATACAAGAGAAGTGAATTTGGCAAATCGCGTCATTCCGATTGACGGAACAACACTACAACAGTCATTTTTATACCCATCTAGGTATGTACGACTGATACGTCTAAACATACAAATTATTTTGCAACGTTTACTGGAAACATCTGTTCATTGAGAACAAGGACGTCCGTTCGGACGTAGCTGGACAGGATGACGGATGGGTCAATTTTCCATGTCACAAAGCAGCTCCTATAAATGGACAAGCACAAACGTTTGATGATGATTAGCCCGGGATGTTCTTCTATTTTTCTTTTTCTTTTTTTTTTTGAAAGTTTTTCATTAACAGTAAATGGAAATTGCGGCACTCTATTGGATACGATCATGGCACACTGTATACAATAATACATACGTATAGCTAGACTATATATACATTTCGAATTGCTTGTCCGTTACATAACTATTACCGCGAGGTTGTGCGTGCGCGATGACCGGAGTGTCCTCTGCCCGCGCGGCGCTACCACCGGAAACGGATGTACGCTCCATGGAAGACGCACACACCGCCTCTTCTTTCGTTCGTTTACTGTCGGTGTGAGCATAGCGTGATGTAGAGGTACTTGTACGTTCTGCCTGCACTGAAATGCATTTCGGAGCAATGCACGAAGAATTAACTAAGTTGAGACTTAAGAGAGCAGAGAAAAGAAACAAAAAAAAACATTGTATCACGGAACTTTTAAAGTAACTGTGAAATCTTAACATCCGAAATGTCGGTATTGGTGGATGCACGCAGGGTTTGACTCATGCATATATATACACATATTATGTCAACCAAGCAGGTTCGAGTGGTCCCGTTTCTGATGTCGCCAATTACTGAGAGATCAAACCAAAAAAGTCTTAGCCCAACTGATCAATTAAGTCTGTACGTTTACACCTGCGATATACAGAGAATGAAATTCAGTTCGAAGCGTTTACACATGGCACGTAAGATATTCTTCTTTGGCAGAGCTTGAGGTTTTTGCTCGTTGTACCCATCCGTAATAATTAAACTGTTTCAAACAATGGAGCAATTAAGTTGTCGCTTGATCAAAATCAAGTCACTGACTTTAATAGGAAATGTTTCTTGCCGAACCGCACGTGTATCAGTATAGTAATCTTGTTATGTTTTTTTTTTTTTTTTTTTGTTTTTTTAGCCAGGTTTTTTGAGACGGTGCTTCTTACAGAATACAAAAAAACACCATTTTTGTATTTATGTGGTCTATAAGGATGCATAATTTTCGCCTCAAGTCCTTGAATTATTTTCTCATATGCATCTTCGTTGCCGTAGAGAATCTCCGGACGCGTAGAAACTCGGAGAACCGTGTAACTCTGCAGGTATCTCTTACAATCGGTGCAATTTGCATTTTTCAAGATATTATTCAGATTAGTTACGCGAAGACCTTGATTGCGTCAAATTGGCGGAACGGTGATCGCATCTTGCTTACATAAGGCGCCAGTGCACGCTGGCGCAAAGGAGGTTTAAGTTTTGTCTGTGAACCATAAGCGCGATCTGAAGTCCGACTTGATACCAAAACGGACAAATTTCCTCCAGGCAGTAAGGATTTATTATAGGCTTTTAAACGGCGGTGAACTAATTTTATTATCGAAATTCATTCACGGGCAAACGTTTAAATTTCATTCGCGAACCGTTGAAAATTACAACCTGATTGCTACTCGGTCTTAAAATTTTCAACACATTGCCACGCACCCTGTCAAATATATTTGCACACAAAATACACTGACCTTTCGAGTTTAATTCCTTTAATTAGTTCTTCGCTTAAGGACGAGCCACTTTTACCACGACTAGTTGTAGGTACGTATACTTTCAAGACTTGAACGTGTTCAACCAGTTTTCCCTAACACGACATCCATCAGTGTCGTCGAGGAGGTTCAATGCCACGATCAAACCTGATACTTTTGCTAAGGAGTGTACAATTTCTCTGATAATAATATTAAGCCGTCGTCGTGTGCAATTGTCGTGACATCTAGATCTTCAGGAGGCCAAGGCCTCGGTATAAACTATCAGATCATATTCAAAGATAGAAAATAACCCGAAGGGTTATCTCTTCTTTTACCGAGACTTCGAAGAACTATAGAATATCGTATACCTATAACGCGAAACTGTAACAGTGAAAAATTCTTTGCGATTAATAATATGCATTTGTTCTATATCTCACAGACCATTTCTCGACACGCCACGGTTAGCCCAAGGGAAAAGATCATTTCTTAACAAGATTCAATGATTTTATTTTAAAAATGATGAAACTGTCGGTCAAGTACGCGAATGAATTATATTCGATCCGGGATATTCTGCCGCCTGTAACATGCGATACATCTGCCAGATCGGAAAGATGACACCGTTGTTTTCTCAGCGGTAGCTCGTCGGTCCCGTAGAGATTTGCTGGAAGAACAGAATCAGCACTGACCTTCCTTATACACGTGTTGCGATAAAACATTATGAGCCTCGCTGTACCTGGTCACGTTGCAGACTTATACTAGGGTCAAAGAAGCCAACTTCGAGGACCGACTGACCGCCGTGAAAAAGTGGAGCACGAACCTCGGCCGTGCAAGAAGCGAAACACAAGCAAATCGTATTTATTGGGTGAATTTTAGTTGCTCGATTTCTAAACGAGACTGTTCAACCAGGGCGATATTAACTGGTGATTCGCCCCGAAGGTTATGGGTTTTAGTACCACTTTTACGAGGAACTACGAATGTGCCTTGGCGGGGATCGACACAAATCATTTTTTAACCTGATCCAAAACACGCAAATACATCGGACACATACGGGTTCTCGGCTTCAAAAAATAGTACATCTAAACACTTTTAAGACTCAAGGCTTATCCGAATAATAGAATTCACTTCGGGCAAGGGAATATCTCAATTTTACATTCGGCTCTTTGATTTTAACGCTGAACTTTATCGCCATCATAAATCATAGAGTTCGCAGGTTCATTATTCGGGGATCGTTCAACCTCTCGGCTTAAGGGCAAAGAAGAAATTCTCCGTCGCAAAGATAATGTAGTCAAACCGTTACCGTGGCTCGAGAAATGTCCGACGACCAGAAGACCTTATCGCTTACGTTAACCGCACGCCTGTAGTAGTTGGACAACGTTTTCATTCCCTTTATTTTCTGCGAAATGGCAACTCAGGTGCTAAGGACATGGTCACCCGTCACACAGCTATGATATACGGTCACAAGCCACTCTTACATCTCAAATGTACTCAGGGCCGTGCTACAGGTCATCTTAGAATCGCCTAGAACAGCCTTACAGAAACAGTATGACGTAGTTTCTACCTCTTCTCGATCACCAAATAATCATATATCGGTTCCCGGTATCGAAACTCATAAACCAAAGTTTCGTGAATTTATTCTGAAGGCCATTAAACGCCGCGATTAAACGCGCAGTTCACTTTCGATCGCACGTCGTGGAGTCTGTAATCAAAATAAAGTGTGACAGAAGCAATCGCTCCTTAAATTGCTCCGGTGCCATCCATGGCCCTGAAGTTGGTATTGTTGCACAGAGATACTGTCCCATACGTGAAGGCTGGGGTAAATCGTCCTGCGATCTGGTAACGCGAGCAAAAACCTGAGTTATGGCAAGACGTGAATCTGGTTACGTTGCAAAAGCCCCCAGGCGCAATTCGCACTCGGTTTAGTGGGGCTATACATCCGTCAAATGAACGCGCGTCTTCGACACTTCTCAGTCAGTTATGTAAGTGAAATATTTCGCCGATTAATGACCTCGCATTCTGACCCTTGCCTCTCTTACATGTGCCAAGTCACAATAATCGAGTGAGCAAAAAAATCGGCCGATTTTATCGGCGTCTATAATTACTGCTGACTCGCACTGACTGAGTTGTGCGAGTGCTTTTATTTCTGAGGTTGTTCTAGTTGACTCTAACCATGAGTCATAATCTATCCATGTAGACACATTCTTGAATCTAACCGATTTCGTGTGTAGCGTTTTGGTAAGTCGCATGTGCGCCGACTCACGATCTGATCGGTCCAAACCTAAATTGACAATTCATCTATAGAGGCGGTTAAGGACACAAGATCAAAGAGGGAATTTACCTTGAACTTGGCCACGTGATGTCTCAGATCGAACCAGCATCTATGAGTCGAATAAAGTCACGATCATAGATAGAGACCGGCATGTGTACTGAGAAATATAAATAATAAAAGAGCTTTAGGAGGTGGTAAAAACGGACAGCATAGTATGACTTAGTATGCAAATTAGACGAGTCGCACGGCAGCTGGTCTATGTGTAAAAATATTCGGCGAGTCATTTTCGTGATCCGGGGCCCACCTCGTAGATATGGTGGATAAAAATCTTAGGATCTTTTCTGTGGATCGGTGTGGCTGTGTACCGAGTTGAGTGGTTCTTGCTATGATTCGTGATCCATGATCCACGATCTGCTTCCATTGACAGTGATCAAGTATTCCAGCTCCATCGTGCTTGGATGATATTTAAATTTAAATCCATGCGAAGCGATTCCGCGTCTGTCCCGATCGCGATCTCAATACGAAGAGCCGCTGCCCCATGTCTACTGAGCATCTGGTATTAAAGTTTTTTACACTTCGAGAACGACTGCATGCCATTGACGTGCAGTAACCTCTGAAACGCTCGGTCTGACTTCATTTAGTATTGGCTTGAAATTTGAACTAGTATCTCATACTCGTTGGGTTCGCAGCTACCAGCACGCAGTGACACAGTTAAGGATAGATACAAGCTGTGGCTAGGCCCACATCTGGCAAGACCTGATCGAAGACTTGATTCAAGCGGTCAGAAATGGGCGTGGGCAAACTAGTCCCATATTATTCGATTAATGAATTTCAATGGTAGTTAGAGCAGCGACTGTATAATGCTTGGGGTATATGATGAGCAAAATTATTCATGTTGTGCTGACAATTTAGTTCCAAGGAACAAAAAATACCAATTTTATGGTTATTGTTCCGGTTGTCGGGTAGAAGAATAAGAAAAAAGGATAGATGTGGCCGCGGAGAACATCTCGAGCATGACGATCAGGAATGAAAGAAACAAACGAACTACGGGCAGAGAAAATTAACGGTATAAACTGTCTCGCGTCAACTGAACCCTAAACAAGCCAGAACAAACGGCAAGTTCATCTCTGACCCTCCAAAGTATAGTCGTTATTGTTCCCAGACGGTTCTTCTCGTTCCAATCTGTCATCTGATATCTGCAAACGAGCAGTGACTTCGGTGTTTGAATAATTGGACTTTTATTTGCCCCCACTTATTATGCTGCGCGTTTCGAGACTTCGAGCTGTGGTCGGTTCGGAGGAAGCCGTTATTAAACACGTCCTATCGTCAAAACTTACCGTTAGTTCGACATCTTGATTTGAATTAATCAGTGCCGTATTCCAACTGTCAAAAGCAATGTTCGTTCACCTATGTGAAATTGCCCCGAGCAGTTTCACACTTAAGTGTTATAGGATTTATATTTCATTGTGTTAGTTTTATCTGAAATGATATCGATTTTTCTTTCTTTTTTGTTTCGCTACAGATTCCTCCAGCGAGAATCAACGCCAGGGTCGAATGTCTTTGCACGCAGAGCCGCCCGCGTCGAAGGCAAAAAGGGAACAAGCTCTTCGGAATATCCTGGCAGCTAGACGTCGCCAAGTTCTGGGACAACGTCCAAGCGACCAACTGCGAGGCGTGATTATGCCTCGACCACGTGGTCACATTCCAAAGGACATAACTGACGTCCTGGAGGTCCAAGAGTCGAGACATGGCCTCTACATCACGGCGCCGACCGGTGGGAAGGCAGAAATGATCGTCGAGGAAGAAGCTCCCGAACCGTTAACCAAAACTTTTGTCAAGAAGGAGCTGAGCCTCGTTGAAGGGATCGAAAATGTGACCTCTACGAATCCGGAACTGATCAAGGAGACCATGGAAATCAAAGGTCTAGGCTACAATGACAGAACTACAACTGGACCAGAAGTCAGGCAGAAACTATCGTCGGGGATTTCGAGATCTAGCTACTCTTCCACGAGCAGAAATAACTCGCAGTATCTACAAAGGATTGTCCCTGTGAAAACGACGCCTATCAATGAGCCTGATCCTCGAAAGAATAACAACACGGTGATCATGTCTGAGAGCCTGTATAAACACTTCAGGCCAGTGGAGAGCAACGTTCCTATTGAAGAGATGACGCAGTTTTTGTACTTCGGTCAGAAACTGAGCCCTGAAACACAGAATACCACGAGCAGTAATTCTTTGGAGATGACGCCAACCCTGCCTTCGATTGTTAGCTCGAGGAGACGATTTTCTATGAAAAGATTCAGCACGACCACTCCAGTACCGGTCCCAAGGCTCGAGGAGATCATAAATGAGGAGATGAATATCGCCGTGGAAAGGCAAACCGTGGAAAAGAACAAAATCCCAAAAATAAAGAACGGGTTCAGGATCCCGAGTGCCAGTAGTTTATATTACAGAAAGAGTCCACTCAGACCTGCCGATCCCACGACCGTCTCAAACGTCATCGGCCTACCGGAGACGAAGAATGTGTCGGAAGACGACACTATCTTGAAGAGCAAAAACGATTCCCGCAACGAGGAGCACCCTGCGAACCAGTCCGCTCACGCGTCAATGCTGCACCAGGTGCGCGGCGTGGTACTCGACGATACGCAGGACCAAGGAAAAGGTAATTCAACGTCCCACGATTCTAATGCATCTAGGAATGCAGACATCTCGACCCAGATATCGAACGAAACAGCCGAGCACGGCTCCTTGATCACAAGGACCAACTACAGGACAGGAGTAAGAGAAAACGAGGTGAGGAAGGCGATGTCAAAAACTGACGAAACTGAATCGCGACGAACGATCTTAGAGGACGAAAATCGAGGATCAATTAATGGACACTCGTCGGGATATCAATCGGGAAATTTGAGGACTCTTGACTTCGAGAACAAGAACCTTGACACCCTGGTGCCAATTTCGTCGACGGATTCGCCGGGGAAAGAAGAAACGACGACACTCGGAATCATCATCGGTAATACTTCGGCTGAGGAGAGTCCGTCAAAAGTCAACAACGATCGCGTTAACCTGGCGTCTCCAGGTGATTCCCCACCTGTCGTCCTACCGGCGCAACAACACGTGTACGCGTACACGATAACCAACGTGACGCGACGGTTGCGCAACTACTCCGGACCTGGGGTAAGCAGCAAGGAGGAAGGCGAGCAGCAGGGCCCCGCACCAGCCGGGACTGCCGAGATAAGCGATGGCTCGTCGAGCGGTATAGTGGCGACGCGGTCCCGGTCCGATCTCAGTGCCGGCTCAGCGGCTGAAGGAGTTACAACATTGGTGGGGGATCAGGTAAACCATCGTAGTGGGGATTACGGTCCCAGGTCAGACGCAGACGCAGCATCCCGCGGTGCAGCCTCGATACGAACGCCACTCGAAGTAAACAAGACTGCGGTAAAAGTCGTGGACTCGGAAGTCGGTGAGAGCATTCGTGCGGACGCTCTGTCCCAGAGTATTGGGAGTCAGATTTCGGCCGGTATAGAAAACGAGAAGCACGTTCAAGAAAATCTTCGGGACGTGGATAAACGGATGCTACAAAAATCGGCAAGTGCTGTGCTCAACCAGAGATCCAGTGACGAATCGATCGGCGATCAGGTTGTCGGCAAGGTAACACGTCGTCGGGATCAAGCCCGTGGACATTACTTCAGGGTGCTCCAAAATCAGGGAAGACATCCGTCAGTGAAAAACGAAGGTAGTGACTCAGTCGCGAGACAATCCATGCCAAAACAAGAGGCTAATAATTCAAGTGGGACTCGATCAAGCACGTCGATAACTTCTAATGAGTCATTGCAGTCTAAACAGCCCACGGATAATGTCATGCAAAATCATACCTCCTCTCGAAATTCCGAAGATCCTCAGGGTGTGAATGGGAAACGTAACTTTGAGGAAAATAGCGGTAAAATTACCCCAGATATGCTCGCGGAACAGCCGATGAAAAAGTACTCCGATATGACGGATCGTCACGCCGCTCCTGACGCCCAGGTCTTAGATATTACGATGACACCTTTGGAATTGACGACCCTGCAACAAGACGGAGGAAATATTGACACGTCGAAAAGTGACGGAGACGCGAGACCCGGCAGTTTTAGCGAAGTCAATGTCGCGAGCACCAATGTTGAGACCTACAATAGAAAATCTAATTCTAGTGACGTTGGTGCTGGCGCGATACTCGGTGATCGAGACACAGTCGCGAGTGGTACTCCAATGGAAGCAAGAAGTGGAACTACTGATCGGAAATTAGAAGCGTCTACGACCTCACCCAAAGAAACTATAACAGTACAAAGCACAATGCCTCCGTCGCTCTTCCCGGTCACCCCATGGATGATCTCGAATGTAAAGAAGGTTGCGGACAAAGATGGTAATCCTGTGACGACTGAGGAGTCCGTAACCGAAGTTCCAGTGACCAGGACTACAAATCTTACGGAAGCAAACAGACCCTTTGGCATAGCGCAGGACCTAAGTCCTTCGGAAATCCAAAAGATGTATAGAGCGTCCAATACTATGAGACCGGAAGTGGTGACCACCTTGAAGCCAGAAGTACAAATGCCAACAAAGCAGTCCCAGGATGGAGGTGAAGGTGAAGGTAAAGTTGAAGTTGAAGGCGAATCGGCAATGAGAGGTACGAAATTTAACGCTTCACTGTCTGACGAAAATTGGAATGGTCAACGAACCGTGAGTGTAGAAAGATCGCCGGAAGTCAGGGGTCGAAATTTATCGGACAAGACAAAAGATAAGGATGATATCCTGCCCATTATGCACCTGTACAATACCACTTCGATCTTTAACGAAACCAGTTCTCTTGCGACAAGCCCGTCCTCCCACGGAACTGAAACTCAGCACGCAATACTTCCGGTTGTTGAAAAAAATGATGAAACAAATGAAAAAGGGTTGGATTCAGTTACCACGGCTTTGCCAACCGCAAGTTCAGTACCTGCTGAGGAAATAGCGAAAACTAAGATTCACGATAATGCTTCTATCCCCGGCCACAATCCTGGCGCAAAACGACTTCCTGATTCCTTGTTAAACAAGCCAGACAATTCGACGCGACACAAGGAAGATCAAGGCTCTCGTGAAACAGCAGGGCCTTCGTCTTCCAATAAAGGAAACAACTTTACGACCGGCGCTGGTACTAACAGAACTCGGTATAAGCACGCTCATCAAACTCCTGTACCCAACTTAAACGCTTCCGCGTTTGATCCTACAGTGAACACCACATATTTCGGCTCGAGTTTGTTATCTCCCAGACCTAGAGACCCAGTAAACATTAGTAATGAAGTGATTTCGAAAAGACATGAAGGAGATACTATCGCCACTCAGGAGACGGTGGCTGTCGTCAGCTACATCCTAGTTACCCTCGTCGTCTTTCCAATCGCTGTTGGTGTTGGACTGATCTTAAGAAGACTGATTATTAGAAATCGCAAGGTAAATTACCTTTGATATCAATTTTTTTCTTCATCTTTGTGACAACGGTTGACAAATCATATCCATCATAGTACGCCCCGAACATTCTTAGCTTTGAAGTTGTGCTCTCGATTGTTTCGTATTTATCTTTTGTTCGTAGTACTTTGAGATCATTGAAGGTAGAGTAACAAAGTATAAGGTGAAGCAGACCACCCCATTACCAACGCTGTAGCTCTAGCTTATGTATTATGTACGTTCCCCTTCGTTTGCTACAGCGATATTTATATATTTTTCATACTTCTTTGATGATGAAATAAAATAAAAAAGTACTCCACGCTTCACGAGACACAAATTCTTCCCTGCATCTGGAAGCTCTGTATATACCTCCGTTTCGTTCTTTTCTACGCCACTTCTGATCTTCTTTTCACGATAATGGCGACTCTATTTTATGAATAACGAAAGCATGAAGCTTGTTGTGTAACACATTCATGAAAAGTGGGCGTCCAATTACAAATATCTATTGTCGATTCGTATTACGAGTATTCCAACAGACTCTATTCGATTTGGCAACAACAGGTGTGCTACTACTACGTCAATGCCACGACTTGAATTGAATACTTCGCGTCACTTTCATAGCATTAACAGCCCCATTGACGTTCGTTGCAAGACTAAACGGAACGAAACTTCGCGTTCAGACTTGCGGGATATATTCTTATCATTTAATGGTCTTTTCTTTTCAAAATTTTATGTCGCCATCTACGCTCGTTCAACTGCCTTTTCATTTGAATTTCATTTATGCACGTCTAACTTTACGATCAGATTCGTCACGTGCTAAAGGGTTTCACTTACCTCCGCCTCACTAGCAAACGGTTACGAATATTCGTTCGCAAAATTGACACGTTCTGTACCACGACAAGCGCATCGAACACAGATGACTTAGATCATGTACAGAAGTGGACGATGAACGTTACTGACGTCATTCTCACGTTCACTATTAAACGAGGTGACCGAGTCACCACGAAACACGTGTGTCTCATTAACCTGTTCGATATGCCATCAAATATTAAACAATGACCAAATCGGATTGATCGAAAAACGATTTATCGGTCGTATTTCTCTTTTGTTCCTGTTATAATCGTTCTTTGAATTATCGCAGCTGCAGAGCGCTTGTTAATTATTTACTAAACAAAAATTTAAACGCTGAATGCCTATATGCTATCTTGGTAGCCTGAGGCAAGAATTTTTTTATACCGTTACTGGATTACATTACGTTTATCTTTCCCGCGATTCTTAACTACCACTCTTGAAGTATAAACCGCTACACGAAACTCGGGAAGGCAATTTAAAACAGAATTAATGAAATAGTGAAGGCACGTGCAGCGGATCTATGATGAGACTTTAAACTTTACTTTACTTTGCTTGGCTCGGCTTGCACAGATGCTGGAAGAGTCAGATACGTCGTCAGAGATAAGCTGTAGAAAAGACGCATTGAATCTTGAAAATGGGGACTTCAAGACGTCGATTGAAAAGGCTATAACAAAACTGCCTCGAATACAGCACTTGGTAAGTCGATCCTCTCAACTTCTTCCATGAAAAACAAATTGTAAAATCCATTCCCTTTTTGCTCCGAGGTAAAATAAAACTTTTCTATAACTGTCACATCGTTTCTCTTCAGTGTCACGAGGCAGAAAAACCACCACCACCACCACCAACCCAGGAGTCTAGATGGGAATTCCCGAGGGATAAACTTCGACTGCAGACAGTCCTGGGTCAAGGGAACTTCGGTCAGGTAAATTAACCACGCCATCACATAAAGTATACCCTCTGTGTACGACTTGCGAGCTAATTTTCATTCATTTAATTTTGGGGGGTCTGGGGCCCCAGGCCGTATCGAAACATTAGGTCAGACAGGAACACGCATATATCCATATAGTATTGTATACGACAATGAAAACTGTGTTTCATTCTGTGGGTCGGGGTAGAATTGCTTAGAGTAATTTCTGAGTGATCTTCTATTTGTGATTCAAATGGAATCATATTAACATACACATACGTGGTATAACCTGAACACAAAGCTGCAGTGATTCGTTTCATTGAATTGCTTCGCGCCCCAAGGTGATTTTCTACAACGTTATGGTGTTTATTGATTGAAATATCAGAGCATCACGTTACCAAGGTACATACTTTAAACCGTCGCGAGTTTACATGCGTGTACATGTGTTGATCACTCGGTACGCGGAGACTGGTCGTTAAGTGATTATGCAAAGTGCAGTGCGTCGGATATATTCACTGGGTAATCGGGCTTGGCTCTGTTTTTCACCAGGTCTGGAAAGCTGAGGCCGATGACCTGACGGGTCACCAGGGCACGACGCGACTCGTAGCGGTAAAGACCGTCAAGGAAGGTGCCTCTTCGAGGGAGAAAGAAGATTTGGTTAGGGAACTTGAAATCATGCAACAGTTGGGTAACCATCCTAACGTGGTCACACTTCTAGGTTGTTGCACCGAAGAAGGTACGTGTAGATTCTGTGACCTTGATAATCAGTTCTCACCATCTTCGATTTTTCCATTTTCCCATTTTCTTGTTTTATCCTTCTATAAAAATTACTCAAACTATTCGCGGACACACGTGTCATGAAACCGTCATCAAGAAAATATCAAAGGGAACTGTCGTGTCCTTTGAAGCGCAGAGGTGCATCAGGGGAATGAATATTCCTGCGCACCTTCTCGTTATGGCGTTCAACAACTTGACAACGAATGTGTTTTATACCGTATGGCAAATGCTCAGCTAATCTACCTCCACTTATATGTTAATGCAATGATAATATTTTCTTAACTAAGATTTGAACGCGACTGGTAGTAGGCAGGCAGGTTATACCTGCGTCACTTGTTTCAACAAATATGCAATGGCGTCGATCGAACCTTTGTGCGAAATGCGATACAGTCGACAAAACATTTGCCAGTTTATTATTAGAGAGATTTTCCATCGGAGAAACAAGTTTTGGATAGAAAGAAAAGAGAAAATCCATTTTGATTGCAAATAACTCTAACGAGAATTACATGTCTTTTTTTTATAATAATCACCAGAGACGCTTACACGTCGTAAATTCGCAGAAAATATTGGTGAATAACGTTCATAAAAATTACGCTCGCTACATCCTGTAATTCGATATGGGCAATCTTTGAGACCTCGATATCTCGCTTATGGGACGAGCTACAAAGCCTTTTTTTTAAATAATAATGAGAGTCAGAAAAAGAATTTAATAGCGTTAGCAGCAATGACTTGTCAGATATTTACCATAACGAAGACGAGTCACAATAATTTTGAATAAATTCACTGTGAAAAACCAGGATTGCGCAATTGCACGAATGATAATTGCATCGCAACCATCGAGCAGGCAGCATCGGTAATGACTGCTAATCTAATAATTCACTAATTTAGATGATTGCCTCTGCAATCTTTCCTCGTTATTTCTGTCGAGGAAACTAGCCGCTAATAAATCCTCAATCGTAGATCGCATCATCCGATCGAAAATATGTTTTCTAAAGCAATGAGTCTTCGATTAAATCGATTCGTTACGTGTTCTTACATACAGCCCCGAGTATAGAATCATACGCCACAATTTTAAACTCGTAACTCACTTTTGATTGTCATATTTGTGACCTGGCCTCGCCCGTACCACGAACATGCTCTAGAACATTATCCAACACGATTAACGTGTGCGGGATCATACTTTCAAATTCACGATCTAATTGTGCGCTGTGGAGAAGCTCCATTGTCAAAAACTCATTCCGGCCTCGTGAAAGCTATGTTTGAAAGTTTGCCCAACAACAAAGAGCTTCCTGTGCATTATTTTATACAGTATGTGACTGGAGAGCGAAATTTATGACAGATATGAATGTTTTTTTTTTTTATTTTTCAATAATCAGGCCAGTTTTACACCACGGAATCTCGGTGGTCTGACTCAAATACCTCCTATGAAAAGTTAGCATAAAAACTGAGCCGGCGGCACATTGTGAGACTTATCATCATTCTAATTTATTTACCCAACTTCCCTTAGCCGTAGATCATTTATTCGTATCCAATAAATACGCGAACGTATCTCTTCAGGGAAAGACAGGGACTTGATTAGCACTTCTTAATAATTTTAGTAGTCGGTACGTATGGCTATGACCTACATGTACCGTTTGTGAGCCGGATCGAGGACGTGGTTTGATTTCAGTCCGGGTTTAATTTATTTCGCTAGTTTATGGCCAACATTGAGAAGCACTGATCTAGAATGCGCCAGGTCGCAATATAGTGGGCGAATTTTTTTGCCTGCGATCGGGTTTTGACTCATTTCAACGGGCGCCACTTTTTTTCTTCAAAAATGGAACCGGAGAGAAATACTGTCGCGGGCGCGGCGGTTCGATTGTGTCCACTTTTTGCCGGCCGCTAGGTTCCAGAACTCTGGCCTTTCGTCACCACGGGGCTTCCTTAATCGCCTTCAAATCACTGAAAACTGTGTGTGGATAGTATGCGTAGAGTTAGTAGGATCGTGATGACAAATTTTAGTAATTCACGCGTCGTATTTTAGAGGGAAAGAAATTTACTGCGGTCGCCAGTGTTCGTCGCTATTGTAATGAGACGCCGTTAGCCCGCTTCTTCAGGGCTATTTAGTCTCTGATCGCCACGGTAGCATCCTGGAATGAATTTCTGCTCTGAATTCCCTCTCGGAATCCACGCAATCAAAAACGAAATAAATGAAAATGAGTTAAGGATGAGGTGAGAAAGAAACAAATGTATCGTGTGGAAGAATATATCAAACAATTCTTGAATCCTTGTCGCGTGTCTTTTTCGTCGATTTTCTGATGGACGACGGAAGCAGCGATCCGTCAGGGAAATGATAGCAGCGAAAAAAGAACTATTTTGTTTACAGCGGCGATTTAAAAATCTCTGACCTTTCGTAGAATCTCTCACACTGTGGGCGTTGAATGCTATTATTTAACATCGAACCGAGAGTGAATATATAAATTTATAATGTTCCACCTACAAGCTCCGCGTCCGCAGGAAACTCCGGCTCAAGCTTTTGCATAAGTCAGCTTCAACGGACGCACCACACCGCACCGTACCGTATGTCGAGATGTGAAGAAAGACGAGGTGTTCAAGGTGTTTCCATGATTCTTTCGATTTCTATCAAACAGACGAGCCCGCATCTCTAAGTGTGCAAACTAACTTGATCCGATAATACGTCGTACACATTTTGAAGCAAAAAATTTGCTGCATTACCGCTCAAAGAATTTCTACTCTAAACCTCTGCGCAAAATGTTGTTCATTCATTCCGTAGTCGTGATTTTTTGTTGACAACATTTTTCGATATATTTTATTCTCACTTCTATACTTCAGTATTGATTTGTTAGACGTGCCACCGCACGGAATACGCCTTGAAAGATGATAAGGAATCGGTGGCAATATCACTTCCACTATTGTTTCGCATTAGTTACGATTATTGTTCGCTACGTGCCTTATCGCTCGCCAATCTGAGTCATGACGACCTCGATTTTCTATGCTAATAAACTTTTGGGTCAGTATTAAATCACGCTGGCCGTCGAACCCGTGGAATGTTACGGCTCGTATTATTCATATCCTTTTGTTCAACGAATTATACGATCGGAAATCATCGGGTGAAGATATCTGTGTCTCGGCGTGTTTGTCTTCTCCTAATACGACGTTGAGATTTAGGATCATTGGGAGTGCAAACAACGATAGCAGAAGAATTAATGGACAGCCTAACCAACCCGAGTTATTAGCCAGGGAAGATCGCCTAATAAAGGAGTTATGGTCCAGGTCTGAAAAGCCCCGACAAAAGTGCTCTCGTAAGATACAATCAGGGTGTACAAACCACGGACCCACTAACCCGTTCGTTGGGTCTATAATGTTCGTCTTAAAACACCATAAATACGCCCTTAATACTTCCAGGAGCACCGTAGGGTTCCACGTCGTATTCTTCTAATCGTAGCCACATTGTTTATCGATATTACCTACGTACCATGGAGAACGACACGCGTAGATCAATTTCGCGTGTAAAACTGCTGTCGATGGTGTTCAATAATTCAATGTTATAGAGGTTTCACGTGCAGAGTTCTCGTTAGGAAAAAAATAATTATAGGCCCGGGTATAAGAAGGTGTAGATATAATTTTATGGCTATCATATTTATGGAAATATTTTAATTCCAACCATTTAGTTAACGAATGAAAATAAGTTGAACAACTATTTACGATACATGTATCGTGGGGTAAAATCTCGTGGCAATATCTAAGAATAAGATGACCTCGATCAGCAGTCAAGTTCATTGAAATCTATAAAATTAATTCCAACTTTTCTCACGACGAGATGCTGCAAGGTCCCAAGATGGCTAATTTTTTATCAATTTTTTGCACGTGGTGGCGTTCAATGTGTTTGCAATGATAGCGACCATGCAGGCGCGAATTTGAATCCCGACTAACAATCTAATTATGCAAATTGCCCACCCCGAATTAAGTGTGCGAGCCAAATCCTGAATACCGAGTCCTGAATTGTTTCAAACACGCTATCATTTCCAGCAATTGCTTTGGGCACGTTGTTAGCATTTTCAACTTAATTTCACAGGAATAGTTAACTTTAGCACAAAATATACACATTTCAGATATCGTCGAACAAAACCAGCTGCATGGGATGATCTCATCGATCCCAGAATGCGTTAGACATTTTTGAATACTGACTAACCGTTTTTATCTCGAAAGTTTTAGTCATCGTAGAGAAATAAACTTCAGGTTGCACGTGGTTCTCAAAAACGATAAGAGAGCTTTACTCTCGAAGTATTTCGAGCGAGATTCATTAATCACTACATCGCTCATAATTAGCTCCAAGTTAATTGATGAATTCTATAAGAGGGTTCAAAGTTCGCACAGCGATACAATTATTTCTGTCTCATTCCTCCCGGTCATCAAACGATGATTTTCATTTCTTTTCTCTTACGTATTTATATGTAGCTATATAACTTTGTTACAGTCTATTAATGTAACGATCTACCTCACGTCAGCTTGGGTTAAAAAACGAATGATTTATTTACAGAACCTCATTACTTGATACTGGAGTACGTGATGTACGGCAAATTGCTTGCTTATTTACGCGACCATCGTACCAGACAAGACTTCTACAATTTTAGTGAAGATTCGGCTGCTCTGACGTCAAGAGATCTCACGGTATTCGGGTACTGTGTAGCTCGGGGCATGGAATATCTCGCATCTAAAAAGGTGAGAGAAGATATGTGTGTACTTCATTGTGTCTTTAGTTTGTGAATCTACACGAAGTTCTGTACCTTGTATTTCTATAACTTTACCAACAATATAAGAGAAATCGTGACGCCGTCTTATCTTCTGCGTTCTATCCCGCATTAGGTACGAGAAGTTTGAACATGTTACTAGGTCAGTACGACTCGTTTATGGTTACTTCGTCCAAGGCACACCTTTTCCGTATATCTAACACTCGTTTGGGTTTGACAACGTGTATTTCAGCTGAATATTCCCCAAATAAAATTAGCAAACAGGAATGTAAATATTTTACGTTTACATTTTCGACGGCTATTCTCATCCGCTCGAAAATTTTAGCATTGAATTAGACGTCAGTTTGAATAAACACGTTCTAAATGAAGGAGTGAGTATCGGTGTAGTTACAGATGATAAAAGACCGGCGTAATTCTAGGTAAATTTGTTTAAACATCTATCCACGTATGTCTGCACTTGTAGAAACAACGAAATAATAACAGGCTGCGGAATAAATTCCATCCAAGGATAGTGGGGAAATATTTACTTCAAATATTTGATCGAACAAAGTAATACGTGGATTTTGAAATGTGTGTCACTCGTACGCATCGGCCCTTAACAAATTTACGGAGAATTTACGAAGGACGTTGAGTATCGCCGTTATTGCACCTCAATTCTATCGGTCTAACGGGAATTACTGAAGACGAAAGTCTATATTAATTCTATGGCAATAACTGTCCGATCGAAATAAGTACGTCATGGTATTCAAACAATTACGTATACAATAGATCGGCTATTCACGTACGATGGAAAAGTACCAGTGTGTTGAAACAAGAAATGATCGTTTTTACTATTCACGATTAGCATTTCCATGCAAATAGATATAATAATTCCAAGACTCTGAGTTTCTGGTAAACAAACTACGCAGACGATATTCATCTTCGAAGACGCAATTGCCTGCTACCTGAAGTTATCTTAGATGTTTTTTTTTTTGCAAATTAACGAAGAATCGAAATGTAGTAATAAGAAAATTAATTAATATGGCAAGTATCGTTCGCTGCACGCAATATATCAACTGCAGGAACAACGACATACGTCAATGCCAAACTTTATACCTGACTTGTTGAACGTCGCGAATGTAGGTATATTGTATCTTATGCTACGCGGAGAAACTATATCCGCAGATTTTACAGTCTGCACTTGACGCCCCCGCAATACACGATTCTCTGCCAGCTAACGATAACGAATGGCTCAACGTACGGCGTTGATTAGCGATATTTGTGTCTCGGATGACATAGAGGCATCGATTCGCGTCAGCTTTGTTGGTTCTTACTTTGACGTATGTGCATCCTGCCAGGATATCAGCGGAATATAATACTCGAAGCGTCGGTGTCTCGAGAACAGATTGAAGTAATTAAAAAACTTAAGAAATTCACCGTAAAACTCGATGCCTGTCCTTGACATTCAGATTCAGCAACTATATGATCAACTGTACGTATATCATTCGGTTCTAGGAACAGAGAGGAAATAAACAGAGAAAATAATGTAATCAATTCAACGGAATTGCAATCGAATCATAACTTTCGATATTCGCTCTCTCAGGATTCGTTCGCGGAAAAAAATACTATTGGGTTTTCCGCACGGGAGGGAAAAGAATTCAACAAATTTTGATTATAATTCGAAGTGTTTGAGACACGATGATCAACGTATGTAATGTATTACCTGGTTTTGGACTTCGATCTGGACCTGGACTCCGACCTTCTTTCTGAAGTCATGGATTATGAATTCTCTTTGTGGATGTTCTTTCTCTCTCAGAAGTCGCATCTGTTGCCTTATGTTTTATATAAAGAAAAGAGACTTGTAAATACAGACGTACAATAATATTGTAAAAATTTGTGGAATGTAAGAAACTGCATTGAAATTTGCATCCCAATGTCAGGTGACAAAGCAGCAGCCGGAGACAAATTGAGTGCTAATATCTGTTGTCGAAATTAAAATAGTAAATAAATACAAAATCACGGAAACAAACATAGCTAACTTGTTTGGGTTTTTTTTTTTTCTCCTATAGATTATTCACAGAGATTTGGCAGCGCGAAATGTGCTAGTGGACCACAATAAGTTATGCAAAATCGCGGACTTTGGAATGTCCAGGTTTTCCAACGAAGATGGTGAAGTTATCGAAACGAGACACGGCAGGAATGCTCTGCCTATACGATGGATGGCACCAGAATCTCTGATCTATTCACTTTTTACCACAAAAACTGATGTCTGGAGTTTTGGAATTCTGATGTGGGAAATCGTGACCTTAGGTAATTCTAGTCTCCAATTAGCTTCAACAAATGAATCATTGCTGTGTTTCCATAAAGTATAGCCGAGTTTTGTGACTCATATAATCATTTTCTGGATGTCTATGATCAATTTTTGATTTCTAAACACCTCTTCAGGTTCTACGCCGTATCCGGATATGACGGCGAGAGAAGTAATGCGGAACGTACAGAGCGGATATCGTCTAGAAAGGCCTTCGCACTGCCGAAGTGAACTCTTCAGGGTGATATCCAGGTGCTGGCAAGCTGACCCCGACCGAAGACCCGAGTTCCAAGTCCTGAGAAGGGACTTGGCTCAGCTCCTCGAAGATAACATGAATGGACATTACGTTGACTTGGAAAGTTTCGCCTCTGAATGCACAGATTGAAGTAAGGACTGTTATGGGTTGACCTGAAGGACCTTATAAGTAGTTATCTTGCTTGATCCGGTACCTCTGCAGTCTGTGCTTTATGGCGGTGTCGTTGAAAGCGACTTGTAATCATAAACGTCTATAGACAATGCAGATTGGTTGATTAATGGTTTGTGCGCCGATGAGTAGGTATTGCTAACTTTCTTTTCAATTATTTTTTCTTACAAATATTAGGAAGGGAGTAATCGACGATTAATTTACCGGACAAGTGCATGTAGCAATCGTATTCACGTACCGATAGATGATGACCGGTACAAAGAAGAATTTCGAACGAATATCCAGTCTATAACGGAACGGCATTACCCCAACTTTTTGGGAAATCAATAAAATAAATGATCAATGTGGTCTGGTTTTTCTGAGTACTCCGTTTAGCAGCGCTCGTCACTTGAGTCAACATTATTCTAGGTTTTGGTAATGCGGTTTCTTCTTCTTGCTACTTGATTCGATCATTGAACACTTCAAACTTGCCATTATACCGATTTTGTCGATGACCACGCTCACTTGTCCGAATCGTTATTAGCTCGTGGGGTAAAAGTACGATGAACGTAATGAGTATAATAGTTTCTGAATCATAAAAGTTGAAACTGAACTTGGAGAACCAAAATTTTTCTGTTACTAATTCATTAGTGTAATTAAATGACAAAATGTTGGGTGATATAAATTAGAAAAGGCTGCTTGCTCGCTCACGGTTTATTAAGGATTTGAAAATACGCTAGAGAGCTTGACAAAATATTAGTATTCTGTGTTTAGTATTATTATAGGTATAAAAATTTAGGTAGTCTTTCTGGTGATATAGTCGCCATCTGATCGATCTGTCGATAAGCTTTTCCATAAATACATATAAATGTTAATAAAATTAGATGTTGATGCCAGAGCAATAGTTAGACATTTTGCTATACATTAATCGATTTTGAAAGTGCTTAGGAAACTCTGGGAAACTTTTATTAAAAATCGATGTGCGCATAATATTGCGAATTTTTATAGGATTAATGTTTAGGTTTTATTTATTCAATCCACTATACGCTCATCTGGCATCATTCGCGACATATATATTCTTGTGAAGAAAAATAGAAAAAAATGAGAAGAAAAAAACTTGTAAATATATTAGTATATCGTAAATCAAAAAAACAAAAATCTAAAGTTTTCACAATATTTTTATTTTAGCTCATAAGATAATCATGTAAGTTTACATTCTATGTTTATTTTTAATCATTCTAGTCTTTCGACACGTGTGGGGCGGCGATTGGCTGTACCCTGATTATTAGTAATAATTAACTAGTTCAAGATGATAAAGAAAAGGAAAGATAAAATCAAGAGTTATTATCTGGATACAACTATTTATAATAACAATTTTAATATGTCAGAAAATTACTCAGATGTGATATTTTATTTGTTAAAGTGTCTAATAAATTAACAATATGTATCGATATTAATGCCAGTCAAAGCCCCCACCTTTGTCAGTTGATATTTTATTAAGTTTTTACATTTACACTTGATTTCTCAATCTAGTTTTTCATTCATTTTTATTTTCTATTTTTTATTTCATCAAGAAAATTATACGACAATGTCGAATATATATACATAAATTCGTGAAGATTATTGTGAAATTATCTGTGTACGTCTTTATACAGGCACACACCATACGATTCACGTATCGCATACATTCGAAAAGAAACGACAAAAAATAAGAATCTCTGCTTAGTCTCAAATACTGTATTAAACAATTCTCAAGTTAAAACTTATTGTCGTATTTTGAAAATTGTTGTTCTACATTTCTTTCCCATCCCCATCCCCATCCCTGAACCTATCATTTCTCTTCCATTTCCTATAGCTTCTTACTAGTTTCTAAGTAGATACATGCCTCTGAAAGGATCTAATACTAACGTTGATCAAACGTTACCAAGTTAGGCCTTACCTAATGCGAAAATATGCTATCTAGTGATTGTGAGAGTCGCCTTGGCGCAAGGTACGTATTATGTCGAAATCCAATCATAGTCTGTACATTTTACATTGAACTAAAGAAACTCTGAGAGAGTTTGTTATTCACAAGTTTCTATGTAACTATTAATCGATGGGTAGAAGACTTCAATGATTTCGATCTAAGAAATTACCGTACATTTCACGGTACATATAATTAACCAGCTGATTATAAAATCTAATAAAGATGCTCTAGATTTGAATATTTTTTCATTCTATGATTTTACGTGCAACTAAGATCCGCGTAATTTATCTAAGAACGTACTCTTAATTAAATTAATTATACCAACGTGCAATTACTTCAATTTAATTAAGATAGAAGAATAATTACAATTCCGTATGCATCTACCTTTCAGATGTCTCCCACTCACGTCTTGATACGTATACGTGTATGTGTACAGTTCTTCGTCTTTCTACACGCTCTTCATTACAGCATATCATGCCACATGTTCTAAATAGATCTGCAAGTCTTCCTCTTGAAGTTAATTCAATTTGTATAAAAAATTCAACATGTTTCATTATGGAATTTAATTAACATAATTTATTTAATTCACACAATTTTGTCTTAATTGTCAAATAATTTTACGAGTAAACTTGCCCGAGAGTGATAAAGTTGTTTAGTTGTTATTCTAGGGTATTCATTACTCAATTTAAGAAACGTTATTGTTAAACCTCCGGGAATAGTATAATCTTCAAACTCAAGAGATGTACATATAAAACGCGCAGTTAGACTCCCGGATGTACAGTGTGCACATATGGCAGCCTTATTTCTTCAATGTTTATGAATAAGTAATGGGTACAATCAGAGAAAATTTAACTAGCGAGTTGAGTCGAATAACGGTATCAACGAGGCTGCAAAACACTTTCGTTTAATCTGAAGAGAAATTGACATTCATGGCTATCCCAAAACTTTGTCGCGGATCTATAGATTGACAAAACATCGACATTTGGGTTCTTTTTTCATTTTCAAGTTATTTTGATGATCGTTTCACTTGTAGTACTTATGCTATATCTATATTTATTACATTCAAGCCTGTAATATCTTCGTTGATAATAATCATGATAATAATACTAGAAGCCTAAGGAGTCGAGGCCGTATATCAACAGTTTCTGATTCAATGGGTGGTACTTCTGGCTCTCAGACTTAGCATGTTTCGCATTAAAGCGCGTGTTGTACCGTGGGACATTCCGCACGCAATAGGTATAGAGATATGTGTGGCCATACGTGCTCACTTTTGCTCCTGCACGGTATATTATATTATTCACTCTGCACCAGCCATTATTTATGCTGAAGAAAAATGAAGAAGAAACGAGTCGTAGGACACTCCCGGCTCCATGGTGCGTATCCACAGCTCACACGCAACCTGTAGCCACAATAGACGCACTTCGCGCAATTCCGACGTATCACAAATTACGTTGTTGTAGAGACAAAGTGGCTCTCACTAGCTAAGAAAAAAAAGGCAAGAAGAAAGGTGAATAAAATCAACAAACAAGCAGCCTTTGATTTCGATGTCCCACTTAATCCTATTCCGCAATATCCGAGCAAGGACAATTATTCTACAGACCGTTTCCGCGACCTCAAAGCAGATGCTCGCGGAATTTCTCACCTCGCAATTAGTAGAGGTGCGAATCAGCTGGAGATTGTGCAAATTAATAATTCTCCGCGAATCTGTTAATCCTGCCAATTACGCATGTATGTGTATGTGTACGTATGGGTTCAGTGCGACAAGATATTGAATAAATATCGATATGCCAATTTTTGTTTTTTATCTTTTCAATTTGAATACCCGTGACAAATAAATTAAATAGCAGTGATAAAAATCTATCCGAGATAGCAATTACCGTGTCTAATTATTCACATCACAGGAGCGGCTAATTTATTCGTAATTCATTTCTCCGGCGCCAAGTTTGAATTAGAAATCAGAATCCATTGAATAATATTTCGTTGAGACATTCGCACAGAATTAATTTCAATGGGTGCTGATAACGGTACAATAGTATCCTGCAGATCCAAGATACAACTAGATTCCGGTGTTTCGAAAGAACCGATAACAATTCTTGAACAGCTGACCAAGTGGACTTGGTTTCTTAGTTTCTATGAAGGTGTTAGCCCTTGATAAAGTACTTCATATACTTGACCTATAGGCATCTAACACACCATTAGACTCTGCAGTAGTAAAAGCCGGAGTAACATCTTGTCCGCAATGTCTGCGAACACGTCATTTGGACAATTAAATTACGAGAAAGCTACAAAACAGATGGGGAACTTGGGACATTTCAACATTGAAAGATCTCTGCTGACACGAAATAATGTTCTCAACATTGTATATTACTCGCCGGTGTACATTACATGTGCAATTTACGCGGAGTAGGTACGATATAGTAGTTTCAGAGACATTCAGTCCTGATGAGTGGAACCTCTGAAGAAAAGCTCAGGAATTTACCATTCAAATTTCGAATATTCAACTCTTAGAATACAAGTTAGGGCGTAAGAATCAATTCTCTTCACTATGCAGTAGGTGAGATAATTTTGAAAAGAATCCGAGGGGAGGTAGTCAAGTTTTCCTAGAAACGTTCTTTGTGTACCCCGTTTGACGACAACGCACTAGGTCAGAGTGAAAGACTTTCGCCTCGAAGATTATATTCGAAGACCAACTTCTCGCGTGTCTAACCAAGCTGTAGTCTTTGCCACACATTCACCGGTATCTACCTACACTGCCGGCATCCTCTATATTATTGTAACGTATGTACCAGTCCGGTCCAGCTGGATGCTGGGAGGCACTGATTCGAACTAGGTCAAATCTCTGTGCTCAAGTATATCTGAACATTCCATCGAAAGATATTTTTTTATTTTATACTAATAGCAAATTATTTTCTCAGAAATCCTGCCGGAACAAAGATGAAAATGTAACGAACGATGTTAAAACGTGTCTGAAATGAGTTGAAAAAATTCGAAAAGGAGCATAAACTAGATTTTTTTTTTGCGGTAGCTATTTATTGACTTGGTCGCCGAAGCTCAACGATACCTAGATTATCTCACAGGTTTAATTAATGAGACGTTGTAGACTGGACTCATTGTCGTAGTCAAAAACCGTGAGGTTCAATTAAAAGTACTCAACGATTGGATCGAATCGCTGTTATAAAATCTGATTCCCCGTAAACACGAAGAGTTTCTATTGCAATGTCCTACTTTCGGAAGAGCTCAACTTATTTGCGTACGTTATTCCACAGTTGCTTGGTAGGTATAGGTAGGTAGGTACCCGACATCGCGCTCCACTACATCGTTCTAGATATCCTGAATCACCTTCGGCATGAAATACACAAAAACGAGCCTATACCACTTTTCCGCTTTCTCGATGGAGAACGAGAACGGGATAGAAGTAATCATCGATAATCCTTTCTCATATTTTGGCCAAATCATGGAAGCTGTATATTACATATACTCTTGACGAACCGTGACCAATGCAGGCAATTAAATTGAAGTACTCAAAAGATCTCATACACGAACTGACTGATACAAATTGGATACTTCCTACTTCTTTAAACACGACTCATCTTCCTTTGATTTATCGAAGAACTTACTAATACTTCGCTTCGCCCTGTACGCGAGACATAAGCACTCGCACGACTGACATGAGATGAATTATTGCATCCATTTGTCGTACCTGACGATTAATCCTTAATATAGAAAAGACACGGTCCTAAGATGTTTGTAATTGAGAATATCCACACCTTTACCGGGGTCCAAGACTGGGGAAACTTGAATGCCAGGAGTTGGAGCGTTTAGTCGTTCACCAATCTTCGCCGGGGGCACATGGTTCCAGACAATCTATCTCTAATGCAGAATTATTGTCCTCGACATAGATTGAGAAAAGAAAGACATATAGGTCGCTCTATATCAAGAATTACTGACGTGTCTAATGCAGCTAGAAATAATTACACAACTTGCACCTCATGGTACTGAAAGATTCCGAAGATTAAAGAAGTTAGTTGTGACGGTATCACAATCAAAGAATACCATTGCTTAATCTACCATCACTATAACCTTGTCCTTGGCCCACTACGACTTTCATTTAACCTTCGGTTATGTCTGGTGGTGGTACATCGTCAAATATTCCTGAGAGGAAGCCGGATAAACAGATCGCTTTCACCCTCGTCTCAGCCTTAGTCTCTTATTCGTCTATAAGATTGCAGGTCGTTTGACGATCATGATATTTTCAGTTCATCCAATCAATCAAACGAAGTGCAATTGCATCCGAAGAACAGGAAGTATAATAATCTATGGCAATGAAGATAAGTCGCTAAGTCGACGTGAGCCTCAGACATGAGATTGATCGCAACAATTACTTAGAAGTTTAATAATAATGACGAATCCAGGATTGAATTTGATACAAATCCTTAGTTCACACTGGATCGAGCCAGCGGTAGCAATCAGCTTAAATTTCATCAATAAATCTCCTAATGATCCTGACGCAGGAATGACACTGTATCAATCCATGACGCACTCTCTTCTATGAGAATTCTTCACAGCGATCATACAATAAAAGTTTTGCCTTTCTCTTGAAACTAGATCCTCTGAGGAAGGTTGAAGCTGTACATACTCGTCCGATCCGTTTGTTTCCTAGCGATCATCGATTCTTGTGATATTCTATACATACCCAGAATCGGCCAGACCGCAAGCACCAAAAAAACGAGACGTTCAATTACGTCGGTTGAAATTTTGACCGAAGCAATTAAATTCTACTTGCAAAGATTCCAAAGAAAGATGATGTGCGCTCTCGTCGTCAGTGGTACGCCAAACGGGACTGGGCAAACAGGTAACCGGCAGCGTGTGGCCGACTTCCCGGTAGGGCGGCCAGCCACCGATGTGGCCAATGCTTCTTGTTTTCTCGGTCACGGTTACGGACACTTCCTTGTAACCATACTTGTAATTAACCATTGTAAAACAACGCATGAACCGTATTTGCCATCGAAGAATGATAAAAGGTGGTTCCATGTGGCATAAGAAAGAGTGGTCATCATCTTCTCAGCTTTTGAAATCCTCGTCAACGCGGTTTTCAGATGCGCGCGCAATTGACTGAAGAGAAGGCTCCGGAGTGACGACAACGCGAGTCTCTTTTGACCCACAAAAACAAGTTGAGGACTTCGCGAGCGGGTTTGTCCATTCCTCACAATCATAAGAGTCTGGAAGGACGGGAGATCAGAAGATGCAGATGAACACCAGGTCCGATCGTCGGGAATCTGTGCAGTAATTCCGTATAATTCTTCATCGCGACAACGTGGCTTTTTTAATTAGTGCTGAGAAACAGTGTAAATTGATTATTTTTTTTCGCGGTGATACATGAAGAGCTTATAATTCATACTTCGGAACTTAAGTTTAAAAGTGGAGCGCAATAATGAGGATACCTAGAAAAATATGCTTCTTGGTGGTGAGAAATATTACTTCTTCTAATATAAAATTTCTTTAATTACATCCAAAAACAAGCAATTTACTATAAATGCATTCACATGCAGATTGAACCTAGATGCCACGTGGTCCGACATCGATAAAATGTACAACCAGTTTCTTTCAATTTGGGAAGCAACTGAGTATTATCGAATGTTTAAACGCGTAGTTTCATTGACCTTTAGTCTCTCGGGAATATTGTAAATTATTCTGTACCAGCTCAGGCGTTTACCGTCACTGATATGTAAATCAGTGGTCTTGAGCGACTCGGCTTCCTTGAGTCGTAGCTTCTTTTTTGCGATTCTGTAGCACCCACGTTCGCTGCTGATATACTAAAGTATTTGTAAGCATATCATCTGCCAGTAAATCGTGTCAGTTGGACTGTCCCATTTCTTGGCTAGTAGGTCAGCCTCGTATTTAAGTATTGCGAATAGTGGGTAAACGCTAGATCTTAAAAGGTGGTAGTCGAAATGCCGGAGCTTCCATTTTACGACTATTTACAGCTAACATATTAAAATCGACTCTCATAAAATATGCGTCAATTTTGAATATCGATACTACGACACATACTACTTGCGGTTACTTTATCGTCGTTCCTGTTAACTGAGCTACGAGAATCGGAGCCTATTTTTTACGCCGCAGGGAATTGCACATTCCTTATCGAGAAGATCGAACTTTTATAACTGGTATTGACAAAGTCCTAAAATACATATTACCGAGTTGAGTTCTGACCATATCAGGTTTGTCGTTAGCTGTGCCTAACGTGGATATTCGTATTGATATTTGAAATAATTCGTAGCAATTTGAATGGGTTCTCTCACATTATAGGAGGAATATTTTTGAGTTAAAGAACTTGTAAATTTTTGTAACGCTTAGTTAGCTCTCCTGGCTGCCGTCACGATCACGAGAGCCGAAGAAGAGGATTTGGACGATGTTGATTTTGAGGACGAAGATGAATCCGGCGAAAAAATATCCACCTCTTTGAACGTTGAGGGTAGTTTTTACAAGAGAAAAGAAATGGAAATCCGGAATGCGGTTTCTGCCGTAAGTCAACACTTTTATATGATCTTGTCTAATAAAGTATCTAACAAATTGGCATTAAATTTTAACGACATTGTCACAGCCACGTTCCGCATCGCGAATAACAAAAATCAAGTAATTAGTGTCACTGTCTCTTCAACAACCGAACTTCTGTCATTAGAGCAATCAATTTTTAATAGGCTGTAAAGATACCGGAAAAGCAGGCTCAGCTGAGCGAAGTAATGCCGATAATTCGCAGCATGTCACCACCGCAAAAACGAGCGATGGCCGTTTTGGTGACTACCAGAATGTCCCACAACGACACATCGTTGCCTTTCGACCAAGTCGAGTCGCTATTTGGTGGCGATGATAAGAAAAACGTATCTAGGGACCTTATGCTACCGATCAGCATGGACATTGCTAAAATCATTGCCGATGACATGCCTGAGGATTTGCCAGAGGTAATTATCGCCCTTTTAGTTATCACCGACGAACGCGTTGTCAAAGATTGAGTTAAACCCCAGATCGAATATCGGTTGGCAATCTCTTTCGCATAACAATACGATTTTTCCACGCCAGTAGAAAGTTCGTCGCTTTCAGCATCGTCATCTATCAGTCAGTGCCGCAGTGTTTTCTCTGGAAGCTTTATTTTCGACGGGAGTCCAATTCTACTCGGTCTTAAAGTCATATATTTTAACTACAGTCAGATATTCCGTTATACCTCCTTTGGTACGGCAAGAAGATTCATTCGTAAAAACGTAGAGCTACTTCCTAGCCTTGACGTACCTCGAAGAGTGTAACAAAGAACGAAACGCTAGTTTATCACGCTTAGGGATTTATTTTCTTTTTACTGCCCCGTGGTCAAGCCGTTTTCACTCCTCTTCCAGCGTACGAAATTGAGTCGCTTTCTCGAAAGGCTAATTCGCCCGATGAAATTTCGATTAATTCGACCTCCTCAAGGCTGACTGAACAATTACCTACATTGTAGCGCAAAAATACTAACGATTCAAAACTGAGGACCAAAACATAATAACATTCAAAAATACCTTCTTTCTCTCCACAGGCACAAGAGTTGAGGTATTTTCCACTCGGCAAAAGACGACGTCCTTTGTATCAGGTGCCACCGCGACGCCTGTCCTCAGTGAATCGGCGAAACGTTCATCCCGGTGAGAAGCTAACCATAAGCGCAGATTTCTGGAAACTGACGATTCCCAGTGATTTTATTAGACCAAAAATTTTTTATTTTCAGATGGGCCACGACCCACATTTCCTAGACCCGCGAGACGACCTGCGGAACTTAAGAGGGGCCCAACTGAACAAGAGTGCACTTTTTTTTCATCAACAGTTTGTCTGGAAGCCTTGGACTATCCGCAGTTAGTAAATCTTTATTTAATTATTTGATGATCGGACGTCTTAGCGGTTCATCCTTAGAGTATAAATCTGATTTATTTCTACAGCGAAGCTATAATGAGAAGCATCAGGAGTAATAAGGAAATGATTACTGCACTGCTGGCTGATTACAAGACGCAGAATACTGCAGAATATCAAGAAGAAAAACTTCCGCAAGCTCTACCCTTGGAAAATAAGTACGAGAACAGATTCGAAAGCAACGAGATCAAAAGGTCGGTGATCAAATATTTGAACAAGATAATAGTGACTTTAGACAAGTTTCGTATATACAATAATATATATAAGTATTGAATTTTTTATCATGCGTTGAGTAATTGCAGTTGAGTAATTGCATGAATTGTATTTAAAGAAAAGTTCATTCCGTAAGAACCGGCATAATCGGTTTTTTTTTCTACTGACTATATCAACCGACTGCAGAGTCCGAGCTGGTATTTCTCCGAAAAATAGGCGAACCATGTTTCTTTTCCATCTGAAATTTTGCAAGTAGTCCGTCTATCGCCACAGCGAACTCGCTATAAGATGGATCGATACTGCCATTGTGTAATTAGAAATAAAAGTTTCGTGTCAATACTAGAAAATTCTGGGACGCAATGCAATAGTTAGTGAGATGTAAAGCTGTGTTACTGAATAATTAGAACGGTAATTTTAATCACTAAAATTAATTACAAATTCAGTTTTTATTGTGTTGTTTTATTCACATAAAACGAAATGCCTTGAACTTTAATCACGTCTGAGATCTATCAAACTATCGGCCTACTATCTACATCGTACTCGAGTTGATTGCAGCGGCACAAGTTATTATGTGTAATTGGAAATTGGTACTTCGTTAGGTGAAAGCTTTGGGTAGATCGGGTACACGAATTGACAGGAACTCCTATAGTGAACATTTTCACACCAGCGTTCAATCTCTCGAAAATATTGTCGACGCGAGACCAAAAATTAACTACTTTCTTCTAGTTTCTAAATTCTTTATTTACCTAACGACACATCCGTTGGATCCCGTCACTCTATTCTGACCGAAATCCATCTCGTGTGATACCCAGATACAATTTTTTATGTACCAACAGAAGCGAGGACGAAATGTTCTGACAATTATTAACGCAATCAATTCGTTTCAGAAGATCCGACAACAATTCTCCCTACGCGGAAAACGTTGAAGAGGGATTCACCTGTCCATCTCAGGTCAGATACGCGCGTCCACAACTTGCTAGAGCAGCTTCAGGTGCCTGGAAGTACATCATTAACACTGGCGAACACACGCAGACTCTGAGGCTAGAGAAATGCACGTGAGTTGAATAAACCAGTTTCAGTTTACCTAAAATGAGGTGTACTACCTGCGTAATGACTAGGTATTAATAACAGCTCGTGTCTGCTATTAAAATTACGACGGATTATTAATTTTCACTGGTTACTGAACCGCGATTTACTTACCGGGTGGCACGCGAGCCAAAAGCGTTTGAAAGCAGCAATTGACGGGTCAATCTCAATGGTAAAAACTGCGTGAACGAGGATTTTCTTAAGAGATTGTTATTACTCAATTACTCATCTCAAGGAAGGTGTTAGCTTCTATAAAAAACGGAATGCGATTAACGCAGGGCTCACGTAGTGGAGTAGAGCGCAAAAAGTGGTGCGAAATCGTGTCTCGGCGTCCCACAAACCGTGAATAATTCTCTCATGAATGTCCACTATTGTTGGTGAGCAAAGGCTTATGTGTGGTCGAAAGTAAAAGTGATTTGCGCTCGGGAATTTCGTCGTTAATCATTTTCTGACAGATCTTTACGTAAGGAAATAATATTACGTCGCAAGTGGGGCTGCTCGTTGACGTAAGGATAAAAGACACGTCAATGCAATATCCCAGGATTTTCTCTTCCCTGATTTTTTGAATAAGCCCATTTTAGCTCAATGCCCTTTCGAACGCTTTAGGCCGTATGTATCTACGCGTGAAGTACCTCTTTGCTGATCGCAATTGAAAAAATTTTTTAACAGAAAACCGCAGAGCAGCTGCTCCTTCGTTTCCGAGAACTACAAATCGGCTTGCACCCAAGTATTCAACTACCACCGTATGCTCACCTGGGACACTACGCTGGGTCTCCACATGGACATCTTCAAGGTACCCACCTGTTGCAGCTGCCACGTGCTGGGTTACTCTGACATTTATCCTCCGCACCGTAAAAATCCGCCGCCTAAGTTAAAGGAGAACTTTCCCGGCGTAGACTTCATCACCGAGGAACAATCCGACAAATATCAGGACTTCAGCAAGCCTTCGAACTTCATTACCAAGAAAAGTCCGAGCGTCAATTTTGACTCAAGTTTTTTGAACGTCGGTTCAAATCCGACGCATAACGATGGCGCGACCGATAATGCAAATTATAATTATTACGACAAAAATCTCTTTCCCGAAAGTCTACCCACTCGACCAAGCTTTATCACACCTACTGTCAGAAGTAGACCGAAAAAACAGCAGGGCGGAACTTCAAGACCCTTCGATAAGTTGCCGCAACAGCACGCACCTAATACCAGAGCTCCTGGATACACGGGACCATTGACTAAGGTCAGGTCAAGACCTAGCAGACCCTTTCGAAGGGAGTCTAATGCTCAGCTCGATTATCCGAGCAACGCGGAAACCGAGACAAGCGGAAATCGGTGAGTCTTATATTCGTAGCAATTCAAGTTTCGAGTGAATTTAATCGACAGAAGTTTACTATGAAATGTGCAGGTAGATTTTATACTTTGCACAGTTGGATCGGTGGTTTCACTTTGTCGGCACGCTATTCGTTACGTAAGAAATTTTTATGAGATTCCCAGAAAATCGACGTCGACTACAGGCTGATAAAGTTTGTTTGAAATAGGTTCGAGGGATTTTACGATTAGTCTTTCGCCAAATCGAATTACGATTTGATGCTGTTTAGAAACGCGATTATCCGGAGGCGGCGAACCATGGACTACTTTATTACGTCTGTAATTTATCGTCACGATTATCAATTTCAACCTTAAAATTAATCAATTTTCTCACGGTGACTTCACATCTTGACGCAGAACTCACTCAGTTTCATTAATGGCTGCGAGGGAAAAAGGCTAAATAAACAAGAGCCTCTATTTCTTAACCAAAAAATTTCTCTCTTCCTAATCTTTCCAATCTACACTCATTTTTCTAGATACAGTCAACAAGTTGACCAAGACGTGGATGTAGCAACACGAGTTCAAGGCGGGGCTTTCGAAGAGGAGTATAAGAGCCCTCCGCGACGAGTCAATTACAATTACCATCCGATAATCGATTTCTTCAAACCAGAAGCCTCGATGCTTCAATCAGTGCAGGTGCAGCTGGCTACTCAGCCAGCGCCAGTGCAAAGTTCCAATTCTTGGAAGCCCATAGTTTCGCCTTAGAAAACCACCATTACTTTCAACCGTACCTGAAATTTTTTCATAAGATATTTATTGGCGATTAAATCATATTTTCATGAGGCTTTAAACTCCGTGCGTCGTACATTGACACGCGAATCTAATCGCGTGGAAAAGAATGAACACAATCATTAACAAAATTCCCTCGTCATCTTGTCGTATTGATCAATTATCCCTATCCTGACCCGAGCGGGATGATGCAATTGGCTCGTATTCATTTTTCAACTCGTCTTCTTAACATTTATCTATTTACTATTCATTGTTTGTTATTTATGATTTAATTTTAAGTTATTTCAAATTTGTACCTTATAATTATATGATTAAAAACGTTGTTCTGATTCGAGTTATTCACCCGACGATTTTTATCCTCTCCGTAAAGTCAATTGTGAAAAGTAGAACATTCCTGAAACTCGATGCAAAATCTCTGTGAAATAGGACAGCAAACAATACACGATAGTTTCGGTTCGACCGATAAAAACTTGTGAGGACTCCGGGCAGTGCTGGTAAGAAACTAAGGCTGGATTATCCATGCTCATTTTTACCCAAGATATAAGTCCCGTTGACAACGTGTGAAACTAACACTGAAAGTTCGCCAGAAGACTTTCTCTGAAACATTAACCTCTGGCATAGAACACACTTCAATAATATTCTTGCCTTAAGCGTTACTTAGACCGTGTACTTTGCTCAAGACTCGGATAAACGTTACGTTGACCCTAAGCGATGATTTATTTCAGTGGTGAAAAGCAAATTGTATGGAGTATACAAATGAAATTACTCGATGCTTGTAGGCAATAAATAATAGCTAAGGTTCGAGATATCGAAACGATATAATCTAGAGATTTTAAAAGCGATCAGAAGTTATCGAATGCTGGTACAGCATATCGGTTATGACTATTCGAAACAATCATCATTATTGCTTCTAACCGCAATGGGGATATACGGCATGGCCATAACCATAACGCATACTTTGATCAACGATCTGTAGCTTATTGATGTTTTTACCTATTTTCTACTCAACCGATTCAAACTTTACGATTTTTTGCCTTTCCGGCTTGATTTGCCAAGCGTATCATTCGCAATCGCTCCCAATCGCTTGTCGTGGACAGTAGGACTTTCTTCTGTGTACTGCAGCGCAGGTGGTTAGTGTATTCAAGAACCGAGTCTTGTGTTCCGTTATTTCAATGCGAACGGTACGTAGGTACTCTGTGTAATTTGAAATATGATAAGATCCACATTCGGAAAAAAGATTTATTCATAACGAGCTGTCCTGTATAAAAAGACAACAAACGAAGAAATGGAATCGTTACTGCGAATGTCATAGATCCGAACTAACAGTAAATTATTTAATCTTTGGTTGAGAATAATAGCGAGGGTAAAAAATAAAAAATAAAAAAAAATGGAATCAATCAAGGCTATAAGGTCGATGAAACTTTTGGTAATAAAAAATTTGGAGCTACTCAACAAATGGCAAGATCAACCGTGAAAGAGATTCAAGTGGATTGAATTCGTCCAGAACCAGTGGAACGCGGTATCGTTCCGGCAAGTAGAGATAGCGCTGACGTTTTTCGTCTTATTCTCCCTTTCGAATCCTAGGAAAATATAAATTAGGCTGCTTTGATCGCGCAGCGAGCAGTATACTCTAGTTGTTCGTTTGCAAAAGGTTGAAAACTCAAAACTTTTTGATAGTGAACCGTGTGGCGACTGTAGTTTCGGAGCATCGCGTGTGAGACAATAGACAATTAATTATATCTCGACTGTTAGTTCATCGCTTTGTTTCCAGTGAGAATTAATCTGCCAGAACATTAACGCCAGATAGCCATCCGCCGTGTATCTAAATGAAAGTTTCGAGCCATCAATCAAGCTGAAATAATTACTAGTGCTTGCAGGTTTTGGTATAAGAATTAGGCGTACTCCTATAGACTTTAGGAGTAGCATGTGACATCCTAATTCCCAAAACTGCAACTGTACACCCCTTTGTGAAGTGAGGTGTCAATTACTGCAATTAATTGTCCCTAACTTTATCAGCAATTATGTGGTGGTGATCCGATTTGACAAAATGATTCGAAAGGTAGCTTGGTACTTGTTTATCTTGTTGGTTATCAGAGGAAATCATTGCTCGCAAACTGAACGCGATCTATACGCTTTTTCGGCTCTTGCAAATGCACAAGAGTCGTCCACCGATGGAAAACCCTTCGAAGACAACGTTCACGATGCCGAAACGGCCGAGACAAATACCTACTCAGACCCTTACGGTGGCACAACCGAATTCATGTCTGAGGATGTCACGGTAGAAGATTCCGAGGATGATCCACCTGGTCCGGAAGATCATGTGATACCGTATTCCGAGCATGAGAATCCTAAGGAAGTGCCTACGAAGCCGAACTATGTGGCCCCAGGTACTTGGGCAAAACCTGACCCGAAGAAGAATATCCCCCTAGATTTTGTGCCAACAAAAACGTTGGCACAGGTCCGAGGAACGCATACGGTTAAGATATTGCCGCAAAGCGAAGCTATAGCATCCGCTCGCTCCGATGAGGAGAGAGAAAATGCTCCCAGACTACGAGAAGTGGTTAGCAAAAAGAAGACTAATACCATTTACACTGAAGAAGGCTATGAGGATTCGGCATACGACCATGGCGGTCATATCCGAGATGCGGACTTCCATGAAGGTTACGCTAGGAAACTGCATGATGAGCGTGGTAGCAAAGCCAGATCTGGTGCTGGTGGAAGGAAAAAGTTGAAGAAGAAGTCGAGGAATAAAGATTCTTATAGGCGTAGGCCGGACGAGTTTGAAGAATTTGCAGATGATTATAGCGACGAATCTGCACCCAGTGATAAGTACGAAGCTGAAGGATCTTCGATGAGTAAGAAGCAGAATTATGGTAACAAGATTCACAGGGACATGTGGAAGAAGCCGGATGTTAATCCGAAAATTGTTACGGAAAATGAGATCGAAAAATTGGAGCATGATCTGAAGAGGGAAACTGAAGAGGCGGAAAAAGGTTCGGAAAATTACGACAGCGGCACCAAACGGAATTTGCAACGAGATTATAACGGCGAAGAAACGAATTCGGATAGTTCTCGATATTCAGAAAAAACTAGAAGCGATACTGGAAGAAACACCGCGTTTCCGTCCTTCGGAAAAAAAGAAAATATCTACAAAGAAAATTACGAAGCCACCACGATTCAGTTTGAAACACCGACGTCAGGTGAATCAGATAAATACGAAGCGTCTACTTCTAACTACGAGAATCCGACGACAAATACATATTATCTTCCCGATGGATCAGCTATTCCAGAAAATTACGAGGCCACCACTTTCAATTACGATTACGGAAACAATCCGCAATCCGTTTTCGGCGACACGACGACTATCGCGAATTACGGTGAAATATTTTGGAAATATTTTCGGGACAAGCCAAACGAAGCTACGTCACCTGGGTCTTACTTGCAAGAACAAACCACGATTCAGCAACCGATTTTAGTTCGAGAAACTACTACGCTAGGACCGTTTGAGGAACGAAACTCGCCTTTAGCATTGGCAACGATTAACGGGCATGGTCCGTATCTACTAGTCTCGGAAAATGAAGAAGGCACTCAAAATCCAAATCAATTCGGAGTTGGGGATTTGTCGTATTATGGAACACCCCAAAACGGCCACCAATACATCAATCCCAATGGGATTTTGAACCCCGGATACGATTTCTCAAATGGTCAGGGGATAACTTCTCGTAGCGGAGAAAGTTTCTCTCCTTTTACCGATTCGGAAGGACCTGAAAAGTCCGGGTATGGTAATTGGGGATCGAATAACGGAGTGTTCAGAGCTCAGGACGAGCCGCCTACCACGAGGCTCTATGACAATATCGCGTTCTCTAGCACTCCTACTTATTCATTGATCACTTTACCACCGAATGAACGTACATCACCGAATCCAACGTTACCGAAAGATTCCGCTTACCGGGGAAATCCATTTCTAAATTCAGCGGAGAGCAAAGCCCAGAAGCCTAACAGCTTTAATCACGAAAATTTTGAGGCGTGGTACAAGGACTGGCCTACGAATAATAAACATCCTCCAGTACGGGACAGAGAGCAATCTGCCTCTGGAGCTGATCCGAATAATGGTCCAAGTCCCTTGAACTCGAAGTCTCACGGCGACAAAGCAGAGTCCTTTTTCGGATACAAGCCGAACTTGGAATATACTAAAATGCTGAGTTTTATTAAAAGCCAACAAAATGACAGATACAATGGGCAAAAAAGTGAGAGTGCAGACCTGGAGGATTTCACTATCATGAAGCCGCCAGCACTAAGAGAGTCCGCGTTCTCTGATTTCACGCTGAATTCATACCCCAATGTCGCTGGCTATCCGAGCGTGACACAGGAAAGCGAAGCGGCACAAGAAGCCAATGGAAAAAAATTCGATGGTAAAAAGAACAGTACAAAACACAATGCTTTATCGCAGAAGGATAGACATTTCAAAACGCCAACATTTTATGGAAATAAACCATCGGCTGGAGTCAATCGAAATAGATTATTCCCAGCTTCAAAACTCTTGCCGCCTCCACCGAATAGCAAGAACAGTTACGCGGATCCAAATTTCGCAATTAGAAATAATAGATACTATGGATTCTCCAATCATCCGAGTCCACAGTATGACTCCAATTATAGAAATGGCGTTCGAAATTATAACCCAGATCCCGAACAGTTGGCACGTTATTTGAAAAATCGGAAAACACCTTCGAGACACGCTAGAAGTATAGACGATACGGCGATCAGTGAAGAACGAATTTCCGATGCCTTAATTGCGCGAGAAATGAACGCACGACTCAATTTCACTTTGGAAGATCAAGGATCAACGGAGAATCGTGACGTTGGGATACCGCAAAAACAAAAATTGCGAGTGAAAAGAAATCTAATACCTGAGGAGAGTCAATCCGTAACGGAAGATTTATCGCGATTAACGAAAGAGATCTTTTCGAATGAAGAGCTCGGTGAAATCCACGATGATGGTAGGCTGAGAAATAAGAGGAGTCATCAAGAGCTGTTGGATGCATCGCATAAAATAGCCGGAGACGTAATCGATGGCGAAATTAACTCACGATTTAAAAACAAGGACTATGATGTCGTGGACGAAGAGGACGATGGAGAAGAAAATGATGAAACTAGACGTGAAAAGCAAGTTGAAGTGGATGTTCCAGATTTCGATTATCTTGACGAAATCCAGGACGTTAATGACATCGAAAATATTCCCACAACCACAATCGCCAGTATTGATTTTCGAAAATATCCCTTTTATAAGAATAGAAAGGTTTCGAATTCTCCATTGAGATATATCATCGACCCAAAAGAAGTCCCGAAAAAAACATTTGGAGGCATGGAGTTTTATGACTCCAGAGATAAATACGTACAGTGTGATGAAGTGGATCCGGATCTTGAAGATGTTGCTCCTGACGGCGAGGAAGAGCCTGTGCCTAACAGAGGTCCCAAGGAAAACTTACCCCGGCTGAGAGGTCTGGGTGATAAACTGGATTGCTTCAAAGCAAAATATTTTGGACAAAATCCGTTTGACAATCCATTATTTTTCGAAAGGAAAATTAACCAGCCTACTCCACCGACTGAGTTAGATCCTATGAAATTAGCTACCAGGATCTTAGAATTGCCAAAGGAAAATGAGAAATATTTTATTCCCGCACAATCAAGGAAACCGGAGAATATGGCGATAAAGAGAATAGACAATAATCGCCGGGGCCCAAAGAGCCGAAACTTTGCAGAAACTAAGAACGTGAAATTATCAGTTGAACCAAGAACCAGAAGACGTAACAATGCTAATCATAGCAAAATCGAAGAATCGTCGACGAGGATACCGCAGACAGAATCACGAAGAACTAGGAAACGTAGGCCGGCACGAACGCAACCGACGACCACAACGGAATTACCTGAAATGAATTCCGTGACACCGTATCAAAAAGAAGTATACGACGACGTCATGGGCACGATAAAGAATTTAGCAAGCTTGTATGAAATGTTTGGAGCCCAGACTGTGCCTCCGATAACAGAGGCAACGATTGTCTCAACAAACGCAGATCATATCCTGGGTGCAACGAGTATGAGAAATGTGAAAATGTTGAATCGGGTTCCAACCTTCAACGGGGAAAGGGAGAAGGACTTCCATTTGTCAAGCATTCCGGAAAGCCCTTTCCACGAAGAGATCGAAGGCTTACTTCCACCTCCTGAACTTAACAAGAAAATTAAGATCGTGCCTTACAGAACGAATAAGGTCTCGTATAATACTCGAGTCAGGACTGAAACCCCGGCAAGGAATGGTGATAAAAAGATTATTGGTTACTTCAGAACCGTTATGGTCCACAAACGAAGCTTAGACGACTACGCTGGCGCTCCAATTGACCCAGAGACTGAAACGAGTAAGCGTCCTGTAAGAAAACGCTATGTCATGGACTCAGAATTTGAGGAAACGCGGACGAATCCTCGATCTCTTGATCCTAATGCTTTTTCTTCGACAACTGAAAGACCCAAACGTGGAAAAAGACGAAAAACAAGTCTTGCTTCAACCACAACTACAACAGTAGCGCCCGTTACAAGCGACGCTACGACTGAGGCGAAGGATAGAACACGAAAACCTTCCTACACCATCAGAAGTCGATCGAGAAATACTAAGGACAAAGAAACCACTAGCCGATACGGTTTGTTCACGACTACTCAACGGCCTTCGGCAACGATTGATGGCAGGAGGAATGAGCCTAGATACAGTGAAATTATGAGAAGAAGAGGTCTAACGGCTGGAACTACTACGACTACACCGAGCCCGGAAGAACCGTTGGAATCTAATAGCACAACATTAACGGCAAATTCTGAGATACGGGAATCTCTTGTTGCGCCAGTAATAGAAACGAGAGAAATTTATGAAAGTGAGAATTCAGTCCCTCGTAGAAGAAAAGTTAGTTTCGACGGAATCGAACCTTCCAGCGAGATCTACAAGGCTATGGCATCGGACTTCGAACCGGAGCATGTGGAAGAAGATGACGAGGAGAGTGAGAACTACGAAGAAGAAGAAGAGGAATCTACAGATGAACCGGTAAAAAAAATTAGAAAGTACGATGTCCACGAAGATATTCAAGAAGATACGACACCAAGTGTAGTGGAATTTCAGAAACCTACAAAAACTTCGGAGCACGTGGATCTCGAGACTTATTTATCCACAGATCCTCCAGGATTTACTAAGGCTTTCGCCGATGAGCCAGGATCTACGGTTCGGTACGAAAATGCAGACGGACCTGGGGACGAGAAAGATGATTATCGCAACGAGGAATCTAAAGAAGAACAAATTGAGGAGGGTGACGAAGAACATGCCGAAGCACCGAAAAATGCCTCTTATCAAGAGGAAGAATCTTCCGAAGAAGATGGTACTCAATCTCCAAGAACTTCGGAATCCTACACGGACTCTTCGAATGAAAACGCCGACGAATCTGCAGATCAGAAGACAAATTCAGAAAAAGAAGACGGCGATGACAAAACTTTTTTCAGATATAATACTCGACCAGATTCTCCATTCGAAAGCTTCGAGGATGATAAATACGCCGAATTAGGACCTCGCGTCAATAAACCAGCCTTTCATCATCCTTCGTTCGAAGCTCCAAAATATGAACGACATTATTTTGATGACTCTGAGGAAAAAGAGAAAGACAAAACTGATGAAAGTTCGGAAACGGGGAAATACGTGTTTCCATGGGCTCACGACGAGGAGGACGAAAAAGCTGAAGCCCAGGAAGAATATGTAGAGCAGACTACAGAAAAATATGAATATCCTTGGGAGAAACGCGAAAGATTGGCTGAGGAGAGGGCAAAAAGACGAAAGGATCGCGAAAGGCTAAAGAAACTGCGAGACTTTAGTTTCCTCCACGACGACGACGATGACTACTACGAAGATGATGACGAGAAGAAAGCTTCTTCGTCCAAGACTAGCGGAAAACACGCCTATCCTTGGGACATTTACGACGTACCGAGTAAACCCTATAAAAAGAACTTCTGGAAAAAGAAGGAACCTGACAGTGACGAAACGAGCTCGGAACACCGACCAGTTGCCAAATTCAGCAGCAAGTACAGTTCGAGTAAATTTAAACTCCCATTTGCGGGTAGTGAACCGATAACGGCAGCAGAGCCGAAAAAAATAAGAGAATCTGTGCTAAAATATTTGAAGGAAGCAGATGAAAATACTTCCGAGCCCACAGTAGCGTACGAAAGTGAGGTTTTAACCACTACGACACCTGAACCCGCAGGAACAATCAGGGCCACAAAGGAGCCAGTGTCTTCTGGTTCAAAGAGTAATAAAAAAATATTGAATTCGAGAATTATCCCTGAAAATATCACCACAGCACCGAGAAACAGAAGTCGAAGTAGGGTGACACCTGTCAGAGATAGAACTACTCTCAGACCAAGCGTAAGATCTACTACTGAAACGGTTGTGGTCGCAAAGGCACAAACTACGTCTGCACCGATCTTGACAACGAAGAGACCACTGAGAGTAAGAGGAGGACACAATGCCCTCAGACGACAGCCGTCATATAGGACACAAGAATCCCAAATTGATTCAAGTACTGTCGTACCAACGCCTAAATCGACGACCACATCCACAACTGAAGAACCTGTGAAACCGTTAACGAAGAGTCCTGGGAGATTTGCTGTGAGGAAACGTGGAAGACCGAAGAGCAATTCTAATACTGTTAAGACCTATACTGAGACGAGTCGTCAGACTCAGGAAGATGTTACAGAAAGTTCTACAGAGGCAACCACCACGATTCGTCGCAGGACGCGGCCTACGGTCAGTACTCGTATGACGACAACGAGAACGGTTCACAAAAACTATGAAAAACCGAAAAGACCCTTGCGAGTTGATACCAAGAATTCCCTCAAGGAAAGAACGTACGATGAGTACAAAATTCCTACAATGTCTTCGATAGATTCTGGAGATCGTAATGCTGAAGATTCTACACCGACGAGTAGAACTGTTGAACATCGTTCGCGGGTTTCGAAGGAAGAGATTATAACGAAAACGTCTTTCCCTGATCTGGATACCACGTACAAAGTTCATAAGGACAAAAATTTGGTGAAAAAAAAGAGTCCTTTTAATAACAACGCCGAAGATGAATCTTCGAGCAATCGGAAACCGAAGAAGTCTTACTCGAAGACACCGGATCGTGCGAGAAATCCGATAAGTGAAACAGACGCTGAAAGCGAGAATCCTGTGAGAAATGAGAGCGTAGAAAAATTGTCTATAACCACAAAAGAGACCCCGGAACATGTTTACGAAAAGAAGGAGATACTTGATAGAGATGGCAACAAGGGGATGTTCATTTCAATTATTCCCAAAAATCGTACGGTCGGACCATCGGCACTGGAGGACGAGCTACACTTGGAGAAAGCGAAAATGAAACAACTCGAGAAACCGAAAAATCAGGGATACGACGACTTCAATGATACCGAAACACAAAATGCCGAATCGCACGAAGGTATCGGAAGTACCTTATCGGATGATGTAAGTTATCTTAGCCGTCGCCCATTCACCCACTTGACCGAGCACGTCTACCGAAAAATATTTACTTCTACATCCTGGATTGCAGAAAACTACAATTACTAAAAGTGTAATTATCATTTCTGATAGTTCTTTCCTTTTTTCTTTGATCGTGGTTGCATCAGAGTAATCGCTGCCTGTCTTCAGCTGAGAATCAGAATAATTTGCGTGTCGAAATCGGTCGACAAACGAGCTTTGAACAATCTGTTAAAACTTTAGTTTGGAATGTAGTTTGTTAAATACGGATGCGTATATTAGGTGGAACTCGCGAAGTTACAAAGTAATTTCTACATTTCAGACTTCAACTCCGGGCCATGAACTTCGAAAGATTCCTCACCGATCTAATCAATTGAAAGAACCAGAAGACAGTTATAGCGAAGAGGATACCAGTTCCGAAGAAGACTCAAACGCAGAACGGGAAGATCGTTACAACAAGTACGACGACAGCAATGAGGGTAAAGAAGTTGACGAAATCGAAGAGAAAAGTTCAGTAGTGAACTTTGAGAAGGATCCAAGTCAACGAGCGTACTATTACCTTGACTATAAGAAATAATTAGTAGAATATTCAGGTGATTGAACCTATGACAAAAATCTACATATTTATATATATGTTCAGAATCCCGTTAGAAGTGTCAGAAAAAAAGTCACCTTATCTGTAATAGGTTATTCGGTGACGTTGGACCTTGAACAATTTCATGTCAAGCTGTTTCGGATTTTGTCAGACGTCATGGTAATCAGATTACTGATATTGCAACTACGTTATACATTTTTTTGCACAGTTAAGTAACAGGTCTAGGACCCGCCAATTGTTAAATGGCTCTGAAATATTACGTGCTCAAAGGAAATGGTTCTCAACTAAACATTTAGGTATAATTGTTGCACATGTTGATAAAAAGGTCGATGGTATAAATTTCTTCTGCATCACTGTAGTCCGATCACCACTGATCTAATCAACGAGCGACTGCAGAGTTCGGGGTTTCTCTTATTTTGTACGCTGTTTTACTTGTTAACCTGTTACAATTATTTATAATCTTGTACATAAAAAACGCTGTTTTGTTATAATTAATAAAGTTAAAAAAACGTTACATAAATATCAATCTCTTGAAACTTTCAACACGCGTGCACTCACACGTTACACGACTTATGAACGTACTCTTTTTTGAATCCAGTTAAACAAAGAGAAATTTCTTTCATTTTTGCCGAACATAAAATAACCATTACGCAAGCCGCATAGTTGTATCTAGGCTTTAGCGTCAGAGTCTCGAGTTTCGAGTCTTAAGCATCAGAGACCAGTATCAATGCCAGTTTTACGCCTTCTCGCCCCTCTGATGAGTATATTTTATATCAGTATATGAGATCCTGTAAGCTAGCCGTTGACTTACGGAATTATATTCCAGAAATTATTCTACAATTGACTTGACCAAATTGTGAATATTTGCGATGCAGAATTATGTCTCACTACCATCTAGAAAGTATTTTGATGTATGAGCAGTGGTCCGGTCAAATTAATTTTCAATGGATCAGATATTTTCTGTTACGAAAAGATTTCTCTTGAAACTCGGTACCCAATTACCCCGCAAGTCGTCTTTCTAAAAAACAATGATTTTCTGTTTCACGTCTCTTACCAATTAACAATTCTATTTCAGGTTTCCGTTCCCAAATTACTATGTATTAAGTTCTCCGAAATATTTACAGATTTGGACCACTTATTGCCTTCTATCTCGCGTACGTACAATGACAAGCGAAACTTGGAACTCGTTAATGATTTTTTCTTAGAAACTAAAACGCCCAATGCTGAAACGATATCGAAATCAGAAATGAACATTCCTAAACCCTTCACCCCACGTAAGCAAAGCAATGAGCAATCTATTAAGGCTCTTGCACTCACGGGAGAATACTTTTTATCGCGAAAGCAACTTTATCGAAGGCTGCGAACTCCGCTTGAGTCAAGTTCTCTTCTGCGTATCATTACTACAGTAAGATATAATTACAGCGTGTAATACTTACGGCAATTATGCAATTAGGCGACACTGTAGTGACCAGCAAGAGGAATTGTGTTACAGAATGTGGAGCCATATGTGTTTGTTGAATACATTTATTTCTATATACAAAACTATAACCACGCATGGCTGAATATTTTTTGACAAAATTTGCGGATAGGTTATTCCCGCGTATAATGAGTATAAGAAACTTTGTGCATATTGCGAAATCTGACTTAAGCGACTTCTCAATCACCTCTTGGTGACTACGATTGCTAATCAATACTTGTCGGCAAATCAAGCGGAACAATAACGAGTCTAATCAGAATTGAATAGTGCAATAATTGAATGGCAGTTTAAACTTTTGAGCACCTTGAACCAGTATCGATTTTGTCCAGTTGATAATTCATCGACTCACGATCCCTGACCTGGTTCTCAAGACTCAAAAAAGTCGTTAATAATTCTCATTCTTACAGGTACCATACGAGGTCAAAATAATTTCGCTGTATAAGATCTTCGGCGGAAGTTCCTGGTGGAGAATATGGACATTGATATGAAGACGAGGGTTAATCCTTCAACGATATTGAAAACATCAATTTAATTCATGTGGAAATAATTAAGCATGACAGATTTGCAAGATTGCTTCGATTGGCAGTTAGCCACGCTTCTAAAATTTCATTGGCGCATACTAATAGCCCGACAAACCAGTTCTGCGATTATCGTATTCAGTCATCAGATAAAATATGAATGTTCCACGTATAAATAGGCACAGAACTCGATGAGGAATCGAGGGACCTCGAATATGACGTATGGTAATGAGCAACGGGCACTTCAATCATCCACAGCATTTGAACTTATAAAGTATGATCGTCTCAATCTGTCACTGACTTATGTTAGTCTACGCTATTTTCATTATTATCATACCCATATTAAGTATCGAAGGTGCATATATTTATATATACATATATAATATACATATAGCTTATATTGGTCACTTTCAATAAGCCAGCGCTGCTACAAAGAGCATGTAGCAGGCGCGATTAACGAGACCTTGATGTATACCGATAGCTGATATACAGAAACCGAGTGTAGCTTGTGACTTGTGAGAGGAACTGGGCCTGGCCCAAGGTCAAGGAAGCCGGCGCAGCAGCATGGCTATTAGATTCTAAGACTATGAATAACACCTGCTCTTGAAAAAAATTGCCTCGTTTTGATTGGCTATTAACATATGCTCAACTCGTATATAATTCAGTTCAGGGGACTAACTGTGGATTTTACTCTCGCTCTGCAGCCACGGTGTGAAATATGGCTTCTAAGACGGTAAGTGCTTCGAACTCTTCGTGCAGAGATGCTGAACGTTGTTATCTCTATTTCTCTCAGTGGAGTGGTGCAATTAAGGTGGAAGTAGGAATAGAAATACAAAAACACACGTGATACAGATAAGACTTGGAAATTGTTGCTCAGAATTTCAAATACCCGAAATTTCATTTGCCAAATTATCTCAAACAATTATTTCAGATCGTTGTCTTCATCGCAGCATCCGCTGTCCTGAACTTTGCAAATGCTCTACCAGATAGTGCTGGGATAGTCGAAATGACGAACGGACTTGCCTATGGTAAATTTTCCGAAAAATTTTTAGCTTTTAATAGTGAAGAATGAAAAGCTTTTGCTTATTTTAAGAGTTATCTGCTTGTTCGGCCAAGCTCGAGTTCAGAACCCGTGTTATATAGTTCTGCAACAGAGATCGCTGCCTTGCTCGATCCTTTCTCTCATATGAATATAAATATAGGCGTACGAATATATTACACGCGGAATAGCTCGTTCGAATTGCTGCTAGGAATCGATTGGTAAACCGTGACGTGCGATATGGAAAATAATTAAAATTTTAACGAAATTTAATCGGGCTGAATAATTTCGAAATACTTTTATTGCAATCAGAATTACTAGAGCAGACTGGAAAGTAAATGAGTCTTGGGACGTAAATGACATAAAATATTTCACCATATTCGGTATCCATAATTTAATTAGTTCTCTCATATTTAGATGAAGAAAAAACTTTTGTCAGAGTTCACCGATCTGTTGATTACTGTTCGTGTACGCATCACGCTATCAAATTTGAATACCTATAATTTGTAACGTGTACGCGCGGTAGATACACGAAGGCTTACTAATCTACGTTAGTCTAACCGTGAAACAGGCGAAGTTTTTTTTTTTGTTCATCCAGGTTTTCCTAATCAGCGAAAAACGTTAGTGACGTGAGAGTTGCATTTCTTCTACTTCATTATTTGCGAAACAGCAGGAAATTATAACGGAATTATAGAGTAAAGACAGAAACTAGGCGGGTCGAGTCCTGATTGCGTGAAGGACGGAGACAACTATTATCGAAAGTTGTTATATATTATAATCACACAACTTTACCAGTTATATTTTACACATAGGTGGAATACCCTACGGTAGCGTCAGTGGAATGGTCGCGAATTACGGGAACGCAAGAGCGAGACAAATACCGAGCTATGGAACCCGAAATTCCCCCCAAAGCCCGGACCTGGTTTTCGCCCAAGCATCGAGAAGATCGGTCATCCCCTTGTCTCGTAGCCCAGGATCTGCACCCGCAGTGCAGATTTTCAGTCATCCGGGCGTCGTGGCGCCTGGCGTCGTTGGAATGATCCATCAAGTCGGCTACCAGTAAAATTAATTGTTTGTAGATGAAATAAAAAAAATTATTTATTGATTGTAAACCTTTATTGAACTTCTGTTTCCCAGCTTTTTATTGTTTATTTCATAGTTCGATTTCTCGCACGTTGAATGATTTTATTGCTGTTACGACATAAGCCGTCTCCTTCTTAATAGACTCTAATCTCATCCTCATTGTCGAGGTAAGTTATACAGGTCCTGTTTCTTAATGCGTAGAAATTTTATGATCGTTTATTATCGCTTATGTTTATTGGTTACTGATTTTGTCGAAAGTTTCGGCATATGGCATGGCGGGTTACAATTATTACCATCCGAAGCAAAAATCACCAACTTGACACACCGTGAAGGTTGACTTGATCCCTTGACTCCCTTCAGGAAATAGAACCCCAAAATTTCATGCGATTAGCAAGGACTGAACGATTGAACCAGATTAGTAACAAATTTCCGTAAAACCTGCCAGATAGCACGACGGCAGCGAAAGCAGGTTGGTTTTATAACAGACCGGCATTCAGAGGCTACCATGTTTCAACCATTGCAGTTCAGAGTTTATTGAACTGACATGGTGAACGATAAACGCGATAATTTAATACATTTCCTTACTTACTTTAGAATTATGCAGAAGAAAGTACCTGCTTCGCATTACGTCAAGCAAATATCGAAAGTGGTCATTATGCAGCAATTTGTCACGATGACTTTAGCCGAAATGAATCTGCGTGATAATGGCGAGAAAATGATAGTTTCATCAATACTTCGCGAAACCACAACTACAATGTAGAAAATTCTTGAAACAGTTGACTTATGTTATTGAGAAAAGTACATCGAATAGTCAAAGAAGAAATGGTGGGCAGAGCAGAGCAACTCGTTTCCGCAAATGTTAATTTGTTCACCTGACCCACCGCAAATATGTCTCAATACATCCCAAGGACGTGAGTCGATGAACGATCGACCATAGAAGTAGAACGAAGAGTTCAACGCGTTTTTCAAACCCTAACGAATGCTGTAACTTTTAATTCGTAATTCCGGTTGGCCCACTAATGTCCCGTATCTCCTACGCCATGCCCCATGTATATTGCATGAACGCATGCAATGCCTCGTACAGAAGCGGAGACTTTACGACAAACAACACGCCGTGTCTCCCTTTCCTTAATCCAGATAGACGTTTAAGGAGAAGGTTATAATCAAGGGGAGAAAGTATAAATGACATCCAGTCAGGGGTACACCCTTTAGTCTTTCGCAGAGACACCACCATGCATTACGCACCATGGGTGAGTAACTGTCGCTAAATAATTGTAAATATTTGAACTAAGTGGATACAGTGCTTCTGTGTAGAACATTAATGAACAAAGCTTCGTTTGTAATTAGTGCTATTTATTGAATACAAATCACAGGCTCACAATAATCTTTCAAATCCCAGATCCTCCTATGCTGCACGGCGTTCACATCTTGCCTGCCAAAAGAGCCACTTGGTAAGTGAAACAGCAAATTTTAACAGCGGCCTATCAAAGTCTAGTACGCCATTCTAGTCCTCTGTATCCGTTAATTTTTGCACTAACAGATCCTGAGCTGTTGAAAAAATTCACCAAAGATGTTGAGTCTGTTCTGTCACCGACTCTGGTCGAGGAGCTTCAGGGCGCTCAGTCAAATCGTTCTGCCATCAACGTGGAACAGACGGCTCCAAGAAATACGGAACCACCTAGAAACATAAATGACAAAAAACCTGAGATATATTTCGATAACCAAGTTTATCCTTATCACTACGAGCGGTCCTACCACTATCAGTATCCTCCAAATCCACAGAGCGATTCCTCTAGACCAGCAGGTTACTCCGAAGACTTTTACGAGCCTCGATTCAGGCCAAAAACACACGCGACCGACAGCCACGATCCAACTTATTACAGATCTGAACTCTACAACCCATTTGGAAATGGCAACTCGTACTCTAACGCCAATTCGCAAGCAAACTCGAACACAAATGGCAATGCAGCCAATACTGGGGATGTCAAACAGACGGAAAATCCTGCAACAAGTGAAGAAGGATTCAACGGACCAACACCTCTGCCACCTAGTTCCTTCGCACCGCCACAGACTCATCCGTTTCCAAATCCAGATCTTAGCAGTTACAGGCTTGGTGCTTTTGGCAGACCACTGGTCAACCATAACTATTTTGGACCCAACGAGGAAGCAGGACAGTACCAAGAAGACCCATCCGGTCATTACGTGTCACCGGGGGATGTGAGATTCGCAGAACCGCTTCACCAAGCACCTGTTGAACCTTTCAATCCCTTGCCGCCCTTAGATTCATTCCAGAATTATCCGGGGAAAGGGTTCCATGGTTATAATGAAAATCGCGCCTCTTCACCCGAAAGTTCTGCCCAGAGATCTCAGCACCTTTCGCCACCTTTCCTTGGGTCCTTCTTTCAACCTGGTTACCAAAATCAGTTCTACAACAGCTATCGTCCCTCTGAACATTTCAACAATCTCTTCAGCGACAACTTTACCAGAAACTTTCCACTCCGACCATCTTTCAGTGGATTTTATCCTCATCGTGATTACCTCCCTCCACCACCTTCACCGCTCCCTGCAACTACTACAACACCAGTGGAGAGCAAGCTGGAGGATCCTATCCCTCCAGGAGGAGCTTCAAGTCAACCGATTCCTACCACTAAACCAGACGATCCAGCTCCGGTTGCTGCTGCCTCAAATTCTCAGTACGAATTAAAGCTGTTCTTTCCAGCTAAGGATGACGTGAATCATAGGTTGCAGCCCAGCAGCTCTGAAGAATTGACGTACATTAGAAAGAGCTTTAAGTTTTGAATGAAACAATTCATTTAAAATTTGTAACAAACAGTGTAGAAGAGAACAAAGAAATAACCAAAAGGAAATGAGTGGTTTGCTTGTAATAAATTTCATGTATATAATATATACTATTTAATAATTCTATATAAAATAATTGATCTGACGTATTTCTCTCCAACTTCCTTTCCACGTTGAATAAATTCTTTCTGTTGCCTAAAAACCTTCTGTGTAATTTGATTGCTACAGGTCTAAATGTACAGATTATTGCATTTAAATTCCCGGTTTGTCGAAGGATATCGGGCTATCGAAACTTCCGGCGCAACACCGGAAACTAACTGAAATGATGGTAGAGTCGTTCCAGCAATAAGCCCTGTTACTATTATGAATAAAAACGCGAGAGCGTAGAGTTTGCCCGTGTGCGATTCGCCTTGCATAGCGTGCTACTGCCCATTCGTGACAAATTACAGCAATTATTAGATGTCCCTAAATTCTTTAATGGCTAGTTACGTGAGCCAGGGTATTATTTCTATTGTAAAATGAAGATATGTTAGATGCGAGGATAGCTGAACAATCGATTCGTCGCTAAGTGCTGGGAAGATATTTGGATGTCAAGGCATTGGGCGAGGCATCTTTGACCCCGAGAAAACTCCTTGGTGATCGCTGCTGTACTACGCTTTCATAATGCACGTATTCACGTAACTTTTGCAATCACTAACAATGCACGCTGTCATTATCGCGATTACGCACAAGTACAAAGGCAAGAAAATTTTTTTTCAAAGAATGAAGAGGGGCTTGAAGGATCCAATTGGTACTATAAAAGAACGTGCCATCGTTCTTTTCTATCACTGCCGGGCATCCAAACCACTACTGTTGGTCAGAATTTCAAAAAAACGTGTAAGACTCTGTGGCAATTCAACGGATTGGATATGGGTTCATTCAAAATCGTGAGTAGCACATTGAGCGACGATAACACGAGTTATTAATTAATAACTTGACTAAAAAATTAGACTTTAATTGAATTCGATTGATAAGTTTGCAGTCTTATTGCTGACCACCATCATCGGCACAGTCGTGGCCCGCCCTGGTCACGGAGGTTACTTCAGGCATGTAACTCCTATATCCTATACCAGTTACCCAAGTTACAGCTATCCGAGTTACAGCTACCCAAGTTACGGATACGGGCATGGCTTATACTCGTCTTACAGTAAGTTGTCACTATAAATCCATGGACCACTTATGATGTATATAGCGTCGATATCTTTGCCTATCATTGCACTATTCCGAGTCTAAGTCTTCAGTCTCATTTCTGAGTTACCGCTCATTGTTTTACCCTGAACGTCCATATCTTACGCAACACGTATTTGAACGGGTATAATATTTCCTCAGGTTATCCGTTATATGGGTATGGACACGGTGGACATGGCTTAGGAGGTTGGCTTGGAGACTACTGGTAAAGATGAGGTATGATCTATTGATTTGACGATTCATTGGTAAACGACAATCTGCGATACTCAAGGACATTAGAATGCTGCGGATGCTGCGGACGATCTTTTAATATCATTAATTATACGTATATCACCGTGTACACTTTAATAAATGCATTACTTTGTTAGATATAACGTAAATCGAACATTTCTTTCCCACAAGTCTGACACTTCCTGCAATTTCCTGCCTGCTAGTCGCATATCGAGTCGACAGACGATTTGTTCGAAATCGCCGAAATACTTAGTTCTATGGGAGTAAAGCTCCTGAATTCAAGAAAGTCAGTCTCAATTGAATAACCTAATCCACCATCTGCCATACGATGACGACTCAGCCTCTCCGCAGTTTCGGCTATTTAGCTGAAAATACCAATTTAGTTTCTTCAATCGCTCTGGTAACGTATAGATTTTCGTCGCATAATCGATTACCACGAGTCCCTGTACAATAAAGCGATTAGTTTTACTTACAGTAGCAGAATACTAGCGTTAGTGCATTAATCAATCATAAATCAATGCAAATTGATTCAGCTACTGCCGTTATACGGTGAATGAACTCGAGTTAGACCAGTTTTGCATATCCACGTCGAGCCGCAGGCATAGAGCGCCTGTTTGCGGGCAACCTAACACACAAAGCTGACATGAGTGATCATCAATTTCCACCCTTTCACGTTTCTGGATTTCTGATTCCTGAACACATACGACGTAACTTAATTTCCTGCTATTTCTACGAAAATGTTACTGTTTGTTGGGTCAAATTTTTTAATGGAACCGCCGTTCTATTCACAACGTTTGCATTGATACCTAGACTCTTAATGTTAATGATAGTCATAGCCGGGGGACAGGGCTTTTGATTAACGTAGACGGATATAAATAATAAATATACTATATCCACAAAACTGTTCGAATTTTCTTTTTTCTGTAATCCGAAAAAGCAATAAACTCAAGCATCTGAATTCAGTTGTTTCTTCATACATAAATTATTCTCTATTTACAACCGGCCATAAGTTAGTTGCCAGATAGTAAGATGTAATATAGACAACTGATTATACAATATTTCTGCTCATTTGTTGAACATGTTTATTTTGTATCGGTGTATTTAATCTGACACATATAGTATCCATCCTTGTTTCTAGAAACTTATCATTTCATGGCCATTTATAAACGTACGGTTTATATTAGGTGAAGAGACTAGCAAGTGAAAATATTAACACGAGTGAACCTATTGCGCCACGAAATCTATGGGTCTAATAATTCAGATGTAATCGCGTGGCAAAATGATGATTGACTCAACGGGTTGTTTCTATGATTACAACTGATGACCAATCAACAGGCTGTCAAATTACTCGTAGTTTCCGTTTATCAGAAACATCTGCAGATACCTTCACCCATTCACAACGAAAAAAACCTTCTCACAAATCAAGCGTGGATATACAACCGTTTGAAAAAAATTGTACATCACACATTCAATATTTTTCAACATTGGCTTTTACTGCCTTCACTTTTACTTCGCTCACCCTGAAAAGGCTAGAAAAAGTAGTTGAGGACAAGATCATGTGGTTCCCTTGTTAGAAAGTTGGAAATGTCAGATGAAATTAGTTCACCTTCTCAATCCGGTGGTGTAGGTCTAATTTTCGGATTGCCTGTATGATTTTCGCCTGTGACATAAAAAACCATAAATATTTTCGGCACGAGCGTAATAGCCGCAAAATGATTATCAAGTTTATGAGTTAGATGCGGCTTATGGTTGCACCATCAACACACAGAAAAACGCTGGACTAACTCAGAGATTTCTAAATCAGTGGACAAAATAAATTAGTTGATTTCAAAACGCCCTCTTCACTAACAAACATCAAAGGTACATTTTCACAATCTTCACCTCTCTTCGCTAGACACCAAGGCGATTTAAATTTATATTCTATTTGCTTTTCAACTCAATATATGAGCATTTGAATAATATATTAATTCAAAGATATTCACGATACATGATTTATTAAGTTGACTAAATATCATATTCTTGTCAGACGATCTTTCATCTCAAGATTCATTTTATGTTCTCATAACACGTGTCGTTTTAATAATCATTTATCAGATATCAATAATGCACATGTAGTAGCGTTTGATATTTCACATTGATATCTATCGCTCTTATACAAATGATCGAGTGCCTTTAGCCACGAGCTCGCAGATATTGCATTGGGTCAAACGAGCGCTAACTGCACCGCATCGGTGAAGACGTAACATTTTAGCACACCCAAGAATTAGGTGGCTTGTGAAGTATTGTGTAAAATAGTTCTGGGTCACAATATTTGAATCTATTAGAAAGATTTCACGCTTGTTGCCAATTGCGTAACGGCAGTTCATGACTAAACAAGCACCCAGTTAACATATCACTATCACCGTATGCGTACCCTTACTCTGCAATGAAAATAAACAAATTTACTCACTGTTCAATAATTAGTGCTAAAAATTACGCTACATATTTCTACTTAGACCCGCTAAGGATAATAATTACAATCTTCATACGGAAAGAATAATAATAGCCATGTGAACCACCCTTGGATTTATTTTCCCCAATTAGAATTTGCATCGCAGAAATTTTAAACCAACATATGATCGACACAAATACTAATACGAAATTCGTAATTCGCTTGCACCCATTTTTTGATTTCCTACACGAAACACTTTCATTGGAATGATTCGGTCGTTTAATTGATATTTAATTGGTACCGTATAAGCTGAAGTCTTTGTGAAAATTAATGGCGTACTAAAGAATAATTGCCATATAATTGGTGTCGCAGTGTAGCTACTAGATTGCACTTGGAGCAAGCAGTGAAGTTGAAAGTTGAAATTTAAATGTCACAAACGTTATCTTTTAGTTGTAGTTTTGAAACTAGAAAGGAAAGTCGAACGATTAAATGACTGGATACATCGCTTACTGCACAATATTAACAATTATAATTTTTCACGCTGGCGGCTCAATACCCGATAAAGAGAAGGTTCTTAAATCAGCTAATCATATAATTTCTTTTCTTTCAAACAGCAGCAATAGTAATTACTTCATAATACAATATCTAGGTAATCACAAGAATATATTATGTATGTATACAGGGTGATTCACTGCTACCGGGCCATTTGAGATAGGCAGATTCCTCAGGAAATTCTAAGACTAAAAGTTCTTTACCAAAAATTCGATAGACCTCCAGTTCCCGAGCTATGGAGGATCTAGGATAACCAATTACAGAGCTTATACGTGACTCGGACAGGGCCGTCTAGATATCTTAAGTTATTAAAATGTAATTTTTATTTCGTCATAAGTAATTTTAGCATCACTTGTAACTGAAACTGGGACTGCTGCTGGCGTTGGTTTCGACGTCCAGGTCGTCCAGGTCGTCCAGGGTATCCTCCTCGTGATCCAGGTCGTCCGCTTCGTGGTTCGCGTCTTCTACGTCGTGTGCTACATAGTTTAGTTGCACATGTCATCCGCTTCGTAGTTTTCGCAGTCCAGGTCGTTCGCGACGTGGCTTCCAGCGTCCAGGTTGTGCGCATCGTAGTTTTCGTAGTCTAGGTCGTACGCCTCACAGTTTGCGTCGTCCAGGTCATACGCTTCGTAATTTTCGTCTTGCAGGTTGTACAGCTCGTACTTTACGACCTGGACAACGAAAACCACGAAGCACAGGACCTGGACAAAGAAGACTACGAAGCGCACGACTTGGACAACGAAAGCTACGAAGCGCAGGACCTGGATAACGAAGACTATGAAGCGAACGACCTTGGCGACACAAAGTACGAGCTGTACGACCTGCAAGACGAAAATTACGAGGCGTATGACCTGGACTACGAAAACTACAATGCGCACAACCTGGACGCTGGAAACCACGTTGCGAACGACCTGGACCACAAAAACTACGAAGCGGACGACCTGGATCACGAGGAGGATAACCTGGACGACCTGGACGTCGAAAACAACGCCAGCAGCAGTCCCAGTTTCAGTTACAAGTGATGCTGAAATTACTTATGACGAGATAAAAATTACATTTTATTAATTTAAGATATCTAGACGCCCCTGTCCGAGTCACGTATAAGCTCTGTAATTGGTTATCCTAGATCCTCCGTAGCTCGGGAACTGGAGGTCTATCGAATTTTTGGTAAAGGACTTTTAGTCTTAGAATTTTCTGAGTAATCCGCCTATCTAAAATGGCCCGGTAGCAGTGAATCACCCTGTGAGGATTGATATTAAATTCATATGAACAATGATTCGTCATTTATGAGCATAAATTCTTTCACGCCAACCGTGTGTAATTAATGTGCTAATTATGCGTTTGCGTCGAAGAATTGATACTGCACAATAAATGCATACCTAGTAAGAAATTTGTCATTTGCATTCGAGTGATAAATTTCCAAGGCACTTGCAACGATGCTTACTTCATGTATAGTATAAAATACGCAGTGGACCAGTCCAGTCCAACACGATACGAGCGACGATAGCTCACCTTTCCAGGTCAAGTCTTACCGGTGTGTTGCAGCACAAGCAATCAGCCATGTGCCACAGGTTGTAGTTCGACTTTTAAGTAATTCAAAACGTTGGGATAATTAATGCTACAAATCGTAAAAATGTAATAAACGTTTTATCAACTTGATATTAATATGTGAAAGGACTGGAAAATTTGCATAAGCGTGGGTGTACATAAGATTCCTGCAATGTTAATTGAATTTCAGAAACTTAGAGTTAGGATTAGAATGGCCTAGAGGGAATGTTTGTGAAGAATAATTGATGCGCTGTGGTTGAAGCAAACTTTGTCACGTATTAGTTGAAGAGTTGTGGGTCTAAGATCGCAACGATCCATTCAAGGCATAAAAAATTAGGAAGTTTGAAGAAGTACACATAACTAAAATTTCACCTTGGCAAAAGTGTTTGATGGACATGCAGATCCTACTTTCCGAAAAAAAAACCGATAGAGTCATCGACTAGAAGGTCGTTTCAGGTGGACGTTTCATTTTCATTTGTGTGCAGTCTGACCGGCAAAGATATATTAAAAATAGAAATAAAAAAAACTGAAATCTGCTTCAAATATAAGAATTCATGATTTTGGTATTTGCATAAAAATGCCTGCAGCTAGAATATTGAAAAAATTATCAATGGAATAACTTGCTTCTTAACATTCACGTTATTCAAATTTTTGAATGAATCTTATGTTACATCTATTACATGATATAATTCTTGCCTAGTAATTTAACAACTCCATTTCACACTCGTGGTTAACGTTGATTACAAAAAAAAATACCAACGGACAATAGCCATTTATCATCACTCGTTTTTCCCTACTCAAATGCGTTTTGGGGATGGTGTACTCCGATCGGGTGTAAAAGTTAGAAACTGACGGTCAGAAGGTGTACTTGCTCCGTGGCCTCAAAAAAACGGCAGTTATTGGTATAAATTTCTGTATTTACGGAACAATAAATAAAAAACCTCCACCTAAAACGTGATATATGTTCAAGATAGAGGAAATAAAATAAACAGTCAGATTTTTATGTAATATTACGTGAGAATAAATATTATACATGTGCATGAATTCACACGGGTGTGAAGTTGTATATTTTATTATAAAACCACATGTCAGAACGGCTATCAAAATTCGTTTCGCGTAAAATTAACATTATCAATTGGTCATTCAAGGTTTCCAACACGAATAGTTATCTTCTTATTACTAATATAATAATTATTGGGTAAATTACCGTCTAATAATTAGTATCGATATAAGTCGCGAAATTTCGCAGAACCTTGCTTTGTTGACTCGCCGAAATAAAATAGCAAGCAGAGTTCGAAAGCAAGGATCGCTGAGGCAATCGAGTCCAGAGGCGACAGAGAAAGGAATGCATTTATCTTACGACGTTAACTGTAAATCTTACAGATGCACTGGTTAACCCTGAAGACGATCTCGCAGCAAGAACTGTTTCACTTTCATCTACCGAGGAGATCGCTTAGTACAGTTTATGAAATTATTTTAAACTGCAGGAAACTGCAATGGCTTTTATCGCCTGCTTTTAAACCTAACCGCTATGCCGGATACTCCGTAACCTTCCAAAGAAGGAAAACGCATTTGTTTTTGTCATTTTACTTATACAGTTGCTTATAGAAGTATTTATGTACATCTTCTTCATTTAATGGACAAAGTTGCATCCAAACGACTGACCCTGCCTGCATAACTATTACCTGGCAATATCCTCTTAGAATACGACTTTCTGCGATCTCAAAGAGCAGAGGACCCTGTATCGTGAGTATGAATTGGAGGGCTTATTCATTAAATTCGATTTAGTTTATTTTCAATCCGTTCGAAAATTCACGAGAATATGACTTTAGTGTTGCCAAACTCAGAATGGTTTGTCCTTAATCGTCAAAAATCACCAAGTCCGTGAGTGCACGTATTTCACATGTAGTTCGCGATAAAACTGAAAGAGCGGTTTTCCTTGGGTTCCAGCGTTCCCGACCGATCTTCATGATATCTTTATTGGTAAGAAAAGAGCACATCTGTCTGTAGCTGCGAATACGATGAGCATGATAATCAGCAAGTAATTAAGTGGTTACCGAATATAACAGGGAACATAAGATCACCGAGTCGGCATGATGAATAATGAGAATATGAAACGCTTCGACCGGTAACCACCTCACGCAAGTTACATGCGGTTAATAATCTTTGCGCTCATTTCAACACGAGGGTCAGTAATTAAGTAGTATCCTGACATTTTGTACCCAACAGTTTTGACACGTGACAATGTTCGTCTATATGATTTTTAACATATTCACCATTAACGCCCTCCGGCTAATGCATGAGTACCATTTGTCCATCGCAATTCCCATACAATCCATCTCCAACAAGACCTTCGCGGTAAACCGAGAGCTCATTGAATGGACCTTTTGCACGCAGCAGGACCATCCATCCTACATTCTCGAACTCTCTCGCTCAACCAAGTGTCCCTTCTCACACTCCAGGTACGAGAAAAGTTGCAGCATCCTCGAACCCTGGAGCTCGGTACAGTCTGTTCGGTCGTACCAGGAGATGAATCCTCTACCATCTTCATCTCATGAGACGGAAATCCCCCCACCCCGATGCTCTTCATCGACCCCCTACCAGTTACCTGATCGATCAGGTGAATCCTATAAATGCCTGACGGTGTCGTCTAAGAAGAAGTTTTCGTGTGGGGCACCTGGTCCCGCGAATACTTATCGTTTTTAAATTATCTTCAATATTAGTGCTACGTGAGCGATGGTAAGTTGAGTGTGAGTTCGTATATAATGACATGGTACGTGCGTGCGTGAATCGATTGGAAGGTGTTATTTTTTTTTTTTTTTTTTTAAATTCATTCTTTCGATCTTTTGATTTCTTGAATCGACGGATGCTGGATCGTTATTATATTCGGATATGCAACGACGTGACTTGATCGCACTGGCACACTTGTCCAACGAGATCTCTGGACGACCTTCGATCAGATGAATCTTTATAACATAAGAGATAATTTTCGGGATATTATTCCTTCGCAGAAAACGCGATTCAGTGATTAAGTAATAATGACACTCTTACGTCTTGGGTGAGAACGTCTGTAACCAACTTCTGTAATAGGATTCTAATTGCTATTGCACTTTCACTTACTATTTGTATATTGGTTACATCGTTGACATCTTGAAATCGTCAAATTTGTGAATCTTGGGATTTCTCAAAGCTACGAAGTTCCTTTCTTTCCAAATCTCTGTGTAATTGACGATATACTACAAAGGCTACATAACCACCTGATCGTGAGATATCGCCTTAACTCAATTTCCAAATCGGTCCAAACTCACGTTGAACGAGTTCCATTTCATTTTGTTTGATATTCACCCATAATCTACTTGAAGTTCGAAAAGTTCGTGTGTCACAAGTTCAGCTTCGCGTTCCCCACCTTCATGATGCAAATTCTAACTAAGTTCAAAAATTTATGAAAATCCAGTGTCCTAATATTCGAGACTACTTCATGTCTTAGTCATATTTTTGTTCAAAGAACGTGAGATGTGAATGGAAATCTTATAAGAATCGCTCGTAGATCTTTCTAAAAATTGAATTTCATTGCAAAACTGAATCGTGACAACACTTTGTATCAAGGACGTTCGCTTTTCTAAATTATCGGAATTCGTGATAGATTTACGATCAACCTCCAACTACATTTTGTGCCACCAAAAACGAAAAAATGAAACAATACACCGCATTGACCTGGACACAAGCTACATAAATTTAAAGTCATCATACACTAACCGGTCTATTGTGTATTCAATAAATAATGCAAAAATACTGACGCTAATGACATCATATTAGGACTTTTATATTCCGAGGTCCTTCACTCTGTCTTCTCAAGAACGTGCTAGGTTCTTTCTAATCATAAAATAGAGATTCTAGCATCGCGCCTGTTGCAACGGGTCAGCAGACCTCTAGTTACCCATACTCGATGTTCTGAGAGGCAAAGGCTCTTCTGAACCGAAGATCCTCCTTATCCCAGTCGCGACATCATCATCTTTGCGCAATCGGAACATTCTTCACGTTCCACGTTTGTCTAACGTAGTGATGAAACCTGTTTAAAAGTGAAGACGGTTCGTCCGCTAGATACACATCGCATGAAGCTTATCTAACATCTTATCACAGTGACTGGAACGGTTGTAAAAAAATTTGAAGATTCAGGAAAAAATAAATTAGCAACAATTTGAGCGGATTTTTCAGACCCATGAAACAACCCACGTGTCTTATTCTGATTCTATGGCAGATAAAATTCTGTATAGCTAATTTCTAGAGAGTTTCTATCGCCGAAAATCATAAATTAGAAAACACGAGCCTACGTTCTTGGCAATACGGATATAACAACGCTAAACACAGATTTGAAAAAGTTTGAATACACTGTGCATTTGCATGTGCCGAAAAAAGGTTATTGAAACAGCCGTTTGGTGACGACACTTGCCAGTATTTGTTCTAATAACACGTGGAATAAATCCATTTCCGGACCGTTCTATTTTGCGAAAACTTTCCTAGACTATGAAAAAAACTTTTAGCGCGAGATTTAATCATTAAATCGAACAATGACATCACTTTACTGCGATCTGACATTTCGGCTGTAAAATCCGGTTAATATATAATCCGGTTCTATTTTATTTTTTTAATGAGCCAAACAATCTTGGGACAGGCCGACCAAATTATTGATTCCTGATTCCAGAATCAAGCGGGGTCCCAAGGTCGGCATGAAACTGTGAAACCAGTAGATAGCAGTCGCTGGTAGAATAGTAAACAGCTTTCGATTTCCTCAGAAGCAAGTTTCAGCTTCCCCCAGGCTATCTAGATTCAATTTCGGGTGCAACTCTTGGTTTGTGTATTCTCTTCTAGTGGAACTACCAAACTCATGGCTATGTGTACGCGTATACGATACATTTGCATTCGTCAACGTATAGTACTCAGGGCTTAGAAAAAGTACGTGTGGCTAGACCGATGAATAAAGTTGTTACATTTCTGCGATATGTGATCAGCTCAAATTCCAGTTCCCATTCTTTCGACACTATCGTTTCCACTGAACATTATCTACTAATTAACGGCGAGATTTCCGTGAAATTTCGGTGAGAATAGAACACGTCTTGTCCTGTGCTCTTGGCCCCCTTTTCTACGAGTCTCAATTCACTAAAGATGAGCAATCAGTGATTAATAGTTCTCGCTAATTAGTTCCGTTCAGACTTGACCACAATAACAGCATCGAAACTTGTAACGCGATGTAGGTGGTGAGGAAATTATACAAGAAGCCGAATGTCAGATTGGATAAATAGCCTTCAGTTGACCCATGTCCTTTCGAAATGATGATAAATACCGCCAGAGCCTCTGTCTTTCTTCCTCGCCAATCGAACGACCGAAACTCACTGCAGGGTCCAGGAATTCTGCTTACGTAAGGCTCGAGAACTTTTACCTTCACCGAAACTGTTGTACACAACAAATTATTTACACGCTGTAATCGTACGGAGATGTTCATCTCGTTCGAAAGGATTACCGCAAACGGAGTGCTAATTAAATTCGTATAAAACTCTTCAAGAAAGTCGGAAAATTCATAGACAGCATCCATTCATTCAGCAGTTGAAGCAATCATGTGTAGGCGACAACTGTTACCTGTTACATCAGAGATAAAGATTTCTTAGCAGTTTATGATGATAATGACCAATCGAGGATGAAAAGAGAATCTTGAAGCACATAGAAGCATATGTGAATCGAAGAAACCCTCTTTTGTAATCGGAACTTTCTTTTAGCGCATTTAACAATGATTGGCAAATTTTTACGGCGATTGAATTAGCCGGGGTAATTACACTTCCAAATGAATCGTTTACTACCTTACAAATACGAGAACGTGATCTAACAGCCCATAAAGGAGATTCACGTGCCTTTACAGTTCATGAAGTTGGAAGCACGTAATTACAATGATTTTGTCAAACGGTTCCTAGTCGACGCGACGCGGCTGGGTGTAGGTATACAATTTCCCGAAAATAATCGGCGTAGGTCGTGTAAATACAGTAATTAAATGATTATAGAGTGTTAAGGTTTGAAAAGTGATGTTTTTCTCCCCACCTTTCCCGTCTCTTCAATACAGTAATGCCACAGAATAACGGATATTACACAATGCTAAACGCTGTTAATGATGGATCGACTCCTAAAACTATCTTCGGGAGACTTACAGACAACGAAATCGCTCGAGACAAAACAGGTACAATTAGCATAATTGTTGCGAAAAAAAAGACTTGATGATTTCGGAGGTTTGATAGGAGCTGTTGTAGTACGTATGCACTTTTGTGCTGTTCTGCATTCCTTACCAGTTAGAATATCTTGACAGTGATACCCCTGCTAATCATAGTTAATTTTTAGAACAACATTATGCAAGAGAGGTAATTGACACCCAGCTTTTAGCTAACGTTTGGCGTTAGCAAACAGCGACTGTGATATTGACTTCCTATTATCAGCGGTGTTCGTAAGTACGAACAGAGAACGCTTTCTCTCGCCCAGATGCAAATGTGACATCATATGTGCGGGAGCCAGTCGGGAAATAATTGGTCAACGTTTCTCAATATTATTATAACGCTGAAACGTGAAAATAATTACAAGCCAGTTTCTGCCATACTTCACTGCGTTAATTGCTGCCGGTTGAATTGTATTCATCATCGTGTCATTCAGGAGCATTACAAATATTTAATAGACTGTGGTTTAGCATCATTCATTCCTGCATTTGGATGAAGTGAAATTTTAACCTGGCTGCGCACGCTTCTGTTGGAACTAATATAACCAATGTAATTTACGAGTTATGTTTAAGTACGTCTATAGCGTATGACTTAATCGCTAGCTTTCCGAAATACCATCTTTCCCTGTTAAATAATTGTTCGTAACTAACGAGGCGTAACGTAACGTAATAACGAGTTTCATTGGAAACCATCTCCTACAGATTTGCGGGTTATTGACCATGAGCAGATCTCATACAAGATAGCTTGCGAATTTCCAATCATTCGTAAACAGAGTTTATATTCGTCTCGTACGTTTCCAGCTAAATTAGATAGTAGAATAAGCCTGCAGCAGTTCGAATATTTAATGAACGTAAAAATTGATCATTCGATTCCTCATTCGAGAAACATAAAATTTACTACCTCTTGATGCAACAGGCAGCCTGCACAATGAAGGAAACGTGGGGTTTTGCAGTACGAAACGTGATATAACAATAATACAAGCGGTACCACCATAAGCCCTAACCTTTCACATGACCATCGGTTGTATGCTTCTTATTGCCAGTACCTCTCATATAAATTAAATCTAAATGTCAGCGAGTGCTTCTCTGCGCAAGAACTATCATTTTGCTGGTAGTACGTTAGTACAAAATTGAACGATAGTTTAATTTACTCGAAACTCCTATTGCTTGAAAAGTGGTCAAAGAAAATTATGGACAAACACAAATCAGTACGCGCGATTTTGCGTGATCGTGTTTAGCTAGGACGATTTAGACTGAAACAGACTCGCGATGGTGATAAAATATCGCAATGACGTAAGCTCATGCCATTATGGGCGAGCCGTGAGATTATCCCACGGGATAGCGCCGAAGATGCGAGTTACGTCGAGGCACTCGGGTAAAATTTCTCGAGAGGTATATTTCCCGCGACAGACTGCCCTGCTTTCCAAAGTCAGTCAATACGATGGCTGTGAAAAATTACACACTGCTCTAGATTAACTTGGACAACATTTTTATTCATCATAAAATATTATTCAACATTGAATCCGCGTAATTTGTACTTGTCACTTATGAGGAATTTTATTGCTTGTTGTAGTGGAAGCTTCTGTGGACCGCCACGCTAGTGGCGGCCCTCTCCACGTGTCATGGGCACGAGAGAAGCAAAAGAGCGATATATGGTTATGCCCAGCCTCAAGCAACGTTTGAAGGCTATGGATACTCCCCGCCTAATAACCCATTCGCTCTTCCAACCAGGTTAGTGACTATTACCCATCAGATGGAATAATTGTCATGTTTTACAATTGGTGGCTAATTATTGAATGCATATTGTGATCAATGCTGAACTGTTATCCGATTTTAGGCTATTGACAATAATTTATAACGTGTCTTTACTGTTATCCAATTGATAGTAACGAGCAAGTCACTGCAAAGCCTGGAATTACTGGATATGAATATCCAACGCCGGAAAATCAGTTTACTCTACCAACAAGGCCACCACCGCGACTGACGCCGCCGCCAACAAGGCCTACGCCGCCGCCAACAAGGCCTACGCCACCACCAACACCAGAAGTAACTGGATACTTCTATCCTACTCCGGAAAATCCGTTTACACTTCCAACGAGACCGACACCACCACCAGTAATACAAACTAGGCCACCATCGCCGCCTGTTATCCAAACGAGGCCTCCACCACCGCCAATTATTCAGACGAGGCCACCAACTCCGATAACAGAAAGACCTGAATATAATTACCCAACGCCGGCTAAGCCGTTCCCATTCCCACCAAGACCAACATCGCCACCTGTCATTCAAACGAGGCCACCACCACCACCTGTTATCCAAACGAGGCCACCACCGCCTCCTGTTATCCAAACGAGGCCACCGCCACCACCTGTTATCCAAACAAGGCCACCACCACCACCAATCTTCCAAACGAGACCACCAACTCCCGTGACAGAAAAGCCTGGATATAATTATCCAACTCCGGCTAACCCGTTCCCATTTCCACCAAGACCAACATCGCCACCTATCATTCAAACGAGGCCACCACCACCTCCTGTTATCCAAACGAGGCCACCACCGCCTCCTGTTATCCAAACGAGGCCACCGCCACCACCTGTTATCCAAACAAGGCCACCACCACCACCAATCTTCCAAACAAGACCACCAACTCCCGTGACAGAAAAGCCTGGATATAATTATCCAACTCCGGCTAACCCGTTCCCATTTCCACCAAGACCAACATCGCCACCTATCATTCAAACGAGGCCACCACCACCTCCTGTTATCCAAACGAGGCCACCGCCACCACCTGTCATCCAAACGAGGCCACCACCACCACCTGTTATCCAAACAAGACCACCAACTCCCGTGACAGAAAAGCCTGGATATAATTATCCAACTCCGGCTAACCCGTTCCCGTTTCCACCAAGACCAACATCGCCACCTATCATTCAAACGAGGCCACCGCCACCTCCTGTTATCCAAACGAGGCCACCGCCACCACCTGTTATCCAAACAAGACCACCAACTCCGGTGACAGAAAAGCCTGGGTATAATTATCCAACTCCAGCTAACCCGTTCCCATTTCCACCAAGACCAACATCGCCACCTATCATTCAAACGAGGCCACCGCCACCACCTGTTATCCAAACGAGGCCGCCACCACCACCACCACCAATATTCCAGACAAGACCACCAACTCCGGTGACAGAAAAGCCTGGGTATACTTATCCAACTCCGGCTAACCCATTCCCATTTCCACCACGACCAACATCGCCACCTGTCATTCAAACGAGGCCACCACCACCTCCTGTTATCCAAACGAGGCCACCGCCACCACCTGTTATCCAAACGAGGCCACCACCACCACCAATATTCCAAACAAGACCACCAACTCCGGTGACAGTAAAGCCTGGGTATACTTACCCAACTCCGGCTAACCCGTTCCCATTTCCACCAAGACCAACATCGCCGCCAGTGATTCAAACCAGACCTCCACCTATTATTCAAACGAGGCCACCACCACCACCTGTTATCCAAACGAGGCCGCCGCCACCACCTGTTATCCAAACGAGGCCACCACCACCACCAATATTCCAAACAAGACCACCAACTCCGGTGACAGAAAAGCCTGGGTATAATTATCCAACTCCGAATCAACAACTAACCTATCCAACTAAGGCACCGCCACTTGTAATTGAGACAAGGCCAACGGCACCCCCCACAAGATATACGCAGCGGCCACCAATCAAGATTACAACACAGCCAGCTATTTATTTACCTCCGAAGACGCCATCAACGATTCAACCGCCAATATACACGCCAAGTACGACAGTCCGACCATTTACTTATCAGCCTCAGACTACAACGAGCAAACCGTTCACTTACCAGCCTCCGAGTACAACGAGCAGACCGTTTACATATCAGACTCCGACCACTACGAGCAGGCCGTTTACATATCAGACTCCAAGTACCACAAGTAGGCCGTATACTTACCAAACTCCAAGTACGACCAACAGGCCGTTTACTTATCAAACTCCAAGCACCACGAGTAGACCGTATACTTACCAGACGCCAAGTACGACCAGCAGGCCATTCACTTATCAGACTCCTAGCACGACTAGCAGACCATTTACCTACCAGCCTACAACTAAGGCTCCTACTTACCGGCCATCAAGTACCACAACACCGTTCCAGGGCTCCACTTATCTGCCTCCATTTGAAACAACAACAACGAAACGGCCGCCATACCAGCCCCCAACTCCAAGCCGACCCCCTTATCAGCCTCCGACGCCGACACAACCCCCATACAAGCCCCCGACACCGACACAACCCCCATACAAGCCCCCGACACCGACACAACCTCCATATAAGCCTCCTACACCAACACAACCCCCATACAAACCCCCTACACCGACACGTCCTCCATACCAACCCCCAACACCCACACGACCTCCATACCAACCCCCAACACAACCTCCATACCAACCCCCAACACCGACACGGCCTCCATATCAACCCCCAACACAACCTCCATACCAGCCCCCAACACAACCTCCGTATGTACCGTCATCTGCAAAACCGCCTCCTTATTTACCCCCTTACCAGCCTCCAACTCCAACTCGACCTCCGTACCAACCCCCAACACCAACACAACCTCCATACCAACCCCCAACACCAACACAACCTCCATACAAGCCCCCTACACCGACACAACCGCCATACAAGCCCCCTACACCCACACGACCTCCATATCAACCCCCGACGCCTACACAACCTCCGTACCAACCCCCAACACCAACACGGCCTCCATATCAACCCCCAACACAACCTCCATACCAGCCCCCAACACAATCTCCATATGTACCGTCATCTACAAAACCGCCTCCTTATCTACCCCCTTACCAGCCTTCAACTCCAACTCGACCTCCATACCAACCCCCGACGCCTACGCAACCTCCATACCAACCCCCAACACCCACACGACCCCCATATCAACCCCCGACGCCTACCCAACCTCCATACCAACCACCAACACCCACACGCCCTCCATATCAACCCCCAACCCCGACTCGACCTCCGTATCAACCCCCAACTCCCCAAATACCCGTTACAAGACCACCACCTTATTTACCTCCCTCTACAGCAAGACCAGTTTACCCTAAAATCGATGTACCACCAAATCCCACTGTACTTTACAGCATTACACCTAGCACTTCTACCCCACGACCTGCCACAGGTATTCCATATGCTCCTCCGACACTTCCATCAGCCACAAGTCCAAAAGATGATGGATACTACTATCCGATCCCAGATATTCCGTTTTATTAGCTGAAATTGCGAAGGTGACTATAACCTGATGACAATGTTCGTATGCCAGTTAATTTAATAACTGAATAAACGTTCCGACAGAAGAGATGCGATATTTTTTAAGAAAATATACGAAAGCAATTACCGTTTTGAAATTGATTCGGTAATGAGACGAGCATTTTTTATACATCTATGTTCATTTGTATGTGATTGCAAAATAAATGAAATACTTGTTTGTTACTAAGTTTTTCATCAAAAATAGCACTCCGATTTTATTTCATGTCTAATTCCCCATGTTCCCGCACCTTCTTGTTGGTGTTTCAGATGTTGATGCACGGCAGAATATCAGAGTCAATGAGGTTCTTTGTTTTATCGCGAATCTTCAAATACAACTTCTGGAATTACACTTCGTGCCATAGCCCTCAAATAGTAAGTGGGGAAGACCTAGGCCCTGACATATACCGAAGACTGAAGACACATTCTAGGGCATACATGCATGTACCACTTAGGCATACTTTGTATCCCACCGGTCAAGCCACGTCTTTTACTCCTACGAAATAAGTAGTCCATAACAGCTTGCATTGCCCCCTCTTCAATTAAAACCATGCAACTGAACAATAGTCTGCGTGATTCTGCCAACCAGGAGCCGCCCTGCGGTGTGCGGAGTAAGAAAATTTCTTCGCCTCAGATACAATCGCTAGAGAAAACATCCAGCGTGAGACGTAAGAAATTTTTAGTCTTTGTTGAGGCATTGAAAGAAGAGTACCTACAGTGTCCTTGGAAAAGACGCCAAACGCGTTGAATGGAACATAAGTCGGCGTTAGAAAAATAAGAGTGTAAATTTTCCTGGTCGTGTGTTCCATGCGACACTTTTTCAAAATTATACGGAATCTATAACAAACAAATGAATTCACTTGTTGTCCTCTACAACGTTATCGCGGGATATTCTTGAACGCTGTTCTATTTTCTACGAAGAAAAAAATGTTCGAAACTGGTCGACGATCTGCAACAAGTACATCGGAGCTCGGGCTCTACTCTGATCGAGGCGATCATTACCACAGGAACCGTTACGGTATCGGTGTTCGGAAATACGTAATTGGTGTGATGGTGGTCCTAGCCATCATATTGGTAAGAATTTTTCGTCACATTTCTTGGTGTTGAGTGCATTCGCTTGATGTGGCATCGAAAATTTCGAAATTGTTTCACTCTTGTCTGTATCATTAAAGCATATCGCACAATGTATTCTAATTAACCAAGAAATGAAGGACTGAACAAATTACGGAAGCAAACATGGAAAATCCACCTACAGGTAAAATGCATATCTTACAAGCGATGACTAAGAAGCAATAAATAGTGGCAATCGTACCAAGCATCGTAACACGCAATAAAAACAGTTGTAGAAATTGCACTTCGGCACGAACGGATCTTTTACTATGGAAGGCCGGATACCTTGAGTATGAATGAAACTCACGATAAAGAGAGATTGCGTGATATGGTTGGGTGTCAAAAAATAAGTTCACATTGTGATTTGCGATTGCAATCTTACGGGCAGATGAGAATAATCATTGTACAATTTTAGATTCGAAAGTTATGAGTGTGACAGAAGTTCACAGCCTTTCAAAGGTACATATCTTCGAACTCATCTATTCGTGATAATGAGACGACATGAAAAATTTCTCAGACATCAATCTCTGGCATCGTCATAATTCATCACGACCCAGCCAATTTGTACGCGCTTTTATAGATATAAACTTAATTAGTTGAGTGTTACATCTATCAAGACCAGATCTACCAAAATAATTGGTTGTAACTAAATCTGGAAAGCTATTAATCCAATCGTACTTTCGCGAACGATTCTTGGTGCAGGTAGCCAAGCCCACAGTATACCAGACGTAATTGTTCGATGCGTCTTGATTAAAAATTAGAAACAAGTGTGATACAATGATACGTTATCCAGACAGATCTTGATTATTAGTCATCAATGTTAAAACATGTGAGAATGACAGCTCTTCGTGACTACTATCAAGTAGAAGTTCGTTTTCCCAGAAGCTTGATTATAACAGATTATCGCAATTGTTTAGTTTAATTCAATTAGCTTGGAAAGTTTTAATTATTCAGATTTACAGCCTGTTTTGAATGGCCTTTCGGATATCGTCGACTGTGCCAAATTTTCTAAAATTTCGCTAATGAACTGTCCTCCTCACGGTGTAAAATATCTTCCTTGCATAGTCAATTTCTTGAGAGACATTACGCAACAAATTGCACATCATATTCTATGCGAGAATGTTCAAACTGCTCGTTACATGGGTATAACTCACGTATCACGTTTCTAGTTATATTATATTACGAGTTATCATTAATTACCTTAATGTACCATGACGTAAATTAAATACCAAAATAGGAATACCTTCGTAGAGTGTAATAGAATTCATCTCACTTTTCACTACTTCTATTGTAAGGATTTATAACAAATTACTAGCATCGCGATACATCTTGCATGTTTTCTCTAATGATTAATGTAGTACGAGTAGGCGTTACGAACACTAGTAGATGCGTGAATAAAAATTACATTTTCTCCTTACACTTGAAACACATATACGATCACGGCATGCTATGCATGTCGCATGCATGGCAGCTCAAGCATCACGGGTCAAGCAGCAGATTTCTACATGCTTCGCATATATGGAGCATCAAGTGTGTTTTGGCATGGATTGTCTCTCGCTAGTGAAAGAATAGCGCTATTAACAACGTAATTAATGAACAACAATGACTACGATATATAATAAGTTCTATCGCGGAGCGCTCTAATAATTACCTGATCACCTCTATTGTCTTACGAATCTGTTCAGTACTTCGAATTCACAAACCATTTTTCTCTGAATGCCAAATAAATTTTCTGGTCTCTCTTCTTAACAAGGGATAACTTGAACGACAGAATGCACCTCTTCAAACCAAATAAACGAACAATGTTACAGTACAACTCACCCACAGCCATTGTGATGCTGAAAAGCCCCAAGGCGAAGAAACATAAGATTACACCAGACCATTTTGCTTCCATGGTTTCAAAATTTTGTCCAGGTTTCTGTTCTCTTGTACGACTTCACATCAAGTGCGACCGTAATCAACCACGAAGCTAAAGAAACGAAACACATTTACATTCTGCAAAATGCCTTGAAGAGGCCGATAAATTCATTCAAGAAAACCACTACCACCGCCAGTCCGTTCAACCATGACGGTAATAGGACGGAATTGATGATGATGGAGGATCGTTCAGATGGAAACTACAGCCAGGAAAAGGATATCGAGAATTCTGAAGACGTGGAGGACCAGATTACATCTGAAACACGTACAATAACAATAGCTAAACCGGATCCAGAGTTCCGAAGTCAGAACCTGAATAATTTCAATCTCCGGAAAAGGCTACTATCGATGGATGAAGGTGATGAAAGTGAAGAGAAAGTTCGGGCGAAGGAGTTGTTCGACAACCACGCGATGGTTTATCGCCTAAGACAAAGGTAGGAGGATATCTATATAATTTCCCGAAGCCATTAGGGAAGTTTTACCTACCCGAACCAATGTATTCTCTTTTTGGTTTCAATTCTCGTTTGTTTTCACAACTGTTTACATCGCTCTTGGCCCAACACACAGATCGCTTTTTCAGATACAAATATCCTAGTTCTGCGGAAGATACTAGCCTCGAAGAGTCGCGACCAATGCCGTTTCACTTCGAATACAAAACCCCCATTCCCACGTCTTTTAAACGATCGAAATATCCTCAACTCGCGCAGTACCGTTACCCTCAAAGTTCCAACAACATCCAGGATATCATAAAATATCTTACCAAAGACAAGGAAAAACCCAATCGGGGTATAAAATTCTCTGGTGTGTACGTGAACCCGAAGAAATTTGACTTGTATCCCGAAACTGGCGAAATGATGTCGAACAGTGATAGATCCGAAGAAGAAAATCCTTCGCCGATAAGCTACTCCTTCAACTCCGATCCATTCTATCAATACAAGCCAAAAAATCCTTCCGACGTGAATCTATTGGCTACTCCCAATGTCAGGTATGAATATACTACATAGAACTTTCATACAAATGATAATTTCGGCTTCGGCTTTCATTTCCTCGTGTTAATTCTGTGTTGGATACCGCAGGTTCTCACCACCCGGATTTCACAGATACAATCCCAGCTTCTATGATACATATTTTCCGAGGCCACCGACGAATTTCAACACGCAATTGTCTTCTTCTTCCGAGTCGCAGTACGATAATTATGGCTCTCATACTACGGCAACATTTGGCAAGAAACGAAAACCGAAGCCATTCAGCGTAATGCTTGACATTTATCCGATCCCGGACTCTGCTGATCCCAACAGGAAATCGTCGAGGCCAAGGTCTGGGCTGAGTGGACAACAGAACCAGGCTTCACCCGAAGAGTACGACGTCAGGAGACCTATTTCTCAAAATAAAGGATCAAAGTATTCCCATTCTCAACCATCTTCACAACCTATTTCCTTAGTGGCAGTGCCCAGCTCACAAAGTGCCCTGGATGACGAAGAGCGACAACAGATGATATTTCATTTGAATCTTTACCCGAAGAGGAGGAATAAGTTGAACAGGTACCGTTTGGCAATGAGACTCGCCTCTTTTAAAGCCGGATATTGAAGTCTATATGATTATTACATTATTACAGATGTGCGGGTAATATTTGATCAGTCAAATATACATGGTCGCGAATTCAGATGTTGAATTATTGATTCAATGATCACACAATATTAAACTAACTCAGGCACGAGGTCATTCAGATGAATCTTTATACCTGAAGAATTGCTATGATGTCAGTGCGATGATATGCATTTTTTATTCCAGTTAAAAACTGCCTAGACAGTAATCGCTGTAATGGCAGTTGCCAAGTTGAGGAATATCCGTACCCTCGGGGCAGGCGGCCCTGAACTTAAAATAATGTTGAGAATAAACCTATTTATATATAGTTATTGGGTATTGCCCAATCAATACGTGTATTCACCTCCTTCCGGCTTTATTTGCATCCCAATTTGCAAATATGGATTTTTTGATTCAATTGAGTGATTTGCTTGATATATTCCAGGAATCTTATCATCCCAAGATCTCACAGAATTGAGGAACACATGGATGAAAAAGTCCCAACAGCATTTGACACTATTGCAAAGCATCTGACAGATCACTCATCTATTCAAGTATCGAGATTTGAAAACCCTGAGCCTTCTGATGAGGCGAAGGACTCTCATATCCACGAAGGTCCACGAATGACTCGATACGAAGAAACCGAATTGGGTGAAAAAAGTAACGGGAAAACACCGTCTGCTAATGATAATCGTGATAATAACCGAAAGGAGAAGCAAAATAAGCCAGAAGACGCCAAATTGATTCCTGAGAATCACCGACCAGATTTGACAGTTGAAAATATCACCAGAAGATTCTTCAAGTCTTCTGATGAAAAATCAGACACGATATCCGAGAGTGCGTGCAACAACTGCAGAAATTTAACCCTTATAGACGAAGACTCGAAATTTGAAGAGACAGAAAAAACTATTGAAGCCAAAGACATCGATACCGTGGAAGGCTTTGAAGACTTTGCGGACGGCCTCATGGCCACGGATTAATTTTCATTTCTAGAAAATACATCACTTCGTGATATGAAACATAAGTTAATTAAAAATAATGCTTACGGAAATGCAGCTAAGTTTTGACAATTATTATCTTGGCAATTACTTCCTTCAGTTTATCTACTTCATTATTTTTCTCGAAATATCGTAAAGTGGATTCAAGTTGTATATGTAGTACCTATGCATATAAACATTTGAATATTTGAGGCCCTGCGTCATCTAGGCCATTAGATATGATAAATTTTAATATTCCACCTTGACATTTTCATGCATAGCATTCAAACATCTTGAGAGATGTTTTCGTTAGAATTGAAGAATTGTTAAATAATTTGGGTATCAAGAAACATAATTATTCAAAACCTTGCAGTTCGTAAAGTCCGATATACTTAAAATATAACAACCAAAAAGACAATCGTTATCAAAATCCTAGACAAGATGAGTAGAATACAACAAGTTGCAAGGATACGAACATTGTTGTATGAAAAGATTTGCATGCGAAAAGGCGAATAAAGATATGTTTGATTAATCAAAAACTCGTTTTACATGAATATTGTAAAATATAACTTTGTATTCATTAAAAATAATTTATATTACAAAAGGGCTTATGACGTATATTCATTGTTATTGGCTAATTATGCTACGAATTATGCTAAAGTAGTTTATTGTAACAACTAAATCACCGGATGGCTTGAAAACAGTATTACTTAGAATAACGCATTTACATCTAGCGCTCCTATAAAATAATCTAATAATGAAAACTGTTCTTCTCGTATAGGTCTCTTTAGACTCAGGTTGTACGGAGCTTATAATTTTCAATACTTTTTAAAATAAATAACATAATTTCCCTCTGAGATATTCACAAAACATTTTACACTATAGCACCATTTCTTAATTTTTTTTTTTCGTCTGTCTTTTGTTAACGTTTCTAAAAACTTTCTGTACAATGAGAACAAGCAAGACTTAAAGTCTAAGGGACTAATTGTAAACCAAACGCCGAGCAATACGAAACTCTCACTAATTATATTCGAGTCCTACAATTGTTCACGCTTTTGACATCAGATTGGCCAAATATTGACACTAAAGAATCACTCTATGCTCTGGAAATCGTGCTAGGATGATAAAGCGCAGCATCTGCTCCCCACTCGTATGGCCCCTCATGTGGGCCCAAAGGAACCATCGTTCCTGGACCCAAAGTCGTGTGAGATCCAGCATTAACCATTCCTGGACCAGCCGAGACGTAGCTCAAGGCTGGACGTGGCTGTTCCCGAAGACGTGCATGTTTCACTTGCTTCTTATATCTGAAACAGAAGAAAAGATCGCGGATTTAATTTCGCGTAATTTTATACCAAGTAACTGACCCAAATGTTCGGATTGTTCGAATCCTAATTTCATTGATCAGGAATTATCATGGCATGGGATTGTCATGGTTGTATTTGCTGATATTTAACTGTGAACTTCGGTAAAATTTTGCAAGATAATTCATAACCAGGATATATCCAAACCACGCGAATTCTCAGAGGTGATGAGAATAATTTGTAAAAATTATCGATGTTTGTTTTTCACATTGCTGCACGTGTCTGTCGATCACCGCTGACATAACTCGGTATATTAATTACATAGCAGTTAATTTTAGCACTACTTCCGAAATTCGGAGCTAATTTAATCGCAGCTTCTTTCATATTACTGAAGATCGTCTTGTCAATCGGAATTTCGTAAATGCTGGCTAATATTGTAAATCTAAAATGAAAGTTTTCACTTTTTTCCGGATCTTTCTTTCTACTAACAGGCCGTAAATGGTCAATTCAGAAGCAATGCTATAGAAATTGCTTTGCCACTTGGCATTTTATGAATCCTTGCTATTATTGTAAATCTTAAATGAAAGTTCCCATTCGTTTTCAGTCCTTTCTATCTACTCACACTCCATAAATGGTCAATTTCAAAGTCATTTTACTTACTTTGCGTGCATGCAGCAGAGCGTGCAACTGGAAACAATCGCAGCGATCCCCACCAGAACTGCGATAGCAAGAACCCACATCTGTGTCATAGAGGCATCGGCCCTTGCAACGAGAGCAGCGCAATGCTGGACCGTGTCGACGTGATATTGTTGATAGACTCTCTTTAACTCATCATTCTTCGAGTCTGTTAAAAGGGTTTTCATCTCGCCAAGATCGTAGGACTCTTTCCCAACCATTTGGAAACAGGAACTTGTCGAGGAAAAGTCTAAGGAATTATCTTCCTTTGCATAAAACTGGGTATCATAGACGTTGACGGAAACAGGAAGCGACAAAGCCTGCTGTACCGCCTTCTCAAATTCTTCTAACGATCTCCTCACCTCTACCGGAGGTTTGGAAAATACAAACTTCAACATGTCTCGGTCTCGTACCAAGAAAATTTTCACAGTAATGTTGGTTTCTCTCCCCGGTGCCACGGAATTATTCGCTGATACCGGCACTTCCATAAAACCATCGGCAAAACCTGCCATTGAACTGGTGGTTCTAAGTTCTCCAGTTTCTGAGTTCAGCGAGAATAAAGATGACATTTTTTCCCGCGATATTGAAGGATCGACTACGGAAGTAAAAGACACTTCTCCCATGTTATAATTCATCGGTAAAGCGTCCGAATCGGCATCCGTAGCTTCCAACGTTAAGAGACTTGTGTCAATCGGTACATTCAATCGAACGCCCAAGGTGATGTTTTCCTTCTTGAACTTTGGCTTGTTATCATCGATGTCCAAAATCTTTATCAATACTTGCCTCTCGGAAGGGTCTTGGCGATTGTACGGTTTCGGTGTGACTTCAGACTTCTTTATCGGATACTTGAAACACTTTACAGTCAGAAGATGTCGACTGAATTGTTCGCGATCTAATCTTCCCATGGATCTTATTATCGCGGAATTATTGTCGGATCGTTCTATGGAAAAGAGACCAGCCTCATTCCCGTACACTACCACGTAATCGATCATTCCATTCTCTCCAATGTCCTCGTCAATAGCTTCAACAACTCCGATTTCCGTGCCAATAGGCACTTCTTCGTACGTGCTCAGTTCTACAGGTTGACTGTCCAAGCCTCTTTTGAAATGTGGCTTGTGATCGTCAATGTCATCCACGATTACTTGGAGCACACGAGTCGCTTGCTGAGGAGGATCTCCGAGGTCTTGAGCTACCAGTATCAGCGTATAGCTGTCTTTCGTTTCACGGTCCAAAAGCTTTTTGGTCGTAATCAGCCCAGTGTCACTGTTGATGCTGAAGGAGCTTGCATCGTTACCAAAGTTCCCATCTTCGAGAAATTTGAAAGTTATTTTCCCGTTCGGTAAATTCGGGTCATCCGGATCCGACGCGACAACTTGAAAAACCAGACTTCCGATGGTCGAGTTCTCCGCAACATGTGCCACTTCCTCCAGGGTTGGCCTTATAAATAGCGGAACACCGTCGTTGCTGACAACGTCACCGATGTAGAGAATCAAAGCAACATCCGTGAAGAGGACTGGGTCTCCCCCGTCTTGAGCCCTCACTCGCATGTTGTAAGGTTCTGTTCGTCCCTTTCCAGTCAACTCTCCAGCGGATGAAATTTCGCCAGTGGTATGATTGATCTTGAAGAGGCCTGTAAAATCCAACCACATAGTCACAGTCGATATGATGATAACTTTTTCAAGTTGTGATTACTCACCGTTAGCCTCTCCTTCATCGATTATCTCGAAGTGAATAGTTCCTCCTTTTCCCTCGTCAGGATCAACCGCCGTAAGATTGACAACACTGATTCCTGGGGGTGCGTTTTCTGGAACTACTGCTGTGTAAGAGTCCTGAGGGAAGGTGGGCGCGTTGTCATTGACGTCTAAAATATCAACGGTAACTAAAGCCCGGGTACTTCTTTGCTCCGCACCACCCTGCGGCATGTCTGTTGCAACCACGTCGAATCGTAGCACGGATTGTCTTTCTCGATCGAGCGTTGTGTTGGCTGCGATCTGCGGGAACGATTGAACGGTTGACGGATACATACATATAAATGCGCGATTAGAAACACTGATTAAATAAATTGAGTTGGACTCACTAGAATGTTTCCACTGATCGGATCAATTTCGAATAAATTTGCATTTTCACCGGTCAATGCGTATCTGACTTCTCCGAACCCCCTCTTGACTTCTTGTTCTGTGTTTGAACTGTCCATATCCGTGGCTTTGACATTGAGCACAATTTTAGATGGCGCGGAAGATTCCAGCACAGAAATCTTGTAATCTTTTTGATTAAAGATCGGAATGTTGTCATTTATGTCTTGCACTTCCACAATTACCTTGGCCTCGGACATGCTCCGACTTATCTCGTAATCCCTGGCCAAGGCACGTACTTTGAAACGGAGAACCTACAAAGCAGCAAGAAACAATCGTAAGAATACGCATAAATAGTCAATTATCGAACTGACTTCGATTCATCTTGTACCCATTTCAATCCTATACCTTGTCGCCAAGAGTTTCATAATCCAGTCTTTTATTCAGCACGACATTTCCACTCTGTACTCCAACATTGACATACTCTTCATCGTCATCCTCGCGAACCAGTTCAAATCTTCCAATTGATCGTCCAGTGGCTGGTTCCTTCGCGGACAACATGAGCAAAGTCGTTCCTACGGGCTGCTCTTCAGGAACTGACACTCGAATGGTTGGATTGTTCGGAGACCATCCTGGATTTGTGAAGATCGGATTATCATCACTGTAAGCTTGGACATATATCGTCACTTCAACCTCAGCGACCTGTTTTTCTTTGTCGACAACAGCGTTCAGGTCTCTTGCTTCAACTGTGAGCATGATAACCGCAGCAACTTGGTAATCGAGAACATGATTGACGGTTATTACACCAGTTGTAGAGTTGATTCTAAATGCAGTCTTGTAATCGTACGGTGTCGTGCTCTTCAAAGCTACTCCAGTTTTATCAACAGCTCTTATCGGCTCGATCAATGTGTACCGAATGTTTGCATCAGAATCCGGATCAGTCGCGGTTACCCTCAAGACAGAATCACCTATGAAGTAAAATGAGTGTGAGGCATGAATTGAGATTGAACGTCACAGATTGTTCACTCAGAAAATTCTCAAACTCACCAATTGCAGCTCTTTCCGAAACGTACATTAGATACGTTGAGTTGTCGAAGACAGGGGGTTTGTTGTTCACGTCAACAATTGTCACAGCTACTGTCGTAGTCGCCGTTTCTCTAACTGGAGTTCCAGAATCCACTGCGTATACCACCACATCATACTTGTCTCCCCCAGCTTCCAGGTCAAGTCTTGCGTCTGGTGAAACCGTGATGATTCCAGAGCTATGTAAAATGTCGTAATGGATAATTGAGAAATGAATGCTTGTTGTTCACTTCATATTTTGCCTCACACGTACCTCTGATTAATGACAAAGTTGTCCTTCGCACCACTGGCTATGTAGTATTGAAGCAAGTTATCCCTGCCGTCTGGGTCGTTTGCCATTACCCTGACAACTTCAGTCCCGGGTGTCGCGTTCTCCAACAGTCGTGCCCTGTAACCGTTCGGTCCTGGTGCTCCGGCTTTGTAATTCCCCCGAAATACGGGTCTTTGGTTACCCGGAACACCGACGCGGACGAACAATTTCGTTTCGGAATACAGGGGTGGTTTGCCCCGGTCTGTAGCCCGGATACTGAGCTCGTAAAGACCGCGTTCCGTGTCTCCAGATCTTGCTGGCTTCAGCATCGTCACTTCTCCAGAGTCTGGGTCGACCTGCGAATGGAATTCAAGGCACCATCAATTGCGATATTGTTTCAGCTGAAGTTTGAGCCTCAGCATTGTTTCAGCAGTCCAGGATCTAGCATACCTTGAACACATGCTCCGTCATGCTGTTGTGGTGGCTAATTGAGTACGTCACTTTCCCATCTCCTTGGGTTGGCCCATCGACATCCGTAGCTCTGACAAATAGCTGTGGATCAAAGCTTGTGGCTTCTTCGCGTACGGTTCTCGAGTATTCTTTTTGTTCAAATACTGGTTCGTTGTCATTGACATCCTGGACCTCGATCAAAATATTTACAGTTGAAACTCTGCCTCCGCCATCCTTGGCTTCCATCGTTAAAGAATAAGATTTTTGAATCTCATAATCGAGTGGTTTGACGACAGAAATCCCACCTCTCTTTGGATCAGTCTTGAATTTATCGGTACCAAAACCACGAAGATTGTAAGTCAGTTTACCAAACTCTCCGCTATCTTTGTCGACGGCAAAGACCTCGCCGAAATGGGTACCTGGGGCAGCGTCCTCAGGTACCGAGAGCTTATATACCGATTGTGGAAATTCTGGGCTATGATCATTTGCGTCCAAGAGTTCAATATGCACTCTGGACGAAGCAACCTTGGAAAAAATGCGTAAAACAAGAGTAACAATCATTCATTTTCGGATTATTTATCAATTTGTCTCTCATTCGGAAGACACTATGTAACAAATTGGGACAACTCACCACTTTACCAGCCACAGAAGCCGTGACATCGAACTCTAGCATTCTCTTAGACTCATCTTCCACGTCGTAATCGAGAACTTCTTTATTAGTCGCCCTTACCACTACTGGAACTCTTCCCTGAGCTTGCTGAGGACTGACGGAAAATGCCTTACTGATTTCTGGATACCCGGGTACGTCTTTCAGAGCCAACGTGTACTTAGCATTGTCACCGACATCGCCGTCGCTGACTACCATATTGAGACCTGTAAAATGATTCGTTAGGGACAATCTTGAGAATCAGGCTTCTCAATAAATGAAACAGTGACATTATACCAATTTTTTTTAGCTTCTTTGAGAGATTTTTAAGCTCCCGATAAACTCAATCGAAAGTTTAGTGAAATGATGATCGAAAATTAATTGAAACCCGTGGTTTTAAAAATCTCACCTGGCAAAGGCGTATCAGTTCCAATGTCCTCGGAAATTTTTATGGCGAAGTGACCAGTGTTAAAGACTGGCGTAAGATCGTCTACATCGGTGACGACGATGGTGATAACCGAAGTTGCTGTATCAGCTGGTATTTCATTGTTTATCAGCTCAGTAGCTTTGACTTTAAATATATAAATTCCTCCGTTTTGCAAAATACTCGGATCTTCACGATCCAGGTAAACGCCTGTCGTCAGCAGCTTTCCAACTGTAACATCGCCTTCTCGCGTGACTACAAGTTCGAAGTGACCCGCATCTTCGTCTTCCAGTCTGAGTAATAACGGTCTTGGTTCTCCGGTATCACCGTCTCGAGCCCGAACTGTCAGGACAGTATGACCAGCTGGAGTGTTTTCTGGGAGAGCTGCACTGTACGGAGCGTTCAAAAATGTCGGTGGTTGATCCTGCACGAAAGTAAAGATATTCAAAGCATCGAAATAGAGTATTTAAAGCTTCTGTCTCCCCTTTGAATAAGGAAGACCATGTTTTCTGGTTTGGAGAAAAACTTTGACTCATATCAATCCGGTCGTTCCATATCTTTCCATCTAGAGCATAGTAGAACACTTGTTGAAAAAATGTACCTGAACATCCAGAACATCTACAGCGACTGTGGCTCTGGCGTTCAGTCTTTTTGCTGGATCGCTGGCTCCGTCGATAGCTACAAGATTGATCAGGTAAGAATTTCTTCTTTCGTAGTCCAAGGGGCTCGCCAACGTTATGCGAACCTCGTACCGACCTTCCGCTAACTTAGAGAATCAATAAGCTTGATGAGACACTGATCAGGCGATAGAATTCATTCTCAGTGCTATCGGTCTAAGACGGTTAAAAAAATTTCGTCAAACCTTTTCTGTGGCGATGTCAAAGACCTCGCAGACATCGTCGTCACGAGACGATGCGACACACCGAACTATAACGTCGGCATTGACGCCTCCGTCTTCGTCAGTGACAGTTATTGTACCAGGAGGAAGCAGCATACTGCCCACACGTGCACTTTCGGGAACCCTGGCGGCGTAGGGTCGCCCATGGTACACTGGAGGATTGTCGTTCTCGTCTAGGACGGCTATTTCTCGGCGTAATGACACCGTGTTTGGTTCAGAACCAGCTATACCCTCGTCTGAAAGTAATTTGACATTCATCGCATCAGCAATCGCGAATAAGAAGACTGAGTCGGTGTTTCCAGATCAAATTCTGATCGTCAATGATCGAGAATCACTTCTAGCCTTGCGTTTCGAGCAGAGGACTCATTGCATACGATTCTACCAGTAAAACCAATGAAAATTTTGTGCATGATCGAGCAGCACTTGTCAAATGACATTTACCCAGAGTTGCAGCAGCATAAACCATGTATCAGGTATATATAGAATATTCATTCGACAGGTACATTGCGTTTGTGAAACGCTACACATTATAAACTCGAGAAAGGCATAATTCATTACCAGTTATGCTAATGATAACTTCTATCAAGTCCTGGGTCTCTCTGTCCAGTGCCTTCCTCAGGGTGACAACACCCGTCTCTCTATCGACGGTGAAGTACTCCCCGCTGATGGAATAATGAAGTCTAGAGTCCTCCGGGTCGTCACCCTGCAGGGTGTAGACCGGGACTCCGGGTGGCGTGCTTTCGGAGACGGCCAGACGCGCCATATCACCACCTTGGATGAAGTGCGGTGCTCTGTTCACCACTTGTCCTCGCACCGAGGAACAAGTGGCGATTAGTAGAACGAGAATCTTCAGCATTCTGAGCTGTTGAAAATTTTATATCCGTAGGTATTGCGTTTTCATGAAATTCAATGGGGAATGGAGAACGGAAGTCGGGATTGAAGGGTTCTGAAAATGCGGCGGATTTCGTTCCATTTCTTGATCGAAGAGCGATTTCCGTGGCGTTTAGGTATATATTTAGAGAAGATCGCGTGGGCAGTGACTAATAGAACGTGATTCGCGGAATACTTCGTCCCACGTTCCGCGTTCGAGGTGCAACTGGAACTCATAACTGAGGTTTAACTATCCGCTGTTTATAGAGCACCTATATAAGGTATCCAACGGTCTCACGCGAGGCACCCTCGTACATATGCGACGCGGTAGCATCGAGAAGCCGTTAGAAATCGTTTTCCGTTTCAGGTATAAAGAATTCACCGAGTGGCCTATACCGTAACTCCGCAATGTCGTTCGGTGGAGGAAAAAACGCACGTAAGTCATTAAGCGCGGTTACGACGCACTTTCTGCCCGCAACTTTCTACCGGGTGGGATTCACAGACGGATGCCCAACCACCGCGAGATGAAAAAGAGAGAAGGCCGAGATATTCGTAATCCATACGCAATATGGATACACGACTCCACGAAAATCTTGCGTAACTCCCATTGTACGACGAGATAGATCCCGGCAATTTTCGCTATTCTGTTCCATACTACGCAGAGAGGTGCGCCAGACTGCTGGAGCAACTCTCACTTTTCGTGTAGATACAGATTTAAGATCCAGGAGTGGCTATTCTCAGCCGCGCCGATTCGCTCGCGGGTTTCCACAGATCGAATTATTGCACTCAATTCATCAGCCATATGCTTTATCCGTCAGTTAGCGCTGAGAGAGTTGAATAAATTATCGCGAAAATCGTTAAGTATTTTCGAATAATTTTACCGTTCGAAAACCTGACGTCACTACCGGTTATAAAATCAGCAAAGTAAACATCTACCTAATTCCTGACTATTCTCAAGATTTACTACAGATATGAGCAAGACTTCCCGGTTTGTAACAACTATTTTCACAAGTAACGGTACTTTCGAAATTTAATTAACGTAACTATAATCTCCGAATGAAATATACAAATGGGTACCAAAGGTATGTATAATAAACGGGCTCGATGCCAAGAACGAATCTTGCGGTTAAAAATTTCAACGTTTCGAATATTCGTCGATTAATTGAATCGAAGGACGACTGTATCCTGCTCGGCACAGGTATATCCACAAAGGACCTTGTACTTAGTATATACATCGATGAAACTTCTATAGTCTGTAGCATGCAAGAGTCCGATGTACAGTTTCGATTATTTTCTTGGCTCGGGTCAGGTTTTTAAAATCTTTTGTCCCCGTCGAGGAAACGAGGATTATCTTTGAAGAGAAGAGAGGCAAAACCAAGCAGCTATTGTTATCGTAGAGTGAGCAGTTTCTCTGAACGTGCAATGCGGAAAGTGTTGAGCAAATACCGTGACGAAGATGTTGTACAGGTACCTACGTTTAAGTTTGGATCATTTAAGTGTGAGATATACGTCGCGTAACAGAATTAAAATCAAGACAAAAGTCTCGGTTCATAATTATACAGGCTGGTTAAACACCGGTGAAAATATTACCTACGATTTGTAACGACCCCTAATTCCCGCCGATTAATATTTCGTAACGAAAACTTTGCGTCTAACGCAACTAGCCTCTGGGTATACGTATAACATTTATATAACTATGTTTGCACGGTGTTATTTCATACGGCGAAGTCTAAATTGCATTGGAATAACTACAGTTACCATATCGTTGACTCATGTCAGTGATCACGCGCTCCCAGAATACCTATACTCGCCTTTCAAATTCAACCGGTGTTTCAATGTCATTTCTTCGCCAGTAGGTACAGTTTTAAAATTATAGATGACAAAGGTCAAGATTCTAGGCCACGGTATGCGAAACGTTCATTGTTTTAAACCACGGATAATTGTTCGTACGAATTAGGAGGCAGCGAAACTGCGATTTCAACGACTCGGAACATTCCATATTCCAGCATTGAAATCTCCGAGTCTGAAACCCGTTTCCGCGCGGTTTTAGGCTGAACGGAGCTCCGAGTATAAAAAAAAAGTATCAGTTTACTGACCCCGAAAAAACACTCGTCTGTATCTTCGGTTCCCTTCGCGACTAAAAAATAAACCCCCTTGTAGTTCACAGTCGATATTCTTTGTTCCGGTTCTCGACTCTCTTTCAAGCTATCGAAACGTCAGAAAATTATATTCGAGGACCGAAAGAACGAGTTTCTGGCGATGAAATACAATTTTTAGATATCTATCGGCCGTTATATTCTCCTATGAAGAAACTAGGCGTCCGTTAAGTCGAATATGCGGCACGACTCTTATTTACGAAATCGTTAGCTGTAATATTCGGTTATTAATGATTCGGTACACATCTTCCAAGTAAGAAGCGCAAATGCGTGCGTAACGGGCGTTAAATTTAACATAGCTTCGGTTTAGCGGTAAGAAGCTACTCGACCGTAGGAAAAAACCACCGTTATCACCCGGTTACCTACCTACTTTACACGTGTGGCATTCTCGGCCCTACCTTCTCGACTCGCTAATCACCATAACACCGCAAGTGAACTGGAATTTCCATTTTCTCACATGTGTCATTCATTTTTGAGGTACTCGGGGACATTTTCGAAAACGGCTTTCCGTCTGGAGCTGAAAATTTTCGACGGTGAAACTCGCGTTAAAATTTCCAGGCCGCCTTTTGACGATTGTTTATCGCTCTCGTAATTGTTCGCGTAATGATTAATTGAGGGATGGCTGGAGAAGGAGATATCGACGTGAATAAGCTGCTTACCTCATAGGTTAATCCAACTTTCCCGATGACTCAAAAAATGATATACTAATTTAGAAAAACCTCAATGAAATGTCACCACGACACCAGGTCACACACATTTAACGTCTGTTCCTCATCGGATCCCCGCATCTTTGACTATCGAGCACATCTTATATAAAAATAAACTGTTAACTCATTTTGTCTGATTAAAATTCTAAGTTTTAATTTAAAACCTGTATTTTATAATGTACGATTAAATTAACCGTGGTCTACTGCTAGACGAAGAGAGAACAAACACTGCATCGCAAGACGAAAGGTATGCGACTGCCACGACCGCCACGAGTAGAAGGAATGGTAGTGCCCCGCCGGTTCTGTTTCATTCTATAGTCTCTTCGAGTTAATTCTCACTTTTTACCTGCAAGATTGAAAAAGAAGAGGAAAAAACACCTTTCCCGATTCACAGCTGCGGATCTCATAATCTACCGAAGAGGTCTCAATTTTTAGATGAAATTTGCAGCTTCGCGATCACTAGTCGAAAAAGCATGGAGAAAAGACAAACGTGGTCGGTAGAGTTCGACGGAATGTTGAAATTTTTGAAACTAACGAAGTTTTTTGATCTACGAAAACACTCGAGTCTGGATCAATTTTTTAAAGCGTATTCTGATTTATCCAAGGGTGGAAGAGCGCTGCTCCAGCTGCAGGCTACCCTTGTAGTACATTTAGTAATTATTTAAAGAGTACCAGCTCTGAAAGAACGACGCAAAAAGGCTCAAAGGCTAACGGCGATAAAAATACGTGGGGAATTTTCAAAGAGGAAGGGCACGCCTAGCCGAAACTTCGTGAACGGCGATACTCCGCGTGGTTAGAAAAGCCCAACGAGGATGAAACGGCGACCCCGATCCCTAGGGAGCGACGAAGACGGGATATCGTTGAGCAAATGCACCCCAGAGAGAAAGATGGCGACTGAATGAAAGAAGCGAGGAAGGGGACAGGTACAGTTACCAAAGGCTGGCACCATCTACTATACAGATATATACCTGCAGCCACGAGAGCAGAAGAGACTGTCTTGAGGATGAGAAATTATTGACCCATGGCAAAACGTTAGCAAATATTTTACGGACCTTAGCGAGGGGTGAAAAATATTTCATGAAAATTTTGAACCCATAAAATTCGCGCTATCGAAAAGTTTCGTACGAAATGATTACCGATTATTCAAAAATAACGACATGGTCGAGTGTGCGATCAGTTTAACGAGACATCGATGATACCGACGTGAGAAGGACATTAGGTGGATTACCGCTGACCTACCTCAGCATAACCGATTTGTGTCAATCGGTCAGATAGTATGCTCGAGCGGATGAGTTCGCACGCTTGTTAAAGCCGCATATAATTTAACTATAAAGCAGTACTTTTAAGCTTCTGGAAAATACTCTTATAGCAGGAGAACCAAGAGTCTTTGAGAGGAGACGGAAATATTGGAAATTGATATTTTCACGTACGTATGTACCCAGGTGTGGGGAATAACGGAATTATTTACGATCCACGCCTAAAACCTCAAACCTTTCGTACGCACGGTTACGCGGGAAATATAATTGTTGAGAGTTAACGAACTTTGGTGTAAAAGTAGGTAGGTACTTGAACCTTACACGGTACATACCTATGCCTACTTCACCGCTGCCATTCTATGATTCAATAATATATCGAGGCTGGTAAGCCCCTTCGTGTTGAGTAATTGAAACAATCGAATTCGTCAAGACCCGGTATTGAGCGAAGGTGTATACTCTAGTATTACAGACCGTGGGACCAACTGGGCCTGGGGTTTGCCTTTTGCGAAAATTCTCTCGCCTCTCGAGCAGCGAGTATGTAATGTTTTATCCAGTATCCAGTATGCAACATCGGTAGCATTAAACTACCGGTTGTCTTCTCATTACAAACACTAATTAGCCTGCTTCCCAGGCAAATGATTCTTGCAAAAGTCTATAACTCTGAACATTATTTCTTTTAACTAGGTATTATCCTCACTCGGAAATTCAGCTCGGAGTTCACGAGTAATGGAGCGATTGCTAGAAGCTGGAAAAAGTATTCGGCAATTATTTCAGACTAACTGCCTCTTCCCACGCAATTAACACATGAGTTATAAAAATTTCAGTATTTCTCGTGTTCTCCTGCCTTTGAGATTTCAGTTTATCTTGATTATCTCTCACAGCTTGAAAGTCCAAAGAGATGCGAAGCTAACCTTCGCTATTTACGGCAACGCTATAATGTCATGCGATTTCTCACTCAGGTGCAAAATACTTTTTCCCGATATGGCTGGGAATTGCGAAAATGTTCGTGAACTATTACGCAATATATCGCGGTTAGGTAGATTCGGAGCATAGAGGTACCTAAGCCAGGCTGAATCGCCAATAAATTATTCAATTAGACCGAATCATTCGCGTTACACAACAGCCGGGTTAAAAGGAAACCCTTTTGGGTTCAATAACTCAAACCTGCCGATATATACCTACACGCCCCTTTTTTATTTGATTTTCAATTCGACACGCTCGAAAACCAAATCTTTCGTGTAATTTTTTTTTATGTCGCTGTATCATTGGCTGGAACATGTGACCAACCGTTGCGATTTCATGCTACAAGTTTCATTCGCGATTGGGAAAGGATTCAAAGTGTGAAATAGGGCCGGAGGAATATACTGATTTTTTTTTTTTTTTTCAGCCCCAAATCGGGTGAAAAATAAGTACGGAGGTGTCGATTCGACTCGCGTCCGGAACTACGCGATAAAAATTTATCCGAAAAAAGGATAACGCATTTTTTCTCCCGATATACAATTTAGTATATCACAAGATCATCTGTGACGGCTTGGAGAGACGTGTTACGTAAATTTGACTGGATGAAATCAAAAGCCCGCTGATTTCCTCGGTTTCTAAGTTGATCACTGCAGATTTAGAAAAAACTAACTAAGATGTAGAATGGTGTGGTTTTTCTCATCTAGAACCGCGACATTGCAAGAATAATTAGTTTCTGGCTTGCGGAGAGAAAGTGGTTTCGCCTAAACAGACAAGTAAAATAACGAGTTGGTATTATGGTTATAAAACAACAGTTGTCAATCTACGTTCGCCGCAGTGAAGATGTCGTTATATCGTGCGAAGTATCTCACGGGATTATGAACCTTATTGAAGAAGGTACCTCCATGCTATGATGCTCCGAGACGAAGAGTTATTGCGACCAGCTTCTCCACGATTGAAAAAATATTCTCAAAAACCGTGAACCGTATGACTTGGCAAGAGAATTCGCAGACGTGAAATCATCGCGGTTAGTCGGTTGTAAAATATTGCAAAGGGATTAGAAAAGCCGTTTGCACAACGAGAACAGTCTCCGATATGCCACCGTGGCCTGAGACCACAGCAGTTACGAAAACAGAACGTCAGATACATAAAACGCCTTCCAATTTTCGAAAATCGAGATCAAATCGAGCGTGACATGTCGCCAACCCTTTTTCAAACATGGCATTCTTGCACGGGCAATGTGTCACCCTCGATCAGTCACAGTATGTCGCAACTTCAGGAGGCGTGAAGCTTACACATATACATTTGCACTGTCTATTGCCGTGTCAACGAAATACTCGATCAAACATGATCGGTTCGGATAACTCACCTTGTTATGTAAATTAAGATATTCATAGCGCATCCTTATGTCACTCAGTCTCATCTCGAGTCTCTCGAGTTTCTAGTTTCTCTTCAAGAACTGTAAAGCGGAATATTAACCCTTGCGCAAAATGACTAAATCGTGTTTAACTCGTGGTAAATGTGACGACACAAACCACGGAAATACTTAAGACACATCGTTCGAAATTCTAACTGATTGCATTGCGTCAAGTGTACTAGGAGATAACGAATATCGCTCTCGAAATACTAATCACGGCAAGAAAAAAAATGTTCTAAATTTCTGCCACCCTGTTGGATAGGTGCAGCTCCAGCCGACTACAGATATCTAAATCTTTGAAGAAAGAAAGAAATCGGAAGAGAAAGAATCGCTTCAGAAGTAATCAAGCTCTCAGCAACTATTGAGATTTTTGTGATTGTTCGAAAAATGTTTGTTCATTTAAAATCAGGACGTTTTTCCAACCGACGAAGATACATCTCACGAACACTTTTGGCTATCGCGCAATGGGATTCAAGGAAATCGGTTTATTTGACTGGACAATGATTTTTTGTTGTTGATGGTGTGAGTACGACTGTGGTCTTTGATGGTATACGTAAAGTGCGAAATAATGATTTGTGAGTTGTTTGCAAAAGAAAGAAACGATTCGCGTTGCTCCAGCACCTGACTCGTAACCCATCTACACCTACGGAGGTTGTGCAGTGTCACCGAGACGTCTATTTGTTCTCATTGAACAAATTATTGACAGTACACTCAGAATGCGTGAATATACCTTGATAACGAATCGTTGAGCAAACATGCCACACGTGGTCCCAGCATTTTTTGTTCCCGTGTATTCACCGTTCAAATGGTCTTATTTGTCACAGATCTGTGCACACGAGAAGCAGGTCCCATCGACCGTTGACAGGTACGCGTCTCCGGCTGTTATTAAACTTCATAGATTGAAGTTATTTGTTTAAACTGCGGTCAAATAACTGGGAATATTGTGATCGATCGAATTCGATAGACCAGCTCATTGCTTTTTTTCATAAAAATCGAAATGATAAATTTCAAGCAAGAAACAGATGAGTTAGTTCGAGGTGCCGCTAAGAAAGATGATCTATCCGTCGTATTCTTCTCTCGGAAGAAATACCGCTTCTGAAACGTCTTCTTTCAGTCGTCACGAGTCAGCCAGTTGATCATACAGACCTGAAACTCGTGATGCATCCTATTTAAATGTGTTAGTATTAAGTGATACCATGAAAAGAAATATTTTGGAGGAAATCGGCTGGCCTGAGAGTCGACCGGATCACCGCTCAAAATTTAACAAACTATTCGTTTCCGTTGAACTAATTATTTTATCACACGGTACGAAAATTCTCCAGCAACTACGCAGAGGTTTCTATAGCAATCCGACAGCATTATCAGCTGATTAGTGGATGCGACATATGGCCACCGTTAGCTTTATTAGATTATCGTCGACTTTTACTTATTTTCATTCTGATATCAGCCGTGATCGCTCGCGAAGAGTGAAAGTGTGTAATTTTACGAGAAGATTATTAGACGTTATTGTAAGCCCATTTTTCGAGGTAAGAAGTACTTAATTATTAAAACTGCACCCATGAGGAAATCTTACGATTCAAATTTGTCAAATTCAAGACTAATATCAGAGAATTCTGTGCCTCTATGTTCGAGGGGAGTAGAACAAAAGTTTAACGGTAGATTCAATTTCATTGTGATAATTTAACAGAACTAATTTGCCTAATCAAGATTTAGAAATAGTGGTCTCATTTTCGTGTCATATACAATCGCAGAATCTATATCATTGGCGTATAGTATGGATCGTTATAATTTTTGGCTTGATAAAAACTATTGTGCCGATCTTAATGACGTGTCAGATCGTGTGTTAGCATAGATAGCTACCGTGGCTTCCGGTAAGAAAACAAAGAATCGTGAAGTATATCAACAATAAAATTTCAAACACTATACATATTTGTAGAGGCACCAAACACTGACATATGGTGCACAACCGTATCTCGAATATTCACCATGAGCACACAGGTACCTACCTACGTGCAACCGATAAGTCCTTATTAATTTCTCGACTACGTTTTCACCCCCTCAAATCGAGATACCTTCTAAAACATCAAGGATCCAATTATCCACCTGCTGCGATGTTATAAAATTTTTATTCCACAAAATGAACGAACAGAACAGAATATCTTCCATGAAATAAAATCGACGGTAGAATCTACTATCTGAATTCTAATCCAACGAAGACTGTACACGTCATTCGGTTAACTACAAACCATAGCTAACAATAAGCACAGATTAGTTGTCGAAGCGTATCACGACGATTCCTAATACCGGGTTCTAATAACAGGGCATCAGGCCTGGAGGGGTACCTCTAATTATAGTTCGACTTCCCAATGCTCGAGCTTTCAAGGGCTGAAAAAAAAGATCTCAATTCCGAACGAGGGTTGATCGAAAAAATTCTCAAGGGAATTTTAGTCCTCGACTAAGTAACTGAGATACCTACTCCGAGAAATCGGCGCAATACTTTATGCGAGTATAAAGTTACAGGCTTTACTTTACAAGGCTGCGATATTTCGATAGCCAGATCTTCTGTTTCAAGATCGTTCTGAAAGTTGACCGCAAGATCGCCTACGTGGTTAAATCTCATACCACAAAATAAAACCATACCAGCTTTCACCGTTACTATTATTATTCGTCAAATCAAAGTTTCAGGATACCATCTAGATGTTGATTACTACCCTTCCGTGTAATTGTTACCAGTTCATTAATTATTTCCGGTTACGCTGTATTCCCTTCGGCAGACAGCTGTCACTGACTTTAGTTAAAACTAAACTACCCGTACTTTTGATTCGCGATAACCATCATTCTTTCACGAAACATATAGTCTCATTCGCTAAAGAATATAGACATAGGTATATGTAAGAATTTCGGAAGAAGTATCCATTTTTTAACATCAAAATATTTGGAAAAAAATCGTGCTGTAATTACGACTAGCAATAATAGCACAGGGTCCGATATACACCGACCTCAAAACCTCTAATCCGCTAACAAGCTATTCCTCTACGTCTACGCGCCCTGGCACGCGTCTATGGCAAGTAACGGAAGAGGGGGTCTAGCGGGTAGTAGGTACCCCTCCGCCACTGATTATGGGGTGAGCCAGAGCCTGGCATGGTGCCCCATGGTGCATGGTGGTCGGGAGTAGTGGAGGGGGCAAAGGGCTCAGGGTGTGTATATATGCCCTCACAGCCCCTAAGCACATGCACAGTACTAATCTGTACCCCGTATAGATCGGTAGTCGTTTTGGTCGTTCGTTCATCCGTTCGGCCCTTATAATCGACGCAGTTTCGGACGAAGTGAAATCGAATCATCGACTAGTAAAATCGTAAAGTAAAGTTCATAATCTTGGACTCGCACGCCATGAACTGCAAAGGATTTTTGTTACTTCGTTGACAAAGTGGCATCATTTTTTTTCGGTGTGTTGTGAGCTACTCTAGAGACGGATATCTCCCTTTTGGATATTAACTTTAGCCTTTTCTGTGTCTAAGGTGAGCAATTAATCGAAAACGAAATTCTGATAATTATACGAAGAATGGAAATGGATTTTCTTGAAATTGACCAAAATCTATTTCCAAATTGAAAGATTTTCAATATTTCTGTATCCGATACTTGCAGCAAAATTGAAATTAGCAATTTTTCAGGTGTGCTTCTGGTTTATATGAATGCAGAAAATAAGAACACTCGCCATCATGATTATTGAAATACCTTGTTGAGGAGATGATATTTTTATACTCACGTACTCCCTTTACTCTTTTGTTCTAGAAAGCTCTATTACGATGTCATCGGAGTACTCATTCTGCAGTGAGGGAGGCTTCGACGAGCTTTCGAGCTCCTCTGATTCTGGCTTCGACGTTAGCTTCGAATCGCCAAAACACGAGTCACCCTCCGACGCCCTCTTCCCTACCGTCAAGGAAGAAAAACGCAAAAAGTCTCGAGGCACGCGCTGCAAAAGCCCCACTCAGGTGAATTACTTTCATTTCATTTCAGGGCTCGAAAGCTACGTGCTTAATCGGCAGTGATGCCATCCGTGACAAGCCACAAGTACTTCCGAGCTTGAATATAAATTAGGGATGATCCCCGAAAATGAAACGCCGGAATAATGTATTTGGATAAAAATTGGAAATAATTCCATCGCATTTGGTTTCTATTCACGCTAACACCCAATTTTTGCTCCACAGGTCCTTCGCCTGAAACGTAACCGTCGCATAAAGGCAAACGATCGGGAACGGCACCGAATGCACACCCTAAACGACGCCTTGGAACGTCTTCGCCTGGCGCTACCAACTTTTCCGGAAGATACGAAATTGACCAAAATCGAGACTCTCCGTTTCGCCCACAACTATATTTGGGCGTTGTCGCAGACCTTGGGCAATTCGGAGTCGGGTGAAATTACCTTGAACGTTGGTAACGTGACCGTCAGCATCGGCGAGAACGGGAACATGATAACTTCTTCGACGGGGAGCTGCGCTGTAGCGGCCCAAAAACGCCTGGGGCCAGCTCACTCGGCTTTTCCATATCCTCAAGAAAGATTTATGCCCGAATGGCAAGAGTACGACTGTTACAGTGACCAGAGCATCAGTCCACCGGTACAATACCAACCATGTTACGAACAGCGAATCTACGGACATCATTCTCCGCACGTTATGCCAACACCACATCACCACGCTATGGGACACCACACCAATATGTATCAGTGCTTGTAAAATGATTAGATAGCTTTGAGGGGGCTGAAGGGGACCATTTTGCGAGGTGTGATAGTATCTTGGAAGAAAATAATCGAAAGTGTGTGAATTATATCGAATAATCATGAAAAGAGAAAAGGAAGAACTGGCTTTCGGCTATTTCGGAGCGCGTGATGAATCAGAGTTGATATATCCTTGATGTGGTATCATTTCGGAGACGATTGGATTTGATTCGTGACGTTGCTGAGTTAACGAAGGAAAAAACAATGAAAATAACGTGATATCTTGAGTAAGTTAGATTCGGAGCTTTCCGCCATTTTCAATACCATTCAAAATAATAATGGCGGTTGTCGCCTTCTTTTATTTTGAGAAATACGATTGTAAAAAGTAAGAAATTAATATTGCTAAAGATTATCGTTATCTATTTTATAAGAGATTTATTATATTTTAATTAATTAATTAGTACGCATACGCTGTCTAGATGATAAGTAACCGTGACGACAATCTAGTTACCATTTAATTTCAGGAATGGGGATATCCCACTCTATAATCCATGTTGACTATTTAATCAAACGATTAAACCACAACGTTTTAGTTTTTAATACGTACTAATTAAGTTCCTTTCGGATCTAGTCATTACTTTTAGTTGATCTCATATGCGTTCGATCTCATTTTGTTTTTACACTTTATATAACGAATTTTATGATAATCATTATACGCCTCAACTAGTGCTCTTATCCCAATAGAATTTTCAGTAATCTATAATTCAGGGAATATATTGTACAGAATTTATACTTTACCAATAAAGCATATTTTATCTATAACTCCGATTCGTCTACAACAATTCTCTACTCATCAACCAAGAACCAATCTCAAAAATATCTTCCGACCATCTTCGTTCCTGCTTACTGCGTTCACAAATTTCTCAATCAAGCACAGACCTCGTGTGACAATGGGAAACAAGGGTATCAATCCAGCCAGCCGTTTGATGTCGCAGTTCACCCAGAGCGATGCACTTTACAGGAATGAATTCGCGTTCAAGAATCAACCAGCACGTGCCTTGGCACGTGTCCTTTATGCAGGAATTACGAGAGCTGTAGGGCAGATGTATCACAAATTTCTACCCGAGATTGCATCTACATCGTTAATCCATGAGATTACATTTCGAGTTGGGATTTTGGTTGGTCTTTGAGGTCCGACAAATAGCTAACGACACGCCAAGATATAAAAGCCGAGAATTTATAGCGACAGCTTTCGCAAGATCATCCTTTGAATTTTTCTTGCAAGTTGTGTGCGCGGAGCTTTTTGGCAACGGTTTCATTTCGACAACGCATCAATCCTGCGGCTGTATAGGAACATGAATTTGAGAAAATAAGAGCAATATTTCCATAACAAGGGAATCCGGGGCGTTCCCTTCTCATAACAAAGGGATTGGTGTTAGAAAAATAAATATAAAAGATGTGAGCTACTCGATCAATAATTCAAGAGGAGGTTGCGAAAATCTATCAAAACAGCACTTGAACGAGGTGCGAATGGAAGAATAATATTTTTCTCCATCCTAGTTGCGCAAATTGGCTGTCACTTGGGTCAAGAGCTTTATTTTTCTCTATCCATACTCCGGAACGAAAACTTTTTCATCTTTTCCCGAAAGTTTTTGCACGGAGTCAACAATTTTTTAACGATAAGCTAGGTCCGATAAGATTTATACGTTTCCACGAAATTGCTGATTTCTAAAACGCTCCTTTACGCTCCCACGCACAAGCTCAATCAGCGCTAGGAGGATTCGGACAAATCTATTAGCTATTTCACTAATTCGTAACGCCGTTTAGAATTTGATCAGTAGCTTAGAACGCGGGGTTATTTGCAAACAACGCAAGCTGCGACGAATCCGTTAGCACGCTAGCCGCGTTTCCCCAAATCTCACCAATAATGGTAATGGTTCAATGGAACTATTATGTCGCCGATATATTATAAACGGCCAGCGCGAAAAGCACGGGACACTCTATGCGACAGACGGCCATAAGCGCCATAAAGGTGTCCGCCCTTAGTTTTTCAATTCTTAGGGGACCGCCGTCAGCTTTTGCCTCCAATTTTCGGGAAAACTAAAACTACTGAAATTATCACAGCTCTCAAAATATAGATCGCAGGATTCCCGGAGATCTTCCATTAATACATCGAGCTTCGGTATGCCCAGTAATTGAACAACGGTGTGAAAACGATTCAGGAAAGCGAAAAGGACGAGTTATATGATTCTAGCTCTCCACGGTTCGATCATGGTTTCGAATCGAATTTGTATTCCTGGGCCTAATCAGCTATGGAATATTTCCCAGCCGACGTGTTCGCGTGAAATATTCTAATCTCTTTTCTAAAATTTTAATTTTCTTCTAAATCGGTGCTGGTCACCAACCGCGACGTAATGATTTAGTTCTGATCGACCTTAGACTAAGCCGTTTCCATCCAGTGAACATGTCGATCGTGTATAAAGTGCCTACCTACGTAGAAACTAACGTACAATACCTACATGCACGATATAAATATGTTGGTGTGTATATGCGTGCACTTGCACATACGCGTGCGTATTGTACAGGGGTGCTGGTGCGTACGGTGACATACTGGTGGGTACATGTTAGATACGGTTCTGCAGACTCGCCCCGTGCAGTTTTCTCCCGATCGGATATCCAAGGGACGCGCATTGCTGGAGGGGAATTTTCCTAATTCAGGGAAATTCGAAAATTATCCGGGTCGATCGATGAGCGTATAATCAATGATTAATGACCTGAACTCTCGTCGAGATTGATCACCGAGCTTTATACTGTTTCATAGAAAACGAGACGCTTCAATCAACCGATAGCACGCGTTGAAAATACGTGTAACTAAAATAACGGAAGATTTTCACCTGTCTTTCATACAGCCCATCAATTCGCTATTGTATATCTACGTAAAGAAATCTACGAATTTGTTACACAGAAATTTCTTTCTAACAATAAGAGGATAAGGCGAAAAAATGGTAATTTGATTACTGGTATTACGGGTCTGACCTTCTCCGCAGAAAAGACTAACGCGATGTGGCAAAAAAGTAAAAAAATGGAAATGAAAAAAAATTGCCAAACATCTCTTGGCATCGTATTTCAGCATCTGTTAAGACCTTAGGTTTCGTACGGGTATAGAACAGCTTTTCATTGTGAACTGGCATTTGCAGGCCATTGTGGTAAACCACGAACAATGCAGAAAACTACGCTGGGGTATCCCGACGCGTTCATTCACCACTCTAACTTTTATATAGATACGTGAGTCCGTCGATAGCATACGTCGGTTTGTGTGCACGTAGCTTTATCCCGCGTATACAGTCGCCATACGATACGTCTACTAAAATATGGAAAACCGTATTTGGTTTGTCGATTAATTCTGACGATACGAAGATCTGAATTATTCATGATAACCGAAGCTGCGTTGCTTCGTCAAACATTGGCAGCTGAGTATCGCATCCTGGATTGACAGGTTGCAGATATTTTCCGTGAAATGAGAGAAACATTCATCCCCCAAAATGCGGATTCCTTGTTTCGATTTCGCGGAGGGTTTTCTTATTATTTCGATCGTATAGAAGCTCGGATATAATATATACCTATAGATTTCTGTTCCTCTGTAACCCCATGAAAAATAAGAGCCCATATCGCGTGCGCAAAGGGTGTAAATGAAATCGTTGAAAGACACCGCGTGACGTCGCCTTTTTAAAAAGTTCATAGGACCGTTTTATCGAGCCATAAAGAACTCTCGTCGAAAGCCATAAATGCCGGATACCAGGATCTCGGTCAGGCCATGATCCTTGCCCATGATTTCCGTCCCGTTAGACGCATTGCCAATACCAAATTCCATCCCTTTGCCTCCGGGTTGACTAACTTCGCTCTTTTATTTTCACGAAACGATTGGCACTAGCCAATACGTGAATCCGAGAAGGGCTCAAGTCCTCCTAAACTTTCAGGATATAAAAATTGACCTTACTGCAGGGTAGGCAGAAACTTGACAATGAGACCTCAGTACCTACCTACCTACCTACCTACCTACCATCGTACATGCATGTACGCATACGTGCATTTTGCTGCATAGTAGACGTCAGGAACGCGACGGGCTTTGACTCGCGAGGGGACAGATGTCTGCTACGGGGTGTACTGGGTGCGACGGGTTCGGGTCGTACACGGGTGACGTTGCTCGAGAGGTTATGGGCTCAGGGGGAGGAGGGCAGGTGAACCCCTGACGCGTGCCAACCAACCAACCCCCCGCTGTGATGCCATTCAAGACTATAATTTACTTGAAGAATGACCGACGCGAGAATCTCTGACTGACTCGATCGCAGGGCTATTTCTGCTACCCCATATACACGCGAACGGAAGTTTCTAATTTGCGTATATTTTATAAGGGCTTGTTGATCTTAGAACGGAATTTCTTCACATTTTTTATTTTCCTAAGTCGAAAAGTACGAAAACGAGGGAAAAGGCTGAAGGAAACATTCGAATTATGATGCGAGGCTCTTTTCCAATTACGAATGCTTCACATATTGAATAACTCGTTTCGAAAGAATTTATTACAAAATAATGAAAAATGGTTTGAAGCTGGCATTTTCGGCATTTTCGATGCTCCGTTTCATTCGCTAATCATTTGATAATTCATATGAACCAATTAATTTGCTTCGGTGAAATGGTGCCAGTGACTCACCCTTTGGTAAACTCGAGTTCTGAAGTTTTGTAGTTATTATTCTTAGAGCATAAGACTAGAAAAGTTAGGATAGAGACAAATTGTTTGTATTTGAAATGGCTAAAACCCTGGCACACCGCGTACATATTATTTATAGGAGAGGGAGAAGGTATAAGACTTGAAGGGAGGCTTACGTGGGATTACACGAGCACTAGTAGTATTTACCTTTGAACCAAAGCGCTAGGCGTACTGTAAGTTCAAATTAGGGGACTCGCAGTCGTGGCAAATGAAAAACTGTACATAGACATATACAGGGATTTTACCGATAAACCCAAATGCTTATTTTATAGGGCAAAGTACCAGCCTCACCCTCACAGCTATATGGAATGAAATGAGCTTTAACCTGCTTCGCAGACCTTTATTTTTCCAAAATCGCTTATATTCGTCTCAGGTAAAATAACCAATGGGGCAATTATAGCGACAAGGTGTAAAAAAAAAGATGTTGCCCTGCCTCATGCACCTGGGTAAACGTGAAAGGTAACTAAAACGAATTGGTGAAGAAAAACGGTTCTTTCAATTTCCTGACCACTGCCTCGCACCGTCCAGGTCTCTCTCTGTTGATTCGGTTCTCAGTAGTGTTCCATAGGGAAACTCAATATCTCTTATATTGGCTCCTGAAGGTATCGGCTCCTCCTTGGAGTACGTGGGTTACGGAGTGAAAAGAAGTTGGCTCATTTTACGGGTACGTTGGCTCGATGAATGAGCCAGCAAATATATAATCGAGGGAGTGGTACTGATTAAAAGAGAAAAAGTTCCGAATGACCGGAGTTTCGGGGGTCAACTGGCCGTGAAATATACCGATTCTTTTGTAGCCGTCTGAACAGAGATGATTATGAAAAAGAAACATGATTCTCATCCTGGTCAGTTTCCAAAGAAACTTGCATATAAATACATATGCAAAAAAGGTTTTTCAGTTCGTGTGAGGAGACGGTATCGCTGATTGAACCTCCACGCGACGTGTCAACAGCTTCCAGTCCATAACGTACTTACTCCCACGTAAAATTATCGATTAACACTCAGCAGTGCATTAATTAATGTTGTGAGTTTTTTAAATTGTAAAAATGGTATCTCGGGCCCACGTGAGGTTTAAATATTCAATGTTATTCCTACACTTTACACGCGGTGTCGCTAAAGCAGTCAAGTGGTGCCTTTCCCCATCTTCCTCATCCCCATTTCGTACGTACTTGAGCCTCGAGCAAAACGGAGAACCCCCTCGTAGCTTCGAAACGGTATAGCTGGTAGTAGGCAGTAGTCAGTCACTGTACTGGCAGCTCATTAAACACCCACAGCACCCTGCGTCCCGCACCCTGATTTAACTATTGTTTAGTGTGCGTGTGCCCGACAGGGATCCGTGTGGGTGAGCCCATGGCGCGAGCTCATGAGCTCGCTCGTATTCTGGTCTCTGTACGAGGGAAGGGGCCGGCTCGCGCCACGACAAGCCATCTGTCCGCATTTTCAAACTGCAAGTCCGAATGACAGGGGTTCGTAGACTCGGGCGACGCTATTGCAGATCTTTGTCCTATTCATTTTTCAACAAATTTCATTCCGTGGATTTCAACCTTTTCTCATCATTCTTCTGCTCCGATTTCTATGCATAGAAGGTAGGGCGAAATGCGATGATAAATTTTGGTATTTTACGCTTGATTAAAAGTGAAAAAACGCATGGAATGAACATTCGACGGTTCATCATTTCATCTGATTTTTTAATGCCGGTGAAAAAAATAATTGAAAACGGTAATTCATGGAACTGGAATCGAAGTTAGTTACAGAATTGATAATAAGCTGCGAGCTTGGATATTGGAACGATTGAGAACCGTCGAAAACATAGTAGTGACGTGTTCGTGCGTTCGTACGATCGTACACCGGCTTTGGCTTTGGCTTTGATTGTGATCGAACCAACCCCCGTCCATTCCCCCCCTCATTGGCCCCCTCTTGGTACTGCACTACATTATTATTTCATAACAATGACACTCGCGCGGGGCGATAACTGTTATGTGTGCCGGCGACACGGTCCGACGAATAAGGCACGAATTAAAAGGTGGATTAAAAATTTATCGGAATAACGTCGTTTAAAGGATACTGTCCAGCAACACATGAGTAATGCCCCAACGCAGTGGTCAAGCGCAATCAGGCGCTGGGCAAACGCACAGAATCGTTTCCTCGTCGTTTCTTTGTCATTGTAGGAGTTTCGAGATTCTGCCAAGAGTAAAATTTCGTTGCTTCGGACCTTAGAAGCTGTATGAAAAAATTGCTGGGACCTCAAAGTCACTGGAACCTGAATTGCAATTTTTTTCAGTCAAAAACTTCGCTCCAGATAGATGAGCGTTTCTTTTACTTCTTCTTCACGTCTGCGAGAGATTTCAAACGTCATCAATAACGACGTTGATAATTTTCCCTTTTTCTGGGTACCTCGGTAATTGAATAAAAATGTTTGGACAGACCATCTTTTTAAATAAGAGAAAAAGCATACTGCAACGTACTCTGATCCGCGTTCTCGTTGGCCAGTATAAATTACCTAGAGTATATATCACGCATCTGACGGGCAGAGGCAATGTTTGCGCGGTGAGTTTTAATTGAGTTTTTCTTCAAAGTAACCTGAGAAGATGGACGATGGTCCATCGAGTTATCCGTATGTTATTGGATCATCTGCTCACGGGCTTACGTTTCGTTTGTTCTCTCTCCTCAATGAGACAAAAAGTTAATTAACTCGCGGCAACGGACATTGACCCTTCAAAGTACACTACCACTATATTTCGTTATGTACATTATACCGTTTTTTCTAAGAATCTCATAAATCCGAAAGCCACATAGGGCATTTATAAATAATGATGAAATGTCTCATGAAGAATAATTCACGAATTCAAAATGCGATTAATTTCGCCGTAGAATGACTTAGGCTGACCAAAATATAGTCTTACTACGCTATCTGACTTTTGTACGCAAATCAATGTAGCGAAATTCATAGGGCTGCTTGATAGAAGCCGATTTGAACCATTTGGATTTTTGCAGAAAACTTCATAGAAAATTTCATCGTTATTTTTTTTTTTTTCTTCAAAAACTAGATCTTGTGTAGAAACATGAGTGCTTGTTCCCTCGGTGTTTTGTGTCCAGATGTCTATTGCTCTCGTTGTGATATCTGTTCCTGAAAATGTTGGATTTGTTGGTTCGATGATAGAAAATTTTCACACGATTCTGGAAAATGTTTACCCATAGCCGACGCTTTGATGTTTGTAAATTGGATTTTGACAGGTAGGCGTTCTTGGGAGTCGGGACCTCCTTGGTGTAAGGCCACACGGAAATCGTAGCGAAGCGTGCACCGCATCACTTCACGACCGCATTGAGAGCTTGTACTTTCGTAGGGCGCGGTCCCTTTGAAATCAGCCACTTTCGGGGAGATCTGAGAAATATCTCGATGGGATTTTCGCACTTTTAACCTCCTTTGGCTCGCTTCATTTTGCCTTTTCTATCAGCGTTTTTCGGGTAAACCGCTCAAGTATTTCCTTCGCATGAAAATCCTCAAATCGTGTACTTTTTTACAATTTCTACCTTCATTGAAACTGTATCCGCGGTTTCTATTCTGCGCGAATACTTCGCCGTTTAAAAAAATTAGCTCAAAGCTTACCGACCCAAGGAAGAGCTACTTCAACTACAGGTTCTCGTTACACCTCAAGTACTCACTTCCCAAATTTAATACATAATATGAAATATCTATATAATCCTGCGGTTCGATAGTTCAATTGAAAAATCGTTTAACAGCTTGCAGTACACTTTTATGAATTAAAAGCCTAATTGTTGAGATTTTCAAAAATTTTGGCATGAGAACCTGAATGAAGGTAAAATCCACCGCTCGCGGACGATTGTCTCTAAAACTTTTTTTTAACTCGGAATTACTCCATGCGCCCTTTGGACCGGAAGTGAATAAGAAACGCATGAAACCACTTCCTCCAAAAAATATTAATTTGACAATTTAGTAACCGGTAATACCCGCACTAATTCAAATGCACCCGTTTCGATTTGCTGCGAACATTTCCCGAACCGCAGACTGCCTGTCCCCCGGCTGCCGCTTAAGGGCCGTGGCGAATTGATTCCACGGTGCCAAGGGTAGGTACGCTGCTTTTAGGCTGGGACCACCATCCGGACAATTTCAAGCTATTTAAGGTATTTAGTGGGAACCATTTGCCTCATTCACGGGAAATTGAGAATGAATTTGATTCAGTGTGACTAGTGCCGTTTACTAATCGCATGCGGAAAGACCGGACGTAATATGCCAGCTTGACACGTCTCATACAGCTTCGTTATAGGAACTTCACTATCCGAATTCTAAACAGGAAAAAATCATGAATTATTTTAATGATGACGATGGAAGTCGCCTTCATTTGCGGCTTGACGCGGAATGAGAGGCTTAAAGTATGATAAGATAAGTAGCGTATGAAAAATATCAACGTCACGAAGTGCAAATCTAGAATAAACTATCTTTAATTCATGACGAACAATTAAGTGACGATGCTGCAACAAAAACATCGAATTTGAATGATTTTTACATTTTTCATAATTCACGACAGAGGAACGAAATGATAATGCGAGCCTCATTCTGTTATCTAACGATTTCCGAACTTGAAGGCAATCGGCATTATTCTTTGCACGACCCAATTCCCCAAATTTACACGAAATTCTTGATTTCAACTGACATAACTGTCGGTTATCAATTTCTACCTTTCAGGATCTTCGTTGATATACCAAAATATCAACACATCAGGTTTAAGTTATCCCGTGAAACGTCCACGTCGGTATTCAAACCTCGATATGAACCCACCCTGAGTACTGCTAGGGTTAATACGCAGATGATGGACCAGATGTACGCTGCCCTACTCCAATAAACGCATGTTGTCGAATGTCTTGTTTTGAAACATCGGTTGGCGACTAACACGTCCGGTACCAGCTGAAGGATTGCGGGGGAATTATTGAGCCCAAGTTTCGTCCTTGTCCCATTTGCAAACCGCCCTTTTAGCCGCGTGCCAAACACGTGGCTGTGGCCCATGGGTGACAAGTTGTCGCCGCTGCACTTCCGCGCATCTTCATTCGCGACCCTTATTCATTTTTTACGCATTTATGCCGCTGCCACGTGTCCGTATAAGTAAAGTGTGAGTTAGTTTTACGCAGGATTAACCACAGATATCGTATCACTAGTTCACACTTCCCCTGGGAATCATATCCCGTACGATAATACCATAGGAATAACAATGGTCTTATATATTCTTATAGTTACACCAATGATAATATTAATAATCCTATCATTCGGGTCCTTAAAACACCAAAGTCACGTGCGGACTCAAGGAGCTCAAAAAACTAAAATATCTAACCCAACAAAGGATTCTTTTTGAATATTACCTATCACTACAGACCGCGACCACCTATTTTACCATACTTTCGAACGACACGCGTTCAGTGGAGTGTTGCTTTGTCCGTGAAACGAAAAACTCGAGGATTCTTCTTCTCCTTTTGATAAGACTATCCGGAAAGCAATTTTTCGTACCGAAATCGTTTTTCCCGTGAATCACCATCCGTTTCTTTGCTCAATCATCGACGCGTTGAATTTATGGAATCGGTATTCTTCCTGAAAGTGGAAAGTCCGGGAGATAACGCGGTTAGCATTTCCCACATGCGAGATCAACTTGTTACGCCTTATCAATCTTTTTACGAGTTCGTAACAGCCCAGAGCTTACCCTGGCAGGGGCTACGAATTAAAGGTTGTCCTAAGGCCGCGTGGCGTACGCCACATAGGCACGTGGCTAACAGTAAGAGATACCCATAAGCGAAGCGGTGTAGGATTTTGGGTTCACGCCCGTCGACACGCACGTGTCTTGAAACAACTCTGGAGGCATCGATCACGGCAAACTTTACGCAGCACACACGTGTCTAGATCGAATTAAAGGACCGAGGGTGAAGGTGGAACGCGAGCTAATTGAGATATCATAGCCAGTTTCATGCCTAAGTGAGAAAGCTACACGGGATTAAATAGAAACGGATACTTTTGAGCCCAGACACGTGCCGATGCCGACGTTCCGGTGAATTCATGCCCTAATTCTATGCCCTGGAAGGTGACAGGGCTGAATTAATCGCGATGAGATAATCCGCGATGAACGTTCCCAATGAAATTCAGGTTTCTTCCCAGCCGCACGAGCGGGTGGAATTTTCCAAGAATTTCTTTTCTCAAAAATTCTAGGGTATTCATGTAGTTTGAGAAATCTGTACGTGATAAACAAGGCGAGATATAGAAATTTCGCTATTATTCAAAAATCTGTTTTATCTTTTCTTTTTTTTTGCGGGATTTTGATTTGATCAACGTACGCGACGGATAAAACGTCCATGGGGTCTTTTGTTGCGCAGCTATGCGTAGCCTTGCTAGAACCAATAAACAAACAAACAAACAGATATGTACAAAACGAAACGAAACGAAGCCCAAAGAGAGTTGAGATTAAGCCTAGCCCGAGGATATTGGCGGAAGCTCCAACGTTTCGCAAACGTTTGCACACTAGTCCCACGTGAACCGCTTCGGGCACGTTTGCAATGCCTTTCAATTAGGACACGTGGTTTTTCCGTGCCTTAGCTTACTGTGAACACGATCAGTTTGTCTTTCGGCCAAAGCCAACGCAGCGTCACAACGGAACTATATGTTTGCATAAGCATATGTGTGTTTTTACTTCCGCCCTAGCTAACTTCCTTGAGTACTACTGAATGCGCGCCACGTTCCGTGAACATTTCCGGTCAAACCGGACTGGCGTCACTTTTAAGGTGAAACGTACGGTTACGTTTGCGGCAAATAAGAGGCCACTACGAACAGCGTGAGTGTAAGTAATTTGCAGCTGAAATCGTGATTTTAGAATTTACGCAGTCGAAATTACACACTTTTTTACTTTGATGGAGAAGGGGAGTAGAGAGAGGATGCATGCTCGTCATTTCCGCCTCTGAACGCGAATTGACGAGTATTCCTATTGGACTTTTCAATCAAAAGCAATCTCCAATCATTACGAGTACTTATCGCTCTGAAAGACCCGCACAAAGACCCTTCTTTCCTCTGGCTAACGCATACTCGCGGAAGAGTTTTTGGGGCGGTCGAATCTGATGAAGATAACGGATTTACTCTACTGACTGTTTCCATAGTCGACGAGGGGGTCGGTACCCGCAATTCCAGAGATCGATAGTGACCGCATCAATCTAGGGTAGTAGGTAGATACAACAGAATCCGTTCACTGCAAAGATCATGTTTTCCACATTCTTCCGAATCCTTAGATCGATTGAAAATCTCTGATATCGGAAACAATGTCTAAACAAATCATCGTTACGGCACATATTTTCATGGTTCAGAATACACCCTTTTCAATTGTAATGAGACTTCATTCAATGAGATGAGAAATATCGCTCAAGAAGAAGAAGGAAGAAAATTGGCGGAAACATATCATCAATTCGCAGGTATTACTGTAGACGAGTAAAACGCTGATGCCTACTGATCATTCTTCCTCTTATAATACAAAAAGAAGATTCGATATTCATTTTTCCTATTATCGCCGAGGTGACCCGTAAGGCTAGTGCCAAGAGATGAAAGGTGAGAGAGAAGAGATGCGTTTAAAATCTAGTCAATATCTCGTCTAGGCCAAAATTCTGGCACGTGGTTGCGGCCTGGCCAGGTGAGCCAATTCAACCGAATAACGCTTTTTGACGTTAACGCTAGACCTCTTATGTATGCTACACTAAATGCAGTGGGTAACAATGGTCCGATCATAATCTCGAGCATTAGTCCCTGGTTACAGCCACATTACTATTATGTTGGTGCTTCACCTATCAATCCATTGTTTCACTTATCAGATTTCAAAATAGGGAACCCCCCGCTTTGGTAACGGACCTGGAGGATGTAACGATCGATTCTGCCGAAAGATATGACCTAGCTGAGTATGAAAAGAACGAATCTACGTAGCGGGGGATGAATCGAAAGTGTAGTGGAAATTATTTTCGCATCATCATCTTGGTGGATGATTTTCTATTCGCGAATCGCAGGGCGCGTTTCGAGCTAGATTCAATTATAGTTCTGAAAGGAAGAGGGAGAGAGAAATTGTTAATGCAGTTTTGACCAATTTACGATTCGAGAAGTTTTTATAGAACCCAGCTCCCTAACTACAATTTGAGTCCTTTGTTCACAGCTTACTTAGATCTCTATCCAATGTACTCTCGAGGGAACGGGAAAAGCTACGTCCTATATTCAGGGAATTCCCTAAGGATCGCTGGATTATCTCTCCGGGATCTCGTACTAACGCTACTATCACCTCGCTCATAGATCTAAGGGTTGTGTTTTTCTTCGATTATTCATAGCCAACCTCTGCAAAAGCCAAACCATATATTTCTGAATTTCATCCAGCGAGCGTATCTTTGAGACCCCAAAAGTTGATGATGAAATTTTTGAACGAGAATTTTGCAGTTTGACGAGTGCTAAAATATGTCCGACACTGTTACCGAATAGAAGGATCATCGTGACAAGGTGCAAACAATGATCTTCATTGTTTTATGGTTTACTAAAACAATCGTTGGTAACATTATGTAGAAAGAATATCGCAGATGTCTATCGAGCGCTACAAGCCACTCGAAAAATAAAGTGGTCCTCGACAAAAGGCCCGGTGGCCCTAGAAGTAAAACAGTTGCCAATAAAATAATAGTAAAAAACCGTCCACGCGCTACTGGTTTTCTATGAAAGGAGAATAATGAAGGTACAGGGATGCTGCCTGGGCCAGGGGTGATGCGTCTAGGAAGATAAGGACTCGATCGTTGAATAAATGAATATAGGTAAGTAAGTGAGTGTATTCGGTTCACAAAACCACGAGAGGTCATTGGCTGGAGTAAATTTCTTTGAAAATTTCATACTCGAATTACAAATGACTCCGCAGCGAATGTCTGTCTCAAGTCATAGTACCGCTCAGTCATCCACCTGGAATATTTACACTGTAACTCAAGTTGGAAGTAAAACCAGCTTTGGACACGGGGGAATAACGGCTGGTAGGGTTCTTCGAATTTATGGTTATTATAATGGATAACGCGTTTTAAAAGCCCGTACGATCGTTTGCATCAAAATTATCTCCCAACACTCCCGATACTCCCTTGTCAAAATAGACAAAAAATAAACCTTTTCACTTTAAACTCTCGTCTCGCCAGGAGACTGGAATTGGAAACCGAGTCCCCAGGGTGCCGAAAATATCCTGTAACGTGGATTTCCCCTGAAGATAAAAACTACAGGGATTATCCGCAAAAACGAATGTTGTATCCGCTCCGTGTATAGCGTATACGTATAGATAGATACATCTATGTATACACGAACGCTCTCTCCCTTGCATAGCGAGGCTCAAGGGAGGCACCCTTCCAATGACAGTTTTGCTGTATAGATTTTTTCAATTTTTCTTTTTTTGCTAACTAAGGGTACCTGCCCCAACGATGTCCCCCTCTAGGACGTCTTTCCGGACGAACGCGCCCGAAGAATAAAACCCATGCACACGAAGAGAACATGCATGTAATCTCATCTAAGATTTTAAGCACGAGTGAAAATAGGTTATAAATACTTCCTGATAAGTCCACGGCGAATCGTGACTATTAAATGCAACCAGCTAGTTCACTCCCTTTCAATCTTATGCTAAATTCATTTAGTTTAGACCGGGGAACGGACAGCGAGCGCCTGGATAACGCAGCCGTACTTACAGCGAAGTATTAAGTGAAGCTTCTCGTATTTTTCGGTGCTTGCGATTTATTATAATTTCACTGTAGCCGGATTGTAGTTGTAGAAATCTTTGGTGTCTTCGAATAAGGTATGACGTCATAGAGAAAAAAAAATTTTGGGTTCAAATAATCGACAGATTGGAACGAAGTTGTCGATTAATCATATGGAGAAGATGAGAAAGCTGCAGGGTGTGAAAATCCCCGTTGAGCTTGTTGACAAAACATCGCCGAACGATTCAAAGTGTTTTTTTTTTCATTTTTTTTGTGAAGAAAAACCGTTTTTCAGGGAAGTATTTTTGGACAGCTGTAATAAGTAGAGCGAAAGTAATGTCAGAGATTAGAATCAAAGTCCTGGAAGAGTGCGTTAAGTTATGCTAATTGATAGAATATTAATCAGGTGTTTGTCGCCTGAAAATTAATAACACTTTAATCCTTCATTGCGACACAATGCCAATTAAATATTGACCCAAAATAGCACGAGGTTAATTGGGGAAACCTGAGGCAAAATCTTTCGATTTTAATTTTTCTCTATCTGATGATTTATTTTTGAGTGATTCCGCAGCATCCCAAGAATGGTGTGGGTAAAGAAATAGTCACGCTCATGAAGTGCGGAGGGTAATGAAATTCCAAATTGTCCATCGAGCGCACTTTGGAAGCTGTCATGGTTTTAGAGGATTACACAACGATTACAAGGCTTAATTTTAAACTCCAGCGTAGCAAAGTAACCCTTTGTGGGTTAGTCTATGGTTTCACAATCAGTCACCCATGCTGTGACACGGTAAAGGGGTAGACCACCCGTTTCAAAAAGCGGATTAATCCTTTTGATTTTGCACTATCGATCCTAACGCCACCAGTTATTCATGATTGATGGCAGTTTCAAAACGATTTCTAAACTTATTCCTTTGAAAAGAAGCCGGCGTTCAACCCTTTCGCAAATACGTGGTTTCACGCGATTCAGTACTTTCATTTTTCTCATCTCGTCTGCAATTCTACGCCGTCATTCTGTTGATTCCGATTTTAAAGAACCCTTCAGAGTCTCATCTGTGGAGCCATATGATTGTCGGAAAAACCCTTCGACAACTTTTGAAGACATCTAATCCTCGAATAAATCAAACGTGGAACTCAACCTGTTATAGAAACCCATTAAAAATAATTCATTCGCAGCTCTTGAAAGCAACATTCTTGGCTAGCAGCATTACTGTAATTACCCTCAATCTCCGGGCTGAATTATCCGCTCTTATTATCCTAGCAACATGGCTATAAAAATCGCGGGATTGCTATACAGCTGAACGTGTGTTCAAGCACGAATTTTTGATGGGTAATAATTAGGGAAAAAAGTTAAGGGCCAAAATGTGTATTGATATAACAACAAAAACGTATAATAGTTATAAGTAAGGGAAGGGTGGAATTGATTAGGCGCTCTTTACTAGCACCAATTTCGGACCTGGACCGAGACTGGAACCTAAGTCACTGAAGCTAATAGCTTAGCGTTCGCGCTTCTAAAAGCATCGGTATATAGGTAGAGAAAACGGTTTCTTCACCCGTAGCCTCAGCACGATACGCGTACTTAGGATCGCAAAGAGGTTCCATATAGCGATCGTAACGAGCGGACGTCAGCTATACTTTACCGTGCCTATTTGGTGGGCCCAATGTATAGGGCATAGGACCCCTAGCTCTTTTTTTTTCTTCTTTTTTGATAGGAATGATGATGTATGGATGTTGGCTGGGTGCTAGGGGCTCGGTAAAGGGTTCCATTGTCGTGCCTTCCAACCCCTAGCCCCCTTCGGCCACCCTTAGGCCGGTGCCAAAGGGAAACCCTCGTCGTAAGAGGGGAGGTGAAATATTGCAGCCGCGCAACAACCTTCGTACTCGTATGTGTAATGTATGTACATTCTGTGAGCTGTATACTGTTAATTTTATGCCCGATTTTTGGCCCCTACACTCCTCAAAATATCGCATTGTTCTTTGAGGAACGATTTCAGGAACGAAACATACGGATCAAGTGCGTATAGACACATTAGGTTGAATTTTCTTTTCCCTATTTAAAAGCCGGTATTTTTTGACTCGTTATTGTTCGATGGAAAAATTTTCAATCAACTAAGCCCGCCGGTCTATTTTAAGCGGTGAACTATTACAATACATGGTTCTCTTTGATCGGATTCAATTGCTTTCGACAATCAGTTCGGATTTTTAGTGAGAATCGATACTGGAACTTATTTATGTGTTTAACGGAAGAACCACTGATTGTGAGACCCTCTAATCAGAACTGGGGTTACGACTTATTCTGACCTTTGAACTTAGAGATCGAACCAGAAGAGCTGAGGATAAGGGAGACGACAAGTAGTGATGTAATTCGATCGGGATCGCCTCAAACAACCGGTATAACGTGTAACATGCCCTGAATTCTTGGAGAACAAAAACTTATCGTCAATTAACGTAGCCTGAAATCGGACACCGCACACGCTCAATATGCAAATCCGATCGGACATGGTTTTAGAAATTTGCTTCGGCCCTTCTCTCATCCCAACAATGCGTGACTCTGACAACAATGGGAAATAATAAACCGTGATAAATAGCTGCGCAAATACACAACAATCGAGGTAGCTTTCGCTCCAGGTGGGCGATTCAAATTCTTGAATAAATACGCGGGGTAAATAGTCGTCAGGAGCCAATGGAAAACCTACAACTAGTGTGGCTCAAACCGAAGGGCAGAACCGGGGATATTCTTATTATTAATTTTCATGTTTGCATATCTACCAAGCCTCATAATTTGTCAAGCGATGAGTTATCGACTCCAGAAAGCAAACATCGTGGAGTTTAATCGAAATTATTCGGAATACCTTCGAGATATGTCAACCCCAATACCTATACCTGATTATTTCTTCGAAATTATGAAATCCCTGCAGTGTTCACGTGACAGAGTGGTCGTAATAGAAAGTGGTCCACAGAGACAGATTGAGGGGCGTACGAAAAATAAATCAGTCTTTTGTTTTACAGCCCTAAAACAGCCGTTGGGGATTTGGCTCAAAGTGACGCCTATTCATTAGAAACTACGCCCGTTGACAATGTGCTGTGTGTACTGCCTTCTCGATTTGTGTACACCCGGCTCTGGTATAGATGTATGTATACCGAGCTCACGCGTAACTTCGCTGCCAAATCGACAAGATTAAAAACTCGAGGAGACCGTGATTACTATACCCCGCGGAGAAAAGACTCCATTCGGCAATGAGAGTGAGGAAAAAAAAATCGTTTGTTTGACATCTTTTGGGAATTTCTAATTGGGCTTCGAGCTTCTCCCTGTACCAGGAGGTAAAGTGATTTGCCAATTTATTCTAAGTCCCCCATGAGACGGGGAATACCCGACGATTATCCCTTTGCTAGAGAAATCCTTAGGGATAGAAACCTGTACGAGACATTAATCCAAATATCTTCCACCAGGTCGCACCAACCGCTTAACCCTTTTCATCTAAGGCTCGCCAACGTGATTAAACCACTATAGTTCACACTGCCTTCGATCAGCTGCTAATCAATCTTTGCTTTGGACGAAAAAAGACGATCTTTCGACAAGATCGGAACATATTATCCGTAAATATCCGAAAATCGAATTATTTTAAGACTGTCAGAACACGATACGAAAAAACGCGTATTTCCAAAGAATTTGCAATCATTCGACGTTGTATAAGTGATGTGCGTTCCAGAATCCTGCTTATACTTATCTGGAGAAATATTTGGAGCGAGTTGTTACAAATTCGTGTTCGGTAATTAACAATTAGCAGTAAATATAAAATCCGTCGATTGCAAATTGGCAGTGGGTAGATATTTATTACGGATAATTGGAGGATCGACGACGAAGCCGGCTCCGGCATAAAAAGAGAAATCGGTTATTTTCGATGAGTGATATTGTCGAGGATCGATCGCTCGTCCAAGAATCTTTGATCTTTGACTTCTGGATGGTGATATGCTCGCATAGCTTTGATTCAGTCGCTTCCCAACTACTGGCCACTCAACATGCCCTCAAGTGCAGATAATAATAAATTCTCGATCAGAGCACAAAATATTCCAGATCTTAGCGGTCATGCTGATCAATTATACTTACATCTATTATAATTCTATTATAACTTCTACAGAATTCTAGAAGAGCTATCAAGAATATAAATTATATCCAAAAGATTTTATAAACTAGGAAGTAAAATACTAATACATAGACGTACAGACGCGTTGAGTTTCTAGGCGAGAAAGTGGTATCGTATGTCAAAGGTTACCTTTCCTGGAATATACCTGCCGAGGTAGGAAGTGCGGGATCATTTGATAGCCGATCAGGTTTGCCGGTAGAAATATTTCTGCCATTTGGTTAGCCACGTTTCCAGAATCTTACCAACAAGGATCTGCACTGACTTGGAGCTACCAGCGATGAAAATACGACGAAGAAGAATTCAAGAGGCGTTTCAAACTTCAAACTTCAATGGATCTCACAAACTGCAGTCAATCCTTGTAAAGTTTGCCGATTGGGATTCGCTGACGACCAGAAATATAGGAAAGCGTAAATTTTTCAGGAATCAAACTCACCTCGAGTGAGGATATCAGAAGGGCTCTCGAGGACGACGCCGAAGACCACTGAGGAAAGGTAAGCGATAGAATCGCGCCAGCGCGGGTCGATAGACAGGCAGGTTGCCTGGCGACAGTAGCCGCCGCTTTATACCGAAGGAGATGGACTTTGCGATCTTCAGACAGAACTCAGTCAGCCTCCGTTACGTCAGCAGGGTCGCAGGATTTCTCCTGTAGGAAGACGTCGCGTTTTGGTAAGAATTTCAAACCATCATAAGCGACGTATTAAAATCTAAGGAAGGAGCTCATTCTTTTTTGTCTTCTTTTTATATAAACGTTATAGTCTAATGAAACGGTCTCGAGGCACTCGCGAAATTCTTGAAATACGCGCTAGTGAGACGAGTGTAATTTGTATGTTTTTATCTGAACAGAGATGAAATTACAGTGAACCGATCGCAACGGGTATAGATTATATTACGATACCTAATTTCCTCCCGTTTGAACTTTTCTTCGTATTCCTTTTGGTAAATTAACGATAGAAAGATCGCATAAAAAACTAACGCATGGTAGTCCAATTGTTCGCATGACTATTCTCGCGCTATTGACAACGACGAAGAAATGAAAAACTTAGACACTACGGAGAATCCTTAAGTAGTGATTACTTCAATTGAAACAGAACGATCCTTAACGATCGAGGCTCGAATAAGGCCTATCTGCATGAGACCCGAGCATGTCTTGCTGCCCAACACTTACTCACAGGAATAAGAACAAACGTGCCGTCTATCCCTGCTTGTAAACTAGTCTGTGAGCTCGAATAAATCGTATCTAGCATCAAGTTACATCGCCCGTTAGTTTGTTGGTGAGTTTATTCGTTCGTTCATTCGGTATGGCAACGAGTACAGTTTGCTTGAGTACGTACTACATAAATACACCTAGTAGTCGACTGGTCAGCCGGAAGCTAGTTTCTAGTGTGTAGTTCTCGGTCACTTCGCGATTCGCCACAACGTCGCGGCTTATGCAATAAAAGTCGTTGGTCATTACCGCGAAGCAGCTTATTCGTTTCAATGATATATGGATCTGAGACAAAACGGTACTCCGATCAGTAATAATATCGTGACCCAATTACCAGTGTGATAAGAATTAGAAGAGTTCGCTCGTTTTTTGATCGATCTCAATAATCTAATACGAACGAGGAGTTTCTCATGTAGATTTACCGCCCCTTTCTGACAGTGAGTGTATGACAAATTATGGAAAGACAGATTTATGCGTGCATGCTGAAGAGATTGTTAAAGATGACGTTACCTGCTAGTAAGAAACGGGCAAATACCATTTTGCACAAATCTCCCATCACTCAGTCAATCACCATACATTATCGCTGCACTATTCATCAATTAACCGAAATTATCATCCTCAACGTTTCCGGGCTATACCTCGTCCACGTTATGTACCCTGCACAGTCTTCGTTCTACGACACTACCGCGCTGTTCGTTGAGTACAAAAATCCACGGTTAGGAAACCACAATTATAGTACGTTTTGAAGTATTCGAGAAATCTTGCCGGCTGAAGCGACGAGAGATGACGAGGCGAACTAATGACGCCTCACCTGTCAGGAAAAGAGGAATCTGAATAATCAATGTATACCGATCAATAGTGAACGAACAATGATCATGAGACCCTAGCTTTGATCTCGTTATCGAGGTGAGAAATGACCATGATTCGTGGAAAATGAATTGACTCGTTGCAGAGATCAGGGTTTCCGAAAATGAAACTTTGGGAAAAAATTGCCGATATCCGTCGAGCGAGTGGCGTCTGCGATGGATCCCCTGGTAACAATGACAGAAAACTTGACGATGGAGATAAGGGTTGGAAATCTTCGATATCGAAAATCTTGCCCAATGACGAAACCTTCGAGAATGTCTGCGGTTTTCGTCTCAGTGACCTGAAGACTTACGAAAGATTCGTTGCCTTGATGTACCGTCCAACAGATCCAGCCTCTCTTGGAGTTGCTCGTGCACTTTTTGGTGAGTAGCATCACACGTATTTGAAAAAAAAAAATACGCACTATTGAACCGGATGGAAGTAATAAATTATAGTGTCGCTGGAAGAATTTGATTGGCAACAAGTGTAATCCATAAAAAATAAGGCTCGTGGGTCGTAAGTACTTCGATAACTAGATTTATCTCTCTTCGCGTAGTTCAAGGACATCAACAATCTATAGACCAGGTCTTAAACGGGTATCTCGCTGTGGTAAAAATTGGTATCGATCTCTTGGTCAGACGAAATGACCACCGATCGCGATGGACGAATCCCCTCAAGGCGTGTTCTTCGATACGAATAATGTTACTGATTATAGTCTTTCAAAGCAGTGGCTCTCAAGGACACAGCACGGCTAAGTATAATGAAAAGTGACTCTTCGACTCATTGCCAATCTTTCAAATTATGGAGTATAATCTATGATCCATCCATCTAACTTAGATTCACTTTAAACGCAAATGCAAACCACGTATGTGGCTCGATTCACGGTGTTCGGCCAGTATAGTTACACACATTGTGTTTCGTGGAAAAAATCACATCCACAAGTCTGATTATAATTTAAATCGGATCAACGGCCGTAAATTTTGTCTCTTTAATTCGTGATTCGGCCCTCACGTCTGTCTCCGTAGTCTTAAACATCTTCGGCTCGAGTTACACTCGCTAATATGGCACGTGCACATTCAGCTAAATAGGTACATACATGCATGCAAAGAGCATCGGATAACCGTCTAGCTAGACTGAGTCTGTACAAGCACCAGAAGCGAGTCGAGATGAGTGTGCAATTATTATTAATCAAGTGTAACTCTCAGACTAGACGATCGTAGGTACATACATACGTTCGGAAAAAATCTTTCGCAGACTTTAATTCAACTTGTATATCGCCACCCACGAAGGCATATGAAACCAGCTATCCTTTGCAGTGAAAGCGTGGCGACAGACTAAATAAATTGCGACTCGCATATGGGAAGACAAGTAGCCTGTCTACGTCATCCTATGTCTCTTGTTTCTTGTTTTAATCTTCGCCGTAGGTAGGACATGGTTGGTAGTAGATAACGCGATGAATATGTATACCTAGGGCTTGATGCCGCGAACAAAGACAAGCTGATGATGAGCCAGTCACAACAAGGCCTACGAGTCGATAAAGGTTGATGATATTGAGAATGTGGAATATTGAAATTCGAACGATAGGTTTAAATGAAATTTTATTTCACAGGAGTAGTCATTTCTGATGTGAAAATCAACCGTAATGTTTTCTATTTGAATATACAGGACTGTGCATGGTAATCGACGTCGTGGAGGAGAGAGGTTTTGCGGATATTGACCTAAAATGGGGGGACCCAACGATTTGTCACTTCCCTCTAATTCACGGAATGAAACAACCCCGCTTACCCTGGACCATTGCCTTGTATACCTTGATGTGGATCGGTGCAGGAGGCATAATGATCGGTTTCAGCTTCAAACTAGCATGCGGCTGTTTCATCCTGCCGTACTGGTACTTTTTTATACTAGACAAAATGAACTGGAACAATCATAGCTACTTGTATGGGGTCGTCTCTATCCTCTTTTGGGGCACTGGAGCCAACAAGTACTTGTAAGTATAAGCTTAAATTGTATCGGCACTGTTTGAAATGGCTTTCCTCATAAGATTCACCAAGACTTGATCAATAAATCAGTTAGAACGTTTTATTAATAATTATACAAAATCACTAGTCGAATTCTTCATTGATTCCAGTTCTCTCGACGCAAAATTATCCAAGCTGGCAGACAACAGTGTGCCTCTCTGGAACTATTTCATTCTGAAATTTCAATTCTTCGTCTTATACTTCTTGGCTGGGTTGAAAAAGTCTAGTCAGGAATGGCTGGACGGTTATGCCATGATGAACCTCTCGAGGCACTGGGTTTTCGATCCGTTTAAGTGAGCTGCTATTTATATAAAATGTATACGCACACCTGAGATCTTTTGTACACGTAAAAATCGTCGCGATGTATCAATCTCTGTTCAGGCTGTTTCTGACCATTGAGCAAATTGACTTTCTCATCGTACACTGGTTCGGGTTCCTCTTTGACCTGACCGTAGGATTTTGGATGCTGTTTGACAAAACGCGACTACCTGCCATGATATTTTGCACCAGCTTTCATCTAATGAATTCACGGCTCTTTCACATAGGTATGATTAGTTGAATGTTTCCTAATTGAATTTTATCCAACGTGTGAAGAATCGTTTATGATTCGTCAACCGCTCGTTTCCCACTTGACGTAAATTAACATTTCTATATATTGAATCAGGAATGTTTCCCTACGTATGCCTGGCTACGATGCCACTATTTTGCCATGTTGATTGGCCGCGAAAGATTAAACCTTGGTTTCTGGACCGATCCAAGTATACTGCGCCGGAGCACCTTCTAGAAGAGCTCGGTAACCAGTGTGATAATGGGAATGATAAGGGGCCAAGAGAAGCATGTCCCAAGACTCTTGAATTCAGAAGTGGTGAAGCTGATGAGAACGAAGAACTTCCTGAGAAATTCGTATCAAATGCCGCAGATACTGAATGCAATTCCGAAGAAAATAAGATTTCTTCTAGGGACGAAAAATCCTCAAAAATCAAGACAGGAAATGCTATAACGGAAATTGATGATGATCACGACGATTCCGAAGCTACAGAGGCTCCTACAACTGGAGATGAACTCGATTCGAGCCAACTTGATGAAGGAGCGACAACTTCTTGCTCGAAACACAGAGATAAACAAAGGAGAAAATTGTCCAACAAATCCAAAGTGACCAAGAAACAAAAATCCGTCGTCGCAATTTTACTATTTCACGTTTTCATGCAGCTGTTCTTGCCCTATTCGCATTTTATCACGAAGGTATAACATTTCCCCTTATAACATCGATACAGAGCCTCCACGCTAAACTAGCACATCTTTATTGCAAGTCAATTTTTGTAATTCGTGGGAAAACCTGTTGCACTTTCTTACAGGGATACAACAATTGGGTCCCAGGCTTATACGGATATTCATGGGACATGATGGTACATTCATGGGATACGATTCTAGTGGTCATAAAGATCCACGACAACGAGTACAATAAAGATCACTACTTGGATCCGCAGGCGTGGGTCCAAGGAGATCGCTGGTCCAAGCATGGTGATATGATTAGACAATACGCCCACTGTTTGAAGGTATGGTACATTCTAATTTATTATGCAACCATTTCCCGCTATCAAAATCTAATTACCAGGTAATCGGTCCAGTGAAAAACTCCCATAACAGTTTTTAACCATGATTGACTCAAACATTCAAATTCAAGTCAATTTTGAGACTGAAAATTAGTTTTGATGCTACCTAGTGTTACGCATCGCGTTCGAATATGTGATGTGTTATACGATTCGTTGTTATTTGTTATTTTCACAACGTTCTGCAGGATAATCTCATGAGTGAAAAACAGAAGGCATTGGCAACAGGGCGACGACCTAGTGATGCGGATCATTGGGCAAGGCTTTCTAACAATTTGAGCATTTACATAGACGTTTGGTGTTCTCTTAACGGACGGTTTATCCAAAGAGTCTTCAACCCCAAAGTCGACCTTCTAAACGCTGACTGGCACCCCTTCCAGCCCGTTTCTTATTTGATGCCTTTAATGACGCAATTTAGCTCCTATCGGTAAGTTGGGCTCGATTCTAATCGGTATTTGATTATTTTCAATCACAGCTTCGAAGATCAAAAAAATTAGAATGATCAGAGGACGAGCCTAATCGAAAATGTTTCCACTTTTTTATGAAATGAAACTAGAAAAAGTTAAGAATTTATTGGGAATCTTGAATTTTGTGCGAATTGCCTACTTTTTGATACCAGGAACAAACTGGAAGAGATTCAGCGCGACGTCTACACCTGGTCCAATTACACGGACGTACTTTTCGTGGCAGACTATCCAGGCATGCAATTAGAGAATTATATCGATCAAGATTTATCAAATGTTACCTTGACGGTGCTAGAAGGTCAGGTAATATATTCCGAGGACGGCTGGCAGCAAGGAGTCATGGTTTCAAAGGGAAATTCCCTGGAAGTAAGTCCTGGTGAATTTCACAACGTGCAGACGATAAGCTTGCACCCAGCATGCCTGATGTACACTTTTACAAATGGAACGAAGCAAAAGCTAGAATCAGAGGGGTAAGTTCTACAACCCTTAAGAGAAGAATGAGCAGAGTCTAGTTTCCTATAAAATTGAGTTTTGTTTTATTTTTAGGAGAATCGATGAACCAGTTGAACCAAAAGATGCCTTTCCCATTTTGAAGGAGATAAAGTACAAATTCAGCGCCTGGAAACGTGTCGTTGGACATATCGCTGACGCTTTTTTTTACTTGGCTTATGACGTGCCAATGTTACGTCGGATTCACATCAATTAATTTTAATACATTGAATACATCAACCGTTGCTTATATTTATTTTACCCGATGAAGGTAATTTACGTCTATTTGTACCAATGTGTTGAAGAAATGGCAATTATGGTATAATGAGTTGTTCTTCATTATCGATACTTCATACTATTGATTATTTAATTGTGTTTCCAAAAGTTTATGAATGACTTCTGAAAATATGAAGTCTGAGGGAATTGCTGTGACCTAGTTGTATACCTAGACGGATAACGAATACGGTGACTAGATTTATCTTGTGATATGACTTGGATGAAAATTGGCATGAGACAGAACCTGAATAACTGCAGTCTTGGACTGTAAATGAAAACTGTTTAGTAATCTTAAGAATATAAGGACCAACATAAGTCAAACTTCCTATTTATAGAGTATAAGTGACTCGAATCAAAACTGTATACCGTAATCGGTATCTATTGAAAACCGAATTTGCAAAGTTCTTATACGAAGAGATGTCAGTTGAAAAATCTTCTCGAATTCTGTACATCGATATGTAAATATATAGATAACATCCTATTCAAAAACCGTATATAAAATTGAAGATAATATATCTTATTATAAACGTAATCGAATGTGATTTTCCTTGAATCTTAACAGAATACTGAAAATCAATGACACGCAATAGTTGTTACGGGAATTAGATTTTATTTTCAATGTTATGTACTTTTACGCTATAAAATATGTACTCTTATCATTTCCTTTGCCCCGAATAAAATGCACAATGTTTTCAAGGAAGTACAAGGTAGTGATATGTATGAATAAAGTTCTTGCGGTAGAGAATATATTTTATATAACCTGTACTATGGTAAAAGAATGTCAGTAAAATATTTTAATGAATAATATAATTATGTATATCATTGTGACTGATAGTATTTTTCAAATTGTAGAAACTATCCGAAAACTTGAAGCGGATGCACATGCACCCACAAATTATATGTAATTTCGAATATCTGTAATAAATGTTTTACAAACTGAATACCCGGAAATCTTTCAATTGATTGACACATGTATACACATAAATAAGTATATATATAATTCTCAATCAATGGATTCAATCGATAATCGATCGAAAAACATCCTGTTGTTGTTCTTATTAAGAATTGATCGCCGTTATCTATTTTTTTTTCGTTTATTCAATACAGAATTACTTATTGAACACATTCATGCGGTCATTAACAGGCACTCACATACTGAAACTTACATTCACAATCACAGTAGTTCTGTTATCACGGTCAGTGCTCGTTTACGAGAGCACTGCCACCGGCATGGCAGTGCGACTATAAGACTTGTCGTGGTAACACTAATTTCTCCGGGTATATCTCTTGAATTTGTTATCAAACAAACTTCAGGCATGCATGAAAGAGTTGTGCTATCTCGTGATTGAAATTTGAATACATCTGCAGATTTAACAGGTAACGCTTCATCTCGATATCAAGTGAACATAGTGCCATCAATTCATTCGTGGTTTCGAATAAATATAGTTTTACCTCAAGTGACAACTATTAACAGGATTGTAATGCTAAACGATAATAAACAAACAAAAGAACGGATAATGAGGTAAAATTTTCCGGATTCTGAACGCAAATTTTGTTCAAAATTTGAACAATATGATACGCCGAAGGCTATAACCGTGAATCAAAAACTTCGGAATCGTTTGCCTGTTATTCTCAAATCACATCAGCTACTCATAGTCAATATAGTCGTATACGCCTAGAGGCTAAATTGCGTCATCTGCAATGTAAATTTAATTGTCTTAACCTTCGCTCGTGCACCAAGAATAATACGAAATTGTCAATCTTTACCAAGTGCACATATAATGTGATGTTACAAAGAACAGTTTTGTAATTACTCAATTTTCCAGGATAAAATATGAACCCCAAAATGTATAAGCGCGATACTGAGCTTTTTATTGAAAAAGCACTTCCTTGACTGATAAATGATAATATTTTTATCAAAAATGCCCAGAAATGAAGGCAAACGCTTTGTTTATTGTCCTTCATGTTACATTGATTCAACTTGCTAAGAACTACCGATACCAATGATAATGAAAAGAACCGTTAGTCGTTATCGGACAAGTATGAATACACGTGTAGGTCGTTCGCGCGTTTAAGCTTAACGCTGACACGGTTCACGAGTAATCGTGGTTGGTTGAGTATCCTGAGTAGTGAATGCCACACACGTGCAGACGATGGACCATATATTTATTTCACAGAAAGAGGGGGAACTGGGTAAAGCTGTTTATGACAGAAACTCTGAGCCGTAGTATGAAAACAGCTGGCTGGTGAGACATACAGTCGGCGAAAGTGTGTCTGCGGGATTTTGTGTGGTTTCAAACTTGTTAAACTACTTATGATCCTTGAAGCAGGTAAAAGATAAAAGGTAGATACAATTTACAGCTGATTAAGTCTACACACTGAAACACCAGTTTAAAACTAGTATCTAAAAATAATAAAAGTGTGGTAAACCTCGCTGACACGATTCAACGTTTCTTACAGAATACAACACACGATTTATCAAACTTGGTCTAGTTACGCTCGCGGAATCGTCTAGTATTAGGTTCAAAAACAGAAAAGTATCATACGGGATTACTCAGAATCACCTAAAATATCATTCATCAACAGAATAGTTCCGCGCTCGCCGCTAGGCCTAAGTTTGTCTCGTATGCGAGAGCGAGCCTCTTGAACAAGAAAAAGAGAATGAAATTTCATTTGAATCAGATCGCATACTCATTTGGTGAAATATGTGTGTGACATTATCCTTTAGCTCTCTATGGTTTCATAGACCGGATATTCTTGCGACCACAAAAATATCTATGAGTCATTTCTGAACAACTTCAGCTATATCGGCTTATTATAGAATACTAAATCCATAGCTGCGACCGAACCTGTGTAGTAACTTTGGAATTTGAACATTTAAACTTGGGTGACAAAGACGTAGAATGAACCATGTTCTCTGAATTTATTGGAGAGAAAAATCACCCCTTCGGTTTTAAATCGCTCGATCTTGACACCAATTAGAGTGAAAATTCACGAAGTGGCTCAATTTTCACTTTCAGAAATTAAGAAAGTAATGATGGGTCGTATTTATAGAGGTTTTAAATGAGACTAAATGTTTTTAAAGGTATTAATATTGATTGAACGCAGCTCGCTATAATTTTAGGGTGTCGATACTATGCGAGTATGGGGGAGGGGCAAAGAATGGGCTTGATCGCTTTCTAGATTATACGATTATCTGGTACATTAGTGATAACTATTAGCTCATCGATAGCTGCCGATAGCAAAAAGGAAAGCCCGTGGTTTGGAATTTGCCCTGAGCGAGACACGTGCGGCGTTTAGCCTAATCGAATACAAACATGTTGGATGACCTTACCCTTATCTATTACTTATCACCGTGACTATACCTTCCTCAAAAAAGGAAGAATAAACTTCTAATAAAATTTCGGTTGTAAGAAGTCTATTTCAGAATAGACTGCACATCGGTGAGGAAAAGTAACTAACGCGTCGTATAGGAGAATCCCATTCCTTTCGGTGTTACGAAGTTTTTAACTTCTCGCTACCCAAATAGATCTCGCATTCGAATAACGTGGCTATCATATGACCTACAGAATATCTTTCTACGACTTCATTTAGTTTAGTGTAGGTATTCTTGGTGTCGGAGAGCTTTGCACTTTGCTATACGTAAAGAACATTTAAATGTCAAGTGTTCCTTGAACTGACTACGTCAATAATCAATTGATCCGAACTTTCAAGTAGAAAGAATTTCCTCGTTGTATAATCTTCACTTGAAATCATTTCAGATACGTACGATGGCCGAAGAAGAAAGAGGAGAAAAGGAAGTAGAACAAAAAAATGAGCTGGAAATTGCGCTTGACAAACTCGGCGAGGGGTCCAGGCTGCTATGGCTTGTTTTTTTTCTCACCGCAACGCCCACGTTGTTGAACGGGCTTCACGCAACATCATACGTTTTTTTAGCCGAGGTACAGTTGTCGCAATACACGCAGTAGGAAGGATAGTGTGAAGTGTACGCGAATAGTGACTGAAGCATGCACGAAAATGATTAACGAGAACTCAAGTTTCTCCTAATACTTAATTCCAACACTCTATATCCACAGGTGCCTACCCACTGGTGTGCAGTCCCAGAATTAACCGCCGCTAACTGGACGGATTCACAAATAAGGAATATTTCCTCTGCATCATCTTGCACGCGATATTCTTACGATTACTCTTATCTGGCCAACCTGGGCTTCGAAAATGCCATCGAAAACATAAGCGCGATGGAAAGGCCGGGAACAGAAAAATGCACGGAAATGAGCTACGCTCATGACATTGATGGATCGTCGTCAATCGTCGTTGAGGTGAGGCAAGAATTTACCGATTATCTTCAATCGAGCGAACGTTCATCTCTATTCCCATGTCAATGTGTTTCAAAACCATCAACGTCTCTCCTTCTTTCTTAAATTACAGTGGGATCTTGTATGTGACAGAACCGCACTCCGAAGTAGTGTACAGATGGCATTATCATTAGGAAAATTTATAGGCGCGAGTACCTTTGGCATAATCGCCGATAAATTTGGAAGACGTATCAGCTACATCTCTGGTGCGATTTTACTGATCATATGTGGTCCTATTAGCGCTATAGCTCCTTGGTATTGGCTCTTCATGATACTACGAGGACTGATTGGAGTCAGTAATTCAGCAATTTATCATTCCTCTTTTACAATCCGTGAGTGTTAACTTTCAAACTGAACACCTCATCTCAAATTCACGCTACCATCGGCCTTTAATAATCGATAAAGGGCATATCATAGAATCACTGTATTCACCATTCGATGGTATAACTCATTTGGTCAATATGGCTGTCAAGATTTTGGACAAAAAGTCGATAATTTATGTGAAATTAGTGACAGAGGTGGCTGGTCCTAAGCACAGAGCTTGGATGGGCATTGTCTACAGCATGGGCTATCCTTTGGGCATGATGATTCTTCCAGGAATCGCCTACTTGACAAAAGATTGGAAACTTCTTCAGTTAGCCATCACTGTACCAGCGATTGTCCTGCTCGTTCATTGCTGGTAATAGTCATTGATATTTTACTGACAATTAATCTATGTCACTAATCGTCAAAGTCTTAAACTTTTATTATGGGTTATAATTCCACTAAATTCTAATCAATTTCTTTTCATACTCATGAGTAGGTGTTATGGTTTATCGTTCAAGGTTTATGCCGGAATCCCCGAGATGGTTGATGTCTCAAAATCGGCAAAAAGAAGCGCGAGTAATTATCGAACGTTCATACGGATCCGATTGCGCAGTTAATGACAATCTTGTGTTAACAGTTAAGCAAACGGACGGAAAAGAGTATGTGGAGAACAAGGTCCAAGCTAAAAATAAAGTTACAAATGGAAAAACGAAGTTCCAAGAAAAATGGAAAAATTTGATCGAGCTATTTTCCCACGTTGAACTGAGAAAGAGAATAATCATTGTATATTTTGCTTGGGCTACTACTTCTTTATCCTACTATGCCATTGGTGAGCAATTAATGTTCGATTTCTCTGTCAGTTTCAGGGTATCAAAGAAGATCTATTTAATCCGAGTGATTCTGTTATTCTAGCGTTAAACGTTGACAATTTTTCTGCCAACCGATACATATATGTCTTTCTGACTGGAGCTAGTGAAATACCGGCCTATCTATTACCATTACCACTTTTGGCAATAATGGGACGTCGTCCAGTCACGGCTCTGTTATTCTCAATAGCAGGAGTTGCACTGCTCAGTATTTTATTGATTCCTCAAGCAAAAACATCTGCCATTACGGGAGTTGCATTGACGGGTAGATTGGCGGTGGCTGCCGTCTTCAGTGTGATTATTCTGCACACTTCCGAATTATTTCCTACGGTATGTTGTATTTTAATTTTCCATATCTATATGTAAACACAGTATATCATCCATATAGTTAGGTGCATAATAATCAGTTGCCACCACAAGTATGACTTTAGCGTAATCTTCAATTGCATAATATGTCTGTTCCCATTCTGAGTATTTTTTCCATATTCAAATAAATCCAAATATTGACATGCGCAGATATCTCGAAACAGCGCCGTGGGCACCAGCTCAACCATGGCCCACGTTGGCAGCATTGCGGCGCCATACGTCGTCGATCTTTTGGGCGCAGAGGCGTGGTGGGCACCGAGTACACTGTGTGGCATCGGCGCATTAATCGCTGGTGTATTGTCTCTCGGTCTACCAGAAACACGGAATAGACCTCTGGCCGATACAGTAGAGGAAGAAGTAGCACCGGGAAGGGGAAGTGTGACGATTAATAATTACTGTCGATGTACATAGAACGTCTAATATGCGTCACAATTCATATCAACGTAAATGAATCGATACATCTTGGCTTGTAATTCGTTGCGTATCGATATCGCTCCATATTTCAAATGTTATTTATTTTAGCCATAATTTGTTACTTATATAGACCTCAATATACTTGCATGTTTGTACAATAAAAGTTGAAAATTTAACTCTGGCGTTATTACTTACAATTAGTCACAATCATATTATAGCAGGTCATTACTACAGGTAGATAATTACAGGTTCATTTATGCCGCTTCTGTTTTTATCTGGCGTATTCCATGAAACGTCCTGTGGCTTAAGGTTGACACTGATGAACACACACGTGAAACTTCTTTCTGTATGGCGTCTGTGTGGCGTGTGCGTCGTACCGCATTGCAATGGGGACCAGGCTTGAGCAAAATGAAAAATATTTATATCGCACTACAGTAGCCATAGAATGAGTTTCCGCATATGAATATTGCGTTCAGATTTTATCACTATATTTATTAGATAATTTTATCCATGCGGATTACTATATTTCGAAATACATATGGATACGCAGTTATATAATTGTAATGCGATATCTGCTGCTACGTGTACTTATAAATTATACTCACGGAGTTCTCATCTATTTATTTATTGTTTATGTGTGTAGACGATACATTGTTTATGGAAATACATGATAATTAGTATATCAAACCGCATTTCGCTAATGCCCGAATCTTAATACAATGAATAGTGCAGCGCACCGATTCGGGTAATTGTTAAATTGATTCTTACACAGCATTAGCTATACATATACATGTATACCTTCGCGCATATAACTTCCGTACGTATTTTTAGCCTAGTAAAACGTATGTAGTGAATCTTTGAATGGAAAATGCCCGTCATTCGGTTAGTTGCAATCGATCATTTTTCCAAAACGCCATTCATCCGGAGTATATTTAAATATAATTCCGGTGAATACCGTCGAAGTAATAACGGTGAAAGATATAAAGCTTGAGAAGGGAACTGTGAGTCGTGAGATAAGTCATGAATTTCAGTAGCATAGAAAGCCGTAATGATTTAAAATAGCGAACGACGCGGGCGCCATCTTGGCACGCGCCATCTGGATAGCGACAGTGAAAAGTTTACGGTGGCAAAATATTGAAAAAGTGTATAAAACGTAAATATTTCTTTGAAATGATCTGTTAGGGAGTGAACAAAATATCTATGGACGATAGTTTCGTACATTATAACATACAGAGTGCTATTCTTGTCAGAATTATTGTGCTATGGCCATGTTTGACGAGACCTAACCTCGACCCAGAAAAAAAATGAGTAGCTCAGAGGGAGGTATGATATACTTTACCTACGAAGATGATGACCCGTCTGGTAACATTTTACCAGAGGGATCTACTGACCACTTAGAAAGTTTAGATGAATCAAAAATCAAATTGGACCAAACAGCTAAGGGCAATGCTACCGACCACGACTATATCGATCTTATAGATGAGAAAGAAATTCAAGAATTATCTGGCATCGAGGATGGAACGATAATCATCATTCAGGATGACGGGGATGAAGGCGAAGGCGATGGCGAGGTTGAGCTCATTCAGGGCGACCTCGACATTTCCCTTTCTAAATCAATAGCATCTCCGTCGTCTAAGGAAGAATCATTTTCTCAAATAACAAATTTATCTCAATTAAAGAAAGTCACTCCTCGAGTAAAGTTACAAAGCTCGGAGCAAAACTTAGTCAAAGGATTAGCGGAGTTAAGAAAAATGAATACACAATCTCGTGGTAATAGTAAGCGGTCTCTGGACGAGGCCAAACAGCAGTTAAAAAAGTATTGTCGAACATGCGCAGGGCTAAAGATTCCGTTGGTTGATATATTCAGCGACAAGGGTACTCAGATGCGATTAAATCAACAGATGAAACATTTAGAGGAAATAAATCAACAAGAGAGTTTATCAACCCAAATGTGTATGGATTGTATATGCGATTTGAAAATGAGTTATAAATTTTTTATGCAAATAAAGAAAGCTGAGTTTAAACTGAAATCTATATATACCGCGCTCAGCGAACCTACCGCTAACGACGTAGTTACTAAAGACTTACACTCTGATGAAACGAGTCAAAATGTTGCCTGGAACAATCCTAAAGTTAAGATTGAAAAAGACGTACATACGTACGCCAAAAAGAAATCAAATCTTACTACAAGCTCGCAAAAGTCTGAACAAATGGCTAAAAATTCTTCTTCATTTGCGCTGCAAGATGATTCTAGTGCTTCCAAATCAACTGCGACAAAACTCACGGAAGAACCGATGCCAGTTTCCGATGCCGAATGCATGAATGATATGTTTGAAGATGTTACCGACCCTAATCGTAACGACGACAATGATTCTATCGAGGAATTCGACCCGGAGGATCCACCAAATAATCCTGATAGCTCTGATTATATAGAATCTAACGACGAGCTTGAAGAACTTGGCTTACATAAGGCTAAAAAAGCTCGTATCATGTCCAACAATGAAGAAGAAGACTTCTCGACAAGTCCAGCGGTGTATCAGTACGATTCTGCTAAAAAGGCATATGTGAAATACGAAGCGGGAGGAAGCACAGAAGATTTACCTGCAGAACTTAGAGATATAATTAAAACAGAAGCAGTTGATGATGCCGCTGATAACAAAAAGCAGCCCAATATTTTGAAGAGAAGACTGTCCATGCCACTTAAACCAAAACCAGTCTTAGACTCTCTAGAAGCGAGTCATTCGGCGGACTCGAATAATTCAAATAACGGTGAGAAAACGATGCAGAAATTGAGCATGGATCATCCTATTAGCATTGGCACAAAAGGCGAAGACGGGATTATGTACGTTACAGTTAAGGGGTCCAAACCAAACGAATTACTATTGGTAAAAGTTAAAAAAATGGACAAACCTGGAGAAAAAAACGAAGATCCTAATCTTGTACATGCTGCGATTGACATGAAACCTGTTGATAGAATGCTGAAAAAATATGAGGCACTGAAAATGAAAGAGAAAGATTTGTTCTCTGATAAATATAAAAAACCTGATATTAGAGAACAGATAATAGAAGAACAAATTGAAGAGTATAAAAGGAGGAGAGAACAAGTATTGGGCGGTAATATAATTGGTTTATCTAGCGCAATGAATAGCGAGGAGGGATCGTTGAAGCTAACAAAAACAGATGGGAGTTCAAACTATCAGAGACGATACTCTCAGCAAGAGACAGAAGAGAATGATACAGCCAAAAGAAAAGAGGACAGTCCAGAAACGTTGGAGCTATGCGAAGAGAGTAAAATTGATGAAGAAGACAAAGAAGGATATGAAGAATCCATTGAAGAACATTCAACAAAAGAAAAACCTTACTCAAGATCGCACGAATACTTAGCTCGATTAGCAAGGCTCAAACAAAAATGGGAAGAGGCTAAGCAGAAGCGAGAATCTCTGCAGAAAGAATTGGACGAATCATGTGCTGAAGGAAATCAAGAAAAATTAGAAAGAATTTTGGGAGAGAAGGACAAGAACTTAGAGGAGTTTCAAGAGTATTTAAAACAAAGAAAGATTGTAATAAATAGATTAAAAGATGAAGATATAATTTCACTGTACGAGGATAGAAATAACGCTGTATTAAAAGAAAGCCTTTCAGAATCACTGGAAGATATATTTATGGAAGAATCTATTTCGATAGAAGATTATTTGGATTGTGATTATTGTCCGCAAACATTTCCTACTATAGAAGTGCTAGAAGAACACTTAAAGACGCATGATTATAAAATTATGCACTATTGCGAAGACTGTCTTACAGAATTTCCCACTAACAAGGCAAAGAAGAATCATAACATAACATGCATGCAGAAATTAATATGTAAATATTGCGACTTGATGTTAGATTCTAAAGGTAAAAAACGACAACACGAACAGAAACATTGCGACAATATGTATGGCCAACTGTGCGATTACTGTGGTGAGAAGTTCAAGCACCAAGGAACACTAGATCAACACATTAAAATGCAGCACATGAGCTGGGAGAAGGTTTTCCAATGTCCTAAATGCCCCAAAAAATTTGCATTCAAGCAAAAGCTCAGCTTTCATTTGAAATCTGTCCACACAACGTTGAGAGCTTATTTATGCGAAGATTGTGGTGCGGATTTCAAGAATCCAGCAAGCTTACGACACCATAGGATTCGCAAACATCAACCGGTCGGTAACAAGAGAGAATGTACGGTTTGCCATAAAATGGTACCATTCTATAGTCTCTCTAAACATATGCATACCCACAAAGCATACACAATACAATGTCCACACTGTGACAAAATGTTCAAGAATAGTTCGACGCTCAAGCAACACGTCAGAATTCACGAAGACCAAAGACAATATAGATGTGATATTTGCGGCGTTGGATTCAATCGAAGGGATGGTTTGAGATTGCATATGAGAGTACATGAGAAAACTGATAGTCGAGGCTTGAAGGAATGCTCGTGCCAAGTATGCGGTGAGAAGTTTCCCAATCATTCTATGCTAGTAATTCATAGAAACAGAGTCCACAAGGATGGAAGACAATACACGTGCCACATCTGCAACAGATCAATGATTTCCCCGAGATCTTTGGCATGGCATATGTCGCATATACACAACGAAGCTCTGCCCGGTGAGGTAAAATCGAATCCGGACACACCTCAAGAGAAGAAACGAGTGACTTGTTACCATTGCGAAAAGACATTCAAGACAGAAATGATTCTACGAACTCATATAAAAAATACACACGTTGAAAAGGACCCGATGAAATGTGGGGAATGTGATCAAGTATTCACCTCTGAAGTCAGACTGAGACACCATATGATGGTGGTGCATAATAGACTGGAAGGAACTTTGCCGTGTCCGCATTGTCCAAAGCGATTTGTTAATCAGCTCAGATTAAAGACACACATGATATCACACTCTGAGGATAGACCATATACATGCGAGATATGCGGTTTTAATTTAAAAACAAAAATCCAACTGATCAAACATCACCAGAATAGACACAGCGACGAACGGCCGTTACAATGCAGATATTGTCCATGGAGATGCAAGCAAGTCAGTGCCCTTGTTTGTCATGAGAGAACACACACCAACGAACGGCCGTACGCTTGCAGTGTTTGCAGACAACGATTTAAATACCTTGGTGATAAGAACAAGCATGAAAGAAGACACGAAAGTCTGGGAGGTTCCGGATTCAAGAGAATAGTCACTGGCAGGAACACTAAACAACCAAAAATACAACAGCCTGATGTCACCTCTGGCTCTGAACAAGAACTGGAAGAATACGATGAAGTTCAAGCTCAATATGATAACGAAGATCAGTATGAAGAACAAATCGAGGATCAGTACGAAGATGAACAGATAGCAAAATTCGAGGCGCAGAGTATAGAAGGAGACTACGAACAGACTTATGATCAGGTGAGATAATTGCATTTATTTTTTCAATAAATGTAAAAGTTTGGCAATTCATCATTAAGAAAGTTTACAATCGGAATTTTTATTTGTCTGTTGTTTATAAATTACAGGAATACGAGACCTCGAGAGAAGCTTCTGAAGTGGCAGAAGTTATAATGAATATGGAAGACACGACCGTTTATACAGAAGAAGTGACCGCAGACAACCTGGAGACTACGGAGATTATAACTGATGAAATGACCAATCAAATATTGCAATCTGGCACTGTTGTGCATTTGCAACAGCAAGATGATTCTGGAAAAATACAAGTTATTCCCGTAATGCTGTCTTTGCCAGACTTAACAGATGCTAATTCTGAAGTAAATCTTGCTACAGCTTCTATTATGTACAATACTTAATCAGTGATAACACCTCTTAGACAAATCTCTTGTGAACATACGTTATAAAAACACTTATCGTTTCGTTGTTGCAAATAGTTTTTTTTTCTATTTTATTTTTTTTATTAGAAATAATTTCATTGCATTTGGAATATCGATGCATGCATCGAACTTACAATCCTACATTATATCCTAATGGTTTAGCACAATATCCACAAACTTTAATTCCATGCCTGCTGTACGACAAGACAGCATGTGTATTTTATTTAGGACTACTGCAATAATTTTCTCCACGTTCTTCGACGAGCAAGCCTGAATTTTAATTTCAGAGTATATATTTATGAATAAGAAATAGGAGCAGGGATATGATTTGAGATTTTATTTATAATTACAGTTTGAATTCAAATATTACCACTGTTTTAATATATTTATAAGATATAATAGTACTAGTAGAATAATAATGAAAATGAACTAGCATTCACTTTGTTTTTGAAGAAATGCCCATATAGTGTAATTCATATCCCTGCTCTCTTCGTAGCAGATATAATAGATTGAAAATTTCAGGTAAAGATTATTAAGTTTGAGTAATATTCACTGAAAACCATCTCGAATAACTGTGAATTATGCAAAGTTGCCTTTTTCTTTGTAAATAAGAATGACGTAGAAAGAAATTAAAGAGAAGTAGTAATTTGTTACGATTTCAAAAGCCATGTAATAAAATAAAAGAATGATGATTTATCTCAATTGATAAAATGTTGGAAAACGTCGAGATAGTAACTGGTAGTTATATCATCTGAGTGAACATACCTATGTTAGTAAATGTAAATGAATATAATAGCGATTAGTATGGAGATACTAATTAAGGAAATAATACTTTGTCAATCTGAATCTTCAGAGGATATAACGTAACTTATATTTCATTATTTTGTATAACAAGTTAATCACAGTAAGTAATATCAATGTTGCTAAATATGTTACATTGATTATATTATATCGTGACTTTAAGGCAATGTAATTAGCTCATCATGCTAAGTATAAATTTAATGAGAAACAATTAGGTACGTCTTCGATCGCAATAATCAAATACCAGTTAGGTACTTTTATTGAATTGATTTAGTATGAAAATTATTAATTCTCGTAATTGTAAAAGAAATTGAACAATTTTTATCTTTAGATTGTTCTATTGCCATCATCAGGTACGATGAACTTCTAAACTGTACCGCAACATCTTACTGCAAAAATAAAATATTTTAAAATATCAAAGTGTATCCACGTATTTATTCCACTACATTTCACCAAAGATGGCTAAAAATTTTCAAACCTGAAAGTAAAATGGTACGCGAAACAAGGTGATCCAGGAGAGCCAAGAGAAAAAGACTACGTGGTAGAATTTATACGGAATTACTTAGAAACCAAGTCATTTCAACATGTCCCAGATAATAATATATTTTGAATAAAATAAGTGATATATGTACAATTTATGTCACGTTCTGGCATCTGTAATAAATAATATACAATATCCATCTGTAATATATTACAAAAAAAAAAACAATGATAATTAGCATTCCCATTCATAGTACTTGATTACGATCGCATTTAATATTTCTGTGCATGATGTGTAATTAAGTATTGACTACCTAATTATGGTAAATACTGAATACCCGATTGATATACATATAAACTATAGTGTATAAGTTCATAAAATATATATAAAATATAACTATCAATTAATAATCTTTATATTATGTATAATTGCAAAAATAAAACTCGATCATATCCCAAAAATCGTTAGTGAATCTAGATCGATATATACATATAAATACTAAGGTGGTCCTTAATTTGATCATTCACTAATTTCAATGTTTCCATGGGCCAGAACGTCTCCAAATATATAGAAAAGATGGAACCAAAACCGCAGGTTGCTGTCTCAATTTCAAGTACCGCCCCAAAGCCTTCGAATTTTCCCATTTGAATAAAAACTCGATTCGTGACATTTGACGATTAATCTTTTTTTCTTCCTATTGCAGTATGACTTTGAAAAATCTCAAACTTGGTACACTCTTTCTCTGTAGTAGTAGGAATTTCATGAAAATTCGACAGATTTTCAACGATATAATTTTTGAAGCTACAGCGCCCCAAAGAAAAATTATTTCCAAATTTTGATAAATAAAATTTTGTCGCTAAAAATCTGTAAATTTTTCAACTTCTGAAGTACTAAAAATCGTGTGCCATTTAAATGGGAAAGTTCTAAGCCTTTGGGACAGTACTTAGAATTGAGATAGGAACCTGGGGTTTTTACTACATTTTTTTGTATATATTTGTATATGACCGAATTAGGGACAACCCTAATACATACGCAATGGTGTATAAGTATACAAGGCTTGCAAAATGAAAACTAATATTTAGCAAATTAAGGAATGGTTTTGGATCGTAAAATATAATGAAATCATAATATAGCCCGGTAATATGTCAATTGAATTACGCTAAAAATCGAGCACGACATTAGTATATGGGGTGGCCTAATAATGTAATGTAAATTACAAGTAACACATGCAGTTTCACCTTATGTATAGATAAGTCATAATATTCCTAACGTTTCCTGCCATCTATAAATTATATATAATATATCATCATTTCTTGTTTAGACTTTGATAGTAATCTGCAAGGATCTTCCATGCTGATGGAGCCATGAAACCATCTGGTGGATTCTCACCGGCTCTAGCCAAACCTGAATAGAAAAACAATAATTTTTATCATCAGGAACATAGCGAAACTCGTACAATTATCATATTGGAAAATATAAACAGATTATAAGTAATACGTGAATTTCTGAGTTTGATATCTACCTCGCATTCTTGTTCCCGAAATAAAATCAAAGTCTTGCTTGCGACTTGGCTCAAAAAATGCCATCTTCTTGTTCACAGTGTCGTATGCAGCGACTCTGAATGGAATGATTTCCAGACTTTGTAGTCCTGGTGCCATGGAAAGAACCCGAGCACCGTGTGTTGCATCGTATAAATTGCCATCTGGTGTTGCAGACTTATCAGGGTGAGGCATACCCGCCGGATCTCTACCCACTATATAAAAATTAGCTCCCGTAGTCATTCTGGACTTGGCATGCCATTGTACCTGTTTAAAATTCAACAATAATCAACTAACGTATCAAAAATGTTTCGCAATTAGCTCGCGGCAAAAAAAAATTCAATAAAATTGTTGAAAACATCTCTGAACTTGCCTCAGTCGGTCCTGCGTACATCATTGGACTTGGAAAGATGGCCAGTAATGTAGCATTCGGGTCCAAGACACCCTCGTCTAAAACAGCTTTGTGCTGATGCATTCTGACCGGCAATGGTACATCGTCGTCCTTTGTCCAGCCTCCAAGAGGATGTAGTAATAGAACTGGGTTCTTGAACCCTCTTTCTTCCAAGAGGCGTCTTTTGGTGTCCTGTAAAATGCGTGAGATGTAAATTTTGAAAAATTTCATGAAACTCGAGAATTAACGAAATCGAAACGTTTCGACACTCGTTTATCTCACCTGCATAAGAAGCGCGTGTCCATTGTGTATGGGATTACGCAATTGGAATGCAAATACGGCGTCAGCTCCCATCTCTTTGCACTTTTTTCTAATCTCGTTCGGTGTTAGTCTGTATTCGTCAAGACCATCGTTCCACTTTATTCTTTCCAATACTTCGATGTCGCCTCCTACCAGCCAGTCCCCGGATTCATAGATCATTTTGATGTATGGATGATCCTGATTATTTGTACCAAACTGCCTACTACACCTCTCTTCCTTTCGGTGGTAGTAGAACTCAGGTTTACGTAAAATCGCCACACTTTTACCCTCGTATTTTAAAGCCAATGCTGAACTTCCTTCCAGACGATCTTTGTCGGCCGCGTTCACTGATAATACAATTGGTACTGACTGGTTTATTTCTGATCCCTCTTCTACAAGGAAGTTGAAATGTTGTGCCTGAAATTTAGGAATTATATAAAACTTTGCGTTGCGATGGTGATCTCGGGTTTGTTATCTAATAAGATTTTGGAAAAACGAGCCGGAGATATTTATCTTCGGAAGAAACTGAGAGAAACTCTGATCACTCACTTGGAGAAACTGATGTTCCCTCATGAAACCAGTTAGCGGAGCTGCCCATCCTTCAGCTAAAACTTGGAGCCATTGTAGATCGAGTTCAGTAATATTGATACTCTGCAATGTTTCCGCTTCTGCTTTAGCAGTAGAAATTCTAGCTTCCGGTACGAATAATTCGCGTACACCAGTCCCGGGTTTGGGAAGACTTGGAACGATTCCTTGCTTTTCTAAAAACTGTACAACCATAGCCGTGGATTGTTCTATCGTAACATTTTCAGTGGTGACGATTAGGTCGGGATTAGACGGCCTTTCATAGGTTTGATCTATTCCGGTGAATCCCTTGATGGCACCCTGTCTGGCCTTCTTGTATAATCCTTTAACGTCCCGTGCCTCGCATACTTTGAAGGGTGTGTCGACGAAGATTTCGAAAAATGGTAAGTCGGAGTCCTTGTGTATTTGCCGGGCCAATTGTCGGTCCTCTTCGAAAGGCGATACGAAACTGCATAAACTAATCACTCCGCTATCGGCGAAAAGTTTAGCCACTTCGGCAACTCGACGGATATTCTCCTCGCGATCTTCCTTGCTGAAACCAAGGTTTTTGTTCAAACCTGTGCGCACGTTGTCTCCGTCAAGACCGTACGCTGGTATTCCATGGGATACTAGCAGAGCTTCAACTTGGAATGCTATAGAAGTTTTACCAGCCCCTGAAAGGCCAGTCAACCATACGGTACATCCGCGAAAACCACGGACAGATCCCACTGCCTGGCCACGCTTTGCTCGAGATACATGATGCGCTTGAGCCGAGACGTTGGCGCAAGTCTGCAAAAATAGAAGAAGAGAATGCAAAAGTGGAATTAGGTAAATTTTTTCAGAATACTTAACAGACATTTCCTGATTCGTCAAATAAGCCTAATCAGTTGACGGAATTATCAATTACTTTGATAACAGATCTGATTCATCATTCTTCTTTCCATGCTTATCAATTCATTGGAAAATAACGTTGATTCAACTTTCTAAGATAAAGATAAGTTCGGAGGTACACACGCACCCAAATGTAAGATAATCTACTGATTCGATAATCTCAAGTATAAGATTATTGTATTACATAATACGAAACATTACTGATATCACGCTTGATCACGCTAATCGATCCCCCCGGTTACTGTGTATAGTTCGATAGCATTTTTCATAGGATGACCAATCGATAAAAGAAGGTCGTGACATTGGATAACTCTCTTCTCTTAAAATGCGTATATACTATAATTTATACAATTTCAGACCTGATCACGTCTAGGATAATTCAGATTTCCCGATACTGCAGGGCGAGTGTAGATTCCCATGGTTGTATTTTTAGTTCGAATTATTAATTCGTCTTATTCGCAACGAACTAAACACAAATCACTTGTTCTCCCGTTTAACTTACGTAACCCGTTAAACTAATATGTTATTATCTTCAAGTGATTTAGGTGACCGGGTTTATTCCACCGTACTCTCACAACGAATCTGGTTAAATCGAATTGACGCAATTTGAGGTATGACGAATACCTCGCAGGATATAGAAGGATGAAAAACCAAATAATCTCATCAGATTATCAAAGCACTGATCTATGTATTTGTTGTTTACGCGTATTTGGGGCGATCTATTGATTACACTCTCGATAAGATTACAACACCCTGTTTATTTAACTACTCCAAAATACTGGACTGTCGAATCAATGTGTTACACAAAGATAACTGACTTCCAGGATCAAAGTCTACTGAGATCGGTTCCTTCCTTTACCACTTGACTGTTGGGTAAGAAATTATGGGAAAGTTTAAAGAAAGTTATTTACTTTCTTTACCTTCGCGGAGAATTCCGCGTTCTGTAACGACCTAAGTCGTTTTTTATTATTTCCATTCCTGCATTTAGTTCATCGATCGATATAAAGAATGAATTTTTTTGTTTTGAATTATGAAAAAGTTGTTGGAATTTTCCGCAGTATGTATTTGCTGCTGAATCGTGTGTCAAGTACCTAAACACTTGAAGTGAATGATGTTTTTTTTATCGTTCACATCGATGCTCGAGATAAGAAATTTATTGAAGTTAATCTACCGGTTTAGAAATTGAGAAAATTATATATTATGTAAGTACCGAAGTCCGAGCAATGGTAATATGATTATCAAACCAACATTCAACAACACTCGGGTCTTAATTCATGCGAAAGTATTTATTTATACAGCTGAGTATATCGGATCGACGAAAATAAGATTTACGTAAAGTTCTTCAAAACTTTTTTTCTTCCGCTTTATAATCGAAGCCAGAAATTTCAAATCATATTCGTCACGAATGGTAATAAGCTGCAGTGTTGTTATATGCGATGAAAGTTGAAATATTGATAACACGTCTTTATTGGTATTAAATTAAAACGTGAGTTTGATAAGTAATATATTCATGCACACGAAACCAATATTCGCAGTATCTGCTATAGTAACATACGTTTTTCAAATGACAGTATAACATTTTCTAAGATTCCCATTTCACCTGTCGGACACGTGTCTGTAGGTGTTTAATGTACACAAGATTATAATAGAAGAAACTGTTAAAAACAAAATTACAAGGCTAACATGTGCACGCTTTGAAAAATGCTACTTGAATGAGTAAATGATGTAATGAGGCAGTACAGCATAAGTTCTTTGGGATATAGATTCTACGGAATTTAATACGTCAAAAAAATTCACCGCTGAAATTTCAGGAAAGGATGAAAAAACTTATAAAATTGAAGACAAGATTATTGGAAACCAAATTGATTCAAACATCGCGACTTCTATTCGCAAATCTGCTCGAAGCTCACTTCACGAACATTTATATAATATTATAAGGTATATAGTATTAAAATAGAAATTTGATATATCTTATGTAAATTAGTTCATTTATTTAAGAGAAAAATAATTCCGTATTGGATGCAGTTGCAACCGGACATTTGATACAGGTAGAACAAAACATGAATCGAACAGTCGCGTAAAAAGCGTGTACCCTGGTAGTGACTTTCTAACCGTACGCTGTATAAACGATAGATTTATCTATTACATTAATATCAAGAAGTTTCATATACTCTGATATATATCGACCTATATACGAATTACTGATAAGATTTTCATGTATTTACTGGAATAGACTTCTAGGAGTAGAAAGAATGTAGCGTAGAATTATAACGCTGATAAACTCAAGTAACACAGTTGACCCTCGGGGAAATCAAGAATGAGACAACAAGAGGAATTTTGATTATTACGCTTCTAGTTAAACTGTGCTTTATTATTCATAGTTTCCTCTTAGCCTAGACGATCTAATGTTCGATATCAATATACAGTTTAACCATATTATTCTTGATACAAATTTACAGATGGTGCTTCATCGTTCCGGAAACGATTTGTAAAAAAGGTATGTATGTTTGAAAAGCTGTGAAACAAGGGAACGCGTGTGTCTGACAATTCTGTATCGACTTTTTACGTATAATTGAGGCTAAAAAAATTGCTATCCAATCTCTACAAATCCATAACATCATTCTTTATACACAATACATTCCCATTCTCACGAAGAATCAGTTAGGAGGGTATATGTATGTAGAACACTGAAAAAAAAGGCATGTCTGGGTTAAAAGAACGGAAAATATGATATAAAGTAGAATGAAAAAAAAATCTCCAATATTTTTTCCAGGGATATTTTTTCTCTTCGTTTCAACAATTCATCTTACATCTTCAGTGATACCAGTGATGCAAATATGCGATTGAAATAATTATTACGGCAATTTTTTTGCTAAGTCTCCTGTCTTGCCCCAGTAACCCTTATAGTATACATGTTTGAAACTTTGGAACGTTAATCCTAAATTCAGTCAATCTTCCTGTCAAATAATTCCAATTATTAGCAAAACGCGTATGTCTGTCAAAGAATTGAGATAACGAAGTACAAAAAGTACAGAAAAATGGAGTTTGTGTTAAAAAAAAAATATGTTAATAAATGAATTAATATTGCAATATACATGGGCAAAAAAACGGATAATATTTTTTTTTAATTATGTGCAAGATGATTTTTTGAATTTGTTAAAAATATATGGGGTTAAAAAAAGATCGTCGTCGCTTTCATTTCGACACTCACTCTATACACCTCGCCGTTAGCGGAGATGTGCCTGCGAATCATTTTCTCAATTTCAGTAATCTACCCTCTGTCCTCGATGGTTGTTTCGGCTACCGTCGTTTCGCACGTCGTTCTCCCGTCCGCGTCCGCACCCGTTCAATTTTCGAAATAGACGACGTTTTGACCGCTCCAAATATTCCCAACAGTTTTAATAATGCCGGTGAATATACATAACATATAAGTGTAGATATTGGAGGTTTTATGAATAAGTAAATCCTCTAATCGAGATCCGTGGCGTAACTGGATCCCAAGTACTTCGAGAACTCCAATATATATCGTTTCGTTAAACGCTCGAAGCCACGTATCGGGGGTTGGCCGACCCCACCACCAAATCTATCGCAAGTTAAGTTTTTGTTTCGCGACCCTGGCCGCACGTTCATCGGGAAAAACTTACGGAAAAAGAGCCAAGGTTTAACAATCGGCTGCGGATAGACACTCGCGCCACTACAGGTATATACATTTAATCTTAACTCACGTCAGGAGTAATTCGCCACGTTTCAGGAGGTCGGAGCGCGGGCGAAGGCGGAGTTTATGATCAAATATGTCTCGAAAATATAGCGGTTTATTTAAACGGCTAATCTTTACTGATGTCGAGGCCACCAATAGCTCAAGCCCAGAGCTGATAACGTGAATATAAACTAATTTGTAATTTTTATGTAGTCATATGTATTTTCATACGTCAATGTTTTCATCTCTTGATGACATTGGCATATATACCATATGAATATAATTACGTGTTAGTCTATAGGGATGAAGAAGAAAGTATATTATTATTATTATTATTTCTAATTACACCGTGGATAATTTTACTCACAAATAGGTCCTCATTTCTACAGTGGAGAAACAGGAGATTTTTCAAATAGTTGAATTACGGGGTTGGTCAAAGAATCTAATTATTCATTTAATCATATAATAACTGCAAATTATTTACCTGTAATGATATATTTTCAGATGTTTTTTTTTCAGTAAATGAAATTAAGTATTGGAAGTCTATTAGATCTGAGTGGAATAAGGGAGATAATTGACGAAAACTTTGTGAGTACTTCGTAAAATATTTTTCAGTTTAAAATTTATTCATCAGATTCGATAGACTCTCGATCCTTAATTACACGCAATGTGTTTGAAAAAGGTAATGAGGTGGGAAGAATCAGCCTGATAAAGGTTCACATTCGTGATTCAATGAAAAATTCATTATTTCACTGCAGCTTCGTATGAATCCAGCATCAATTGGATTTTCTATGTATTACAAACTTCAATGTCAAACTGTCAGCTAGTTTTGGTGAGGTGGTTTTAGCGTTTAGTCCGAAGGAGAGAGAACGAGAGAAAAAAGAAACAAGATCAAGGGTATAATTCGCGGACATTTCATATTAGCTGATTTGAAATTATGTATAATGTATACCTGTATTTTTATTTATCACACTATCAGAATGGACAAGCATATATTCCATATATATTGAACGAGTACCTTATATACAATAAATACAGTGATAAGACTAGATTAAAGCAATTTCCTAATCATATTGATGATATCTACTTATCCAAGAAATTATAATTTATCGTTTCGCATGCCGTACAAACAAATTATAAGATATGCCTGGAAAGAAAAAATAAAATAATGGAACTTGCGTTTGATCTCAATGATCTCATTGTTATAACATTTGACAAAAAAATCTGTAAATGAATTGGGAATTTACGTAACGACAAACACTTTTCAATAATCCGAGGCAATGGGTAAATTGTTGTGGGAATAATTATGTAGCTTTGCTATAGTAAGAATTATACCTTTGTGTACAATTTTTTCGTACCACATTTGACTTGTTTATATTACCTTGAATGTTAATTCCTAATTGATCAACGATATAAGGTATGCCGCGATCGGTGCTTTAATATTGTTCCGATTAGGTAAAAACTGCGAGGTGAGAAGCGAGAATGTGCGAACTATATACAAGAACGAAAAAACGCGAAATAATGGGCTTGAGAAATACACAGGATAAAAAGAAAACGGAAAAAGGCATTTCCGCATCATAATACATCGCAATTTATCTGTTTAATCCGCGTGTCGAACTCCTCAGAAGTCTTACTCAATCTTCCCTCGTATTTCAGAATTTTTCAATCCAGATTCGATATTTCCACGTGATTCTGTCCAACCTCGTACAACGTATACCATTGCACAAGAATTGGAGATCACTGCATTGCATGTATGTATATCGTATCCATATCTAGCTGCACGCGTTTCTTTGTGAATTTTTTTCGACTCATTTTAATACATAGGTAATTAAAATGTGACGAGAAACGATTTCACTTAAGTCATTGCAATCGCATTTTTAAAGAACCGTGGACCGAAGTATCCTATACTTGCAACTCTTTTCCAAGTTTCTCTGCGCGTTCTGGAGGGAAAAAATTAGCAAAAAGGTTCGACCGAATCACTCATTCTATACGTATAAGTACAACGAAACGAGGTCGTTGAATCAACATATATTACATATATCCAAGCATACCTATCACCTGTCTTCATCATTTCGCTATAAATGATTAGAATCGTTATTTTTCAAGTCCCGATTTCATCGCGAGCCTATATTGATAAATTAGACTGATGTTAATTTCTACGTCGTGTAACGTCGATTTGGAAAGAAGAGTAGCGGTTGAAACTGGTTAAAAAGTTTACTGAAAAATCCATAGAAATGTTAACATACGGTGAATACGAATAGGGCTTAATTCTGAGAAATTTGGATAATTTATTTATACAAGTTTCACATGAGTAACGGTCTCTCTGGTATTTCTACACCCGCCAAGTTTCAATGTGAGTATAACCGCGAGTACTTAACGACCGCAGTATCAAGACTCACGTAATTTGAAAAGCCGTAAGTTCTGTAACTCTGTAGACTAAATTTTAAGCCATTCTATAGTAAAAATAGAATATCATATCTACTGTACGGAAGGCGAAAGATATATGAGAAAATATACGAGCAGCAAACAGTATGGTGTAATACAATAAGTTGTAAGAAAAAATTTTATTTAGGCTACAGCTTAGGTACTCTACAAATGTTGGTTAAGTTGTGGGGACGCACATACTATCTGGTTCTCCTACTACGCGGCTACGCCTAGCTGCATCTCGCTCGCTAGTACTAGGACAGACACTCGGTGTATACCGATTCTAAATCGTACCTAACGTCCACTACCGGACACGCCGCGTCCAGAACTACCCAGGACGAAACGCATACATATATACGAATTTTCGACTCCTTCGCAAATTTTGAAATTCCCCACATGTTAGAAGGTTCGATGACTCCAACAAATAACGGAGTAGCATTCACAGTCAATCACGCGAGGGTTCGATTCCCTCAAATTTTTGAAAAACAAATACGTACTTTGATCCGCTTAAATAATAAAGAAATATGATAATAAATTATCTCGTATACTATCCGATATGCAATGTCCGGAGACTTTGGTGTGAATTTCGAAAAAGATGAATAATATAATATTATAATCAATAAAATAATGGACCTGTGATTCATGTTCATTGAGTTTGAAGTTGAGCCCGAAATCTCTTTACTTGTTGAATATCATATATCTTGTTTTGAGACAACGCTCATTATGGCATTGTAGAGTCAATTACGAACGGATACATCTATTGGAAAATTTCTTGATAAGTAGGTAGTAGAGATATTGACCAACGTAATGAATGACCAAGAGAAATTATTACAGATAATAATTATCGAGTTGATCAAAGTCTCTTATCAATGTGCTCAAGTAAGACTGAATTTCATTAATATACTTTTTTTCAGTCGAGACATCTGCAAACAATAGAGATTTGGGATAATAAAAACGATATGAGAAGTTGATACAATGATAATGACATGGAAGCAAAGCTGCCATAGGCGCGTGCAACTTCTTCACGATAACGAGAGTTGGGATGCCAGAATAAGTACCGCCTTTCAAAGAATGGTAGAAAATATTCCACTCAAGTAAGGCGACGGTTATCTTCCCTTTTTTTCTCTTATTAACCAAGTTTTATTTATATTCGAGCTGGAACCGTCCGCACGTTCTTAATATCGCGGAGTTGGCGCAGATAAAGTGGTGATCACTTCGAACGTGAGGAAACGTGAAAATTGATAGAATTCCTTACAACATGAATCGCCTGAGCAGGTAAAAATTATTCATACACGGAGAGAGAGAGAGAGAAAGCGAACGAGAGAATGAGTAGGCCATGTTAGCTTTGAGACTTGTCGAACAGATCATAATTGCCTTGAGTTTGTCATGAATTTAACTAGCAAAATAAAAGTAAGAAAAGAGAAAGAGAGAAAAGGAGGAGGTATGGGTTAATGCTTAAAATTGTTTTTATTCGCCAAATAACGGAAATAGATAATCAACGTCAAAAAAAATCGCTTTAAGTATCCTAGAATATAAATCTCCAATACGATTCACTAAAATTCTTGAATTAGGAGCTCCCCCCTTTCTACTTCTTAAATTCAAGTAATCAGAACTGAATTATCATAGCATGAGTAAATGTGATTGATTGCTCGCACAATAACTGGACTACATATATTCAAGCGAGATAAACAGAGCAGCAAGCGCTATCTACCGAAATTAGTTGCAGAATGAGAACACTGGTATCAGGAAGTTAAGGTTTCGCACGCGGGCTTGTAAATGAAATGAATGCAAACGGTTGTATTGAAACTCCATTAAAATTATCTTCATCAATTTTGATATGGCAGAATATCATGTAATAACAAATAGTTCGCGGAGTCAAGTAGAATTTATTTCACATCTTTCCTCAGACTACTTCAAAGTATTACCGAGTCATAGAAAGTTTTGAGGTGGTTCTGGTTACGGTTAACTTACCTTTTTCATAAAAACCTGACTCTGTACTTGTTTGAAACTAATCTTCTACCTTTGGAATTTGAGAGGCACGTTAGCCCGGTCTTATGTCACCTGTTCGCACGAAGCAGTTGCTTTATTGCACACGTTATCGTTGATAACAGATGAGGGTTGTAAAAGATAAGAATATCCTGACTAGTATAGAACGCCGGTGACTCCTACTGTCAACTATCAAAATGTACAATCGCTGACATTGGAATGCGACTCGTATTCATGTTTCTTATTACGATTTACACAGAATTTCCTCTTTCAGGATAAATATTCGGAAATGTATTATTAGGTCATGTATCCCACAGGATATGACCGTTTGATCATAGTTTCACTATCGCGGACTTTGATTTCACTATCAAAGTCGGATAGCCGTGCAACATATTATCGGCATAATAAATAGTCTTAGAAATATGGAGTGTCTATTTTATTTCGAAGTCATTTTTCTTATCGTGTTTATATTTGTTATCTATGAAATGATCAATAACAAAATCAAGGAACAAATAAATAATAAACAAAGGCTTACAATTAGTTAAAAATAATTTGATGAATGTTACTCACCGTCATCATCTTCTTTTTCGGCACAGCTGCTTTATCGTTTGACATGACTACTGCAGCCGCGACAGGCTTTGCCTATTCTCTTTCACAGGTAAACTATCAATCGGAATCTCACAGCGTGAGTAAACACAAGTCACTTTTGGCACGGCAATTGGCACGCGTACTATCAGTAGCACGCACACGCGGCTACTGACTGTTTTTATGTCATTAATCGATTCATCAAAGGAACTCACGTCATTCGCAACCAGCGTTTGATGATACTACCAATGTTTCGCAAGTTGACCCGGCAGAGGGGCTGCAGCTGAATAAGGGAAATGACGGAATACTGACAATCTAAAGTGAGGTTAGGTTAGGCGACGACGAATGCGAATTCGCATCGCTATGTGAACATCAAGGCTCCATAGCTACGTGGCAGGCGACATAACGGAGCTTTCCATTCCCGGACCCACCAATAGGAGAGTGTCCCCAGGATTCTGCCCTTTACTTAACCGTACATGAAAATTCACTCTGATGTTCACAGCCAATCGGGATAGTCGAAATTCATATTTGAGGTCGCTTGAAGCTTAAGATATTTAAGACGAAACACAGGAAGCAAAGTAATGAGAAAGCTAACTGAGGGCGCCCATGTAAATTGATTAGAGGCGAACTGCGTTCGAAAATGCATCTTTCAAACTTTTCAGATCGAGAAATTATCGATATTGCTTCAAATCGACATCACGATCGGATAGGCCAATTTAAAAATTCGAAACCTGTTCGAACGATCTAGGGAATGATGATTCTATTATTTATCTGCAAATACTGCAGAATTTCTGAATCCAATGTCACAAGTGCAAAGACAAATGTATTGTGCTTGCATCTTGTAATACTATTAATGTATATAAAGTAAGGTGTAGGAGATGGGAGACAAAGATCAATGTAAACCGATAAATCACAGATTCCAAATAATTAGTGACATAGGTAGCTGTTATATTCGATCATATATGTATACTATTTCATATTATATTTATAATGGCTTAAGCAATTGGGATTTTTATATGAGACGCTTAAATATTGACGTGTAGCAATTATTTACTGTAATCCAACTATAGTATGTAATATATGTAACATATACATATAAAGTAACGTTCATATTTTTATATAATATTATTGTTAGTGCTTTAACACCAGTTTCACTGACCACGCATATTTTCCTTTGAGAATCTATTTATCCTCTAGATATGTTGTTATATAATTATAGCCGATTCATTTTCAAACAAACGCGTATATTTTATACTCTAATTATTTATCAGTTTTCTCACATAATACAATATATAATTAATCAATATTAGATTTGGTGATTTTCTAATTTGTAAATGCATCAGCTAGAATATATTACTAGAATACTTATGAAATATTAATCTCTACTCCTTCTAATATTTATATATGTATAATATTATATATATATAATATTTATTATTAGTTCGTCTGCTAATTGCTACAAAATATTTTAAACAATTATATTAATATATAAAACGGTACTCTTATAAATAGTATTTTCTTTCTCCCTATCACGAAAAGAAAATTTCTAATTTTTTTTCCCCTCTTTTTGTAAATCCGAACTTTTTTGTGGCATGGAATTTGAAAATTAATTACTTTTCACTGATCACGTTTACATCAGAGCACATACAAATTCCTCGATGATAACATGATAATCGAATTTTTTTTTTTCGCATATCGTAGTATCCATGCGCGTTATCAAGAAGACTATTAGATTTTTCTGGTTGCACTCGAATGTAAGCATAATTGTCTCCTTTATAAGCTACACCAAATGCTTTGCTTCACGATTTCTTAAATCAGACTTCAATTTTGACTTTTCCAAAAATGGATAGAACCATGCAATCATATAGTCCGAGAACTCGCAGAAGTTTCACGTGCAATATATTAGCATTCCTTTGAAACCTCGTTCAAAAAATCATACGCCATTCTTTCCTTAATAATAAGATTCATGCATAATATTTTTTATTATCACAGACTAAAACATGCTTTGGTCTAAAGAATTCTTTTCGATTCTTGCGAATCCAAATTATTTAAGTTAACGTATTTAAATAATTATTAAGTAATCAATTTGTATGACTTCTTTATTATTCATTAATTATACTTATACTATTTTTTTTTTAAATAATTATTAAATATCAAATTTTATCTTTTGCACCTACGATCAGTCCGTGGAATTAAAAATGGTTTTCGGTTCATGTTATACACTGGGATATAAATAATTGTCGCAAAAATGATATACAATAGCAAAACGCGTCGCTTGAAAATAACTATGAATGTGTTCTATCCTCTTAATACTTGTTAATATGATCAATTGAATTAAATATATAATTTAACAGTCTAATCATTAATCTATATATACTTTTTCTACCATTTTTATTATAAAAATGCCTATTGATTGTGAAACATAGAAAAAATATCTGTAAACAAATAAAAACAACACAAGAGCTCACAGATCTTAATAAATTTCAATATATTGTTATATATCCTTATAACATTTTATAGTACTCTTAAAGTTACAACATGTAATATTTATTGAGGTACTTATTTTATATAAATTATTCCTCTTTTCATTATTCGATGATAACATATTTTCGTTAGTGAAGTATGGATACAAAAAATGAGATTTATATGTGAAACGACGCTTATTTATGTAGATATACCAGTTCAGTACATAAGTGCCAAAAAAATACTTCATCATTGATCATTAGTTCCAGTGAATCAGAACAAAACATAAAATTTATGAAAATGATAATATTAATAATAAATTTATAAAAATGTGGAAACTAAATTTCTCTTTATTGAATAAAAATTTTTCGGAAAAGTTGGTTTCAAAGAAATCATTTTTAATCATAAACAGTTGATATTTATGTCATTTGAATTCCAAGAGATCTTATCTGTCGATGTTCGTATTTGTATAGTAATATATTATGTTTCTGATTGATGATATTTTAATGGATTTAAGTATGTTTAGCCACCACTATTTCCTACTCTCAAAATTTATGTATTAGAATATTGATTCTAGTTTATTTTACTATTTTGTTCTTACCTAGTATGTATCCACAAATTCATGTTATTTGCCGTAATTGAAGTAAAAATGTTTCCAAAGTGAACCAATATTGTTTTCAAGTATTCTTCAACCCAATCTTACTACCTATTCCATCTCGAAATGCACATTCTTTCATATTTTCAGGTTTATATATCTTTGCTTATCGGATATTATATGTATAGCCTCAGCGGTTTTGCAAAATGATACTTACCTACATTGAAATGGCCTTCAATGAGACTTTTCTATATTATTTATTTCCAGTAAAATATGAGGAGATGAAACTAGTATTTTTGTTTAATTCTTTCACTTCTTCGAATACAAATTGGACCCAATGCCTCGATTTATGCATTTTATCTGATCTAACAATAGGTTTGAAGAATTTATTCATTTTTCACACTTCTAATTCCCATTAATGAATACTTTGACATTATCACTTAGTTCCTTTATAAGTTTCGTCTCTTTGGATCCTTAAATTATAGCGTATTATTATATATTAATATACTTAAGACGTTTCAATTCTTTGACCCTACAAATATATAAACTGCAAAATTCGTTCTTCGTGAAATATCTTCAAATCTCGAAACGGCGCTCGTTAAAGCTTTCATCGTCGTTTATATAAATAAAAACGTGTATATAAATATACAATTGAAATTAAGGTTTGATATTCGCGTGGGTTCTTACTTCATCTGTATAATTTATTAAACATCTGCACAATTAGATCGCCATCTGTATAGCCAAACGATATTCACCATTTCTTACAATAACAATCAAACTCTGTTTTACTTTTTATTTGTCCAAAAATTCTTACGCTGTAACCGATTTTAATCCTATAAGTACCTTCCTACATCGATCATATATCTCACTGTAGAATCATGAAATATTAATTGTCAGTCCAGTTTCTTTAGTTCAATTAAATACTTCGTCAAGCTTTCTTAGCAATAAGAGCATCAATCAGCCTCAATTTGGCCTTAGCTTGTTTATACGATTCATATACCGTTGTTACAGGAGGTCCGCGATCTTCACGCTGCATTCGTCGACCAGCACGTGCCTCAAATTGAGCTTCTAGTTCCTTCAAGGCTCGACGGAGCCGCTTTTTTTCTTCTCGAGTAGTTCGTTGTTGTACTAAAAGTTCCTCTCTGAAAAGACACAGAGGAAACGTTAAATTAGAACCTCACAATACTCCAAAACAGAACAAACATCTCCTCTTTTCTTTTTCTCCGCAAAAATTCATTACAACAATACAGGAAATATCTCAAGCAAAGAATTACTAACTGTGGGAGAGCATGAAGGCTCTCCGCTCCGCCACGACTTCCCTCGCTGCTGCTATGTTGACTGTCGCTATCGGTTGGAAGCTGATCAGCATTTTCAATACAGTCTAAAATCCCACGGTGAGACATGTCTGGTTCACTTGCACGCCTCTCACAGTCAGCGGAATTACTAGGTAAAGAGGATGAGGTAAAATCCATCGCTTCGTGTTCCAGAATCGTTGCTAATTCCGAGACACTGTCTTTGTTCTTATTCTGTAACAGGAGAAGAAACAGTTAATCAATTAATAGGATGTTGAATCAGAAACGTTCTATACAAATCAAAGTTCCTAAGTCTCACCGGTCCAGCTCTGATAAGCAATCTCTTGAGTGTTCTATACCGATCATACAGTGGTCTTACAACAGCTCTGTCTTCCTTTGAAACGGGTCTTCCGAAAGTTCCTTCTATGTGGAGCAGTGCTTTTTGTACAGCAGTTTTCTCGTCCATGAGTTGTTCGTAGGAGAGATCATCCATGTTATCAGATCTGTCGTATTTCAGCCTTTTATCGCTCAATTTCCGTTCAACTTCGATTACCATTTCTTCCATCAAAGATGTTCTAGATTTCTCGCTGTTGTTGTTGTTAACTTGACTGCCGAAATTGCTCAGTTTGTTATTAGCATTTGCTAATAAAGCGCCGACCGGATCTTCCTTCAACATCTTGTGCTCTTTCCTCAGCTTATTCAGCTCTGAACACAATCTCTTGATGTCACGATTACTCATTTTGTCAGAATGACTAGGACGGTATCCAAAATTCTCTTCAAACTCTTCTTCATATTTCTTGATCTTCTTCTTCAAACCATTTATATGCTTTGTCAGAGTCTTCAGACCACGGTCAGGAGTGTCTGGAGCTATTGGCTGCGCGTCATTCTCAGAATAAAAACGTCGAGGTACTAGCAATGAGTTTCGAGGAGATAGCATGCCTTCAATACGTGCATCCGCTTCATCCTCCTATAACAATGCAAGTAAGAGAAGGAAAATTAGCTTACATTCTGCATCAATTAATGCAACTGCAGCTATAACCAAAATGAGAAGGAAAATATATATTTACTGCAGCTTGACGATGTGGGAATCCCCAATTAGTTAAACTAGGATTGCTGTATTCGTCAAGTTCGACGGTAGGAGGTCTGGCTGGTGAGGGAGATCTACTTGGTCCGCTACTGAGCATCTCCAGAAAACTTTGCCCACTGGTATTGTTACGTTTGTCGATGTGGTTTGACTCGGGATACATGTCTTCTGGTTCCTCTTCATTTTCCTTCAGAAATAAATAATGGCAGCTCGATTAAAGTGTCTGATCATTATCCACGATGCAAGGAGGAGCCCTCTTTCCGCAACAGCTGTAGCTATTATTTTCAGGATTCTAGTTGCTATCAAAAATTCAGTAAAAATTATCAGAATATTATATAACAATTTCGACTTCAAGAAGTGAAGATTTTCATTTTCAAAACACAGAAAAAGGCGAAAAAAAAATTGATTAAAAATTTTTTGTTTTCTGAGTGGCAAAAGATAGAAAACAAAATTGTGGGATATACCAACAGCAAAAAAATGTCCACAAATAATTGTTTTTTACTTCTCGCTGCAAACATGAAAAATCTTCAAAATCTTTTTTATCGCTTTTTTTGTGTTTCGAACATGAAAATGTTAGGTTTCTGATCGGTCGGAATGTCAAGTCAATATTTTGACAATTTTTGCTTATGTTTGATAGCGACTAAAATCGTTAATATTATCAAAGAGCTGGTATGAAAAAAAATAAAAATAAATATTCAATTCACTATAGTTATTGTAGTATTATGGATTATATGTGTACTAAGCGCGATTGTGACCATGACCTCAGACCAGAATCTATACCTTATTAACGGATTCCCTGGATCAGAGATTTGCGTATTTAGAGAACCGTGCCTACTGCAATTCGGTCTAAAATTTATGTAAAGTAATATTTTTGGTAGTACTCGATGGTAAGGACTAGATATCAGAATGGTAATTTCGTGATTTGAGCGAATCAATTTATGTCCAGAATAGCGAAATAGGAATCTTATACAGAAATTGCCTGTTTTACGATAAAACCGGTATTATAACGATATAACGATAATACGACGAGATTGATGAATTATGTATGGATGGATGGATACCTTGCTGGAGCCGTGATCACCGTCTTTTTCTATATGGATCTTCCTCCTTCGAGCCTGCCTTCTCCCTCTTGGTGTTATGCTTCGGCTAAATCTTTCGCTACTCCTAAGACGCTCGGCGTCACATTCAAATCTCTCAGCTGCTAGGACCACCTCACATGGGGATGGAACTGGTGATGGTTTGTTGAAAACCGGTGAGATATTTGTTCTTTCGTGAAGCGGTAGCCCACCACATCGCTGGAATAATGAATCGATAAATAAAATGCCCGCAATTAAACTATATTCTTCTATTATTTGCTAATCAAATTAAAAATAATGATGAAGAATTTTTTCAAGAACTCACCACTCCGTGGCCCATGTCTTGACCGACTTTTGGAAGAACGTTTTTAGCGCTGTTAAAATCTTCGTGACTGCTAACTCGACGTATAGAATCCGCGGTTTTACGAATCGGTTCTAAGATGTGTTCCTCGCTGTTACTTCTGTAAAATAATTGATGTCAAATATGCGTAACGCAGATAAATATCGGAATGTTATGTTTTAATCTAATTTCAGCTAGATGCAATCTCTCGAGGATTGATCGATTCAATTATAAAGAACGGTCCTCTGATAAGTAATTGAACTTTAATCGTTGTATCGTAATTAATCGATGAGAGGATTCTCTAATTCAATTTAAAGTAGACACCGAAGATGAACTGATAATAATTTATCATATCTAGGTGTGTACGTGCGTACGTTTTTGGAATTGAATGTCTCAAATGCGTAATCGCAAAGCTAAATAATCCGCATACTCATTATCACCAATTAATCGGTTACCTAACTAATTTTCGTTCCTGACAGCAGGATTCGCGTCGCTCCTTACGCTTGCGCGGCTTCAGAACGTTGAGCAGTGTTGAATTCTCGGTATCTTTTAGATTATCTTTAGAGCTTTTACAAGCTCTGCAGTCGTTTGAAATAACGCCGTTAAACGTTGTCTCTCTTGTACTGTAACAGAAAGACCCAACGTTATAGGTATATAGTCATTCAATTATGAAACTCCGTTAAATATCGCGAATTGATGATATCGAAAATAAATAATTCAAATGAAATTTATCTGGCAAGTAAAATGTAAATCATTTATGGCCTTCGATTCACCTAATGTTTTATTCAATTTACCATTCATCGTCTCTTTAATTGGCATATTACCGGGCATGATAACGTTACCCAATTCGACAGTCAACGCGACATATTATCAATTTCTATTCACGATCGGTGGCAAAGCATCGAATGAATTTTGATCAATCATCAATACATTAATTCAATTTGAATTGGTCTAGCTCCGTATAAAGAAACGCATCTATATCATTTTCGAAGCGCTGATCAGGAGGCGATTTCGGCAATTTCAAATTTTAATGCAGTTTAAAACGTCGGGGGAAAATTAAAAAAAAAAAATTAATATCAAGTATTTTAGGCCTTGACGTGATGTATAATATAACAATGCGTATTTCCTGCTGACAACTGTAGGTCATACATATAATATGTATATGCGTGTGTACGAACTTTGCAGATAACGAATGCAGCTTCCACTACTATACCATACACATCGCGCATTGTAAAAATAGAAATATTTCTTAAAAGAATAAATTAGGTATCGTTCCCGCATTCAATGTGTATTTATCGCGCCATATCATCAGCCTGTGTCTCGCGAAATGAATTCCTACAAATATATCTTCGGCCTGTAATATGGGATTAATTTCTCATGATAGAGTAGATCGGAGTGGAAAATTTACGAGTATCAAAGTTTCACTAACATTCGATACTACCGGTTGGATTTATCTACATCCGTTCGACGATATTAAGAGGGAATGAGAATCTGAATCACGACTTTTGAAATATGAAGTATAATTGCGGTTAAAGTTACTTCCTAACGTGGTCTATGTCCTATCTTTATGTTATTTGATCATAAAAATACGGGGAGTATGTAAATAATAATATAAATATGGCAGGAACAGTATAGATGACGATTATAATTATGTACGTATACATACGTGATTTATAATTCAGTGCAGTATTGTATACTTTTCATAACAGGCCTTCGCTTGCCAATTCATGTAATTACAAAGACCAGCTTTCTTTTCCAGTACTGTAGTACTGGTGTAAAAACGAATCTGTCAGCTATTGTAAAAAACATTTATACACGTTTCACGTTAACAATATTTATATCCGTCCCGATTCACAAGCTCGGGTAATCTAATTCAAAGCTTATTAGTCTCTCGGTCGAATGACTCATTAAGCCTTATTAGTTTACAGTAGTTTGTCAAAACTCCGGCAAATTTTTCACCAATTTATATAATAAATTATATGTTATACACTCGTAGGGTAATGTAAAGAATTATTGGTACCCCGGATACGAATCAAAGTACTTTCAAACGGTACGACCGTCTGGGACGAACTGTGCCGGCAAACCAGTCGACCTAAGTCTATATTCGTATCGCGTTGCTGTTGGTTAGTGGTGGCAGAGGATCGCTGCCACCGTATTGCATACATACGTGTAGTATATGCGGCGCTGATGTATGTATATGTATATGATTATATACGAATGCGACATGTGTACGTACGCTATACGATAGTATAAATGTATAATACCGCGCGATGCGAAAGCCCGCGTATGTTCCGCCGTATAGTTATACCGTATACGTATACATAATGTATAATAGAAACGCCGATCGCCGTTTGGTCATACCCAGGCGATTTTGGAATTCAATAATCTGTTCGAGTACCGAATGATTGATATAGTGGTCAGAAGATTTGAAATTTTAAACAAGTACCTAAGTCCCGCGAATAATTTCCTTAGTAAAAATTCAATCGAAAACTAAATCCGCAATTTAAAATTTAAAACTGATCTATTCGCCTCTTTATTCTAGCAGGCTAGCTCAATCCCATACGTCAGATTTGCGCACGAATCTTTTTTCTTTCGTTTTCTTCTTCTCTTTTTTTTTAGGTTCATCGTGGGTATATGTAAATGATGTTCAACACGTGTGTATGTTCATGATGTACGACAGCTGGTGACGGACTTCAAGTTACGTAGGCGTTTCGAACCCCGCGCGAAATCAGGCTAATAGTCGAGAAAATAAAACGTCGGATGACCAATATGACCAAAAACGGGTTCTTTCGTTTTGCAGAAAGCAGTTTTTATTCAATTATTTAGTTATGTTTCCATTTCAATAATCTGTTCGAAGAATGAAATGCTTGAAGTTTTTTTTTTCTGTTTCAGAAAAAAGATCGTAGCACAAGTAAGGCTGCAATTATTAAAGCAATGTAGATAAATTACGCGTTACCTACTTGAATCACCATCCGTTTTCTTCTGCTACACGTTTTAGATAAAACTTACGTTAACGTTGAGAGCATAAACCAGTCGTTGGAAACGAAAAAAGAAACAATAAACCTAACGTCATGGAAGTAGAGACTTGAATCAGTCAGAAAAAAGATCGTTGTTCTTGTGCATTGCTATTCTGCAACGATAATACGTAATCATAGGCGAAGACATACAACTGATCGCTGTTCGGTCGATATCTGTTACAACCAAGGCTGAAGCGAGGTGTTATTCAGGAAAAAAGCTTCGATGACACAACGTAGGATTACCTACATAATTCGCACAGATTCATTAATTTTCTTTCTTTCTGTTACGAAGAAATTTCTCGCTTAGGAGATAGTCAGGAATATCCGTATATGTAAAGTATTATCGTATTTTTGCATGAATAGAAAATTAACAAAAAAAAAATGATGTATTATGAATTTAATACCAATCTTATTGGACGATTCTTGTGCTTTTTCCTCGTTTTTATTCCTTTGCAACTTATACCCAGTCCCACGGTCAATCTGACCTCAAGTTATACGACTTCATGAATTTCTTGTAATACAAGGTAACCCCAGATACCTATGACATCGATATTTATTAACGAGTTATGCACTAAGCTGGTAGTACATGTCCTTTGTTAAAAGCATATGAAATCACATTATATGTTATAAGCTTAGGCATATAGATCGACACATAGCAAAGCTAGGAGGCAAGGGAGAGAGTGATGTCAGCGTTATATATACTCAGTGTCTGAATACACAATTATATAATAATAGACATTTTTTGATTCTTTACTCGTGTGTCATATATGGTCATTCTAGGTAATCACTGCGAAGATATATTATTAGGCAATTTCGAGTCATCCTTAAGTGATTAGATAAACTGTTGACGACTCAACTTTAATTACTCATCTCGCCCAACTGCAGGATGTATGTCAATCTCTGAATAATGATAGTCGGGGTGTTTAGGGAACTGAAACTCGCACCAAGGGATCATAGATATTGCAAACTGCAGTTCGAGATTCTCTATGCCTGCTGTTCTAATGTTTTGATTTAGATTTCGATTTCTCTAAGCAAGAATCGTTCTCCGAAATGTTCTTCTCGTGGCATGATTTTCCAATCCGATGGAAAAGCACGAGTATAAGATACGGGATCACCTTAATTGGCTCTAGTTTAATCCGGCTCCAAGTTTGAATCGGCAATTATAGAAGACAATGACGAATGCCATGGTATTCGTTACAGAACTAATATAACGTATAAGGGCTCCTCGTTCTATCTGATTCACTCTTGAATGGTTATAACGAAGATCGTTGCGGAAACTGAGCCGGATTAAACGATATCTAATGAACTATCACTTCAATGAGCCAGACACGAGTTATCGTCTATCAACTCCCGAAGTTCGAAGTAATATGACTGGGGAAACTCCCGCCCTCGTTGCATCATGTCTGTTGCGAACTTCCGGCGACGATCTTTCGTAAAGATCCCAATATATTTCTGGTCTATAGAAATCCATAATTCCTTTTGGGCCAACTGACATAAGTGGAATAATGTTTCAGAAAATATCGTCGGATAATTGAATCAATTAATCGAGAAAACAAATAAAATTGATTCGGATATTATTCAGGTGCTTTTTTCGACATTCATTCGGTAGATCTTTGAGTCCCAAAATTCTAGAAAAAAAAAAAAAAAAACAAGAAAAAAGGGAAACTGGAGTTATCAAATATGACGTGTCGTGGATTCCACACACATACGTCATACGGGGGAGTGACTGAGGACTGACCTCACCCAGAATGACAACAAACCTCAAATAGTTTCCTTGACTTTGGCCTGCGTGATGTAAAGCACACGTTCAAACGGCTATAATAGTATCGCAGACTAGTATAGTTTAGAGACAGATGACGTGGTGATGTCTAGTGTTGAAATGTGCAGTGTATTATTTTCTTAATGCTGAGAGAACAACTGCTGATTTTCTCGCACATTATACAATATTTGCAGCACATCACTACAGAATTGTTAACTCGTTCCATGTACCTATATATAATTGCGTAATCGATTGTCTCATTCTATGCATTCAAAGATCATACATTTTACGTGTAACTTTCGCGTGAATTTTATTGCGAGCAATTGAAATAAATGCTCGTTTAATATGGGATTATAAAAAGCTGTAAATTGAATGAAGATTAACAAACTGGAGTTTGTAGTTATTCTAACAATTTACTGTTAGCAGTTAAAGGTAATTATAAATTCTCTCTTAGAATGATAATGAATGGTAAAAATAACATACGTGGCGTAACGATCGAGGAATGATTCGCGATTATTTTTGAAACGAATGTCGTTTTGATCACGGAGCAGCAACATCGCCGGTGAAAATATTCCGCTTATAAAATCGTGCCCGGTATACAAAAATAAGGGGCACGAAGAGGTAGATAAAAACCGTGACCCAGTCGCGAAACTCCTGTCCATATAGAATTGCAAATTTATTCAAACTGGCCGCACAGGTATAACGTTTGGACCCCGGCGAACGATGCGTATTTAATGCAAGACGTTGAATTCTTTTTCTTTTCAAAATTCACGGGTCTCAAATTCTTAGCCTCGGTTTTATTTTTAACTCCTTCTCGCACGTGGAGTGAAATGGAATTGGCTGTTCTATAATATAGTGCTACTGAAATACGTCACACGTGTATGTACGTATCTACATAAGTTTGGTTTCTGTAGACGTGAGCTTTCACGAGCCAAATATTTTCGCTTTATAATTTTCGGAAAATTCTACAAATTTTGTTTTCCATATTATCTATAGGTATACGTCGAAGTATATATCCGACCTTCGAAGCTAGTCTCAGCGCCAAAAGGCTGTCGATCGAGTTATTCGCGAATCGAAAATCCATCTCAATGTTCATTTTCGTACATTGCGCAAAGATTCGTATGCAATTCGAAGACCTGGCCAAAACACGTTCGAGGCTTCATGATTATTCATCGATTTGTGTCACTACTACGATAATGATAATAATATTATTGTTATCGTAACTGTAACTATTATTAGAGGTATTATTAGCATTCTGACTGATGTGGCTATTTCTGGCGACTGTTTTTTACTATTCACAACAGCGATCGTATATGTTATTTCGTGCAAGCATTTTTCGAATCGTACAGAAGAAACTCATACGTCTAACACGAGAGAATAAAAATACTATTATACTTTTTTCTCTGACTCGTCGATTAGTACAATTTATATGGAAGAGATAATTTGTCAGATATTTTATCCGCATGAATTACGCAACGATGAACCTGCAATTCTTGCACTATTAGCAATTAAGCGAGTAGGTATATCGCGAGCGTGTTAAAAGCAAAATAAGATAAAAAAAATTTCAGCTCAGTTTCTTGAATCCACTTTATTATACCTATATTTGTTCAGCTCAAGTCAAACGCTTTGAGAATTCTTTACGTAATCGATAAAAAAAAATAATTGGTCAGGTATATGGTATACCTGGAATACACGATAAATTACAGAAATCCAATTCCATCGCTTGGAGATGTGGGAAGTCTACATTTCTCTCATTGTCGGACTGATTAGTCTTATGTTAGTGATAAGAAAAAAAAACAATAAAAAAAGTTGAGTGAACCTGTCGACCTTCCACGCTTCCACTACCCATGGCTAGTCACATGTTTGAGGAAAGGTCAATTACTACCACTTGCAGAAAATTAACTGCAGACATTCTAAGGATGATGAGAGTTGGAGGAGATGTGCGCTGCCTGTATTCTGTACAGAAGATATTCAGATATCTGTGTACAGAATTGAATGGCGACCGGCATTCTGGGACCTGGATCATACACGATCGTGTCACGAGTTAGTGCAGTAGCTAAATTTGGATAGCTATATTATATAGTTTTTAAACGACCAAAATACAGGCGGCAGGAGGTAAGGTAATCTTTTTTAACAGCCAAAAGAGAGGAGAATTTCCAATGTTGGACTTGGCCTGCAAACTGTGAGTTACAGTTACAGCGCGGAATATCCAGTTTTGGGCGATTGCCAAAATTACAACATATATATTACCCACATCCCACTAGACCCAGACTACTGCGTAGTTGGAAAGTTAAAATAATTTTTACGAAAATATCCGCAGACTCCCTTACTGGCACTCGACATCATTGACATAACGTAACGTTACATAGCTATACACTTTTCGCCGATGTGTATGTATGCGCTCTATATCGATTCGGGATCATCAAATTTCAAAGTTGTTTATCCGCGAAAATTGTCACGGGAGTAACCTTGAGCGAGATTTTTGAGCGTGAAATAATTTCAGCGACTTTGAAGTTGTTCGATAAAAGCGAACCTAAAGAATACTCAAACTGTCCGACCTTCCATTTCACTTGTGTTCATGACTTCAACGATAATTTTTCGTCTTTTGCTAACATCAAAGGGTCCCTAAGTGATCGATACCTCGAGTTTCCAAGTATAGTAACCACTCCATCGCCCTTTCCGCAAGGCTTACACTTTTCCACGGTTTTAGAATTATTCATGACCCCCGGGTAAGGTCGCGGAATCGAAAAATATACTGGATGTAAAACTACGCTACACGCAAGCTAATTAACTCGCAGTCAACGCCTCCTTTTACTACGATTAAGTTTTGCAATCTGAATGAATGAGTAGCGTAAAAGGTATTACAATATAGATACCACGTCACCATGTAGATAGACCCGATGTACATTTATGTATATTAATTTTTTACTGTTTTATTAAACAGTAAAATGAACGTCTAGTGATACCGAGTGGATGAATCACGGTGTAAAATAATTATGACTAGATTTTTTCCTCACAAGCATTGTCACAAATTGTATTCGGAAGATTTTCGAAGCTAGTAAAAAAAAATTCGTTTGATTCTGAGTGGTCTTCATGCCTCCTTGAAACGATTTGAAAACGAGAGATGAAACAATAAATATTTAAACTGATTCGTGGTTCCTTTTTTCTCTTTTATCAAGAGCAATGATTGAGGTATATGTAAAATATGCTCAAACTTTACGAGCTATTCTTATACGTTTTAGATTTAACCGTCAATATTATTTAGCCAGTAAAAATGAAGTCTTTAAATGTCAGGCAATAACAACTTTCATTATACCTTCCTTGGAGAATTGACTCGAATAGGTAGTGGAAATAATTTCAATAGCAGAAACTGATAGTACCAGTTCGTACGACCGCTACCACCTAGCATGTTGAACTCGTCGAATAAAACCAAACCGAGTGAATCGATCCGGGAATAATATTGCAGAAAAATTTGTCTGTTATTCAGTTTTTATTCATTTTACTTTATCACTATCGGTCAGATCGCAGTATTTTTAAACGCATCTAGAGGAGCGTTCGCAGACGTAGCAAAAAGTATTAAATCGGCAGGTAATGCAATTTTAATTGCAGTATCTAACTACGATTTTTGAATTACTAACTGCCAAGTATTTCACACGGTAATGAGCAGTTTTATACGAATAATTATATGATTTCTTCATAGCCACGGTGGGAAATATTCCACGATATATACATATATACATATTTTTTTTTTTGAGAAGGAAAAACAAAAAAGGACAGGAAAAACTGTTACGAGCTAAAAAAAAAATTAAAACTTGCGCGGAAGTAAGTTCGCGTGAATCTATTCCCGAGGTGGTACGTCGAAAATAGACGGAATAATCAATTGCCCTTGTAATTTCTCGAGGGACGGTAATCGCAGCTAATCTAAATTGAGTAGGTCGAAATTAGACACTGGTCCGGAAGTGCCAAGTTAGGGGATGATACCTACTATTTGCGACTACTTTATAATCTAAAGTAGGTATACCTATATCGAGGAAATGTTTTACGCAACGAAAAAAAGATCATCCTTTGGATAAGTCCGCATAACTATGGCTTTACCGCAAAACCACACAAGTAACATCTTTTAAATTAAAATCGAGAAATCTTCAGAGAAATGTTACTCGTCCGTGTCGCATTACAGCAACAAATATGTTCCTGCAGAAAATTGCGAATGTATCAACTTACATATTAGTTAAACAATGGGCAGTGGCTTCTATTAATACTCCTGATATCTTAAATCAAATATCACGTTTCCTTACGAGAATATTCTTCGCCATTCGATAATGCGCACATTGCCACATACGAACCTTTCCGATTGTTCAGTTTTGCGAAGTAATAGTCATCGCTGAAGTCACATGCTTCGAACAGTTTACTAATATAATTGCAAGGCTCGTGATCATCCAGCGTTCTAATAGGTATGCGAAGTATACTTTTTCCTACTTATTGTTTAATATCTACCCGTCAAACATGTGCTCGATAACGTGACCTGGCATAACTCAGTCTATCTTAGCCTATTTGAACTTGACTATTATTGCAATAAGCTACTTCGAAACGTTGCATTACATAGCGTGGCGGCTTGAGGTATAATAAATTTACGGCTCGTTCAAACGTCGAGATATTTGCGGATACAACAGCGTAAAATTGTTAGTAAGACTATTCAAGGAAATTGGCGATATTTGACTGCCGTTGTAATAAATAAGTACGATCGTTTTTTTTTTTTTAATTCTCTTGCATTTCGCGTCGCAAAAAGACCGGACTGTCGAATCTTCGATCGACAAAAATATCGCGATATTTGAACGACGGTGATCAGTCTGCATTGTTTCCCGATATACAAGTGGTTGTAAATTATTATCATAATTAACAACTGATTGATGGGTCAAATCGGTTTATACATCTGAAACGACATGTGATTTCGATTTATAATAATTCAATAGATACTCCCGTCTGTCTACTGACATTGAACCTTTATCAGTTGAAAGTCTACACATTTATCTATAGTTACGCATCTTGATCCGCGGATATATTTGCATAATGCTTTTACTATTACGCGAGAGATAATTTAACGACAATTTCGTATCCTGTATGAGTATTTTTCTACCTTACGTCAGCTATATTACCAACTCTGCGCATAATACTACGAAACTATTTCCAACGAGCAAGTTTCGCTCGTTGTGTCAAGAAAGGCAAAGTTTATAGCAAACTTGTAGAAGTTTACATCTCGCAGTTCCGGCCATTCGGCGTCACATTTCATCGTCAGCAAAACTTGATTCACTCAGATTCTTCCGTAGCTTTCGCGTAGCAACAGTAACAGTAACAGCAACAGCAACAGCGTCGAGACGCGCGCGTCGCAAGGTGAATCGCGGTGGGTGGTTGGGTGGGTGAACAATGCTGGGCATACCCGAGTAGGTACACAACAATGCGCAATTCAGCAGAACTCCACTCGCCGATTATAAGTCGTTCGCAACTCGCTGAAGGAGTAGAATTTTATGTGCGAAAAAATGCTGACCGTAGGAATAAAAAAAAAACGCGATTTTTATGTTTGTAACCATCAGTGTATTCCGCTTTTCGTGGGAAAGTGATTCCCTCGGTAACCCTCGTAATATTTTTTACTATCAAAGAAAGGAAAAAGGAGGAAATCTCGACTGTATTTCGCAGAAATGTTCAATTTCACGATCACGGATAGTCTCGACATCATTTTCCGATCGTTATTCACGTAAAAATGACCTAGGTATTGTCCGCGGTCACTTCATCCTCGACCATCGATTACAGAGGCCGAGAAATAAATTTTTCTACTGATCACGTCCGATAGCTGTTACGTGACTGTAACGAGGGACTCGTCAAACGTCCCAGAAGGTCGCCGAAGAGGCTGTGACCGGAAGTCTAGAGACACTTGATCTTGACCCAGACGTCGACGTGCGTAAATATCGAGAAAAAGACACCGATATTTATTGTCCGAAGTGTTTAACTTTTTTTTAACTCTTCTAAATCTTGAAGAAAAATTTCAATACTGTTCTCTGAGTTTCGCGATTGGATAATTTTAGCTCGCGAACGGAGCCGGACTCCCAAGCTTTTCAAATTTTCTGCCTTTCTTATTCCCTTCTTTTCAGACTTTGAATAATTTTTGTTTATTTAGGCCACTGTAGCCACGTGTAGGTGTTACATGTGAGCTTGAAAACTAGAAATTGAGAGGGTCAACGACATGACTCGACAGAGCCGAACGACATGTCTTATTTTGTTGAAACTTAGCCAAGGGGACCTAATCGAAACGGCGATTTGACGAGTGACGAAAAAATGACATGCGAACGTATAAAATATGGGGAAAATCTAAAATGAAGAATGAATAGTTGAAGGTTACTTCAGAATTAATTTCTCACTCCAGATCTTCTCCAGTACCTCGAGATACGGCCATGAAACATAATTTCGTTTTTTTCCTCTCAACGTTGCATAATCCGTTCGATAAAACCGCGTGAATATTTACGGTCCACGGTATACAGAAATTTGTTTATAGATACCTTTTCGAAAGGCGAGTATCAGAGGTGTGGATAAAACGAGGCTGCTGGTATTCAGAAGCACAAACTGACTCTTCAGATCGTACAAACCACTCGTTGCTTAGGAACAATAGTCCACTTTGAGAATTGGTGAGTACAAACTAGTCTGGTCCAGACGAGTTTCTTGATCAGTGATTTATAGCAAAAGCCGGTACCGTACCACGTGACGCTGCTTTGCCACTCTTCACCTCACAGCCCCGTCACTTTCTCTGGTAAAAACGAATTACTACAAAGATTGCAGTTCCGTTCGGCCAGTCGAAGAACCGCTTTAAAGTTTAAGGAACCCCGAATTATCCAAGAACCGAAACAGAAAAGGGTGGTTTTAAGTTTGGAGATCAGTTATCAGAATTATAGCTGAATAGAATAATTGTACCTAAACCGCGATTCTGGACGAATTCTCTCGCTAATCAAAAATATGTGCCAAATGATAATTAACAGAGTCATTTTATTACGAAGTCGGCCAACTTGTCGATTCCTACTCGTGATGTTTTCCCATTAGCATAAATGAATCTATGTATACTCTATGGGTATCGTAAACACGCCAAATTTCGTGTTATATAATAATTCTATATGCCGTTGAGGCCCCGGCTGGTTAGCATGTGCATTCATTAAGCTATTTGCTTTGGCATCCGAGTTCTATTCTCGTCCATGTTAGTTTTAAAATAAATCGTGTGAATGGGATACTATGTAGGTGTAAATGGCTGGTAATTACCTACACTGATATCTGTACCTATACATATAGCTTATTCAATGCTACTGAAAAATAAATAGCTTGACTATATATTCTTTTCAGATTTTCGGTCTTTGAATAGGTTGAAAACGTTCTGTACACGAGTCGAGTAAAGAAGTCTCATTCATCGCCTCATATGCAGTCTACAATGCATCCCAGTTTAGTTTTATACGTATATATGTATGTTTCAGCTCAAAGACCTCAGGCTTTGAATAACAATTTATTTACATATGATTTATACAGTGGTTATTCGTGTAACTCTATTGACGTCATTCGCGGTATCGTGAAGTTATTAGAAGAACCCTCTTGAAAATCATTGAAAATATATATCACAGTTATAAAATTTTCGGAAATTATTTATAAGCTACATCCCGGATCCGAAATATATCCTCGTTTCTAATTTTCGCCGGAGGAAAAGCCGTTATATTTTATTAACACTAACATTCTGTTAGTCTTGGCAAAAGGAAAAAATGACTAGAAATCAAAAACCCGAAGGTTTGTTAACCGATCGTGTAAATAGCTCGCAAATGTTTAAGGCTATCGTCATACGGTCACTAGTTCTAATTATGAGGATCGTGAACCGAAAGAACATCTGATATAAATCGTGGAATCGAGTAATTATTCGCGATAGGTGATTTCAATCTTCGAATTCTTGATGTGACGAGATTTTTAGCGAGAACGGGTCATTAGGGGGCGAGATTAAAGCTGAAAAATTTTCCATTAAGCGGAAAACAGCCGGGGGGTAGAGAATAATAAGAAATTGTAAGAAAAGCTCGAGTTCCATCCGGTGAATGTCTCTGAAAGCGAGATTCCACGAGTGCGAAGGGGCTCCAATTAAAACTTTCTTTTTATAGCTTTTGGAACGAGACATGATTATTATGTTGCCTTGATTCCCGGTCGTCACCGTTATCGCAGTTATCGCGGTTACTACCTTGCAGACGGTTAATATTTCAGCAAATAATTGAAGATAAATCAACACGAAGATTGAAGAAAATTCATTTCCTTATGTTTTACATAGATTTGGACATTTTTAAGCAGTGTTAATTGCGGTAAAGAATAATATGTTGATTCTAATCGTTTTGTTCGTGATATATAGTCGAATACTGCGATTAGTTAATCTCACTTTTAATTAATGAAAGTAGATTAAAGTTTCTGCGTAGTAGAGAATTGCGTGTCAAAATTTAAGTTCATTGTCAATTGAATATGACGATGATATATAGCCGAAAAAGAATGAGGTACTTATACTGACAGAGCGAAATTTAAAAAGTAATCGATTATATCGCCCTGACTCGACGAGCCGAGTAACGAGAAACCAGATCAGATAAACGAGCTGCCTGTGATAGGGGGATGGCGTATAAAATCGATTGAAAATTACGTATGAGAATACGAGTGCGCTGCACGGACAGCGAACGTCCATCAGCTAGAATAACAATTAGCTTAATGGTGAAATAAAACGAATCGTTTACCGATAAAATGAACTATGAAAATCCACAACTCAATTTATTCAGACTATTAATAGAGAGATAGCTGATTACGACGATACAAGACCACGCGAACTATTCATGCGGTACGATACGATCCGATGATTTCAGAATTTGGTATAAAGTCGAGGAATTAAGATATGTATCAGTTCCAAAAATCTGGACAAAATTCAGCCTAGTTCCGAAATTTGGAATCAAAGTTGTAGCATTTGATGAATTTAACGAGCTTTGAAATTTCAGTTAAAAGTACGGAAACAGTTTCCGTCAAGCCATTCAGGAATAAAGGCCGATTCCTTCTCAGTCCAGTCTTTGGCTTCGAAGATGTGGTCCTACCTGTTATCAAAAGTACCCGAAAGTTTGACCGCCCCATAATTTATCGGAAATAATTTTTGATCGTAAATTACTATTTTCTTCTGGAAGAGGACAGCGAAATGATTAAATTGCTCAAGCACCAAGTTCCATATTCTAACGTTGGGAAAAACTAGAAAAATTGTGTTGAAACATGGCAGTTCGTCTCATCGCATATCGGAATTTCAATTAATTAATGAGATCAGCTGACTTCGACATGTTGGAGTTGATATTGACGTACCTAGAATACAGCATCGTTGCAACGACTAGAATAACAATTTCCTCGATTTTTTCATTTGCCAAAAATCAGCGATTCGCGATTCTGAAATGTACCTTTTTACCGGTACCTCGAATAATTCGAATCACCGCCGGTGACAAGCCTCGACAGTCAGCTGTCTATCAAATTAGGCTCAATGACGCGTAATTTTTTCTCAAATCTAAGCCTCAGAAATTTTATGATCAGTATTTTACGTGGGCAGAAAAGTAGGTATAGATATACAATATAAAGGTATAGATAAATTAAATCAGTTTGCAATTATTTACAGCGGAACGATAACGCCTCGAGCAATCTTTATGGAATCGGGCACGTGCCTCGTTTAGTCATGATTAGAAATAATAATGAAAAATAAATCAAAAAAAAACTTCATTTTCGTTAATTGTAGGTCAAGCAACGAACGGACACACATGAATAAGTGCGGCGGTGGTTATACTGGCGCCATTCGATCGACCTGCAAATCTCAGCGAAAGGTTGCTTGACATCTTGCGCAATCATTGGGTCTCGTGACGTGAAAATAAAATGAAAAAAAAAAAACAAAAAAAAACCGGCGGAAAAAAGAGCAACGAAATAAGTAAATGATAATAAATAAATAAATGATACGTTACGCTTCGTTGCACGGTTTTAGTACTTTTTCCTCAAATAGCTATAATATGAAAGAAATAATAAACAACCGTTTCCTGCGACTGAATCGTATATACATGCAGAGGCCTTCGAGAACCGGAAGTGTGTGCAGAATTACACCGATTCGTCGTGCACCATTTATTGTCAGTGACGTATTATATCGCAGATTTATACATGTGAAAACTATCTTGTAACGATAGAAATACGCCCCGTATTCATCATCTGCGTATTATGTGGACCGATCTAAGACGGCTAGACGTGAAAAACTTGAAACAAAGATATTGGACAAGGCTAAACTATAATAAGGAACTGGTGATCGATTACTTCGGTAGATATAGTAAGTTAATACCGTCCTACGTGCCTAGAGTCTCGTCCTGCGGTAGATCCGCGCATTTGAGCGCATAAATTTTGAATTTTGAATTTCAAAAATCAAAAATCACGATAATTGTTAGATCTCGATCGACGAACTAGAAAACTGACAATTTTTCATCTACACGGACTAATTTACCTTAGTAAAAAAAAAAAAAGGAGAAAAGACCGATAAAACGTTGAAGAAATAGATTCGTTGTATTATTTTAAGAGAAATATCGAAAAAGTGACTCACCAGTCAGGAAACAGGACCGGCGCCGCCGCCAGGATGTCGCGAAGTAAAGTCGTGGCTGGTGGAACATGCGGAAGAATTACAGGTGCGAAGACGCCACAAACCCCGGCACCACGGCCGTGTTTAGCTTCGTAGCGACCCAGGTAAACCGTCAAATATCCTAGAAGCTTGTGATGAGACGGTGGAAGTGTCGAGAGAAGATCCTTCGTAGACTTAATCCAAGTCTCGTAGTCTTTCGCGTAATTTTCTGCAGGCAGACAGACACAACGAGAGAGTAGAAGATAACCAAAGAACATACACGATTTACGTCTCGCACAATTGTATCGTTAAGATTTAATAATTAGGAATCTTTTTGTACACCAATAAAAATCATTTATACAACGAAATTCTAGCGTCGTCAATTTGTTCCTTTTTTTTTATTAAAAATGAAAGCGTTTATAGGTATAATAATCGCGAAAATATTATGGGGTGACTCTCTGTGGTCTTTGGGTAAAAATATTTATCAAAGGTTAACGGAATCGATGCGATTGTAGATATAGCGGTTCTATTTTCAAATTCAAATTTCAAATAACGATCAATTTATTACTTGTGTAAACATTTCGCGGATGTTACGCGTATAGCAACACGAGACGGCTGATTAGACATCAGTCGCGCGGAAAAAGTTTTGTACATATGTGAACACCAGGGTAGTCGTTAATGCGGTCATATTCGAATTTCAATGCTCCCAAGGGCCAGAACCGCTCCAAATATGTACGAAAAAATGTAGTCGAAACCCCAGATTCCTGTCTCAATTCTAACTACTGCCCCAAAGCCTTTGAACTTTTCCATTTAAATAACACAAGATTTTTGGTACTTTGGGGTTATTTTTTACTCCCTATCGCATTATCGTTTCGAATAATCTAAAGCTCCGCACACTTCTTATCTATAGTAGTGGTATCCGCGAAAAATTTACAGATTTTCAACGACCAAATTTCATTTTTCGCAATTTGGAGATAAGACATTTTTTTGTTTTTGGTGCGCTGTATATAGCTTCGAAGATTATATCGTTGAATATTTGTCGAATTTTCATGAAATACCTACTACTACAGAGAAAGAGTATACCAAGTTTGAGATTTTTCGGAGCCATACTGCAATAGGAAGAAAAAAAAATTGACCGCGAAATGTAACAAATCGTGTTTTATTTAAATGGGGAAATTCGAAAGCTCTGGGGCGGTACTCAGAATTGAGACGGAAACCTGGGGTTTTGGCTACATTTTTTTGTATATATTTGGAGACGTCCTGGCCCATGGAGGCATTGAAATTCGAAAATGCTCAAATTAAAGACGACCCTAGCGAACACACGTTAATATGTTGGCATCGATTCCTTACGCTAATATATGCATACAACTATTTATTTAGAGCTATATATTCATTATTTGGCTCTTGTGAAACTTTCTTCCAACTAGAGAGACTAGAAGCTGTCTAATGCTTATGAAAATATTTGGCAGATTGACAATCAAAATTTGGCTACGTCCGAACTTTACGTCACGTGTCATTCACTCGGAAAATTTGGCAATTTGCGTGCAAGAAAATTTGAAAGAAAAATTAAAAAGCGGAAAATTTATAAGTCCGATGATAATTATTTTCGAAAAAAGTTCAACTCACGACCGTGAGAACGAAGCAGACTGCCAACCAGGGTGGACGGAACGACAGGCTGAGGAAGTTCCTTCAGATATTGCCTGAGTAAAGTTGCAGCCGTAGGTGGACAGCCAGCACCTTCAAGATCGGCATCGCCGCGTCTTTCAAATGCGGCTCTTAGTCTTTCAGCAACGCGAGGACTTCCTCCTGACAATCGGAACACGGCTGCACTTTGAAACCCGTGAATTTCTATGTAGCTGCATAGTCTATAAACAACGAATGGAACCCCGGTGTCTTGGTGCGGTTCGACGAGATCTAGACGCACCCCGAAGACGCGATTTGATGCCCCCGATCTACCAAGTAGCGAAACGGCAAGGACCCGTTTAACTCTTGCGAGGCGAGATTCGTCCTAGGAAAGAAATGTCATTCTTCATTTCGTTTTTTTTTTTTTTAGTTTTTAGTTCAAGGAAATGTAAAAATTTGCATGATCGATACTTTGTGGAATTGTATGAAAAACGTTCATCCGCAAAAATTTTCAGGGAAAGAATGTGGTGATGCAGTACCTGATATAATTATTTATATCATCATGAATGAGCCGCGCGAAACGTTGAAAGAATTTCGCAATTAAACGCTATGATGCTGCAAGGGTAAGACGTCAGTGAGATGTTGGTTATTTGAGACAAATTTATATTTTCTCTTACGCGGCTTTGTACATACATACAATAACGCTTTCAGCTGGCAAACTACCGCGAGGAAAAGCTAACTCGATTAAATTCCAGTCTTAACTGGAACGTATAATGGAACGAGACGACTAAAAATAGAGACTGGTAAGTAGAAGGCTGCAAATTTAAGCTACTTTGTCACATACATACTGCCATGAATCACTGGCAAGATCTTGCAGTAGGTAAATCAATTGAAAGACTCGATCGAAAGTTCTCGAGGGAAGAGTAATCTTCGCGATATACATATACTGTAAAGTTACAAACGAGCTGCGTGAAAATAAAAAGGCAACAAAATTTTTTACTTTTTTTACGTATGTACATACGTAGTACACGAATTCTATTTATTTGACACAACTGATAGAAAAAAAATCTTAAAAATGTTGAATGGTTTCGAAAACAAGTGAGAAAATACGTTTCAGTCTATATAGGATGTATATAGGAGATGTAGTAGCAAAATGTCGATTAAAACTTCGAAAGTTTCGAGCAAAATTTATAGCTCATATACACTAGAGCCGGATTTTTCTCTTTTGTGTTTAACGATCATGTGCCAATGGGATAAACTCCAGGTTTAACTATGTACGTTTCTTTTCTCGCTTTCGAAGTTTACGTTTCGCTTAACAACATTAGACTTCGTACTCCGGGCAAAACAGGATCAGATTTTAGGGCATCATAAGTCGGTAAAAACCTTACACCATACATCTAAAAAACATGGAAATTGTCTCGTTATGATACCGCAACATCCCATCGTTGGAAAAAGAAAAAAAGAGTTTCATTTCGAGCTAATCATGATTTCACGTGGTTTCGTATTGCGCAGAAAACAAAGCCGCCGATTTCTCTAGACTTCTTCGTCTTTCGGTACAAGAAAAATACGATTTTTTCAAGTTTTACGTGATCGATTGGCGAACAGAAGCTTCGCAGCTTTATGAAGTTCAGATAATAAAATAATCTCCGTGTAGCTTGACTGAATTCCCCATTTCTCTCTCACAGACGTAGGTATGAAATGTAATTTGGTAATTCGGGAAAAATTTGAAACCGTATGATTGAAATGATTGGAATGAGAAAAGGGGCGTTACAGAGTGTTCTGGGTAATTTGAGGGGATTTTAAATACATGTATATGAAATTAGGCATTCCAGGGTGAATGGGTAACAAGATAATATGAAGTCTGAAATATGTTATGGGTATAAACATTTTAAATTTGCTAAACGTGAATTTAATGCGAAATAGATCTCTTGTTAATTGACCCAATTGATCTTACCGAATCCCTATAACGAGCATCGTAACTGAAGCGAATTGTGAATAAAAATAATAACAAAAATTTCTTAAAAACAGGAAAGTTATACACGACGCGTAAGCGGTATCATGTTTTCATAACTACTGTGCGATAGGGCACAAACAATGAGTCGAAATATCGATTCCCGTTAAAGTCTGAGTGCAAACACATTACCCTGGAAACGTGAATCCTATCACGCAAATATACCTACCGCGACGCGGTTATGGTAGGTACGAAAATTTCAAGGTCTTACAACCAGTAATTTTCACTACGTATTTTACTGTTCAATAATTGATAAGCAACTACGATTTCACGGAAAAATATTGCGGTTCACGTAATTTTTATCACGTATGGTGTACAGAAATTTGCGAAACATATCATCGAATCGACGTAAAGATAAGAAATGCAAAATAAACTTTGTGCTGTACTAAAAATTTTCTTATTTTTTAAAATCCATCCGATTATTCAATGAAAATCTGAAGTCACCTTGTCGTGGGCTTGGCGTGAGCGTGTGGGGCTTGCTGGTGATCCATGATGATGATGATGATGGTGATGGTTGTTGTGGTGGTTGTGGTGATGATGAAGAGTATCCTGCTGAGGCCGTCTCATCCCACTTCGCCGGCACCGCGACCCACCGCCGCACTGTTAACCCAAAAAATCATCTACGACCCATTTCCACAGATGAATTGGCATAGATTTAAAATAGTAGGTGTATATATATATCGCATATATGTATTGTCCAGTTTTACCACTGTGCCAAATTTCGGATAAAACCCCGGCGGTTTATATACCCACGAAACTTGGACAGTCAAGTGATTACACGTGGGTAGGTATGGATATCAAGTCGTTCTCAGATATCCGATGGAAAAGTTTCAACGATGAAACGAGACTGCGAGAATATCGAAGCACTTTTTTCAAATTCTTGATACGGAGTGAAAAGGAAAGTTTTTACTACCTACTTCCAATGAAAAGCCAATCTAGTTTCTAACTTACCTATTGGTATGGTTGTTCACGCGATAGACTACGGAATACTAAATTATACCTCTAATATCAGAGAATACACGTGTCGAATAATGTGCGCGCTACTTTGGAACCATACCTGTGCATCGTATCTGGTTTTAAAATAGTGATTAAACTTTGGTCATCATTAGCTTTTTTTCATATGGCCTGCTGCAGTTATACGAAAATCGTAAGCTAAGCGTGACGTTCGCTCGCTTCTGTTACTTCTTCGATCTTTTCCTTTCTCTCTGTCTCTTTTGAGGTAAGATAAGTGGGTACTGATATCCGAATCTGTCGAGTTCAGCCTCGCGGTTTTAAGAGCCCGTGGGCGAGAAATCGGATCAAAATATACACAGAATGAGATATACCAGACGTTTTCAAAGAGCCAATAGTAAGTCGTGAAAAAAAAAAATTTATTCTTGTGCGTTAATCTATGCGGAGATCGTCTCGCAAGATTCGACCGGTTTACGTAACAGGTGGAAATATTCCACGGCATAAAATGCTTGCGATTCTTGCTGCAGGTTAATCGCTTGTTAATTAACTATTACATCTGAAAAAAGCTGCGAAAAAAGGAAAAAGGCAATTCTTTGTACACTTATATGTATTATGACTACAATTTCAGAAATTATCTTTTCTTCGTACGGTCAGACTATTCTGCATACCATATTATTCGCGAATCACTGCAAAGCACTTAATGTCAGACGACTACTGTGCACGGCACTAATAAAAACGAAAGATTTGGCAGTTTTTTTTCTTTTTTTCTCGTCGGTCAGGATTGTTATACCAAGCGTGTAATTGCAGTGTTGAAAAAAAATAAATAGAAAAGACATGGAAAAGAAAAAAGAAAAAAAGCAAACAGACCAGCGGACTTGGATTTCGCAGGTAAAATAAAACAAGACCAGTACGTACGATAAGGTATGTATGTACTACATCGGATAAGCAAGCGAGACCATGTACTACTTACGATAACGATACATCACGCTAAATTTGTACGACGTGGAAATAGCCAAGTTATAGCGATAATTTAAATAACGATGGGTATTCATGCATTTTTAAATCCCTCATCCGACATGGCATATTATGTATCAGACAAGAACGCAATTCGCACAACCTTGACCCTAAACTACATGACGGTGTAACGTAGGTGTGCTCTAAGCGTGTGCCGGTGCTGCCATTATTTTCGCGTTAAGCAAATTGATCGTAGAGAGTACAAAGAAGCGAGTAATCGATCTAATTATCTACCTATTAGACAATTAACAGTTCAATTAACTCGATGAAATTGGAAAATTATTTCTCGAGATGAGTTCGTAGCGAGAATTGCAGATTGCAGTCATTTAAGACAAATTCAGAACAAGAGTGCAGCCATTCGTGTCCGCGGTGTGTCTTTAAATTTCCACTTTAATTAACCTTGTTCCCCATGGATGAAGGATGTGCGATTCCGTCACCGTGATCGATTCGATCGCAAGGTGTGCGTGCACACAACTTCGATTATTCAATGAAGATGGTTTATAGTGATAGACGATAATTGTATTCCTAATCGTGGATTTATTTACAATTATTTTATAGACGATGATAGGTATCTTTATGATCTGTAATCGGTAATCGGTAAACGGCAACTGGCAAATTCGGACCAAGGCGGTGTCCTAGATATATTCTGTAATACAAAGCGAATCTGAGCTAGAAAGAGTGAACGAGCAAGAAGGAAGCAAGGTACAATAAATGAACAATGACTCATTCAATTTAGTGAATGGAATTTTCCGACCATTCTATGGGAATACGTAACCAGTGTGATTGAACGATCTACACCGGATCACGTAGGATGTTGTATGCAAGACTTGTGTAATCACTTGCTGCTTCACTTCCAAAATAGTCTACAACCTATTCATTCCTTTTCATTCATTGATTTTCTTCTATGTTTATTGGGTATATCGAATATTCAGTAAAGTAAAACACAGAGAGAAAGATGAGAGACGAAAATAATTTTTCACTTCAATAAAAAACCTATCCATCGTCGAATGAGCGAGGTATCCAAAAATGACAGATTGACGGAACGGATTAAGGTAGTACCTACTTCTTGCGTAAAGATATATAGGAAAAACTGGGGGTAAGCCTTCTTCGCCTCCCATTTCGATCTATACATACTTACACAGAATATACGCGTTTACATCAATGTATATAGATTTTTATGTAGAACTAACATAACAGAGATATCGCGACCTTGCACTACGTAAAGGTAGGTTTTTATGGTTTAATATATGTAGAATAGCTTTCTCCCTAATAATTGTGTACATAATGCTTTCACGTTGTGAATTACAGGGGATTTAACTACACATTACGTTCTACCATTCATTTCACATTTAATAGAAATTCAATTCAGGAGTAGAATTATTAGGTATACCTATAGTTCGTTCTAAGCTATGTCTATTATTTCGGTATCTGGGTGAGCGGAAAACTACTGATCATGCGTGGGTGTTATGTCTGATTGTTTTGAAACGTATAACCGTCATTTCTTTATCGTCAGACATGAACTTGTCTGAAATGTTTATTTCTCTAAACTTGTATACTGCGGAGTTACTAAATTGCTCGTAAAAAGTTATTAAGTAATGAATTCGGATCAGATGAGAAGCTGAGGCATTTCCCTTATGCCAGATCATATCAAACGGATTAGAATCAACCGTAGCTAGTATTAAAAATTCATTCAGATTTCAATATGACGGAACAAAGTTCTTGAAAATTGATATACTGCGGCCTTTTGTCGATCTTTTCATACAACTTTTGTTAACATTGACTCGCACACATCCGTTCGATTCCATTTATCGATCGCGTTGTGTAAGAGGTCTGATCTGATACAAAGGAATCACGAGAAACGTAGGAATATGTAGAAAGGGTGTAACGATACAGAATGAATATGATAAATTAACAATATTTATATTTATACTCACAATACACTCTCTCGCGACTCTCCACAGGTTGAAATATCCTAAGTTCAGTCTGGTAGCTGTCCGGTACAGCAACAGTTTCCCTTTCCTCTCTTCTCTTCTCGGCGCTTCTATTCTTCTTCGAAGTATTTCTTTTCTCGTAACGCGATACTCGTGGATAAAAGGTATTTTTTTTGTGTAACGCGACAGTTAATTAAACGCGAATCTACGACTTGTGATATTTTATAATAAGGTGAGAGATTAAGTAATGTAAAGCAATTTTTTCCAGCGTTTTTTTCATATGTCTCTTCTCATCGACTTATACGTTCTTGTTTACAACAAACACGCGAATTCCTCACTTGGAATCTCAAAAACGAGATAATAATTTCAGCATTCTTTAAGTAAATTTTAAACACGTAAATTTCTGAACCCTTGAGATGTGAATAACGAAGTAATACACGTTAGGAAAAATAGTTCATAAAAGAAAGCACGAAAAGATTCCAAAGTTCTGCTTCCGGTTCCTCTTCCGTTCTTCGCTGTTCAAAAGTTAGAAACTTCCATTTACGCGAGATCCCCGTTTATCAGGTGATAATCACAATGAACAAATTTCGCTGGCCCGGTTATGGTGGTAGTTTCGCCGTGTTATTTATTCGATGTAAACCGATGAAAATAGTTGTTTTTACCCGGATCTGGCCCAAATTGGGCCTTTTTAGATGTTATCCAGCGAACTTTTGGGCGCTGGTCCGTCTCGATCGTGCAGATGTACGACGGAGGGATAATTTTCGAACGAACGTATGATACGGAACGGCCTCGACTTACGAACTTCTCGAAAAAAACGCGTTTTCGTTTCTTTTTTTTTCTCTTTTTTTCTTTCTCACGAAACAAGATTAATTCTCAAGGTAGAATTCGACTAGGTTTGGGTTCATGTCCCATTCACGGCACATCATAGGCCCTTCAGCTAGGCGCAGGGCGTTGCCTATGGCTGCTTAAGGAAATGAGTAGATACCAGCCGTAGGTTAAGCATCGAGGGTGGTTCACGAGCTTAGCTCACCTCGCCGCCCCCAGGCCTACCATTTCTCCTTTTTCGTTATTAAGCTTCACTACCTCTGCACTCGCTGCAAATACTCCAGTTATCTCTTCGCGTTTCAACGCCGCAATTTCCTTTTTCGTAATCTGAAACAAAAACGACAGAAAAATCCGCCCTGACAATCTGCAGTTATCAAACTTTGATTCGCCTCATACTTTTCGCTAGCTGTTATAGAGTTTTTCCAAAAAATCGTCAAGTTAGAAAATAAAAAAATAGAAAAATGAAATAAATCGATCAGGGTTATACGTTAGTGAAGCCTTCTCCATATGTAGATTATTTATATCTTCTCTGAAACCGTTCCACAGCTACTCCATGCAACCCTTATATAGATGCAAATTCACGATCGTATATAAAACTTATGGCTGTATACCCTCCTGAGATTCCTTCAAGTGGCACAGTTTTCCCGTTCGCATTCACCGACTCGCTTGTTCAGAGAATTTATCGCGTCATAAGAGCAGCCCCAATTTTAGCTAGGGCAAGTATGAGGAACGGGTTGAAAATATTCATTCCCTGCGCACTTGGAATTTTTAAACCCTAATCTAAGGACTGTTTAGAATTAGGTACAGTAAAAGTAAATAATGTATTCATTTTTTATACTAATATTTTGAAAACGCAATGTTGCAGGTACGTGATGTTGGAAATCAGGAGCTTCCGCACCCCTGATGGTCTGTGGCACACGACACAATTCTAGTAAATAAATGTGAAAGGTGTACAGCGACAGATTTCTTCCGGGGTTAATTGGTTTCTAGGGATCCTTAAGGAGCTTATAAATTCGTCCCACTTCACCGCGTAAATTGGCTTCCGTGTTTCGTAGAAAATTGCGAAAACATCGTGATGTAAGGTATAAGACCTCCCGCAACAAGGTTTCGCGGGCTGCTCCAGCTGACGTTGTGTGGTCTCTTCTGCCTGGATAACCTATTTTCACGCACTAAAACGATGTTTGAGCATTCAAAAATTCATGAATTCATGAATTCCTCCGGGATATACAATTTCGATGCAACTCGTTCCACTGTTATCACATCGCTATTAGTAGCAGTCTAGTTGAACCAAGCCGAGGTTAATGTACGTAACTCACGATCGATCTTAAATCAAGCAGTTCTATGATTCCACGGAAAAGCTCGCTATTACCGCGGTCTCGGATTAAACCACTCATTAACAAACAATTAATAAAAGAACTGACTCACCGTTCACGGAACCTCTCAAGACAAACAAAACTAACAATATAACAATTTCTCTTCATCTGTACAACACCGAAGGAAATTCTTCCGTCCATGGCTATTAGAACCCTAATTACCTAATGTATGTATACGTACATAAACTCGATGAATAATTAGTCCTGTAGACGGCGATTATATAATCAGCCAATTTTATACCAGAAGTATAAGGTATTATATATATAATATATATATATATTTTTTTTCAAATATATATTTTTGCGGATTATGCATGCTATATAAATAATAATAATTTTTTTAGTAGGAGGGTAATTGTTAAAAATGAAATTTGTGTACCTGATTAAAGTAATCGCGATGAGTGCGCCTCTTGACTCGTGACGAATACCTTTGGTTCCCTTTATACTTGCGTAGGTCTATCCTCCGACTACGTCCGGAGGTTTTCGTCTCTGTCTCACTTCCGCTACCGGTATTCCCTCAGCAACGCGTACGAGCGTCGAGGCGCCGACGCGCCTTCACCCTCACCAAATCAATAGCTACCCGAGATCACGTGACGTTGCCAAACGAAGAATAGACAGAGACGGTGTAACGGGAGGCGAGACAAGGACGAAATAAATATAGGAGTTTAGCGTTATATAGATGTTGCGGGAAGAAGAAGAGGGAGGTGGTGGTGTTTGTTGACGATTAGACAACGCACGAGTAAACAAACGACAGGGTGAGGGGGTCTCTCGCAACTCTCACCCCAATCTCGAGATTGATGAGCTCTAATTACGTACTTACGAATTGCAGATACGTTTAACTCGCATTGTCGGTATATTAGAGGTGTGTCTCGTGTCTATTTACGTAGATATGATCTTCAGATAGTATAAGAAACTTGAGCACGTTGGAAAAGTTACTTTACAGTCAAGGAGGACGAAATATACTTCTACCATATCGAGTGGAATCGACTAAGCCCGAAATTTTTCAGTATTATAATATAGGCACATTGAATGAAAACCGCAAGAGTTAAATACAGATGAAATTTCAACACTTTGATATGAACCATTAGAAATTGTAATAGCGATCTTGAATGAAGTATGAAACTCTGCGAGGGTTGATCTAAATATAGAGTAACGGGTGCAGAGGGGTATAAATATAACACCTGTAGGTGTATCTCTATGTGTAGACAGTATACACGGGTCATAGGAGTTTACAGGTGAAGTGAGATAAATATATTTTTCATATCGGACAATGCTTCGATCTAGCGACCTATCTCAATGTTGTTATGCAAATATGAAGAAACATGCGTAAAAATGATATTAAAAATTAAAAAACGAAAATTTGTATACTTTTTTTCAAAGATAATGGTTTGCCGAATGCCCCGTACTATGAGATATTTGCGGTGGGATTTTGTCGCGGTATACCGAATCACGCATCACTGCTACGCACTTCTTGAATCCTCCCCGGGCCTTGCGTAACCAGAACGAGGACGCGTTTAACATTGGGTTTAGCGGGGGTCCTGGTGACCTTCAACTTGAAGGGGAAGCCCTTTTCCACTCGCGCGCTCTCTCTCGCTCTTTCGATTTCTCTCACTCTCTCCTCATACCACCATTCAACAAACTCAACTCTCGGAAGGAATGGGAGGAGGAGGGAGCGGCCGGTGAATGGGCCGGAATATTCCACTAGGTTTTGCGGGACAAGGACAGCAGCTACGCCGCACCATCGGATCCTTTCGGCCCTTTTGAACCCCTCAAACTCTACCCCCGCGACTCTGCCAAATGTACGACGCATAAGCCGCATCGATCCGGTTGAACTTTACTCTTTATATGTACTTTAGTTTCTACTCTCGCTTTTTCAATCTTTCACCTCTCTATATTACGCCTAGAATTTAATTCGTCTACGCGTTAATACGCGTTTCCATTTCTTTCACACGATGAATATCCAGTATTCCTAATTTCTATACACGCGTATATTCGTTCAATTGAATCACTTAGTTTTTTCATAACATGTAAATAACTCAATGTACTGTATTTATTATGTTGTTACTATTATTAGATTCCTGACTGATAGTTCTACAGGGGTTAATCAACGTTCGGAATTTGCAATCAAGTGTTGATTCGACGTAATCGAAATTGAGTAAACAGTTAACTGGTGACTGGCTAATTGCGTCCTTGGAGGTCGTCGTGCTTAGAGATTCCCTCGAGGTGTTTGCCTTGCATTTTAATCGATCGCACGTGACTACCTGACGTAAAGATTTATATTTACATCTAAATATAGCGGCGCAACGTCGCGTTCCACGTATACATATAAATATATACGGAACTATGCTATTTCCCGCTTTTGGTATAAATGGATACGAATGAATCGTTGCACATATTCCCCTGTCTTAGAAAAAGATACCATTATACGAATTATTATTTTCGGATTCGGTGTCCCAACCAACGTTTTATGTCCACTCAAAACGCCTTTTCCCTTGCCTCTATAAAATCTGTAGTATAAATTTCTATGATATTCGAAGACACGCTAAAGGATCGCGTGACGATTACGTCTCCTTTTATTCGAGGGAAGCCTGCAGACTATAGGCGCGTTTAGTTAATCGATTGAATACCCATGAAATTAGCGAACGCCTGCAAGTTTGTATACAACGGTATTGCATGCGAAGTCATGAATATATGGTAGTGAAAGGAATTCGAAGATTCACATAATTCAATAACTAATTTTTCGATTAAGGGAAAAGATTTCAAAGTTTAAACCATCTTTCGATCTAAAGTATATTACAATCGAATCGTTTATCCGTTAGATAAATTCAATATCTTATACCCTCATTAAAAGGCTGAAACTTTCGCGACAGTTTGAAGCCAGATTAAATTTCGTTCGGCTAGATATTAAGGAACGATTATCAATCGATCAGCTAATTAATCTAACCTGATAAAGATTTACCATGTATTATTATATACCACGTACGCTTTGTCGCGTTTGTTTGCTTATTTTTTAGAAGAGATTGTTAACAAGTTGCAGGTATGCGGACGGAGTTCGTCTACGATCTATGGTAATGGTAAAAATAAAAAGTAAATAGCAGTTTGTCGTATACTCTCTCTAGCATCGGGTATACGTTTGACTACAGAGTGACGCGCATAACTGATAGATCCTGAGTCGTTGAGAGCAACGACCTCGGCGTGCAATTCCGTACTTACTTTTTAATAACATTCACAAATCGTGGATTGCAGGCGCGTTCATTTGACAGACAAACTCAAGATGAGTTAGAAAATACAGGGACTAGTTTTTCATCGTGTTTCATTGTTTCGCATTCTATTAAATAGAAGCAGCTCATTGGGCAGTAGCCAATTATTTTTCATGAAACGAAATGACTATAATAATTGCACAAAGAAATGTCGAGAAAGTATTTTCTACACTCGTACAGAACAGGTTATAACACATTCTGTAACAGCATTCTAAATTATTTGTTTTTCATTTTTTGTTTTTATCGACTGATAGAACCAGACAAAAATAATAATCAACGTTGTTTTACGCTGATTTTCTAAATCTCAATACTTTTCGATTCAATTTGTTGTCAGCAGGTTTTTTGAATTTCAATGAGGGTATAATTGGATCAGTTTTACAGTTAGTATTGATTGTACTCTCTGTCTGAACTAAACTACGTACAGTGTGAGTATATAAAAACTTTAATAGGTACAGGAGTCATTGTTAAATTACTTCGAAGTCTTTCGCCTATTGACACAAATAACATAACGTGCGTATCATACATTATACTGAATTGAATCAGGACAAATGAATTGAAAACGAGTTGAATTATAAGTTTGACAATGACCTATGAAAAATCTGACTACTCACCACTTATATTGCTGAGGTTTGAGTTTAATATCCGCAAACTGGATTTAGACACGAGGAAATGTTTATAACATCCCCAAACACTGTTCAGTATTAAACACACAACTTGAGCCGGCATGAAGGCAAGGCGCCATCTTTGCTGTATAATTCTGAATCTGTATACTGGAAGACAGCTGCTGCAGCGCGCATTGCCAGAAACCTCGACTAAGGAGAAGATAGATACATTGGTAAAGATAGATGTACCATAATGAAGAAATGCGTAATATATGCACTCGTGAATTGAATAAACTGATTAGCCCCTTTTCGATCAACTCTAAAGGAGTTATCCAGCATTTCAAGTCGGATTAATTTTCTCAATTAGAAACTCTATAGGTCGTAAAATGTCGCAATTTAGGGACACATTAGTAATCAGCGAACGTAAGACATCATCATTGATCGATAGATTATAGTTATGGTCAACAGAAACAGATTCTTTGGTTTTTTTATCTTCATACAATGATAATTAATGTCTTGAATAATTTTCAAATTCTCCCCCTTTGGAACTCATAATTATTGGAAATATTTGATCGGCTTTACACTATGTATTCATTAGCGGTATTTCGGTATGAATAGGTACAAGATACAGGACTATATGTAGACTACATCATGGATTATGTATGATACGACACAGCCCACTTTAGTCTATAGCGAAAATGTAATGTTTGACTTTGGCTGACCTTGGTTAAAATAAAAATAGTTCAGAAGCCACCTTAAATATGCTTATCCGTTTATATTAAAGAAGAACCAGAATTTCGAAATTTTTTGAAGCTTATAAAGTTGCATCGATTGAGTTTCGTGCAAATCATACATTTACCCTTGTTTCCATATTTTTTAAACAGTTCAATGTTTTTGAACTTGAATAATTTATAAACCGAATAAATCGCAGTTTAGGAAAGCTAAACTAATCGTACAATTTCCCGAACTTTGCAATCACATGCATCGCAGGTATACGTGAAACAGACAAAAAGACGGAATAATACTCACCGGTAATTTTCATCGATAAATCCGCAACATGTTAATCAATCTTCGATTTAATATCGTGGGATTGATCGAAGCTGGCGTGCAACATCAAATACAGTACACAGTCGTAGGTACTGAATCTTTAAAGAGATATAATAAAACGGACCAACAATATCGAATATTTTCACGATATGATTAATTTCTGGTTTCTTCTATTTGATATCTTATTTGAGCTACTGCGTGGGCTGAAATTGACATGGTATAGACCATGAGAGGTTAAAAGAGCAACAAATTTCATGTGCTTCTTTCCTGGATTCGGTTAATAAATGAGCTGCAAGAAAATGCGTTACTCTTGAATCTTGCGACGTTGTTTGATTCAAATGTTTGTCGTACTAGAGCTGCCATCTACAATTGATGGAATGAACTCATAAAGTAATAGAAATGTTGGAACGAATTGAATTATTAATTTGTTTGCCGGTTTTCAATAAAGACATTCATTATTAGACTTTTAGAATATTGAGGGATTAGTTGAGATAATGATATTAATTAATCCATGAAAATAATCATGGTACAAATTTATTTCAGCCCATGTATTTATACACAAGTTCTAGAAGCGTTCAAATATTTCTTTTTTGAAAATAGTATATTGTGTATCAAGGGCGTAAAGTGGGCTTTTTCAGACCATGTGTGGAGTTTGCAGTACGAGTCGGAGGCGCGCTAGCACGAGCCGAAGACGAGTACTGCAACCACACGAGACCAAAATGCCCACTAGCCCTTGGTGCACAACATATTTTTTGTAACGCATGTATTGATTTTTGCGTTTTTTGTGGTTATCAGCGGCACTGAGGTAGCGGGCGAAAAAAGTTCATTATCGCCCGCTACTAACTTTTTTTGCCCGCCGGTACAAAAACGTTCACTTTACGCCCGATTTTTAGGTAAAAAAAACGCGAAAATCGTGCACGTGTTACAAAAAAGAATTTATTATGAAATATACATACTTTATGAATGCACTAAAGTTTATTCATGTTTTATAAGGTTATTGATGATGTATTTATGTAACATGTTCTACTCTAGTAGAAAATCTCCATTATATAAGGTAATCCTAGTAAGAAATCACGATTATTGATTGAAACTCACAAATAAAAAGGAATTAGAAGGTAAAAAAGAAAAATGAAATTTTTAATAAAAAAAAAATCCATTAGTTCAAATCTCCAATGACCAGAGGGTCGTCATTTATATTAGGAAAAAAAAGAATTAGAAATCAACGAGAATGTGAAGAAAAATATCATAACATCGGATTATTTCGCAGATTATTTTTACCTGACGCCTCCAATTATTAAACTCTTTGCAATTCTGGATTCAGATTTCGAGAAAAGATAGACGAACAAGAAAAAACGAAAAATATTGTAATATAAAAATAACATTGAGTTTCAATTGCGGTCAATAATTTTCAGCTAGAGAGGCATTATTGAGAAAAATTATTTGATAACTGGTCATAATATTGGATTAAGTCACAATAGTAATACAGTAAACGAGAATCGATTGGTGCATCAGATTTTTCAAGATTTCAAATTGAAATTGGCGTCGATACTTGTACAATATTTTTTTCTGTTCGAAATATTTCCAAATCGAAAACCATAATTCATTTCAATTTACTGGTAATATACTGGCTATAATACAGCCACAGAGTTCCTATTGCGGATAGAGTAAACAACAAGTCGCTAAACGAAGAACATTGGATTTCGAACTATTCCATCAGCAAGGGTCAACTTTTTGCGTTGCTCTTCGTCCAAATTATGAATGTTGATAGTAAGGCTGAAAAAAGTATACCATGTTACAAGAATAGTACATTTTGGGGTTATAAGCTTCACAAATTAAAGAAATGACAATAATGATAATAATAATCATGAAGATACTGATTCGTAGACTATGGCAGAAGATTCTTTTTAGATCATTGAGATATTTACTAAATTCAAGAATTCAAGTGTAAACTTTCTATGTAGGCTTTATTTGGGAACTTACTCTTCGGTATGTACCCTAGCCCGATAAGCAGCCAAGTGAGCATAGTAAGTTGGAGCAGGATAGCTGACCGAACGCGTGCATCTTGAGAACATGTGACATAGATAATATGTCAACTGCTCGATTTCGTCTTCAGTCATGTTACTTTCATCCCACAGACATCTGTACTTTGTGGGTCTAGCTACACCCTGAAAATTAACAATGATGATCAGCCAGTTGGAAAAAAACAGGAAATGAGAAATGCATTTAGGTCAATTTTATTTCACAATTCTAAGCATGAAGTATGATAATTGTTCGCTACATGCAGATTGAATTTATAACTTCAATGGATCTACAATCTTTATGAATACATATAAAACGTTGAAATTGTTTGTAATAGAATTTACCTGGATACTGGCGTGTGATACGAGATAAAAGTCAATGTGTGCCGGATGAGTTATCACAGTATCCACCACAGTGCCAGCTTGTACGTTGCCGTTTCTATCGTCAGAATTTCTTTTATCTGTTGGAAAAAGACGAACGTGGTGCCGTTTTTGCACAACCAAAAACGTGATCGGAGGTTTGAAGCTAGGACTCAATGATATACAAGCTCTTTTAATTGCTTCAAGTTCTCTGCTTAGAACTTGACCAAATTGACCTTCGCTTACACCATCTCTGTAAAAATATCAATTAATATTCGGTAACAGTGAGTAAAATTTGGGCACTAAATACCAAAAAATCGATAAATATAAGTTGACTCATTCCTGGGTATAACTCACCTGTAGAAAATGATTTGTTGAGGCTGGTGACCAGTCGTTTTGTAAAAGAACATCAATTGTTCCCGAACCATTCTCTGAAGGTCTAAAATGATTTCTTCACGTGGCGGTTGTAGCTGAGTTTTAATATTGTACATAAACTGTGCTCTTGCATCGTGACTAGCAGCTACCTAAAATTGCATGTGGAGCACGGGGAATAGATTAGAAATACTTTTGGTAAGTATGAGTGGTTTCAATTCCTTCAAATAAATCTTATAAGATTTGCCAATCAGTAACAAACTTACCGCAGCTATGGAAGGTACGTCTGTAGCATCTGGTGGTGGATGGGTCACATCGGCACCGATAATTATGCAAGGCTTGTTCAGGCATTTTGGTCTAGAAGAATAAGAACAAATCAGCATTACATAAAACTGTAATGTTTTTCAGAATCATATCTTAAGTCCGGCAAATAAATTCAAACAGATTATACGTACTTTAAATTGCCATCCATGAGTGTATGGTTGACACCGTTCAATTTTGAATTTATTTTCAACAAGATATTTGACGTTGTAGCTGTTGTAAGTCGGGTCAAGGTTCTTGCTCGAATGCATTGTGTTAGAACGCCGATTTTTATTTCTGCACTCTGTTTCACTTTGCCTGTGGAATAGAAAGCAAAAATTATTAGCATATGGTTGAAAGAACGTGAAGTATACATGTTGTAAATAGACATTTTTATACATCTTCTAACTGTAAATCAGTAGATCTGTGACATAAAAGACATATTCTAGCCCAATAGAAAGTAGAAAATATCGTAAGGCAGACCCGTTCGGAAAACTTACTGTAAGCAGTTCCACGATCAGGAAGAACCACTATGATTAGTTTCAAATTTTTGTTTTTTTCAAGAAACTCAAACACTTTACGAACATCACGCGTGGGTGGTTCCATTGATATAAAAGGTGTGAGTGGCTCACCAAGCATCATGCCACAAGTCCTTCCTATATTGAATCAATTGTAAACATTTACGAATTGAGAATAATATTTTTGATGAGTGATCTAGATCACTTGATAATAAGCATCATCTCATTTACGACGATTATACAGCAGATTATACCGTTGGTAATAAGCTCTCCAGAAAGTTTATGCAGATCTCTTTCTGACGTGTATTGGCCATTCACATTGAGAATAGTCCAAGATTTAGGTTCGAGTTGAGCTGCTCTATTGAACTTTGAAGCATTCCAAACTCCGCGACTCACTTTAATCGGTCGATCATACATCAGCATTGGTGGATCAAGCACTCGAGCTGGAACCTTTTCAAATCCACCACCGACTGATAGACCGAACTCTTTCACGCAAGGATCATTATTAAAGTTGATGGACGCAAACTGTAATTCATACAAATTTGAATATAATTCTAGCATAAAAGGAATGTACTCAATTTCTCATTAGCTTATGATGCATAAAGTAGGTCTCTGGTCTTATGTATTTACTAGAGAATTCTAGATTCGCGATATTGAGATGATCGAAGCAAGAACTCACCGCATCCATAATCTTTTGTTTACGGACGTCAGCACTGGTTGCAGCAGATTTTATCATATTAGATGTTTGGATTTCATCCATTTTTTTCATCGTTACTTGGCCCGGGGTAATTGTACAGAGCTGTAAAATAATTAGAGCTGTAAATTTCATATATTTACAGATAAATATCACACGTTCAGATACAGTTTTATAAACTCCTAATTTACCGGAATAAACGAGCAGTCCTATAGTTCAATGTAAAACTATATTGCCTCATATCTTCTAGTCTTTATTTCTACTCAAACCTTTATTTACCTCAGCTGGAACATAAATTTGTCTATTACGCCCGCCGACCCATACACAGGGCAACTCTGGGTGTTGTATTTTATAACGTTTTTCTTTCAGGAAATAGTCATAAACTGTCGTCTGTACTCCACTATCTAATTTGAACGTGCTACTGACTGCGCTGTTCATAAGATCATTTATACGCTGAGTTCGTTTGGATGTGGGATGACCAGGGATTTCGTATATAACTTTCAGCCCTAGGGATGTAGAATTTCAGTAAATGATCAAAGTATCAGTAAAACTTTGTGAAACTTATGGCAGTAAAAACGCTTTGATTAATCCATATGATATAGACCTTTAAGCTGCTTTGCAATGTGATTTTTCATGCGGTTCACATCGTTAGGAGTAAATCTCCTTCCACACAGTTCTCGCATGAATTCTACGACGTTTATAGCCTTTGGAAATCCTTTATGAGCCACTGTTGAATGAAAATATTTTGAGATTTTGAGATAGGTTTTCCAAGTTTGACTATATTTAATAGTTGTTTTTCATCTGGGAACATTTATTTACCGTCTACATTCAGGAATGGCTTCCAACCGACAATAGCGGACTGAAACATTCCCACCCACAACTCAAGACCATTGCCCAAATCAACCACCTGACCTTTTGGTGGTGAGAAAAATGATCGCCCAACCTAAAGTAAGCAGAAAATAAATTGGATTAGCTACTGCAAAATGTTTATTCATTTTATCAAATTGTTTCTTGAACAAGCAAATAATTTTCAGGTGGCAATTGAAAAAATAAGATATTTCTCGTTATGTTATTGTTTACATAGAATTACCGTGACGCATCTAGATGCAGGTCCATTGCGCAAAACAACATCGATCACCTGTAGCCCAGTTTGATCAAATCCAGACATACCAACGGCGATCCGGGGCAACCAAGAGAGGTCAACGTCGGCAACTTTGGAGATGACTACCTTGTACGTTCTGTTTTGCTCCCTCTCATGATCGAAGACTTCTACTTCAGCTGCCATCTGATTGTATGAACGGTTGAAAAGTTATAATAACATGGATTCAAGTGGTAAATGAACAAAAATTGGTTTTGGGACCTAGAAAATATATTCCTTGGATAACAAGACAACGCAATATATAATTGATTAGGTATGTCGCAAGATTTCTGGGATTCAATGGGGTCAGAAGAACACCATGAAAATGGCAGTAATCAGTGTTTTTATTCATAGGAATGTAACTTACACTTTGTCCAAACGGAAGAAGACCACTGCTGTAAAGATTTTTCCTGCCGTCGAAAGCAGGGTGTCGATTAGGGAAGTACTGCTGATGAACAGCATTGTAAGCCTTTCTTAGCATGAATTTTGGTTTGTCGGGTTCAAAGGCGACGTCATAGTGCACGGCATGTGGATTGAAATTCTTGGCGAATGAAATTGACATAACATTTGCTTCCACGGTAATGGGCCGTCCTGCAGTTCCTGCCTTATTTGGATTCTTTCGACATGGGATTAAGCTCAATTTTGCCATTGCATCTACAGTCGATTTCATAGCACTTGGTGAGCCAGACTGTTGGCAAAAATATCAATTTTAGATTTGTCTTTCGTATTTTTAAAGTTTTCAGCATAATTTTTTTCACTCAAGCAGTGAACGATAATGAATCATGCCATTGGAAACTGTGTATAATAACACAGAGTTATTTGTTAATTGTGAAAATATTTTTAAGATTGCTGCAGAGCTTCTAGCTTTAACATTTTTCAGACTGTGAAAGATTTTCCAGAGCAAATATTATTAGTGCAATTTAGAAAAGTTTAATAACTCTACTTCAGATAATTAGGAAATAATATGTGAGATTTAGTTATTTTGCAGTTCAATCAGATGTGAAACAACAGATGTGAAACACAAGCGCTGAGCATTAATCAGTAAAACACTTAGTTGTAATAACCGAGCTATCATTTCTAAATATATCGATACCACATTCTGAATTCCACGTTGTTTTATCAAACTCATTGACTTTCTGTAAATGCCTGAAATTTAGTAAATAAGAAGCATACTTTAGCAGGTGATTGCTGTGGTCTTTGTTGAGGAGCTTGTTGAGGAGCTTGTTGTGGTTGCTGTGGTCTTTGTTGAGGAGCTTGTTGAGGAGCTTGTTGTGGTTGCTGTGTCCTTTGCTGAGGAGCTTGTTGTGGTTGCTGTGGTTTTTGTTGAGGAGCCTGCTGTTGTTGTGGCGGAAGCTGAGGAGCGATTTGTGCTCGTGGTTGTTGCCCTTGTTGTGGACCTGTTTGCTGCCCAGGTCCACGCCAAGCAGCCTGTTGCTATGGAACATACCGTAACGAATATGAAATGGATTGAAAATAACAAATCTGATTTTGTGAATCTTCCATCTACCGTAATAGCTTAATAGAAACAGAGATAGAGTCTGAGCTATAATGTAATTAATGCATAAAACTTCAGTTCTAAATATTTTTCCAAACAATTTGATGACTGTTTTTTTTTTTTACGAATGCATCGATGGATAACAAGCTGTGAAGTTACAAGAGTCTATAAAACCTATGAGAAATATGGTTGTTTTTGTATCTTCATCGAAATCCTGAATAATGTCTGTTCTTTCCAGTTCTATTTTTTAATTCCCACCCAAAATCGTCCTTATACCTGTGGTTGGCCGGGAGCATGTTGTGGAGATGGTGTGGGTGCTCCAGGTCGAGGTCCCCATGCCGGTGCTGCCTGAGGAGGGCCAGCCGGAACTTGTCCTGCTGGTCCCGGAATCGATGGCGCTGCTTCTCCGCCTTTGCCTTTGCCTCTACCTTTACCTGTACCACGACCTATTCCCACAGAAGGCTGTGCAGTTGAAACTGCTGCAGGTAAAGATTGAGCAGGAGCTATAACCTGCGGAGCCTTTGGAGGCGCTGGCTCCGATACAGAGGCAGCAGGCTGAGTTTGAGGAGCTTCAGGAGCTTGAGAAGTTTGAGGAGTCTCCTCTTTTTGTCCTTGCTGTTGCTTCCCCTTGTGTCCTGTTACAGAAAGGATTGTTTTATGTGCCACAATTGCAGCTTTGATGTGATCGAAGGTATTGAATGATCAGAATGAATCAGAGGTGTTAAATTTTCTTGTTACTTTCGACTCGTAAATAATTTGTATGTAATAAGCTAAGACCACTATGATATTATATGGTGTTTCCACGCTGATATCAAACTTTATAAAACCACAATTCTGAGATTAGTGAATTGTCAGATATTTAACTGCTCGTCCACTATTCCCTTCTTAGGTACATTAATGATATTAAGGTTTGTAGCAATGGGAAAGTGGGATAAATAATTTTTGTAATCTAAATAACGCAGGAATTTTATGTTGGTAAATAAGAAAAAAAATGTACGATGTTCGATCTTACATTGCTAACAACAAAGTGCGTAGAAAGTAGAAATAAAATGGCGAGTAATGGTAGAGTTGAAGGGGAATAAAACAGCATAAAATAGAGTTGTGTGTATACAACTGGAGATTGTATGACTTGAAACCGCAGTACGATGGAGTTACAGATAATATCAAAAAATAAACAACAAATACTAGAGATTTTTACAAACATGGCACATTGACAATGTGGTGATGCATGGCAACAAACAATACGGAATTCTACCTGAATGTTGTCAAGGACATTTATTATTGGATCTGGAATTGAGTATTCGTTTGTATTTAGATCTGAAAATTTTAGCAATCATTAGATGACTAATTGGGGATACTCTCGTTGTGCTAAAACTACGCCAGGGTATGAGATACTGCAAATTACAACATATTGCAACGTTTACTGCGTTTGATAACGTTTTTTATGCGGTCATTACTGAATAGTTCATTCACGTTTCTTACCTTTTTTCTTCCCCATGTTAATGCACTTATAATTTCAGTATATGCGGGTTTTACAACCGGTAAGAATAATGAGGTCGTGGGCTAGGAAAGTTCGCGAATATTAGGACAGTGTAGCTGGGTATTGCGGTTGGATAAAGAGTATCGTAACGTTCAGTAAACTCTCGATATGTCAACTGACGTTCTCCAGACGGATAATATCAAGACTCCGTATTGCCCTATTTTGTCACATTGGTCGGGGCTCCACAAAACGTAACGAATAAAAAGCCTTTCATACGTGCATAGGTGTACACGCAAGACGTAATCTACGTCAGATTTGACTAGTTTTAAGAAGTGAATAGTTATAAACTATTCTCGACCAATCACATGCGAGGTTAGGCTTGCATTCGCCAGTCCAAAGGTTTTGGGAGTCCACAGACGAGTCAAATCGAACGAATTTGATGGCCACATCTGACACATGGGTCCCGATGGTCCGAAAGCTTGATTCAACGAGTTAATAGTGGTGCCATCTATTAGCTAGAAATTTTCGCACGCTAAATTCTCCGAATGTAGATAGCTTTACATCTTGGGATGGGGATTAAACTATTTCTACAGTAATAAGTATTGTTGTGGATGAAATAGTGCTTGGTACTAGTCGAGTGCAAGAAATCATTATATTGCTCTAATTAGATATCACCGTCTCACGCGGCAGCCATGTTTACTGTGTCAGTGTGTGTATCTATGTGCCAGCTGTCACAAGCATATTAAATTAAGATTTTATTAGAAGTTCAGGCTTATTTGTGGCTAACCTCCGCTATTTCACCCAAAACGATTTTAATCAAGGAACATTTCGTACACATCAGATTCTCGAAATAATTCTTTATTCTCGAGAATTTAGCGTGCGAAATGTACTCGTAGGTGTGTACATGTGTATGTGCCGTTACCCCCACCATGGGACTCCCTACAGCCTTAAAACTGTTGTGATAACCGTTTAGTATAAAGTAGAATCTTCCCGCATTTTATTTATTCTTACAACTTATAGATTTCTTTTCAATAACACTTCCAATATTAATACAAAAAGCAGTAATTCTCTAAACCTTATACTTCGTTCACAGTTTTAGGTTCATCATCAGCTTCTTCTTTTTTCAAATGACTTCAATCTAACCGTGAATATTCAAATAATTAAAGAATTAAAAATGTTACGAAATGTTTACAACCTACTACGAGCAACGGTATGTATTACTACATCTATAAAAGTTCAACATTAAATTATCTTCGAACTAAATTTAACCTCACTTTTCAATCTATTCTATTCTTTACCACAGAACGGGACTCAGGCAGTGGTCAAACGGACCTTGAATCTAGTTCCCATTGTCGTTGAACAAACAGGACGCGGTGAACGAGCATATGATATTTATTCCCGGCTTTTAAAAGAGCGGATTATTTGTCTCATGGGACCGGTATATTATTTAAATATTTACAATTCACGAATAACTGACTCTATTGAACATCAATAATCGCCATTATTTTATCCAGAATTAAAAATTTGCGTGTAGTTTATGTCCCACGATATTTTCGCATCTGTGACAATAATCTTATGAATTATAGATAACAGATGATGTCTCTTCGCTGGTAGTTGCACAGTTGTTGTTCCTCCAGTCAGAAAGTAGTAAAAAACCAATTCATATGTACATAAATTCACCTGGGGGAAGTGTCACTGCAGGCCTGGGAATTTACGATACGATGCAATACGTACTGCCACCTGTAGCAACGTGGTGTGTTGGCCAAGCTTGCTCAATGGCTAGTTTACTTTTGGCTGCCGGAGCCCATGGGATGCGGCATTCATTGCCTAATGCTAGAATAATGATTCATCAACCTTCTGGAGGGGTCCAGGGCCAGGCAACAGACATCCAAATTCAGGCTGAAGAGATCCTCAAACTGAAGAAGCAGATCAATAGACTCTATGTTAAACACACTGGGCTTGAACTGCTTCGGATAGGTAAGTCTTGCTTCATTTTCAGGTAAAATAAAATACTGTGAAGGACTGAATTCTGGGGCCTAATGCTCTGAGAGAATCGATGAAACATATTTAGATAATATTCAACAATTCTTGTGGTTTCAATTTCAAGATACATAAAATAATCAAGGAACTGCATTATTTGTCTTGAGTATTGATTTGAGATTAACGAAAATAGTAAACAATTTGATTACAATTAGTTATATTGATAATCATAGAAAACAGCATGGAAAGAGATAAATTTATGTCGCCAACGGATGCTAAGGAGTTTGGAATAATAGACAAAGTGTTAGAACATCCCCTGCAAGAGAAGGACAATAACAATTCTTCGTCCCAATTGTTAGAAAAATCTGTAACTAGTGCCCCGACACCTTGAGTTTGATTGATATGTATTCGGTTGTAAATAGCAGAGTCTATTATAAAACGTTTTTATTAATAATATAATATTTAATAAACATAATTATAAAACTGTGTCTGTTTATTGTAGCTAAGCAGAGTACGGTAAGGGTGTGATTACATTTATCGTTGTTACTGTGCCATCAGTACGTACAGTGTAGGCTTTTTAATACCCTCAATGAAAAGGTCCTCTCAAATACTAGAAAAATGTAAACATACACCAAACACAGACGCTAAGCGATTTATCATAATGTTAAGTTTTATTGTCTCATATTGAACGACGATCTAGTATAGAAGTATAAAATATTATCACGTAACGCTATGTTTAGTAGTGAAACAATGGTCAACAATCTAAAAATTAGTAGCAAAGCTATATACATAAATAAATTTTATATAATATTCGGTCTTAGATTAATTGAGTACATCACTGGCAGTGTGGAATCATAAATTTTTATATAAAAAATAAAAAAAGGTTGAGAGGTTTATTTGAAGTACTGCTAAAAATGTCATCTGAGTTTATTTTGATTCCGTTTAGCTTCTTATCGATTAAAGAATAGATTTTTATCCTTTTTTGTTCTCGGCCTCCAATTTACAATTCAAAGCCCAGACGCTGTTACGTTATCAAATTTTTCTTTATCAATTAAATGAATAAAAAATGAACCATATTAACGTAATCAAATTTCTTATCACATAAGCAGTTTTTGCTATGCTACTAGATACGATTAATAAAATAAAGTAATACAACATAACGATTCAAGAAATAGATATCTAGAAAGGCGATCATTGTCAATGAAACCCTAAAAAAATGTTAAAATGGAAGGCAATTGAAATCACAATGAGCAATAACATTGAAGAAAATAAGCTACTGGCAGGGATGTTAATTGAAAAAGAAATTTAATATACCAGAAGCGAAAAATATGCGAGTCTGATTCATATTTTTCAATTATTCAATGAATCAAATCTTTCAATTTTACCCTATAAGTATTTCATCTGAGAAACTAAAAACTGTACCTACATTTGAAAAAAAATCTACCTTAGAATATAATGTAATCTGATTAAAATAGGATCGGTTTAGTCCAGTAGCTTTTCTTCCCCTGTGATGATGGTGAAATTTATTTTATTGAGGACAGACCTGAGCATGTGCAAGCATCAGAATGTCCTTTTTCTCTTTAGGGAATCTCAATTCGCGACCAGCTAATCGAGCTGTTTCTAATTCCCTCTCGGCCAAAGCCAACTCCATAGCAACAATCCCTCCTCCGCTTTCATGTTCTCTAGCAACCCAATCAAGAGCCATCTGGCTGCGCATGTCATCGTCGAGTGCCCGGTGGCTATAATGTGCAACAACTTCCTGTCTGCTGCACTGTCTTTCGCGCATAGCTTTTAATGATCCATTCCAGTGCAAAAGCTGAAAGACAGTCATCAGTTCTTGGAATTCTAGCATCGTTCGACCACGATTACATTCCAGCATGAATCTAAAAGCTCCGATTCCTGTATTTGGGTCTTCTTTCTCATCTCCACTTCCCTGGAAAAATTCATTCAACATTTTATACTTAAAATACACATCATTCATTACAAAGGTGATACATTTCATGATCTGGCACACCTTTTACCCTCTCCTCTACCCCACAAGCCTGTAAATATATCATTCATTGTGTACTGGTAAGTGGGTGTTGTTTAACTATTAAAAAGAATGCAAAAAAGAATCTAATGCAATGAGAATAATCTTTCTAAATGATTTCTATTCATGACGTTCTGGTATTTAACGAATCGTTAGCTACAACCTACGAATTATGGGCAACAGCAGACATATTTTAATATATCCATATGTCAGATTATTATATAATGCATCGAAAATAGTCAAAATTAATGACAAAAGTACCTGCGACTGACTGCCAACCCCGTTAGGTGTAGATGATGGTTTTGCAAAACTAGCTCTAGCTTCTGCAACAGCCTTTTCAATAAAATCATCCGTAATACGTCTAGAGGGATGTTCATTGAACACAGAGTTCATGAGCGCGATCTTAGCTGCTGATCGACGTGCTTCAGCTTTGGTTGGGCAATTTTGAAAGCTACCAAAACATGAGCCACCCGGAAGAGTGACGTAGCAGACATAGGGTGGACTGGCACCAGGAACCGACTCGTAAATCACTAAGGCTCCATTCCGTAACTCTGTTCCTCGACTCTGTTTCATTTGCCAAAACTCTTGCAGGGCCTCAACGACATTAACTAATTTGTAAAAATGAGAACAAAGGTTTACATTTTGTATGGCAAAAATGTTTTTTTTAGTTTTTGGTATTTTCAGGGAAGTAGCTTTGTTGAATAGTTTCAGTAACAAACAAATTACTTATAATCTTGATGCATGAGACACGATAATGTGTCGAAATTTTGTTTTTATCTGGAAACTAATGAATATCTAAGTATTGTCATGTTTTATAAATAAAAATATATGCTTACCTCTCCCATATCCCTGAGTGTGCTTAGCAAAACTGTTGACCACAGCGTCGACAGCTTCTCGCAAGACTTGCTTGGCTCTGGCGTCAACCAGACCACTTCCGACCCCCATACTTTCTGGAACACGAGGCTTTGTCTTAGCCGGCATCACGCCTTTCATTAAATCTTCAGCAGATCCCAATCATTAACTCTGTAACAATTAATGATTGTGTGAATATAATATAGCATAGAATCACATTAAAAAGGGAATAAACTAGAGTTTCGAACGCTCTCAAGTTTAAGAATTAATTTCTAATAGTTTTGGAAATTTTTTACTGAATTTAGAAAAACTATAAATGATTGCAATATTTTTTTGTTTCTCTTGTTAATCAATGCAATTCTGAGTCCAAATAATACACGAATATAAATTCCTTTCGTTTTTTACTGATTCGCAGATTATAAAGTGGGTAAAAATTTTGCATTGATCAATGGAATATAAAGAAAATTGTAGATTTTTATTTTGAATTCATCCAAACTATTTTAATTATTTTATCAACATTACCAATTCTAAGAATCATAAAAATTGGTCCCAAATTATTGCAGATTGCCAATAACAGCATAAGTTGAGCCCAACTTGAGCATACATATATTGAAAATGGCCTTTTATATAGATTACTGCCATATCCTCTGGCAAAAATCGTGTTGGGGTCAATAAACTACGCAAAGGTAACAGAAAAAGAAAAAAATGATGTATCATCATAAAATACAGATATCTTTCACTATAGGTGAGGTCTACCAGATGTAATACAGTAATTCATTTATTTACGAGTACTTTGATTTCACCACCCGGTTTGCAGGGGACTATTATATATACGAATAATAATATATTATGTAGATTGTATATAAAAACTAACACTCGACCTTTACCGAGGTATAAATTATCACAAAAATCTCTGTCCGAACTTTAGGCTCTCCCGAGTCCCGTAGGCTCCAGATTTCATAGGAAGGAATTCGCGTAAATTATTTCTCGTTGGGCACCGAGCTGTGGTATTAAATTGCGAGACATATATGTATGTATAACGCGTATAATGGCCCCTCGACCACTAGCCACTGATGATTCCCAGAAAGCCAGTGGTTCTCTCTCTCCTTAAGAATAGAAGCAACAAATTTGTGATCTTATACCTCTTACCTACCGTTCTTAAATGCAGTTTACATACAATTATGGGAAGCCATTTGTAGGACGAAACCAAGAAGAGGTGACATGAACGAGTGGGTAAGCAACTATACCCCATTGACTTTCACATTGCAGATGGACAATCGTTCGCTCATTCGTTGTCCTTTCCTTTACCTCGCTCCCCTCTATTACCGCAGCCAGTAGTCATCTTCGGGCTTCATAACACAGCGCCACTATTTCTGGGTGGGTAATACCACAACTATTCCATAAATTTACAGTTTTACACGTGGAGATCTTCTCCGGTAATGATCGAGATATCGGTACAGATTATTTAAGTACAGTTCAGTATCCCATAAGGTGACCGCTCGAGATCAAGGATCTTTCTCTCAGAAGTTAACGTCTCCTCAATTCCCCGCTCTTCAATGTAGGCAATCGCGATTGCGAATATCTGGGATGACATAACCTTAAATGTATGATGCGCGCGATTAGCGAAGCGATAGAGTAGGGAAAACCAGGAGAGGGGACGTAATCCTCTTTTGAGGAACTGATTAAAGTTTCAGGGGGTTCAACTTGTAAGGGACTTGGCTGCAACGGCTATTTGAGGTTGCGGATATAGGTTAAAAATTACAACAGTATTTCAGAAGTTCGATTTCATTACCGAACATCTTATTATTTTACTCTTGATTTTTTTTCTCCGTTTTTCTCAAGGGGCAGACCCTCGAAATTTTTACTGCATTCAAGCTTCGAGTTTTACCAGCTGGACCGACTTGAGAGCCTATTATAATAAAAGAGAAAACGGTTAGCAGAAATTGTACATACTTCGAACGAGCACCGGTTGCAATTACTGTATAATTACTACAATTTGTAATTTGACCTGGTAGATAATAAACATGCATAATAAAGTTTTTTATTCCGTAAAATTGTAAGCAATTCTAATCCTATCGCACATTATAAAATACTGAGACGAGGATCGCAACTTCTGATCTATCCCTTTCCCTATTTAACCAGATTAGGATAGGCTTTAATATAATAAACGAGGAATTGTTTGTGCTGATGTACTGCCAATATCGCCAATGGCTAGAGAAGATCAAACTCTGATCGATAAATGCAAGAAAAAAAACTGTTAATTGCATACTGGCAAAAATAACAATACGACTATACAAAATTGGCGCGTGATTTATTTGTAAACATCAACTTTAATGTCATTTTTAATGACATCAAGGATTCGATAACGAATTTATTGTTTCAATACCAGTACTTTTACCTAGTGTACTTATGGTAAGGGGTAATCGTAAGACCCCACCTAGCGAATTAGGGTACGTGGCAATGTATCCTTTGACATATCTCGTTGGCGGGTCGGAGGCATTGCAAGCTAAGTTTACGCGCGATATTTCCCGCGCCGTTTCCTATGTGTTCGCATATGCGTAGTAAGAGGTCGCGTATGTGTGTGGCTTAGAATCAGCTGAGCGCCAGCTGTCTGCCATATATCGGCCAATCGGGTCGCTCCGACCGATGCACTCGCGGGTAAGCGCGTCACACAACCGGTCATTATCCCGCTAAACGTGCGATGTTGTAACCGTTGCAATTCGACGAATAAATTGCAATTAGACAATTTTCATGGAACTCTTGAAAGTTTCGCGCGTTTATTGTACGAAAGTTGAGTGAATTGTGTGAAGATTTGTTGGTAAAACAATCGAGAATATTGTGCGCGTCGTGAGCGTTGAATGTGTTCACCATCGGGTTCATCGGATTGGATTTTACGCAATATTTAAGCTAAAGACGTGCTGTTTTTTCGATTCAAGATTAACGCTGATGTTTTCGACGTGTTATATTGAACAGGGTTAAATTTTAAACCATTTTTGAGGTTATGTTATGTGTACAGAGGGCGTGACAGTACCGGGCCGCAACTAGGGGTTGGCCACCGTTTCGCGCGCTACTCTCCCGCGCTTCGAGAAGGAAACCTCCTTGATTTTTATTGAAAATAAATTTATCAACCCGCTATTAGTCGCTCTAACAAATTATGCAAAGTTTAAATAAAATTCTAAACCATTGAGAGTTCCGGTAAATAATATTTTTTCATCTATTTACCAGAGTCAACGTAGAGACTGTGCATTATGGCGAGTGTGTAAATCGAGCTCTGGGTACGCGGATCTCGTACTAATTTTCGATTTTACTCTGGTTATTCTATAGAAAATTTATCACAACCGAGCTAGAAATATTCGTCAAGATTCACTGGATCCGCTGAGAAAATAAAATTTCATCTGGGACTTTCTCATTTCGTAAAATACCTCACCAAACGACGAACAAGATGCCACAAACCAGGTAGGTGGACGACCGCCACATTTACCGCCCGATAAAAATATTTTATTTCACCTAGTAATTTTATTTAATGACAAATTGAACCAGGGTTCAATAAACCAGGAACATTTTTTTAATTTTCAATTTATTTTTACCCAAAAAATTATTTTACTCGACAACACAGCTTGACTTTTCGGAAAAAACGTCGCAATCGATAGATTCCTTTGATATAATTTTTATAAAAATATATCAATTATTCTGTGATGTTGGACGTTAAATTTGGTTAATTTTCTGATATATTAACAACGTGGAAGTCACGGAAATTTGTCCCACCAGATTTCTTCCACTCCTTTGCAAATGGCTGCCATTAAGTGTTCTGGGTTTTTGGGGTAAAAAAACCGCTTTAAGTCGTCAAATCGAACCCCAAATTACTTTTTTCACTACCCAGACATCTTGGTTAACGTTTATCTTCATTTCATAAAATTCTGGTCATTTTTCGAGACTTTCAGACTCTTGTAACCGAGCCTTTGACGTCTCTTGCCACAATCCACTTTTTACAATATTTAAGCAAATTGAATGAAAATTATATCATCTAACAGCAAGATTTGTACTTCGATTTGTCAACACACTAGTTAAACTCAGAAATCCAAACCCTCACAAGTCAATTTTGCCAAAAATTCAACGAAGAAAGTGCGTCGTGTTGGTAGCTCAGAGTTTGTGAGGTCGTTTGGTCCCAAAACATCAGATTATTTCTTGATTTTAGAATTATTCAATCAATCTTTTATGGTATTTGACATACAGACTCATATCCTTATCTCTCCTCGTCACATCTTCAAATTTGCAAAAGTAAATCGCTTTTTATCATTTCTTTAACTCGACTCTGTCCAGCTTCAATCGTCTGGCTTTGAAAGCCTTTAAATTCAGTCAACGAGCTCTGAGTTATTTGTATCTATGTTTGAAACATATTCAACGTTGACAGCTCAAGAGGGATTGATCGTAAACTGAACAACTATAGAGTAACAAATTTTAGTGTCTAACTACACACAAAGTATTTCCGAATGAATTTTGATAGCAAATCGGACGTTTAGCTTGCAGGAGAAGCAGCCGTCGCAAATTCATTTGCCAACGAATAAGCCAATAACTCTGAAACGTAAACGTCGTAACACAGAGATATCTGAAGATGCAGAGAACATTTACCCACCTAAGAAAGTATCGGCTTTATCTACGGCTCACACACCATCCAGCGAAACTACTTGTCATTCGACATTGGCTGCAGACGGTCTTCGTACTCCTCAGCAACAGCCACAGCAGCAACCACAACAACAGCAGCAAACCTCGCCTCTGAAGGAACAGCAGGAACCGGCAAGCTGGTCCGAATTCAGAAGTGCAACTTGTTTTCTTACTCCGTCAGCTTCTAATGGCGGATCCAACAGACCCAGTCCACTTCCATCCTTTCCATGGGCGGACGGGTCACAAGTATGGTCATTAATGTGCCTAGGAGATCAAAAGACTTTGACTCAAAGAGATCCCCAAATGTTTCAAAGGCATCCTACGCTACAACCTAGAATGAGAGCTATTCTTTTAGATTGGCTTATCGAGGTTTGCGAGGTATACAAATTACATAGGGAGACTTATTATCTGGCCATGGATTATATTGATAGATATCTATCTACTCATCAAAATGTCCCAAAAAACCAGCTGCAACTTATCGGCATTACATGCTTGTTTATTGCTGCTAAGGTGAGTTGGCATCATTGTATAATTGCAAGCTGTAGATTCTATATTCTATAATATATAAATCCGGCGTTCTTTTATCTGATTTTTTAGATTCAATCGATCGAAGTAGAAGCATTTTTTTATTTTTATTCTTACTGTTATTCTAGCCTTGCTAAATTCCTTCACATTTTGGACTAGGTTAACCTACAAATCAATAACTCCTATGATTTCTTATTCTTCAATAATTGCTACAGAAAATGTATCAGGAACCACTTGGTGAGATTCAATTTTTCGTATTATTCACCTTATACTGAAATTAAATTGACCAACTCTTGTTGAAATTGGATCAATATCTCTGTAACATATGTGATCAATGCACTGTTTGTTCTTTTTACTTTTTTTTTCTCCTATTTTCATTCTTGCACAATTTTACAACAAAAAATCTTACAAGACATTCCAGACGAGAGTATTTTGAAGGTTCATATTCCTTTTTGGAAATATATATTTTTTTAATTTTATCTACAAAATTTACTAAGATATGCACTTCCAAAGTGCATCTATTCTCAATTATAACTTCACAGGTTCACACTTTAGGAAAATGAAAAGAAAAAGTATTTCAAAGAAGGAATCTCAAGCTTTCAGATGCCCTCTTTTTAATGTCTACAATTTGTCGTCACAGAGTTATTTAGGATTTTAAAAAATGTCAATTTACGTGTTATTTAATTAAGAAAAAGACCAGGTGATTAAGACAACTCCGAGAAATTTTTGCTCAACTTGAGATTTCGGGAAGTTAAGAAACAAAAGATTTTGAAAACTAGAAAGTCAAAAAAAATGTCAATAATACGTATTCATCATTTCAGATTTAAGTGTTGCTATTATGGCTATTGAATGAAACTTATTAAACTTAATATCTGATTTGGATAGAGCGAAGCAAACTATGCTTCAAATTTAGAATTGTAATGCCAATATTAATTTGTCATTACTAATCAGTAAACTAATTGAATTATAATTTTTTACATAGGTTGAAGAGATCTACCCGCCTAAGATAGCAGAATTTGCTTACGTCACAGACGGTGCATGCACAGAGAATGAAATACTTGGAAAAGAATTAATTGTTCTGAAAGGGCTGGGATGGAATCTTTCCCCAGTGACTGCTCCTGGCTGGCTCAATATTTACATGCAAGTGGAATGTGGGGATTGGTCTCGACCGAACGCATTTGTTTATCCGCAGTACGGAGGACTTCAATATTCCCAAGCAGCACAGCTTCTTGACTTGTCAACTTTGGACGAAAGTTGCCTTAAATTTCCCTATAGTCATATAGCCGCTGCGGCGATTTATCACACGCAAGGCAGAGAGTGTGCTTTGAGAGTCTCCGGCTTGACTTGGGAACAATTATCACCCTGCGCGAGATGGTTGAGTGCATTTGCAACCACGGTGGCCGAAGAAGTTCCACAACATCTTTTGAAGACTGCCATACCGCCTATAGAATCACATGCAGGGTCTGGCCTCAGAGCCGCAGTCCCTAATATAGTTATGGACGAATCCCATCGTATTCAAACACACGTAGTCGATTTAAATATGTTGGAACGAGCCCAGCAACGATTGGTAACTGAACTACCTCGCATAGAGTCTATTAACCCGCAAACAGAGTTTGATTCTAATAGTAGCCTTAATCGAAGCGGTATTTTAACTCCGCCTTCAAGTAGCCAAAAGAATACACCAACTCCACCTCGTCTCCCTCCTCCACTGCACCCCTATACTTAGGTCTTAGGTCATTCACTTCATAATTGGATTGAATAAAATGAAGAAAAACCATATTGTTATAGTTAAGTAATCATTAACAGCAACCATCATATTTAAAGCATCGTGATATCTCTTTTTCAACATTCGCTAAGCTATTTTTTTTTGCCTAAAGTAAATAGTCTTGCGAGGATATCAAAGAGATATAAATATTTCAAGTCCTGGGATTTTAAGAAATATAACTCTGAAATGAAATAAAACGAAATTGAATGCAATTGGGTTCATTCAGAAGATCTTTCATTATGCATTCTTCCAGAAAAGAGAATTCGCTCAAAGTTTCTGATCCCTTACTTCTATGGCAAAGTATCAGACTGATATAAACAATACTTCTTTTTCGTGCTATTACAATAATGATTTTAAACAATCAAGATTCATACAAACATTCAATATTGATCAAAGTATGATTAGAATTCTGTATATATCTTCGAAAATCTACAATATTTCAATAGCACAGAAAAAAGGTGCATTGTTTTTATTAGCCGAACATATCCATAGCTACTTTAGAAAATTAGTTACATAACAAGTTCTATTTTACCAATAAATATTGGAAAGCTCTAAAAAAACATCCTCTACACCCTTAGATTTCCAACATAGAATAATTATTTTTTCGTCTTGAAGAACCAGATTCAAAATTAGCCGAATGAACTCAATTTCATTGAAATTCGTTTTCTCATTTATGAGGTGTCTTATTTCTGATTCAAGCCGGAATTTCGCGGCATGAAACATGTGTGTCTTCTTGAATGATCCGAAATACTTGGCAAAAATTGCCTAGCGAATCTCATAGACAATTAGTTGAATTATTAAGATTGATTTTAATGGCTTTTGCACGTGAGCTACTCTTAGTATTCATCTTGTCTGCTCTTCAGATCGAACATCAGTTTAATACAATTTTCACACATATCCTAACAATTTGTAATCCTAATCATCATTGAGTAAGGTCATCATTTTATCTATTAGCATTCTTAGTTCTTATCACATGCTGACATGTCGGGTGATTGTAAGGCTTGGTAAAATCTCGATACCGTTAATTTGAAAATGAATAATACATTTTCTATTGACTGGATTTGTAGGCGTGAATTTGCTCTGACGATTTAAAAAATTGCCTAGAAAAATTTTAATTATCAGTTATAATTAAATAATCATACTACGATTTTTCAATTATAAGTATAGGATCTATTAAACAACTAACGTCTGTTACTCTCAGATAAGACTGATCAGACCCAGTCGCCTAAGTAATTCTCACTGGATCGTTTAACTACTGGCTGTAATAAAACTTGGGGAATAGTGAATACAATCTATCATATATTTAACGTATTTAAAACTAAAATTAAAACTAAATACAAAATTCATTCTTTCGTAAGTGCTTCTTGTACATAATATTGGTTATTGTGTCTATTATGTTAGAAATCGGGAATATATAATCTTGTATTTGATATTGACTGACCGACGCGCCACATGACTTAAGACCTGAATTTTCAAAGAAACAATTTACGTATTACAATAATTCAAGTTTTAAGTTCTGTTGACTATTTATTCTACATGATAGACTCGATTTATTTTTTACTTTATGGCTGTACTAATTTTTAAGTGTATAGCCACAAGGACATAGAAAATTTATACATATATATATATATTATAAATTTCATTTCAATAATTCATTTCTGCTTTATTATTCCACACAGGGTATAATATTACCCTCTTTACATTTTATGTCCTTGATGTTAAACTCCGTTATAGAATATTAACTAATTAGAGAATAACTTAGGTTTAATCAAAACTTGCTAGCGTTTTTTTTTCTTTTTTTTTTGTGTTTTTCCTTCTATCCATATGAAAAAGTATAAATTAATTTAGGGAAATATATACATATATCTAAAAATCAACATCTAATACAAAAGAAAAGAAAAATTATGCACGCTAGACCATATAGCTAGTTTTCTGAGTTTAGGGATTGTTCTATTATATAAACTGTAGAAAATATATATTTTTTTTCGCGTTTAAGTTGATATATTCTGAAACTTTAGTTGTTAAATATATATTGAGAAAAGAACAAAATAAGAGAAAAGAAAACTTAAAAAAAAAGCATTCAATACGAAACATTAAATTTAACGCTAATCATATATTTTTCCTACTCGGAATTAATTGATTATAAACAGGAAGAAAAGAAGAGAACAGAAGAGAAACAGAATTGTAATTCACAATACAGGCAATATATAAAAGTGCATATTAATATTGCACGAATAACATTTTCTCAAAATATTATTAACTGTTGCGGGGAAAAAAAAAATAACAAATTATGTCGTTATTATGAAATAAACGACATCCACGCTTATAGTGCTTGTAAAATGTAATAAGTGCCTTGGAATCTATTGCCGATTTTATCTCTCGAATAAAGCATGTGAAATAGTATTCTTTTATACCGTATGCTTATTATTACATTATTATTATTAATATTATTATCTTTATTATTATTATTATTATTATTATTAATATTCGTTATTATTAGACAGAATGAACATTATTATTGTGTACATAAAAAGGTGATCTATGTGTCCCGCTCCCCATCCCCTCCGCGCAATTCCCTCCCTTTCCCAGTATGCCTGAGCCTCCAGTGAGCCAACATAAGTAAACAGAAGTTTTACGCGTTGTGTCACCCTTTGCGTTTTTGTATGAAGAGTACAATATTGAATAAATAAAGACTTACTTTACAAGGACGATGAGGATTAGTTATTCACAACCTTTTTAATCCTTTAGAGGGAAGTTGTTTTTATACTTGGTTTTTGTTTTTTGTCCTTTAGCTTGCTAATTTTTCAACTTTCATCAATGAATTAACATGGCGATGTCAGCTGATCATGCGAAAAACATTTACTACAGTGTTTTATTGACAGAGCTATTCTTTACATATATATTTAACAGCTTAGTTTTAATACGATGGTTTTTGAATTGATTAGGAATTTGTTAATGGCGTACTTTACACTCCAATGAAAAGTTCGCACTTTATACTATACGATATATGATTGGTTCTTCATTACTCCATTTGATACAGACAACTGTGTCCTACTATACCGACTAGATTTTTCAAGCATTATTTAATATAATTTACGAACACTTGAATGTTCGATTTTTAGAAATGAACTTTTCAACTTAATTCTTTATTCGATTATAGATAAAGATTATGTTACCTTCAACAATAATAATCGATAACGTCGATAACAATTATTTAGATGACTCTGTCTTATCGACTAAGTAAGTGCTCAGAGCCCAGCGCCATCTACTAAACCGGAAATCATACCAGCAATGAGTTCTTGTTCTCTGATTGGTTCTTGGGTTCATATTCAAGTTGTCAAAATAGCGTGAAGCCGTTACAAGCGTTCTTTCGAAGGGGACGGTGTTTGCCTGATATTTTAGAGGATCATTAGTGTTGTAGTAAACTTTTTGATAATTAGTAATTACTACGAAGTGATAACTGTGGTCTGTGTTCGTTATTGCTGTGAAATATCATCGTTTTCGTTGATATTCCTTTGTTCTCGTTCTTCCGAAATCTTTGTCCTCCGAGTGGCACGTTCTTGACAGCTAGTTTATTTAAAATTAGTAATAATGTCAAATCCCGGTAATCCCAACGGAATTATTACTAATTCCAACAACCTAGGTGCACGTGATGGTACACGTGTTGTCCTCAGGGAGATTACGGCTACCTTACAAAACTCACCGCCGGTGCAACCTGGGCTTCGTAAGGTAAAAATCATGCTGCAATTCTTATACCAAAAAAAAAGGTCCAATTTCAAGCCCAATTTATTCGACCCTACATTAAAATTTTGTCATTTTTAGTGACAAACAAACTGATAACTTCTCTATGGCACTCTAAGAATAGGAAGAGTTTTGAAGGTTAGAGAAAAAAAAAAATCACATGAATTTGTATTCTGAGCAAAAAAAATCTGGCCTCTAGATCATTAGTTCATTAAAATAAAGTTCATTAAAATAATTCTAAAGACATCGAAAGTTTACATTTACGGTGATGACAGGTAAAATAATAGTGGGCGTGATATATGGGTGTATGTATGTATAATTCAGATCTTATGTACAATTTTTTTTCGCCAATTTTTATATGGAGAGCAAGGCTAGTTTTAAAATTCTTGGTGCAACTAGGTACACGCGTATGTCTATATATCTGACAGTTTCGTTCGAGCATATGGCTCTATAAATAGCCTTTGTATCTGCCGGAGTTTTAACTAAATAAAAATAAACACTTTACTTTATGCATTTTGTTCATATACCGGACGAGGAATGCATGCACGGAACTCTATTCATCCGGATACCGTTTAATAATCGTCTCAATTCGGAACGAACGCCAGACTATATGCAATGCATTCCAATTATTTACGCACCATTTACGGAACCGTATTATACAAATTGATCGTTACGAATTATATTATCATTTATAACGTCGTAATAGAATTATATCGTGACACATTTATTCGTAAATATATTCAAATTCATTTCCATATGCGCTCTTCCTCCTCTCCCCTAATTTTTACTGAGAAAATAACTAAATCCATGAACAACTTTGTATTTGTATTCAATTACAATGCTCTTCCTTTTCTTCGTGTATACATATAGGTATATACCTATGCATCGAACAATTATGTGTATCTCTATTGTTTTGATACGAACATAATGCGAAGAAAAAAAAATTGCGTGTTATATATTGTCTTCAGCTGTCTAAGGAGACTAATCTTTCACACATCGTCAGCTGAAAAAAAACCTTTTCGTACCCGTATTAAGGATTATCGTAGTAAGAGTAGTATTAGACTTTTTAAGGGCCTGTATCGGCTGAGAGAAAACTTCGATTGGAATTTCAACGATTTCTTGGCGTAAATTTCCATAGATAGCGCCACCAAACCCATTTTCTAACTCTACCACTTGTATGCCCAGTGCCCAGTGCCCAGTAACTTATATGGTGTGTTAGTACTGTACCGTCTACCGTGACACGGTGTGGCAATGGCTCTAAAACCGATCGTACCCTCAATATTATTCGAAATCTATTCATCCTCTGCTCCTATTTAACTATATAACCCTCGATATTTAACAGCTCTGTAACTGAGTATTGAAAGAAGTTGGATATTGTGAAATAAAGGTGAGAACATCAACCTTAGACCCTCATATACTCGACTGTGGCCATCCCACCAACTCGCAATTTATTGACTAGAAGACTCAACAAATCTAATATTAGCATTTCTTAGTCTCTCGCACCTCTAATCAAGACACATTAGCTCTGAGATCATGCTGTTACATTATCTCATGTTAGATCGAGAGTCACACCCCAAATGCCACACTACGAGTAGATGATTTTAAACAGAATTTAAACAGATGCGAATGAATGAGTCACGCACACAGCTACATTCTCTTATCTATGCATTCACACTCACACATATTCTATTCGCTTCATCGAACGCTCAACTCTCTTACCATTTATGGAACATCATCTGCGGTTACATTAACATAATTACTAGAAAGAAATCGTATCTAATTTCCGAACAATCTTATTACTTCTCTCATTCGATAGGGTTATTGTCACCGTTGGAACAAAATTCTCATTATTCTCTACAGACTATGTAGGTGTACATACTATAAAGACAAATCCATATGCATTGTAATGATATTTACGTTTGTTACAAATCTCAGTTTACGCTTAGGCAAATAACAATTCGTGTAAAAGCATCTGTTCAAAAGCTGGAAACAACTGTAGCGAAATAATCTTTTTTCTTTTTATTAAAAAAGAAACTAACTAAGTTTCATATGTTACTCAATATTATAGTTATTGTTGTTGCAAAACAATTGCTCGGTAAATGAGTACGGTAATAATGTAATAACCGCGCGCTGTTTCGAATCGATGAACCGTTGGTTTAGTTTGATGGACAGTAATCGAACGGTATCATTTTATTCGGAATTTAGTATGAGACGGTTGTGCGATTCTTGTCCATCGACTAAAGGGTAGAAGAAGAAGAACTGAACCGAAGGATAAAAGAGAAAGAAAAATACTTTTTTCGGTAGTGTCTTTCTCGCTCCGTGGGGTTCCACATATAAACACGATAAATATGGACGCAGCTAGCACGTGCTAGTGACAGCGGTAACTTTCTACAATCTTGCATATATAAGAACTGGGCACAAAAATCATGGGTAATCGCATTCATAAGGTAAATTCATCCGCCCCTCTAATTCTAAATTTATTTATTTTATTTTTTTCAAGTATTCGAATCGTTTTTACGCTATCATCACTTCGTCCGTATATCTCCGGTGAAAATAAACTGACGAAACTAAAGGCAAGACAAACTCCGCGAGGCATACATCGTACATACACACATTTCGAGCACTTCCGGTGCGTTTGAAATTTTACGAAGCTACATACTCGAATCGTTATTCGTCGTTGTATTTTCTGTTGAAAGATTCGAAACGCAATTTATCGAATAAACAATGCGTTTCTTGGTAGAATTTTATTTTAAAACACGTGTTTTTATTCTGTGTGCGGTAAACTCAAGTTTACTCGCGTTCCTCTCTCGTAGTGTGATGAACGTAAATGTATTGTTGAATTTATTTACTGATCGTGAGCCAATAGGAGAAATCGCGTTATATCTGGCCAAGCTGCGTCCCAAAAATTAAAAAAAAACTTGATCGAATTATACACAATAACTGCTGATGAAAATTTATATTTGATGAACGCTCGAAATGATAAAGTTGCAGGAACCGCGCGTGTTTTTCTTTGCTACGGACTGCTTAGCCGCGTTAATAATGGAAGAAAATTTCTTACGATACATTCATCGACACTGTATAATTCTCTCGGAATAAGATTGTTATTTTTAAAGAATCATAAATCCATCGACCGGAATCCATACACATAATTTATTTATAAACCAAGAGACTCGCACATTTCCACAGTGGCATTGGTACATCAGAATAGATTTGTTTATCAAAGCACACAATGTGTAATCTGAGAAATTATAATTACACGAAAGATGTGATGTAAACGGCAGTGAGAACGTCAGTCCGTTAAAAAATGGATCGAAATCTATGTCGGCCTTTATCTAAACAGTATAGTAAACGAACACACTGCAGTCGAGCACATTGCATCGTTGAGCACAGCAACAGAACCCAATTATCGGTTTTAAATTAACGATGACATTACGATCGGGCAGCTATAATGCCCAAAGAGTTTATCGCACTGAGGAGTTCTAGGCTAGACTGAGGACAGGAAAAACTGGGGCGAATTGATTACGTGCCAGTTTTTCGAGGACTTCAACACTTTAGACCTCGTCTGCTCGACGTCTTTTGCTAGTGTTTTGCTGTTCTTATAATAGCCAGAGCTACACTGTTATGTTGCGCAATACCAATGAAACCATCCCCATTCGCATCAGCTGGCTACGAAATTGAAATGCGATTCAGTATTCGTCTGACAAAGACCGGGAAAGTCACTCGGACCTGTCAACCGTCATGGAGTTCATCAACAAACTCCTTCACCGCGGATCTGCATCCCCTGTTGCAGTAGAGGTAGAAAGAGTGTTTTCCGCGAGATTAATTCTTCCGTCATTTTTAATCTTTTCTATTTTCCGAATTATTGTTTTTAATTTTTTTTTTTTTTTTTCATATTTGAATCGCCATGATGATGACAAGTCATTATGCGCATTATAAATCCTGTACTGATTCAATTTTAGCATTACGGCGTAGGAGAATTTTTCAAAATGTTTCACGTTTGGTAATTTTTTATTTATCCTCCAATCTGCGATTTCCGCGTATCGGAAAAATTTAATCGATCCCTTTTCCGTAGCTTCTTGATCACTCAACTTTCTCGTGCTTGAAACTTCATATTACAATTTCCAATGTGTTTCTAGACTTATTTCACTGTTATGCTTTCCTAAACAAAATTCGTGAATGGGAATCTTATACCTCTATAGCGTTTCATAGAACAATCAGATCGATCTTCACCATTGCTAATTAACTCTCAGTCATTGTCTTCTGCCTTTGCCAAATCGTACATTTCTGTGTTGTTTCTACAGTAAACAGAAAGTAACAAGTATCAAACTTGCGACCAATAGGCTTTCGGAGCAGGAATACACTATAACATAAGCTTAGAACTTTTAGAGGAACAATTTTACCTGAAATGTTGATGAATTGATAAAAAAAAATAAAAAATTATTGTTTAGTAATTTATTGGTGAAAATTTGAAATCGCAAATAACCTGTGCAAAATGGTGAATAAATTCTAGCTGAATTTCCTAGGAATCATCTTTTTGTGATCAGAAACAAGTCTTCAAGACAGGGCGGAAAAATGTAATAAAAATTAAGATCGTATCAATTAGATTATTCCATTTTCATCTGCCCAGTGTAGAGAAAAATAGTTCTTTCTATATCACAAGTTATAAGATCCAAGTTGGTATGCTTTTATTGAAACAATAAATAAACAATGAAGAAATAAGTATTTTACACAGGTACATGATGTTTAATTTATCAGCCAGCAAATATCAAGATATAATATATGAATTTGAAATTGAAATGGGAATTATTGACACAAGCTTGAAATACATGTAATTGACTACTGATTGCACGAGTTAGATCAGTCTTGGTTTACTACCTGAAGACAAATATTTACAAAATTCTTACAGTTCTATACTTACGATTATTTTATATTTATTTTTCAGGTCGTAAACAACACTCCACCAGGAAAGCCGGAGCACGAAGTAAAAGTACAGTTCACACGTGAATTCGTGGATGCGGGAGCTCCAAATTCCAGGCCAGAGAGCCTGTCTTCAGCCAGCAGTTTCCAGAGTCTAGCGAGTACACTAAGTACCAAAAGCGGAGCTCAATCATTACCTATAACTCCTCATAGAGCGGCAAATACTTCTTATGTAAATACAGATATTCCTGGATTGGATGACTTGATAGCAGCCTGTGGGAATATACAGCTCAATGACAAATTTAATCCAGAAGAAGCAGGGACATTTCAAAGTCTCACTGATAGTACACTGACCGTTACTGCCAGTGATAATTCCTTCCAGTTGCCAAATACTGCACAGAATTTAAGCCAAGAAGAAGCATTCTCTTCCGCAATCAACCACTCAACCCATCTAAATGGAACTCATGATTTATCCTTAGATTATAAAGAGGTAGTTGAAAACAGTATCAATTTAAATGATACCAGAGAAGCGAGGCTCGGGGATAAGCTTGGGATTTCAAATTCTGAACCAGTAAAGGATCTTCAGCTGAAGCAAACGGAAGAGAACTTAATTGCAAACCACACCAAGGATTCGCCAGACATTCCACAACCTACTATCGATAATTCTCTATTGCATGAAACCAGAGATTTGTCGTTAAATTCTGATATCGCGGATGGATTTGGTTTGAATAAAACTGTAGACGCAGCACCTGCTCCAGAACAACTGGACAATAATTTGTCCAAAGTACCGGACTGCTCGCCGAGCTCAAATTTATTGGAAAATCCGCAACCCTTGAATCAAACTATCGAAACGGTTGCTATCTGTAACTCAACTTTCAACAATCTAAATTCAAGCAAATCAGATGTGCTAAATCAAACTCACGATGTCTCAAATGATAACAAAAATTTATCGCTAGATTGCAGTTCACAAAACACAACTGATACTAGGCCCAATCAGTCATCGAATGAATTATCAGCGACTGAAACCGATGAAAATGTCTCTTCGTTAAATGATCTCTTGAATTTGCCTCCAGAATCAAATGTAGATATTTCTACTTCAAATTTTCAAATTCTTGATACTCCAGAGGGTGTAGTAACTGAATCTTTCAGTGTCGACGAGCCGTTGAACAAAGAATCCGATTTTGCAATTATCAGAGCTGTTGAACAAGAAAGTGTTGAAAGTTTTGGAGAACAGCGTGTGCCAAAGTTACCAATTGTAACAGATCAATGCACACCTGATTCTTCGACGGATCATTTGACCGAAGTAATACCAGAATATACGCATCACGCTGAAACAGCAGCTTCATCAAGTATTGTTCCCGAAATATACCAAAATATAAGCAGAGAATTTTTGGAGGAAAGTACAGTTCAGGAGGAAGCTCAGCAATCATCAGATAGTCACAACGTATCAACTACAGCAACTGTTTTTCAAGAAAAAACCGAAGCAGATGAGAAGTTGAATGTCCTAGAGCCACCCCAGCCTCAAGAGACACTAGAAGCTCACAAACCCGTTGAACCCAGAGCTCCAAACTCAACAATACCTGAGTTAGCATCGGAAAAATCCGAAGAGCTACCCTGTGAGAATTCAGTAGATCAGCCGACACAAACACCAGAAAAAGCGGAGAGTATTGAAACTGTATTACCAGTCCCAGAGAAAATTGTGCCATGTGTTTCAACGCAGGATTCGTTGAATCATTTTCAAGAATTGGGGGAATCTAAGTCAGAAGAATTACCTCAAACATTATTCGACGACACACCGTTTCCAGGATATAATCCCGAAAGTCATCACAATTCAACATTAAATCTAGAAGAAGGTAGTCGAACCAGGGGCAGTTCTGTTGAGCAAGATTCAAACCATACCGTCACTATCAAGGAAGAATCTTTCCACAGTATTGGTTCGGAAGGTGCAAGCGAAACTTACAACGCTTTTCAGCCTGAAAAACAAAGTACCAGTCTTAACATTGATCATAATTTCAAAAAATTAGAACTGGCTGCTCAAGGTATCGCTGAAGAAATTCGCAACAAGTCTTTGGAGCTCGCTGAAGATTCTGATCAATTTTTCAACGCTGACTCTGACAGTGAGTCCAAGTCGCACATACCTAAATGAGATTTGAATCCCTGGATGATGATCTATGATATATATTCCATGATAAATACATTTTAAATATTATTATTAATTATCGATAAATATTTTCTATTCACAGTATTCTTGGATACAGCATCACTTGATTTCTTTTTCACAAGAAATAACAGTAAGAATTCAATTCGTGACTTGAGAGCGGAGTCACTTTATGTAAAATTCGACCCACTGGTCAGCAACGTCAAAATGCTGCCACAAGGGCCTCCGCAAGTAGTAGATGGCGAGGAAAATGCTAAGAACAGTATCCCACAGCCAACACTTGATACTCCAAAGCGAAATCCTGCTTTAGCAGCTATCGACAGACTGCTGTTTTATAGCCCAGCAACTGGAACACCCAACAAAGTTGAAGAGCCACCAAAAATAGAAGCGGTAATCTTGTGATGAGCTCGATATTATTTTGCCCTTCTCCTTCCTTTTCTCATGGTTCATGCAGTTCTTATACCTAGAATAGTTTCATTTCATGAATATTTTCTGCTTTATTGTTTCCAGAAGATAGTTCAAGACATAAAACCTGAGACTGTACCAGTTGTCGACGAAACAATGGCCAAAGAATTAGAATTGGTAAGGTCAACGGTCTTACAACTCGATTCACAGCTTGAAAAACAAAGGAAGGAGCACGAAGAGGAACTAGAAAAAGAGCGATTAAAATATAGGGAGCTGGAACTGGAACTCGCGCGGGAAGTGCAAAAGAAAAATGAGATGACGTATGATTTTCTTTTTATTTGCCTAGTTAGATTTTAATATTTATATTATCTGTACATAAAAATAATGATATTACCTATACATATACACATTTATTTTGATAGGATGGTAATGGATGAATATGAAAAATCGTTAAGTCGGCACATGACTGATCGTGAAAGAGAAAGAGCAAGCTTTGAGCAAGAAAGGGCTAAACTGCAGGAAGAATTGCAGGCCGCTAATCATCATTTGGGTAATACAGAAGCAGCCTTTAACGACGTTCACTCGAAATACGAACGAGTAAAAAACGTAGTTTCTGCCTATAAGAGCAACGAAGAAATTCTCAAAGAAAGTGTTCATGAGAATGTTGAAACGATCAAAACACTCGAGGCTAGATATGAGCAACTTAAAAGCCACGCCATGACCCAGCTTGAAAAGTACTTATTATTTCTTTTGAAACCACTTAAATTTATGCAAGCAATTTAAACGGTATGCCTAATTAAAATTTGATTAACTTTTTTCAGGGCGAATCTCGAACTGGAAGCGATACGAAAACAGCATGAAACCGAGACAGTGAGATTACAGGCAATGATAAGAAAAGCTGAATTGAAGAGCAATTCTTTAGCCGAAATGGTAGAGCAAAAGTCAAAGGAGAATAAAGAGCTTGCGGAAATACTTGATGAAGTTATTGCCAGGGTTGGTCGACATCCTGAGTGAATATCGATATCAGTCATTATTTTTTTACTTGATATGATAATTATAGGTACACAATAACATAATATATTACCTTAATTATTAATGATAATAATATTTCGTTGTGTTTTTATGAATAGTACTTTTTATTGAATTTTATTTATAGATTGTAAAATATATTTCAATGCTAATAAAGTAGGCTTACAGATTATTCAGAAACTTATGTGTTTTTATTGTGTCATTCCATTATCAAATCACTTATCATCATACACAACACTGAAAGGGATTTTCTTGCTCACAATAAATTAAATTTCACCTAATTGCATAGTTCACATCACTATTCTACTGTAAGAGTCTCCGGCCACTTCAAGAAATGAACTGATTCGAGTTAAAACGTCCAGCAATTGGTTGCCGATATTTTTAAAAGCATTTAAGTTTCTTGATTTATTAATAATTGAACCCGTTTATCAAGAGTCAGACTATACATATTTTGCGTTGATTTTTTATTAATTATTTCTATTTTCTGATGTTATTCTAATTATCGATTGTCAAACTCTGTGCCTAATATTGTAAAAATATATTCTGGATCTAAATCCCGAGTATAATCGTTTGTTTATAAATATAGAATTGAGATAGCGCCCATTATCGACTGGCCGCATCATGCCTTAGTATTATCTGTACTGCAGTTAATTGTTATTAAATTAAATTATTAGACGAAATAATTCAGTCGATGCACAGCGCATTTATGAGAGTAAAGAGAAGTTTAACAAACACCTTATTTCAATTCCGTAATCTATTACAAACTAAATAATTATTTAAATAATTTATAAAAATAACAGTCACTTTGATAAATCGAGTGTTCATTTTTCTGAATAAATAAGTATCAATTAATTATTAAAAACTTGTAAGCTAACAACTCTTTTCGGATTTTAAACAACTTGTGTTTATTACCATGTAATTGAATTTTCGTTATTTTCGACACTCGTCTTATTCTCAATTTTGAGTCTAGGACGAAGAATTTTTAAACTAGTCATTCCACGCTACCAATAGATCCAACATCGTTTACAAATTTAGTAATAATTAAACAAAACAGAAAATCACGAGATAACTTGTGTATAGAAATTCTTTGCAAATACTAATAACGACATGCAGTTTGACTCTTTCGCGAATGGATTGAAATGAGACTATAAATATAGATCAACAATATCATTCAGTTTTTTTCTTGGTCGGAAACCAAGTGATTCACAAGGCCATATAACAACTGTGCAAAGTTCCTTATTGCTTAATGATTCAATCGAATCGAATTTTCAATAGCAGATTTTATGATAAAAATAAACACTCGATACCGTCTTTTATCAATTAACAATTTGTGGGCTTTGCGTCGACAATTGTAAGCACGTACTGCTTAGCAAATTTCAGCATCCGGTCACTGGTACTTCCAGGCTTTCGAGGGATATTTCTGTTCTCTAAGTCCGGCATAAATTTCTTCACTGTACGGGCTAGAAGCGATCCATATTGCTTAAACTGAGGGTGATTTATACCAATTCCTTTTCCCCTCAAGGCTTCAGCAACAGCCCACAGCAATTTCTGTAGAAATAAAGAAAAATAAAGTAAAACAGAGAGTGTCACCGATATCTTTCAGATTTATTTCTAAACAATTATTATACGGTTTTTACCTTTTTATGAGCTTCAGTCAGCTCTCCTTTTCCATACCTCAGGCCACCCTCACTTTTGGAAAGGACACTGCCAGTAGAATGTCTTTCAATCTTACATAAATCTGGTATTGGTTTTTTCTCCAAATCCCGAGGGCAGTCGAATGACAAACTCTTTGCCCATTTCAGTCTCGGACCCTCTAAGTCATCTTCACTTTTCCGTTTTTTACTGTCTTCAAAACTAACCCTTTTCTCTACTTCATCTTTTTTACTCGGCGTTCTAAACAAATCACGTTTTATTTTCTGCGGATTCAAAGACGGATTAACTGCTACCGTGTTTATTCTACTAGGACCAGCCCGATCTCCAGGTGGACTTTGAAACAAAGCTCTCTTCGATGTTTCTAGCTTAGATTTTCTAGGGCTTGGACCTTCCATCAACAGTCTTCTGGCAGCTCGTTTTTTCGCTGAACTGCGTGGGCTCTTGCCACGAGGACTTTTTCCTCTAACGCCTTTCCCTCGTGGACTTTTTCCTTTCTTCAGCAAAGGCTTCCTGAAATTATAGCAAATAAATAAACAATTATTCATCTTGAATATCCAACAATTAAAAACTTCATGATAATATCTTTGCCAAAGGTATAAATTTTTAATGACAAGTAAAAACGATTTGTAAATATTTTTATTAGCAGAAAAAAACATTGAAGACTGACTTAACATCGAGGATGAGTTGTCTTTTATCAGAAAGTCCTAGGCCTTGTAAATTGGCACTGGAAAAAGCTTTTCTTCTTCTAGCAAGGTGGCTGAGTCTTCTCCCTGGACTTTGTCCAACATTTCTTCTCCCCAGCATCTTACGTTTAGTGGCACTTCCAGGGGCCTGTTTAGCGAACCAAACATTGCATGTTGATTGTGTTTCCGCTCCCAAATATCGCTCGCATAACTTGATAGTTAAATATTCAAATTCTTCAACAGCAGTGCTGCGGTTGTAGCTGAAATATCAAACAGAAAATGAGAGATGCTAAAATTATGTATTGGGAGTTGAATTGTGTAGCTAAATGCAATATTACTGTATGCCATGACTTTTATGTGTATAAACTTCGGGCCATTCCATCGTTGCGACATCACATTGTCTGATTGTTCTATAATTCAACAATAACGATTTATCTTCGATCGATGTTTCATTAACTGAAACAGTGGTCTTGCTCTCTCTGCTATCATTAAGTAAATTCAAAGTTGAATTAGAATACAGAAAGTTGCTCAAAGTACTGCTATCGCCTATGTCCACAGGCTGAGAATTACAGAAATCACTTTTTTTAAATAAATTCTTTTCACAGTTATCACTATTACTTGTCTCACAGCACTGCTGTTCGGTTTTTTCTGAGCTAGATGAATCACAGGCGTCAAAAGCGTTCATCAAGTTTTTAATAGAACCACTTTTAATTTTTTGATAGAACGTATGGCTACTTCCACTTTTCCCCAAATTCGTTGATAAAGAATTAAATAATTTCTGGCTGGTACTAGGACTGCTTTGGCTTTCAGTTTGTTCTGATCTTTTATCTTCGCACAAATCACTTGGCCAATATAAATGGCCGTTTTGTTTAATACACCTCAAAAAGTCGGTGCAATCCATTTGAGAAATAGTAACAGAAGGAGGAGGCGGAACACCGCTTAATGCATCATGAATTCTGCTCAGCAATTGATTGTCTGATTTCAATACCAATTCTGATTGAGATACCTCAATGTATTCTTCTTTTATATTCAACTGGTCATTGTCTGTAATTAATGAAGCTCAATTACCACTTGCATACATGGTATACAAAGCTCTTAAATCCCTACTGGTCTAATAATTGAACAATGAACTCATATAGTACCTGAATTGCTTTTTGGAGCATCTTCAGTATCGCTTCCAAACATATCAGGGCTCGGAGCTTCGTCAACAACTTCCGAATCTTTCAGAGTGTCATTGGATTCAGTATATACACAATCCATCGCGTCTTCGCTCATGTAGACTACTTTAGTTTCTGTTTCGAAGGTACTGTTAGTCGTCAATAAATCGCTAGAGCTTTTGGACATTCCTGAAATTTAATATCACGTAAACATTTACTGACCAAATAATACAGAATGAAAATTATCTGGTACTCAACAAGTTTTTTTTATCGGTCGATAATTGAACTATAAACAGCATCCAATATTGAAGCAATGATTGTCTAGTATGGGACCACAGAAGTCGTAGTTAACTAAAATATGCAGAGGACAAATTTAAAGTCTCAAATTTAGTGTTCTGAATGCATCGAAAGGCAGAATAAGTTGTAACTAGCACTGAATGAGATTATTATATTGAGAGAAAGCAGAGTACATATTGAATATCAATTAATGACGTTATCTCGCAGTTAAAATCATCTTTTTAATAAATTTCTGTACTTCTGACACATTTTGCTGCACGCATACAGCCTTGACCTTGAAATGTATTACTTAGGATCATAGCTTTTATTTGTTTTGTCGCATGCTTGTTGATTTCTGAATTATCACGTTGTTAAATGAATAAATAAATATATTGCATCTATTTTAGACACGATAAGTTGTGTAAACGAATAACTTCTCTTGCCCTTACCTAAAGTTGACGAACTCAAGGCAAGGTCGTCTTCAAGAACCGAAGTACCATTGCAGGGAGTTTGATTGTCGTTATCTCCCATTATCTGTTCTAATGCTGCAGCATGCATGTTATAACCATTTATTGACCATTAATGGCTCCATAAATTTTTCCGTCTCCTCAAACTCACAGTAAATAAATGTTAATATTGATCTGAACGGATATCACCTGTAAGATTGTTCACGATGATAAATAAAACTAATTAGACAAATAACTCGTGACAGTGAACTTCCTATTCTGATGTAAAAAGAAAAACAGAAGAATATACTGCTATTTCACACAAAGCTAACTCCTTTCAATTTGTATTCACTGATAATCTTCACAGCCCACGAACTTTTCCCAGCTAAAAATGCTTCTCCAAAAAATTATCTCTGTACTTGCCACGTTTTATCTGATTTTTTCTTTCGTAAAATAAAATCGCAATTCGTTGAGAATTTAGTTTTAACTTAAGCCAACTCTTTCACAGGTATTATTAGTTTTACAATAAATAGGAACTATGATTACAGAATATTTTGTTTTTAGACTAAATTTCGAACTTCACGGAACTCCGAATAAATTTGACCAATGATCTGAAACATCGTAACGTTACTTTAACAATGGAGAGAATTATAGAACGCTTGTTGTTAAATAATTAAAGGTAATGATGATAAATGATTGGATTAACCTCTACTCACTCTATGAGAATTTCTCATATTTCATTCTGCCTGCGAATTGGACGTGCGAATAGCTACTGATTGTGATGAGGAGTACTACACAATAAACTTAATCGTATCAAGTCAGAGATTAGAATTTAGTTTATATTTTTCTACAAACTAGAATGTTATTCTCTTGAGGTGATAATTACAAGCAGACACACACACACACATACACACACGATTTAAGAACTGAAAGGACTGTTGACTCGTGAAGGGTGCAACGTACGGAAGCATTTCATGTTTTTTTTATTCTTGGTAGACGTTTCTGAAGATCACATTTTTTTTTATATAGCGTCTTAAAACAGGCTAAAAACTCATTTTTATTTCGCATCAAACTCGAGTAACATTAGTACGGTAACACTGTAAACTCCGTAGCAGCATTCTACAACTCCGTCATTGGGCCAAAACCAAATCCATTTCAACATAACGGCGTAAAAATGTGTTTCAAAGAGAATCACGTAAAGTCGACATCACAAAACAGTCACTTTAAACCACGAACTCTAATCCCTATGAAGTAAAGAAACTTTACTGATAGTCGCGCCTAAATATACATGTTTGAAATATTTTAACACAGGTAATACGTGCTTACTGAGTCGCGTCTCTCCAAAGTATATAATTCGGAAACTCAGCTTGCAGTCGATAAGTACGATTTCTACACAAATTTCTGATACCGCCCACATTATTCTATTCAGTCAACGGTTTGACAGATCACTACCAAAATCAGAGAACTGACTGAAGCGTAATTAAAATTCTGCGTTGTTTAATAAATTGAGATGGGCCCTCCGCCAGTAGTTACAGGAATATCTCCAAAGGAGGGACCGCCAGGAACACGAGTGACACTACGGGGCGAATTTTTAGGAGCTAAAACACAGGAACTTATAGGTTAGGTTCAACTGTCACTGTCAAATAAGAAATAAATGTTAACTGAAATCCTGAAACTCTACGAAATAATATGAAAGCAAGAATCTCGATGTTATAAACCGCGATTTTAATCTCAGGTCTAACGATCTGTGGATGCGACTGCCTCTTATCAGCAGAATGGAAATCTCCAAATAAAATAATAGCCCGTTCCGGACCTTGCAAAGGTCGAGGCGATATAATAGTTACGACAAAAAATGGTGGGCAAGGAACATCGACGGTCCAATTCCGTGGCTATCACGAGACGATCGGTCCGATGAAAGAATCTGCTGTATGGGTAGAAGAAGCACCAATGCAAAGTTTAGTTTGGGGAAGACGAGCCTTGTCACCAACAAATTATCAGCAAGAAGATCCTCTGGGTCTTAGCGTTGAGGGAAATGAGTCAGTAATTATCTTTCTCCCATCATTAAACTAGGTAATCAATCAATTGATTAGTCCTTCCCATTTTTAGCAAAAAATTTCCGGAGGATGATTTGATCGAATTGTTTGGTGACGGTAGCGGCGAATTAGCTAGTGAAAAATTTCATCCCGGATGGTTTTTACTACAACATCATCATGCCACTACTTTAGATGATCTTAAGGCTGGATTAGCTTATCTTAGACGCAAGGTTCATTCTCAGAAAGAAGGGCAATTGTCGTTCTTGAAGGTGAGAGGATAGAAGTAGGAGAGTATTGATTTAAAAGAGCTTTAATCTTTGTTTTTTATTATTTACAGGCCAATGTTGGATCAGTCATGGAGCAATTAGATACTATAATGTTATTGAAAGACCAGTTTGAATCCGATGTACAAAAGAATGGTAAAGATCCGACTGCGAAGCTTGAGAAGGCGATAAGAGAATCTATGGCTGAAGCGGATAAATTGTTCCATGATGTATTGGCGAGAAGAGATAAAGCCGATGCGACTAGAAACGCTTTGGCTTTGATGCAGAGATATCGTTTCTTATTCTGCTTGCCTGTTAATATCGAAAAGAATATAAACAGGGGGAACTATGATTTAGTTATCAATGATTATGCCAGAGTTAAAAATTTATTCGGTAATACCGAACTCGAGGTCTTTAAAAAAGTCTTAAACGAAATAGAGGCCAGGATTAGTAGACTTCGTATCGTACTGAGGAAAAAACTTGAAGAAATGCCTGTCACTTTAGATGAACAGAAGAAAATTATTAGAAATTTAGTAAACCTCGAAGCTGAGGGAGATCCAGCTTGGGATGCCATAGGTATGCTTTGTTACAGCATAAGTTATGGTGATGGAGGCTTAAGAACTGAACATTTTTGTAATTCCTGACTTGAATTAAGTTTTTGTGAGAATATTGCGTCGATTTTTTATCAAAAACTTACAATTTCCAGCCTCACATGCTCGTTACTTAGAAAAAAGCGTAACAGCCTGTATAAACGAGTATTTAGAATCCGAGAATGGTGGCGGCGATGATTCTAACAAAACACCAAAGTCCAATGGCTTGACGCCTACGTCAATGTCTGTAAAACAATTACGCATGATTCAAAATGAAGAGAACAGTATTCCGCCTAGAGTTCTTTGCGTTGAAGCTATTTGTGATGTTGTTACTGAACAATTACCAGACTTATGGCGACTTGGACAGAGCTATTTCACTGGACAGTTACATGTAACTGTTGATATAGAAAAACAAAGCCCTTTCAAAGTGAGCATCAAGATAATAATGATACTGATGAATTTTAAAGAATTTCAACAAACATTGTATAAAATTATATGTATTTCAGAATCTGGTTCTTTCAAGTATGCAGCACGCGGTGGATGCGATGAAAACTGCTTGTGGTACAAATTTGGATGCTTCATGGCTTCTCCACAATTTGAGATGTATCAGACAGACCTATGCCTCCTTAATTCACTTAGATTTACCTAGCGAAGCGTTAGATATATTTGGCAAATACCTATTCGACCTCAGGTAGGTGTTTAGATAAATAATTAATGGTCTCTATAGAATTTAGTAAGTACTTGAAGCATTAATCTAACAAAATTCATATTCTGCTCAGGCTACAATGCTTGGTAGCATTGTTTAAGCAAACTGCGGATAAGATAACTGCCTTACATCGCAGAGAAACTTGGCAAATTGAATATCTAAATGAACATGGAGGAGTAACCCGATTGGTAATTACATTCATGCATATCTATTTTAAGTACAATACTTAGCTTGTGTATGAATATTTTATTTACCTTTATTAGCCAGCCCTTTTTGAAGAAATGGTAATGGAAGTATCAAAACTAGCTAGAGAAACAGTCGTCGCTTGTGGCCCCAGGGAAGTCTCTCTGTTAGCGAGCATAAATCATCAAACGCTGTTTCATAATGCAGTAAAGACGCTTTTCACAGCTTTCGCTAAATGTTTACAACAATTGGCCTTTAGCGGGAGTGAAGAAGCTATGGAAGAAGACGAGTCTTCGGTTTCTCAATTGATCGGTTCTCCAGCTGGCTATAGAACTAGAGATAAGCAGCAAGGACCAGTAAATATTTACTATCAATGATTTTCATGGAAGCATAATAACTACTCCATTTTTTACAATTTGTACTAATGAATCACAACTTGCAGACCTGGGAGCAGTGCCTGCTCATATCATTGAGTAATATTCGTTATACTTTGAGTACAATAATACCACGTGTTAATGAGGCTCTGATCCTGCATGGTTACCCACCGTTATCTTTGACCATGAGTTCAAACACGGACTGGACTCAATTGGAAACATTAGATAGTGCGGTATTAGATGCATACTTGGAACGTCGGTGTGACCCGCTTGTAGGTACCATTGAACCAAGTATGTATCTGGGCGGTCTTGAATGGCATCTAGATGTGGAACCTACGCATGTAAGGCCGTATGTACAAGAGGCTTTGACCAATCTGGTCGCTGTTCATGCAGAGGTATAGATATCATACCTTTGAATCAATTTTTCTGCATCTTGACGCAGAGGTTCTAATCCTTTTTCTTTTTATTGAAAACAGGTAAGACGAGTATCACCAGGCTTGTTGAAGAGGGTTTTATCACATATAGTTGAAACTGTTGCTGAAGAATTAGCAAGGCTTATGTCTTGCGTAACTCGTTTCAGCAACTCAGGTGCTGTCCAAGCCAGAGCTGATATTACATTGCTAAGAAGTGCTGTACGTGCCTACACGACCCCAAGGGCTGGGTAATGATTGTTTCCTTTTGCATTCAAAACTTGCTATCTTATTGATCTTCACACTCCAATTCGATATGCGGTGTTGATAAAAAAAACTGAATATTAATAGGGATATTCCAACAGGAGTTTCTTCGAAGAGGCACTTGATGCAATTTCACAACCAAACCGTAAAGAAGACTTGCAACAAGTCGACGCGCTATTAGCTAAAGTAGCCTCTTCCATGAGTCTACAACTTTCATGTCTGGCTGATCAATCGGTAGACACTGTTGTCTTGAAGAGATCAAATCAAGATCGTGCGACCACAGTTTAACTCCACTTTCGTTGTTCAAGGTACACATTTTCTCTACTTTACGTGAATTGGGAGACTGTGATTCCGATTTTTATCAGCTTACATGACTGCAAATAATCCTATCATGATAAAAAGAAAATTTTATATCAAAGTACATGTATGAATGATTTAGTATATTTCGTAACTGTTTGTTATTTACTAAATGCGTAACTATGCAATATTAACATAAAAATCTTTCATTTCATCGAGTATTGTGACTTTCTATGCATTGTTGATTCAACTTTGATCAATGGTATTATTGTTTACTGAGTGAAGTACGAAGACAGAGAATTGTTAGGTGTATATATTTGTTCAAGCCTTATCGTTTATCAGTTTCCTATAATAGACACTGAACACACAATACATATAATTTGTAGATTTCATTTGTTCTTATGGAAATTGAATGTCTATTTAGTCTCTTCAATAGCTTGAACAACTCCGGTGATTCCATCTAGTAATACTGTAGAGCCTGTAATGAACAAGATCAGCGGAGTTAGAATTATTTCAATACAGATATTGTAAATAGATGTCATGACAACTGATGAGTATTATGTACCGAAATACTGGAAATGAAAAGTATTTAATAAAAGAAATGAGATTTATCATTCACTTTTCGAACTATCCTTAAATTTGGTTGTAAAATAAAACATTGTATGACTTCACAAATAGTGTGAACTTCAGTAATCATATAGCTTTCAATATCATTTACTAATTTTGTATACCTGTGGAAAATATTTGCGTAGCTCCTTCGGCACCAACGATACAAGGTAGCCCATATTCTCTGGCTACAACAGCTCCGTGACTAATAAGACCTCCAAGTTCTGTGACTACACCACCTACCATAGGGAAATATGGACTCCACCCAATATCAGTGCAATGAGTTATTAAAATGTCTCCAGGTTTCAACTCCACAGCGTCATTTAAGTTAGTGATAACACAGGCACGGCCGAGAACTGATCCTCCGCAAACTGGAGTTCCTGATACCCGGCCACCTCCCTCACAAATTGCCGTTTTAGATTCCACCTGGAGAAACGAGAAATGCTTGGTTCACAGACTAGAAAATCTTGTGCACGAATTAGATCTCCTCAAATGGTAGAATCCCATTTTAGTTGAAAAGTATGAAAGAAGTCTCATGAATAATTTCTGATAAGTAATTTACTTACTACTAATGGTTTAAATACGCCTATATTAACCTCTGGGAATTGGACTTTGTCACAGAGAGGATAAAGTCTGCGCCTTCTTATTGCCCTGAGAATAATTATTTATTCAATTAAAATCTGGCATGATAATGAACAGGTTAACTAAGAGCTTACTTTTGCACCAATATAGGATCTTGCTTGAGTAGTAGCAATCCAATTTCTTGATGAGTTAAAAAGAATACTAAATTCAAATCAGGTAGTCTGCCTTCTTCGACCATCAGTTTACCAAGTCTTCTATATCCTAATCTCAGGGAATTTATAATAGAGACAAGAATAGACTTAGTCATTTCCCTGCGGGTGACGGCACTTCTGCTAAGAGGAACTAGCTTTTTCAGGATCCATCTGGTCGCGGATTTTTTTGGGGTACGCAAGCGGTCCACTGTTTCTGATGCAGACAGTTCTTCGGTAGTTGGCAGCTTTTCTGACGATCCTACAGTCACCTGTTTTGTATGAATGTGGAAATTAAAAAATTACAAGATATTCGATCCTTAAGATAAAAGTACGGTGTGTTTATGATCATGCTCACCTGAAGTGTTGCCAGAAGTTTCTCGGGTTTCATTTCCCATGTTTCTGTCATTAAGTCTAACTCCCTTATACACCTGTTTCCATGTTGTTTTAAGAAGTTATCAAACATGAACGCGGCTGCAGTGCAATTAACTTTAAGCCAATCTCCGGCTTCTTTTGGGTCTAGCTTGGTGAATTCTTCTACTTTTCCGCTGTGCTTTATCGCTTGCGCGAGCTCACGTAAGGCAGTGGGAACTTGAGCGCTCACTACATCGCTGCAGGAGCTCAAAAGCAGAGCCACATCTGAATAATGTTCTGTAGTGAAATTCTCACCATTTTCTGTCAGCACAGACATTGCAAAGACTTGGCAAAATACACTCACCCGAGATGTGTGAGAGTGGCATATGGAAATCTATAGGGAAGAAGACATGCAATTAATAATATTGCTTTTTTGACTAGTTACACTTTTTTATCAGATAAGCATGAACATGAATGGAATACCAAATATACCTGAAGTAAAGTGTGTAAACTTTCATCGATACTTTTATAGAGATGCTCAGCCCTTACAAAGCGCGGAGCATCGAGCTTAAAATTCTTATACAATTCCTTGGCTTGTTCTACAACCCTCTCATTGTCCCAAGTATCTTTTATCATGTTTTTGAACAGCCTTAATTTGGACTTAACTTGCATAAGTCCATTCCTTCTCACGGCAGCAGCATGCAACTCTGGCGTTGTAACAATATGACCGCAAACTGCGATGTCTATTACCTTGTTACCTAAATTAATCTTGCTTTCGACATCGCGCAGCATTGTCTGTTTGAAAATAGGTAGAATATGTGAAAAAAAGTATTTCACACTTCATTAGCTTTATAAAAGTTCAAAGAAGTATTGATATCATTGAGCTACTGTATTCGCTGCTTACTCACATTGATGTAATTGATACAGCATCTGAATCTGGTAGAACAAATACAATTCTCGTAATAAGGATTGGCAGGTTTATTCATGGCGCTGATTTCGATCGCGTTATTCAACACACGAACTACTGTACTTAATGTTAGCGGAGAAGTAGCGCCAGGGAAAACCTCTCCGGCATTCGAAAAGATCATAGTATCAATTTCACTGGGTACAGGAGAATCTAATTCGTGGATTATCTCAAAATCAGTCCAGGTATCTAAAGCAGTAATTGGGCGGGCTTGCAGTAGAAATATTTCATCCTGGACAACGGCCCATTCTATGTCACGAGCAGCACCAAATAAGGCTTCCAAATATACACCCAATTTGCTTAATCGTAAAGCGATTTCTTCCGAAATACAGATTTCCTTATTTTGGGTGTCTTTGAGCTCCTCGGTTATCGTCCCTTCGTCTAGCGTCATTGAAATCTTATGAGATTTCTTGCCTAACTTTACGTTTTTTATTGCTAAAGCATTTTGCCAACTTCGATGAATAATTACAGTGTCCGGTTCAATCATTGCAGAAACAACGCTCTATGGTGAAAATTATTTAATATTAGTATAATTATCGTTTTTGTCATCATAAGACATCGTCAATTGCTTTTGTACGAACCTCTCCTAGTCCGTAGTTTGCTGTTATCAGAATTTGTCTGGGATCTCCAGAAGATGGATGTCTAGTGAACATAACACCAGCTGCCTCTGCGTTCACCATTTGTTGAACACAAACGCCCATTTGTGCTATTATCGGTTGACCACGTTGTCTCCTAATGAATTTGTTCCAGTATAGTATCAATTATAAGTGATTTTCATATGAATGTTGAATTGCAAATGGGAAATTATACTGACTAAATGATCAAAATGTGGATAAAGAATATCATTAGACATTCCATACTCTTATAGATCAATAATCAATGTTTCACTAAAATATACACATACCAAATAAACAACGAGCAACCGATACCTGTATTCCACACTCTGAAATGCATACAAGCTACCCCAGCATTTTGCAACGGCTTTGATGATATTATCGATACCTCTAAGGCCAAGATAAGTTGTGTTTTGACCTGCAGCAGAAGTGTCCTCGCTGTCTTCCCCGACGGCGCTTGATCTCACTGCAAATCTATCAGCCTTTTCTGGTCTCATTGCATTAGCTTGCATTTGCAAATCAAGATTAGATAAAGATTGTCTTATCGCAGCTTGAATAGATTCGAGTAACGGAGTATTTTCAAAATGTGCAACGGTTCTGGAAATGAAAATACATTGATGTGGCATTTATCAACAAATAGGAAAACGGTCAAAATACGAGGATGCAAAGAAATTCTGAAGCTGATGCATGCCTGATAATTAATATCGCCTGTGAATGTGAGATAACAGACAAGCAAAGTAGAGTTCATTGACTTACTGTTGACAAGCCAATTTCAGATCCGCGTCTAATAATTTTCCTGAGCTAATATTCTCAACGTACGTGACGGCCTTCGATAGTGTTTCGTTTTTTTCTATCTGTAAGTCCAGGGCAGCCACCGTAATACAAAAGCCACGAGGTACGACGAACTACAACAATAATAAGAAACGTATTTTCAGTGTGAAAAATATCATCCATTAGATTAGAGTGAAGGCTCGATTGAAATTACCTCTTTGTTTACAACAGTTGTTAGTAATGCTAAAGAAGAGCCTTTACCACCAACAGCTACCTCGCTTTGGCAGATTCCGTCTTCAAATGAAACGGTATACAAATTGGCTTCTGGTTTTACATCTGTTGATGACAAATGATGTATTCTTGGTACTGGTCTCAGGGGACTCGGTCCATCATAATTGTACCATAAGTAAGCTATCCCAAAGCCTATGACAGAGATAATTTATTAGTAATTAGGATCTTTTTTTTTGTTTTACTAGTGTTTAAGAAGCGGGCAGCTACCTTCATCATTATTGAGCTTTGTCTGGATATTAAAGACTCTCGCTTCCCAATCCCAAGGGCGACCACCGAACAAAGTAGCACCAGAATCCATTATACGAGTGATCACGGTCTTATACTTCCTTCCACCGGCTAAAGAAGCAGGTGTTTATATTTAGTTTCTCAATAGTTCTCTAATTCAATTTCGGAGATGGTTTCTAATGACGAATTCCAAACCTTGATCATATGCTGACCGTAAATGATAATAAGCGAATTCTAAATTTTGATAAGTCATTTTGAAATATTATTCATGATAGACATTGTGTTTTATTATCAAGAATCAAATCACCTTTGAAATTGACCACGTGTCTGGTAGGAATATTTTCTCTTTGTTCAGCGTAAAAAGCTAAGTCAAAATCCATCCAATCGATAGGGTACAGCAATTCATTAGCTTGTCTAACGTGACCAAATTGCATACTAAAACAACAAAATTTTACACAATATCACAGAGAAAAACTTCTACAGCTGAAGGAATCGCTTTCTTTCTGTAGCATATCCTGTACACTCACTGTGTTAAACCTTCTTTCGAACTATTTGCGCCAAAGCAATACATGGCTCCATCGTGTGTCATACCAACAATATTAACTGTTCTATGTAAGTGAGCCGGCTTATGTGTGCCCCAACGCCTTTGTCGTAGGCCACGGAGATACAAATCATTGGATGAAGAATCTTCGAAAGTTATTTGACCAGTTAAAGATCCCCACTGATCAAACCCACCAGTGTGGTCGGTTTTACTGTAAATTTTAACAAATGTAATAGATCGTTAGTAAAGTATGGAGCATTCTTACATCATGTCTATCCATTGAGGATTTTTCCAAGGCTCTCTAGCAAGAGCGTCTGCTTGCAAGGTGGGACTCCAATCTTTCAGCCATAGTAATGGCCTGTCGTTAGCGATATATCTGAAATATTTTTAATCATAGGCTTTGTATTAGTCATATGAGTAATGGGTAGCAAATTCATATATTCCGCATCGCCCAAACTTACATAAAGTTAAATCTAACGTGTTCTATAGCTCCATCATCCTGGTATTGATGGCGTCTGATACCATTTCGTAATAAGCCATTGAAAGTGATTCTCCAACGTCTCCATGACTCCAAAGGCGTTATTTTCAACCCTGCCGCAGACCAACCACGGTTCACATTGTTCACAATCACACTGTCAGGATGATCTGAAACCAGATTAAGTAGGAAATATAGTCTTGAGTATGAAGTCTCATTGTAAGAAACCATCTGAAATACAGAAAAAGTTAGAGAAAGTAATAAAAAATTAAATAGGCCAAAAATTTTTCAGTTCAGAGACAATAGGTGGAAGGAATCCTCCGATGCAAACGTACTTGGAAGTTGATACGTGCGCCCATCAGTTAAATGCAGTTGAATTATCAGTTCAATGGTTCGATGTCTCCTTCGCGTCATATTTATGAATATAAAATTGCCCTTCTGATCAGCTGCGTAAAACAGTGAACTATCCGAACTCTAAAATTAGAGAAGCATAATTAAAATGAAAATCATGATGCTGGAATATTTTTTTTTCAAAACTAAATTTTCAGAATGTTTTATAAAATAAATTACATCTTCATTCTTAAATGGCCTAAGTCCTTCCAGTTCGCTTGGCAATTTCGATATGTATTTCAGTTCGTTTGGAGCTTTTTTAAATAAAGCTGCCGATCTTTCAGCCCTTCTCTTCTTTATATTTTTCAAACAATGTGCGGCCCACCATCGTTTCAGAGGAAAATTCCATTCTGTAAGGAAATCAGGAATTTATTTATAACATAACATACATTATAGCTGACAGCTTTTTTGTTACCTGGAACAGTGTAGTGGCCTGCAATTGGATCCACAATCGGTTTTTTTTTCGCGGATTTGGACAGCCACAAGTACAGCCATATTGGACATGCAATTGCTGTTATTAGTTGAATGATCACTGTGAACGACTCCATTTTCTACAACTTTTCACACTACGTAATGTATAGAATATGTAATTAAAATAAACATCAGCTTAATGGTCTTTTTTTTATCGAGATAAGACGTATGCTAAAAGACATATTTAGTATAGATAATTTCGCTACTGTAGCAATATGTATAATGAGGTGTATTCGTAAACTGTGAGTGTTGTTAGATACAGAATGTATACTATCGAGAGTTATTACTATAAACTTGTTCATGAAATTTTTTTGTCTCGTCCCTATTAACTTAGGTCCCTATTTACTATGAACTAGTATAAGTGTATAGCAGTTAGCAGATACAATCGTTAGAAATATTTGAAGTAAAATTTCGTTTATATATAATGACCATTACGTGATTGCATAATTCATTAATTTTACAACGTTAAAATCAACAATTAATAATGACAATATAGATAGTGCTCTGAATAGTTTCTCCGAATAGTGAGAAATTACATAATGATGATCATTTTACATGATTGTTACAGCAAAAGCAGAATTCAGCTGTTATATATACTATATGCAATCCAACTTACAAGAGGATTATTGTCATTCTCAAGGACAATTCAATTCTATCTGAGATATTTGCAAGTCATTGAAGTACATAATTCTAAGTTAGTCAATCAAGAAGAACAGTTGACAATGACTAAAAGTATCTAAGAACACATTAATTATGATCTCGATTGGACGTACGGGAATCAATAAAAATGAAAATAATTTAATTAATTAATGTAATTGGATGATTATCGAATCGATTAATTTACTTACAAGGAAAGTTGAAATTATTTTATATCACCACCTGCATACCCACTCAGCTACCTGAGGCATCAGTATGTAGAAATGTATAATTGTTATCAGGGCACAGGTGTCCAGTCCAATATCTTGAGATATGAAGTATTAAGAGGAGGCGTGCTTGATACAATGTGTTTTATTCAATTGCTGATTAGCGTTTATTTTATGGACATGTGTTTATCTTCCGATCGGAGACATACCTATATCTGATTCGTGAGGAAGATGGTTGTCTAAGTTTTTTCTATCGGGTTTTATAATATATAATCTATTTTCAACCAGTATTTTTTAGAATTTTCATTCTCTTACTTTTGTTATCATAACAAGTCTGTAGATTTCAAATGCGTTAGGATCATTGCCAAACACTTCATAATGTGTTTCACCAGCGACAACCGCTACAAATGAATTGTTATTAGTACTGTTATTAGATAACATTATTAGATGCCATAATCTAATGGGCTTTTAATAGTTTGTCTAATTATCACACTGGATATTCGAGTCAATTGACTTGTACAGCACGAATTATTTTTCTCTAAGTTAGAGTTCAAATAAAGTTATGTGCTCTTCGTATGTATGCATTAATGTAGCAGATCCAGTCCAGAAAAAAGTTTTCCATATTAGTTTATATAGCCCCAGGTATATTTTCGAGGGATGTGCCCGCAAACAAGTGTTATTTTTCATTGTATGGCCCTGGCCAGAAATTAGAGAGTAGTATGCTTTTTATCCGACAATCATTAGGCCCCTATACTTGAGCATCAACTTTCGATCTAAGAACAAGTACCGTACTTATGTCTATATCTGTACATTCGATTTGACCTTGACAACTTTCTTAATTGAGATGTTTGACAGTATGAGATTATGCCTATTTGTTCACACGTGAAATTCACTCTGCTACAATTTTGATGTCTGAATATGTCACACTTGAGTTATAGCTATCTTTATTCCCTCAAATTTCGAAATAGAGATTTATCATTGTATCCTCAAAAACATTGATGAATTAGAACCATAAATATTGCTATTTTAATTAATTGCGGAATGTAACTATGTGCCATAGTTTATCATAGTATCACAAATTGTGGTCATATCATAAGTCCTATTGTCGATAAAAGAATTTTGCTAATATTCTCATATAAGTTAATCAACATTGGAAAGTCAATTTATTATGAGAAGAAGAATAGAATAAGTTATTAATGATAATTGATATGATATTTGTCAATGAAATCACTAAATCTTGCACTAATTTTTCTTCTTGTCGTACATTTTATATTCTGTGGGTGTTTCGTCCATTGAAACTGCATCATCTCTGCGAGATTTGTCCACTGGATAAAGCCTAAAAATTGTAATAATGTTTTTTCCAGTCTAAACAAACAAGTAATTGAATCAAAAATCGAACTCACCATCTTTGGTAAAGGTATACAAGGAATACAGCGTCATCACGGAAACACGCAACCCTGTGCGCAGTTGGCATTGTTATTATAAATGCGAATATGTCATCGATGAACGTATTAAATGCCTTGTACATGAATGCTCGCCATGGTAAATGAGCAACTGACTTGAGCTTGTAATTAACAAATAATTGCGGGAGCATAAATAGAAAGCCAAATGCATATACCCCGTTCACCAAGGAATTTATGCTCCAGGAATACCAGCTGCAATAACAATCGAAAAGTTAATCTTACCTATCTAAATAATATCTATTAATTTTTCATGTTTGAGCAAAACATGAACCTTGACTATATCTCACCTTTTATGAGGCTGATACAACAGGGAATACACTGCCCCTCCAGCGACTAAAGGGTATAACAGATAGGACAAGTACTTCATACTTTCAGCATCAAATTTACGTGTTCTTTCTTCAGCAGAGCTAGACTCAAGCTCTTCGAACTTGATACGTGGTAGCCAGCCTTGGCCAGTTACAAATTCGGCCCTTAAAATTTTTTTCGATTTCCAAAACTGCAAAATTAAAACTGTTATTATATAACCAGGTATGATAAAAGTTATTAAACAAGGGAGAACAGATTTGAGAACTAGCGTCAGAACTTTTCCGAAGCTAATCAATTCAAGTTATATTAAAGTCTCCATAAGACAAAAAGTTCATATATTTACCTCAATGATTGTACCAATGCCTGCAGGAATTAGAACAAGCATCGATGACTGCTCGTCAAGAAGATAGAGAAATACAATGGCCTGACTGAAAGCCCGCCAAACTACTGTGCGAACACTCAATCCTGCGAGATTGTTCTTGCCACGCCAAAAACTGACGTCATTTTTGAAAGCAAGAAAGTCGAATAAGAGCTGGAATGAAAAAATGTTAGATCAATGCAAAGGAGTACATAGGCAAAATAAATGAACTCACATGTATTGCAGCTATAAAAATCGTTCCTCCTAAAAGGTACACATTGGTATCAGCGAAAATGCCTTTCACTTCGTCTACATCTTTGTCTGAGAAACCGAGACTTTTTAGTCCCTGCATGGCTGCTTCTACATGCAATATTAATCTCAATTTCCCGATTGAAATTGGGGTATAATAAACGGTAACATTCATCGTCTCATTTTGTTTTGATATTTTTACTAAGTCTTTATGCCGAGTTTGGAGAAAATCGTAGTTTACAATTGGCAGGAACATTCCATCTCGTGTTATACTGTGGATTTATAGAAACTGTTTACTTTATAATATTTAATTTCGTTGTTTTTTTTTTTTACTGGCATTGTCTGGCAATTACAGAGACTCTCTTTATATTCCAGGGAACGATGTTCATAATAACATATTAATATGCACCTTATATCTCGTGCAAGTTCTAAGGGTAAATTATGAGCAGGTAACTGGATATCGTCTGTTATCATCGTGAAAGTGACTTGACTTTTCAAGTGCGAAACTGGCTTTACCGAATGCTCCTTATTTTTACTAGCTTTTTCATCGCCTAGCAAATTGAAAGCTGCCATTTCCGGAATTATATACTGAGTCATCTTTATCCTAGTATAAACGGTTGTTGGATCCTGAAGTAAAAGAAATTTCAGTTAGGGATCTAAAGTTAAAAAGACTTTTACATACTTTCATGCTTTTATTAATAAATTCATTTGATCATAATTGAAAACAGTGAGCAAAATAAAGATCAACTTCAAAGAGTTAGCTTCAAACTATTTTGTTGCCGCTTACGCCAACTGATGTTTCTGAATCTCCACAACTAATATCTACAATTTTTCCTAATCGTGGTAGTTTAAACTTCTACTTGCCTTAATAACTTTGGCGTATGTATCGCCATGCTTTTCGGCATGCGGTGTAATTAGTAGATGTAGGAAGAGCGTTCCGTTTTCTCGAGTTTTACGAGGTATCGGGAGTGTTACTTGTCTGTAACGTTTTTTATGTATACCTGATGAAAACCGCATCATGGACCATGCAGTGGTCAGAATTTCTAGTCATTTATTAAACAATTTATGATGTTTTCTTTTACATGAAAAAAAGAGTCGTGGATTAACTTTTTTTGAATTCATCAATGATCTGCTTTTTCAAGCTGACAATTTCTCTGAATATTCCTTACTACAGGATGCAAATAACTCAAAAATATTCAGGCCAACAGATACCAGTGAGGTAAGAACAATTACGGTAGTATTTAAATGCAAAACTAGTAGTGAATAGATAAGCCTAAAACTACCCGGAATACAAATTACAAATTAGAAAAGTAATCCTCTTATCAAAAGATAGAATTAGAATAAGTGAGACCAGAAACTATAAACAGCTCCAAGTGTTCAAAAATCATGAAATATTCATGCTTTGTGGATAAGCTTATTAAGCTACTATCGAAGCACATTATATCGCTCTTAAGATATTTGGGCTTATTAGACTGTATCAAATTTTCATCATTTCATCAATCCATGACATAAATCTTATCCTTAAATAATATGAATTAAATAAAAGTCATATCATCTCAGGGAATTTTTCCCATACTCACATATTATGAGCTTCTTCGTAATTGAATATCCTCTCTGAATACACATGGGTAAGTTCTTTTTGGATCGGACGACTCATCGTCGAAACATACATATGTAGCCCTAGCTGTGGCTTGGTGTTTAGAAATGAGGTGAGACAAGGTCTCCCTTCAATGCATGGAGGCGGTACAAATAATAGCGACAATGTGTATATGGAATATGTTATATAGGCCAGAAAAACTCCGGATAGAAGTAAGCTCAAAGATGGCCATTTCATGTTGATGCTGTGGATAATTAAAATACGTCAATGCGAAAGAATGTAGGGAAAGTTAATTAATATTTTTCTAATTTAGACGAGTGAATTGATATGGAAGTATGTGCAGAATACTTAGTTTTGAATTTCTACATTCTGCGTGTGATAAACAGACAGTAATACGAAATGGAAGAAACATCGATTATTGATTAATATATTAGCCTAGATATACATGAACTGTTAACTGTTGTAGTCATGTTCTATCATAATATCATAAGAAATCGGCAAAACATATGTTGTTTGAACAAGTGTTGTTTACCTAACCTAGAAAGGTGTTTCTTACTTTTTTAACCGAATAAGTTGGTTTCTTAATACGACAGATACTTACGTGGATGTATTTTTACGATGTAGTTTGATACCTGAAAGACAAACTGTACTCTGTATAGATTCAATCTGAATATACGTCCATAGTTTTCTTCAATAACGGTGCAGTTAACAGACAAGATCTGTCATAGCTGTGCAATGATGATAATTTACAAGTGGTACCGTTTTTTTTTTTTGAATCGGATTTCACACGTATCCATTGACGTTCACTGATCATTTTCATACTACTTTTATACTCTACTTCAGCCTAATAGCTAAAATGAATTATTTGTACAAATTAACAAAATAGAATTATATGTATAAAAAATGTGGTCATCAATATATCCGACCTTCTCTTTGTCCCATTGTATAATTTGATGATATGAATATTTATTAGCTTATTTGTTTATTCTTATAATAGCTGAGTTTGTTCCTAATTATGCGATTATCAGTTAGCAGTTATATTGAAGTAGTAAAGCAGAAAATCTCTGAAAGTAGATTTTGATCTTAAAAATGTAGAGTGTAGGGTATAACAGGCTCTTTTGCGATGCATGAATAAACACTGTAACAATTTTTATATTATGTATTTTTTTCCATTTTTTTTTATTTAAACAGTGCGACAGGCCAACATTTAACAAAAGAAAAAACAAGTCTTTATATCACACACACGATTTTGATTAGAAGATTTTTCATCTATTGTCAGCCAAAAATAAAAAGTATAATTGGTGAATAAAGATAAAAAAACCTATAAATCTAGGTATACCTATATAGAGGAAATTGCCTATAAGTTAATAGTATCGATTTTGTTTTTTACCAAATATATGGGGTTTTACAATCAATATATTTAGAAACTTAACCAGATAACTTATTGAATGATATATTTAGATAGTACACAGTTATAGGTCTATGTATTTAAATAGGAAAACTCTCTACACAATATTTATGTTGTCTTAAGAAGAAAGAAGAAAAGAAGGAATAAAATAAATAGGATACTCTTAGCTAACATATGATCGTGGAATAAATGATTTTTTCTCATATAAATAGAAGTTCTAAGCCAAAAACTATAAGTTTGACTCGAAAATCTTATAATTCCTTATTAAAATCGTGAAAATCGACTATTTAATTTAATTTATAATTTAGACTTCATAAATATCCTTCAAGTTTTTAGTTCATCGATAGGAATGGGGTAACAGTTAAGAAATCGGAACTGTTACTTATTAAAAATTGCATACAAAGGTAGATAATTAATATAGACTATATCAGTTTCGGGTATGATATAACAAAAACTTAACACGCATAAGGTAACATGATATTTGACTTAGGGTGAATAAGTTATTATAACTTAACTTTGCTATAATATGTATGTATACCTATATCTTTCATTTAAAAATTGTAATTAGGATAATTATGTTTCATAGTTGAAGAATATTGCAATTATATAGATCAGAGACTTAAAGCTGAACTGATTTCTTGTATTATATTTTTTTTTTCGAAAATAAAAAACGTGACGAATTTGAGCAAACACAAGCTGCCCGAGCAGGTGTATAAATAGTTGGTATAACAATATATTAGCAACGAAATTTCTTTTTACAATTATAGTTACCAAATTAAATATCAGAAATTATTTCACGCAAATATAATATATATAGCTGATCGTATTATATAGTTAGAAAAATTTTTGTTATTGTCACTTATAACGTATAATTGCATTTTACACAAGTTCGCGATTTTCAATAATATTATTCCCAGAGTGTATACAGTTAGATAATTTTCAATTGAAACCAGTATTAGCATATTTTTCTGTAGCATATCCATTACACATAGACAGCTAAATAAGACGTTGATAAAATGGTCCCATGAAAAGTTTAGAATTAAATATTTAGATCTCATGAAAGTACATTGACCCTGGGCATTTATATATGTACTCATAGGCACTTATAACGTGAACTATTCGATGTGAATAAATTTTATGCTATATAACAGAAAAGTGCAACTGCTGCGCTTTGTATTAGAATTTTTCTCTGAATTTTTCAAACAACTCTTTATCTGTAAATATATCCATATTCTTGCTAACACTCAACATAGTTATGATGATAAAATACACCGTAGTCTAATTATACAATAACTGATATATACAATTCAAGCCTCAAAATATAACGTTATAACATTATTTATAAATATTTTTCTTAAATAATATACCTATAGTATTTCATTATTTCATAATTAATATACCTATATGCACTTTATATATTATGCTCTTAAATAAATCTTTTTTTCATCTTTCTTTTTAACGTACATAATGGTACAAATGATCAACAGTGGTTAGACACATGTTAAATGTTCGACAAATTGTTCAGAAATATACAAATCAATAACATGACTCTTATTTATGTTACATGAATAGTGTATAATTTATCAATGAATATATAATTTTATCTGAATTTTAGGCACATAGAACACAGAACGCGATATACATATGCTTATGAGTGGATGTTGTAATCATACACACGCATTGTATATTTTAACATGATGACGAATACTGTTGGGTGTATATTTAAGGCACTCGTGCGAGTCAAACAGTGTAAATTAAGACATTATCCATAGATTTATAAGTGCAAGCAAATACACCAAGATCAAGTCCGTCCCTTGAGGGTTGAAATAAAAAGATATAAAAAGGAAACCGAGTTAAATTGGTGAAGTTATTATGCCGGTCATTCCGTTTTACCGTCGATGATAAAATCTTATCTAGGATTGTAAATTCAAATTACTGGGCTAGATTTCTCCTTATTTGTATCCATGAATACGAATTAAAATTTGCTAATTTTCTGACTTCAATATCTGCATATTGTGTCAATATACCCAATTATCAAAATAAAAGTAAAGACTTGCTAAAATTTATGAAACTATCCAATTCGGCTATCCTTATAAGCCTCTACCGTATTGGATAACATAAAAAATAAATATATACGAATATGTATGAATATTGAATAGGAAACAAAACAAATATAAACCCTGTGAGACCTCAACACCATAGTTTTATAACATTATTATATATTATATGCCAGGAACTAATGTCTTATTTGATATTACCTAGACTTACCTAATGATAAACTATATGTATTTCTATTTTCCATTGTGTTATAGATTTAATGATTGTAAAATATATATTTACGAGATGAGATCACATGCAACTCAGAAATGTTTTTTTTTCTTCTTTAAATTCCAACGATAAACCTATTATCGGTGTTGTAATTCGAAATCAATCAAAAATAGGCCATTGATCACTATGATATTAATTCCTGTACATTTCATTAATAGTTAAGGATAATGTATCGAATACGAATTCCTCGACGCAAAGAATTGAGCATTTATATATAGTATGTAAAAAAATGTATCCTGAAAACTATTTTTCTGCAATGACTGAAGGAAAGTGTTTCACTAAAATATTTTTAAAGTATAGCACATACATAGCTTTACCTAGACTTTATTATATGTGAAGTGATATGCTTCCATATTTTATGTGAAACTTTTCTTGATAACAAAAAAATTCGGACAAAAGCTGTACATCTATTGTTTATATCTTTACGATAATTGAATAAAAATCTAAAGAATATTTTGCCTAACTAAGTTTATAGTATGTGTATAGGATCGAATATAACATCATTTGTACATCTAGAGACTATGTTGCCACGAATAAAATATAAATGTTTGCTTTGCTAATATCTTTGGCTAATAAACTAAATATATTTGTTGTTGACTAATATTCTAAGGAATCAATTAAAACCAGTCATACAGTATCAGTATCGGTAAACCTTGTATTGTTTAAAAGTAGAGTACCTATAGGTATCAGGGAATTATACTGTGTTTAGTATTAATAACTTCTACTAATGCCCCGGTCATTAAACTAATTTTTATAAAATTCACTTATCTTTTCTAGTTGGCTTTTTAATATTACCATCAACTTTATTCGACTCCTTTGTGACTTCCTGAAAAAAAAACTCATTTTTATGATTAAAAAATGGAGAAAACCTTTCATTATATTGAAATATGTTTAAAAAAAAAGAATTAATCTGGCAAACACAACTCAGTCATAATCTTACACGTTAGAATTATATTGTAGTAGACGTTATACCAATATTTCGATAACAATTGTATCGTGACTTGAATGTCATTGGTGATAATGAGAGATAATCAAATTTCCTAGACTGTATTATCTGAATGTATAGATATATCAGCGAGTAACATATTGCAGTATATACCACACAAGGTAAAATGATCAATAAAATGTGGAATACTGACACAAATACTCCCACACAATGTGTTCATAAATTTTATATGCATCCTCAAATCAATATGTTAGAGCTTCGATATATATATTTTTTTAATCATACCAAGAATTTATTTCCCATTACCATGATCATGGCATACGATATCCGTATAACTAGTGTACTTTCAAATGTTCAATTTTTAGAATATTTCCAAACAAATCAAGTATTTCTATAAATGGTTATGCTTCTAATTGAACACATAAGCTGGAGAATAAAAGATGACTAGTTGAATTATTTAAACTCACCTGTACAGCTATTTGCAGTGGGGTTAGTTCTCCTGGTTCACAGTCGATTCTTACTGCCCCAGGTGGCTGTAATCTCGGACACGGTCTTCCAGTAAACAGAGTAAACAATGCATGAATCGTTCTTCTCTGTGTTAACTCTGTGTGCCGATGTTGATATCCACTTAAATGTCTTCTGTATTTTGCAACAGTAGGAAACCACTTTTCGCATAATGTGCAATATCGTCTATGCCTTATTATCGCCTAAAAATAAAATGTATTACATTAACCACAACGCTTAATTATTCAATGGAAATAAGCAATTTGATAGAAATGTATACAAGATGTGGGCAAAGAAGGGTATAAAAATATTTAAAAAATTATAGTAAAGGCCTCATTTAATCAACAGACGCAAATTCCACTCTGTTTGATAGTAAACAAGTTTAGTTCTTTGAAGCTAAGTTGGCATGATATGGAAAAGCCCTTTTCATTAGTAAATGTACACTTTACGATTCCTTAAAACTTCTTTAATTTAATTTTCATGGCCTAAAAGAAACACGTTCCACTTATGGAAGAAGTAATAATCTTGAATCTACCCATAAAAACCATTCAATCATATTGTTTGCATACACAAAAGTAGTTTGAAATAGAGAAAATTCTACTATATTTCAACCAAGACGTAAAACTCAATTACACATGTGATAAGTTTGAGGAAATAGTTAAATACAGTATTTATTTGAATCTGCGAAAATAAAGAACAAATACATTGCAGAATGAAAGCTATTCACTTACTTTTTCGTGATAAGCCATATCGTTTACAATGTCAGCAACTGTAGTTTCTTTGCCACAGGAAGACATGGCCTCTGGTACTTCATTTTCAGGAAGCGTTGTCCCTTGTCTTGGGGAGACTCCACTTTCCGTGTTTAACGATACTTGTAATTCCAAACTTCCAACTCGAATTTCATAATCAGCTCTGCTTTCTTGATTTGTTATCACAGGTGGGGATCTTGTGGTCTCACGATCGGAACCTGAAAACTCTGCGAGTTCCAAGCTCCTGTTCAAGTCAACTTGAGGTTCCAAAATTGGCATCCTAGCTTCTTTACTCTGTGATTGCCCAAGTTCTTCAGTTAATATTTCATTTCCGGTATGAGTGGACTTTGAAATTTTCGGTATTTTGTACAATTTGAATTTTGCTTTATCAGTCGTCGATTTTATATTCTGACCCAACGAGGTTTTTGTTGATTTGTACTTATGTTTAGCTGCGTCAGATACTGATTTTTCTTCAGATTGACCAAAATCTAAGCTGGATTCCTGTACCACAGTATTTGAAAGTGCACTCTTTGACTTTCCAACATATTTCGAATCACCGTCATTCCTGGATGACTTAGATCTATATTTACTATCTTTGGAATTTATAAGTTCTGGCATCTTTTTCCGCACGTCGGAATAAGAATGATTTTTAATCAAGTATTTCGAATTTTTAAGGGATGTGGTCGTCTCTCCTTTAGTAAATTCGACTTTGTCTTTAATATCTATTGGACTATACTTAGGAATTAAATGTCCTTCGACTTGTGTAAGGTTCGTATATTTTTGTATATTTTTAGGCAAGCTGGAATATTTTTTCTGCATTAAATTATTCTTGCTACTTTTGGAATGTTTTCTCTCTGATTTTAGTTTGTTTACTTTAAATTCAGTCTTTGTTTGTTTGTGAAATATTTTTTCACTGTTACTCGCACTACTGAAATTTTCAACAATTTGTTCTGAACTATTCGCTTCAGCGATAAAATTAATTGAGGAATGATTTTCTAACTTGGTCAAACTTTCTTCGGAACTTTCAAGTCCATTGAGATCAAAACTTGAGCCCTGTTTTTTTTCAGCAGCAGTTTTTGGTCTAGCTTTCAATTTAACTCTACTTTCATTTTTAGTTTTCACAAAGCATTTTCTCAACCTCTCCTTCGCAGCCAGAACTTCTTTTATCAATGAGTCTGAACAACCAAAAGATTTTTCAACTTTGGAATTAAATTCCATACTCGTTTTCATATGCGAATTGCTAGTTACATTTCGTTTATCAATATCCACCGATGAAATTGTATCTTCTTTGTCAGAATATGCACCGACGTCTCTTTGATATGTACTTATACAGCAAACTTGCGAATTATTTTCGTCAGAGTTTGATTCATCAAGATTCCCACTATCTTCTGAATGATTAAAAATTTCACCCAATTCATGACTGTCTGCGTTCAGTTCATCTCCAGAACAAGCTCGAAATTCCTGAATTGATTGATCATTTTGAGGCATAGGTACTTCCAGAGGATCAGGTATTGTATTATCTATAATCTCCAGTTCCAATTCAAATTGCGTCGGAATTGCATCTTCATGATATAAACATATACCATTTTCTTCAATTACATCCGGACACAATTGAATTTCCACTTCACTGTGATTAAAGCTTGGTGAATCTGATAATATATCTATTATTTTTTGGCTCTCGTCAGAAGATTCAAGTTCTTTCATAGACTTACTGTCACCGTTAATTGCCTTGTCAGATCTGTTATTCGGATTATTATAAATCTTCGTATCCTGGAGATCCTTTGCATCTGAAGCTGTCCATTTACTATGATTATTCACAGATGTGATAAGTACGTTTCCATCAAGTGTAGAAGTATCGTCCTGTGCTACTATATCAATATACGATATCGATTTTTCACTGACAATGTCATTGTCATAGGCCTCTCTTACATTATCATCCGAATTATCATTGATATCTAATTTATATATATTATTTTTGGAATTAGTAGTCTCAACATTATCCACCGTATTAAGGGTGCCAAAAGAGTAGATTTGAGAGCTAAGTTCGGGGATACTGATATCTGGTTTTATTGATATTGGTGTTTGAAAGATTACTGATCTATCATCGGTAAGAATTTCAACTTGCTCAATTCGATCATGACACACGACTGGTGTAGAAGAAATTTTACGAGCCTTCTTTTCGTTGATATAATTAGACGTGATATTTTTCATAGCTGATGTACTATTATTTTCCAACCCACCAGTTTTGTCTTGATTAGTATCCTGATTTATGAATTCCTTTGAGTGTTTTTTACCCGACTTCGTATGCCTCTGAACAGCGTCAACAATAGTATTCTTCACTATGACGGAATCTTTTGGAACTTGCAGTCCATGTCTACACTTAGTAGCTGAATAGTCTGAATGACTGTCAGTTCCTTGGTGGATTTCATCAATCTTCAAATTGTTGCTGAAAATTTTAGTAATTTTGTCGCTGTTCTCAAAGTTTTCACATATAGATTTTGAATTATTTGCTGAGTCAAATGATATTTTTGAATCCAAATCCAAATCAACAAAAGATCTTTTTGAAGTTTCACTATTTGGTAGTAAGCTATTGATATTTCGTGTAGAAATTTTCATCTTTGAATTCGAATTCTCACCTACAGTCTCATGTTGATTTCTCATAGATCTTTCCATAAGATGTACTGCTCCATTCTCACTTTGTGTCTCCTTGAAATTTGAACTAATTTTTAAATCCTGTACTAACAGATATTTTTCAGCTATGATGTCATCTTCTTCTACGGACTGAATACTTGAGGAATTTGCAGTTCCATTTGCACAATTAATCGTAGGCTTCAAGATGAGTTGCATTGTAGTTGTATGATTGTTGTATCTCAGCTTTGAATAATTTGAAAACGTGCAGCCTAAATCACTCTTGCATCTCTTAGGAGTATTCAACTCTCTTTGTAAGTCTATACCGCTTCTTTCATTCGGCTGTTCAATGTCATTCTTGCCAAGTATCCCGATGTTTCCATTCACAGGTATCAATTCAGATGTCGACTTAGATCTGATTAATTTCTTTTCACCTCGATAGGTATTCGTATTACCATTTTTCACCTGGGTCTCCACAGCTTCTAGTTTCATTTGTGGCGAACATTTTTTCAAGATGCTATCAGGAGTTGCGAGTTTTAGTTTCAATTTATCAAGATTTAAATCCTTGGCCATACAATCCAGCACCCACGAGCGTTGAAGTTTCACCTCTGGTTGCCACCTCTTATTCATTATTATCGCATCTCTTCTTACCTTGCTTAATTCGCATTTGAATTCTGCGCTTGGTGAGGCTCTCTTGATAATAACTTTAGGAATCTCCTCTGAAGTTCCAGGAATATTTACAACTGTAGATTTCGCTTGTTCGACTCGAACAGATTCACTAGGCTGAGCTACAGTTGTATGTTTAACGCTTTCAGAACTGGCCAGCTCGTAAGATTTTTTAACACTGAAATTATCAAGTTTTTTGAGGCTGTCCTGAGGCTCTGAACCCATAGATAATTTGGTGAGCTGTTTTTTATCATTCGATTCGGCCGGTTTCGAAGATTTTTTAACTTTCTTAAGCTCTGACTGAACAGGACTCACACTATGTCTTTTTCTATTCATTTCTACAGAACATCCTGAGCTTTGCCTTTTTATTTTAAGGATCGGAATTTTCTTAACATCGGAATTTTCTGCTGTTTTTTGATCTTCTTGAATTGAATCAGGGGCAACGGACTTCGAGTTTTTATCAGATGTACTAACTTCTTTTTCAGTAAGAACTTGAGTAGCTGTTTCTTTTTCTTTTTCAAGCTCTGTATAAATAAACATTCTGGGAATAGAAACAGGTAATATTTGTGTGTCAACGATATGTCTTAGTGCACCTTTGAATTTTTTGATTTTCATTTTTGGAATGGTTTTTGGGACTTCTTTGTTCGTTCCAGAAGATTCCGTGTCAATATTTTTAATAAATACTTTAGGAAGCCTGTCTTCCAGCTTGATTTTAATCTTAGGTATCTTAGCTTCCGTAGCATCAGTCTTCAAAATATTCTTGCTGGATGATACGGTGGGATTTTTTAGTTTCTTTTCCTCAAATCGTATTTTTACTCTAGGAACCCTACTCTCCTCTTTGGTAGTTACAGAAAATATCTTTTTCTCTGTGATTTCTTCTATCGACGGTGTACTAGGACGCGATTTTGCATTCCTGATTAATATTTTGGGTATCTTAGGATGGACAGAAGCTTTTGAGCCATGTTCTTCTTTATTTGATACTTTTTCAACAAATGCATTGTGCGACGAGCGTACACATACATTTTTACAATTTGAACTGTCTGTTTTCTTTATCACAAGTTTTGGAATAGCTTTTGTATCTTGTGGGCTTTCATCAGATGAAGAATACGCGATGTAGTTTTCAAATTGGGACTGAGGTTTCAGTGTATTCTCGAATTCCGATATTAATTTGAGAGAAAGGCTGTCGTTAGTTGCTTGTTGTACATTGTTTACTGATGTTCCATTTTTATTTTCCGGTTTAATTTCGTGGGATTTCATTTTCAGTTCCTCTCTCTTTAGTTCTCCAGTTTCCTGCATGTTGTATAAGTCTTCCGAACTGTGCGATATGTGATCATTTGATCTCAGAGCTACAAGATTCTCTTGTACATCACTAATCTCAATTGGAGTTACGACCTCATTTTGTTTGTCTGTATGCATTTCATTATTTACTTCTGAAATACAGTTCTCTGTACAATGTAGAAGCTCATCCAATTTATCTTCTTCTGCGAATTCTTCTGCTCCTTCATTTAAACTTGCCCCAGACATACTCTTATTTGGTGTTTCTGATATTTCGGTTACCTCCTGTTCATCAGCATCTTTGTCTGTTCGAATTAGTTCACCTGGTATTGAATATGCTGCATCTCCATTTCCTGTGATATTAATAGTTGATTCACCCCTGTCAATATTCAATATTTCCAGGCTGTAGCCAAGCCCGTCAAGTCTTTCATTTGTGATTGAGGATTCAACTAAGTTTGAAGGTGTTACACACTTATTATTTGAAAGGTCTGTATCATCCAATTTCTTTTCATGTATATCTGTTGTTTTGTTATGACAAAAATCATCGACTTCGTCATACAGCTCGTTCAATTCAGATTTTTTATCGTAGCCTTCTTTGACTTCTTGCAGCAAAGGTTCAGTAGGTTTTTCCGTCACGCATAAACTCTTTCGGTATATAGTTGAATTTTCACAGGTGTCTTCCCATTCTGACGAAAATAATCCTTGCTTTATTGTTAATTCTTCATTTGTCTCGTGGTTTGAAATGTCTAGCAAAGTCTGGTCATTTGGGGGCTTATTTTCTGTTTTTGTAAATGACGATTCAAATTCTTCAAGTTTTGAATCTGGAATCTCTTTTTCCACGAATAGTGTGTCACTGGATATACTCAGTTCTGTGTTTGTTTGTAAGATTTTCGTACTAAATTCAGTTATATGTTTGTTTTCCTTAAATGTGAAGGTCAATTCTTCTTTCTGTTGGAAATCTTTTGATCCATTGCCATTTTTTGAAATATTTATATCTTTGGCAGAGCTAATGCTTCTTTCAAAACTTTTATTTTTCATTTTATTTGTGATTTTGTTTGCTTCTGGTCTCGATAAGGCAATTTCTGAGGAATTCTGCTTACTTCCAAACCACGTCGAATTGGACGTCGATTCTTCTCTTGACTGTTTGTAGTATTTTTTGTTGTTGCATTTAAAACTAACCGAAATACCATTTTTCCTTTTGTTATGTTCATCGAAGGCAGTATATCCCTCTCGATGTACAGAAGTTCTCTCTCGTGTAATGCTTTCAGTAGTACGCTTTTTCTCTACATCACTATTGTGGGCTGTAAGATGATGCGAATTTCGATCTCTTGATTGATGACTGTATTTATCATAATTGAAATAGCTTCTATTCCATGGCTTGGGTGAATTTTTCATTGAAGATTCGCCATGTTCTCTTGGCTCAAAATAATCAAAATAATTTTTCTTTTCATAACTCCCAGAGTAGCCGTATGCGTCGCTGTTTTTTCTCTTACGAAATGAAGCCTGATTTTGACTATAATTGAAGGGTTCTTGAGCCCTGGAGTTTTCGCAGTACGATTTTCTTAGGACTGAATATCCTTCCCTTTCTCTTGCCTCCATAATCAATGCTCTGTAAGTGTATTTTGGATTCGGGCTATATGTAATTTTACCATCTTTAGTTGTATAAACAGGAACTGTATTTAAATTATCCAAAGTTTCCAAGCTTGGTAAAATCGGGTCAACAAAACTATCAGGATTTTTATACCGTTCGCAATCTTTAAAACGAGCATATGCCTTTGAATATTTCCAATTATTGCTTTGATCAGTATCTACAGTATGACTGGAATTCGGTGCTACGTCGAAATTGTTGAAGTCATCGAATGAATTTTCTATTCTAAATGCTTCAAGAGACGCATCGACTCTACTCAATCTTTGATCAGTTTCTGAAACCAGTTCCAAATCTCTATTCGGCAAGCATTTAGTTTTCGCATACTCTTCTAATTGCGTTTGTCCAAGAGATTGATTCGCAATTGAAGGCTCGTCGATAATTTTAAGATCGTTATCGATTGTCTTCGATTCTATATGAATTTCTGTCGTCACGTTTAAATCTTGTAGAGTCTTTTGGATGCTTATTGAACAGTCATTGTCAGTCATCGGCTTGGATTCTACCAATTTATGTGCAACCGATAATTTACTAATGTATCTCTCTTGGTCAGATTCTGAGGTTATTTCACTACAATTTTCCACAGATTCAGGAACCTTCTCCTCTGACACATTACCCACACTCTCCAACAAATTGTCAATACTTTTAATGGATGTCTCCTTTTCTGGAGAATGATTTGGCAAAGGTGTTTTTTCACTATCATCAAAACTCTTGATCAATTCGGTTGCTTCTTTCTTGTTCACTGTTGATGTTCTGCCAACATCGTTCCGTATATTCTCTTCAGTACACGTCACTTCAGAATCTTGAGTTACGTCCGCAGGTTTCTGATTTTCCTTTTCATCAACAGGTTTTAACCAGATTGATTTTGGATGTCCAGTTTGCTTCAATGCAAATGTATTCATTTCATCGTCATTATTTTCACAAACATCAGTAGAATTCTTGCAGGTTTCATGAATAATATCAATAATTTTTTCTGGTTCTCTACAAGATTTGGCTAAATCTTCGACTTCTTTTAGATTACTCATAAATTTTTCAGATGCTTCATGATTAGCAGTCTCTCTTGATTCTTGATCTATTTCCTGCTCGGTATTTTCTTTCACAATACATTCCTCAGCTGAAATCATATGTGCTGAAGCTGAACTACCTTGAGAATCAGCTTCCGTGACATTTTTGAGTTCAATCCCAAGATTTACTTTTAGAATTTTACCATCCCTTTCTATCATCTCAGTGCTTGAGAGACTGTCGTCCGGGCACGAGGACTGTAACAGAACAGGATTGTCATCCTTCGATTCTGTACAAATTGTCTCTTTATCGGTTTTGGTTTCAATCTCTGTAGGTTCTTCAATTTTCATACGTTCTGATGTATAAGAATCATGACTATCATTTGTTATACAGCCTTTCTCACTAAATGTTTGAAGTAACTCTAAACCATTTGATGATTTTGACAAATTTATTGCACACTCATTAATATCTTCCTCAATAGGACTTACAACCTTTATATCGAAACAATTATTGACATTATTGCCGTCTTCGATTGTGATGCTGTCTTCCATATTTACAAAACTACAACTTTCTTTTGACGTATCTTCATTTCTCAAAGTTGCTTTGCCATAATCTAACATTTGTTTCAGTTTCTCGCCAGGCATTGCAATATCTGAAGGTATTGCGTGTAATGTAATTTCTTTTGTATTTACATTCAGTTTTTCTATCACCCGAGAATCGACATTACTTATAGGAATCATTATCATGGAATCAGACTTTTGCAGAACGTTCTTCATTGAGCCTAAGAAAGCATTATGATGTTTAATAATTTTTTTATCCTCTTCCATTGTTTCTGCATCCACATTTTTGTATTCTTCTGTAATTTCAATTGATGAAACTATATTATTTTCCACAGCGGGCTGAGATTTTACTGACTCAATTCCCGGTCTGTCTATATTTATTTTATTTTTAACTTTTCTGAATTCTTTCAAAAGTTTTATACGTTTTTTACTACCGTCCTTGCTATTGTCGCCAAAACTTGATTCTTTTCTTTGTACCCCTATTTTCTTTAGCTCAGGCTCAAAAAGGCGAGCATTTTCCCAAAGCTTTGTAGTAATGTCATTTATATTATTTGCTTTTTCTTTACATTTCGAAAATTCTATAGCATTATTTCCCAAACATGTATCCCGAATCTGTTTACCATCTTCACGAAAAGATCTATTGCTCGTTGCTCTTGAGATGATTGGTATTATAGTTAAATTATCCTTCTCTTGTAATATAACTGTATTATTATGAGTTCCACTGACTATTGCACTTTGAGAGTCTTCGTCGAAAGGCTGCGCTGTTTCCAAACTAGTGGTACTCTTGAAACTCCTCTCTGGACTGTCGTTATATACTTTTCCATATAATTTGCTGGGATCTTTAGGTTTTATTGAATTTTTGAGACACTTCCAATCATTTTTTTGCACCTTACGTGGTTTATTCCTTGAAGAAATACTCTTCTCTCGATCAGAAGCGTCAGTGGACTCTATGTAGGATTCAATATTTACATCTGTGACTTTATCCACTGTTTCTACGCTGCTCACTTCCATCCAAATCTCATCCATTTTATCTAATTTTTCATCATCTGATCCAAGGACATCTAAATCAGTGATGGGTGATGTATTTTTTATTATCTTTGTCAAACAGTTCCCTTCCATTGGTAAGACCGGCATTTTCGGTTCTTCAAAATCTTCACCTGGGATCAACGGGATATTCAACGAGCCAGTGAAATTCGATTGACCTTCTATTCTTTCTGTATAAATTTTACTCTCCTCTGAAGACGTTGCGTATCGGTCTGTGTGTTCCGTCGGTGTAAATATTTCTTTGCTTTTCACTGAGGAATTACAATCACTCTGATTCAAGTCTTTAAGATCTGTTCTTTCATTGGAATCAGATGTACAACCTCTGCTTACCTGTGTAAGAACTTCTGAATTTGTTGTTTCATCAGTAATTTTCATAGAATTTGATTTCATTTTATTTTCATCCATTACCAAATTCAAAGCCGTCATATTATCGGTTGCTTCAAATCTCCCATTTTCCATTTTACATTTGGTTTGCCATCTGTTTGTGCTGTGATAATTTTTAGCACTGGATATATGTGTGATATCATTATGTAAATCATTTTTATTGACTTCTGAGATTATTGATAATTTATTTTTAATTTCTGATAAAGTTTCTAATTTATCTATGTCAGTCTTTGCATTTGGATGCTCAGTATTATTAGATATCGGATGCTTGTCTTCCCTGACAGTAACTGATGACCATGGTTGATGGTCTGCATTGGCTGTAGCGTTTGCTTTATCTATTGTCATAACAGTACTTTCATTAAAGGCGAATCGTATTTGATCAGTAATTTTATCTGTGAAATCATCATTCGCCTCTACTTTGCAGGTATTAACTTCAATATTTGGTTCTGATTTCTCAGACAATATTTCAACACAATCAGAATCAAAGGTATCTTCCTCATTCTGAGGAATATTATATTTTTCCGTTGTGTTACTGCTTACATCAGTTAGTTTTTCATAATCATTGTCGCAACTATTACTTCCTTGAAATTCAAAGTCCAATGCATCGTGCGATACCTTGTCTGTCAAATCATTCTCATCTAAATGTTCGTACGGTTCCATTTTTATAGGAGAATGAGTAAAACTTAGCATTGGACTATTTTGAATTATTTCTATTGGATTAGCTGGAGTGCTCAAATCAATTACAGGCTCAGAAGATTCTTCGCTGTCAGAATGGATCGGTGTATTTAGCGTAGTTGAAATTGGTGTACACTCAGATGTTGGCAAGTCTGGTAAACTTATATCATCCGGATTATGTGATTCTTCGCTTGCAAAGCTGTTCTGTTTCTGTAAATTTGTACTGTCTAAAATCTCCGAGTTACTCTTTGATGGAACAGTAATGACAGATAATTCTTGCGCATCAACGTGTATCTCCGTACCTTTAATTGTTCTTGGTGATTTTATATAACTTGAAATCGAATCGGTATCCATACTATTACTGTTGTCCGATTCAGACCAATCTCCGTTGCTGCCAAAATGATGTTTCGTATCAGTAGAAGATTCTTTTCCTGAGCTAGATCTGCTGTTGTCATTATTTTCAATCGTTTCTTCAATACTCGAACAAACCTCTGTGTTAGTCTCTTGGTTATAAGCTTTGATGTGCTCTTTAAGAGATCTTATTGCCCCTTCTCCCACCGATGATTCCTTCTTTACAATAATTTCATCTTCTACCGGACCTGTTAGTTCCTGACTTCCATCATTATTCGCAGATTCTGTCTCTCGAGGAGATAATTTTGCACTGTCTTGTGCAACCTGGCCATTTTCTAAATTTTCCATAATGTGTAACGTCATTTCATTTTTGTGCTCTGTGTTAGTAGGTTGTATGACTGTCCCAGTTCTGACTGGTTTCTTTCCAGAATCAGAAATGTCTGAATCTTGTTGTGTGGACTCGGTGTTTTCATTAGCTGGCGGCAAATTGTGTTCATAAATTTGATTATCTGTAGAATTAGAAGGTTTCGTTTCATTCTGAGTATTCTCAAACATTCCACAGTCATTTCTGTCCTCAAGGCAGTCTTCTGTTTCTGAGCAATTTTCGGATTGTTCAAGGTTTTCTGGAACTGATTTCGTATCTTCATATTCAATAACACCAGATGTTGAATTGCTCAACACAATGTCAGGCAAATTGGTATTAGTTGCATCTTCATCCTCCGATTCATCCCAATTAGCTAAAAATTGGCGTACATCAAGTTCTGGTTTATCAGCAAAATCCCTTGAATTTCTCTGTTGCAATGACAAAGTTTTCCTATCGTCAGAATTTGGTACATTGCGACTTTCGCTTACGCACTTCTCCATATGCAACTGATCTTTTTCCATGGAATAATGCTGTTCGTTTTTATGTGGCAACTCAGTTTCGGACAATGAAGATGAGTTTTGATTTTGTACACGATCATCGATGCCCGCTTGAGCTTTAAATTGTTGGGAGTGCTGCAAATTCAATGGTCCAACTTCGCTGTATTGAGCTTTAAATTGCTGTGAGTGTTGCAAGTTCAATGGTCTACCGTCATTTGCTTGAGTCTTGAATTGCTCGGAGTGTTGCAAATTTAATGGTCCGGCTTCAGTTGTCTGAGTTTTGTATTGCTCAGAGTGTTGCAAATTTAACGGTCCAACTTCGGTATTATTTATACTTTGTAAATTCTGGGAATTTTGTAGATTGATTGGGGTATGCAAATTAGAAAACCCAGGAGGTACAAAGTTCGAATTAATCAAGTGCCCGTTCTGATCAAATTGCAGATTGATCGGTGGTATTTCTTCGTTAATCTGTGAAGTAAGAACTTTGGGTGGATCCTGTACAGTACTTTGATAGTCAACAGTTTGTTGTAGCCTCAATAGTTCTCTGTACCTCAATACGGATTCTTGATACTTTGGATGTGACTGATATCCTGGAATTTGAGTCAGTTCCCGCAAATGAGACTCCATTGAAAACCTTTGCATAGCAATTTTCTGTTGATACATTTGATATTTTGGATAAGCTGCATGTATCGAATTTGTAGTCTGTAGCCCCCTATTGGCTAAGGGAGTACTATCTGAATAACTTCGAGGAAAATCCCTAGCCAATTGTGGGTTGAAATACGGATTTTGTGTCCTTGATATGACACTACCTCCCATATTATTGGGTACCATGTTCTTTGGTATTATTCCGTTTTGATATTGTATTTGTTTAGTAAAGTATTTTTGCTGCACAATAACACTTTGTTCCTGATACTTCAATAAGGCAGGATTCTGAGGATTTGTTATAGAACTCTCTCTGGGATACTCTTTAATAGGATATGCAGGGTACTTCTGATAATCTGGTGGAAAATTGTAGTTCTGAATAGGATAATTTTGTATCACTCCTGTAGGATGAGCATATGTTCTTGGAATGATTGAATCTTTTCGGTATTTATAATCAGGGAAGTTTCGCCTTGGATCTATGTTATATGGTCCCGTACCCAACTGTTCTCGATTTTCAAAGTCGTTGCTGAACCTCCTATTGTCAACCGGATAGCCAGCATCACGATAAGGCACGTTTGGTGGATAAGGCCCAAACTTTTCCCAGCTCTGGTAGCTGATATTTGAATCTGGATTACAGCACGGGAGTTTACATGGTACATAAGACCCCAGTCCTTGCCCTCTACTCGTTGGAATTGGGGCTTGAAGACTGGTGGTTGAATTTTTCTGGCTCATTGGTCCCATCGATCCATTTATAGTAGAGCAGTTCAAATGTGCAGCTGGTCTGCTCAGTGATATTTGATGATTTCGCTGGCCCATTGATTCGTTTAAAGAACTGCAGGGTATATTTCTGGAATCCAAAGAAGTGCTTGTTCCTTCAATCATCGTATTCCTAGGGCTAGGCGCCCCGTAGGGTCCATGGCAGCCTGACATTTGCGCTGCGGACCCCATGGGAGAATTTTCAGATGAGACATTGGGTCCATTTAATGTAGTGGGAGATTGTTGAAAGTTTCTGGGATTAAAATTTGCCTCATTTTGCGGTTTGATTGGTCCGTCGGGGCTGAAAGTGGGTCCGTTCAATCTCCTGGGACTAATATTGGGTCCAAAAATCGGACTATGGTTTGCATTTTGACCAACGGATGGTACTTCGGACCCGATTGGTTGGGTACAACTATATTGATGCCAGTCTGGCATGTTTCCACCGTAGTTCATTGTACATTGTCTTGCTTCAATTTCCTTATATATTTAGTCGTGCATTTTTTAAGCTGCCATTGATGAATTCACGTTCAGTGTGAGCCTATGAAAATAGAAAAAGCTTGCACTTACCTGACATATCTTTTAATCGTTCATGTGTTATCGAGCTAATAATAAAAAAACTTCAAAGATCAGAATACAAAATTTAGTGTTGAAAAAACATAAATTTTTTAAACTCACTTGGACGAGTCTATCAAAATTTGTTTCAAGTACGATATGCCATTTTGATATGTAAACTTATGATAACGATCTATGACAATATATCGGCAAGATGCATCCTTTCATCCAGGATGTAATGAAATTGTTTTAGTCATATTATACACGGTAGACTTTCTAGAGCTGTTTGTTTATTAGCTTTACCTATATATCAGAAATTCATTAATATTCGTGTGCAATCAATGATGTATGAAAGATCTAAAATGATATTAAGTTTATTCATAAAATATCCCATTTTGAATAATTCAATCTATTATCAGTACATCATTAATGTATTCTAATAATATGCATTGGCTGGTAGTCGTTCAATCACAATTTATGTCAGTACGAATTAATTCTCATAATTGAAGATAATTTACTGCATGAAGAGTTTGACTTGGAAAGTGAAAATATCTATAACTAGACTTCCTATGAAACAATTTTTATAATAATTGAATACATGGATCGAAATGCACTGTTTCTTTGCACGACGTTAACCCAATCAGGAGGATAGAACAGAAATAAGGTTTAATGAAATGCAGGAAAATAGTGATAGCCGATATCATTTGTCAACCTAAGTTTCACACTGTGCATACTAATACTGAACAATCATAATAATATTTCGTTGAACATACAAAAATGCAATCTTGACGTAACTGAAGAATAAGGAAGTGTTATTTCCTCCTAGTGAATTTTTCTACAGTTTTGAGTACACAATAAAATGATATATCTTAAAAGCTTTGCTATGTATTTATTATCATCATGCCAATGATATGAAAGACAAGTGCCGGAGGTCATGGGGCTAAAAATAAAACATCAAAGATCAAGATCTGAGCCTATACGGAGATAAGGAAACCCATAAAAATCCTTGATAATATACGATAATCATAAAACTGCCTGGGTATATCCCAATTCAAACAAATTTAACAGTCTAATATATAATACATGATTGAACTAGATTAAATTTGATTTTTGACCAACAGCAGCTTGTTTTCTAGTAATAAATATATAAGTACGGCGAAGTTATTATGCTGATAAGCAACTTGTGTTGTGCTTCGTTTCAAGATAAGAAAAATTAACGGCAGAAATAACGATTTCATTTAAGAAGAATTTCCATGTCAGTTGTACGACATTACAGTAACAGAAAAGTCTACAAGTTTATTGGCGATTAGAGGTAAACACGTACTATAGCTGAGCCATGGCTAGAATATAACAATGAAAAGGTGCGTGACATGAATTTCTTTCAAACCATTCTACGTACATCCCTTTGAAAAAAAAAATTAAAACTATGAAAGGCTTAGCCATTAAATAGCTTAGAAAAATGTTCACAGCTACCTATATAGAATAAGTTTACTTCTGAGGCAGAATTTCATCAAGATGTTTACAAATTCCAACTCCATTTATTTGCCAAGCAAGCATATTGAATCAAGTTCTTTGACTGCAATTTATACAGATTGTGCTAAATCAGTTTAATACTTTGCTTTGGATATACATATAGATATAATGTAAAAATGTACTCCGGTAATATAGTGTGATTTAGTATTATTAATTGACCCATCTTTGTAAGTGGTAAAAATTTAAAGATTCATTCATTGCATAAATAGTTGATTGAATGTTATTCGCAGAATTATTTTTAGCTACTCCGGCAATTTATTTACAATATATGAAGAGGGTAGATAAATAAATTATACAGTTATACAGACGATGTGAGATATCTACTTTTTCCTGAGTTATCAACATTTCATAAGCCGTACTTGAATAATACGGAATAATTAGTGGAATATGTTATAGTGCAAAAACAAAAGATGACTGAAGTACAAATACGTGTACTTTAACACAATACTAATAGTAACAATAATATAACAACATTAATAATGAGTTACTTGTGTTCAAATTATTATATAGAATTTTAAAAAAAGTAAAAGATTATAATAACTATACAACTGATTTATTCATAAAAGCGATATAATTGAAAATTGTTTTTAGCAATGAAATGTGACGAGATTTTTAAAAAAATTATTTAATATTTGTGAGATAACATTAGAGTGGAAAATTTCAAGATGATATTGTAATCCGCGAAAGGCATTGACTCCAATGATATGTATGTGAATAATAAACGATATATAATTTAGTCCGTAAAGCCTATCGTGAAATAATAATTGTAGCAATAGATAGAGCGGAGGCTAGGGCTTCGTAAATTAATAATAAATGTAGTGGCAGTAATATTTAGTAAATATAACTACGAGATCAGGAAAATAATACGGTAAACATTGATTAGAATTAAGATTAATTGTGCGATATTCATTAGTATCGTGACACGCAATCGACTTGGTGATTATAAACTAAGTAAAAGGCTTTCAAATTTACGTCGCGTGTACCTGTATAGTGTGTAAACCACTGTATTGTACCTGCGAATGGATGCACCTTGCCAGGTAGACCGTCTGCCCCAACTCTCCGTTGACATATTTAACATAATAAACAATACTTACGTAGTTATCATTAGTTTAACATTTCTATTTGTAATATAATATCACTATCATTCACTGATTTCATACATTTTTCAACAACTATTTACGCTTTTAACCATTAAATTATAGAAAAAAAACGCGAGCTCACCTGGCTATCAAAATCACTTGTGACAACACACGAGCCATGTTGAACACAAATACGACAACTAACGCCATCTGATGAAATCACTTTGAACTATTGATTAGACTGTATAGGTATGCATACGTATTACTTTTGCGCAAATTTAAAACTATCCAAAATTCTAACTAGGTAGGTACGAAATTGTTTCCAGGCAAAAATTATTCAGAGAATATCAATGATTTCGGAAATTAATCAACAGCTCTTTATTTATCTTTAGCGAAACGATGACAAAATAAATTTTAATAATACATTTATGAAGTATACTTACACGACGGCTAGCGGAATTCATTTTTTACAAAACCTAAAACTACACGTTCTATTATTATAAACAATTTATATTCTAATCCTATTCTCGTAGTTATTTTCCAAGCTTTTACAGAACTTTTATTATTATTATTATTATTATTATTATTACCTAACGTCGAATCAGACACATGGGTATCTTTATCAATTCAATCACTCAACAGCCATTTGAAATGTTCACTTTATGCTTTTCATTTCAAAATAATAGACTAATTAATTATCAGGAAAGTTGACAGAGTTTAGTCATTCCTTTGGCATAAAAAATTCAATAAGAAATCTCGTTTTTTTTAAATTCTTTCACATTTGAAATATTCTCTAGGCGCTACTTTTTGTCAACTCAAATCACTTATGGATTTAAATTCAATTTTGCAGCTTCTTGGCGGATTACTGATATCAATTCCTGGTTTATTAGGAATATAAAACGCAACCCTGCGATCTGGAAAAATTGTTATTAACATAATTAATAAGGAGAGAAGAAGAGAAACTAAGTTTTATTCTTAAATACTATATTTTGAGACTTGCCATATCGCCAGTTGAATTAAGCAACTTTTCTGATCAATTTCAATGCAATTTATCTTTTTATGAGCAATAATTTCATTAATCTATTATATTTTTTCAAATTTTCGAAGTTTCAGGATTAAATCATAGTCTTATTAATCTGATAGACAAGAAGCGATTAACATTTATTATTATAAATGTCAACATTTTGCCCAAAGACAAAGTGCTCACCTCTACGACGCTATTATTATTGAGTTTCATTTTATTTCCAGCTAAGATAGGTCTGCTGTCTACAAAAATAGGCCTCTTCCCTTCAGAAGATAGAAAGAAATCACCGTTGTTTCTCAATCGTATTGTACCCTGACGTCTGGATACCTTCCAGGCAGGACCTTCGAGAGTTAAATCAACATCAACGCTGTGATCCTTAGTTGAACGGCCAACAGTAATCTGGTAAAAGAAGGTTTGCCAGAAAATTATTATCTATAAACACGATTGATGATTTTATTAGTTTGCAATATTGGATAATCTCGTTTCTCACCTCGCGAGATCTCATGAGATATCTAACGAGCCTTCCTCTGAGTATTGCTAAAGTTTGATTATCAAAATCTGGGGGATTAATGCCTGTGACGCTGTCGACAAGAACTTGCCACCGGCCAAGTTCATTCTCCAACATCCGTATCTCCTTTTTGTTTTTTCTATCTGCCATCGCTAATTCGGCGTCAATCATTTCGTCCTTTGGTTCAACTAGTTCAGCGTCATTTATCATATCTTCAGCATCTGAGAAGCTTAAAACGTGCTCGCCACGAGGCAAGCCTTGAACCGTTTGATCCGGCAATAAATGGTACTGTTTCATCAACTGCCAGTGTGCCATCAATGCCTTGGCCGTTCTAGCAGGATAAAATGTTTGGGCATTCACCTCCAAAAGTTCTTGAAAGGTTTCCACCGTTGGCTGAGAACTCTGCAGCAAAATAGTGGCCGTGAAACATCTAAATCAAATAGAAATATCCAAAAATAGGAAATTCATTTTCAATTTTACCGATTTCACAGTTCCCAGCAGGTCTTCTTCTGCTTTACTATAAAGTGTTCTAGCTTGAACAGTGGCTATTAATTCTGGATGTAAATTACGCATTGCTTGAACAGCGACTCTAGACACTGCACTATCGTATAACAGCGCGTACCACCGCTGCTGTATTTCTTGTAGCGTAAATCGACAAGAAAACTTCGTTCCTCGATGTACCTGTATGAAAATAAATAGAAGGAATATATCTTATAAATATGTTTTTTAATTCTCCCTCTTATTTCTACACCAAAAATCTGTGCCTCTCGACGTTCTGATAACTGTAACAAACTTATAACAACCATTCTCAAGTCATTTGTCTGTTGTACACCAGTAATGAGAGCCAAATCATCCGTTGGTTTCCATCTGCCAAGATCTTTAGTTGCATTAACAGAGTGTGGGTGGTTTTTATTCTTTTTATTTTTTCTCCCAGGTCCTGTAGAGCCGCTGGGTCTACTAGGTCTTCGATTACATCGATCCGATTGCGTTATTGTAGCTGGTATTTGAATCGGACTTGGTAAGGTTGGAGCTGGTAAAAGATCGAGGGGTCCGCCGGACATGGAAACTGTTCTAGATCTTGAATTAGATTTAGCAGCTGCAGTAGGAGGCTGTAAATTGAAGGTAGTTTCCACCAATTCGTCGTCAAATTTACGACGTTTTATTGTGCGCGACGAACTGTAATAAATTTTTAAAAAATTATTGAAACTAAGGTTGTTAACGTATTGTTAAAACTTGAGAAAACGAGGGAATGCACGATCGCTCATTATTATAATGGGTTCACAGCCAACAGTGATGTGCGAGAACATAATGAATGAATTTTTTGGTTAGGCTAGGAAGATAAAATTACCTTCTTCGTTTTATTCCGAGCGCATCTGAATTCGGGGATTCGACAGGAAGTGTTAAAAAACCGTCATTATCATGGGAAAGTCCTCCAACATTAATATTCGAAGAAGATGAGATGTCCATGGTTGATTTATTGAAAAACCAAAACAACTTTCAACAAATTTGTGTACTATGTTATAATAGATATCCGGGATTTTTTTATTCAGAAATTATTTCGATGAACTAGATTTATATTAGTTGTCGATTGAATTGTAAAAATATGACTCCACAAACTTTTTCAATTAACAAGACTATGTTTTTTAATTTAATTTACTTAAATCGACAGAGTCATAACCCATTGTTATTGTGTTCCGTTCTGACCTTTGTATTATAGAGAGACTACCGCATAGTGCATACCATCTTATTGCGGCGATGTAACTGCCCTCTAGACGTCATCCGGATTGACGAGTGCCTGTTGCTAAAACAAAAAATCCCTAGAATTGATGACAAGTATGTTTTTTGCTATGGAGTCAACGGCTATTTTTGCATACGTGAGACATTACGTTATTCATTTGTGCAAGACAAAGGATCTGTCACCGAATATTCTACGTGTTAATGATGAATATTTCATAGGTTATTCGTGGTGAGTTATAAAAGAATAGTTGATAATTGATCTCTCATCTGTGTGAAATAAGAGTATAACAAATCGTGGTAATCGTCGAAAATTGATGAGTGACAGCTAGAGCCGCAGCGGCAAAGAGTAGAATCATTCGCCCCGTGGATCGAGGAAGAGGCCCTTGTGGCTCGTTGATTTTTATTACGTGCACGTTTTTTTTGCCACCCATTTAAGTGATATTTCCGAAAAAAGATCACCATGGATGACGAGTGGGGTATGTATTTTAACAATACAAATATTATCTTTGAATTAGGTATATCAGGCCTGAGTAAATATCAAATTATTGAACATTTTTGACAACTGGTTCCGTACCTATCGTATCATATTCCAGACGCGGATAATGTTGAGGCCAAATTCGACCTCGCAATGAGGTCCAATAAATGGGAAGGCGAAGATGAAGAAGAGGAAGTCAAGGTATTTAACTTCGAATTATTATCGTTTTATTATTTATTCAAAAAACTATTTCCATCACTTTTTATTTATCCATATGGTTCACCACCGAACGTTCATAACCTTGTCCCCATTCTTACACGTGATTTTTTTTCAACACGTCGAAACTTTTTGTTTTTCGAAAGTAATGCATTTCAATTCCTTTTCCCTGTTCTTTTCCTTTTTTTTTTTTGGCCAAAATTTATCAGGTCCTCAATTTTGTTCGTTAAATTTCCACCAACTTTTTGCCTAATTATTTCACTTTTATAAATGTTATCAGGATAGTTGGGAAGATGTAGAAGAGGAAAAAAAAGACGTAGAAAAGGCTGCTGAGGTGCCAAAAGCCAAGGCAAAACCAAAAAAAACATTGGCCGATAAAATTGAAGAGCGTGAGGTCAGCATCTCAATTATTAAACAAACTTTTCTAAATTTATTACAATTTTCATACATAAATTAACGTTTTACAATCACATTGTACACCAAGTACATTTGATTCCGACCGATATAAAGTTGGTCCTACAGTCTTCTGTCTCTCTCCTTCTCTATGTAGCTATAAAGGATAGAAGAAGACAGAAGACTGTGGCGCCAACTTAATATTGGTCAGAATCGAACACGCCAAGCGTATATACAGAAAGGTTCAAAGCAAAATTGACACGCCTGCGGTAGGCAATTCGGTTTCTTCCGAAACTGAGAACACTGTGGCATGACCATATCTACAGACAATTTAGCGGCAGCTGTCATTCTGTGGCTGTCATGTCATCTGTAGGTATGTTCGTACGACAGCATTGTCAGTTTCAGAAAAAAACGAATTGCCTATCGCAGGCGTGTTAACTTTGCTCTGAACCTCTCTGTATATTTGTATGCAGGATCCTCAAAAAATGGCAAATGCCATTAGCCGAATCTATTTTAATTGAATTTCTATCAAAATCGTATGAAAACATGTTTTCAAATCTTAAAAATGTTGAATTTCTTATCAATTTCCAATTTCTATAATCACTGGTGAACGATTTATATACTCTTGGAGTTTTTAGGGTAGTTAATTAATTTTCTTTAATTATATAGAAAAAGACGCGGGAAGAGGTGGAGAGGAAAGCTAAGGAAAAGGAAGAGGCATTAACACCGGAGGAGAGGAGAGCTGAGATGTTGAGGCGTCAGAGGCTTCAAGAAGAAGCAGATCTTCGGCTAGCCATGGAAACGTTTGGTTTGTCAAACCTTGTTGACTTTAGCCCCCGTAAACCACAAAAAAGTGAAAAGAAATAACACCTCTCTTTCTCGCTCTCAATATATTCACTGAATAATAATAATAATAATAGTAATAATAATAACAATAATAATAATCGTTATTATTAATCCACTCGTACTATCTAATCTGCCACGTTTTATTTCCTATTTGTATTCAAGTCTGTTGTACCTAAGAATATTCACAGATTTGTTGATTTAATTATTTATTTTTATTTCTACTTTTATTTTAATTTTTTTCCTAATTTTTTTGGTCGAATAATTTACAACTCCCCTGATAAACATGGAATACGGTAAAAAAAAATGAATAATATTAACCCTGGGATGATAGCGGATAATAATTCAAGTTTTTTGCTACTCAAATTAGACTGACGCACAGGTTTTTTAAATATTTTTATGTCATTGGGTTGTTGGCGTGATATTAAGCAAGCTTAGTACATTGGAGAGAGATTTTTGAAGAGATATAGATACTCCGAGTGAATGAAGTTGACAAAATTGTATGAAATTAGTCTAATAGCTTTGTCATCCACAAGTTAATTGATATTTTTTGAAAAATTTAAGTTATTACTATGAAGAATTAATTTATTAGGGATAATGTGTAGTGTATTCTCATTTATTCATTGCCTAACTTCTGCCTAAAAAAAGAAAAAAAGATACGTAAAAAGTTGCAGTATTACGAATGAAATATAATACGGAAATATTTCCACCTAAGACTACTGAAATAATAAGTGAAAGTAATATTAATTATTTTTTATTTAACGATATTAAGTTTATAAATGCTACATTAATGAATCTATGATTGTCAGGAACTGTACCAGAGATGAACGAAAACCATATGATCTATTACCAATTTTAATACAATTAAATTTAATAATGTTATGTATTTTAATAAAATTGCTATTTTGCACAAACAAACTGTTGTCTCCACGTCAGTCTCTTTGTATACATCCTTGCATACTGTTTTCAATCTCCTGTATTGTTCCTGATGAGCTGTTCTTTCGATATCATAAACTCCAGTTTGCCGTTTCAATTTAGGGATCTTAAGTATCATATAAAACCATTTAAATTTGCTATTTTTTCTGAAATGTACTATCGATGTAATACGACAATTTGTTACGTTCATTAATTACAAATAGAAACATTGATTTTTCGAACGAAACTTCGAAGTTGAAATGGAAATCTCTAACAAGCTGTTGGCGATGAATTTGTCTTATTAAAATTAATGAAAAACTCATGTTTTCCTCAAGGTGTGACGCCAGATGCTGCTGTAGGAATCGACGCAATGGCGCCTGACACAAAAGAAGAATTTGACCAATTCAGCGACGCGCTTCTCAAGAAAATAAATCAATTCAACAAGCATGCTGAGTTTACTGTGTTCGCTGAAGAGCTAATTAAAAATATTGCCGTTAATTGTTAGTATATGACATTTATTTGCAAATTATTTAAGTTTCCAATATGTTTACATTTATTCGAAGATGATATTGATGTCCTTGAATAATTGACTTCCATTAGTTTGCTATAATATTTGAATTACAATTGTTTCAGTATCCTCAATAAGTTTGAAGAAGGTCAAAACGACGATGGAAAATTTAGCAATTGAAAAACAAAAAATTGAAAAGGGCGATAAGGGTAAGAAGAAGGGAAAAGGCAAAGCAAAACTGCGAGTTGAAGGGGATAATACACATCTAAATGAGTACGGAGATTATGCTTTTGATGATGAGTTTAATGATTTTATGTAGCGCCAAGATTTGAGTAAAGTTCAGCCACCTAATGAAGCAATACAAGCTTTGCAAAAATGAAAACACACGACAACAAATAGATTTATTATACAAAATGTAATAAAACAACAGCAGAAACAAAAAGAATCATGAAGCCAAGATTAATGTACTACCTAATACATTACTATTGTATGGCATTTAGATTCAACACCGTTATTATACATATTAAATATTATTATTGAACCATATCGAAACCAGAGTTTCATTATTTCTAATGGTTTTTTTCATCTCTTTTCTCTTTACTTGCGGCTACATGCGTTGTACATGTAGAGAAATAAATAAGTCAGATAATTCCGAATGTATAATAAATAGCTCAGCATTAGTAAAACTAATTAAAAAATTTAGAGCCATGAATTAATTGATAGATATCGCGACAATTTAACGTTTAAAACTATTGGTTGTGCCTGTTTTGTTTTATTCTTGCTCGCAGATTTTGATTCTTTTTTTCTTGCATAGCAATAATAATCAATGTTAAGATAATTTTGAATTCTTAATTATCATTGCTTCCACGGTATGCATATATCTGTTGATATAGAAAAAGTTGATTTTGAAAAGAGTATATTACTTAATAAAGATTCACACAAATGCGAATGTTAGATTTTTTGTAGTTTTATTATACCCAAATACATCTTAACATCATCCATAATAATAGGTTTGTCCAGTTCGACCTTATCTTTAGCCGGGCATTCGAAATATCTATCTAAAACTTTTTTCCAAATACATATTTCAAAACTACGCATAGAATATGTTCTGACATTCGAATCATATCTCTGTTTTTTAAATGGGAAAAAAATGTTTTGGAATTCTCCCGTTCGTCAATCTCTGCGTTATGTTTGCGCTTCGAGTGTTTCGTTCGTATTTATTCCTCCGTATGCTACATCAATTCCATGATTTATTTTCGTTCAAATAATATACATAACGAAATTAGTATTATCGACAAGAAAAACATATTTGTATTTCATCAACGGTTTTATTGATGTTTTCCTTCTGACAATAAATAGCTGACTGAGATGGAAATACGTCTTTCAGGATTGGGAATGGTGTAGAAAAAAGAGGAGATAGTAGATGAACCTGATGAACTCTGCTAAAAGAACTATCTATATATACATAAAATAGATTAACATCAATTACTTTTGTTATCATAACCATTTAAATTCCAACATTAGCGCAGCTCGTATCACCTCGCATAGAAGTTTGTCAAGTCGCTGATATACCTAGATATAGCTGTGAGTCATAGCGATGCGGTATCCATCGTCGATTTTTTTCAGGTATTTAATTTTCCTAGTGTTGGTCAAGTCGTCGTTTTCACATACAGCAGAGTCGTCCTCGAACTCAATACAAAAAATGGCTCTTAGTCCGGGAGATCCAAATTCTTATTCTCGACCGGGTATTGTACAAAATTTTCATAATTATTTAATCTATAATAAAACTTTTATAGTATTAAACCAATCCGTTAGGGAAAATCAAGCTTATAAAACTTGTTCCTATTCTTCCGTAGCTACCAGCTGGAAAAGTCCTAACCTATAAGACAATAATTATTTATTTCTTTATTATAAACTAGGATCTCATTTGCACATAAGTTGCTTATTATATCAATTATAATACGAATTTATATGCCTGTTTTACAGAGTTAGCAATTGTCACACATATACATCTGAATCTTAGCGTTGATTTTGAGAAAAAAATATTATCAGGATCGGCTGTGTTGGATGTTAACAAGACTGGAGATACTGACGAAGTGGTGAGCTTATTTTGTCCTATCTATGTAATTTTTATTTGTAATATTTGCATCAAAGGATGATTTATTTTGGCTATTGAAAAGTAGAAAGTTTAGAATTACTTTGATATTTTGTACAATCATACATTTATGTTATGCATAAGAAAATTGTTAAAATTTATCGCAGATTTTGGATAATCGGGGCCTGAACATTTCGGCTGTTTTGAATGTCGCTGATGGTTCAGCTTTAAAGTATGTGGAAGGGGAATCGGTTGATTATGGATCAAAACTGAGCATAAAACTACCGCAGCAAGAATCAGCCAATAATACGTAATGAGATTATTTACCAATTGATTGCTTATCTGCAGATAATCCTTAAGAATTTTATAAGACATGCCATTACTGAAAAAAGATTTATTATCTTATTGTTAAACCGCAGTACTTGATGAAAGTTCAATGTGATGGATGATAGACATTGATTTGATAAAAAGTAATTCATAATCTACTCATTTTATTGCCACATGTCGTCAAAGAAATTAACAATAACGATACTGACAAATTTATACATTTTTTATTTAACTTTGCTGTTCTTAAAGCAAAGGATCAGAGCTATTAAGATTAATAATAGGTATTCACACTAGTGGTAGTATGATATTCTATTTCTCTTTACAGATATAAAATTGAAATACAGTATGAAACTTCCCCGAAAGCTAGCGCGCTGCAATGGCTAGAACCGGAACAAACAGCAGGTGGAAAATATCCTTACCTGTTTTCGCAATGTCAGGTAATATGACAGTGAAAGTATCATCAATCGTTTATCCAAGGTTAATAATAAAACTTAGAAATCTGGGAAAGAGTCAGACAGTTTTATAATATTATTGGAAAACCCAGAAAATTTGGTCAGAAACCTTTAAGCCAATACAAATTTTTATTTAATTATATGTATAAAAACGTTTCTCAAATCGAATGTAAAGAGTAAACTTTTCGGGTCGAAGATTTAAAAAGTTTCAGAATTTAGAAAGCCAAATTTTGTAAAAAGCTTTTGTAAAATTCATAAACCTGTTTTTGAAGTAATTTTTATTGAAAATTTGTCTCTATTATATGCAGGCTATTCACGCACGTTCTATGCTGCCTTGTCAAGATACTCCTTCTGTAAAGTCGACCTACAGTGCCGAGGTAATGAATAGAATTGATATTGAATTGGTTGAATGTTACTTTCTTTGAAACGGCAAGGAATTCTGAACAGCAAGTTGATAACTCCATTTTTTCATCATGTTTAATACAGATAAAGGCCCCGGCTAACTTGACCGTCTTGATGTCAGCTTTGCGCGATGAGCCGGTTGAATCTAGCGGAGATACTACCAAGATACATAAATTTTATCAGCCGATTCCCATCCCTGTTTATTTGACTGCAATAGCTGTTGGGAAAATTGTTTCACGGAAAGTTGGACCGAAAACTCATGTCTGGGCAGAAGAAGAATTCATTGACCAAAGTGCCTTTGAATTCAGCGAAACTGAAACCATGTTGCAAACTGCTGAAGAGATTTGCGGCCCTTATGTTTGGGGTAGCTTATTTTCTCCAATTTTATTCAAAAATATAATCGTTATGGTCCCCGACTGATATATTTTTGGGATTTTCTTAGGAATATATGACCTGCTAATTCTGCCACCAAGTTTTCCATTTGGTGGAATGGAGAATCCATGTCTGACTTTTGTTACGCCGACTCTTTTGGCCGGTGATCGGTCTCTGGCTGACGTAGTAGCACATGAAATATCGCACAGTTGGACCGGGAATTTAGTAACAAACGCAAACTTTGAACACTTTTGGCTAAACGAAGGCTTCACTATGTTCGTAGAGCGTAAAATAGATGGAAGAATGTTTGGGGATAAATTCAGAGAATTTTCAGCTATTGGAGGGCTGAAGGACCTACGGGAATGTGTGAGTTTCAGTACTTGACTTTTATAGCTCATCTTTCACACAATACCACTATTACAATAGCGGAGACTTTCATTTTTCAGATTAAAACACTCGGCGAAAATAATCAGCTAACAAATTTGGTACCAAACTTAACAGGCGTCGACCCAGACGATGCCTTTTCGGTAGTACCTTATGAAAAGGGTCACACACTTCTGTACTACATCGAGCATCTTCTTGGCGGTCCTCAAGTATTTGAGCCGTTTTTGAAGTCTTATTTGGAAAAATATAAATACAAAAGTATCATAACTTCGACGTGGAAAGATTACTTGTATGAATATTTTCACAACAAGGTTGAGGTAAGGTGTTGACAAAAAACAGGATTTTGGTGTTACTTTAAAAGATTTCAATGTAATCTTAGGTGTTAAATTCTATCGACTGGGACTCATGGCTAAATAAACCAGGACTGCCGCCAGTCATTCCAACATATGATACAACCTTGGTTGAAGCTTGTAAAGAATTAACAAATCGATGGCTGCAGTGGGATGAAAACACAGCAAGTCCATTCAACAAATCGGACCTAACGGATCTCAGTTCGAACCAGAGAATCGAGTTTTTGGCTGAATTATTATTGGCAGATGAAACCTTGTCGCAAAAAAAATTGGAGGCCATGAATGAGGCTTACGATCTTGATCCGATTAAAAATGCTGAGATCAAGTGAGGAGAAAAATTTGTTGAGTTTTTTTCGAAAACTTCAAAGCAACGTAATCAATAATCGTACTGATATTTATCTTCAGATTCAGGTGGCTCAGATTGTCCATCAAGGGCCGATGGAGAGACAAGGTTACGCCTGCATTATCTTTTGCTACCGAACAAGGACGTATGAAATACGTCCGCCCAATATTCAGGGACTTATATGCGTGGGAAGAAGTTAGACAACAAGCTATCGACACATTCTTAGCAAACAAAGATAAAATGATGTATGTCAGTGCTCATACAATAGCCAAGGATTTGCATCTGGATATTCATGGTTGAATTTTGCCAAGAGATAAATATATATCTGGAATATACTTCCGTTATATCTACTTCTTCAACAAATGGGTCGAACATATATTTTGATATAATTATTTTGTAAAACTTTTTCAATGCTTTATTTCTATTTAGAAACAACGGTAATCAGGTGTTATCTACTCAATTTATAATGTATAATTTGATAAACAGAATTTGGTAGCATAGTTCGTTAATATTTACCATAAATTTCACTACTGGTTTACACTGTGATGATAAGTTAGTTTTTTAAGAAAAATCCAACAAACTTGACAAATCCTCATCTACATATACACAAATTATTTCCAAATAAAAAATTGTATAGCATGCGAAAAAAAAAGGAGTAAATCACTTTTACTTCAGAGAATTTACGACTACTATTTGATACAGACCTACTAAGCAAATATAAATAAATTGGATGTCTAATTTCGTTGATACGAATTTATTTTTATGATTCTATATACAGATGTGGTACAAAAACGCTGGAGCTCGAGCTGGAAATCAATACAAATGATAGATAACGATTTTTCACATATTGTATTTGAAATGATGAAAGTTGTAATCCAAAAAGTAAATTTCTCAAAACAGATTTCTACTTGTATTAAGCTTGCTACGGAGTCCTTTTGCATGTTTCTAGACTGTCTAATTTCTAGATATATATCTGACCAATCTATCGAAGAATATAATTGTCAGGATAGTCAATGATTTTAGGGAATTTCTCAATCTCTTCAGGCGACATACGATCCAATCTGGTTGGAACGGGTCTCAAATACTTTATCTGATTGCTAATATTGCTTAAAATATTTTTTGGAACGTTGTTATCTGGGAAAATATGCAAACGTTGCATCGTGCTTCTTCGCTGCAGGTTACCATCCATTGCATTATACACTGCTTTCTGAAGGACCTAAAGAAAACATAAAAAAAAAATATAGCAAGCAGAGAATATCGCTACTAAAATGATCTTAGTATAAGGAATTATGCGGTTTTTACTAAAAATGTTCAATACTGAATTATTAAATTATATAAAATCTCACCAGTATCGGATTCTTGTTGTGCAATTCCCAAGCAAGTGTCCAAGATGCGCCTCCTGGATAGCCGGTATGATGAAAATACACTCGTTTCTGCCATTCGTTTCCTCTTAAAGCAATGTCTCTACTATTTATGACAACAACATGATCACCGCAGTCATCTGTGAATAAAGAATGAAATAACTGAATATATTTGAGTGAATGATAATTGAAATTTTGAAACTTTAAAAAGTCGTGTTAGTTTTCTCTATGCTTACTCATGGGGTGATATATCGGCTTGTGGAGACCCATGAGATGCTTTTTTATAACGTTAGCACTCTGAAATGGATCTTGCCAAGTAGCGTCAAAGAGATGCCAGGTTCTTGTGAACGTTGCCCATTGCTAAAATTACGCGAAAGTTATATCGAAAAATATTTCAAAGTGTTTAAAGTATCCCAAGTATGTTAAAGCGTATTTAAACTTAGGTTAGAAACTAACCTGCGCTCTTTTCACAACAGACATTGTTAAGAGAAATTTGAATCCAGGTGATGACAGTTGGAGATTCAAATAATAGTTTTTCAGCAATTTCAATCAATCTTTAATCCTATGTGCACTTATTCATCGATAAAAGTGTGAATTCATTGATAAATTTCTTTTGCCTTTGCACCGCCTGTGAATAAATGGATAGCTAGACACGACGTTGTGTTAAAAAATAAGTTACAGGATGCTACTAGTACATGAGACATCGAATTCCGATTGGCTACTGTCTGTGCTGTCATCGCAAAATGAGCCAATGAAATTCTGGGTAGTCCATCGCGAGATTGTTCGTAGTGAAAATTCGAGATTCGTTCAACTGGTGATTAGCATTTCCGGTCAACTTGCCATTGTCACATAAGGTATATTTTCTGCTCATCTCGTGCGTCGGGAGAGTTTTCAGATTCCATATATCTTTGCGATTTTCTAGAAACATCGTTGCGTTAAGATTTAACCTGTGGTCCATTCATCGCGTGCGTTCTATTTCTCTATCCCAGTAAAACCTCAAGGCGAGGTATAAGTTGAAGTGAAGAGTAGTCGGAGTTGTAAAACCCGAGAAAGAATCTCAGCTCAATTTATTATACGCGCAAATAAACCGCGATGTCTCTTTTCGGATCCTTGATGGGCGATTTCGAAGATGATCCTATTATTGGGTAAGGTTTATCTCTAATCATTACAGTCATGTATCAATACCCAGCTATTGTTAAACGAATATAATATTACGATATCGTAACACCCGTCATGTCAATTCTGGCATAAGATCGTCGATATTCGTTGTGCTACAAAAACTGATCCCAACAGCAAGTTTTTATTGATTTTATTTTCGCTTAAAATATTCTATATATCATCACATATTCTAATCAAAACTCATATACTTTCTACGATTCCAAATCATCATTTTATAATAATCATATTTTTTGCACATATACACGATTTATAGAAATTTTACATTTTGTTCCAGACACTTTCTCTATCGCTCATATTACCTAATTCATCATTACAGAGTAATTAAGTAATTACATCAAAAACAAAAACTAGGTTTCTTTTACTAAACAAAACACATCCCAGATAGGTCTTCATACTTGGCACAATTTATCAAAAATTAACAATAATGCTGTTATGTATCTAGTTATGGTAGTAATTAGTCTAATTAATAATGATAATTATTTTCCATCAATTTTCAAAGCTGTGGATCCAACGTTTTTATCATATTTAAACTACACTCTATAAAAATCATATTTTCCAATGCTATTATCAACCATTTTCAATTTACATACGAAAATTTTGATCTATGTATTTAAAATTTGTTAAAATATAGTCGCTAACTATTCCAATTAACGTATCCACGGTAACGTAATTTTCATTGCGATCAAAACTAGCTTGCGATTATTTCTATCGCATATTTGACTTTGCTTGCTTTCAACTGCTCAATGATATTTTATAAACTATAATATACCTTTAATACATTCCGATGATACACTTGTTTAAATTGAATAGTAAACGATGATACAGCGGGCCACGGAGATCTAAAACGAATTCAAACCCAATATTTTCTGTAAAAACTTGAAAGTCATTCTTCAATCTCCATAGGAATCACATGCGATCTATGAGGCACATGAACAACATGATGAACTCGCTCTTCAGCGACCCATTTGGCATGATGGCAGGGCCCGCAGCACTTACTGCCCCAAACCATCGAGGAAATTCTCGTCATAACGAAATGCAGATGATGCCTTTTGGGTTCCCTCCCATGCCCGCTTTCAACATGAACAGAGTCTTTGCAGATTACGTAAGTATCATATCATGGAGTTCTTGGATATTTGCACAAAATAAGCCCTGGATGAGAAATTAAATTAATATTCGAAAATATTATCAAACGGGAATGGAAAACTTCCCTAAAAATTACCATCTCTATCTCATTTTATCATTTTTGGTTCCTAGTTCCTAGTTTTCTCTAACATCATGGTCTGCCAATTCACTTAATCTTGCATAAAGTATTTGATAAATTGATTTCTCAGGGAAATATGGCTCCTAACAATGGGAATTGCCACTCTTTCATGAGTAGCTCGGTCATGACTATGACCAGTGGTCCGGACGGTAGACCACAGGTGTACCAGGCATCATCTTCAACAAGAACTGCGCCCGGTGGTGTAAAAGAAACGAAGAAAACAGTGTGCGATTCTCGTACTGGAACAAAAAAGATGGCAATTGGTCATCACATTGGAGAAAGAGCTCATATTTACGAACGAGAACATAATCTACATAATGGAGATCAAGAAGAACGTCAAGAGTTTATCAATCTTGAAGAAGGTAAGGCGACTTTTTCAACATTTAGCACGAAAAGACTTTCCCTGAAATGCAATTCATCATTTTTTATATTGTTTCTCAACTCATGACTTGGAATTATCATTTTTATTCCCTTCAGAGGAGGCTGATGACTTCAACAAGGAGTGGGAAACACGTACAAAGCATTCAGTCGGTGCTGTGGATTATGATACCCGTGGATCTTCTGGTCATGCCTCGTCTCGGCACAGGAGCCGTCCTGAACATAGTCCTTTGGCCTTGCCGGCGCCTACAGCAAGGTCAGTTTATTACCAAGTATTATTTGCTCGATAGTTGAAGATATGCTATATTCATTTTATAATTTCTGTTATATTGGCAATCGAATATAAGACGGTGAAGTATACAAATAAGAGAATTTTTCAAGAATTTGGCATCGAAATTTTAGTGGTAACTCAATTATCAAGATCTTATTCATTTCATGGTACAAAAAAATCTAGAAAATGTGAAATAACTAATTTCTTCAGGTTCCAACGTAGTAATCAGTCTTTATTTCTATTGGTACAATTTTTTTGGCTCTTCGAACATATCAATGGCCAATTTTCTTTCTGTCTTAATTTATTCTTGTTCGTTGGTATGATTATCAGATATGGTATCATAATGCATGAATAGAAACAATTCAAAACATAGTTGTATCAATCTTTCTGTTGTTGAAGTTGCAGCTATCTTGATAATTCTTTTGTATATGTAGCTTTTTATTATTTTCATTCTCTTCTCTCTATTTGTATTAAGTATACCTATATTGTGATATATATTTATAAATAATATATATACTACAGTGTTAGAATCCGTTTAATTATCAGATACAAGAAGCGCAGCAGGCGATCTGGTAAAAATACCTACTCAAAAAAGTGATTGCATACGTACGAAAACGAGTCAGACCTGCAAACGATAATTTTTCGCTTCGATCTCCAGTGTATAATTATCTTGTAACAAACAGCACTGCAATAAATACATTCACAAAGCAACAGCACTGCATGGGTAAAATGCATTGAAAGTGCATTATTATTTCATAGCTTTTAGATATTATCTTACTTAAATGGTGGAATGTATACATTTGTGGTGGTAGGTAATCGTGTTTAAATTAAAATCCAGTTATTCGTAATGCATCAATATTCGCAACATGAAATATAATTTATCTAAAAAAATGTTTTCTTAATCATAAGTATATCAATTATGAGTTTATTTGGATCGAATTATTTTTAAGCAATAGATGCTGCCATAGTAATTTTATTCTATGCAGTCATAAATATGGCAAATTAGATATGATTCCACTTTTGAAAAGTTCCGCCAAATATTTCTACTACAACATTCGTCTAGCTGATTATAAATGAAAAATAAGCTTCAAGTTCTACTGGTTTTCATGACCTATATATTAGACTTTATTTTATCAGCGACACATGCACACTTTTAGTTATGAAAATAGATTGCATCTTGGATAAATGCATTTTTAATTTAGATTTCTTTTTTTTTTTACTTTTTTATTTTTTTATTTTATGTTTCTGGTCTGGTTGTGGTTGGTATGCTTTTGTAGCCGACTATCTAGTCGCTCGAGATGGGCACCTTCTCCAAGGCGAGGCTTGAGAACCTCATATTCTCCAAAGTCCAGCAGTGTATTATCCACTTCACGGTAAGCGTCTATTAGTACAGATTGCCACCTCTCATGAAAAATTACAAATCTAGTTATTACAACTTATAATTAAACAGAGAGCATTACCCAAACAAAACCACATCATATCAGCATCTTGGTTTTTGAAATCTGATCTTGTGTAGATGTTTTGTTGAAACAATTTTTTTTTGTTTCTTTATTATTATAATGTGTATAATTTTCCATCAAAGTTTCTCCAGTTTTTGTTTGCGAGTCATTGTGAACTGTTTTTTTTTTTTTTTGAAGTTTTAGACAAGAGTGGTGTTATTTCTCTTTGTCGCGCGAGTATAATTTACTTGTTTTTGTACTTCAATATATTTTCCTTCAAGAATTGAATGGATGGACTTGATATTTTTCCATTGCCCTATCTTGCATGTTGCTCCCCTTCAATGTATAACATTTAAAGAGATTCTCATTTTAAAGAAATAGTAGGACGCAAAAGAACGTTTTGTGTTGTTTTTAACGTAAGAACATTTAAGAAAACATTACTAAATTAGTGTCGAATATCGTCTATTGTGTATTACAGGTACAGCCGCAAATATTAATAGTTAAAAGCATAGTACACAGTGGTGACGCTAGTACGACGTAAGTACGACGCGAAGCCTTCACTTTTATACTAATTAAATTATCCTAACTTCTCTAAAAAAAAGCATCAAACTATTGCCTCATCCGTACACTCTTTTTAGTTACCCAAATCTCTACCTATGTAAATACATACAACAGACCTTTCTGAATGGTAATTGCTGACACAGGAAACAATATCTCAATTCCCAACAACTTTAGTAAAAGCAATATCTCTCAAAGAAGCTTATACTTGAATCATCTTAAAGCACCTCACACTTTGATATCGAGAAGAAGTTTATCAAAAATTGGAATGATTCTCTCATACTGTTTGATAGATTAATTCAAAGCTTTATTAAATATCGAGCAAATTCATTTTTGGCCTTAAATTTTCCCACAACCTGTATGAATATTGTAATAGTAGGAAAATAGTAGTAATAGTAACAGAAAATTAAATCTTGATAATCCTTGACATTAAACTTTCACCCTAAATGGATCAATGTTAAAAATAGAACCAATCTTGACTAGAGTGAATATCTAGAGGACAAATGTTAGATGTCCAATAGCGCAATGTTATTGCTGGAGGATTTGTTCTACAAATCATTAAAATATATAATTTTGAATAAATAATTTCGCTGATGAAATCATATCTACATATACATTACTTGTTCCCATACACCATGCACTTACTTGTTTGTGCACGTGAAAATTTGAAATTAATTTATGCATTGGAAATGATGTGCTGTTTTTTAGTCTTGTGTAATATGGGAGCGATCGTACTTTTTGAAGTTATTTTACTGTATCTACCATCACTTATATTACCATAAAAAACAAAATTATTTCGTAGCTTTCATTTTAGAATGATTATAGTAGTTTACGACACAAGTGCGCGAAGTACGTGATTTTCACACGAATGTTAGCTTGTCGCCCGAGCGAAGCGAGGGAGACAAGGACACGAGTGTGAACCTAATCACGTACGCGCACGCGTATCGTACACTACTTTTTGCAACTCAGTGCGTAAAGTGAGCACTTTGCGCACTAGTGCGCGAAACGGGTACTTTGCGCACGCAAAATAGGCATCAAAAGTCGAACTTTGCGCACTGAGTTGCAAAAACAATATTTTACCATACTGATAGATAGCTTTACCACTTTTATATAAAATCTTTTAGAGAATAGAAATTCTTTCTCCATTATTACATATAAAGTAAAGAGATATCTATTTTTCTTACCTGTATCATGATGTTCCGTAAAATTTTTAGATTGTTTAAAATACTATATGGACTTTGTATAATAATTTCCTCATGTTTCCGTTAATGCAAGTATGTCTAGTATTATTTAAGGTGATTTCTGAATACATCTTTCACATTTTCCAAGCATGTAAAGTGTTTAATAGATTACATACATTATTTCAAGCGATGGGATTTATATACTTACTGCGATTCCAAACTGTCAAATTTTTCATATCGGAGAGGATTAAAACATCAATCTCAATGTTTAATCTTTAGATAATGAGCTAAATGCATCTGCCAGTGTAAAATGTTTGACTATTCAATAATCAGTTATTAATTTTCTTCTATCGTCAATTCCCAATCCAGGATAAATGCTTTGCATAGATTACTGACAAGGGAAAACATAACAGGGTCCTTGGCATAATAATATATTACTTAATCAAAACTTGCTCTAGATATAAACCAGTTTCAAATAATGGAGTTGTCTGTATACTTATGCTAGTTGTATAGAAAGTAAAAAACTTCGGTGTACATGGTAGTTCGGTGATAAATGGATCTAGTGTAGGATTTCCCTGAAATCTAAATCCACATTCCAATACGATTAAATGTTTCAATATCTTTATTTGCTTTCTAATTTCAGCACCAGTACATCAGAAACAGCAGCTAAAGATGTTACCGTTACAGAGCCTCCATCAACCTCACCTGCTGGTTCAGGAAGTCGCAAACGCGATCATAGCCCAGAGAAAGAAAGTAGTAACAAACGACACTCAAAACCAGACTCAAGTGTTTGAAGAATCTGACCGACAGGCTGAATGCCATAGCTCATTTTATTTCCATAGTAAAACCTCGGTATGATTTATTCTTTTAGCCAAAGTATTTACATTGAGTGAGAACAACCTTTGGCTCACCCATTTGCATTCTCAAGTCATTTTTGCTCAACGAATATCCATGTATTTAATCTCGGCATTTCAAATTTAAGAATAGAACTATTATCTGTATCTCAACTCTGATTCTCAATACCAGATATAGATCAACTGATAACAAATAGTTTTGCATGGAGTAAATTCTTATTAGTTTCTTTTTATCTAGAAGCTCTAATTTTCATCCTAAATTGGAAACACAATTTTTGTTAACAATATCTGTATTATAATTATTGATTACCGAGATTTTACTAGACTATCGAGACTGTCCCATTTATTGCAACAATCTAGATGTTATATTTAAAATAATTATCAATTTAAGGCTTATGAACCGGGTAGTATTTATATAAAGATCGAGGATATTAGCGGCAACAATGTTGTAAGTTTATAGTTATGTCAATCAAAAGGACCTAATTATTTCCTTTTGTTTTTTTCTTAAGACATAACTCGGACTCACGAGAGATATCAAGTTGTAGAAATGAATCTTCATTAAAGTACAATGTAGTTTATTAATTTGCTAAATAAGATATAAGTAGGTATATTTTTCCTGATTATATTGGAAACGCGGTACGATACAAGCACACAATCATCCAATTTTAGACGTGTGATTCTTTCATTTTTTTTTTTTTTTTATGTTCAGTAAAAAATGAATCTTCTCAATTTTTTAATTTTCATAACGAGGGTTTTTCCTGTAATTATATACATTTTTTATTTTCTTATTTTTACATAGATGATATTTTATGTATAATAAATAACCAGGTGGAGAAATTTTAAGTCATTAAAATACTCACCTGGAAAGATGCTTCATGATAATTGAATAATGTACCTAAAATTGAAAAAAAAAAAGAAAATGAAACCTAAATTCTGTATTCGTATTAGAATTGAATGCCAACATGTTTATAAATACATGTAGCAGAATTCTGCTTAAATATAAAGGGACTGTAGTTGAAAGGATTCTAACTATCGTAGATTGTAATATAAATAACTATAATTGATTACTTATTAGATACTTGTAGGATTATAAGAGGACTATGATAATTCGAGCGAATAAGGGTATTTTTTGGGACAGGATCTTCATGACAAAAGTAATGATCACACCAGTTTATCTTTTTAGAGTGCTTACTTTCTTGATTTATTCAAACTGAACCAAGCAGAGAAAATCTGTCGTTACAATTTAGTGTACTGACAAAGCAAAATTGTAAAGTGTGGTATAAAATAAATATATATTGTATCCCACAACGACCATTGTTCAAATTGCATACTTTGTCTCTACAAATATTACGTACGAAAGTATGCTGTAAGACAAATTTTTAAATACGTCCAATCAAAATGTTTTAAGCTTCATTCGTCTCTTTCTCATCTCATTTTATTCCATTGAAAACGGTCATCTTCTTTCGTTGTATACAATCTGGTCTTCTCAGACTACATGAATGTGTGTTAATTAAAGTTTACAACATTTTCATTGAAAAGTAAAATAATATAAAAAATAAACGGACCCATACAATATACCCAAATACATAATATAAAAAAATATTAATGGACAAATAAACTTCACCCAGTCATAAACTGAAAGTCAATAATAATAGATGTTAAAAGAATTTATACAATGACAAAATAGTAAATAATAAGAAAAGAACAAAAGAGGAAAGCTGGCAGAAAAAACGATAATCCTTCAAGTTCAGCCCAGACCACTTCTTTAGGTGCAGTGGTTTCTGTTAATTGTCTTCAGCTAAGGTGTTGATTTTTGCGTTGATGGTCAAAAGCTGTGCGATATACTGCGTATCGCACATTACTGTCGCAAGTTCAGCTAAAAGACCTTCAAATTTCTCATGCGTCAGACCCATCTGTCGAGCACATTCCACAAGGATTGTAGTTTCCTCGGCGTCTTGAGTGGTCTGGAATCAATAACATTTAAATAAGTTAGTTCAACTTATAAATAAATACCAGACACAAATCAGGCGATATAAATTCATTCAAATTATGAATTACCTTAGGTGAGCCATCAAATTTACTGAACGGCATCTTTACGCGTTTCTTTCCGTTGCTTGTCTGGTAGAATATGGTAAACATGTGTGTCTTCTTGATGTCAATAACAACTGGGAAGTAAATACCAGCTGTAACATGTCCCTTAGTATCTCTAGCGAGAAGACTCCTGAAGTTATAGACCAAGTTACGTCTCTCAGTAACGTCAATAGCGGTTAAATAAGGTCTTGCAACATAAATGAGGGCAACTTGTGTAGTTTCTGTAGCACCGGGACGATTCTCCCTCTCGTGCCATTCAACGTAATCAGAATCTTTAGCGCACAAGGTGTAATTGTACTCTTTTTTACAGTTTGGCTCCTCAGATTGTGTAAACCAACCCGTGTGAGGGTACAGTTTATCCGCCATAACAGTAACCACACGGGCTACATGGTAACCAGGATCAAGAAGCAGAACTCCTCGACGATCGTTGATCTCTATTTTCATACATACTAAAACATGTTCTTTTTCTCCACTGTCGGCCGCTGGCGCACCACCAACGTAACCAGCGATGTCCCCGATCGTCTGTAATTTGCAAAAGAAAAGATAACATTTATTAAGAAATATAGAAATTTTTTTGTAAATTAGGCAAACGTATCTTTTCATTATCTTCAAGATACTACTGCATATTTCTTTTCTTACCTCTTCACATGATACCAAATACAGATGACTTGCTATACCAGGAAATTTCTCGTCAAGACTGCACAAGCGTCGCAGTAACTCAAAGCCGAGACCCACGCATGTATGGTGTTCGTGGGTAATAACTGGCTGATACTTGCGATAGAAGCGTTCCAGTGAAGGTTCTCCACTCACTTTGAACTCTTCATAGAGCCTTTAAGAAAACAATTCATATATTAATAATTAATAATTTAGGTATTTCGCAGAATCAACTAAAAGTAATAAAAGTTACTACAACTCTTGATGTAGTGAATGTTTATTTAATATTACCTAAGGAAGTTGCTGACGGTGTCATAGCGATGCTCGCGCAACAGACGTTGCGTTTCAAGTTCAACGCTGCCTGCTAATTCCTCATATTGTTCGACCGTAGGAAAGGTCAGGGCTGGTGACTTGTCGTAGGCCCATATCGGCAAGGGTAGCGGTAGGCCCCTAATCCAGGGCCCACGTGCCTGCCCCTGCGGCTGGCACCATATTTCTGCCGTCTCGAGTCAACTTGGCCATTCGCTACCCCAGCGGCCAACGGTCGGCACGTAGCCACCATCATCCCTGTAGCTGCTTGCCGGCTCCACAGGGCGCTCTCCGTGCTTTAAGATCTTCTCTCGCTCTGAAATTAAAAATTTTATTTATTCATTCAGAATCGGGAAATTATTTACTTGGAATAAGAATGAAATATATTTTTCAGTTAATTTTTGGTGAATTTTTAAGCTAAGAATCGTTCATTCTTATGACATTTATATTCGTATAATAATCGATGTATGAGGATAACAATTGAAGATTGATTGAATATTAAATATTTGTATAAATGTTCACGTTGGAAGACGCCATCTAGATCCTCGTGTTTAGTTCAATATGGCGTCCTCTTTGACGCGTGGTGAATCAATACGGGGAATTGGAATGTTTTATGCCACGTGTGCCATGAATGGTTACGTTACACCGCTACGACGCATAAGCGAGAAGTAAAAAGAGATAGATAGAGAAAATTTGTAGGTATTGAACGAGTACCACACGTAAAGAGTTTCGAAGTTTGTTTAGTATAAGAAAAATGTAAATTGAGGAATTCAAGCTACGTCATATCGTGCCACAGCTGGTGGTAGCTTCTGTTGTTTGGACAAGTTATATGTATGTTTCATTTTTAACAAGAATGACTGAATCCCTGTGGGAAATATTTTTCCACCTTTCATCAGCTCGGATATGTCAACATATAAGACATATAGTTATTGAGGGAAATATCTCGACTATAAAGAAGGTAACATAAGAGGCTACCTTAACGTATTTCTTACGCCTTAACAAAGAGAACCGCATAACTACAAAGTAAAATATGTTCGCATTAAGGAAAATTGGAATTCAAAATCTGTGGATTTTAACTTATGTCCATAGTAGATCAATGGGGATTTAGAAACGAATTGAAAATCGAGGGTAGTTGGTAACCGTCTGCCAATTACTGTTAGGTTTCTAAACAAAGAGAAAGCTGTGACGTGGAAAGGTGTTGGTGGACGAAAGACCCTACTATAGCATCGACCATACCCAAATGTAAATAATTCACATAAATCAAATGTAAATATTCTACTCAAGGTCATTGCGTATCTGACAGACGTGAAAGTAATGAATATTTCTGAAAGTATTGAATACGGAATGTGGGTGGAAAAGGAATGGTGTCCATACGTAGTAACAAACTATATACTTATAGGTACAGTTATGATAATGATTAATAATTAATATTATTACGAAACACGACTTACCCATACAATGAGCGCACCAAACAAATAAAAACTTTCGCTCCTTGAAGGCTTGACAAAGTCCACACGTCCGAAGTCCAAGCAGAACTGAAGTGAAGGAACTTGCGCAGGAGAATATATAGGATCGTCGTTCCCCCCTCCACTCCCCTCCCCGCCCCCCTGTCCAACACTTCACTTATCCCACTCCCCCCCTAACGCCCAATCGGGTATTTCCTACACTATAAACAATACGGTTTACACACTTTCAATACGTCACTGGTTATTTGCACGTTTTTAAAGTCCCGTTGTTTGATATGTGTCTCATTTTTTGTTGCCTATGTATTAAACACGTAGTGGGAGACAATTGTTGAGATTAGTCTTCGAAGCGGTCACAGAAAATTCGCACCCGTTTTTTAGTCTAGACGGCTTCGATTAGATGTGTCGAGGTATAGGAACGGATAGAACTGCAGAACCCAGACGCTGCAGGGTGTCGTGGCGCCGCCGTTACACCCGTTCTCCTCTTTTCTCCTCTATGAGCAACGCGGCGCGCCGCGTGACGTCACAATCGATACTCCCCCCTCTCCCGCTGCTATAGTGCTATGACGCGGGGCGTATAGACGCCCTTAACTTTAATCAGCCACGTGAAACGCGACTGACCTGACATGTGCCTCAATATATGTATCACGCACTTGACACGTCACTCGGATACGTGTATGTATGTATGCGAATGTTCATAATATAATTTACATCTTCATGTGTAAGCTGTGGCGTACGTGTAGACGACTGTATAGGTATGTTTACAGATGATTAGGGAAAATGTTTTCGCTCACATTTAGACTGCAATCGTTATTAGAATGAAAAGCTTCTACTTGATAATATTTGTCATGTTATAATTTGACCTATATTATCAGGCGGGTGCGTATTATACTACGAAAATTAAATTTGACTTTAGACGTTTCTTTGAACGACTAATTCTCGGACGAGTAGATTCATTAGCGAAAAGCTGCGGAGAACTCGAGATTCTACTCGCCAATTTTAAACATAAAGGATATTGGGGTATCATTAACAGATGCTCGTATTTTTAATGGATTTGTGGATTGATTTGTCGATTGACGTAGTCAGGCATCGCATAATTCTAACAATAAGTATTGAATTACGGGTGTTTGCACGATTGCATTCATGTTCAGCGCACGTCACATGATGTTTATTTCAAGTGATGAGTCACCGTCATCGTTTCATGGAAAAGCCCTTATACCTATATTGATCCGGTGCTAAAGAGGCGCACCCTTCACTTTTATTCCTTTTATCTGCATCATTTCTTTTATTTTCTTCGAATTGGGCCGTAGCCAGTCGGTCGCATATCATGCGATATACGTACACGTGTCCAATGTGTTATAATTGACGTGTATATGTATGTACGTATGTATACATACTACATTCCTATGGATGGATGTCCGTACACGGCTATGCGTCAGACTGTCATTTACGTCGGTATATGCACGAGAAAAGAATATAATCATTGGAACGATACTTTGCCACATGTTACGTAACGCGAGCGGCCTTGAACGATGAACGTATATACGTTCTCCGTACTCAAACGGAAGAAAGAACACAATCGCATAGAGCGTTGAATTGCTCGGGCATTTAACATTCTTGGAACGAACTGATATCACGGATGGAAATACGTATAAAAAAACAAACCATTTCCTTGCGGAATTACTGGACGTCAGACCCTGGTTTGAATTATTTTCTGTTATAGATACATACCGTGTATTATATATACATTTATTGTCAGCATTGAAGAATTTTCACTCTGTTTAGAAACTTATTTCATCTTTCCTCATGACAAAACTCATCCATTTACATTCTTATGCGTTCACAATTAGTCGGGTTGATATATCGATCTGTGCAATAGGCTACGAGGTAAAACTCGTTTCTATAGCAATAGAATACAATGGATACAGTATTAGCATGAAATTCTTTCAACTCTCGATTTCGCTCCGTTTATGTTCCGCAATAACGACACGCAGTTTTCTCTTTGCGTGGAGTAAAAAAGCGTTTCACCCTATACTGTATCTCTTCGCAATTCCACAGTCGCGTTTGTATACGATGCCTTATGTCTTTTCACCCCCTTTTTGTGCATGAGCAACGATCGTTCCTACATTATATGCAGAATTGAGACTCGTCGAAAGGCTCTTTCCATGATAATTCTACGTATTTACATCGTAATTGGGTCTTGATGGAGTAGTAGGAATTGAGAACCGTTGTGTAATATTCATAGAAAGGAATGGACTATACATATAATTGCGCGAATCGCTGCTATCTTCTAATCCAGATACATAATAATCCAATTTGGTAGAAATACTAGTATAGACTATCGTAGGTCATTGGATATATGTATACGACGTTTCGATCGTGAGAATACAAACATTCTTTTCTTGTAAATTCAGGTCTCACTCTCGAAATAAGTTTCTCAAACCGCTGCGTGACTAAAACGAGCCTCAAGGACGTCTATCTGGTTGAATTACACGCGGGAGGTATTCATTATCTGCAATCGCAGGGGCACGATTCGAACAAATTATTTTTCTGCATTTAGAAATTATTTTCAATTGATTATCTGTAACAAATGGCGAACATTGACTTATTGTCAGCTAAGTCTGCAGATTGTAGGCATAACCGCCTTTTATTCCTCGTTTCTCTTCTCATATACATAATACAGCTATACCTCGTCTTCCCAATTCGTCTTTGTCGAGTTTCACCCAAGACTTCTTTTTCAGACAAATCTGAAGGCTGTGGCCTATGGATTACAAAGGCATAACGTGCCACAGGTAATGTGGAATCGGAATTCGGTCGATATTAGTGATTTGAAAAGCTAAATAACGGTCGGAACCGGTGGAGCATTACTTCCAATTCCAGAACTTTCAGGTCGTCCTTTTTTTATTTCGTGCCAGTTATGCCGAGTCGATGTCGTTGTAATATTAAAGTATGAAAGACTGTACTGTTCAGGCTTCACTCAAATAAATAATGCATGCCTCTATATAACCGATTTCATATTTCCAACAGTTGAGACTGACATTCAACTTAACTTTAATATACCTCCTTATTACACATATACTTATGTCTGCAGTACGTTGTCAATGAATTTTAAAAAACGTCGACACCTGTCTACAGCAAGGACAGAGTTATACCCTCATGTACAGTCACGTGAAGTGCGTGGTGAATAATTTAGATTTATATCTGAAGGCAAACCTGAACAGAAACTAGATATCCGAATAACCTTTAGCGTACATACGTATATACCTTTAACATTAAGATAAAATGAATTGCAAGTATTAACGGACGAGGAAATGTCAACGTAGGGTCACTAGACGTAATTACTCATTTTCGGTTCTATATCAGGTATAATTTCGGTTCGATTTCTGTAAGACCTATACATTACATTTCGGATGATTTTGAGCTTGGCGACTGTTGGTTCATCAATCATAATATGCAGACACCAAGGTAGACACTACGCAGACAGTCTACCTGTACCGCGTAGTGTTTGTGCTAGAAAGTAAAGTAGATTTTCGTACAGCATAGGTATATTTGCTACTTTGCTTCTCCCGCACCTACATTCCAAGAGCAACCTGCATACATCTATATATTAAACCAGATTAATCTAGTTGCAAAACACGTTGCGCTAATGATTGCTATAGCCCTTTCTCTGGAGTGCCACTGCAGTAGGTACGAGTACTACTTTTCGGAGCACCAACCTACACTATGCGGTTGTGAAAATGGAAACCGTGATGACACAGACGTTCTAATCTGTTTAAAACGGATGACGAAGTTCTGAAGTGTTCTAGGTATCGTGCAAATTTGACCATATATGTAGTGGTTTTCGACTGATAGATTTGCGATTGCGTCAGATACGTGTTTAAACCACTCGAGAATGTCCGAATACTATATATAATACTATGCTCGACCCACAGATCATATGAGGCCGATCTCAGATCAGCTGTATCCACATGTGTGTACAGTATGCTGGAAATGGACAGAGCTTTAAAAAATTTGATTCACTTTATGATTTCCAGGCGCTTGCAGAGATTGATAAGACTTGGACTTTGAATGTTGGGCGCGGTTGAACACATATGTCGCAATGTAATCTGCTTACGACTATGTATAATAATGTAGGTATTACTGTATAAGTATGTACGACATATGATGAAATTTCTGTAAACATTGAAAAGCGTCAAGTTGAAACAACTTTAGATATATGTTTTCTTTTTTATGGAGAAACTTGAGAGGTCAATACCGTGTGTGATAAATTATAGACGTATCACATACGCGATATACACGTGTAGTTTCGACGCAGTACGTATTTTTGCGTATGTGTGTACAGTATATACATATGCAGAGTCCAGGAAAAGAATGATCAAAGTCACCCATAAACAAGTTTTGAGTTAACGCCGCCATCCAGTTCATTAGATGCTAGGCTTACCCAGCCAGAGTCGGTAAAAGGCTAATCACGTTCTATGTCCCGAAAAATAAGCATTTCTTTTTCGGAATAAAACTCAATAGTGATCAAAGTCCACACCGCAAAAGTCAAAAACGATCAGAGTCTCTGGCTTTGCTCGTTTTTACAAATTTTCGAACGAAGATATATATGTCAAGGTGATGATTTTATGTCAGACAGCATTCGGATATGTCAATTTTATAAAAAAATATAAGGTTTTCAAGATAAAAGCTGGTTTTTCTTAAATTTCACCTCAAGTGATTTTGATCATTCTTTCCCTGGACTCTTCATATTCGTATAGCATATACATAAATGTAACAACGTAGAATTCGGGGCAATGCTTGCATGAGACGCATTACACAGGCCTGTGTCATGAGTGTATATACATACATAGATACATACTGCCACACCGACGTGGATATTTACGATATTTAGGTCATTGATCGTAAAGTCTGGCGAACTTTTTCGAACGCAGTAGATATGTGTATGTATATGTGGGCGTCTCTTCCATGTTAGACTATAGTACACTTTCCTCTGTGTAGGATAGAGAGCAAAAACTTCATTGTTCGTCATGCGAATTGCATCCCGTACGTGTTATGGTTTCATACATTACTCATGGATGAATTTAATATCAGTGCGAAATACGTATTAAGTTGGGACGTGCTTATCTCACTGTTGATTTTATTATCTTACCTTGAGATAAACTGCGTCGCGAATTGAGAAGCTTGTTTAGTAATTCTATTTTTAACAGTTCGGATAATTAGTGGCTTTTTGGTGGTTTGCTGGTTTAAAACTATGATTCAATATTTACTTGGTACGTTTGTACGTTAAACGTATTTTCAACGTTGAATATGTTTACACCGCAAGCGCTCTAATATTTCCGCTAATATACCAATATTAGTAATATTAGCATATTACCAATTCCTTTACGCCAAAGAAATCTTTCGAACACAAATTAGTAACAATAAATTGATATGTTTTGCGGCATAGTACCTGTATTTTTACCTGTAAATTGTCAAAGTTGGATTTGAGGATCATTGCGTAGGAATATCATGTAATCGCTTTCCTAAGCCAGCCTATTTTCTAACTTTAAGTTCTGGGCAGCTTTCAGAAATATTTCGTAAATAGTATAATAAATAGCACCCGGAAAAGAATTTCACTTATTAGTTTTGTGAAAGTAGTTTAAATACTTTTCATCTATTACACAACATACTCAGTCGGTTTCACATGGAAAGGTGGTCAATGTCTGGATAACTCCTTCCTATCATTATAAGTTGCGTATTCTAGATCATCTCCTCATTTGTATATAAATATATAAATCTCAAACTGTTGAAAATGTGTACCAGATGTAAATACATATAATTTCCTTCGACCTCACTGGAATTTTTTCATGGAATAGTACCAAGTGCGCAGAAGACAAGGTCCAGCTGGAAATGATAGAAGAATATCTCGGTAAAAACGAACCTATTTATCTTATCTTTGTACCGACCCAGTTACATGATATAAACTCGCTAATGTATGCTATTAAAAGTCGATTCCATTAGATGCGAAACATGCTGCTTAGAAATACCTACATATAGTATTGTGTGGTCGTCTTCTGAAATGTGGTAAGGAAACGTGAATTTCAAGCTATCTTTCCATATTAAGTCTGGAGAAATGACATAATCAAATGTTCAGGATAAACTCGAAAGTGCAGAATCTCCTTTGATTCAGCGCTCGTATCACTACGGCTAGTACCTATCTCTCTCCTCTCGGTTTAACGGACCGAAGTCACCTTCAGGAGTTTATCCATAAGTATCACTATATATTATTGGTAGACGACCCCCGTTCAATCCAATTACTACCAGCTATCGACTACACAGCTGGGGCTTCGCACTCCAAGTTTCAGGTTCTCGTTGCTATCATATCCACATGTCTGGGGATATATTCGAACAGTGCCATCAAGGTTATCAGTTTTTTTGAATGATTATATTAATAAAAGAAAAAGAAGAAACACGGGTAACTACAAATCTTTGAAGAAACTACAGAGGTGGAATACTCGCCCCTGAAATAATTAAGATGATGTTTCTTCATATGAAGTATTGGGACGGATGTGTAGAGCCGATTAGGGCTTCGTGGTACCGTTCACCGAGCACGTGAACAGCTGCAAGCCTTAATTTCAACACAAAAACCAGTACTTGAGGGGCTTGTGACCCCGCCTTGTAACAGAATTCGAAGACCACAGTAGATTACCTCACGATTAGGTGGGAAAGGTTTAGCGTTAACAAGGTCGTTTGTGATTCTGACACACATTCTGCAGTGTATTTATGCTGCCATCATTTATCGTAATCTCAAGCTGAGGCATTACAGGACTATTATACCTTGGCTAATTTTTATAAAGGAAAATTGCTGATTCATATGCAAAATGACGAAAGAATCGATAAAAAATTAACATCTTTCAGGGAAAATACATATTTTTCTTCGATGGCGAATAGGTTCATCTCCTAATCGAAGTGCTGGTCGTTTAATGAAACTTTTATCATGTGATTGATCGAGCTCAATTGTGCGACAGGTATGTGAAAAAGTAGGAAATCACAATGTGTCATACGAGCTGTTAATAACTATACATGCACGATGGAAGGATTCTGTCATTTTTGTATTTACGAATTAATTGATTTTGTTCCGTAGCTGATAAATTCCGATAAGATAAACCTATGTCTATAGGCACAGTAAGATACCCGATCATTTTTTAAAGAAATCAATGATTTGTGTTTTCATTAGTCTTCGTTCGTTCGAGCTTATTGGACAATACGAATTCAGTTAATTACAGCCTGTCATTTGGGCCATAATTAATTCTCAGATAGATCGCAATAGTTGGAATAGGTAAGATTATTTACTAACGTGTATCACGGTATCATAGTCTATGACATTGTTATGTCCTCCCTGCTGCAAAAAGACGATATGAACTGATAGACTGCGGGTAGGATCCCATAGATCCGGATAAACCTGGATTCAAAAAACGGATACAGACAGACTTTTAAATCAGTTTTCTGAATCCGTTTGAATCCATTTTTATATGCTTCTATCATATCTATCGGACTTCTTCCCCAGAGCTTCAGAGTTTCACATTTTTTAAATATATTTCTGTTACCAAGTGCCGATTCTGTAAGGGGGTTCATGACAAAGAAGAAAATGGACAAAGCATTGATATTATAGGTGATTGCGAGCGTGATTTAAAAATCCGCGATTGTTTATCTCAAAATTTTATGAACGGTGCTAATCACATCGATAAAAAGTATATCTTAGGCCACGTAAGTATAAACCGAGTATTAAAGAGGGCATCAGACATGTCAGTTATGACAATCTTGTTTTATTAGTCAAGCAAAACGTGATTAGATATAAACGAGACAATACTGAACGGTAAGATTCTGAACTTGCTACAGTTGTACCTGAATAAAGCATATGATACAAAACATTGTGCATACTTGTATAAAATACGTGTTTATAATAGAGTAAATAAGACTTTACGATCAATATTTTTTCTATACATTTTTATAGAAGCATGAAGTTTTCTTTCGCTGTGTTAATATTGGCGATGGTCGTTCTTGCGACTAACGCCGATCAGGACGCGCCTAATTGTTTCTGCACGAGGGAGATGGCTCCAGTATGCACTACCTCTGGAGTTACTTATTCGAATAAATGCGAATTCCAGTGTGCCAAGGGTCGGCTTCAAGGACGCGCAGCTGACGGTAAAAAATAAGTTATACAAATTAATTTAGATCTAATTAATATAATTGTTGCTCATGGTCCGATTCTGCGTCGTACATCGCGCAATTATATCGCGTTAGCCAGTTGCGTCCCCGTCCATCGCGTGTGAGGAGAGCTTGGACTTCGCAATTTTCTCGCATCATACAAGATGCGTAATTTTATGACGGTCATTTCGTAATCTATACGTTCGTTTTATAAACAGTTGAAGATGCTGCGACGACCGTCTTTGGATTTATTTTTTATAATAAAAAGGTCGCACATGTATACATGAGATAAATTTCTGCAATCGAGTTGTTTGGGCTTGTATGATAAAAGATTCTTGCTGAAATTTCAACCATATGTATTTGTTTTTGATTTCAGTAAATTATCAGCATTTTTAATTGGAGTTTTCGATTCACAGATTTCAAAATCGCCAGAGGTGGAGCTTGCGATGGCCCCGAAGTCCCTGAGTTTGTCCGAGAGCTGAAATAAGGAGTTGCATCGGGCATCATGTTGTGACGGCTTCGTACGATACTATATGAGCTTCATTAACCGACAATTTAATTACAAATTAGAAGAACTTATAAATTTTCAATAATTCACCGACACGAGATTTTATTTCCAGTCGGACTTTGTCATTCTGCAGTTAGTACATTTTGAGATACATATGTGTATGCAATTCGCTTACGCATCTCAAAATATATAAATAATAAACAATCTTATGTAATCGAGACAATTATAAATTCAAAAACTTGCATGATGCATAAATTCAACATGATTCAATAAAAAAATACATCCGCTTATGTCCTTGTCCTTGATTTTCCAATTCTTTCTGATATAAGTAATATGTATGGTTGAAGATCTACCCCAGGTAGTATAACCAAAAATATATTGCAGTCGATCCAATTTTTTAATATTCTCGATAGAATCGAATCGGTTTGAGAAGCATTCAATTTGACGTCAGTTTTAACCCTTATTAATCCATTTCAATTTGCAATATTCCGAAATGAGATTTAATGATCCATTTTTGTTTGATGGAATAATATATTCCGTAGGCCAGTAATTAATACAGAGGTGAAAATTGTTTGTAAATTATAGTTCTATCTGTATTAAATCAGATAGATGTCTTAAAAATATTGTAGAGTATATTTCTATTCTAATATTACAATTTCAACGAGATTGTGGCATCTATCTAAGATTAAATTTGTTTTTCTAATTTGGGTCGTGGTTGGCGGAATAAACTCCTAGCCACACTAGTCGGTTCTGAGGCAACAAGCGACGTCAGCGCTGTCATTCGGTTACCGTCGTAACTTTAGTCAGTGGTTCTGTCTTTTGCATTGTCTTTAAGCTAAATAACAAACTACATATCCCATAAGGATACTTCTAACGTATTATCAGAGTTAAAGAAGTTTTTCCAAGAAATGAATATAGTTAAGGAAAGCTTGGTTTGCAGGTCAGCGTCTAGGAGATTGTTTCTTCGGTTCACGGTAAGCTCACGGAATGAAGGTCGAGGTTTACGTAGCCCTTAACCAGAGGGCAGTATAATCGATTTGAACAACTATTAAAATTTGGCGGGAAAAACAAAACGTATTATACAAACGCAGACTTCACTTTCGAAAAATTCATTCAACGATACTAAAACACCAAAACCACTTCTTATCAAACCATAACCTTCGTCATAAGGTGTATTTTGTTGAATGATAATCTGAGTTTTCTATGTTCGGGAATTTCCGCAGTCATTGCGCCGGACTCGAAAAAAGGCGTTTATATCTTATTAACGGGCTATTATATCGGTACATTGCACTAAAGAAATATTTTTTTTTCGCAATCAAGCCTGTAGATCCTCAACGAAGACTTAGCGGGATAAACGTGAATGAATTAAGGCCTGAAATTGTCTTGAGTGGAGATAACAGGAAGAATTGCATAAATAATTTAAAGCTTTATCGACCCGCGAAGAGATGGACGGATGAAAATCCTGGTAAAGCTGCTGTTCTGGTACCCCTATGCATGCATAAAGGTGAACTCGGATTGCTGTATACTCTAAGGTCAACAAAACTCAATACTAACAAAGGCCAGGTATCATTTCCCGGAGGAATGTACGATAAAAGTGACAAAACTTTAGAGGAAACAGCTATTAGAGAAACTTGGGAAGAGCTACGTATTCCAGAAGAAAAGATTGATGTATGGGTGAGCGGAAATCCAATGGGACGAAACCAAGTTAGTGTACTTCCAGTCCTCTGCTACATCGGAGATATTGAACCTAGCGAGTTGCAGCTGAATGTTGACGAAGTTGAAGAAGCTTTTGTACTGACTTTACAACATCTGTGCGATCCGACCAATTTCCGTTACACTCAATTTCGGGACAGTTTTACTCTGCCAACGTATTTCGCAGGCAACCATAGGGTTTGGGGATTAACAGCTGCTATAACTCACATCGTTATGAAAGCATTAGTACCAAATGTTTACAAACATAAGTTAGCGTTTGTTCGGCCTGTTCTTGAATCGAAAACTGTTACGAATTCTAAGACTACAGCGTTTCCGTAACCGACAAATTTCTGTACATATTTATCATAATATATTATTGTAATCTTGGAATAATATTAAAATCATACAATCATATCGATTTTACTTCGCTCTACTTGGTCGTTATTTAATCACCAATATCTTAGCCATCGTTTATATCCCAATTCTACAGATAGGTCTGTTGTTAGCGATATTATTCAAATCAAACTTTTTGCGCTTTCATCAGCGGCTGCGCAGAGTTACGATGTCGTTTCCTCGTCTGGCAAGTTTCATTCGCTGATGTTGGTAGCTTATAACATCTAACATAAACTTATAAACACTAAGAAAGTAATACATATAAAGAATTTTTTTAGTATAGATTGCAGGTTAAACCCGATAATGATAATTATGTCAATTATTCATTTCTGTTGTATAATATTTCGTGTCTAAGTTTACGACGCAATTAATGATCGTATAGTGATATTTATATCTCATCGGTTGGTAATAAATTTCCTCGCGACGTCACGTACTGGGGGGCCGGTCCCCGTGGATTGACAGTACAGCAAAGATGGCTGATGAAAAGGAGCCTCCTCCTCTGTTTGACAACGTAGGAATTAACAAAAATGATGATCCGGACGACGATGACGACGATCTATTTGCGTCTGCGGTTCAGGTACAGTCCTTAGAATTATTTAAGAAAATTACAAGATTTCCAATTATTTACAAACCGTGGTTATCCTCAAAGACTTGTCGGTCCGGGTTCTCTTAAGAGCAATAGATCGTCATTACTTACGAAGTAATTTCAATTAAATTTCTCTGATATTCATAAGCTATAATAAACCATACAGGGTTCTAAATACCCGTGTTTTATGTACCCAGACCTTTATTCAATACTCTGAATAATACGAATCAAATTTTCCTTTAAAATTTTGTTCCCACCGTTCTAATCAGTCCGCGACTAAAGACCGCAACCGCCAGTGTTAAAATGTCACAATATCTTATGTTGTGATAACGTAGTGAGACTGTTGTTTACTCCAATAACTATCGACAATGAATAAGACAGAGAAAAAAATCGAATGTTATTCATCAATATTATTGAATCTGAATAAAATTTTCTCTGCATTATCTTGTATCAAATTTCAGTGTCAAGACATCGCGATATTTTTTTCGTTCTACAGTTTAAATTTCGAATTTCGCACTCAGACGATTTTCTCAGGCCTCTCATTCAGTTCAATTTAATATAAATTTTGAAGAAAAGATGCGTACAAATTTCATGCTTTCAATTATAATAATAATTGCATTTTCAGTCTTTTTTTTTTATAATTCCAGGACCAAAATCAGCTAGATGATGACTCACCCTATAACGGTGTGAGCTCTATCCAAGCAGAACTACCAAAATTAACATTGAGAGATGCGGTGGAGCAGAATTCAGTCTCATCTATTTCTAGTCCTCCACCAGGACCGTTAAGTCCTACTCTAGATCCTACGGGCAGCGACCTTGGAGAGATGGACGAAGTGCCTATTAACGATAACAATGACATACCACCACCAAAAAGTGTCTTCCAATCGCAATCCCTTGAAGAGGTGATATGAATTTATGTTTTTTTTTACTGGTTTTGTTAATTTTCTTGCATTTTTTTCATCAGTAATTGTTGATCTAGAAGGCCAAGACGGATTTTATGAGAGCCTAATCTGTTCTACTCATTAAAAGTTGTTGATATTTGATACACAGGTGCCGACCGAATCGTCAGATGTATATTTAAAAATCACAATAACATCGCCTCAAAAAGTTGGCGAAGGTATGGGTGCTTATGTTGCTTACAGAGTGGAAACAAAAACGAACATGCCAATATTCAGAAAGCGGAATTTCAGCGTCGTGAGACGATTCAGCGATTTTCTGGGTCTTCACGATAAACTGACCGAGAAGTACCTCAGAAATGGTAGAATCATTCCACCTGCACCAGAAAAAAGTGTTATTGGTATACAACTATTTTTTATCAATTCTGTAATATGTTATTTGGAAAAATGACTGTTTTCAATGTATTTAACGCTATGTGATATTTATTTATCATATTTTTAGGCATGACGAAGATCAAAATGTCTGGAGATAAGAGTCAGGAACATAGTTCGAGTTCTACTGAATTTATTGAGAGGCGTAGAGCAGCTTTGGAGAGATATGTAAATAGAACAGCAGCTCATCCCGTTCTCAGCGTAGATCCGGATTTCAGAGAATTCTTGGAAGCCGGTGCGTTTTTTGTGAACCCTAGAGGATTTTCATAGGCTTACGGCTCGCTAAAAATCTTTTCTTTTTTTTGTCGTTTAAACAGATACGGAACTGCCCAAATCTACGAATACATCTGCTCTCAGCGGCGCCGGAGTTATGAGGCTTTTCAACAAAGTTGGAGAAACGGTTAATAAAATAACTTATAAAATGGACGAAAATGATTCGGTAAGCATAGCTATAATAGATGATCTGTCTTCTCTTTGAAACATTTCATACTCTGTCATCCTCCATTTTTCGCAAGAAAAAACACAAAGAAAAACAAAAAAAAAAGCTGTGAAATAATTTTCTGTTGCTCGCATATTTAGGAGGGTAAGGTACGTTCATTACGCATCATCGATGTTGTCTAAACGCTTCAAACGTGCCGTATTTATATTTTTTTATTGGTATTTGTTTAAATTTCACACCCATTAATTCACCTGTGCTATTTTTTTTTAAATCAATTTATCCACTCAGAATAATTAACTCACATAGAATTCGATCCTTTACACGAAAACCTCGTTATGTTGAAAGAAAATTGATACAAATTGAACGGAATTTTCTCAAACCCAAAGCTTCCATTTTTAAATCTTTCTGACGAAAATTTCCAGGTTTTTTCACAATAACATAATCTTTAATCAATTCCAGTGGTTCGAGGCAAAAACGACGCAAATAGATTCTCTAGATACTCAATTACGCGCGTTACATTCAGCTGTTGAAAGCCTGACCAATCAACGACGGGAATTGGCAAATTGTACAGGTGCCACAGCAAGATCTGTAGCTGTACTTGGTCACGGAGAGCCAGGAGCTTCTTTGGGCAGAGCCTTAGCTCAATTAGCTGAAACATTGGAAAAGGTTGAGATGGTTAGAAGGGCTCAAAGCAACAGCGATTTATATCAATTTGGAGAGATGCTTAGAGATTACTTGGCATTGATCGGAGCAATTAAAGTGAGTGTTAAAAAAATGTATTTGGTTTTGAATAGTTTTCGGCTCTCTTGTCTTGAATTTTGTATAATTTTGAAATTGATTTACAGGACGTTTTCCACGAGCGTGTTAAAGTATTTCAAAACTGGCAACACGCTCAGCTTATGCTGAACAAGAAACGGGAACAAAAAGCAAAATTGGAACAATCTGGGCGTACGGAAAAATCAAGTCAAGCTGGCACGGAGGTGATCGAGTGGGAATCAAAGGTCGAAAGGGGTCAAGAAGAGTTTGATAATATATCAAGAATGATAAAGAAAGAAGTGGAGAGATTTGAATCAGTCAGAGTAGATGATTTCAAGAACCAATTGATTGAATATCTTGAAACGATGCTACAGCATCAAAATCAGCTAATTAAACACTGGGAAAGTTTTCTCCCAGAGGCTCGTGCTGTTGCATGAACATTCCACAAGTATATGAATACATAAAGTATATATATTATATATAAATGTTGCATATAAATAATATGTAACTATAATAAAAGTATCTTTTTTAAGCCTTAGGTAATAATTCATATCTGAAAATGTATTATCAAGGGTACAAGTGGAGTCTATTTAACATTTTGCCTGAGTTTTCAAAGACACATACGATACCTATATAGTTGAAAGTTAATAAAAGTTAAAACTTCGAACATACGACGTGTTTCATTTTAAAGATGCACACGATTTCATAAGATTTAGCTTCTAGAATTCTAAAACATTTACCTCTGATTCGAAATAAGTCAAAACAGTGTTTCGATTTTAAAGGAAAATCCAGTCGGATATGATTAGAGGTGATCGCTTGAAGCAAATCAATCGCTGTTTCCAATATTTATATTATATATAGGTATACTATACATCAAATCGTATTTCTTTCTGTCAGGCACATATTCTGTACACATATTCTTTGTTAGAGAATGTTATTTGACAATAAAATTGAAGTTATATAAAAAAATATTCATTTATAAACAATCTATCGTACGAACAACTCCAGAACAGGTTGATTCAGTTTGACGGGGCCATATTTTCAAAATAAATATTTCTTACCAAAAATTCCAGGGACTAATAGTTCCCGAGTTATTGCTTTCTCACGGTTAAGTGGCTGAACTATTCTTGCCGCAAACATCAGTGTGCCCAATCAACAGAAACTACAAGCTGCGATATATGGGCTGCTTGTATCAGGGCTTGCTAATTCTTGCGGCAAAAGTAGTTCGTCACATTGATCGCGAGATGGCGATACCATTTGTCACCCCGCTAGCATCACTAGCCGAGCAAGGGGGAGCACTGACCTAGGGTAGGGGCACTTGTCGTGAAGTCAGTGGCCTTTGTGGCGTGAAATTGTTCGGAGAGGGATTCCGCTCATAAGATACGACAGTGACAAGCATCTCAGTAGGAATTCTCTGAATATGCTAACCTATCTACCACGAAGCAGATAAGACGTTTCATTCGATTTTTAGTAAGCGATTATTCAGAATTTTTAGTGAGGCAGTGACATATTGAGTCTTGAATTTTCGATCCTGAAAATACGGCCGCGATTAAATTGAATCACCCTCTATTGAGATTATATTCTGATAGAGAATAGAGTCGGCCAAAAAAATATGATACGCTATAACTCAATTTTAAATATATTTTCCCGATCTCGATATCAGCCCTTCGGTTCTTGCTCTCGCTCTTGCGATCCTAGCTGTTTTATTATATCAGATGGCGTAACAGATATCCTGAATTTTCGGATTCAAATACAACCGTCGGTACGTTACCAAAATCCGCGGATACCTAGCTTTAAAAAAAAAAACCACGTTCCCTTTCGATCGGTATCGTATCGACAACAAGGATAGGCTCATTTATAATTATTTTCCCCAGGTAATCTCTGTACTCTTATAATATCAAATCGCCATCGGATTTTGTTGAAAAAGTTCTCCAATAATTATTTTAGTTCAATTTCGTCTAACTATGAAGGGCAATCGTTCGGAAATCCTGTCGTTCACTTGATTATGTCTCAAAAGGCTAAGATATAAGTTTCTATCAGAAAACTGGGCTTGTGAGATCAGCAAAGTACAAGCTGCAATGAATACGGGCAAAGCAAATATCGTTCAGTAAGTGACATATTGAAAACTCATTATGCGAGGCAGAACCAGGCCATAAATACAGTGTGATATTTAATTCAACGATTTGAGCATGTACTTCATGATTATAGGCAATAATTTATTATTCACAAGAAATGTAGCTGACCATAAAAGACTTATTGCAAATAATGATTATTCTTTGGGGATGTGCATTTATTTTTACAGCCATTGCAGGTAGATATATTCTTTCTCCCTCCTTTCTTCAATAGTTTTCTGTACTTATGTTACAGGCATCTGTGTGTCTTATGTATAATTAATCATATAGGTGCCATCCGCAAGCTGCTAACGAAAATGGTTGGATGAAGATGAGTTATGGATATGCCAGCTACGAGCTCCAGTTCCTAATTAACAGAATTCCAATCCTTGTATATCTCGGGTCTAGATCAGCCCCCAAGGATAATTTAGTTGTGCCATAATCGCAGTGGCTAAACGTGTCGAGCAGGAAATTTGGGTATCTCATTATATGATCAGTTACTATCGATTCTGTTATTGAATAGTGTCGTTCGACTTGCTTCCAGCCGTCTGTCAGCACTGCCTTTTTTTTCATCTGACCCATATTGTATATAGAATAGGGAAACAGGGTCAGCTGTCAGAGAAACCGATACAAACTTTTCCATTGAAATCAATCAAAATTATTTCTACGAAATATACGACAGCTACAAATTTACTGCCTTATTCAGAAGCCAATGTTCGATTGCTCTGAACTTTTGAAATTCAAATACTAAGAGAGAAAATCAATGGTTCTCTGAAAATCTATGTATAAAGCATAAAGTCTTAGAGCCCGAAAATCAAATCCTTCACAGTAAATGGAAAGAATATCCTTGATCTGTATGTATAAGTCAAATTTTGTGAATATCGTAGTTCGTAACGTAATATTAATTACTGATAATTAGCGATAAGGTGAGGGCAGTTAGTTTTGGGTGCTTGGAGAACGCGAGGAAGCAAGTAACGCGTTTAATTAAACATTACGTCATGCTCATTATCCTTGGCTATCTTACAAGGTAGGTATAACGTTATCTCCTTTCACCCTCTAACAATCAGGGTAAACGTAGCATATATTTGTTCCTACGGTCTCACAGCTACCGTCTACTTACACGTAGACTATACACATAACCAGGGCTGAAAACTCGACGATATGATGTTGGGAGCTTGTTGTTAAGGGCGCTGGTTGTGCAAGAGCCGTGGGAGAGACTATATTGCAAGTTGCAAATTGGTGTCAATTAATCGCGGAAGATTACCCCAGATTGCAGCCAAAATGAGGGAGGAAAGATTTATTCCGAATGAAGACGATTCCACAGCTATACTTACAGTTGGCCTCTGAGATGATCGGCGACCCCTGAGAATCACGGGGTAAGAAAAAAGTTTAATGAGCTGGAATAAGCGCATGATGCCAGTACCACTCGGTGAGAAAAATATTTACGTATTCCAAATCGAGGAGCGAAAAAGTTTGACAGATCCGGCTAAACCACGATTAAAATTTTTCTCAAGTCGCGAAAATTTTCTTCTCACAAAGTTCTTGAGATATTTTTTTATATTTGAAAGAATCTCAACCGATAAGGGATTTTCTTATATTCAAAAACTCCGGCCATTAGGCTACGGCACTCCAAAGATACATTTTTGCGGATAACAGATACGATCCTATCTACCTCTGAAAAAACGGAGTCAAAAAAGAGTGCCGACGAGCTCGCAGATTTGAATTTACGAAATCATTTGCCTGGAATATACTTCCGATTTATCAACAAGCGGAATTCGTTCGATGTATTTATTCTTCCAGCGGACAAAAGAAGAGAAAAAGAAATCGATTAGGCTTTTGCTTTTCCATTCCACGCTTTTTCCCTCGTCCAAGATCCACCCAAAATATTACATGTCCCTTCATGTATAGGAAATTGAAAAATTCTATCAAACGAATCGTTACATCTTTCTACTACAGTTACTTTCAATAGTCATTTAGGTCCTCATCGATTTCCTTCAGGAAAATATAAGCTCTACTTAACAACGGAATTTCTCTACATATGCCTACGTATCTATAAACCTAAGTACGGATCGCTGAATGGAAAGTGGAGCACTAATACTCTAAAGTCTTGATTACAGGAGCGAAAGAGTAAAACTTTATTGAATCGGTACGAGGATATCATATAATGTCTTGAAAAGTCAAATTGAACCTTCATGCTGGTTAGAAGCTTCTGATATTCGGCTGTGAATACGGCAGCTCCGTAATTATCCTAGGATCCGTGATTTCTGAGTCTAATTATACTAGTTCTAGTTACGTTTAGTTGTGAGTAGAGGAGCGCAAAGTGTGCAAGACCCCCAAAGCGGGTGTAATGTCACACAACGTCTGCGTAAGATATCTAAGTTAGTTGTTCCTTGGTGACATAACTAGCCGTGGCTCTACAATGGACTTAATTAGACGCTAAACGCGTTTAATTGTACGGATTTATTAGCACCCCAGGACTTTAGTTTCTGGATATGTTATTGAATTTAAATTCACGGTGTACGTCGCGCGAAATTATGATAACCGAGTTCCCTGGAAATCGTCTAGATTTATGGCGGCAAACTTCTTTTTACACGTAGGTTTCGCCTGGACCATTTTCTCGGTCTTTTGTGCATTCAGTAGGTACTACGTATAAATAGCTATAGGCGTACAAGCATATAGAAATTTTTCCGCATGTCCTTGGATAAAATAATTCGATTAATAATCGCCCCCGACTTTTGAACTCTTCTTACTCGACTCTTTCACCTTTTCACGTTATAACTTTTTATCCCGCGCGGTTTAATATCGCCTTTCTCCAAAATTTGTTGCCGCGCTCCGAGAACGGCTCGTAGTATAAAGAGCTTTTTCAATATTCCGTAACTTTTTGCTATATACCGGAAATTGCATAATAATAATTAACTGTTGCAGAAATAGATTTCTTTTTCATTCTAGACCATTGTTCTACAGTTTGAATATACGTTCGTTGACATGGGTCGCTTCTTGTTCGGAATGTGTCGGGGAATTTTATGCATCGTTGATCCAACGTAGAAACGTCGTGCTGAAATGAAAGATTGAAAATGCAGAACTGATATAACAGAGTATGGGGCATCTGAAGTTTCATGGAAAGTATAAGAATTTCTAGGAATCGTCCCACGCTTGAAATTTCGCGAATTTTTATTTGACAAAGCAAAGGTTGATCTCAATTCAACCATTTATTGATAACTGAATAAAATATCAACGATTTTGAAGATGGTAATCATAAGTGGAACTCATTCACTTATTTCTAATCACGATGTGAAAACGCGTATTCAACAATATGTTTCTCAAAAAGAATTTTTTTTCACGAGGTAGAATCATAAGCTCGAGCAATATATTTTCTTCCGGATTCAAGAAGTTTTGAGACAGCCGTACCTACTACGTTGCTGCAGTAACAAATCTGCAGCCGTTCTTTTCGTTTTAGCCGGATGCTTATTGCTCCAGCTTACCGCTATTGCCTTCTCTCAAAACGATTTTTAACTCATACAACAAACGTTGAAACTACGTGAGCTTTTGCAATTTGAACCTTCTATTATTCGGTATTCTGCGTAAACTGTGAAATGTCCGTGAGTATATATTTTCAAAGCATTCGCATGCTCTACTATCGTTACCAACCGCTGCATGATAGCGTTTCACAAAGCATGCAGGTAAATCAAACTAGAGGTGAGAATTATCTGACCCTGCGTATCTGAAACCTTCATGCTTTAGCTTTAGGTTTTAAGTATTCAGTTTTAAAACTGACGAGGGTGGCTAATGAAAATACAAAAGCTGAATCGTGATGGTCGACGTGACCGCGTCCGGCGTGCTGTTAGATAAGAAACAATATTAGCATCGAATAACTTGACGAAGAAACTCGGCGATTTACTTAATTTTCGATTTTTTTATTCAAAAGAAAAAGCTTGATGGAATAAAGAGCAGGAAATTTCCTTTTCGCACCCCTAGCGAGGCCGAGAAACTTAGTAGTAAATTCAACTTGTCTGAGACTGCGAAAAGCCTAGAAAAGATAAAAAGACAAAGAAGAGTTAGACTTATAGTCTCCCGGATTGTTCTTCCTGGACAAAAGCACCTCTTTTTTACCCCATCGAACCCCGTTCCGTCTTGCAGCTTTCCGTTGTTCCTTATGGGAATGCGTTGAAACTTTTCCCGGCGTTTACCACTCGATAATATTGAAATCATCCCTCGGGTATACCACGGTGAACGTTCGCATTCTTGTCGGCTCCAGCCGCTGATTCTGGAATATCATTGTCCCTCTGTTTCCCGAGCCGCTCCAGGAGTATCTAGCCTACTTTTCAGTAACCTCTTAGGTTTCTTCTCTCCTCGTGGGATTCCTCACTCTTCGTCATCCACTAACGCATCTCTTCAGACTAATTGGAACCGTACGCGTATAGCGTGTTACTTCGCTGTTCCAGGCGCCTCTTGTTTCTCATGTTCCATTGAATTTCAGTATTTTCTTCAGCTCTTCAACCGAATGACATACACCACGAAAAAATGCAAAAACTTGGGGAGATTCTCCTTCTGGTTTCAAAAAATCGTTTTCTAGGGGTTAAAAGTAACGAGTTTCTATCTAAGTACGTATAAAGTTTGGTTTTATACGCTTCATTCATTTCATACATGGATTTCTATTTACTTTCTTATATATTGAGAATTGAACATAGAGGTATGAAGCGACATATCGGTCGCTGCGCAGCATTTATTACGAGCTACAGAGTATTATTTGATTTGGAGTTTAAACTACGCTTTAGGCCGCCTTCAATGTCCAATGCAGCAGTATCGGGGTATGACGGTTCTGTGTCGCTATTATTTACTGCTGTATCGTATAGAAATATATACCCACGCTTTCATGAGACTAACCGGGTGTTCTGGTACAGCGGTGAACTTCATAGCCAATTCCAGAATTGAATCGTGAGCTCTATCGGTACATTATAGGTATATATTCCGAAGAAATCGTATTAACTTCGTGGAAGATTTGCACATTTAAATTTGTGGCTCGATCGGAAGCGGAGCTGTGATTGCATCGTGCAAACATATTATATATTCCAATATCAAGATTTAATTGATATCCCAAGCGATAACTTGAGTTCCGAATTAACTTTGCTCACAGGGTGGATGATTGCCGATTAAAATCCGTGAGAATTCTTTTTTCAAAATTCAATCCGAACTCTGCAAAAAGGTCTCATTTTTTACCTTTTTTGTTTGACTGTTCTTTCTCGTCCCCGCAGGTTCTCTCTAGAACCAAATCTCAAAATATTTAGACGTGTATTTATTGATTCTTCAATTCACGGAACTTTTATCGCGAGAGCTAGGCTTTGATTCATCCCTGCCGCATGGATATTTTGGATTGAATCGAAGAGTTGGAAGCTTACACCCCGAAAATTTTTCAACAGAATAGAATAAATTCTGAGTAAAATCATCCAAAACCTTTTTTCTTTTACGATTTTACCCCAAAATTATTGTCTGTGGAAGGCGTAGAAGCCGGGATCGAAATTTGCATTGAAATCCTTATAGCCTACGGACCCGCGCTCGCCACTTCGTATTATAGTATACGCATGCTAGACTGATGCTGAAGGGACGAAAGTAAAAGGTTTTTACCCCGCATACGTATAGTTGACATTTAATTTCGGGTTGAGACGGGGTCGCCTGTTCACATATGTATGCATTTATATATAGATTAAGTAACGTAGGTATATACCGACGCACATCTCATTGAATAACATTTTTCAGTATTTAAATTATTCCCTCTGAAGAAAAAAGCGTATCATTGTAATTTTTTCAATTTAAACCACGCTCGCAGACACGGGCTGCCGGCTTTTTTGTCACAGTGATAGAGCTACATTTAGGAGAGGCAAGAAACTTGGGCTTTACGCTTTGTACTACATAAAGCTAATGGTTGTTTGCGGCTCGGTTTGTACAATGACGAGGACATTTGTTAGAAAAAAAAAGTAGATATCATAACGCTTACGGGTCAATTTGTGCAAGATAACGTTTTTGGATTGAAAATATTGAGTGATACAATTATATTTCTTGTACAGTAGGCAAATTTCTCATATTAGCGAATGGCGAATAAAATTTATTTACGGATTTATTTCCAATAAAAAAACGGCAAATAAGCTCAATAGATTCTTCTTTTGTAAAAATTAAAATCACATAGAAGGAAAGTGTCAGAAGAAAAAAGAAAAATTGTCAAATTTTCAGAATTTTCAAAGACTTTAATTACTAGATGGAAATTAATTTCGAACAATATGGCGGCTGTCCCACGCCAGCGAGAAAAGAGTCCTCAAAGGAGAGAAAAGAGAAAAAAGTGAATGGTTGGTAGGTAGGTAGGAGCGAGGGAAAAATCTTCCGTTCTCATTCCATTATACGAACCTTTGAAGGAGTTTGGCATCTGTCTGTAGTCGTCGTAATTCAGGATATTTTCGACGAAACCACTGTTCATCGACGATCAGAACCACAAGGGATTCTGAGGGATGCGAGGGTTCGTAAAGCTCCTGTTGCAAAATATACTGTGAAATAGTACAAGGCATTAGTTCCTATATTCAACCTTATCACCTACAACCTTTAATTAGAATTGCAGAAGTTCATCAAAAGCGTTTCAGATCAATCGAAAGAAGTCTGTCGCGTAAGTATACGCGAACAGCTCCGAACTTTCTCCCTTTCAGGAGTTACAGCGGCGCCTTCAAACGACGTTAGTACTTGTATCGACATTATCAACCACTAAAGGATTACAGATTTTCCAGTGGATCATTAAATGAAAAGGCGCGGTAACTAATACCTGGTTAGTTAGTCATTCAGTTATTATAATGTTTTATATTATATTTTTGAACTAGTACCGAACTCAAACTCCATATATTTTAACTACGAACAACTATACATTTTTCTCAAGTTAGTTATTATCTTCTCTCGAGTTCCGTCGTTCAATCAGTGTAATGGCAGTCTCAATTATCCAAGATTGCGTCAATCTTGGTATAATTGTTACCCTCTACTCTTGCGCATCGCGCATCACGCAATTTATTTCACAATTCAGACAACTCTGTTCTTTGATCCCAGATAGAAACGCGAGTAATTAATTCCTCTAATCGAATAATCATCATGGTGTCCACCAATCAACTATGACGCTCAAAAAGATTGTTTCGAATCGTTCTTTGAATCACTTGATCGATTCGCTTGAAATGGAGAAAAAAAGACTGACTAACACAAAGAGAAAAGCGAAATAGTATCTTTTCACATTTTCGCAATCGAGCTATGGTCCAGACCTCGAATAATATGTTTGAAGATTGCGTGATACCTAAATTGCAAAAATTGTTGAAAGTACTCAGAAAAACTCGGTTCAGTATAATACAATTGATATCAAAATTGTTATAGATATATTACTGCTGTCTGGTAAACCGTTTTATTCGAAGCACTGAATTTAGTCGTCTGCGAAAATGATCAGGTTCGCTACTACGTCCATCTCACACTATCATTACATTAACGTTTGGCCGGACTATTAGTGTAACGGATGTCGACGTAGGAGAGTAGTTATTGCACCAGGTGGTAATTACTCTAGCGAGCATCCTCTGTGGTATTTGTTATCGCTTGATCGCATGGGGTTCCGTTAGTAGCAAGAGTTTCGATCACTTGGTTTCAGATCAGAAGTTCCAGGAGGTGGTTCAAGCTTGGATCTATCTCAATTTGATGAAAAAAAGACTTGTCAAATTCGTTTTTTTTTTCATTTCCGTTGTGACGGTGGTTGTGGTAGTTAATATAAGGGTGGACGGAAACGCATATAACGTTCCGAATAAGCCAACATAATCTCTGTTTATTTATTATTAAGCGTTTAACTCTGCCGGAAGTTATGTTGTTTGAACGAAAATTGAGAAGAGGGGAGAGAAATACGATTAATTAAATAGCCGTACTCGGTGCCAAGCCACGCTGTTGACCTTTCGCCAATAAGAGACAATTTGTATACTCACCACGCCATGCACATATTTTTATTTTATATTCCGACAATTAGTGAAGTCAATTTTACAGATGTGATAGGAGTGTGACTATTTTTTCTACGGTAATGAATCGTTGATTGAGATCACTGTGACTCGATGATCAGCGTGGCTAAAAGATGATCCAATAGATAAGATTCGAATGTTTTTCCCTTACTGGATGAGCCGCGAGAGAAAGACAGAGAACGAGGAAGAGACTAACGAGGGTGCGATGTTGGTATGGTGAGATTGTTCTGCAGGGGTGGTAGTTTCGGATGACCATGTTCACCACCTGATGACGCAGTGCTCGTTGGCTACATACCAGCAATTGTTAGCGTATTCACACGAGAGGGGATTATGGCGTCACGGTGCTAGGGGGGTTGAATGGGATCACGCCGTGCATAAAAGATTCAAAAGTAGAGCTTTCGAAATTGAGTGGGCATTGTTGTAATTATCCTAAAAAAAACGGACGTGCCTAGTTACTGTCGTTTCGATGCCGTACGCCTTTAGTGCCCAATTTTTTAGCAGACATACTTCTATTTTATTTCAATTGATAAATAACCGTAGTAATCTACGTAACTTTGACATCAGCGATGGAATTAACCTATTTTGTTTATTATTTTACGTATCGTAGTAATAGAGAGTCGAATTGCTATACTAATGGCAGGAATGCTTGCGATATTCAATTCCGACAAGAAGATGGTAACTGGAAGCCGCATTTAAGGGTAATGGTGCTGGTGTAACGATGTACCCTGCAGTACTATAGGGATACACCCTACTTTCGCTAGTACCCACGTATCAAGGTTAATTTTAACTCGGAGGGTAACATTTTGAATGATAAATTTGCGTGATACCATAATATCAAGCCCTCGGATGACCTCTGCGAAACAGTCTCTTTTTTGGTTTTCTATCGCATCTTTTTGTATTTTTTCGGTATTTGTCTTTGTTGGTTTATGTCCCATTTTTCTTTGCTTTTTTTCAAATTTTTTTCTCTCCTCGTTTCACCAATTTTATGTCTCTTCGTGCACGAGTTCGTTAATTCCACCATTATTTCCAGCCACAGCGTCCAACCGTTTTCGGATTACGCGGTCTCGTTACGCGCCCCTCCTTCCAGAGCTATCAGCCCCTCTTGAAAGTACGTGGACGTGAAACGTCTTTTGAGCAAAACGTTATCCCAGCGGCACGGTGCCCGTATTGCGGGAATTGGTAGAGCCGTTAAAGTTCCTTCCATAAATAATCTATGCGCACACGCTGCGGTATGTAAATCGATCCAAAGCGGAAACACTTATATACCTGTACTATAGCAACTAGGTGAAAATTCCGCGAAATTTTCGCATCCATCTCGGGGATGGAAATCGAAAAACTTTAATCTCTTCTATGATCGTTATAATAATGGGTCAGTCAAGCTTGAGAAAAGCCCTTCTGCTATCGTCTGGCGTTCTAATTATGGAGGGCAAAAAACCTGGAGGTTAAACTCAAACTGTATGCTGCGGTAAAGGGAGGAAAAGGAGACGACCCAAAGGTTCTTCTTGCTAATAGGAATTAAGCTTCTCCGGGTCCCAGTGAACGCTGAGGTGTGGGAAAACAGGAAACAGAAAGAAAAAATGGGCAAAATAAAAAAACAAGTTCAATCCCACCGCTGACACCAAATTGTTGTCGCGGTAGTCGTAGTCCCGGGCAAAGGTGGTGCGGCGGAACTCTGCCCGTTGAGGGTTACCACTTCACGGCACCTGCTAATGAATCAGTGCTCAACGTTCCGCGAAGCCACGAGCTAGTACCAGTGATGGTATACGTAGCAGCAGAGACAGAAAGAAGAATAAGAAGAAAAAAAGTAAGAAGAACAGAAAATTCACAGCCTATTTTCTCGTAATTTGCTCCTAGCATTTTTCAGCCTTGATTTACAGGAGCTCTTTTATTTAAAGGATAGCTGCGCGGAAATAGTGTCAGAGAAGATTATGGCCACGGTATAAGTTTGTGGGCGCCTTTTAGTCGGCAAGTCATCCGGCAACAAATTTATATCGCGATAAAATCTTTTTTATATTTCTAAAACAAAGACGGAGAGTTCCTGTTTTGCGGACGGTGTATTACTGCAGTTTTACTCAGACATCTGGACATTTTCTTGTTAAAGGTTTTGGGGTAGAATTCATAGCAGTTCTTGTCGGTGCTATAAGTAGGGTGCTCGCTTGGTTGGGTCTAGCCAGGACGTTGTTATTCCGTTCACACTACAATACGATGCTAAGGAGGCAGAGGTAAATACATATACCTTCATGCTTGATTTCGTGCTCTTTCAACCTTTCAAATCTCGAGTGTTTTCTCGACTCTGAATGGTCGTTCTCGTAATTAGATAGGAAGCGAATCTTACACTGATGAATGTATATTCAATTCTCGTTGATTACACAGAGCTAGAGTACACAGCTCTCAGATTACGGTCGACTTGCTGTACACAGACAGCTCTATCCTACGTTTCCGATTCTCTATTACGAATTCAGATCACGTGATTCATCCAGTCAGCAATATTCAGCAACGTGTCCTCGATCTGGAGACAATCCTTAGCCGAAATTAGTGCCGGATCGTTTCACCTGGTCTGTTAGCAGAGTGAAGGGCGCGAAGGACTTCTGGGGGTAACCCGAAAGCCAAAAATTCAGAGAAAAAAAATCAAGATCTCAGATTTCAATGTCACCGTTGACAGTGAGTGAACATCATACTGCACTCTACCTGCAGCTTTGCTCGAGGCGTGATTGCGTCCTGTAATCCCCGGCCACAGCTTCGTCTAGCTGTCTGTGTCTTCCGCCTGTTGGAACTATCCGGCTATCCAACCCTCACAGCCCGGGGTTAGCTGTGCAATCAAAAATGCTTCGAGATTGAACCGAAGCGTGTTTCGCCGTGACGGAGACTGTTTGTGGAGGCCACAGGTATACACGTGTTGAATTCGTGTGGGAATACACACACGTAGTACCGCGGAGGGTATAATATATATGTCAAAATTTATCCATCGATATGTATCTCTGGTATACAAGGTATATGGGAATTGGGCCACCCAATTTCAACCTGGAGGCGATTAGAGGGGCATCCTTCGTTCTATAAGGAGTCCTTAAAAGGCAAACGATCGCACGCGATCCTGTTCGGCCGTAGATTCGGCGGAGACCCTGGCGACGACCGATAGAAGGTAGCAGCTTGCAGGTTTTGTTGGTCGATATATACTATGGTCATGGCAACCTAATTCACCAGACGGAGGCGTGTTAGTCTGAAAGGTGGCAGAGGTGGTCCAAATTCCAAATAAATGGCCAGAGTTATTTGCATAGGAATTTGAATTTACGCAAGTCCACAATTTAGTGTCATAAAAAAACGGTAGCTGTTTATTTTACAGATTTTCTGATCTTTTCAGCATGTTCTTCTTCGCATACTAAGACGTCAGGCTACATTCGGTCCACAGGAAGCTGAGAAGATGTTGAGTTTTTGACTTGGGACTCACTTTCGATTTTTCGAAAACTTGGGAATTCGACGAAACCAGCAATATTTATTTGTTAAAAATATGCAAGAACTACTTATGACGTGCTACAAGACTGGGACTGCGGATTGCTAACCCAAATCCGAAGACCGATATAAACATCGTGATCAGCGAGTTCCTAAGCCTTGAGTGCTACACAAATAATAAAACCGAGCTTTCCGTTTCAAATTGTCTATCGAGGTGAGGAAAATATGCAAAATTTTCAACGTACTCTGGATTTAACATATTTTCATCTGTTTTCAAAGACTATCAAACACTGCGATCGCCAGGCCAACCACGTTTTTAGTACCTTAATATATTTTAGAAAATCGACAAGCTCTAAATATTCGGATTTTGGCAAGCTTTTTTGGATTTGCTGAACACACAGTGGAGGGGTTGAATGTAAGATGTTATCTTCGTAACGATTTTTTTCTCTTTTTTGGCGCACATCGTTCTCGATCATCTCCTCATCTTTTTGGTTGAAATTCAAGGGATCAAAAGTGTCCTTTCTTCATCCCTTCGTCGGTCTGCGGCGATATTATGATGTCCTCGCGGCCAACTGAGCAGAGACCTTCAAATCTCCTCTCCAACTAACCCTCTTCAATCCTTCTGTGAGACAATCCAAGTGGAGCGTCGAAAGAGCTGGTTGTCGTCGTCGGAAGTTGTGAGTTGTGCGAGCAGGGCGTCGTAGTATGAATGCGTCGACGTCTCTGGTAGCGTTTGAAGTTCGGAGTCGAAAGCAGCTCCTCCGTCAGGCCCGAGGCATTTGTCGCGTTGAAAAAGGCGGCAGCGCTGCTGCAGGAAATTCACTCGTTGTACGCGGAAAGAAGAAGCCCAGGGTCGATCAATACGCGGGGCGACTTTGTGACGTAGCGAGATGACGCGGTTCAGGCTCTCGTGCTGAACGCGAGTCGCACGCGTGCGGGATCATTCCTGATGTCAGGAATTGTCGTCCGCGTCGTCGTCGTAGTCGAGGAACTGGTGTGGGTAGGTATTTGCTAAACTCCTCGCGATGAAAACGAGGAGAGCTGATGGGGATGGGAAGAGCCTTGGGAAACACGATTAACGCGGTGGTTTCGATCCGTTCATTCAGTCGCAGGATCTATACTCAGTTACCAATTTTCGCTGCACTTTACATTACGTTACCCTTTCTTTTCCCGTTTCCTGGAGTTCAATTCAAAAGACGAGTACAGCTGATAACTCTTACCTCCTTCGGTACATCATCCAGATATGAATACACGAGCTACTATAGAGAATCGAAAAGTTTTATCCCGGTTCTTTCACGTGAAAATGTGTTAGAAACCGAATGACTCGATATTGCCTGATATAATCGTTTGGATATACCATTTTTGCAATCTGTTCCAAGTATCCGTACGAAAGTTTGATGCAAGAGCTCCTTGAACAGTCTGGGCAATAACAGTAACAGGTAGAAGCTACTACGAATGGACGTAGGGTAGCAAATGCTCGGATAACTAGTCTAAGAACTTTTGCAATGTCTGGACAAGTCCTAGGGTGGAAATTCTCGACGTTTGCTAGGTGGGTCGCGTGTCACTCTGTCTGGCTAAAAGCCGGGGGACAAAAGAGGATAAAAAACAATTAACAAAAATTGGTGTGCTCCGTTACAGGAGCGTCAGGGGGGAGAAGGCTATCAGAAAATTGAATCGTTTTCCTCATTCGCGGAAAATTAAGCGTAAAGCGAAGTCGGTATTAGTGAAGATTAAGAACGATTAAGAACAAGTGCCGTTTTACGTTCGTCAAACGACTATACGCTTATAACGGTCCGGGAAAATTCTGTTGGAAAAGTACAGCTGCCGTTGAGCCGCTGACAAATGAAAGCTTTCAAGGACGTTAATAAACCCCGTATATATATATATGTATACATATAGGTATATATATACTTTTCAGACGACCAACGACAACCACCAACTCCAGGAATTACAAGGTTTTTCATTTTATTTTCAGTTTTTTTATCGAACTAATTCCTCTCCCTTTCCAGGTATAATCAACATTGTTGTGCCTAACCCGATGTCGCTGTCAGTTTACAAAAATAAAACTAACGTTTGAAATTGTGCTTGCAGCTGGAGATCCAGGATTTATGTAGAAATCGTTACGCTCTTGCAGGCACACCACGGTTTTATATCATGACGACATTTTATACGACACAATGGCTTGTATCCTAATGCAAAATACATTTTATTCGCTAGGGATGACTGTCAAGGCTTTCACTACTCTAAGCTTATTTATTTAGTATTTATTCCAAATTACCCTACGGAATTAGAACCCCAGATTACCTGGCTCACCGTGAAACATGCGAGCTTAAACACTTGACAGAATAACACTATAAGTATGGTTAAAACGAGTAAAGTAAAGAGTATATTTCTTTATTTACTCCAACGATAAGTTCTACCACTGGATTCCATCCAATTCTGTATATACTTCCGCACGTAGATGTAACGAAGTAGCAGAATTAAAATCGAGGGAGTAAATCTACGATAGTACATCCAAGAATTGGTCAACTCCGTTTAGTTTATCTTGAATTGAAAACTGAACGTCTTGCATATACAAAAATTCATCATTCCAGTATTCGACTGGGTTCGAGCTTTCCATGACGTGCGCATTGAAGTACGAGAAAGATATGTTCCTTCCACTCATATCTCGATTTCGACGAAAGTACTTTTACGTGTAGACGAGTATTCTATATTCTCGCATAGATATAAGATAAACCGGAGTGGTTTGGTCGTTTTAAAGGGGAAAAGATCGATTTGAAAAAATATTACAAGTGGCCCGATTCGTAGTCGATGTACACATCCTACGCCAGGCACACCATTGTGTACATACATTTGTATAATGCAGGTTGTAGCCTCCATTGACGTCGGTTCATTCCAAACACGTATTATCCGCGATGTGCACCGTGCACTGTGCAAGCTGTCCGATTCTCGCGTGTCACGTCCAACGATTCAAAGGAGTAGATCCTGCACGAGGCAGAAGGGGACGACGGACAAAATACGTACACAGCGAAGAAACGGATCCTCCACTTTCGTGCAAGCTCTACCTCACGGAATTCATGTTTAACTTTCAGAACACACGCATGCTTCTTTTACTCCCATCATTTTTCAAAGTGCATTGTACCGATCGTCGCGGTAGAAAATAAAGAAAAAAATCGGATATTCGAGCTGATTTTTTTCTCTCATAAAAAGCTAAAAAATTCAAATTCCATCTCTTTAAATACTTAATCCGAAATCGACAAATAATTCGACGAGAAACGCGTGCTGCAAGCACAGCAGAGGAACGCGCGTTCCTCGAGGTCGAGTTCCTCCGAAGAGTCTTGTACGAAAAACGTGCGCAGGTGCCTCCAGGTCTCTCCAGGGTGGTTGGTGGTCGGTCGGCGGGCGGTTGACGTGACTCCCCAGTCACAACGACCGCGCGCTCGATAGGCGCGCGCGCCCTGATGTCCTGCTTTTCGCGGACAGTGCCGTTGCTTGTGAGTCTACCACTACCAGTGCCGTCAGTGCTCTCCGTAGAGGCACCCGTGCGTTTTGGCTTTGCTTTACCGGGTTCCGGAGCCGGCAGGAGATCGCGGCTCGTACGGTTACCCCGCCGAGATCTGGAGCCGTTAACGTGGCCTGATGCAGTGCGAAGAAAACATCAACGCGTAGTGATATTATACATTATTTATTATTATTCTAAACAATAATTATCGTTATTTTATTTTACACATTATAATTTTTCCATACTAAAAAAGAAAATTATTAGAATAGAATAGAATTTTTTATTTTTTATTACAGGCTCGACGATCATGTACCGATACTCAATCTCAATAAGAAAACCAAAAATGAACGTATTTTATCGAATCAAACTGCAATTGCATCGAAGTAAAAAATTGTGCTCGATGTATTTTCGGAATTATAAATTAGGGGTGGGTTTCTTATTTCTACGCCATTTCAAATAAAGGCAATTTTTATTTTATTTTTTTGTCTAGAGAGGTTCTCGAGTGCACATTGTAGATTCACCGGAGTCCGTATCCGCTCGGTGTGCTATTGGATGGTCATGCGGCCGAGAATGAATCTTTTGTGTTGGGTCAGAGCCGGTAGGTTTTGTCTGTCGATTGATCGAGTTTATTTTGTTGTTGAGCCCAATCTTGGTCTGTGAATTAATCATTTAATTATGACGATGGTATATCCAGTCGGGGTGAATGTAGGAGCCATTTTGAGATTGACTGTAGGTATTCGATCGTTTCTCTCGAGCCACGCGACTCTTTGAGTTAGCTTTGAGGAACGGGGAATAATTTCGAAAACCCCCCCCCGTGTAATATACGCGAGGTGAAGTACGAATGAAAATGATTGACAAATAGGTGTACGTGACAAGAAGCAATTTCTGATCGAACCTGCACGGAGCTACGGGGAGTAGAGGACGTCGATCTTTATCTGCAAAAAGAAACCGTAATAAGATAAGAATATAAGGGAAAAGAATGAAAAGGTGAAAATAAAAAAAAATAAACAACAACCATGAAAAGAAAATAAATAATAAATAATAAACGAAAGAGTGTAAAAAGCGAGACATTTTTTTTTTTTTACAATTTTCAAGAGGTGTTTAATTCAATTTAAATAGACCAAAAACTTTGCGGAGAGATTGTGTGAAATTTTCTTTTCTATTCAAATCTTTTCGCCCTGTGGATATATAGAAACTACATTCACAATACGCTGATGTTTGCAGAGTCACGCAACCTAAATAAGAAAGGAATATATTAATTGTAAAAGCGAAAAAAAAGAGAGAGGACAAAAAAGCTGGCGAAAGAAGGAAAATCACGTCAGACAATATAAATAACACAAGTTCAGCAGAAATGATATATCAGAAGCTTGGTAAATGGTTGAAAACAAACCAGTTGTCAACCGGAAACCAACGTGTAACTGCAGTATGAATTTTTAAACCCACCGGAAAGACTTAAGCCGATACAAATGAAATTTTTATTTCTACCTTTCGCTCATAACGGCGAGGATAAAATGTGCTGAAAATAAAACGAGAAACGAAAGGAAAGGAGAGATAAATTTTGAAAAATTATCAAGCAATCAGAGTGCGAGAGACCAGTATCAGTTTTATTTCCGTTCAATATATATATATACGTATAGCTTCGTTGACCGAAGCAGCTCACGATTGAAAATATTATTCAATGCACTTTTGACCATTGTAAAAGCAAGAATTTAATTATTGCAGATTAAGTTATCGGTTTTGTAATAAGACACGTTTGGCTGTTTGAGCCCAGCGCTCTTTCGTAAAACCAATTAATACGCTCATCTCATGACTGTGACTCGTAGCTTATAGCTTAAGATCCTTTATTAAAATAAAATCGTATAATCATTATATTATAATAGTGAAATTAGTGAGAAATTGCAGCCGAAAATCAGTGCGGAAATCCGTACGGTAATGACAACCTAGTGAACCCATTATTAAAATGATCCAGAGAATGATCGTTGTAGTGTTTAGTGGTGAGAAATTGACGAATAAATAAACAAAGTCAACAATTTTTATAAACCAATAATTACAGTGCGATATATTACACATCCAGTGACGTTTTATCGGATTAAAATACGGCCTCTCATATAAAAATTTTAACAGTAACTCAAAATACATAGAATATCAAGGAAAAAGATAAGCGAAGAGAAAACGGCTAAATCATGCAAACGTTGTGCTCGACTAAAACTTAGAATCTGGAGGCCTTCCAAAATCGCGAAACGCGCATCATGCGCGATGCATTTTAACGATATCCTCGTACTGATGGTCACGGCAGGTCATGATCCAGGAAACCGATTTTATGTCAAATCCTATAACGCGGGACGGGCTAATCCGTAAGATATGTGCATATATGAGAGTGACGAGGGTCGAAGGGCGATGAAAAATCCAACCGAATGACATCGCGGCAAGGTGGGGGACATGGGGGTGGCGGCGGTGGTGAAAGAGCCCCGAGTTCTCCGAGCAGTGGCTCCGAGGAGAACGGATTTGTAAACCGGCCGCGGGTCGCTGGCCTCTACGCCAACTTGAGCAGAGAAGAATTGGACCGAGTATCAGAGGAGGGAATATATGGGCCAAATGGCGACCCGAACGAAAGAAGAGAAGCTTCGGGAAGCCAGCGGAGTTTAAACCTACCGTCAATTGGTACCGGTGGTCACCCCCGGCCCCAAAGGATATCAAGAACTCCCCAACCCCCGCGAAGATCTGCTCATGGGGGTGGAAGGCGTAATGAAAAACCGCATAAGTCATCGCCCGGGGGTCAGCTGGGCAGGTCGCGGTACGTCGAGGACTTTTCAAGGACCTCATTGACCTCCTTGACGTCGCATGACCCTCGAGGCGAGGGGATACACCTCGGGGAATCAGCCCCACTTCCGTCTAGGAGACCAACGGATTTCGGTTCGTCCTCCAGCGTTGTCCACCAAGTCCTTCGACAGGATTACGAAGATGGGGTTAAGAAGTCCCCACCCCATTATGCGGGGCTTAGTCCACCGGAGTACGAGTACGGCGATACTCTTTCGCCTCTCTTTCCAAGGTGCGGTGCGAGGTCCTACGAGAGTTCCCGATACTTTGAACTAGTTAAACCTGGCGAAGACGTAGTCCCGGGTTTTGTTTCGTACGAAGCCAGGGCAGAGCTGCGTCCGGAATCGTCCGAGTCGACGAGACAGGATGACCACTTTCTAAGTCCCCCGGAAACTTCGTCACATACTCCCGTGCCATCCGCCCGAGAGAAGACGAGTCCGGTCAACGGCTGTTCCTCGGTTGAAGTTTCACCGAGAACGAGGGCCGTGCCAAAACCGCAGGACGGAACGCGGCTGAGGCCGCCTTTGGCAGGAACGGCAGGAACGTCGGCTGATTCGGGAACTGGAGATTCCGGAAGCGCCGAGATCCAGGCTGACACTGCGGGGACTCCGCAGCCTAGTTCAACGTTTCCGGATAATTCAAGCGCGCGGAATGTTCCCGTGGATAAAAAATCACCAGCGGTTACTAACAAGGGATGTTCAGGGAAACAGACTGTCAAACCGTTCACTAAGGAGAGTCTCGATCGGCTCGAAAATCGAACTGTTCAACTTGTACGAGAGTACGGGTTTCAACCTAGGAGAAAAACATCGGTTGAAGACGGCGCTGTGCTTCCACACAAGTTTGAACCCTTTCCAGCTGATTTATATGGCAGACCGTTGGAGGAAATTGACAATTTCATTTACGACGAGGTACGTCTATACCAATACCCTCACACTCATTCACATCTATACTGTTGCGCATTGAAAGCATCACTTTTAGGTGAAACCTAGGTTTCAACTTTTATTTAACCAAATTTTTTTTTTTCTTCACAATTAACGCATCGATGTTATAGCCTCGTTACGCACGGATGGGCGAGTCGTTTTGTTCTCGTTGGAAGGCCGCGTTATTCCTATGTAGCATCGATATCAGTACCTACGTTGTAGGAAGTTCCGGGCGGAATCCCAGAGTATTGAAAATTGTATACCGCATCGACGCGACGTCGCTCGATATATGAAAATGGGTTAAGTTTCCTCTCCCGATCAGTTTTAATTAACAAAAAGAGAAAGAAAATCGAGAGAGAAAGAGAGAGCGAGAGAGGGAGAGAGGGAGAGAGGGAGAGAGAAAGTGATAGAGAAATACAGGGAGAAGTGATACGGTGGTTGTTTTGGTCCAGGGGATAGCAAACAACTCCAAGGCGTTTGGATTTAACGGTCTGCGGAGTAACTTTTCGCGAATGGCCGCGCCTCGGGGCGCCAAGGAAAGAAGATTACTATAAATCTTTGATTACATTCCTATCGTCCTGGTATATACATATAAACATTCATATATAAGGTATATAGGGCGCCTTCGTGGTCCTGGCAGTCGTCGTGACTACGATATCCAGCGCAGCTTGCAGAAATATTCTACACATATCTTCAGAGATATTTATTTTTCGAGAGGATTTATAAACCAAAAATTCAATCCCGACTTCCGAGTCGGAGATTTCCGCAGTCGCGAATGCTGGCATTGATAGCATCCGGTTACAGGTCATGATACTAGCCTCCACTGTACAGACGCGAAAAGTATCATCGTATTTCACACATTTATTAAAAATGTAAGTAATTGATGCGAAATGAATGAGAATCGCAAAATATTGCGAAATATTTGCGTACGGTGAGAGCTTTTTGGCAAGGGCGATGGTGCAGAGGGTGAGGAACATGTCTATTCCTGGTATTAAGGCCAACACGTGTTCCTCAAAGGAACTCTGAACGGAAAGATGACTGTGCCTATATTCGAATTTCTTAACAATGGAATAATGGAGATTCAAGATCCGCTGTATCCCACTTCCTCCCTTCCAAGCCCCATCCCCTTTTCATGCGTCTTTTTCCGCGCTACGAGCTAGTTATCGACCGAAACGGAGGATGTTTTGAAAACCTCTTCTCACAGCGTGAATGTAAGTGCTTCATTCCTTCACGACTATAAGAGAGCCTTATACCCAACGGCTCGTAATTAATATCTTTTCCCACGTCATTATATATAAAACTTCACCAATTACTATTTGCCAGGGTTTGAGGTCCTTAGTAAATACAGCACCCTCCATATTTAGCTCAGAAAATATTTGGCTTACCGAACAAAAAAAGAAGGAAACTTGTCCCTCTTGCTTCATCTAGGTAATTGACGGCACGTTATAGTGAACTTTCTGAACTCTGTGTTCATTATTCTCACAAAGCATCGTGTTACCGAATAATGTTCGGCCTTTTGAGGGTTCTAAGAAAGTGCAAAAACACTGATAATAACACCTCGTACATTTGTAGCCCTGGTATTGAATTTTAACAAAATCGGCAGAAGGGCTCGAGAAGGGGAGAAAAAAAAGCGCTCTTCGAGAAGTACCTATTATAATATCTCGGTAACTGTTCGCCCGATTCTAATGACATTTGTTTGGTTTGTTACGTTTCAACGCACCGAGCTTTTCGCCCAAATTCAGCAAAACTTGGAAATCGATGGTTGGAGAGGTAGCGGTTTTAAATTCCATCGCGGCATATCTCCACGATTTCGATACCACACCATTAATCATCGATAAACCATAACGGCAATTTTATATGAGCTAGAAATATAGAGGGAAAGGGAGAGAGAGAAAGAAATGGCAAGAATCGTAAGGATACGATTGCATTTTTCTGCGTGAATACAGCTTAACTACATTATGCCTAGCGAATTTATATGCGTATTTGTCATCCGTTCTCTTTTTTCCCCCCGTATAAGGGATCAGTCGTTCTCGGCATATTTTATATCCTTTCCACTTTTCTCTAAGCTGTGAAACATAACTATTGGTTTACCGGAAAAGTTTACGACGAGAATGATTGATTCTCATGCACCTACTTACCCGATGGCGTATTATTACCAGGTCTATTATTCTTATTGCACTTCATTGTTGCTCGCTTGAAACCCTTCGCCTCTGTTACTGTAACGTTCAATCATCGATAAAGTCCCAACTGTCACCGCTAAGAAGACGGTAAAAAATCATAGAAGATTAATTTTTCTAGACTAAAGCAAACCAAGAACTTAGTTGCAATTTACAGAATTATTAAACGAACATTTCCTCATTCTGATCTTCCATATATTTTGTTTGAAATGAACTACAAGCAAGTTTTTTTCCCTCAATTTTATAGAAAAATTCCGAGTATAGTTCGACCCATATAATCCTACTTCCCAGAGTCCAGACTCTAGTTAGTTACTATCCTATCCTACGAGTAGGTATCGTAGAGTAGCTCACGTACCAAGGGATGAAAAAGCGTCGAGGATAAGAGGAGAGGGGATTTTCCCGAATCCTAATCCCCTCACCCATTAGCGCAAGCAATCTGCAGTTAGTGTCGATTTCTCTTTCAGTCCTATCGAATCAGAGTATAGTAGATGTAAAGCCGAAAGCAATTCGCAGGAACTCCTCCCTCCTCGTTTCCACATTTCTGCACCCTTGGCCCGCGAGTTTACCAATTTTCTCTCTTTTACCCAAATCCCTTCGGATAGTTATATTATATTTAATTCGTACATCGAAATAGGAAGATTTTCGTTCCCTCTGTAGACATTTTAATCTCATTCTGAGTAGGTCACAACTACGTTGTGTCGCAGAAGCATGCAATACGTTGTTTCAAGGGAAAAAATGACGTGTATATTATAGTTGGCTATAACCTCGTGTCTATATATAACTACACAGGTGTTGCGGCTGCGGGATCTACCTACAATATTATATCGCGTATAGTCATGTGCAGCTATGATATATCTCCGTACAAAAAAAATCGTCTTCGGGGGTGGAGACGCAATATGTTGCACAAGTATTCATATATACGTATATCACGTGTAGATGCGGGTATTATTATGGCGTAGAAGAGTGATATAGTATACTATATACATACCTATTTATTTACATAGACGTATATATGTATATGTACGTATATGTATATTCCGCAATGGTTAGCTATTCGCCAGCCTCGAGACCGGCGATAGAAATGCGGCTGCAGAAATGTGCGTGTTACCGCACTGCGCCTACTGACACAATTTACCTGAAAATATAGTTACACCCTGGTATCAAGTTACATTAAAACAATTTTCATTTAAAGTCGCCATGAGTAATCGCTGATCGTGTTAAACCATCAGAGCGTAACCTAAAGGGTTGTGCCAGGCTAGGTATCAATAAGCTTTTTGGAGTCGAGCCGCGTTACGTGCAGTATCTTTCGTTTAGGCTAAACAGGCCCGGTTAACCGAGCGTCGCGACGCCCATAAGCTCCATAAAATATTTCAAAATCATTTTATCCCTATACCAAATTTAGAGGAAACGTTTTCTTCAATTTAAACAAAAGCTTTACCTAACACAGCGTTGAAATTCAAAATACGGTTCGAAGGGTTTAGATTCTCACGGAAAGTGTTTCGAATCGACTTACAGTTTCGAAATGGGTGGACTTAGTGACATTATCATCACCGCTTTAGAAACTATAGAAAGAATAATTTCGAGACTATATGGCGATTTATTATTGAATTCTTTCTTTCTCGATTCTATGAATTATTCCGTCGAAAAGGATCATAATCAGGGTGCGGTGTTCGTAGAAGGAAGAATGATGAGACTTCGGTCGTTTCATAGCCAGATAATAATATCCCAAATTTATGTTCTGCGAAAGCTGCAGACATCGCGGCGTTATACAAATTTAATTTTATTCGTATTACCATTAAAGTGGGCGTATTTTTAATTTCTCCTTCATCAAATTGACCATTTTTTTTTCTGCGGTAGATACATATATATGTGTATGAAACCTATACCTATATATATGTTATTACCACCCTGTATAATTTCGTCGGCCTAGGTAATTGCCTGTGTCTTGGTTATGCCTTATTAATTCGACCCTCCGGTGTTACGGCAGATAAAGCCTGGCCGTACCATTTTCCACTGCAGAAAATTTGAAATAAGATTCAACCTCAACTTGGCTCCTAGTTGTTAAACATTTGCCATTGATTATCACTCAATTTATTATTACATGGCAAATTAGTAATCATATAATTAAAATGGATTTTCGAGTTCCGCAAGGATCTATACTGCAGATATTAACTTCGCAATTTATTATTCGCCGTCAAAATTGTTCATTTCAGATGAAAAAGAATGGCGCTATTCATACGTGAGTTATCTGTGACCCAGCTTTCGGTGGTTTCATTTTCATTTTCATTTTCATTTTCATTTTCATTCTCATTCTCGATTCCATCTTTACTTTTTACATAATGTGGAGCAAACATTGACAAGCCCGGCTGTAAAGGGACCCGTGAATATTTTAGTGCATGAAGACAGGGAATGGAGAAAAAGAAGAAAAGAAAGATCTAGAGAAGCCCGAATAGAAGCTGTAGAAGGCAGAGCATGGGGTGGAAGTAGGTGTTTCTGTTTCAGGCGCCAGACGTGACCTCCGACATTTTAAAGTAGGTTTCGTACTCACGAGCTCTGCCGCAGTGAACGAAGGGTGTGCGGTAGGGGTGAGATCTCCGCATCTCCGGTTTCAGTTATTCAACAATATCTCGTTAATTCGGCTGTTACCTCGCCTACGTATAATTATAATCCCCAGGAATTTTGATCAAAGTCGAATATTTCGTTTCGAAAAACGAAGGAGAAGAAAGGCCGAAGGTTTTCTATCGTTATTTCTCACAGCTATAGAAAACCATTTTTGTTTCTTTTTTGCAATATTGTTTACTCCGTTCTTCAAGCTATTTTTCGTGCCCGAATCTGCAAGCTCACTTCCATAGTTTACTACTGTTTACGCCTTACACGGCCTCCGCGCTGGTTTTGAGGACAGGTTTGGGTCTCCTTGAGCTCTGTTCAAATATAAGAAATAAGATCTTTCCTATCCGGGCAAATATAGACTTGGCAAACAAGGTTAGACGGGTGTAGAGATAGATGCTATATGTGCAGGAAGGGGATCTAGCGAGTTTCGAAACAAAAAGAAATTCACTAAAAACAGCCAAGAGTCGCTCCCGCGTCTAGACTTTAAATCTATGTTACAAACGGCGTCTTATAGCGGTGATATTTATACTTATTTAAATGCAACAACTTGTTTCGCGACAATTTTTCGTCATATCTTTTTCCTTCGGTAAGAATATTTTGAATGTGATTGAAGTGGAAGACGTAATTTTTGAAAACTAGATCAATGCGTCTGTCTGAATGAAACTTTTATTTACCCGTACGCCGAGTCTGTCAACTCGTAATTAATCGTTTTCAAACGCAACCTGATTCCGCAACGGATTCATGAAATAGTTATCTCGGATTTTGCGCACGGGAAAATCCGACCTCGCCGCGTTATTCGAGGCCTGCGAGTGTAATTTACGACCTTTCTTTTTCTCCTTCTCCTCTATTCTTCCTTTTCGTAACTCTCCTGTGCTGGAGAACTGACAGGATCGTGACGTGCGAAGGGTGTTTTAACCCTCATATAATGGGTCTCTGTTTGTTCAGTAGGTTGCTGTGCGTAGCCGTGGGGGTGGCGTTATGTTGGCGTTACCGATCCAGGTTCTATGTTCCACAAAGGGAGGAGGATAGACGTTGATTGACTTAGTATAACACTGCAAGTTTCAATTGTCCTTTGCTATGTCACGTCGCGTCTAGTTCTATTCTGATTTTGACGTGAGCAGAACGGATCTGTCTCAAACTTTTCCCACTAAACATCATTAGCTAGTTTAATCCGTATTAATCCGCGTGACTGACAACAGATAATTATAATCGACGCGGTTTTTTATTCAATATTTATTTCTATCAGCGATGAACGAAACTCATCGCGATCAAGTTGTCGTCTGCAAAATGTTTTTGATGTTACGAAAAATTGATTTATATCGTCAATTTATAATCGGTGGATAACGAAATGGATCAGAACGTTGCTGCAAGTGGGAGTAAACTTTCATAAAATAATTGAGATAAGCGACGGTCAAGAACCCTTTTAGTTATTACGGAAAGTTAGAGGCTGGATATTTGCCCTAAAGCAATCCCAGGGCGTGGAATCTCGCCCGTAAAACTTACTCGTCTCTGAAATGGAATTTTATACGGATTTTTAAAGAGTTCACAACTTTACTCATTTTCGGTGATCCGGACTGCGGATATGTACACACCGACACTTATATATCGTCAAGACTTTTACCGCGATATTTTCCTGCCCGAAACACATACAGATATCAAAAGCGAATGATAAAAAGCGTAAAAAGCGTGACACGAAAATAAATTACTTGATGTACAGTTAGTCGAACGAAAAAAAGTTGTCGCCGTCGTCTCTGTAAACTTGAAGAAACGTGGAGATAGTGGCGGGGTAAATTCTCGTTACTCAGTTAAAGGATCTAAGGATAACCCAGGCTTGTGAGAACTAAGCCGATTGTAAAATTCCGGAAATTTCAGGAATTCTTTAACGCGAAGCATGCACTGTTTCAAGAATTTAACTTCTCTGGAGGGTAGGAATTTCCGAAAAATCTTTCCCAAATTATATGAATTTTTGAAAGTCTCCAGGAAATAAAAAACTAGACAGATAGACATCGTTGCGATAAAAAATCAGTGGTTCAAATTATTTAACTCTGAGCAAAGAACAGAAGATATTCTCAAAAGGTGGAGCAAAAATATGTGATATCGCTTTAAAATGCAGCTGATTAAATTCTGAGTATATGAGAGCAAACATATATAATAACAATTTCAGGATGGAAAAGAATATGCAAACATAGATTCAATTTATACAGGTGCGTCTCTAACTCTCGGCTCCTAATTCCCTTCGCGCGGGTTTCCGAGTTCTTATCCCTTCTGCGTGTGACAGTTAATATATGGCGAGTGGGTCTTCGAGGGAAAGTCCTCGCATCATTTGTCTTACAGTTAGTTGAGCGCTTATAGCGTATAACGCCAAGTTAAGCGTGCGGTAAACCTTTGAAAGGTAGGTTGAAGGCCGATAAATGTTAGGACAAACTGACCACTGCATAAGCCGTTGGTCAAACTCGCTGTGTAGGTATAAATATCTCGTTTATCTCGTGAAAGAGGTATTTAAAGGCATATTATGGCCCCGATCCCTATGTTATAAAATAATGACCAACATCCGCTGGGATTCTGGCATGTACATAAATATGTACACTGAACGAGTACACAGTCGTTGGAAAGTTCGAAATTGCCACAAAAATCGAAAAACAAAGTGTAGTAGTATTCGGCGTGTGCATGCGATACCTATTCCAGCTTCGTTATTTATTTGCCATTCAAAAATACCGAATTATTTAGACATTAAAAAGTTTTTGGATGTCGTTTGTCTCATATTTGTGCACCGCTGTTCGTGATACTTAAGGATAAAACAATGGACAATTTGCGTCCCTAACTGAAGCCTCGATATGCAATTAGAGCCCATCAAAACCTTAGCCAACTGCAATGACCCGACCAAGAACACCGTTCGGTGATGAATTTTCTTCCATTTATGATTTCAACTACGGAGTGGCAAACGCTGCAGACTTTTAACGATTTTTTATCGCGTTAACGGGAGGGTGAGCTCACACCTTTGATACGGGCGATTGCGAATTCAAAGAACAGCTATAACGCTCGTGCGGAGCAGTGTCCAGCATACGATAAACCGGAGTGAATATATAGAATAAGATTCATTAATGTCTTCTTTTTTTTTTTTTTTTTTATGGAAGTCTAGATCCCCTTTAGATTTTACGTCATACTAGCAATTTCGTGACTTAAATTATTACAAAACCGCGAAAGTAATTAAAGCCAGTCAAAACCCTATGCGGCTAACAATAAAACCGTAGCTTTCATCGGCTCTAATTTCTTACGTTTACGATTTTACCCGGAACTATAAGCGAGGAGTGTATAACGACTTTAACGAGTGTTTAAATGTTGACGTGAAAGTAGGATCGAACTTTTGACTGGCTACACACAGCTATAGATATATACGTGCGGAAAATTTGCGGACTTGTTTCCATCAAGAAAGTGGAACACTTATAAGTTCTTCACGTTGTCCGCCTGTACCTACCTACTCCGTTCGTCCATTGAATAAGTTTCGAACAAGCGTAGAAAAATTTCAAAGAAATTTGGCACACGAATATCTTCGAATAATTTTTTAGATACGGTATTGAATCCGAAAAAAATTGGTCAAGGGGTTTAAACAAGTATCAACATCTCTACAACTATTCGTAAGACTTCGAGAAAATTTCTATGGTTCGTCACCGAACTTTTCACCCAAATATAACATAATTTGGGAATCAAGTGTGGAAGGGGTAGCAGTTTGAAATTTTACTACCCATTCTCTCGAGACATGTCTCCTAATTATTTGAAGAAGAAGACAAGCCTGATACGTTTAGCGAAATTACGTTCAATGATTAGTGACGACGCTTAATCGACCAACGTCCACGTCCTCAATGCATAGAGTTACATCTATGATGCAGGCACAGAGCGGAGCCTGTGTAACCCTCAATTCTATGCCTGGGTATAATAGGTAGGTGCGTGTCGTTGAATAGTTTAATACCTACAGGTGTCTTCTAGTTATACTAAACACAGAGTGTGGTTCAGTGCCTCGATACCTATGGGAAGAACTGACCGTTGGTTATCCCAGAGGATTCCTCAGTATTCGGCTGAGGGATGAAGGTTTGGCTATATAGGAACGAAATACCGAATTCAGTCTGCGGACCGTTCTGTCTAGGAGCTGTTTTATTCAGGAGAAAACGGCAGTTGAATTACATGGGAATTTTATAGACCTCTGACGTTCCTGATGTTGTAGCACTACTATGCTGCAACACGAAATTACACGTGGTAAATATACCATGAACGAAACGGAGTCGATCGGCTGTCGAGAGTCTCGTCCTTGCTCTCCTCACTCACGTATATGTTATACGATTTCCATAAGGTTCTCCATAATTTAAATCTCATTTTTTAACCTTATTTTCACGCCCTTTATACTCCTCGCTGTGCTCACTTCTTTTGACGACCTCGTATATCTACCTTCGCTCCTTTTTCTCTTTCAGACTATTTTATAACGCGAGGGCAATACTTTAACAGGATCATTTCAGCACTCGGACTATACGCGTCGAAACTTTCCGCGATCACAGCACGGGATAAAAGAGTTAATTTACGGTTCAGACACCGTCGAAAAATTTCTTCAGTCAGAGGAAGTAACAGCGAGGACATCGGGCATTATTCGAGCATGAAATCCATTATCGAAACAAAAAGATACATCACGGGATTGGGGATGAGTAGGATCGAAGAAACTGAGACTGTCCAACTCAGAAAAGAGAGAAACATCACCGAGCAGGATGTAATTGATTACTTTATCGATTTCGCGCGCTATATTGTTTTCGCATCAATGTTCCATCCGGCATAAGTTGTGCCGTGTGTAGTGCAGCCGTATTTCCACAAACCCTCTAGTACCATAAAATAAATGTAAGAAATAAATAAATAAGAGAAAAGAGGGTAGGTATGGATCCGATGCGTTGGCCACGTGGTAGAGGGTAGGTACTGTGTTGCGTGAGCCGCATATATATCCGGATGAAAACGTCTCGGTTAAATCCGTTTTGACGAAACACTCTACCCAAGTATTATACAGGAAGGTACAAGAAAAACAGTACGAAAGAGAGACCGTTTTTCCACCTTTTCGTCCGACAGATTTGTTCTTTCCTTTTTTCGGGGGGGTGGGGGGAATTGCGATTTAGCATACTTCGATAATCGTTATTCCCGAAGATAAACGAGCTTTTACAGTTTCAGTTTTCCAATAAAACGCCCCCGCTTTTCCGATATTAATTTTCGATAAACGAAATACGGTTTCAGTGTCATGGTAGGCCCTTTTTTCCTCTTCGTGGGAATTGGTTTCCGTACATTTTATGTGCTTCTTTATTCACGGTTGTAGGTACTACATAATGCCGCCAAAACAACCCTATCTTTCAGTCGCTGATCTTTATATCTAGGTACGAAGATAAATTCTCCGTTGAGAAATGACTGGTGGCATAAGTTCGGGGCTTTGGAAGTCGCGACAATCCTCGAAGATTTCCGAAACACGGAATTGCGGGCTTCGCCGGGCTCTCGAATTTCAAGAGTCTCGGCATCGTCCTTCGCTCCGTGTCCTTGATACTTGTTTCCTCCCCTTTCCCCATATTTTTCCCCTTTCATCCCCTGTTGCCGCGAGGCGAAGCCGCCACCACCACCGCTACCTTTTGCTCTTAAAAGAGTCGTAACGAAGCAGGGAAAGTTACGACGCCATATTTCTCTCACCTCGGAGAAGAAAAGTTTGTACGACATACTTGACGGGTCCTCGATCGGACGGTGTTTCAACGGAACAACCTCCTGTCACGGACCTTTTCAACCAATTTTCCCACCGACCCAAGCATTTCGTCAAATATACGCATTCTTGGTCAACCGAAAGATTTCTCATCATTTCTCTAACAGCTGCTTTCTTTAATACCAGAGGAAAAGACGGATAAAAAATTGGAAGCAAGAACCCCCTGAATAAGAAGCCATACACAGTGTTTCAACATCCTGGATGCAAACCTGCGGGAGTAAAAATGATCGGAAAAAAACAGAGTGAAATAATTTTGTTGAAAAATCAAATTTAGCCGTAATTTTATGAAACGTGCGGACGAAAATCAGTCGGCGCCAGCCATTGGTGACCTGGACGGGACCTGGACGCAAGGAAAAAATATTGATATTTTATACGTAAGCCGAGCTGTTTACGTGTGTAGATCTGACGTCACAGTATCGTGCCGCATTAAGTATGGCGGCCATGGCATGGCGTAGGGTACCTACACTGTATAGCCTATGGTAGACAGGGCACGAGCATAGCACTCAATATTTTAACGTGTCTACCGCGACGTGTATCACGTCTAGGGCAGGCATTTGACCAAAATGTTGAATCAAAATCGGAGCTGCAGTTTATCCGCAATGAATGATTGAACCGCTCCAACGAAACCGTCATATTCCGATCACTGCTAACGTAAGGCGAGGATAAATAATAATAGAATATCGATCGGGCTCGTACGTAGGTATAACTACAATTTGTCATTTGACTGCATGCTGACGCTGGTTGGTTACAGTATTGGCAGATATATGCAGGTGTATATAAGCTTTCGGACGATTCCCAATTAGCTTTGGAATACCCCGGGTACTTGATGCTCGCCGAATTATATACGAAACGAACAAAGCTCCGGCTCCAATTAGGCACTCTGAACTAATGTCTTTTCATTTCTCACAGCAAATAACACGTTTTCGGCTATTGTTTATCGATCGATATGTGTGCGGGGGCCGCGTGCCGCGCTGGGACGCGTGCGAGTGAAAATTCCCGAGCTTTGATTCTTACGGACGGTTTAAGCTTTCCACTAAATTTCATCTACGACTTCCATTTGCTAATTATTTTTCTTTTCCCCCCTTCTTTTCCCGCAATGCTCTTAGCAAATTATTGCAAATTTCTATTTTCGTACATTCTTCGTATCCGTTCTAGTCATTTTATCCAGTTTTTTGTTTTCTCTCCCATCCCATAATTGACTTGACAATTATTTATGCAATGTGGACAATATTGTAAATCGATGTCAGAGCTAACACGATATGTTATTCCGAATAAGGTGAGGGGGAAACAGGTGCGATTATTAACGAGCACGATTTACCTGCGCTACAATTTTATTCTTTCCCGCACATAGTATACCTATACATACATATACCAGCGAGTAAACGGAACAACAATGCTCCTCGAAAATGAAATTAAATGAACGACTCGGGACAGTGGCAGTGTTTCAAATTGATCAAACCGTTTCAGGGGTCTTCGCGTTTAAGCTACGTTCACACTCGAAACTAACACACGGCAGAAAACTGCCGTTCTCAAACGCCCCTGCAGGGCTCATGCCTTTCAATTAGGATATTGACAGAGTTAGCAATGAAGTATCACCAATACCTTCATCATAATTGTCAAACGATTTTCTTTCAATATATACTTCGTAATATATTGAATACAATTTCTATCATGTTCGATTCATACTCTGATTTATCTGGATTCTTTCTCCCACTGATAATTTACGCTTTGAAGTTCAGCTACGTTCTTTCCATTGAGCATTCGACGTGATAGCGGCTTTAACTCGTCAGGCAAAAGGCCGCGCGCGCAGTAGTAACGCTCCGAGTTTGGGCCGACAGCGTAAAACACAACGTGCGTCATTTCGATCTATATTGCGTCGAAAATCGTTGAAAGGGTCTGCCGGCAGTGTCAAATTAAGGAACAGCAATGCGTCGAAATCAAAGTTTGCAAACTGTTTGAGAATTTCAAACAGAGTTGGATTATTTTTCGAAATTACTCCGTACATCGGATCAGAATCAATAAGTCTGTACGATTGTTAGAGATAAAAATCGCCCCTATTTCCCCGTAAAGACGATTTTCAATATGAAACGAAACACACGTTCCGAGTGAACGCAGCGTAACGTTATCCGTCGTCCGTGGTGCAGTAGTAACGCCAACGTTTAATCGGACTTTGTAGTTACATAAGTAGTTACGAACCGCGCGACACTTCGATCTACATTTTTCCTCTCTCTTCAAGAAGGAGAATAAGGACGGCGAACATATGGTTAGAGTAGGTTCCACATTATCAAGGTTCTATCTTCAGTTCGCCTTCCCAGCTAATTACACATTCACAGTTACGTTGGTGCTGCAGTCGGTGGTCATTTATTCAGTTTGAACGATTAAACCCGTCCAGCCATGCGGGTTTCAAATGCGTACTGCGCAGTAGTAACGGCAGAGTTTAATCGGACATTGTATCTACAGTTCGTTACAGTGTGTAGGTATGCATGCCTGTAGGAATAGAGCGTCATTTCAATCTACCTATGTTTATTCTACTCTCGCGTTCAGAAGAACGGTGGAAATGGAAGTGCTCGGCGAGGTTTGAAGTGGTCAGACTATGTACCTGCATCTTCAATCTCCGCGGAGACACGCAATGTCAATAGATCTTTGCGCCTGCGCGGACACGATGGACAACGGGGCTTGATATTGCTCGGTCCGTTTGAGTCGAACAATGTTTTCATTTCTCTGAACACGGTTCAAATACTACTCTCCACACGTCGCGTCAGTCCGTTCGTTTCACGCAATTCTCAGGATTACTCTATGCTCTAGCCGTGCTGCTTCATTCGGTCTGTACCTTCTATGAATAGATATGCGCCCGGGCTGGAAATTCTACAGGAACGTCGTGAATATACATCGGGTGTCGGGGGATAACTGATCCCGAGAAATATCTACGCTGTGATTCATCGTTTATTCAACATTTCTCGGTCAGGAGAATTTTACTATGCGGATATAATTTATATGCATTTTTTTTCTCTCTCATATAATGAATGATCTATATTTGAATCTTAAGTAATAATAAATCCAAATACCTCAAATAATAGATACCATAATTATATAGGTATACGGTACTCGTATAGAACCCCTTGATGTAAAATATATTATTCAAAACAATATTTGAAGCGGTACCTTGTAGTTGTTTTATTTTATATTATTCTCTTTCTCGTTCCATTGTGTCGTATAAATTTACAGTTGGTACAGCGCGGGTTTCTAGAGCTGAATAAAATGCAAGCATTGTTGACATTCCGGATTAGTATAGAACGTAATTAGCTTCTGCAGTAGTAGCAGCCGTACCAGCACCACCACCACTAAGAGCGGTGAAAAATCTGCGAATTTCTTATCCTCTATCTAAATGGCTCTATTCTTTTTAGCTTTTTACGTTCGCGAGGATATAAACGTCCGTGCTACAGTTGCCGATGAATTTTTTTTTGTCGTAAGTGTATACCTTGAGTTATCACTGTAGCGATAACACCCAAAGTAAGTTAAAGAACAATTTATTTGCATAGGATAGCTACTTTTGTAAAGCTGCAAGAACAAACACGGAAAGATATCGGACACTCTGTACAAATACAGCTACTAATCTCGGAACTCTATTTGATCAGCTGCGGTGAGCAGCGAAATGATTAGTATCATTAGTAAATGGTTAGCATCAAAAGCCGAGCGCCGTTGGGGTTCAGGGGTCTTCTCTAGGCGGTAAAATCCTCTAATGAAGGCCCCTGAGTTGAAGCGTCGGCTAAACAATGCCCTATGGTTTTTAGTATATACAGCGTTATGTTAATTCCGTTGCAGGGACAAAAGAGAGTGATTTGATATTCATTGAAAATACTATACTTCCGTTGTGAAACTAATTAACCCCCAAGACACAGGTATGGTATAATAAACTTGTTTTCGAAAGACGGTTTAATTTGTCGTTAAACTCGCTGGTTTTGATTATACTGTTAACTTGACTCTATACCCGCGTCAAAAGGCGCACTCTAATTAGGGCCTCGACAACCTGGCTCGATCAAGGACTCGTTTAACACAAGCCTACCTTCTACCTTCTCCGCTCACCAATTATCGATCTCTGATGTCAGGGCCTTTCGATTTCTACAATACCGTAGAGCTTATTGTCTGGTTTTTAGATGATAACGTTATAACGAGGTTCATTTTTGCCTTCCTAGTCCTTCAAGGCTAGTTCTTCTTTTCCTCACTGGCGAAGGAACCCTTTTTCTGAAGACGTTCTTGAGAAACTCTCATTTATTATCGAGGTCAGTAGCCTCAGATAATTACATAACTCAGGTTTGCTGAGATTCTCATTTTCCAGAGGTCTTTCGACGTGCCTTTTCCCTGTGTGGGTATAGCTACCTCGAATTCCCGTCCTCCAGGCAGCCAAGGAATCTACATTGAATTTCTTCCGTCTTTAACGGGTAAATACACACATACATGCATGTGCTTGCTCACCTTCGAGGAGGGGAGGAAATTCATCCCACATCCCGCATATCAGAGTCATACTCGATTTGATAGCGCGTCTCGCGTATCTCGCTCTATTAAGGGCAACGTCCTCCTAAAGCAGTCAGTTGTAAGGACATTCCAATCGCTCCGAGCAAAACGTGTGATGTTAGGTATTCAACCGTGATCCAAGGAGATATATTGTACATATGTATGTACGAAATTGCGCCGGTATATCTTCAAGGGGCACAATTTTCAGTTCTGACGTTACGGCTAGCCTGCTATCTCATTTTTATTTCTAGACTTAAAATGAGATACCTTTTCCCTTCCAAATTAACCAGTTCTGCTTTTCTTCACAACAGTCCCGGGATAGCAAGCAATTTCGATTCGAGCAGCGTATAGAAGGTATTTTGGACCAAGTTGTTGCAGCAGCATCGAAGCGCGCGTGCCAATTTCGGCCAATTTGAACTCTAGCTGATATTGGCAAACCGCGCTACGCCTACGTTACACACGCTTGGCTAAATTGGCTGGTTTGTAAGCGAAATCGTCAACTCGGCCAATAACCGAGAATAACGACATATTTTCCGAGGAAAGAGCTAGTGGGATTGAAGTTAATCTCATGGACGTTAACCGCAAATTGGCGTGATAACGGCGAGCAGTATTTCCCGCTTTCTGATCACTATGAATATTGTTATCACTATATGCACAACTAATGTCTCAGAATTGTTCAATTACATCTGATTTGCCAAGGGTTAGGGTGAATTCCTGATTGGTCAATCTTCTCTCATTCTTAAGTCATCTGCGCTGAAGTCTTCGATTTTGTTTCGTGACCAAGTATTTCTCTGAAATAAATATTTCCCCTCCAGATATCGATGTTCAATTTATCTTGATCTGGATTACGCCTACTTTTTCTATTCTGGTGAATCCCTTCCAACTGACGGACCTATAGGTATACGTACAGTTATTGAAAATATAAAATCGCCTTTGTGTACAGCTTTCACGTCGGCTTATACTCGCTCCCCGCATTTCCCACGGGATCGACAATTTTAAACGTGATCTGGTATACTACGATTCAAAGGTATTGGAGAAGCTCAATTTTACAATTATTCATTTGCACATAGAAATTTCGGATAACTAATTTAACTGAACAAATTTTTCTCATCCAATCCGCTAGATGTAAATACCAACTTCTAGTCATACAAATTTCGAAGCTAATAGTGAAGTGGGCAAATGAAAAATGAATTCTTCGTCGTAAAAATAGTTCAAAATCCAAAAAATCAAAGTTGAAACGCTGATTTGAATTACCCCGTTGACCTGACCCGTGAAGTTTACCTGCAAGGGATCCCCTCAGGGCTCGTTCACACCGAGCGACATCTGCATGACGCAGGTCGACCCGTTCGCAAGCACGAAAGCTCTTAGCCCCTAGGCAATGCCTGATCCGTTGGAATTTCTACCTGCGCGCAGAAAGCCTATCGATCGGGTTTACCACTCGGCTGTTTAGCGGACAGATCCGCGTAAAGACGAGCCAAAGACTCAAAGATCTGAGGCAATGATCTCTCCACGTGTTTACCAACGGATTAATGGACCCTCGTTTCACGAATTTCTGATGCATATCGATTCTTTGATACCCCGGTTCAGAATACGTTGAGATCTTATTTCTGTGTTGGAGATATGCCCACTATAGTCAGTTGCCTTGCAACAAACAGTAGATATATATGCTTTTCCTGAAACTCAGTGATTTTCTCCTTTTAACTTTTCCGTTTGCGTACAACGGTATACAAGTTCCTGCGTTCGTAAATCTTCAGATTCACCGGTTCTTGGCGAGTAGGTAGGTATTACGGTACATGCACTAGCCAGACAGTGTAAGTCACTAAGTTTGAAAAAGTGCGGCAGTTATATCCTGAAATATGGACATAATTCATCCGCCATTTTACACTTTGTATAATACTCATATTTATATATGTACAGCTGCACATGTTTTCACGTATATTCACCATGTAGTCCTAATAATCTGTCAATAACTATACTCACATGTGTTAAAAGTTCGACATGCTACAGATCTGATCGGGTATAAGTTTGATAGGTAATTTATTGCACCAAATTTATGGGCTGTTCATTATCTTGTTAGGTCCTCCCATATTTCTCGTCATTGCCTGTAAACATTTTATTTTGGGACGCGTCTTTATTGCTTTACTTTTAGTGTTCTTATACCTATACGTCTAACGTTTATGTGTCCGGTTCTAATCACAAGGTACGTGTATAGGAGGCCGATGATGAGCCAGACTCAGAAGTAGAGCAGAATGATTCGACATCTGTATTCTATCCGCTAGCGATTTATTATAAAAGGAAAAAGGGTCACGGTATTATCGTATTGGACTGTGTCAGAATAAATTCTACCCTTAGGATCATTCGAAAAGTTGAAAAAGGTGGCTTCCTGTCTGCTCCTTCGACCCTCGGGCTTAACCCCTGCGTCAGGGTAGAGCGAAACCGGCTGTTATTTTAAACCCTTTACTCTTAGCGTCCCTCGCTCTGGGTCCTCAACGCTCCTCCTTAGCCGAGGGAATTCCCTCTACACTATACTATCCACCTTGACTATCCGCGTTACTGTGTAACCTAATTCACTACAAACTCATCCTGGTGAACCAAATTAACATACTACTCGGTAGTCTTAAGCAGCGATCTACTTTAGTCCTCAAAAGCACCGCATGACCTCCTGAGCTTAGCGTCATACTGTTATCTTATTTGTCTCTAGCTTTAATGTTAACTAGATTTGATTTTGGGGGGAAGTATGTTCTCTGATCCTTTTGATTCCGTAATCAATTCAACTGTAATTTACTTCGAATTGCAATTGACCGTGAATTACGTCTCGTTTGCCAATGTGTCCGTAAGTTATCGCCACATGACATAAAGTCCATCAGGGTTTTTCACTCTTCGATAGTTTATAAACTGGTATATGATACACACACACTCACATATATCTGAGGGGGCGAAAGTTTTCAGTTGAGTAGAAGCACTCGCTTCGTGTCGGTAGACACTCAAATAGGATTGGATAAAGGATATAGTAGCTCAAGAGCAAATGTTTCGAAACTTTGAGTTTTCGCTTCTAAGTTTATTACTCGTTAACAAGGAAAATATAAACTTTATTTTTCGAGTTGCATTAATTCAGGAATCTCAGAGTTTAGAAATGATCTCGAACGCCTAAAGTAATACCAAATTGCGTAGGTATAATATTTCATCGCATACCTTACCCGAATTTAGTTTTCTTTTACCTTCCCAAGAAGTCTCTCCTGCCTTACAAACTCATGGGATAGACATAAATGAGAATCGTTGATGGCCTTCCCTCCGTCCGCTGAAGGGTAGAAAAGTTTTTGGTACCCAACACACCGGTTGCAAACAACGCGTCCTCCAGCTACCGCCATATTGTTTTGCAGATGTTGAACTCAGTTAATATAATACGGTTTCGAAAGGCGTTGTTTAATAGCGTGCGGACCGGTGACAGACAGATGGAAAGAAGGTAAACTTGGTTCATACAACAATGCTACAACCTCGAATACTGTACAGCGAGGTATTCAACCTCTCGTGATAAATGACGTTTCACCAAATAATATGACTTACTAATTCAAATCACTAATTCGCTGTGAAGAAACATTCTACTGACTCAGTTATCTCACAGCTGATTACTAGTAGTTTGAGATATGAAACAAAATTATCTGACGTTTTATACAGGTCATGTCATTCATCGGAAATTCTTAAAATTCGAAGGAAACGTTCTACATCGATGTCATTTCGGGGCAAACCAGTGATATCCGATGAATTTAATTTGTAGCCACAAAAATTTATGGTTTCAAGCCATTTTTTTTTAAATTTTAGTGTCTTACGTGCTCAGAACGATAGAAGACACAGAAGATATTTCTATATGTTATTGGTTTGCTTCAAAGTGATGTCATTTTAGAGTATTCCCCCCACATCCCAAAGAGTTTCGATGAACGATGCGATCTGTAACGAGCGACAACTACTTTTTCTTTAGTAGACCCAATCTATGTAAGACGAAGTCCATAAAATCTGAAATAATTTTAAATTAAGTTTCAATCAAGGGTCATCGAACAGATTCAAAGGAATGTTCCTTGGAAGCGTATCTGCAATGATTTGAAAAAAATTATTTCCAAGGTGTATATACCCTCTAATAGAAGAAATTCAAGAATTAAATTGTTACCGATTTTTTTTTCTGGGTATTAGCCACCTTTTTATCAACCAATCGAAAATAAATTTCCGTAACTGCTTGGGCTCGATCGGGTAGGTAATACTCTCTGCACTCTATATAGAACTATTTCTTTCACTCTATCGAGCAGGCAGTTCGAACAAATCGAACAAGTATCGCCGCAATACCCACACATACCATTGATTTTAAACGACGAGAATTTCGTCGACAGAATTCCCAAGTTAGGGGAACGCGATAAGCGTATTATACACCGAGCTATATACATAGAAATATACTTAAGCATTATACTAACACCTATAGATATATTCTAGTGGGTTATATCGTTGGTGGGTATTGCATGAGGTGAATAATATTGCCTTCGGCATTTCCGACGAGCTTTCACCAAGCAGATTATGCCGACTGTAAGCATCAAAGGAAAGCTCGTTTCGCGGTTGAAAATTCAAAAAACAGAGGACCGACCGACAGCCGTCAGGTAGGTAGATAGAGCTGTACGGTAATGTGGTCGCTTTTTGCTTTACAGTTGATCGCCCTTGTGCTCGGCTGAATTTTAGGGATTCGGGAATTACTGGGTCTTTCTGTAAATTGAAAAAAAAAAATATGCAACTTTTTTTTCCTCAATGCTGCTGCTACTGCTGTTGCAACAACACTTTTCAGCAAAATCAGATGAAGTTCGCGTTACATCGTGGAATTTTTATTTCTTTCCAGTAGGAAAAAAGAAGAAAATAAGTCGAGGTGAACTAAAAGCTTTAAAGCTTACGATTAGTTTGTAAAGCCCAGAAGTTGGAAATGGTTAAACAGATTTCTGTAGGCGCGGTAACTTAATTTCTTCGTTTTTAGCCACAGCTCGTTTATTAGAGAGAGCTTTAAATACGGAATCGTGATCTCTAGAACTTTACGAATTTCCTTTGCGTACGTATATGCACAGTTATAATATACGTTGAGAGAAATCGCGTGCAGTAACAATCGGTGGAAGTTGAATTGTCATAAGTTGGGATCCCGGAGTTAAGCATTAATTGAATCCGATCGAGATAGAATACCCGTTCGCTAGCTCGCCTCCTATCCTTTCGCACGTCCGAATCGCAGAGTTAGAGCCGACCATTCGCAGTGCTGCAGAAACGCGCAGGGTAGAACAAACGGGTAACCGTTTGTCACGTAAATCTTTGACGAGGAGGAGAATAACGTCATTACAGAGGCCAGGCTTCTTGGTTGGCAATTTCTCGTCGCCGTTTTTTGGGTCTTATTTATTTTTTCATTTTCATCTCATACCCCGCACCAGCATTCACTTCACCTTCATTTCGCCAAACCTTTTCTCTTCTCTTCTCTTCTCTTCTCTCCTACTAATTTCGAAAGATTTTTAACCACGTCCGGCACCCTACCAACGCAGTGTACAAGAGTGAGTTAGTTTCTCGCCACATTTCAAGTGGATTTATAATTAGTTTTAATTAATACTTTTTCATTTAAACATCAAAACACTGTAAAAACGAGTTCACGCAAAATGTCGAACGGATTTAATGCCGTTAAAAGTATTTCTAAGGAAGTAGGTCTGTGCGGTCTATCAAATATATCTATACCACCAGGTTACAGTGGGTATGCTTGAAGTAATTCAATTGCCAGTACTGCAGTACTGCACTCCGTGCTTCTATACTATCCCGGAACGATCTGCTCCTGGATATTCAAGAGTAGGTATTACGTAGGAAGCGAAGCAATTCTCTTACTTATTTTTTACTTCTTCGGATGTTTTATAATTAAAAATAACGCCTGCAGTCGCTATAACTGCTCTACCAGTCTCGAATATCAATCCCGATCGTAACCAATCCACGTAATACGATAATATTTCTTCATTAAAATTGATAAAAACTAACAGCAAAATATGAAAATTCGACATGCCATGAAGTACGGAAGGGCGAACAATAAATTTGGAGTTAGCTGAATTTTGGGTCCCCGAAAGAGGATCGTGTTTTTGAGAAAGTAATACACGATGAAACACGAGTTAAATATACCTATACGAAAAGTTTTACACCCTTATGTACCGTTGCAGACTAACTTCACGAAATTCAACGGATTTCGACATCCCAGCTAACTTTTCGTCTGTAGTACCCGGCTTCCTTGTGTAATCAGAATTTTCACTCCTATCCCTTTCCCTATCCCACCACCGCACCCTCTTTTCCCTTCCGGTTTAGCAGTTATATAATATGAATAAATTCTTCCGCCACTTCCTCGATAAAAAACGTTAAAAACAGAGAATAGTATGTTAGAATTTTACGGAAGAAACAAAACCGCGACTTTATTCTATAATTCCACTCATTTTCGACTACAACGACACCGTCTCATGGTCCTGATCGTCTCACACGCAACCAGCAACCCGGGTGACTGTTTTGGCCCACCACAAGGTAATTAAGGTAGGTTAATCGATATAGGAGCTGAGCGTACAGCACCGGGTTTCGAGTTTCGAGGGTTAAGCTCGGGGCAAAGAATTGAGAGAGAATCCAAGCGCCCCCGGGTATCCCGAACTTATTTTTTTAGGATTATAACGATAAAGTTTCAATAAACCTGCGATGGGCAATTCAGATTTTCATCCCACTTCTCCAAACCGAGTGCGAATACGCCGGGTTCATTTCAGCCAAGTTATCTTCCTCTCTTTCTCAACGATTCTTCGCAGATATAGCTATGGCTCCCAGTACGTTATCTTACTTTTGATACCCCCGTATCTTCGCGTACCTACATATACCTACTCCTGTCCTGAGACGCGCAAATGGGAGTTCTTTCTTCGAGTACAGAATACACCCACCATTTTGAATCCTCTCTAAGCGCTATAGCAATTTGTTCTCTTCAAACTCTCTGCCTTGAGAGATTCTCGAGAACATCATCTTTCTCGTGAATACATATGGGGGAAATGATGATATTCATTGGCAGAGCTATAACCCCCCGTATAATCATATCGTAAGTGGTATGGGCGAGACGCGATGAGGGCAATGCGGGATTGTGGTAATTGAATAACGGAGAAAACAAGAAGCACTATAACCCCTCGAGACGTTATTCTTGGACTTGGTTAACCCTACGATATAATACAAAAGGCTTCGGGTCGCTAAGGGATCGGTTGGAATCATGCCAATTGTATTTTGGCAGTTAACTACCCTCAAGAATTTCGCGCTGTTACCGAAGAAAAGGAAGACTTTGAGATTGTTCTCATGGATTTTTGAATACCTTAGAAGAGTATAAAGGGTAGAGAAAAGAACGGTTAATCTTTCATAGAAATATATCGCTGTAAAGACGTGGTTGCTAACCTTGAACGTTTATTTGATGAAATATTAATAAACTCTCGAATAATTTATCTATCATTTTTGATTAACCGTGTTTTACCTCTTTGTCGGGATAAACCTTCGGTATATACCTACCTCTAGTCAAGAACTTAGATTACTCGTGAGAAACACTCTCTAAGCCTCACTTTCCTGAGCTCCCGTATTCGCTTGCCTTCAAAGCTCGCCCTGATAGTGGTATATCTTTCGAGTACCAAACGAGTATCCCTTTTATTAACCCTGCTTAGCCAGACCGTCGTTAAACTGAGCTAGGTTACTCGGAATTCTAGTTCTTCCGTAAATCAGTGAAATTTGTCATGAGAAAATCGCGAAGACACTAAAAAACAAACAGGAATATCGCTACCCCGATCATCTCTTTCGGTCTTGCGATAAAAGTACGGGACTCAATTTTTTTTACAACCGTGAGGGAGAACCGTCGGTGATGTAAAAAATGTTCAAAGGAAACTGATGGAACCATATACGGCTACCTACTTGAGAGCGAAATAAGCGAAAAGAAAATGGTTATTCCATAAAGCTGGGCGTTTGGACAGGGAAGCAAAAACTGAACAAAGAAGGGGGAAAATTGAAAGAAAAACAAAAACCAAAGAGGGCGAAAGAAAAAAAAAGAGGAAAAAAAAAGAAGAAAAAAGAACGAAAAAAGAAAAGGAAGGACAAAAGAAAAGCCAGCTGAAGCGTTAAACTGGCGGGTTATCCGTGCTTTTGTTTCGTTTTCAAGCCTCGCGCTCTGGCCTCATGTATTTGGAGCTTGCGATTCGGAATATATTGGGTGCAGGGTCGGTGATTCATATGGTGAGGAAGTACCTGCCGCCGTGAGTCAGTAAAAGCGTTTTGCTCCTCTTAAACGCGAAGTTCGGTACGCGCGTACCTAATCCAAAGTCCTGCCAGTGCAAACAGCAATTTTCTAAAACGCTTGAAGCTCTCGCCGCGCTTTATCTGGGCCGCCAACGCCAACGCCTCTGCTTCACTGCAATATCTGTATACGAGTGTGTAAATAAACCTGCGCCTACGTATGCGTTCAGTCTTCTATATCCCTATGCTTGACGTAGATATGTGCGGATATTACAGGTTAGAGGTAGATGTGTATATCTATGTATATATATATACACATATATACATAGGTATACCACGGCATGTAATATGTACGAATATAGCGGGTGTCTCGGCAATCACGACTCATGGTTTATTTAAGATGAAGATGGAGACAAAATTTTTACGACAGAATTCGGTCCGGATTTTTCTTTAGGGAGAAAAGAAAAGGAGGGAAACGTAGCGAAGCGTATATTATACAGATCCAAAATACGACTGAATTCCTTTTTTCACGTTTACTCTAAGCATCGAGAAATCGATTGTATATTCAACGAATAATTGAATTGGCGAAGAAAGGAACTTTATCATTCTTCAATTTTGTTTCACTTTATTTTAGTTTCTCACCACGTTATTCAAACCCGGAGAGAATTGAGTTGGAATCAACGGTATCCAATAACGCATAGTCATGACCAGCCGAAAATGAGTTGCTGGGGTTTGATACCCTCGGCCCTGCAGTAGCGGTAGCAATTGAAAAAACTGCTGCCTCATGTGATTATACGTATAGCTATGGATAAACAAAGAGAATTATCAACGCAATTTTTTTGGCATATAAAGTGGGGTTTCCCTGATCCACGAAAGTAACACATGATTTCCATCCCCCGCCATTAGGGTAGGCAGGCATTTCCTAAATTTACTAGCAATTACGATGATTGTATTGATGCATGGGGAAACGAAAGCCTCGAGCTATACAACGCGGAGATGTAATGATGGAGGATACTTGTGCTGGATTAACTACAGGTTTATAATGGAACTGGAATTTTAAACTACCCTGTATATATTCGTGAGTATAGGTAAAAGCACTGCAGAAGGCGAGAGGGCGGACCAAATATATGCCCATAAAATATATTGCCGTATGCGCAGCTGATACTCCCACACAACTAGGGTATAACCCGTCGAAATTTTCGAATAAAAAATTCTTTACTCAACTAATTGAAAGGGAATGGTCAAAATTTCTAAACAAAATTTATGTCGAAAGGTACGATAACTAGAAAAATTTGTATGAATAATAAATTATGCATTCCAACGATTTCTTACAAAATTAGAAAATACGGAGTGGGACTATTTATTCATTCATATGTGCCTTGACAAAATTTGACACTGCTACCACTCCCAAATTTGATCTAAACATTGTCTCATATTCGGGTAGAAGGCTCGATTTATGAAGAAGTACTAGCCAAAGAAATTTCATAAAAATCTTAGGAACGGGCGCCGAGATATTCATACTTATTTGAAACCACATTCTCCCAATCCCTCAGCAAACTCCACGACCAAGTTCGCTGAAATTCAATGCCTCATCTACAAATTATTCAAGATGTACCAAACACCGTTAAAATCACTCGGTTCGATTGAAAGCTATGATTAGTCGCACTTTCTTGGGATACTAAAAAAAAAATAAAAACCAAAAACCAATTCTACAATTCAGCAAATTCTCTGTTTCACATGGTTCTGAACGCTGATGCACAATATTGTGCACAATGACAAGCTCAGATGACACGATATGCTAGAGGACCTGATACACGTGGTTCCACACGTGGGTGGGTGAGTAGGCTCTGACCTAGTGTTGTGTCGAAATGTGCACTCTTCGCATAGTTCGAGTACAGCCAGACAATAGCCACCGGTCATCCCCTATTTGGCCTGAGGGTAGCCCCGCCGGGCATTGGGAGACCGGGACGACCCTTTTTCCCCAATTTTTTTCATTCTTTTTTATTTCGCGACGAAACTTTTATACCCAGTTTACTGTGCGCCTCGTTGAGGTCCGTTGGGATGCGTATTATACGGGAGTACGCGTATAGGGGGTCAACTGGTTCACGGGCTGAGAGACCAATTCGAATTTCGCTAAGTCCTCGTCCAGGGGACGAACAAACGTTGTGGCCAAGGAGAGAGATGAGGGTGGGTATATAGGCGAAGATACATTAGCCGTGGGCTCCTACCGCATCGAACCTCCCCTGTTCTGATAATAAATTAATTAATATATCTGCACTCAACGAAGCCGGATAAATTTCTATCCTGGTACACAACGGAAATGTAAATAAACTCGGGGTCGTAGCATGAAATTAATTTCCTTAACCGTGAGATCAAGACCGATCTTCTTCGTATTTCTCACTGAATCCACAGACTGACATTCGAGGAAATAATCCGTTTCAATATAACGAGTAAATAAATTTCCTTCAAAGGGTTAACATTCAAAGGTACAATTTGAACATTTTTCTTTTCCCCGCTACGGGTAGATTTTTAATAAATATCAATTTCAGTGCTTTACGGTTCACCTGTGTGAAATCCTTCGCAATTGCTTCGGCCATTCGATAAAAATGTGTCTGGACTGGGTGACAGTTGATAAAATGTTCTTAGATTGCCTCTTAGTGCCGGTACGTGTGTCTCTATGGAATAGATACATGCCTAGACATGCGAGGGCGTATTCTACGCCCTGTAAATACGTATATACAAGGATATGTAGTGACAGATGAGATCTAGGTAAGCAGTATTACGTGTCTAGCGCACTGTCGTCAACTACTTTTCGACGAGGATCGCAAAGCTCTCTACGAAACGCGTCATCGAGTTACACTCATATGTACCTCCCGTTCTTAGTCGATCTGGAGCCAGTGGAGCATCGCTTTAAATCCCCAGATAAAAATGTCGTGTTATCGATATACGTACACCGATACACGTGTGGAAAGATGTATTTATTCCGCAAGTGAACGAAGGCTTGAACCGCGTTCTCCAAAGCTCTCAAGACTACCGGAACACTCATTTTCTGTATAGTTAAGCACGCTATTTTCATGTGACAATATGAAGTATAAAAATACACACACGTGTGAGTGGGTACGCTACAGACTGAGAGCTTTAAGTAATAAAAACCTGCAGCCCCCATTACCAGCTGGTAATTAAAATAAAACGGTGTCGTCTTTTTTTATACCATTCCCGGGTGTGGCGTTATTTTTTCAAATCTTTCTCTTCGCTGATACCCGCTATCGTGTGCTGTTTAGTCGAGGGGTAATGTATTTCCAAACCTCCTTGCAGCATTCGGTGGAATGAAATCACCCCTTTGCAACTTTATTCCTCGCTATCAATCACCGGGGTATCAGCTGCTTCTAAAAGGCTTCCGTTCTGGCAAAATGCGGACGTTTATCAAGCATAGAAGACCGTTCCAAGCATTAGGCAACATCAGCTTATTTTTTGAAGTGATGAATCGCGGGTCCCAGGAATACGGAGCTTTGAAAATCTATCGGGACATTTGCCCGGCGGTCGTTGTTAGGGATCTTTCCTAAGTCCGGGTCGAGGCAGGGTTGTTTTTGGTTGTCTTAGCGTTCTCCGGGAACACCTGACGTCTGATCAATGCGTAACAACGAACCTACGAGCTTGCGAGCTTGCGAGACGGCGAGACGACCATCCTATACAACCCGAATCCCTAAAACCTTTACCATCGGATATTAGGGTCGGTGACTGTGACAGGGTTGCCGTCAAGGTCGAAAGTCTGGTGGTAGTTTTTTTCCCCTTAAAATCTCCGAATTTCTTTCGGTTTGATCGTAAATTGAAAAATTCAAACATACAATGAATCCTAGTTCATATTCTAGTATTCTTTTGTCAGAGTTTTTCTGAATTTTTTTCATCCGTGTTTTCAATGTTCGAAATCAAAGTTATTTTTTCTTTTTTCAATTTCAAGGAAAAAGATCCACAGGTGTATTCACATTTCATTTTGAACCCGTTAATTCTTTCTGCATTGAAAAAAAAATGTATTAATCTTAGGAAAAAATCTATATTGCTGTACGTACGAAAATTATTTGCTCTAACAGCAAGCAGCGAGCTTACGTTAGTAAAGTGAATTTGCTCCGTATACTGTAGCTGTTTAGTATTGGCAGCAAACGTGTTAGTCGATGGAGCTAAAAATTAGCTGAATCAGCAATTACCGTTGGTATCAACAAATTACAATCTGCTACTGCAGTGAAGACATTTTTTTCTTTCTGTACAGATTCAATTTTATAGGTGTGCCGGATAGACCGGCACCGATCGGTAGCTTATAGGTCCTATTCTTTTAGGAGTGAGTTGAATACAATTGCGAAATCTGTCGGGAGAGAGGCAACGAGTATTTCCGTTAATGATCGGGGACTTTGATCCTACGGAATAAAAATTCTGAATCTTCGTGGATACTCGCATACCCGGAAAAACAATAAGATTTGAATATTATATTATATTCAGAGACGTTGAGAGGTCGGGATGAATTCTTCTCTCGGAATATATAATTTAAGTACTTTTTGTCACCTGCGGTGATTTCGCAGTTTGCTTATTCTTTTTCGTTTCTCAACAGCTGTTCGCGATCCTCATTAAATTTATTCAAATTGTTCAAATTATCCGTTATAAGCCTGCCTCAAGAAACATTTGGAATTTAATTTCGCCAAGACTTAATTGTACAGATCGGGTATAACCTGAGCTTTTGACGAGAGGCTTTAACTCGCGACTCAGCCCAGGTATAAGTTATGAATTAAAAGAGCAACATAAGGAAATTTTTTGCAGCGTTAATTAACGAACGTCGGGATTGCGTTTCCCGCTATAACAAACGTCGTTAATTATCTCCAGGTAATCACATACCTATATCTAGAATATCTCGTTCCTAGCTTTTTCGCGCGGAGAATAAGAAAGCCAGGTTTTATAATTCTTGAAAAACTTTCGGCACCTGAATAAAACCTTATCTTTCGGAACTCGATAGCCGAAGCTGAACGAGTTAATTAACAAAATTACCTCTTTAATCAAGCACTATGTATTCGGGAAAACTTATATACGGCGGAAGATATCGACGAAAAAAATATCTTCCATAAGTTTTCGTCTCGCACGCGAGGACCGGCTGGCCTTTTTACGTTCTCAATGGGTGCCTCGACATCGAATAACTGAATCCATTTCGCGGGGGAGAGGAAACATTTCCCTATTTATTACCAATAATATACAAACGTATTTAATGACACAACCAGAGTTATAACTCGTGAAACATATTTTCCGCGCAATATTGCTGTTTATTTATTTTTCAAATACAAAACAAATCGAGGCTGAATTCGATAGATTTTCAGCCCCTGTTCCGATGATCATTAAAACTTCCATCAATCGCTTCTTTCTTGAATTTCCCTGCTCCTTTACTCGTATAATTCGTCCGATATGTATGCTTGAATAAAATGCATAAAACGTGGTGGAATAATTGTGTGTATTTTTTCGAAATCTGTTTCAGACGTTCTGCGTGGTTTCTAAGAGGTTTCGTAAGAATTACATTCACAGGTTCACGGCGACGAATAGTTGGTTCTTCTTTTCGCCTTGGAATCGTGTGAGACGGTGCTGTATCTTCCTGAGTACGAACCAGTACTTCGATTACGTTGTCATGGCTACTATTCTACTAAACTGCGTCTTCCTGGCCATGACTGAGACCGTGGAGGAGGCTGAGTGAGTATCATCCCTCCAAGTACACAGAGATTTTCTTAACTTGACTGTATACGTACCTTTTTCGCTTCCTTGGCTACAGTAGGTACCGCACAGTCTTGTGTCCAGGATGTAAAATAGGATTGTTGGTTTGAACTCGACGTAGTGAAATCTGACTTGGTAAATGTTGAATGTGGTCTGGAATACGACTCTGCGGTTTTAAGTTTCCAACGAAATTTAGTTCCTACTGCAGCGAGAGAGCGGTGAACTGTTTTTTTTCCTGTTCTCTTCATTCTTTTTTCTCGGTATTTAAAAATTTACATAAAACTCGGGGAGGTTTCTTCGTCGCCTGAAAATAGCGGTTCGCTTTAATTCCTCGTGGTGTTTTCTACGGGAAACGGAAACCGCGAAATCTGTGCATCTGCATGCCTAAGTAAATCGTTATAACATGTTGCACTGGGTGCTGGCTATGTATATCTAAGTTCGTTAGTTGAAAAGATGATTTTTTTCGTTTGAGAATAGAACTCAATACCGTATCGGGGAAAGCAATTTTCTATGAGATATAAAATGAAGAACCTTTGAAAATTATTGGCTCCAATTTCCGCTGGAACAGTTTTATCAGGAAGCGGAAGCTGCCGAATCCGGTTGTCCTTTTTTGCTTCTCAACAATTTTTCACCGGCAATATTGACTTATATATTGCTGCAGATTGAGCTGCGAGATATTTGATGCGAATCTTGGCAATAGAACGGCAATTATTTGTCTCAAATAAGTCAATCTTCGAGTGGAAGCTGACTTATTCCGTTTTGATAGTTAATACAGCCGGGGTGCAGAAAACTCTGCGGTACAGGCTCAAATTTCCGGTGGAATTTTTATTAGCAAACGGAAACCGCAAAATTGGCTTATCGGAGCTGTCTCAAAAGAATTCCGTTTGGACGATGTTGGCGCCTGTAAGAAACACGCAGATAATATCGCGTCAGGTAAATTCGCGTGACATTTGTTCTTCTGGATCTGGCAATAAATTTTCAATGGGAGAGAATGCCTCCGAAAGACCCTGAAAAATTCTTGGCGATCCGAGAATCGTCGTTGGTTCCAATTTCCTTTTCAGTTTTTAACAGGAAACGGAAATTGCGAGATCCGCTTGTCTCTTTTCCCAAGAAATCCTCGCGGCCTGCAATCAGACATTAATCATTTTTATTTTCAGGACAATTATCGCGTCTCCTTCATTCATAGACGAATAAATTTTTAAGAATTCTATAAAACCCTCCGAATTTCTCAGCGGTATGAATATCGATAGATTTCCAAATTTCCGGTTCGATTCACACCAGGTTAAAGGTCACTGCGTCATCGATGCTTCGAGGAAAACGGCGATCCTATATATACCCATATATTATCGCCTCAATTACTCTGAAAGACAATCATAACAATTCCTTCCGACGAATAAATTTTCCTATAATAAAATAATTATTCTTCGATTATAAAGTCTGCGAGAAGGTATAAGGTAGAGGTTCGCACTGCTCTGCAGAGTTAGGATGTGGCCTGGTAAATCTTTCCCACGTCCGGAGGGATCCGCGAGGTACTTAGATATTTATAAGAATCGATTCCTGCTCGAGCGAGCTCCATAGAACATTAATTACTCCTCCGTATTCCTATCTGTCTGCTCGCGAATCTCTTTCACAGTTCTTCGAGCTTTCTTTATTTTTCTTCTTCATTTTTTTCATTATTCTTTTCTTGTTGCTTTAATCGAAGAGTATATAAAAGCGGGCGAGTAAGGTGCTGTAGAGGACTCATGATTTGAGGAGAAGATTAACGATGAGAAAAGAACAAAAAAACAAAAAAAGAATAAGAAAAAAAAAAGGAAAAGAAGTCATGTATGAGAATCCTGGATTTGATCATCCGTGAACACAGATTAAGGATATATTAGCTGATCGGGTTCATCGCTTTCTGCTTCGTTTAACGAGAGCCCTAGCTTCCGGTCGATTTCTCAAGATGAAAAAAAGTCGATGGGATCCATATGAACCCGATGTGAGATCTGAAACAGTTGAGTAAAGAGAAAAGCACGTGAGTTTATACGGAGTAATGATTAACTTTATAATTCATTCGGTTAATTTTTTGTGTATCGTATAATCTCTCGTTCTGAAATTCGTGTACAGAGGGAGGTTTAAAATGTTTACAATATTGTACACCGCAGTTCTTACAAGCGTTTTTATGTAAACATTGAGTGAAATGTTTGTGGTAATCTTTCGCTCCTTTTTTTGCACGCATCTGGTCATGCGAATCCGGGTTCTTCCCTCTTGGAATAAAGAAAAAATGAAAGAAAGAAGAATTGACAATCCTGGGGCGAAGCCTGAAGCTCCTGCTCCGCCAAGCTAACAATAAACTTAATACCACGCGAACCGACAGATGCTGTTGCGTTATGCGGAAGTAATAAAAGAAAATATAGCGAATTTCACGACGGATAAAACGCAGATATTTCAAAACATTATCAATCCAGATTCACCTCAGCAGAAGAACAAACGCCAATACCGTTGTTCTTATTTTACACCTTATGACTCTCGTTAAACCGTAAATAACCCCTTGGTTAAAATTTATGGAAAATGACAAGAATCAGTCGCGAAAAAAATAAAATATCTGACAAAGATTAACGACGAGAAAATTTTGCCACCCTCTTATGAATTCCCTGGTAAGAGTGAACTTCGTGAATGTCTGCGGCGATATTTTGAGATAATAAACCTTTCAAACTGGGCTGAAAACTAATTCGAACGATGATTATTTTACTAAGTGAGAAAGTTTACCCGGACAATGAGAATGGAAATCAATTCTATTCCCAAAGCTATCAAACGACGAGCTGTCACTTCGTCGAGTCGTTGGTCAGAGGTAGTTTTCCTGGAAAAGTGGCGATTCTGAGGCAATTTACCGTTCCCCGTATATATATTACTGTTGATCTCGTGGGAGGAATAAAGCCCAGTAAATTTTGCGACGCCTAACCCAGGTAGGCATTGACCGCTCGATGGAGAAGGCGGAGACGGGTTTTACGAAATTAGAGACTGAGCAAAGATTTCACTTTGATCGTTAGGTGTTTCTGCAAATATTACCTACCTACCTACATCGCGTGTACGTGTGCACGTATATATTTCTGCAAAAATAATTCGAGTTAAATTATTGGTTTGAAAAACCTTGAGGTGATCAAATCAGCACCTGATTACACCTAGTCATTAATTTTTATTTCAAGACCCGATTTTTGTTTCGGGTCAAAAAACCGCCTGACACGATTCGCCAATAACCATACCACAAGCTCATTACTTCAAAATTCATCTTTCACTGCATCGCAGCTGGCACTGCGGTGGTCTTTATAACGACTGAACGCGATTCTGTATTCCCCATCCGTTCGCGTACCAAGTTCTTGTCGAAAGTGTCAGGTGAAAGGGGAAAGATGGTATTAAAGTAGAAATTCTTCGTCACGTTTCAAGATAGCGGACCATCCATCCATCCCTCACCCTCTTCGGCATTGTGACATTTTGTCCCGGAGAGCATAGCGTAAAGGAGAAAAAAAAATATTTCTATACAAGTAACGACGAACAAACGAGGGACTATTACATGGATAGCTTTTACTGATATTCTCTATACTTGTTGCGGGAAGTTTATTCCTTAAAGAAGAAAAGGAAGACATGTTATCGGTCTAACAGAGTAATTGGCTTGGGGTTCGCAGAAGGCTGGTGAAGAGGCGTCTAATTCGTATCATCATTATCATTATTATTATCACTGTATCACGGGGGTACATGTGTATATGTTCAGGATCTAAAAATTGAAAACATTTCCCCGAGATTGTGGTGGCTCAGGTAAACCATACACGGATATTCTGTCCCAGGTATTTATTCCACGTAATGCCACCTACTATCGAAGTGAGCTCTGTAAAACCGAGAAAATCCAAGTTTTTGTATTTCTCAGTATATGGATTTTAAGGATCTGAGAATCTGTAAAAAAATTGAATATTCTTTGCTATGTTGACGTAAGATGCGAGGATTTTCAACATCAGGATTCGTGGGTGACATTACGTAGAATAAAGGCCTAAAACAGGATATCTGTCTATCATTAACGTTAGTCGCCATGGTTCTCGAAAATTTCATGTTTCATTTTTACATCGTTAACATATATATATTCACCCCCTCGTGCTGATTATTATGATTATTATTGTTATAGAACCAAAATCAGTTTTATTTAATAACAGTAATAACAACGTTACTTAGAACCCCTAAAATCCAAGTTAGGGATCCTGTTTGCAATTAGGGAGGTAGCTAATTGTGTCGGCCGCCCATGACGACGAACCCCCGTAAGGTAAACTGAATTAAATCATCGAAGATTAAAGGCTACTATGATATTAAATCGCAATTAATTCAAAAATTTATAATCGCGACAATATTCTTTGATATTAAATGGTTCGAGCCGTTTTAATAAAAATTAAAAATAACTTCAGGCTAGATCGGATAGCTCGCAGATTTGCCAATTCTTTCGATCGTCATTATCGCGTGGTAGGAACTAAGCTGTAAAAAGCACACCTGTATACGTAACTATATTATATGTGGGCGGACAAACCCAGGTCACTAAGCGCTAGCTGCCTTATGTTTAAAATTCTGCCCGATATATATTTTGCTCACGCTATATTCCAATTTTTCCTACTCTTCGCTCTGTGGCACGATAATGAACTCTGGTCAACTTTATATCAGCACTGGGTATCTTATCAACGTCGATCACATCAACGCCAGGCCCCAGTCCCAATGCAACCGCAATTCGAGCCGCACTGCAGCAATACGTCAATATCGTTTCACAAAAACACCAGTTCAAAAATATTTTGCCAATAAGAAGATAAAAAGAAAAAAAAAGAAAATTTCACTTTTTATTAGATCCGGTCAAAAGACTCGGCAATAAATTCTAACTCTTGTCGATAATTGACATTTTTTTTTTTCACATCCTGCATATTACATGTGGGAATTTGGCAATAATTACTACTATGCGAGGAACAGGCAATAATTACCACTATGTCGAAGCATTCTTTATTATTCCACTATTTATTTGTTCGATAATATATGTTTGCCCCCCGATGTATGTCTATATGAATTAGGTTACAATCTATGGCTAATACCTGAGCCTGACGTGTCCGGCATCTTGATTACGGTTTGATTCAGTGTTGTTCAGCTCGAATGATTCGTAACTTTACTCAATTTATTACCTCGGCCAACATTTCTGGAATAATTTTTGAAAATTAACACGACATGGTTTTCTTCAATTTTTTAAATTGTGCGAAAGCCTCTTGCCAGGTTTTTGTGACAAACTTTTTGAACAAAATTATATATCGCAAAAAAATTGAGTAAGACTTTGATAAATGTATCTTGTTCGCTTATTATTCACTTTTATAAAATGTGATACAGAACCCAATCACTCATAGACTCAGGTTTCTGCTCATGTATGTAAATTCATGTTTCTATTTCCCAGGTATATCTTCTTGGCAATCTACACAGCGGAAATGGTGATTAAATCGATCGCTAAGGGTTTCATATTGAACAAGTATACCTACCTGAGAAACCCGTGGAACTGGCTGGATTTTTTAGTCATAACCAGCGGTTACGCTACCATCGGTATGGAGGTGGGAAATCTGGCGGGTTTGAGAACTTTCAGGGTGCTTAGGGCGCTTAAGACAGTTTCCATCATGCCTGGTAAGTGGAATGAAATTTTAACTACAACGAATTATTATCTTCGAGACTGTGTATATATAGAAAGGCGGAGAAGAAATTGAAATTACTAAACTTTTGAGAAATGGAGAATTAAAAGTGCCTTTTTTTCTTAAATCGAATTCACTAATGGTCGAAAAATTCCGACAGGCAAACGTAAGACTGTGTTATATAATTTCCAACATTTTCTCCCCTCGTTCCCCTCATTTTTCGAATGCAGTACCAGGGATTATATTTTATGAACGATTTATGGCATCTCTTGTAAAATTTTGTCACCTTAATAAAAGTCCATAACTCTGTGATAAACAAGTCGGAGAATGTAACGGAGAAATTTTCTGTTCTATTCAATTTTAGACATAAATTATAAAGTTCAGTCAATTACTGACTCTGCCATGGAAATTTCGATGCTGCACGTAGCAGGTATACAGAGTGATCAATAGTCAGTCAGGCGAGGCAGTCAGATACCGTTACTTGCTGGTGAAATTAGATTTTCTAAATAGCGTAAGGATGTTCTGTTCGCGTTGTTGGACGTACGAGTCGAAAGGTTCGGAAGGTTACAAGATTCAGCTCACTGAACAGACCTCTTGCCTTATACCTATTCCACTTATCTCCCTAGATAATTTACCTCAACAGCTACCGAAAGAATTCTAGCCGAGCTGTTGCGTAAGTGGGCCAATTTTTCAAAGGGGTTGTTTTCTTATTTACTTCTCAAGTTTCTGTTCCTGTTCACCTGGATCAGATCGCAGAGAACTTATCTTGAATAAAACAGTTTTTACTTCTCGTTAGAACGGCTCTCAACTTTTTTGCTCTCGAATATATGGCTGATGCTATAATTACACTATAAGTGGATTTAAATCAAATTTATGGTAATTAGGTCTAGACCTACTTAGGATTTCAATAAAAAGAGAGTTCGCATATGACGAGGGGATATCTTATAACCTTGGCACGTGTTCTCAAATCTTTTTGTCACGTAATTTCAGTTCATCGAAAAAGGATGTGAATTTTTATTTCCATGAGAAAAACTTGACCCAAAAAGGATTCCCTCCACTATTGTTGGCGAAATAACTGCAGGACGATAGAGAGAATCCATATCTCCAAGATATTTTTTGAAAAAGCGTGGCTATACGAACGATCGAGATATTTAGAAGCCAGTTTTTTTTGTCAGAGTTTGAAATTTAGGGCTATGAGTCGGGTGAGTTATGTTCCTCAGGAGTAGAACTACTCGATCATGGAACAATATCCAAATACGAATGATTAATCGGGGTGGAATGCTTGTATTTCTTTCTTTCAACGATCACGCTGTTGGAATCGTTGTGAGGGAATCTTCAAAACATATACCGCTATATAATTCCGGAGGTAATAAAAATTCCAGCTTTTTCCAGTTTTTCAATTTTTCCCTTTGTATAGCTCACAGTGTAATTTCCGATCTAAAATTAAACGAGAAAACAAATTTAGCGAACCATACCAACGATTTTTATTTCAGGAGATTTATGCCTCAGCCTTGGTTTCCCGTATCCCCCTAAGGCTTTAAGTCCAGCTATGAACAGAGCTGTAAAAAACGTATCAGAGAAGGAAAACAAATCCTTGCCCTAAGCCACTCTTTTTTATGTACATACCTGCTCGTAATATTTATATAGATATAACATATATGTATGTATATATGTGTATGTGCATAGGAACTATACGTTATGTACAAAGTAGATTCAAAGCATGCAGTATTGTTTGTTTTCGACCAAAATTTTGGCTCGGCTGCACTGTCACGGTGGCAAATATAATTGATCGAATAGTTTGCGCCCCAAGGGTGAAACCAGACCGTTATAATGGATCACATAACGGCCGGTTCCTCCCACCGTTTTCCGCATTCTCGTATTTTCGTACGTATACATAAAACCGGAGCTATTGAAAACGATGCCGGTTGTCCGGCCAAAGCTTATCGATAAATGCAGGAATCCTGATTCCTGCAGGGAACGAAACTTGAAGTGTTTTCGCTGAATCGTGTTAAAATCTATCTCGATTATACTCGTATAGTAGGGTTCGTGGTGTTTGTTCGTGATTTTCGCTAAGCCAACAAGCGACGCGGATGGGTAGGTAATTCAAACGGTTCATGATCACGAAAACGTTTAACAGTTAGGCACTATAGGCATATACCAAACTGGAATAGTTTTCTGGGATCAATCGACCTGCAAAAATTAAAAAAACCTTTTCTCAAGGCTTGTGAGTTTAGAGTCTAGACTCATTTTTATCGCTGTTCAAGAATTTATCGTTGCGTGACGACCAGGTTTAAACCGAACTTGATATTAGACCGCGTGTACTGGGGCACCGCTCATGGCTCTCGTGGTGTGAAAAAATTTTTATAAAATTTATTCACCGATCGCGAAATAATCGATCATATCAAAAATTCTAAACGAATTCGAAACTAAGAGATAGTCTAACGTCGCTTAGAAATTTACTTAAATCATTGTTCCCGCATAAATTGATTACTCAAACCTCTCACTTCCATTATTCTAAATTTTAGAAATTTCATCTTTGAGATTTGGGTAATGATTCAGTGAAAATGATTCTTTTTGTTGTATAAGGTTGTATTATCGGTTTAGATAATATATTACTCAGCCTGATTACATAATCTAGTCGCATTTCTAGCTATACAGCTAGTAAGGTATAAAGTATATAGGCGTTGTGAATTGAGCATGAGGACCGGGTTACGACATCTTCTAATCACAGCACGCAATCCAAATATAGAGTAGATCACTTATTCGTCGGTGGTTTGATTGGAATCAAGCGGTAGTCGGTTCCGCGGAATTTCTGATAACGAGTTACTGTCATTAACGAAAACTCAAACTAATTCAGGAGATAGAACCGTCGTGTAATTTTCCGCCGACTATCTATGTCATCATTTTCGTCAATTTTAGCTCAGGGCAAGGTGGGAGCTTTTGAGTAGCTCGAATCGTCAGATTATATCTACTAGGTGAAATTTCTAAAAACTTTCGAACAGTGGATGTCTAGCGTTTTCCTAATCTTCTGAAAATTACTCAAACGTGAGAACTTGGGTTGTTTTAAAAAATGTGTAAAAACACCGGGAACGGGTGTTAAAATATTGAATATACTAAAACAACTATTAGAATTTCAAATCTGTGGGCATATTACAGGAGGTGTTTGCTCGGGAGATGAAAAATTACAATCTACGCGGCCCTGTAGCTTCAGGATATTATTGAATGGAGTGAAAAGCAGAGAAGCGAGGTTAAAACAAGTTCGTGGGTTCTCCCGGTAGAATGTAACCCGATTATTATCGAACTGCAGAGTAGGTATTAGGTGCATTAAGCCGTGGAGACCGAGCTGGAGGTGTATTTTAATTTTTACGAGGAAAGTTGCCTCGTAAAACTGGCCTCGTTGCGTAGGTATACGCTACCTATACCAGGATGGAGCGAGAATATTCCTCCGAGCTGTTAATTAATTAAGGATTATTGCGAGGTACTGGTGTAAACGCAACAGCCAAGCTATTTCTATACCATCCACGCTTATGGGCGAACGTTAAATAAATTATGTCAGTTTAAGGCCGTGAATGTAGGCTTAGTAGCAAGACTAACATTTGTTCGATGTCCTCCCAGTGGGAAGACCACCGAGTACCGTAAATACGTGCTACACCGTTTAGCCGAATTTAAATTTCGCGGTCACGTAGTCATCTTTGTAGTCGCATTAATTCAGAGTACTCTACGTACGCGTATATCTACATAGGACTATGTTTTGACAATAGGGTTTGCTCCGAGTATGTCTACCTTTGAATGCTATACGATTAGTAACGGTTAAATAATGAGGAGTTAAATAATTGTACCGAAAACATGATTTCGGGGTCGTAAGAAGATTAGAGTGACTATTTTCTCAGCGATTTTCACTCCCTTACAGGGTATACGCAACCTTGATCAGAAGTTACTTACCCCCGTGTACAATTATTGATTTCTCTGATTACCGCTTATAGCTGTAGCGTTATATTTCTCTATTTATTTCTACCTACGGTCTTCCCATACTATCGGGTACGGGCATAGTTGCTGTGTATAAAACGAGACTCACTAAAGTCAGCTAATGGTAAGTAAGTCATGTCTGTTATACTGAAAGGCGACAACGGCAGGGTTGATTTAAAATTCATTTGACACAGTACGGTGCGACAGTTGGTTGTTCTCGCTCTACCGTAATATCTGGACGTCCATCTGGCTTTGAAATAATTGAATCGCAAGGAAATGATGTATATAAATATGTCAGGACTAGCTGGTACCTCGACGGTTCTTCTAATCCCAGAATTTTGTCCATCAAAAAACATTTCGACCTCTCCGAATTTTCGTATTTTTCTGTATTATACGCTGGGTTATTTATATCCTAATTAATTATTACTGACGATGAGCTACCGACACCGTCTACGCAGCGAGTGGTGAAAAAATTTTCGCCTGACGAAATGTTTTTCAAAGCTGCGGAACTCAAAGCGAAATCTTATCCCTCAAAACTCGCACCCGCAGCTTTGTAGCTAGAAAGGGGTAGTGTCTACAATTTGTGAAAATGAGGAAGATAAAAAAAATACCGTCTAAAGTAACTAGGAAGTGTAACTATAAAGTGAGCTTATGTGTAGTAGTGTATCCTATAGTAACAACGACCACTCGCCGACCTACCACGACCTCGAAGTTGGGGTCGATGATCCTTGCTCCCGCAGAGCTACGCGCGCTCTGTGATCACTGGGTTCGACATAAAGAAAAAAAAGGCAAACGAAACCCGAAAAAAAAGAAATACTTCGAAAAAGAAGAGAAAAATAAAGAAATTTCGCTCTAGTCTGTACCGACCCTCCGTAGTCTATATAGCAGCGTCACTACTGAAACAGGCGACGCGACGCTCACCCCGTGCTTCGCGAACGTACCAGACTTTCGTATCATTCATATACATATATACTTATAGAGGAAAGGCGAGAGAAATGTCGGTGGAAAGATACTCTGCTAGAGAACAAATAAATCGGCGACCCAGTTGAAGGGTGGAACGTTGAGGACTCTTCCCCTCTCTTTCTTCTATTCCGATTTCCTTTTTCATTTTGTCACTACTTTTGAAAGATTTCGGTATTTCGGTGAAAAGGGTGAAAAATTTGGTAGAGCTACCGTTTCAATTCTTGCTAGTTTTATACCCAGACCTTCCATCGGTGGTCTATTATACCCAACTCTCCGGCTCTGTCTCTGTTTTATCAGCGTGAACTATAAGCCGCGAATAAATTCAGAACCGTGAGAAGCGAGATGAGAACTTCGAACTAAAGGGGTGCAGAGAGAATTGCACTGAACAGAAATGTGCTATTGACCCAGTCACTGGTATGATGCTGCCGGGTGTCGTGCCAAGCTTACTCTTCTCTCCTCTTCACTCCACTCTTTGCTTCTACTCTCCATTCTTCCCCTTCCCTCTCTCCTCTCATCTCATCTCATCTCCTCTCCTCTTCTCTCTTCTCTTCTGTTGAACGGCATCGTTAGAGGGCATTCATTCAGCGTCGGTTAAGACGCTTGCGAAATCGAACGTCGAGAGTTCTGCTTGTATTCCCCATTGTCCCTTGGAGCACTTCCTCTCCCATACCTCGTCCTTCTCACCCCGTCTATCGACGTTTCGTATGTTTCATCTATAGACCATGTGGATTATATTGGATAACGGATTCAACGATATAAATGAGTCGGTTTCTCTTCCCCCTACCTGGGAATATGCGCGCACTATAACGCTAAAATATTAAGGGATGAAAATTTGCGGAAATTACAGTAGCCGAAGTATTTTCTTTTCCTCTTCTTAGCTTAATATAAGGCGGTGCCCATTTTCAGAGGCTAAATCTCACGAATAAGTTATTTACAATTCAATTTCACTAAGAATTTTGCGGGGCAATGTGATCTCAGGATGCGATGGCTACGACTCGACTCGAGGCCAGCGTTGTAAATGCTTTTACAGCATGAATACAACAGCTGGCTTTGGTCCACGGTACAAATACCATTCGCGAAAACTCCAACAGATTTTTCATACGGGTATTTACGTTATCTAGGAAACGGGTAAAAGTGGATCCCATAATTTACAGTTCAGACCGAAATTCGAACACCATGCGGACGAGGAAGAGCTTTGCTTCAAATTTCAGTCCCATTTTCGAGCTTGCTCCTCAATTGTACGTTTACGGAAACGAATGGAAGTCGTGACCATTTTCAACCCCATTAAGTTTAAACTTTACTCATTATTTGACACGATGTGATGCCTCAAGTCGTAAAAACTTTTCATATAGTTGTCAAATTCGTCTCGAAATAGACTTCATAGTTAATAATAACTATTCTAAGGCAGTATCATCCCCATATCTCTATTACGAGTGAAACGTTTCACGTAGAAATTAGGAAAGCTGCTGAGTTGATTTCCTATTGATCGCTGTGACCATTGCATACGTGAATATGATACGAAATTCGATTTTTCTTTTTATTTTTAATTTTTTTTCTTCTTTTTCGTTCTATTTTGACCTACTCCTACTTTCTCCAGGTTTGAAGACAATTATCAACGCATTGTTGCACAGCTTTAAGCAGCTCGCCGAGGTCATGACGTTGACCATTTTTTGTTTAATGGTCTTCGCCCTCTTTGCACTTCAAGTTTACATGGGTGAATTGAGAAACAAGTGCGTCAGGCAACAGGATCCTAACGATACTCAAGTGGACTGGTACGAGTAAGTATTATACCGGAGAGACGGTGGAAGTTTGTAAAACAGATGAATAAATCTGTCCTTCCAATTGATTTCGTACCAGAAATTCATTCTTCTTGAAGATAAATACGCCAATTTTCATGTCCGGTGGATACATATAGATTTATTTATTTATACATGGGTATATAACCGCCTTTATTCTCCGTAGCATAATAAAAGGCATATAGATGCTGCCCCCTACCTTTCTCTCGTATTGATGAATTTCATTATTCTTTCCACGTGCGAAAATAAAAGAACCTCGGTCAGGCTTCACCGAGTAAACAAAGGGGAGACAAATCGCGAGGCTAACTGCGCCTAATTATTTAAGAACCCTTCCGACACCCTAGGGGAACTAAACGACCTCGCCAGATGCGCATCTGACTACGAGTGATAAGGCTTGATAATTTTTCATGCCCCACGATTGAGCCTTTAGATTAATATCCCTCGTAGTATCGAGTGTAAGCCTGATGTTTCCCAAATTTCCAAGAGCGAACCTAGCTCGAGTTATGAATAATTCAAATTCGCTGGCTTCTTCACCTGGCTACAATATTACGAAACTTTGACGCTCTTCGGTTACCGGAAGTCGTGGTTTAAAGTGAAATTTTTTCAGCATATGTTAAACGTGAGATTTCGCGGCTTTTTTCGCGGTCGTTCTTCCGTCTTTTATCAAGTTTCAAGAATGGACTGTAAAAACGCAAACGTTTGATATATCTATTCGTTTTGATAATTATTCCCTTCCTGTAGAGATATACCGTTGACGGGTCTACTTGGCTGTTTACACTGGTCACGCGAATCACCGTTCAAAAGAGCTCTCAACGCTGTTCTTCGTAATTAATCAAACAACATGTCAACGTCTACGGTCCTCTGCCTCGCAATGTCCGCTAGACCGCAAGAAGTCGACCACAGCCACGTTTCCGTACCCGTACAAAGTCTCGTTAATCAAATTATCCATTTACCCCACGTTCATCATCAGGCTCGTTATTATTTCTTTCAACATCTGATTACGCAATACGTGAAATTGAACCTTCCGAAATCTAGGTTGCGGTTGAAAAATTTCAACTCACCGTTTTCCCATTAAAAATTTCACACGTTAAGCGACGAGCTTTTTTTTTACATCTTACACTTCAGCTTTCAGTCAAGTTTAATAATTTTAAACTCCTTAATGAGAAACCTGGGAGTAGTGTGGGTCAATACGTTCGGAGAGGATATTATAAACTGAAACTTATACATCCACCAGAAAAACAGTTCAGTATCTTAAAGTTCTGTGTAGATCTATACATGTGGCGAAAAGAAAGATTGCAGAGTCGCGAATAATACCCCTTCGGCTCACAGCTCCTTCGCAAAAACTAAAGAGCTTCTTCTTCTATCGCCAACAGGTGGAACTGGAACGCGTCCAACTGGGCCTTCAACGAAGCCGAAGAGCCTATCATCTGTGGCAATGTAACTGGTGCCAGGTTAGCTTTCGATTAAATTAATGTGTTAGTCAAACTTTCGAGCTCGTAATTACAGCTTAACTATATTCTAGCTCGGTTGTTGCACTCCCGGAAATTTATAGATCGAAAGTAACATCAAACGATTTGAATTTCCTCCACAGTTAATAATCCGCTCTCGCGTAGTAATAACTGATTGAATTTCATACTTTTAGACACTGCAATGAGAGCTATACGTGTCTGTGTGTGGGCCCGAATCCTAATCATGGGTACACAAACTTTGACAATTTTCTATGGTCGATGCTCACTACGTTTCAGCTGATAACTCTTGATTATTGGGAGGACGTCTATAACAAGGTTTGATTTTATCGATGAGCTATCACGAGTTAATTGAACGTTAATTTCGAATCGAGATTAATATCACTGTTGTATAAATATGTGTCTATTTCATACTTGCTGTTGTGATTATCAATTAACATCGTACATTTGTGTTTACTTTTAATCGAACCTTCGAATTGGGGTGATTAAAAAAAAAAAAACAGGTATTGTCGGCGTGCGGACCTATCAGCGTCTCGTTCTTCACGGTGGTCGTGTTCTTCGGATCGTTTTACCTCATCAACTTGATGCTTGCCGTTGTAGCCTTAAGCTACGAAGAAGAGGCTGAGATCACGAACGAGGTAAGCTCTTAATGAATGAATAATTATCTCAAATTTTCCTCGGGTTATACGATAGAATTAGGTTTATCTTTGAATTTTATTTTTCTTCTTTTTTTTTTCTCTTCAACGATGTTACAACTTGATTAAAAACACCCACGTAGTTGAAATCTAAGTGAAAACTCTAGTTCTTGTTAATCATTAAAATACTAGGCATTAATTATAGACGCTGTAAAAACTAATACTAATTTTACCCGCATGTGTTTCCTCGAAGTAGATCTGTAACTAACATGATTTTTCTACTAATCAAAACCTTCCACTATTCTGGAAATGATTTAGATCATTTTTTAGTAATCAGTAGAGAAGGCGTCGTCCTGCAATGGCGTCTGAACTCGATACCTATCCATCGTCTTTGCTTACCACGCTGGAATTCTCGTGGGGAAGTGTCCTCGGAGAAGTAGCAGGCCTTAGGTCCTTGTAGTTTATACTACCCTTCTATATCTTCGTCCACGGACACTAGAGACTAAAAACTCTGCAATAGTCAGAGGAAGAAAGTGTAGGTCCGTAAGCGAGTCGCGTGTTTTATCGATAGAGATCCGAAATTCACTAACGAATCAGCAGCTATCGACTAAAGCGTCGCTGTCAGCAGGCTTCCGCCACACTTGCTCTCCTTTATTTCTGATTTTGCCCCTTCTTCTTCTTCCTCTTCTTTTTATCTTCTTCGGTATCCGACCCTTCAGCTCCTGCATACAATAAACAAAAATTGAATGTATAAATGATAAAAAAAAAAATTGAATGAACATAAAAATGACATGGTGAACAATTTTTGAAAAATTAAGGAGCTGAATTGCTTCTTTGATAATGAACAACTGTCTAATGTCATTTTTCTTGTCTCGTGTCCCTCCCGTCTTATAGGAACGGAGGAAGGATTTGACCGACCACCGTGAGGACTCGACGTTTAGTTTCGACCCGACAAAGATCAACATTAAGACCCTCACGAAGGATAAACAAAAGAAAATTGACGCTCGTAAAGGAGTCCTTCTTAGTAGTTATACTAGGAAGAAAACACGGAGAAGAAAACGTGGCCGGAGTTCAGCTGGTCAAGAAAAAAACGGCGGCACCCGTAGCAGGTTTGTTTTCGTATTATATGATTCTTGAAAATAATATGGAAAAAAATTAAATTCATTACTTTAAATTCAGATATGAATTAATGTATTCCCAGGTGATGAAACTTGCAATTTCAATTATAGTTTAAGTTTTAAGTAGAACGAAAGTTTCGCCGTTGTATCCGATTGTATAAGTTGGTGAAAAATTCGTCTGATTAATATTAAATATATACAAGCTTAAGATTTATATAATATTCGTAAAAGTTTAACTACTCGGCCATTTTGCATAATTGATTCGTATGCAGCGGTAATAGAGTTGGGACTCGGGTTCGTATCGTAGATTTGCAAACTTTCGACCTGCCATGCCGCCCAGCCCGCGCAAATTCATTAGCAAGTTTCAATTTACGGGTCAAATATGATTTAAAGCGACTTATAAATTACAATACAAACCAGAGTCCGTTCTGGTTACTCGTTTCCGGTGTTTAACTCGGGAAACAGAGCGCAAAACATATACCCTCCATAAATACCACTCCAACTATACCTAGGGGAATTCGCAAAACAGCAAAACATTATGAGAACTTTAAACTCTGTCCAAAATTCTAAAAATTCATCATAAAAAGGAGAATGGACGATTTTTAATTAGGTCAGTGACGCCGAGCCCGAGTCCGAGTCCTCGACACTCGAGTGTTCGGCCGTCTCATCTCCCGCTCCAGGTTGTCGCCGCAACCCGGCCAATCGACCCGGGAATTGTTCACCGGCTCGCACCGCATCGCGGAATGTTACATTCGAGACAAGCTAGTAATAATAGCAATCAGCAATCGTCGTTGGACGACTCGGGGGTCGTTGACGACCACGAGGGAGACCATGACGGTGACGATGTCACTTCGGCTGAAGAACATGAGCGAAGGGAACACCGGGTCGATCGGCAGGAACGTCTTGCCATTGAACAACGACGTTTGGATACTGATAAGCTCGAACAACAACCGTCCGCTACACCACCGGTCACTGTTGCCGTCCGAACATCGAGTCGAGAAATTCGAGTTTTAAAATGCAACGGAATCAAAACGAAGAAACACAACATGTACACATTGCCGCCTGATTACTTGTCTCACATTGTAGTTTTAGGTAAGTTCCTTTTAATCATATCACCATTTGTTTCGTTCAATTTTCAACAATATTGGGGGAAAAAAAAAAGAAAAGAAAACGGAACGAATCGAACGAATATCGAGCTTGAGCTTTACAACCCCAACGTAACTTGGTATTCATGTTCAACTGGAGATTTGGATTATAGTTTTGAAAAGTCGTCGACTATCTATGTGGCACAGTGTTTTCAGTAAATACCCACTGTATAGGTTTGCGGTTAATTTCGTTAAAGCTGACTGAGCTCTTGTTGTTCCGGGAAAAGCTCGTGTATGTGCCAGACAATTCGACCAGTGCTTGTCATCCGTCAAGTGATCTATGCGGCAATAGAATTTCGGTACGTGTTCACTGCTCGAATGTTGCGCTGCAAAGCCGACTAATCCTAGTGTTGTGTCTAACCGGCTGTTATACTACTGTGTAGCCTTCAATGTATGTTGATGATGAATCTCGAAATGTTGTTGAAAAACTTTGACGGTATTCAGGAACCGGAAGACAAAAAAAAACGATAAATTTTACACAATTTTACAGATGATCTTCCAGATAGAAATTGCGACAAGTGTATTCAGTGCTGTGTTGACTACGATGGGTGGCTCAGGTTTCAGAATTGCCTTTATAAGGTAGATATAAAGTTACTAGCCTCGTATGTCCCTTGTTTTCTTTCTTTTATTTCATCTCCTTCGGTTCCTTTGTCTCCTATCTATATACGTACTACCCTTGTAGCCAATAACTCTTATTTTTATTTCACAATTTCTCCGGTGTTCACTCGCCTATCTACGTTATTACTTACTGCTTATTACCCCTCTTGCAGATCTCGTCTCAATTTTCTTTCATTCATTTATTACCTCCTACAACTAGATATGCTTGTAATCAATTTCCTGTTGGACAGACAGCATCATTCGTTTCGTACAGCTGTATATGTATAATTGAGCAACGATACATATCTGTACGAACGAATACGCCAGGCTCGTAGATAAGGACATACTTTTGATCTTTCGCCGAGCTACCATTTCGTTGGGTGCCAAAAAATGAGTGAAAAAAATTTGGTCAAAAGTCGAATGTCCTCACTAAAAGTTTAATGTTTGACTTCATTTTACAATCAGCGTTACTCATCATTTTTATGGAATCTTATCAAGGGTAGATATTCTCAAAAGTTTCGAGCGACAAACGTTTCCATTGACCATGAAGAGCATAAGTAGCAGTAGTAGTAACACTTTGAATGAAAATGAACACTTAATGATTTCAGGTCTATTTTGAAACACCCTAAATCACATACATAGTAATAGATAAGTAACTTTTAAACTATTTCCCATCACCAGGTGGTAAGAGATCCACTTTTTGAGCTGACCATAACGTTGTGCATCGTTTTAAACACCGGATTTCTCGCAATGGAACACCACGGGATGAGTGAGAATATTCGTCAGGCTTTGAACATTGGGAACAAAGTGTTCACCAGTATATTCACGTTTGAGTGTTTCCTGAAGCTGTTGGCACTCAGTAAGGATTTTTTCAACAATGGCTGGAACATCTTTGACCTCATTATCGTTTCGGCGTCTTTGATCGATTTAACCTTTGAACTGGTAGACGGATTATCCGTTATAAGAGGACTACGATTATTGAGAGTACTCAAGCTTGCACAGTCTTGGACGACAATGAAAGTCTTGCTTAGTATCATCATATCGACTATTGGTGCGTTGGGTAACCTTACCTTCGTACTCGTAATCGTTATCTACATATTCGCCGTGATCGGGATGCAACTATTCAGCAAAGATTATACGTTGGACAAATTTTATCCGGATCCAGTACCGAGATGGAATTTTAACGATTTCTTTCACTCGTTCATGATGATATTTAGGATATTGTGCGGAGAGTGGATCGAGCCTCTTTGGGACTGTATGAGAGCAGAAAAGGACGAAGGTCCTGAAACATGCTTCGCGATATTTCTTCCCGCGTTAGTAATGGGGAATTTCATGGTCCTTAATCTCTTCTTGGCGTTGTTGCTCAACAGTTTCAATTCCGAAGAGCTCAAGCAGAAGAAAGAAGAGGTTGGCGAGGACTCCAAGCTCGCGAGATCGTTTGATCGGATACGCTCGATAGTTAGAAAGAAAAAATATCGCCGCGAGAATTCAGAGAATGAAAAAAACACTCGATTAGAGCAGATCGTTCGCGAGGTAATGGACAAATCCGACAAAGAGAAATACGCCATACAAGAGACCGTGCTCAGTTTGCCAAAGGAAAATATCTACAATCGATCGTACCAAGAGAGTCTGAACCAACCAGTGTTTACATATGATCCCATATACCGACAAGCAACCGTAACAACTTACAGCCAAAGCAGTCAGGAAACTGTGAGAGAAAATAAAAAGTTGGAAGAAAAGGGTGACAGCAATGATACGAACCCCGAGGAAAGCATAGAGCTCGAAGTTTTGAAGGATTCGAGTAAACCTGACGAAGAAGTAGCAATGCTGCCTGAAAAGGATGCGATGAGGATAGACGATCCTGCCGATAAAAGACCCTGGCATGCGTTGGTCAGTTACGTAGATGAATTGACAGTTGGAGGAAGGCGAGACAGTAAGGGAAGGTATATCGATGGAATGGGGTCCTTTCCTGGCTTTGGAAGAAATAAACAGGCCAAAACACCGCAGGACTGTTTTCCCCAGCATTGTTATCAAAAGTGAGTATTTCTGAATGACTTAGTCGTCTAACTTGCGGTGTGGCAAAGAATTTTGGGATTTCGTTTCGTGATGTGATTTAGTGCGTTATAGAAGGTGATTCCGAACCTTGTGTGTTCAGGTGTTCCTGTTTTGATCGTTGCATCGCTACTGACCTGGGTAGAAAGTGGGTCAAAGTTCGTACGGCTGTTTTGTCGGTGGTTGATACTCCGGCGTTTGAGTGGATGGTCCTGGTTTTGATATTTGCATCTTCCATAACACTTTGCTTTGAGGATATTTACCTGGACGATAATCCCTTTCTTAAAAAAATACTCTATTGGACGAATTTGGGATTCTGTGCACTGTTCAGCATTGAGATGCTCCTGAAATGGCTTGCTCTTGGATTTTGTAAATACTTCACAAGTTTCTGGACAATCTTGGATTTTATCATAGTTTTCGTAAGTAAGAGAGTCCTTTCTTACACTAGACCGCATACATCGCTGTGGCATGAATTTTCCTAGATATCATATTTATCGCATATTATATATGTATTATTATGTCAAATGTATACATTGCTTAACGATCATGGTTAAGTGCGTCGAGTTACGGGTATATATGGCATTGCTAAGTGTGGTAACTCTTTGAATGTTGTTTCCGTGTTTTTCTATGTTTTATGTGTCGCCTCATGGACCCAGGTACGTGCGTTATATACGTTAAATACCCTTAGGCATCATCCCTGTCATGAACTTTTCATTTTCTCTTATTTTACGCATGATCGTTACTAGGTTTTATTGCAAGTTAGCTACGTCCAAATAACTCGCTAGGAAAATCTTGCACTTAGCGATATTTTCATTTTTCCATATTTTCCATACTTTCCTTTCATTTTATCACTTATCTCCTTTACTCCCTTCAACTATTCCTCACTCCTCCCCAATCCTTTCACTCCCAAGTGCATTACATTTTGTTTCGCTAGTTTGTCACGATGTGTTTCAATGTTGTAGATGAAACGTATTAAACTTGTCATTAGGATGTAATAAATCATTGTCAACCCATTAGGGCCCAAGATTTGAAACCATGCCAATTTTTACATTCGCTTATTACCATTTTCACTCGAAATGTAGATATACAAATCAAGACACTTCGAAGCTCTACACCCCAGCCGTATTGATCAGTTAAAACAGTGTGTCCACCCACTCCGGGCATTATGATCACTTTACTGAATGCTCACAAATTAATGTAGGACATAAAACTGTGTATCGATTCATGGAAAAATCCACGTTTCCCGCATACTTCGGATACATTTAGGCCACCAAATAGTCGCATCATAAAGTAGAAATATATAAATGTTCATGGGAGTGTGTGCACAGTAAATTTGTCTCATATATTCACAGCCCACAATATCTCATTCCCATTATTAGATACGTGTAGATTAACCGATTGGTCATATTGCACAATAAAAAGTCGTATTTATGATTTTTGACAAGCAAAAACAAGCCACTGACATGAGTCTCGATTAAACTAATCGACTGGCTGACCGACTGTGTCTTTATGGGAGAATTTATTCCTGTAACAATGCGTTCTTCCACCTTTGGGCGTTAATGGGTTAAAATTGACAAAACAGAGAAAACGATAATGTCCCACAAATTTTACGGTCGTAAAAACTCGTACCTGTATTTACGGTGGTTGTTTCCGTAAGGTTACATGCACTACCTGGTAATTGACTGTCGATCCCTCCCTTTGAATCTTTAGGACTGAAACTCTACTAAAACCCAAGATACTTCAACATCTTCTTATACTGTCTTATCACGGCGAAGAACATCATTGTAGGATAGGTTTTGGATACTTGAAATTATCGATATTTGCAACTTTTTCCCAGTGAGATATTGTCCAGGACCAGTTCATTCGAATCTTCTGTTAATTCAATTATTTTACAACGAATTAGGATGTTATCTTTGTTTCGGAGTGCATAATGCGATGCCACGCACGGTACCGTAGGACAGTAATCACGCGCATATAATTACACAGTTTACCCCTTCGACAGGTATCCATCTTTAGCCTTTTGATAGAGGAGAATGAGAATCTGAAAGTGCTGCGCTCGCTGAGGACTCTTAGGGCACTAAGGCCGCTGAGAGCAATCTCAAGATGGCAAGGCATGAGGGTACGTGTTTGTTGCGCCTGCATATCCAGGCATCGCACATACACATAATTGAAAAACTATCGGATCTTCTTTTTTCACTCACACAATGCGCCCACCTCAATGACCCTTCAATACCCCTGACACCTTTTCTTCATCCCTTAGATCGTAGTGAACGCGTTGATGTACGCCATACCCAGTATTTTCAACGTGCTCCTCGTCTGTCTCGTGTTCTGGCTTATTTTCTCCATAATGGGCGTACAATTTTTTGGAGGAAAATTTTTCAAGTGTATCGACGACAATGGAGAGTTATTGCAGAATTTATCGGTGGGTAACAAAGTCGGATATCGTTTTAGTATACTATATACCTCGTCAACTGAATGGAGCTGACGTTGAGTAATGCGACTTTGGTTTCAGCTAGTGAATACGAAACAAGACTGCCTGAATCTTAACTATTCGTGGGAAAATAGTAAGATAACTTTCGACCACGTGGGAATCGCTTATCTAGCTCTATTTCAAGTAGCAACATTTGAAGGGTGGATGGAAGTGATGGAAGACGCGGTAGATGCTCGAGGCGTCGATCTCCAGCCTCAGAGGGAGGCGAATTTGTACGCGTATCTTTATTTTGTCATTTTTATCGTCTGCGGTTCGTTCTTCACGCTCAATCTCTTCATCGGAGTTATCATAGACAACTTCAACATGCTCAAAAAGAAGGTGAGACCAGCAGGACACGCGAGCAGCAACACTCACGACAGCCTCTTCATCGCCTTTTCTCTTCACCGTTTTCTTATCTCTCGAAGTTACGTCTCTTGATGAGAGTCCCTACCAAGATTCTTTTCTCAAACTCCGTCACTCGGTGATCTCTGCCAATTCGCGAGGCTTCTTTCATTCGGTAACTCGATTCTTGAAAAGGATGTAAGAATGTCTCACGAATCTAAAGTCACCGAGTAATGAAATGAAATCGGAGAGTCTTGATAAGGGCGTTCATCAAAAGTGAACTTTGAAAGGTACCAACACACACAGAGATCAAGACTGACGACGAGTTTCACAGCTAAACGTCTTCTCTTTCTGATGCACAGAGCGTCCCGTCCTCTAGCGAACGGTCGTTATTATATTTTTTATTTTTCATTTTTCAGTACGAAGGTGGAGTGCTAGAAATGTTTCTGACCGAGAGTCAGAAGCACTACTACACTGCCATGAAAAAACTCGGCCGAAAAAAGCCGCAGAAAGTGATTAAGCGACCGATGAATCAATTTCTCGCTATGTTCTACGACCTATCCAACTCTAGAAGGTAATTATCACTATTTTATACATCACAAGATTATTCCGCCGAAAATATCCGCGACTACATATCTACACACACCAAACCACATACACAGTATCAAGAGGGTCACTTTTAGCGGTAAAGTTTAGCGCACAACGTAGAATAGATATTTGACACAGGTAGATATCTGTAGGTAATAAATCTTTTCAAGATCAGTGATGACCGTTAACCCGGTTTATTTATTTTCAGATTTGAAATAGCGATTTTCGTATTGATATTTCTGAATATGCTAACGATGGGAATCGAGCACTACAGCCAACCACATGCGGTATTCTTTGTGCTCGAAGTATCGAACGCATTTTTCACAACAGTCTTCGGGCTAGAAGCTATCGTTAAGATCATCGGGCTGCGATATCATTATTTTACGGTTCCATGGAACATGTTTGACTTTTTATTAGTGTTGGCTTCAATTCTCGGCATTTTAATGGAAGATATTATGATGGACTTTCCCGTGTCCCCGACGCTCCTGCGAGTCGTGAGGGTGTTCAGAATCGGAAGGATCTTAAGGCTCATTAAAGCTGCTAAAGGAATCAGGAAACTGTTGTTCGCATTGGTCGTCAGTCTGCCGGCATTGTTCAACATCGGTGCTCTTTTGGCCTTGATCACGTTCATCTACGCTATTATCGGGATGTCCGTTTTCGGCCATGTGAGAAAGCAGGGCGCTTTGGACGACATGGTGAGTCAATTTTCATCCATCGTCGTTCTCTCACTACTAAATACTTGATTCCAATATCGGAAACCAATAATCCTGGACACTCGCCTTCGTGGTATTCTATAGGTAAACTTTGAGACTTTTGGGCGAAGCATGCAGCTGCTGTTTCGACTGATGACGTCAGCTGGATGGAATGACGTCCTCGAGTCTCTCATGGTCCAACCGCCAGACTGCGACCCAACTCCAAACAGCCGGCAATCAAACGGCGATTGTGGATATCCTCTCCTTGCGATAACTTACTTTACATCGTTTATCATAATCAGTTACATGATTGTCATCAACATGTACATCGCGATTATTCTTGAGAATTTCAATCAAGCACATCAGGAGGAGGAAATCGGTATCGTCGAAGATGATTTGGAGATGTTTTACATCAGATGGTCAAAGTGAGTATATCGGCGACGGTTTGGGGAGGAATTTGATTCGGATCTTCGTACTGATCATTGGTGTGGATTTTATTTTCAGATATGATCCTCACGCTACGCAATTCATAAGATTTTCGCAGCTGAGCGATTTTATCGCGAGTCTTGACCCCCCACTGGGAATATCAAAGCCCAATGTCGTTGCGTTGGTGAGCTTTAATCTTCCCATTGCGAAGGGCAACAAGATCCATTGTCTGGACATCCTGCATGCGCTTGTCAAGCACGTTCTTGGGCACGTCGAGGAATCCGATGATTTCAGGAAGTTACAGGAGCAGATGGACGTCAAGTTCAAAAAACAATTCCCCACCAGAAAGGAACTCGAGATTGTTTCTTCCACAAGGATATGGAAGCGCCAGGATAAGGCCGCTAGACTCATCCAGAACACCTTCCGCGAATACGTCAGGTAAGTGTCTCTATACACTTTTGTTCATTGAGGGAATGCTGTACCAACAAATTATCTTTTCCTTTCTGATCTTTCACGATCTTAACATTTTAGAAGAACTTTTCAACTTTGATTGAGCAAAATAATTGAAATTTTCAAGTGTCTCGGATTTCAAAAACTATATATCACTATTATGAACAATTGATACGTTTTCATCTTCCTTGCAGAGTTTTATGTCAAACTCGATACGTATAATAGAAAAATGGGTATTACACGCGAAGCAAGGAACTTGTTGAATCGATCAAACGTGTTTGGTCGAGAAAATTAGTTTTGCGGAAGTATTTCTCATTCTGTTCAAATAAATCGCATATATCTTAACAACGTGAGTTAATTGTATTTCATAATACTGTTTGTGTGATCCAACTTTCATTTTAATTAGTCAAGAAACCATTTATTTCGCCATATTTGATCATCGGATTCTATTCAGTCAAATAAACTTCATTCTGTTCAACAAATCCTTTCTCCCTCTGCAGAGTTTTACACATCTCAATGCACTTTAGCCCAACTGGAAGATATTGAATAATAATGTATACTCAAATGGCACTAAAATTATAGCATTTGATTATGTGTATTATTTTACTTTGAATTATTATCAATGTTTCGGTCAAATTGATATAAATATTGAAAGGTTGATATCAAATGAAATTCTCCGTGAAATTTAATAAAAACCATAAATATACTATCATCGTAACATTTTTAGTTATTAGAATTATGAGACAAATAATTCGGGTGAAAATTCTGATTAATGAAAGTATCCCCAGGACCAATACCCATTTTAAGAGGGTAGAATAACCGATGGCTTAATTAGCAAACTTCATAACTCTAGTTTTCAACATTTTACTGGACGAAGAAAAAGCAATCTATCTCCTTTTCATAAATTAATTTTTCTTTCGCTGGTCGTAGATTATGAGAGCCAGAGTTCAGAGGTTTGCTAATCGATCCATCGAAATGCAATTTCCACTAACTAAAAATTTCCAAACTGTGAAAATGACAGCAATTTATGAACGAATGACAAAAAATCGATGAAAATTCCTTCGAATATCTATTTCACGAACATCGGTGATCGATCAAGTCTATATCGTCATGTTTCCGTTTCTGACTTGGAAATTTCGCTAATATTCCTTATCGCAATTTGCACGTCCTTATCCCTCAGGATGAAGAAAGAAAGGGAGCGTATCGCCCACGAGGTAGATTCTCAGACCCAAACATCGAGTCCTGGAGGTGGAGGTAGCGAAGGTAGGGGCGGGGGTGGATGGGGTGGGAAGCTGTCGGCCCTGCTGCACGTGCACCGAGGCAGCCGGGCCAGCAGCCGCAAGTCCTCTCGGGCCAGCGACGCCAGCGATCTCAGCGAGCTCGGGACCGCGTCTGCGTGGCTTTTCCCGAATCTACCGCTGCTGCTACTCTCCGGCGCCGCCGGAACCCATGACGACCTGCAGCCACCTGCCCTGACTGTATCCCGTCCCTCGCCCACCACCGAGCAACCCTCGGCAGCGTCCAGCTCGGGGTCAGATTCCCATGGAGCCGTAAGGTTGGTGTAATTTTGAAAATTTGAATAATTTTCCCGCCTTTTATTATCCGACCTCACCTGTACCTTGAATTTCTGTTCACTACCTGGAGTCGGTATTATGATTGTTGTGGTTTGTGTGTTCTGTGTTTTACTGTATTGATTGATTCGATTGACTTTCAACGGATTTATTTGTTTATAAATTAATGATATTTTCTCCGTTTCAAACTGCCGAAGGCAATGCAATAAATAGGTAAACGGTATATAATAAGAGAAAGTTTATATTTTTGGTGGTTAACTGATCGGTACGAATAGTAATATAGAGTAACCGCCGTTGTATAGTATATTTAGTATACTTAGAATAGAGGCAATACATATCGCGTCACTACTGCCATAAGGTCGTAAGCGCCAAAAAAAAAATTTCGTTTTTTTTGGTGGAAAAATCTTTTTCATGCTGTACAACATCGTTCGGGCATATTTGCAAAAAAAATAATTTTTTGGCGCTTACGACCTTATGGCATAAGTGACGCGATATAGAGTCCCGCTATACAATTACTTATCCATTATTCCCATGTAACATAATCCCAATAACATATATACTTATATCTACAATTCATATGGTATATGTAATATGCTATTGCGTATCTTCGTACACAGCTGTCATATATATCTTCATCGTAAACATATACATATATATATATACTCAGCTTTTATACCCATATTCGTAAGAACTAAATAACTGCTTACGAGCATCCATACTTTAAGCTTTCACCCAAGCTAGACCCTCTTCTTGATTTTTCTATCCTTCATTCTTTCGCTCCTATATAAAATTCAACGGAGAGCCTTTCAAGAACGGAGAGAAAAAAGCTCTTCGTTGAACCGCTTTTCTCATTCGTATATCTTCGCAGAGTGGCCCCGAAAAGACAGACCGAATTCGATAACTGAACAGAATCTGAACGCGTTTATTCATCCTAAATACGTTTTTTTTCCTGGAAATTAAGTTGATCATTCATGAATATAATTTTCATTCAACCCCCCAGCGACCTTTTCGAACCACGTTTTTCGAGTCCGTGTTTTACTGCGACGGATAGAGATTTTCTTGATTTTTAAACGTAAAATGAAAGGTTCATTCTTCTAGTTTCCAGCAACATGAAAATCTCCAAGATAGATAAACGCGTTTAGATTTTATACAGGTTTTAGATTGAGCCGGTCCTTTCGGGGCCCCTCTCTATACAATCTTTTTTTGGACTCACTTCACTGATTATTAACGATCATTGATTAGATATCGTAGAGTAACCTTAGTAACCGTAGAGACCTTAATCTAACTATTCATTATCGCAGATCGTCTGGAGCGACGTTAGGCAGACAGGATGCCGTCGAGTCATATACCGACGAAGACGTCCTGAGTCCTCCGACGTCGAAACGCGGTTCTTTACGTCCTAGTGGAACCGTTCTTTCGTTGAACATGCTACAGCGTGACATCAAGGACGCGTTTAACAGGCGTTGTGGCAGCCTGAGAAGACGTCCGGTTCCAGAACCCGTCCCACTTCCTATAGCTGACGGAAGTGACGTTAGTATTCTCGTCACTGAACCGAGTCCAGAAAATACCGCACCGCCTTGCAGACCACCCCTTTTAAGACAACAGTCTGAGGCTACAGTCGTACATGTTTTGGTGCACAGAGAAAGCGAGGAGTATCACGTGTCCGGTGATGATAGCTGATCCCTGCATTCTAATGACGTGAATATCCGCGGGGAGAACAGGCAAGAAGACTTGAATCGTAAATAAAAATGTTTTCTTTTTGGGTTTTATCCTTCTTCTTTTCATTTTCGTTTCGTTTGTATCTTACGTTCCTTGGGCAAACGGGGCTAGTCTAAGTTCAAAATGCTCTCACGCTGTATTATACATACAATTTATAAAATATCGGTTCAAATCCGTTTATAGGAAGAAAAGAGACAGTATATACATTTTACGATTAGATATGTTCTTAGCCGTTAGACTTTTTCGACTCAAATAGGTAAAGATATACGTATACATACGTACAATATACAGTTTTACGCTCTTTTTAGCAAAATTATAATATGTCTAATATCTGTAGAGATATATTGCGTATACAGTCGATTCATCTCCTAGGTTTCGCCTCTATATAAATATTTACACGAAATCCTATAAATTGATGAAAAAATAAAAAGAAAAACTATTCAGCTTCTAATTCGGAAAGTGAAATTTTCCCGAACAAAAAATATTTTCACAAAATGCTATATGAATGAAAATAAATATTGTAATTATTTTTACAAAACTTTTGTTGGGGAAAAATTTTCTCACGTAATATTACATATATATATATATGAATATCTACCTGCTCTTTATTATAATTTACGTGAATTTTTATCAAGCAATGAGTATATATCTGCCGTGCATATACCTATAGTTATGCAATTTGCAAACTTAGATTGCTTAAAGTTTGTCGCAGCGATTGAAGAGTGTTTTTATTAATAAAGAGTAAAACTACTGCCTGAATTTATAGCGTAGAAACGAATAAAGGCGTTATGGGAATTTTTCGAGAAAAATGTTGCATATATATGAAAACGACGAGATCCAAGAAAAAAAGCAAAGAATCGCGAAAGAAAGATCATGGAGATGGAAAAACATTTACGCGTATATTTCGCACCGGGTGAAAACTATCATATTGCCTCGATTGAAATTTCAGTTTATTGTCAATTTACTTCCGCTGCAATCGATCGGAGGGAGAAATCGCAACCTTTTTCTCTAGGAAAAGAAAAAATATTTAAAAAAAAAACACGTAATAATAGAAAAGAAAAAAAAGCGAAAAAAAAATGACGAAAACTAATTTTAATTCAAACACTTCACGTGTACGATTTTACGCGATTTATTGAACAGGGCGTCGCTTATTATACGATACATACAGTTGTGCAATAGACGTTTTGTTATTAAAATTACGCAGTTAAGTAGGTGTAGCTAATTAGGTGAAGGACTGTTACAATTATCGGGGTTTATATTAGACTAGCCAAGTAACGTAACGGATAATGAAGAAAAAAAAAAAGGAAAAACAGCGGTGATTCGCGGGACAACGAATTTTCGAAATTAAAAAACAAAAAAAAAAAAAAAACTGAAAAAAAGTAACGAAAAAAACGCAAAAGAAGAAAAAAAAAAAAACTAAATCGGAATTTAACCGCATTAATTCGTAAGATGGATGTCATGTTAAAATAATGAAAATTTTTCTAACGACTGTGCAGTTGCGTAGAGAATATAAGAATGTTGGATACAACCGTGTATCGTTCGTTAATTGATTCAATTAATTCTCGTTTACTATATAAACTCGCGTTGCTCTGAATTGGGACGTAATTCTTTATATACTATTATAAATATTATTCGTTTATGTTTTTTTCCCATGAATTTATTTCAAGTTGAAGGAAAGAAATTGTTATGAAAAGTACAACGTGTTGTCTTGTCGTAATTATAATATAAAATTCCAACTGTCACTTGAGAAAATCGAGTCTTTTTTTATCGTCGTTGTCGTCGTCGTCGCAGTTTAGAGCTCATGATGTTTAAATGCGCGAGGAGCCTTGAAAGTGTCAAGTAGATTTTATAATTCTTTAGTCCTAAGAGATACGGGATGAATATATCCGTTGCTTATGATTGGCTAGCCTCACGTGTAATCCCGAGAAGAAAAAAAAATATATATATATATAATAAAATATAAGTCAATTAATGGTAACTTAATATGAAAGACGATATATAATGTTCAAGAGAAAGATGAAGAAATGAAAAAATAAAAAGATGAGGTAAATGTTTCGGATCTATTCAAGGAAGGCAATGAAACACGAACAATCTAATCTTATCTAATGAAAATGAAAATGAAAATGATAATGAAAATGTCTCAAAACTGTACAATCATGCAGGTGCTTCTAGAGTGCCGTAGACCGTTTAGACTACATTATATATATACATTATATATAATATGTTACGTTAGTACGTTGTAATGAAATCAATAATAAATTATAACTATACAGATAATTTAGATTATCATATTAGGGCCAGTTACGTAGGAATAATTAATATCTTGCAGGATCAATTCTTTGGTTTATGCGATTTATTAATCTTCGTGCTCTCTCTCTTTCGAGATCGTAATATCGAACCACGATTATTTCGATTAAATTATATAGACGGAATTTAAATCCTTGAAAGTAATTCATTCTAGCTTAGTTGTCTGCAGTTGATAAATAAAAAAATTAAATAAATAAAAACGAAGATAATAAAAAATCAGTTGCTGGTCAATTAGAAATATTGTACGTCGTCATTTCTCACGTATTTGAATGTATTTACATTGACTGCAATTTTTGCGATTCTGTGAAATGAGTTAATGATTAGATTGGGTTATTAAAACGGGTAAATAATCGATTTAATTTGTGTTCAAAGCCGTAGCTGAACGTCCAGGTATGATATTTCCCCAGTCTTCCGTTCCTCAGGAATTGGTGCGAGCGCGGCGCACTCTTCGTCTTTCGTTTGGGACAAGGGATCGAGGATATATTTTCTCTGGTCGTTCCGACTTACGTTGGAAATAGCAGTGAACCCTGAATCGAGAACACATCTCGAATGAGAAAGGCTCGAAACGATGAGCTTGAAATAAATGAAAAAATTGAAAAAAAAACAAAAAAAAAACCAAGAAGAAGAAGAAAATAAAATAAAAGCAAAAGCGTGACGAGAAAAAAAATAAATAAAAAACAGAAAATATTCAGAACAAAACAGAAAACGTACATATAGGAACGAATATAAAAATAAGAGGGGGACAAGAAAAACAAACAAAAAAATTACGTCGTTTGTATAATTATTATTACATATAATATTACTAATAGTCGGAAAATAAAAAAAATATATATACAATATACATATATAAATAAATAAATGAATCGTAGAACGCATAAACATAATAGCATATCAACGAATGGAAATTTATTATTCTATAGCTGTTATTATATTTACACACATCTTTTTAAGCGAGGAGTACGCGATCAAAACGGTAGGTACCAGCTGAGTGACAAAAGTTTAGGGAATCTTTTAAACTAAATAATCTTTATCTACATTTTCACCTTTAAATAATGAGAAAGAAAAAAAAAACAAAACGAAAAAAAAAGACAAAAAAAACGACGAAAAGAATAATAATAATAATAATAATAATAATATCTACTTAAAAACTTATACTTGATAGTAGCATTTGTACCGGTTAAATAACCTTTATACGTATATATTGACCATTTTTCAATTTTCAAAGAAAACAAATTTTGAAGGTAAATAAAATTAAAAAAATAACAACAATTTCTTTTTCTTTTTCAATTTGAAATTTATTACGTAGTTGGAAAAAAAAGCACCGCTTATATTATATTGTATCCATCTCGAGTATTTATATAGATCAATCTTCCTATATAAGCATCTCCGTATAATCACTATTAATCGCGAAAAAAAATCAATATTAATAATATAAATTTAACAATCTACTAGATGAAGAGAAAAAAAAAAGAAAGAAAAAAATACCAAAATATAATGATTAATAAACATTATATATACATATATATGATTCAATTCAGAGCAAAATTGTTATGACGGTGTACTCCTCAGTCTTCACAATCTATCCACTATACTATTATTTATATTTTTTCATATGACATTATTACATATTCGATATCAATACCTGCAGTTAAAATACGTATAAAAATGACACGACGAAGTATAGCAAATCACAGGCTGATGACACCGAAATAGTTTTACTCACGTTTTTTCGTGGATATATATTATTTTTTATTTTATTTTTTATTTTTGTTATTTCGACTTTGGAAATGCAACAGCTTCTAATGAGCACACAGCACATTTTCAAGTGGCAATGCTTATTCTACACTATATGTCTGCTGCATTGTTTGAATATTTTTGAAACTACAATATAGGCCAAATTAACGAATAATAATTATTGCCTGGTCTTTTTATCGATTCAAAAAACGGACGAATATAATGCGGAAATAAAATCAAATAGATAGGGCAGTGGCGTAATATAGCCCCCTCAGAAATTAAAAATAAAAGAATTCAATAATGATGTATTATACAACAATATGTTGATGTTATCATACGATGGAATAATATATATGCATTATATTCAATAAACGGATTATTAAATTTTTTTTTGATTTTAAGGGTGAGCTATATTTCAGCCCGCTTGATTGAATTTTTCTGGTGTGTTAAATTTCGCCTCTGAAACATATGGTGTATGTTTTTTGACCGTCAGTGAGAAACAAATGACCTAGGGAACGTTGCAACCATTGTTATTTCCTTAAGGGAGCCATATTACCCCACTTTTCTTTAATTGCAGCTCCAGAGGAGACTGTTCTAAATTAGTTTATTGATCTAAGAAATAATTCAGCAGGCATAGCAGCACGCCGCAGTTATAAATTCACATTCATATACTCACGTAATACCCGCGTGCTTGGAGATCGAGGAATTTTCGAAAAGACTTCAAACAATTATCTAGGACCTCGTTGTGTGCATGCGACGTTTGAACTTATCTTCCGCGTTCTTAATTACACCATTATGAAATAATCGCTGCTTTTATTATACCCACCACGTTTCTAGATCAATAAATTTCACATTTAACTTCGCAAATTAATCCTCCGAGTGCAGTCGAATTTTATTCTGTAAATCATATCGGAACGAAATTAGCACTAAACTGTCTATCTTCACGTATATTTTATTCTTCATTCTATATACTATACGTGTAAGATGTGATCAAACTACGATCGTAAGACTAATTCATTTATACTTACCCGAACTATTTAAACGGCGCAATCAGTCTTCGAGTACTTCGCGAAGAGTATAAAATGTCGCGTTATAAATCTGCATATATTTTCTTGTTAATTTTTATTTTTTTATTTCATGACAGTTCTGTATAACAGGTGACGTACTACCTACTATACGTGACAGAGAAATCGCGAAATTGTATATGATAAAAGTTGATATACCTTTGTTTAGCTTCATACTTTACGTGTTAAGAGGTATATGGCATTGACAATATTTACCACACAAGATATGAAATAGAGAAGAGAAAATAAAAGATAAATAAATAAATAAATAAATAGAAAATGAGAAAAAAAAAAATGATTCTAAATAAAGTTGTATGAAATCTACAATCAAAGGCCTATGTAACGTTAGCGGATGTGGCGTTAATTAATGTCTTCAATAATAATTAAACTTGATTTAATTAAGATTAAAAATTTTTATTGTAGATATCATTGCTATGTATAATTATATATACGTATGTATATGTATATAATTATACATAAATATATATTAATTGCCGAAAAGAAATTTTTTCCATCATTCAAACTATGATGAATAATAATATAGGCATATTTTTGTCAACAGGGCAATTAGTTAAATTATATTGTAGTTAAAATATAATTATAGTGGCCATAGGGGCTGTGTCCGAAAGATCAATAAAAATATATAAGTGCGTTTTCTCCGTGCTGAACGGGACTCAAGTTTCGTGATAATATTTAAATACTTTAGTTATTAATTTACACGATAACGATATACATACTATATAAGTATATATATAAATAATATATGTTTAAAATAAAGCCACACCATGTCTTAGATAATTTTTACGGTTTTTGACAAGGTGAAGTGCTTTTCATTTTCGTTTATACTCACACAAAAAGATAATCAATCACCAGCTTCGAGCTCTATTCGTTGAACTATTTATTATCGATCTATTATTTTTTTCCCCTGTGTATTTATCCGGATGAGTAAAAGTTATTAATCGTAAGTGCAGGATTAGTTATTGCACGATTTTAGCAGAGCTTTAAAAAAATAAATAAAGAAGTTTATGTTTATCGACTCGTTAATTTTTTCAAATGTTTAGGTAACGTGACGACGGAAGAAGCTTGTAATAATCCTATTATTAATTATTGATTTCTTATTTCAATGAATATTAATTGACAAATATTTAGACGACCGTCGTAAAGAGGTATATACATAACATATAGGTATATACATACTAAGGAATAATAATATATAAAATGAATAACGTAACAGAACTATAGATTAAAATCGTCTAGAGTATAATAATATTGTAAATTTATTATATTATAAATTTATAAAACATTATTATATAACAGGTTTTTTTATGCTTTTGAGTAATTTGGAACGAGCATAAAACTTACGCACACTATATTAATGAAAACCTATTATTGGAAATTATATTATATTATTATTTCATGCGAGTATATTATGATTAATTAAATTATATTAAAAATATTTTTCATTCTCTCGTATACCAATATTATAAATTTCTCTTTGCTGTAAATACATACGTATATATACATAGATATATATACATATATAAAAAATAATAAATAAATAATAATAATTTAAATAAAATCGTGCGTACGTTTGGCTCAAGCATGTGTAGATATTGAATTAATTCTTGTTGGCTTGTGATATATAAAAATTATATACCTTATACTCGACGATTTACGGAAAGAAATTAGTGAACGTTGAACAGTTTTAATATTAAATATTAATTATTATATTAGATTTATCGACGTTATACTTCTCATCATTCCAAAGTAAAAAAAATGTTTTAAAAATAAAAAATGAAAAACAGAACTGAAGAAAAAAAGAGAAACTAGATCATACGAGTATTGATTATTTATATGAAATATATTGTTATCATAAGCATATAAATATCACTAAATCTATCCGTAAATCGTTAGAAGTTTCGATCCCCTTTTGGGCATCTCTGAGATGAAAATGAAAAATCCATAGTTGATTGTCGTAGGATCTTGACTCTCTTCTTAATAAAACAATTTAAATTCCTATTAATTTTCCATTCCCAAGTATCAAAGTGTCGTTGATTAAATTGTGTTTGAATTAAATGAAATATCATAATAATAGAATAATAATTATCGGCTTTCCTATAAGACGCTCGTGGAAGCTTGAAGTTCGGATCTTGCGACTTTCGATTATGGAATAATAATATAATAATTAAATCAGCAATATTATACGCGGAGTAGTTATTTAGTCAGATATTTTATTATAAATTATTATTAAACTCAGTATGATAATTAAAATGATGATAATTATCAGTTAGATTTTATCATATATAGGAGAAAAAAAACTTTTTGCTTGTTTTAAATAATATTAATATTATTATTATTATTAAATTATATTATAAAAATTATTATATAATCATTCCTAAATAATAAATAATGGAGTTTATTGCTAAAAAAGAAAAAAAAACAAAATCAACTGACCACCTCAATTTTTTGTTGCCTGTCTTTCAAAAATTTATACACGAATAACAAATACTCAAATAATATTCATTACATTTGCATATTTATTTATCATCATCATATTTTACACTTCATAACTATAAATACCACATTTATATTCATTCTCTACTATAATATGGTACAGAAATAATTATAAATCAAAAGAATTTCCGCATCACTTAGTAGAAACTCTACTGCGTTTATCCCAGGAAAAGTTAGCGCCGTAGCTCCTTGGCTTTGGTGTTTTTTTGTTCGGCTTCTGGATGTAATAACGCCAGCCCATCTTATCGCATAGAGCAATCGCCTCCTCTTTAGTAGCAAATTCAACCTTGAGGTTCGAGTGTGGATCGCCGCTGGAATAAAAGATTAAAAAACGTTTTATGAACTGCATAAATTATAAACTCTCGTTTCTTTTGCCTAGGTTTATCTCCTGTATTTATACCTCGAAGTCCATCCCATCAGTGGATTCTCCCATCTTTCACGGGTATCGAAATCCATCTGCCAGAAGCCAAGGTTATTTGTACCAGACTGCATCGCGTTTTTAGTCGGTTCGTATATACGAACTGTACGATTCTTTAGGTGCTCTTCGGGCACACCGGAAAGTATTCCAATACTTTCCTGGCCTTCTATTGTTATGTATCCTTGCAGAGCACGCTGCTTTTCATATTCTGTTGGGTTCAACTCGATTTTTGGATCCTTTGGTTGCGACTCACGGACATTCAACGCGTTAGCAGGATCGTCTCCGTAACGTACAGAAGCTGTAGAAATACTCTTGGTGGTCCTAAATTCAAAGAACAAATGAAAATTCTCAAAGATTCGTAAATTTATTGCGAAATATATCGACCGTCATTTTTCATCGAATATGTAGAATTTCTTTTCAAACTTGTAAAATTAGATGTCAGAAGATTATGAAAAGGTCTAAATAATTTTCAGTCTTCTTCTTATTCGGAAAAGTTTTCAATTCTCGTTCGTTTTCAACAATTTGCGTAAAATTGTCTCTGCGATTACATAAAGTTTGTAGGTTATGTTTTAAGGTAGAGTTGAAAGGGGAGAACATTGTTGCGCAGATTGTTGGAATAGCTTACCATTGTTGATTACCATTCCTAATGATATTTGAACAGCTCCTTAGCAACAAACGTGTTGCCATTTTTTCTATTATTCAGATCTCAACGACGATGTGATAAATCTCGAACAGAAGCAGAAGACAGCGCACAAGTGTTTAGTTTAGTGTCAAAATGCGAACATGCATGGTACACTGGCGCCATCATTTTCAGATAACTAGGAAGCACAGTATTGATCGTGTAGGTAAAGTAAAAATCGTTTGAAAATTTTCTCGACGCGCGGCACCCTTTTTTTTCATTCGAATTTGTCCAATATTCTTATTACATATCTGTTGAAATTACGTTTTTATTATTTTCTAATTCCATCGCATTTACTTTTTTCTCGATTTGGCACTTCAATATCATATCGCACCTTAGAATATTCGTATTTTGTATATCAATTGCTATACGATATTGAAAATGCATGTCGATGAATTAATACATAATCAGTGAATGCATTCTTTTCGAATTGGAACAGAATAAAGAAAATTGAACAGGATCGATATTGACGCGAAATGAATTCTTTTAGATTCGTTTTACTCCAAAATATTTAAACGAAATATAATTCCTCATTTCGTTTTAGTTTATCTTTTGTTGGGAAAGAAAAAAACTCCAATAGTTCAGAATTTCAATAGTTCAGTTTCCGATAGTTCTTAATAGTGTTATCAGGCTGCAATAGCATTTTTTTTTCATAGATAGTTACTGGGATAATACATTAGTCCAGTTCAGCTTATGAGAGGTCCAACCGGTGTTTAAATCTGTCCTTTTCAAATTCATAAGTATATTTTCCCGTTAAAGCTTTCTCTCTTGATCGACTTTACCGCCCTGATAGAAACATAGCAATTCAATTAAAATCCTTCGCTCTACCTAACTAAAATATAACGACGGTAGATCAATACTTAAATTGTATATTATACTAAAATGATAGGCAAGAATTATTCATAACGTTGTGTAATTCAAATGTGTAATTTACCGGCACTAAATCATAGTGATGTCGGTATGTTTTAATCTTATGCTATACCAACTCGCGACCCCGCAGATCCAAATGCCTCTTCAAAAATGATTGGAATTAAAATTTGGAGTATTTCAGAAAAATTTCTTTGACTTTTGTTTATTAACTGTCTGAGAAGTTCGAATACTTGAAGTTTTCAGTACCTATATTTTGAACCAAATTTCAGTTTCCCTAGAACATTCACACAAATATTTTCATCCAGGTAAGTCGATCGTTTATTATTAAAGCACGGGATAAAAAATCAGATGATAATTATTGTTTTTTATTAAAGAGCATCAAACAAAGATTCTTTTACTACTAAAAATCTGAGTTAAATTCAATTTTTGTTTCTGTATCAATATCGTCAACTCTGAGTCGCTGACCTACCCCAAAAAACTGCGAGAGAAGAGAGGCTGGGGGTCTCGGACTTCAGTAGGACGCATGCTCGGAAGAACTCGTTGTCCAAGTCGGACGAGGTCGGATAATACCGAGAAGGGTGTAATACAGCTTTCCCTGAGTTCCTGTCACAGAAGAGCCATGCTTATGGGGTGTTCCGATATGTTTCGTTTTACTCTGACCTGAAGTACTCTCAGATGTCCATATAGGATTATCAAAAAAAAAAAAAACGAAAAAAAATGTGCTGCAATAAAGTGAATAAAATGTGGCACGAAGTAAGTACAGACATCAATCCCCTAAACTTAATACAAAGTTATATATCACTGAAAGTCTCGTGAAACCGAGGGTAGGCATCAATATATACAAGATACTAGCGCTGATCGATCGCGAGGAACTGTTGCTACCAGCAGCTGTTGCACACTTTAGCCGTTTCTTCCCTTATCTTAATCTGACTTCGTCATTTCTTTTGTTCCTCGTCATGCCTGGTCTTCATTTCACGATACATCATTATTTTTAATCGTAAATATCGACGTTTAACTTCTGCCTTTGCTTCCTCAATTATGAACTGCTGCAGTAAATTAATGAACCTATTTTTTGGTCTATAGAACGGTACCAAACTGTGCCTGCTATTGCTCTTAGCGATTTGTACTCGGGTCTATTCGAGCCAGGAAAAACATGTGATTACAAAACGGAATTACAGTGATCAAAGTGTCAGAGGATATCTGGCCGAGGTATTATAGAACTATTATATAACATGAGATATGAAACGGGTGAAAGCGGATGCAGATTAGTTGATTTGTTGTATTAAGGGTAGGATTTTACTTTCACAGAGGACTTGCTGGTGGAATGAAGTCTGCAAGGAGGAATTTCACAGCAAATTTAGATGTCGATGTCCGAGATGGTCATACTGCAGAGCGCCGGGACGCTATTATGACGCTCACTGCAGCATGACAAGGACCGGTTACATCTGGACCCAACCAGAAACTTCCTTGGCACTGGAAATCGAAAAATAATCCAGGAATATAGCTAATCTCGAAAAAATTCTCGCTCGGAATCAGTCAGTTTCTCGGAGTTGAATAATTATATTGATTTTCGGGGTAAAATTTTTTATCCGATTATATCTGTTCAGTTAAAGATTCATCTAGGCTCATAAAGTAAAACCGATCTTTGAATTTGTGGTTTATATTGAATTGTATAATGAGTACAGGAAAACCACGTGATATTTCATCAATGCCATCGACTTTCTCGTCATCTCCTTTTTTTTTTTTGTTTTTTTTTTTAATCGAATTAATTGCTGAGAACGTCTGAAAAATGGAATAAAATTTCGAATGATAATATAATGATATAACGTTGACGAAAAGTGCAGTAAAATCTAAGATACATGTATGTATGTGTACCTAAATCCAGGTTTGTAAAACAGTCGAAGAAGATTACTTTTAACGATATGTGATGCAACGACTATCAGTAGAAAAAAATAGATAAAATACGAAATAGGAAAAATTAGAGAAGGTGTAGAGTTTCAGCCTTCTTAGACCAAGCCACTTACACAGCCTATAATAAAAATTTTATATCACGAGAAAAGCCGTGATATTATTCGCAGTAGTGAAAGAAACTAAGTAAATGGAAAAAAAAAGAAAAGTTTTGCGACAATATTGTATACTATATCCTAGGTGATATTTTAATGTTCATTGTTATTTATTATTGTGTTATTTTGCCAATATATACAAATAAAACGAATGAAAATTGATGAATTTTTTCCACATTCATTTTTAGCCTTCATTTCTCGAAAGATTAACGCGTGAAAATAGACGAGAGATATATAAATGTGCATCGGTGAATTGATTTAGACAAATCACCTTCGTCAATCAGAATCGAGAAATCTCTAGCCCCTCGGTGTTAACTCTCAATTGTTGAGTTTGTCTTCGAGGGCGTGATCAGTGCTCGGTAGGGTTGCCAGCTATAATTTAAGTTTCGGAATCTGAGCCTTAAGTCGATTTGTTATCGCTAGAAAGAAACGTACGATGCGACCCTCGTCAAACGTATACCAGGGCTAAATCCTGGGGCGACTCCCTGGGGTGGTGTTATTTCTTTCATTTTCTACTTCGAAATTCTGAAAAGCGAGAAAGACGGGGGTGTCAGCAAGTGTTGGAAATAAATTTGTCAGAAGGAACCGACTGCGATCCTGCAAGTGTTTGGAAAATACACCCCTCTGAGGCCAGAGATCGACCACTACACATACAAGTTATATGGTATCTTTACGCTTTCCACCTGACGCTCGATCTTTTGACTCGATTTCTAACTTGCTGCATTACAAATGATTTCGTATTTTAGATTCTAAAAAGTGCAAGAAGATAATTTCACATAGTTTGTGTCTCAATTTTGACAAACGATTCTTGTTTCAAGGAACACATTTTTTGAGTCAGGTCTCTAACTTTGGTGGAAATTTCGAGTCAATGATAAGTATAAATCATTCCACTCCTCAGATCGGACGATATTTTTTATTTCACATAGAGATTTGCGAGAAACACAACTTTGATACAAATTTTCCGGTGCTGATCAAAAACGATCAGCTCTAACAATCCTATATTTCGTCAAGTTTTTCATATCAATAAATTCCTGGAACCGATAACTACTACTGTAAAAGGCCTTCGCCGATCTTCTGTCTTGTTTGTCTAGTTTTTCATTGAATTGATGGAATCTGTTTAATATCCAGTAGGCGTAGTCGATAATCTTCGGTAAAGCTGTAGAGGGAATAAAGTGTAAAGCTCGATATCGTCGCAGTAGGCAGTGCGCGTGGTTTATCGACCAGTTTCGAATCGTGTTGCAAAACGTAATCCGTACAGAAGAGGCCATGACACTTTCCGCGTCTTACCTGACGCTTTTTCTCTCTGTTCTTGTGCTTGCGGTTATTGGCAGCGAAGGCAGAGTCGTTTCCAACGTTAGACCGCATCTTGGAGAAACCTTCTACGGAGAAATACGCGAACTTCTAAGACGACGACTTCACGATATCGAGGTGAGCGATTTCATTTCACGAACTCGAATACCCACATAAAATTGGAAATCACGTCCACCAGAAAACTAATCCAATTCAGGTGGAAAAAACATTTTTCTCTATTTTCTTTACGATGCAAAAATGGTATCGAGAACGAGACCGCTATTGATACGTGAAATCCGCCCACTAGAAGTAATGAAATCGTCAAGGTTGCATTTTGTATTTCGTCGATTGCAAAATTCACTGTGACATTGCGGATCTTATCGATCGACCAGTTTCACAAGTGCCTCGGTGCCAGCTGAATACTTGTTTTATTATCTGGCGTCACAGAAATGCAAATATATGCCAGCTAATTGCATCGACTATAAATATTATTGTATGATTTATAGAATGAAGCACCGATTTCGGACGAAGAACTACCGCCCCGTCCAGAGGAAAACCTCTCTTGGCGTGGGCCTCAAAATTTGGGACAAATATCTGCGGTATCCGTGGATCCAAATGGGAGACCCGTAATTTTTCATCGAGGCCATCATACCTGGGGATATTCGTAAGTATATGACGTCAGTTTGACATTATAATACGCAATCCTTTTAGGTTTTTTTTTCTTTTTTTTTTTTATCATCAAGGTTTTACTGTTGCTACAAAATTTCGAGGTCTGAAATCTCAAGCATTCAGACAAGCTGCGTTCATGAAAGTTTGGCAAAATTCAAACCCGATTTTCTCGACCAGAAAAACAATGAGAAATCGTCAGTCTTAAAAGTGGCTCCTTAGCAACCCTTCAGTGATAACGTCGTAATGTCTTCGTTATTTTTTTTCTTACAGTACTTTTAACTCGAGTTTCCACTACCAAGACGTGACCCAAGGGCCTATCATACAGGACACGGTACTTACACTCGACCCTGTAACCGGTGACATAATCGACAGCTGGGGAAAAAGTCTTTTCTACATGCCCCATGGCCTCCACATTGATGTATTTGGCAACGTCTGGCTCACGGATGTGGCCCTCCATCAAGTCTTCAAGGTAAGATTTGGACCAAGCAAATCAGACAGAAGGAAAGAGTGAATTATCATCAACCGTGTATGGATCTTTCAAATCCTGCTTAAATATAATCTCCATAGTTTCGGAGGAATGCCAAAAATCCAAGCCTCATACTGGGCGAAAGGTTTCAACCAGGAAGCGACTCGATTCATTTTTGCCAGCCAACAACTGTCGCCGTTGCACCAGCAGGGGAGATAATAGTGGCTGATGGCTACTGTAATAATCGAATAATGGTTTTCAACGCAGCTGGAGGATTACTCGAAGTAATTCCGCAGCCTGGAGGTGAGAATCAGATGTTTTACACAAATATACACATTGATCATAAAATACAGCTAAATACTCCTGAATTTTTTACCTTTCACAGAATTTCTGTCCCTACAAGTACCTCACAGTTTAGCTCTTCTACCGGAATTGGACATCGTTTGTATCGCTGATCGTGAGAACATGAGAGTTACATGTCCTAATGTTGGCCTTAAACAATCAAGGACGCGAAGTCCTCCGCTGACTATTCAACAGCCAGATTTAGGAAGAGTCTTCGCTGTAGCAGCTTACGGTAAAAATTTGAATGAAAACCTTTTTGATACAGAATAGAAAATTCTATACCATCTAATCTTTATTCGCACAGGAAACTACGTCTATGCTGTTAACGGTCCAACTTCACCCATGATTCCGGTCAGAGGATTTACTCTCGATCCAAGAACTGAGCGAGTAATCGATCACTGGTCACCGTTGTCGGACGTAAGACTTTTATTATTATTATTTATTTTTTGAGTTAAAAAATTTAAGGGATATGGTTTTTTCGTTGAGTCTTGAGATCCGCGAAAGAAAAGAGAAAATTACTTAGTCTTCTGGGTCTCAGACCGCAGGCGATCTCGTCTTTAAAAATCGCATAGCCGCTTGGCCGGGACCGGCTAACTTCCGCCCATATGGCGTAAGCTCACGATGAAGACATTAAAGGGATTTAACGACTCTACGCCATCATTTTTCTCGGAAATGATTGCACCCTGAGGCTTAAATGAATGGTTCTTTGTGGATTCAAAATACTCTATCTGGAATTACTAATTATGATTATACCCTGGCTGACCCGAAAGATCGCTTTCAATGATTATACCAAGAAGTGTAGAATTTTCGCAAGGGTCGAAAGTATATTTATCAATTTTGTACGTTTACCATTTTGTTCTTTTATTCTACATCTTCAACCTCACACAGTCGGGAAAATAATACTGAATGAATCGATAAAGCACTAGTTGAATTTCAACAAATCCTTTAAATTTCATTTCAGAAATTCACCCAACCCCATGATGTCGCAGTCTCTCCAAACGGGACTGCTATTTACGTCACTGAAATTGGACCCAACAGGGTCTGGAAGTTCGACCTAATACGGGCGTCCTCAAAGAAGTAAAAAAAGACGCTGCATAATTTTTTTTCTGCAAATTTAATTACCCAAAATATATCTGAACCAATTACCAAGAAAGAAACAGCTTAGCTTCATCCCCCGAAAAGCTGAAAAGATTGTGACACGATTTTACATTTTTCTTTTCCTCAGTTTTACGTTCTCTCCGGAAAGTATAATCACTACTGCTGGAAGACTGTGAGTTTCTCATCTACGGTAAACTTGGGAGTAGAGAACCTTTTCTCACTGTCATTAGGGATGAAAGTAGAAAATAGACGCTGGGAAGGTTCATATTGCTGTTGCGTCACGTCCGGACCACGACGAGTTGACTAATTTAACAAATCTATATTTTAGGACGAAGTCAAACTACTTATCCATAACGTACCTGTAAACTCTGAATATTTTTGTGACCATGTACTACGTATACCTACATATAATGTATAATTCTCCACTGTTCTAACAGTCTTCACCTCTTTCAGGCGATTTTTATATATCTAAAGGAAAAGTTTATCTTTTCAACGAAAGTGACTTTTTTTTGTTTTACAAAACGGAGTGGCGTGAAAGAGGTTGAATATCGTATTAGTCCGAACTTAACCAAGATATAGGAGCCAACAATGCGATATCAAGACTCCGACGAAGTATCATATCTCTGTATGAATATCATTTTTCCGATTATTTATTGGCTAGATGTACAAAATGAAAGATATATAATATACACATATACCTACACATTTGTCTTTTATAGAACTATATTCCATACACATGAGTGGTCACTCGCTCTCCTTACGAAACCTAAAGCTATGTCAAAATACTAAAGATGTCTCAATATGTTATCAGAACTGTGTCATTTTTTATACTCTAACGAGCACATCACGGTGAAGCAGCGATAGTTTTATTTCGATTCTATCCGAGGTACTGAATTCCGCAAAGCTTTTCTTAAATATCATTAGCGGCCTGGTAGACACGTCAACAGCATCTGCTCGTTGTGCAGCTCAAAGGAAGAAAGAAAGAAAGAAAGAAAGGATCGAGACTATAAGCGGAAGAAAAAAAAATCTGAAGAAAAAGACGCGGAGCGAAGTAGAAATCTTCTACTCGCTTAGATCAAGTTTTACTTTCAAAGGATACAGTCAACCATCTCATCTCTTCAAAACCCTTTCAATAACACTCCCGGGTTTACTTTTTAGCCCTTTTTAGCGAGGAGGATAAAATCGATGCAAAAACGAAATCCTGCAGGCGGCAAGGCATCAGCGCAGCAATAAGAGCGACGTACGACCGAAGTAAGAACTAAGCACGTAAAACTTATACAAAAACCGATATTGCTTCGGGAAGTAAAGGTAGGCCTTACACTTCTCTGACATCAGACTTGCTCCGGCGAGTTCGAGTCGTACAAAACCTCTGTACAATGCCGCTCGACTAATTTCTTCGCTCCGGTTGACAACGAGCAACCGAGAGAGAATCGAGCGCAAAAAAGTCGATAAGTTCTTCAGTAACGCGGCTTCACTATCAGCAAACTCGAAGCTTTGTGACAAAAAGGAGAATATTACATCTAATTTTTTTAATTAGCATTCGCAGGGCGCAAAAAATTCATGAATCTTAACGAAATTTTGATTTTCCGCAATCAGGGGGATGCAAAAATCATAAAAAGGACTTTGCAAATGATTCACGATGTTCGTTTGTGGGGCTACTACTATCTGCTTACTAGATTACAGTTTGCTAGTTATACTGGTATAGAACCACGCGTAGTTACGATGATTTGTTGACGTGTTCGGCTGCTTTGATCCTGGCCCTAGGGCGTTGGAAGATCAGAGGATCGGCGTCAAGACTGAAGAGAGTCGGAAAGTCGGTAACTTGGAAGGCATCTTTCGACGGCCATTTTTATCTGTTTTTCCACATCCGTTAATTATCCAACCGACAATCATGAAGGGGGAAAAAAAATAACGTGAGGATTGAGCCCGCTGTAGAATTCCTGCCAAGGGGCACCGTCAAACGTCTGTATTATCTTTGCCAGTGAATCACATCCGGAAATCATGAATGTTCTGATTATCTAGTACCCAGAATCCATTTTGGATTATTTTGAATCACTAATAATTCAATTTGAAGTATAAATATTCAAAATCGGGCACTCGACGAATCAGAAACTATACATTCGAAAATCAAGTCAATGATTTTGCAACGAGGACCAAACGGCTCGTATTCGTTTATTCAAAAAGCTATATGCAAACAATAAAGGCTTAAATTCGGTCCTACGACATTGAAACTCTACGCCACTGTACGGGCCAAGATGCTGGTCTAATGAAGACGTGCTGGACCAGTCATTCCTTCTCCTTTTCTACAGTATATGCGACTCTCTCTTTTCCCTCCTTGGATCCTCTCTCTTTACAGCATCTTTCATTTTACTCCTGCGAGGATCTTTCTCTCTCCAAACATCTCTGAACTGGTTTTGATGTGAGATTGCTGCAGCAGCGGCAAGGGCAACGCGGGATCTCGCGATGTCGAACCGAGGAGAACCCGCGACGAGGAAGCTCATGGACAACCATATAGGAATAGATGTACGTACCATAAAAGCCTTCAGGCTCGAACTGCACACTATCAACGGAATATTATTCCTACTATATTTTCTACCAAATTAAACAACCTGGGACAGGACTTCTCACCTTGATCCATGCCACACAGAAAGAAGAAGCTTTATTCTAGAAAGTTCATTTATTCGTACGGAGCTTTTAATTTTTCAAAATTTTACAAACTGTGGCGTATGCGTGAATACGAAGTGAGTATTCAGACATAGTTTTAATTTTTTTCATTTTTGAATCTTTCGTTACGGACGACTGCATGACCAGATCTCTCAATGCTACATCCAGTGAATTAAAATGAGCTGATTTTGAAAACAAAAACCATGACAACACCTGCTCCGTCGAGTGCCCTAATCCTCCGACCGCCACGATCAACGCCTACATAGTCCCTTCAAACACGTCCGTTTTTATTCTGTCCTGAACAGAATACTGACGAGTAAGGCTACGCTGTAACAGTTCAAGAGAAAAATATACGAAATCAAATAAATCATCGGTTGTGAAATGATTCGGTATGGAAGTGAGGCGTCGACGTTCAGATCAAACCCAATTTGGAAATTTTCACTTCTCATTAAACAACGACATCATCTGTTACTCGATGCATATCAAATAATAAATGAAAGTCTAGTTAATACGTCAAATGAATAAACGTCTCTGATTGTGAGTGAAGAGCTGATGTAAGAAAAGAGGAAAGAAAAGAAGAAGTAAGATAGAAAAGGACGAGAAAAGGCTGGTGCAGGGGTCTGACGAGGGAGGTGGAAGGGAGGCAAGAAGTAAAACGTAAAAAAGATCGAGCGGCTCGCTCTATCGTCAGAAATTAAGTTGTTAAGATGCTGCCTTGAGCGTAGCGAACCCAAAGAGAACAGAGAGTCGCTCAGCGAATGGCTTTGTAATGGCGGTCCACACGGGGCACTTTTCGTTCTCCAGAAGTTACGATTACGATAACTTCTTCTTCCACTTCTTCTTCTTCTCCTTTTTCTCCCCCATCTCCCCAATCGTTCGATTATTCTCATGGGATTTTTCTCCCAACTTTTCTATAAGATTTCTATCCGCTGAAGCGTTTATCTTCATCGAGAAAACTTCCTTTGCTACAAAAAAAAAGGAAAGGAAAACAAAGAAAAGAAAAGCTCTCCTTTCCATCTTTATTTCTCTATCTGTTGCTCTCTGTGCTCCGGTATCATATTTATAAATAAAACTTCTGATTGCAACCGAAATTCCAAGAAATATTATTACACGGAAATGCATATAACTTACAAACGCGTAGAACGCGCGTTCAACGAACCATTGCAGACATTTGACAACAAAACAGACCTTGCATTTGAGATAAGGTCATGACTCTTTTAGATAAGGCTTACGCAGTCCGGAGTAGAGCAAAAGAAGATGAAAAGATCCCCGATATTTTACACAACAAATTCCTGGGAGTCATGCGGTCGCAGAGCTCGGTATCTAATTGCCCATACCGCGAACTGCAAGCTTAACATTCTACTGCGTCCGCATCTGTTCCAGGAAATGTTTACTCAAATTGCTACATGCTACGTAATAATCGTTATTTAATGAGATCGGCTGATGGCTTATGTCCGACTTTTTAACCAGACATAAAACACATACCTACACCCCCTTCAGATATGTGTTCCTATAAACTCCGTATGAACATCCGGGTGTTCCTCCATATTCACATCAGATTTCTTAACTATAAATTATCCTTGAGATTAAAAAGAAATTACCCCCTCTCACAAATTCAAAACTGTTCGTTTCAGTATCGTCAGAAAAATCATGATTTTTTCTTTTTATATCTCGAAGGATACTCGTGAAATTGTTTCACCTCTGAAATACTTTGAAAATAAAATACGCGCCTTGGAAATTTGTAAAGATCGTTGAAAGGTAGCCTGATAATTCCCATGCTTGCACGTATAGCTGCGGAGTATGTAATGCGATTGACCAACGAATCTTGAGTATGAGAAAAAAAGAAGGAAAGAGGATGAAGAAGACGACGTATAGAAGAAAAGACGAATGAACGAACGAGCAAGAACACAAGAGAAGACAAGCCTTTCTTCTTAGGTGCTTTTTATACTCCGACAGTGAACACCATGATAATCCTTAACTCTGTTTCTCCGTGATAATAAACGACCGGTACTTCGCGTGACCGGATATTTAGGAATAAAATTTTATGCCATACATTTCCTGTGGAATAACTTCAGGGCTAATAAAATAGCCGCACTTATCTAAAGTGTGGTTGAATAATCACGGATTATTTCTCACCGAACGTATTGAGTCGTTTCAGAATATGAAAAAAGAGAAAGATCCGTTGAATTTTTATGAATGAATTTCTCCACGAGAATCTTCCTGGGCAGTAAGGCTCGATAAACGCAGGTTGTGGTCTGCGCACGAGGGACAAAATAAAGTGAAAAAAAGAGGTAATGTAATCGCTGGTAAAAAAGAAGAGTATAAATGCTCACGACGCACCCGGACGGTTCGTACAAAGCCCTAGAAATTTGAGGAGCCTAAGGTGTGCCAGTTTTGGGATCGGAAAATTCTGGATGGGATCATAAATTCGAATTACGAGAGAATGGGGCTCTCGCAAGGGCGGAGCCCTAAGGCTGCTGGACTGGCGTGAAAAGTGAAAGAGCGCAGGAGACCGGAGCGCATTGAAAATGTAAAATATTACCAAGAGGCAGGTGCCGGAGGCCGAGATCCTGCGCGGCTGTGGATATACACACATCCGATACATACGTCGTGATATCAGAAGAGCGAATCGTTAGTTATATTAATACGCTCGTATATCGCCTCTTTACACGCGGTACAGAACCCATATAAAACCTATATAAAACACCCATAACATTCATAAAAGCCTTGGTAAAAGTACCGCTTCATCCTTCCACGCGAAGTTCTTGTATAATTATTACAATTTACTATTACATGACGCTCGTGGTGAATAGTCTTTGTGGTTAATTAATCCACCCACTATAAAAATCCATTCACCTTAATTTTTGAACGACGTATAAAAATCTGACGATAGTCTGCACAGAGAGGATAGAAATAAATCGAAGTGGATTCGGTTTTTCAAAATCTGTTCAAACACCGTTCCACGAAATAGGGTTTTGGCGGTGAAAGTTATGTCATAGGATGCACGATCGTGATCGTTGGACCAAAGAGGACCCTTTCCTCCGAGTGTTGGATCATTAATAACAATTTATGACGTTCGTGTTTCTGACAATTTTCTCTCTAGAATGACGAGCGACGAAATTACACAACTTTTTCTCTTCCACTGCACTTGAAGATGTAAAGATGGCAGACATCAGCGAGCATAGAGTGAGATTATGTGATGATGAAAATAAAATTGATGGGATGAAGAAGCGAGGAGAGAAAAAAAGAGAAAGGCGAGATTTTTTATTCAAAAATTATGTATCCACTTACAGATGGGCTTACAACGTTGTCTTTTTCTATCTGCATAGGTATATGTTTAAGTATATTACCTACAGCTCGAGGAATCGTCGCAAGAAGTTCGAGCCAGTTCAAGTTTACGAACGTGCGATGAAGCCAATAGCTACGAAGAATCAAGAAGGCATTAACCGCTCTGCCTGCAGAGCTCTCAGCTCTGAACATCCTTGTGGAGGTGGTTATGGAGAGGATGAAGGTGCGAGAGGAATAGGAATAAGCCAGATACTGAAGATAAACGAGGAGGGAATGAAGAGGAACTGAGATAAACCGAGGTGAGAGGAAGGGAGAAAGATAAGGATAGAAAAGGAGGTACGTTGCAGCAGACTACACTGACAGATACATCTTTATTGTAGCAAGAAGCCAGATCCACGCAACTAAAACATTCCAAAAGACCGAATCACACCGGTCAAAAAACTAACAAGAAATAAATAAACGGAAGATAATTCATCACGTTGGAATCGTTCTTTGAAATCAGCAGGATTTCATCCTCAGTCTGTTACGACGCCGTACAAAATCATGAGATTATTTCTAAACAATGTAACACTCTTCTAATTATTTCGTAAGAATTACGAAATTCAACAAACCAGATTCAAATTATTGAGAATCTATCGCAATATATAATTTTTGTATCGCGTAGGAACGGCTCAAAGATGCAAAGAGATGGGAGAGAGTAAATAAATTGGAGTTTGCAGTAGCTGAACGTTTAGTCGTTACAATTAGTCTCTAGAATAGCCACTTGTATTAATAAGTCTTAAGGAGGAAATAATAGACAGTACTTAAGAGGTTCTTACGGGGATGAGGTCTCATCCTCTTTAGCAAACAAAATCAGCTTTCACTCATATGCGGGCGTTTAATGAATTTATGACGCTTTGTGTTATTTGTTCTTACTATTTAGCCTTCGTTAGGTTTGATGTCAGATCTGTTCTGGCTCTGTTTGCGCTCTTGATTAGCATTTTTAAAACCCCTTAGTCGCCTGCAGCTGCAGTAGTAGAAAGTTAACTCACCCACGTTGATTTTAACGGTATACTTGCGTCGTAAACCGATGCTGTAAATGTATAATCTAGAAGCTATAAAGTTTTATACTTATTATTGTAGCCAGGAGGATCGGGCTTATCGAGAAAAGCTTCAGACAACGGGCGTGAGACGTGTGAAACTGAAATTCTGTGGGCTCGATAAAATTCCGGGAATAATAATAAGAGACGCAAAATTTTTGAGTTCTCAACTTCTGAAGATACGTCCGAGGTCTTATGTTAGCTGAGGCTGAAACGACTCAGACTCAAGCTCCAGTCAACGGTTGACATCTTAGTTTACGAGTCAAGAAGGAAAGGGACAAATCCTCTGATTTATATCCAACCAGGCTCCAGCAAACCCAGCCAGCCGCAGGTGCATCCTTTGAATCCTTAAAAAGCCTGGGAGGGAGATAAGCGGCAGATAAGTCAGCGTTTTCGTATAATTTTGTGTCGAAAGCAGCGCCCGGCTGACTGCAGTATGTAATCGTCTAAGAAACGAGTCCCCGAAGGGCTGGCAGACATTTCCTCCATATTAATTACGAAAGGAACAAACAGCGATTTATGTACCTCGTTATCGAGTTGATTTTTCCTCATTTCAAGTCACAGACGAATATATTACAAGCGGAAGTAAATGTCTTACAAGAATTTCCTTCAACGACGAATAGTCCAAGAGATAAACGACCAATCGTGAGGAAACATCGTTTCCAATTCAAGACTCAGTCGAAGATCGGTTCGAGATGAACAGCGGTGATTAACTTTTTCCATAGAAACATTCCGCTGTTTCTTTTTGTCAATTTTAGGTCCGAGCCCGGTGAGTTTGTTGACTCAAGCTCACGTTAAATTTGACAGATAATTATTCCCCTTTTGCGCACGGGGAATGAAAAGAAATCTTGATGATGGACCCCGGCGAGTAATTTTGGTATTTTTATTTTTCTAAAATACTCGAATGGCTAAGTAGCCTTCGCGAAATATTGGCCTAATGGGAAGACAGCGAGGGAGCAAAAATTACCTACTAACAAAAAGCAAACAGCTAGAGGCCACGCCGTTACCGGGAACAACTCGATCTCATGCGAGGTAGGTAGAGGAGTAAAAGTGGGTGTGGAAAAATGCAGATTTGCCAAGATACCAAGCGACGCCACGGACCCAGATACACGGGTAGCGACGCGGACGCGGCCGTATCGGACCCTCGGCATCTTTCGAGTGAAACACCGCGAGAGGACGAGAGAACGAGAGGCAAAAGCGTAAGACACGAGAGCGCCTTTGCTCCAAAGAATTGGCATTGGCATATATATAGCCGAAGCGAAGTAAAGAAACATGCAAAACCGAAGCCAGAAAGAAGATCTTTCTCGCCGCATGTGTTAACCAGCGGTGTCGAAGTCTTTAGGTCCTTGAATTCAAATCCGTGGGAATTTCGCGAATTTCAATCATTCTTTTATCGCGTGTTACGCAGATCGATTCTCCGGTATTTTCATTCCGTTTTTATTTTCCTTCGAAGTTAGAATTTTACTGGTAAGCAATTAAAGACACAGGCGAGAGGCCGAAGATCGGTTCTAGAAGCTCGGGAGAGATGCGAATCGAGGTGTCTTCATGGCTGCGACGCCTTTGTACCTCGCGCGAAACTTGTCACGAAATAAAGTACCTTCCTCGGGCAAAGACCGAAGACAAGGGAGAACAAGAACAGCACGTGGCTTGGACATCAGAAATTCAAAATGGCTGCGGTGCGACCAACCGTGGGTGTCGACAGGCTTAGAGATCTCTTTCATCCATTCGTGATACATTCGTCTTAATTTTCAGACCCCGGACTACTGTTCAAAATTCAACAGCAATTCGGCAACGAAACGTTTCTCCACCATTTTTCCAAGAAAAAATCTCTTCTCTAACTTTCTAAACTCCGAAACTACAATTTCTGATAAAATCTAAACCGTTTATGGAGATCCTATCGCGCAATAATGTTTCAGAAATACGAAGACATGGAAAAGATTGTTCGAAGCGAATATAACCGATCAGAAATTGGACACAACGATCAATCGGTATCTACGCATTTGTTTTGAGTAGCTACATGCATTGCGGGGACGTATAACTTACATGAATCGATTGAAGACACTATCAATTGCTCAAGTCGTCAGCTGATTAAGCCTATCGGTTGGGTCACATGAACCAGAGGAGATAGATAGAGTCAAATCTCCAATTAGTGATAACTGATGTTGAATTAATAAAGTATAATTAAAAATATGTCTATTTATCAATTCAGAGTTTCATTATAATTTTTGTTTACTTCGAAATTTGTCCGTTCATGAGTTCAATTATAAATTAAATTTCTGTGTCTTTGCACATATTATTTAATCGTGCTTATTGAAGAGTTCCTTGAAAATAATCTGGGAAGACATAAATTGACACAAAATAACTTCATGAGCTGTACGAATACTGCCAATTTTTGTCGGATATTACCTCTTTTCGAACTAAGCTTTTCAAAACCCCCTAACCGTCCTGGCGAGTATTGAATCCTTCTTGCTGCCTTTGTTCCTTGCGAGACATATCGCAACAAAGAAGTCGACACAGACGTCAAACCCCAAAATCATATATAATGGGCGATCACTTTCCGTGAAAATCCAAGGATAGGAGTCTACAACACGGTTGCTTTGAACTTTTATTTGCAAAGGTTGGTCGAGGTTTAGCGGCCATTACCTGCAGCGATTTCAAAAGAGAACTATTCTCAAAAAAGAGATCCATTTTTCATGGGGATTATTGAGGAGCTTTTCTCGTAACGAGCGCCAAAAAAAGAAAACCCATACAAAATCAAACAAGAAAAAAATACAAATGCTGTCATCAATTGTGGATCTTACTTTGTGTATCGCGATCAGTTAACACGCGTTTAACAATACCAGCTACCATTCGCGTACGGTGGGAACTTATTGTCTGCAGTCTCACAGTTTTTATGGTTTGATTGATGATTTTTTGAATTTCATAATTCGAAGGGAGGATTCATACATGGCATGACACTCGGTCATACCTTTGGCGGCATTCTCCGATGCTACAGGTTCGAATTTCTTTCAAGCTTATGGTTCTGAACCAAAGTTCGCCCTTGGATTTATATACGGGGTAGTTCGGTGCTAAATAGCGAAACCCAACTCGTTTAAAGCGGTTGCTCGAGCAGCTTTCTAAAGCCCATAGATTACTTTTAAACCCGAAACCCAATTCGTCTTAAATTTCAAACGCGAAGCAAGCTAAAAGACTTCTTTGTGATTGTCTTTTGCACGCTGCTAGCTTGGCAGTCCTCGAAACAGCGGGACGTCCAACCGGATGGACAGACTTCGTATTCAATGGCTGACAAGTAGATAGAATACTACGAACCAACAATGATCGACAGAGCGGACTGCTGCCTGGTCTGTCTCAAAGACAAAGAATTTCGTCTTGTTGGAAACTCGTAATTGCATACCGCAGAAAAAAAAAGCATTTCTTCCTTTCTGTTGCGCAGCCTCAGAAAAGCTCAATCTTGAAAATGGATATTCGAGAAGAACTATAGATTCTTTTCGTAGAATTTATTCCAACTCAATTTTTTTATCTCCTACAGTTAGATCTGGGTTCTTTTTTAGCTTTCTTGTCGACGGAATGACGTAAGCCTAGAGACAGCTAAGCAAGATATATATAAAAGAACGATTTAACCTTTAACTGTGTTTTTTGAGGGGGGAAAAATTTTATAGTCAAAGGCTTGTCTTTTTTTTATACAAAATCTCAAAGGGATCTTCTAAGCCTTTGGCTCCAGTGTCCTTGGCGTTGAAACGTGACGGTCTGAAAAGGACGTACGTCTCAGCTACGAAGGTCTGTCTACCGTCGTAAAACAGACACGCGATATAAAAAGTCGTCAGCCTGCTGGTGCCTCAGGACGAAAGACGTGATTATTTTTAACGACTAACGCTGCACACCCGATGCAGATCATCGCGAGAGTTAGGGAGCCTCGGCGCAGGACTCGCATCCAATTTTTACTACGATTCCAGGCATCCTGGGAACAAGGACTCGCCTAACGGGATTATTATAGTTTTATGGATTATTTTTTTTTCTCTTCTATTCTTTCGTATATCTAATTGTTCGAGGGTCTCCGGCCCACCGTAAAGAATAATAATATATTAATATTGCTTCCAGGAAACCGGAATGGACACTGATTTACAAAACGAGTATAGTCTGAGCTGCAGACTACCTCGAGGTGTTACCAAGAATCGACAAATTATTAGGCCCGGTTGCTCACGAAGAATTATCTCAATAATTGGACCCAGACGCGGAGTAAAAAGGGACAAAAATTAATCGGACAAGTCATTAGAAAATTTTTTAACCTCGTAGGATTCATATCCCACCATGCTGCTCACAGCTATTCCAGAGCCTGAACTCTTCATGAAGTTCCGTTAGTCCTAAAGACCAAAATGAGTAATTGATCATTTTCCACGCGAATTGATCATTTTCAAAGAAGATATGCTCCCGTGGGTAGCGAAGAGATTGAACCACTTCTAGCAATGAGGTCCATCCTCAGAAAGAGCTAGTCCATTCTTAGACTCATCATTTAAGATGTTGACATGTGTTTGACGAAAGATGATTCTTATTCGTCGTACTTTTAGTTTTGGACCAACATAAAGTCTCAAAAGCGAAGTTCGAAATGTGGAATCTTCTCCTTCATGCCCGTAAGGTTGAGGAACGAATAAAATCCAACTGAATTACTCAAGTGTAACGGGTTCTCCTCGTACGCACTCTCTCGTATAGATCTACCTTGCTTTGCAGCGGACGAAGCTGTCATCGCGTAGATCGGCTTCGAGATAATATCGAAGAGAGTTGAAAAGGGATGAGAAGAGGATGAGAGAGTTGAAGTAAGAAAAACGAACGCGATCTTTGGCCCAATATAACGGAGTGACTAGCTGCTCCTTAGAAATAGAATGAGAACGGCTTAAGTACGACCGGAGTTGTCGGATCTGTACGTTATAATACCTACTCGACGTTGTATATGGTTTATCTTTTTTTTTCCCCTTCATTTTGGTCTCCCAGCTGACCCCTTTCGTAGGCGGAGGAACTCGAAGGGATTACGACGTCTCGTGCTGTGGCGTCGCGACGTCGCGGCGTCATGACGTCGAAATGTCGAGCCACAGGATACGCCGTCGATTTTCTCAAAGTTCGGAGTCCTCTCCTTGCAGACAATATATTTTTCTACCCTGAAAACTACCGGCCGTCACATCGCCTGGCGGAAAATTAAAATTCGTAATTTTTTCGCAAAAAGCGTAACCAATTCCGTCTCATTAGTCGCGGAGGTCTAACTGCTGCAGACCAGCAACTAGACCTTAAAATTTGTACGTTGTTGTACGCGGGTAATACTTCTCGGAATGACTTTCGACTTTGGTGTTTCGTGTTTAAATTCGGCGACCGACTGTTCCACCGGGTAAGTTGAGCGGCGCTTGTGGTTACGGACTCTTTTCATGTTTGCCGAACAATTTCCGTTGATTGGAGGTGTTATAAGTTACAACCTAACGACTTAATGGACGCCTCGTATAATTTCCTGCGGGCTTCGGTCCTGCTGCTCTTTTCTTATCGTACCCACAGGTTCTTATTGGCCCCACCGTTCGGAGTAAATAACTAAACAAAAATGGCTTAGCGTTGAACCTTTTTAATTTTCATCAATTTATGGCACCTCTTCGAACCATTATATCGACGATTTTATACCTAGAAATGAACATACGTATTACCTTATACCTCCACAATATTCGCGAATATATAATTCCCGGAAGATCTGATCGTTCCACAAAATGCGGATCACGGGACTCAGGGTTTTGAATAATAGTCCAATAAACCGGCCATAAAATCGGCCGGAAAAGTAGTTTTTATTATAAGAAACGTCCGTTCGTTACGTTTTCTTATCCGTATAGTCCAACGGCGGCAAGGTGTTCGGCTTCCTCATCTAATCATCTCTGACTAACGAAGCTAGATTTCTTTGTCTTATGGATGGAAGAGTCGTATCGTCGCTTTGTACCAGCCGACTGAACGGTCTCAGCTCTCGAATATCTGCTATCCTTATTTCTCGATCCCCGTTGATGTCTTAATGAAGCAATCATCAAGACCCGAGCTGCGTCTCCTGCAGCAGGTACAAAGCCATATTGAACATCGGAAAAGGAAACACGAAGGGGTCCTGGTTCCATGTATTGGTACGCTCTCCAGGTACCTATGCACTACCTGGGCATTCAGAGGCGTCGATCGGGGCGTGTCTTCGGCCCTGGACTCAGAATTGTATAGAACTTCGCTTGCAGCAAGCATCCGCGTCTCTACGACCACTGACGCCTCTGACGTCTCCATCTTCTCATTCCCGAATAAGAAAAAATGCGACGGAGATCCACCGGATACAAAGAAAGTACTGATCTTAACTAGATCGCCCCAGAATCTTTAAACGATTTGTCTTACAATCGGAATCGTTCTTTAAGGACGATCAGTCGCTCAAAAGAAATGTAGAAATGCTGCAATTGTCGGTTCAGAAGAAGACTTCCGTTTTCTAACCAATCTAGCCGCGAATCTGTATTCGCAATATGTAAGGGTGCGCCTGAACTATTATCGTTAGTGAACTAAAAGCTGATCGGGCGTAGAGTGCAGTTAAAGGAAATGGGTGAGAGATAAAGTTAGTGGAACTAGAGTGGGTATTAATTCCATTAATTAGCGGTATTCTTGGTATGCGCTAGCGTGCCGTTAATTAACTTTATTTTTTGTTGATTTAAATGGAAATCAGAGTCTGATGTGCCGTGACTAAAACCACTTTTCCGACTGGTCGCCTAATCGTTACCTCCAGACTTATGTACCCAGCATCTCTCGCATGTGGCGACTCTCTGAACCAATTATTTTTAATATCGGACCAGTTTCTCTGACCGGTAATTTTACCCAGCTCTTTCGCCTTGCTTTACCTTTCCTTGCCTCGCTTTGCCTTGCTTTGCCTTGCTTTGCCTTGCGTGCAGCGTGAAGGACTCGCGCTTTCACCGCATGTCCGTTTCGGTTGACGGAACAGAAACTATTACCATTACGGTATCAGACACAGCTATAATACAGTACTTGACCGGTTATGTAGCAGGTAGATATTACGTGTACACATACATATTTAGGTACGCGTTTTGATAACTGCATTCTCGTACCTATATGTGAGGCCTACAAGCAGGTACGTATATTCCAGCCGACATAAAATAACCACAGATTATCCATGGGATATTTTTTTAACAAGATACATAAAGGTCCCCCTTTTCAAATGAAAGTACACACTTCGGTGAAGAGTATTCCTAGAATCTTCTGGTATACCTATTCCTATGTGGTATGTGTATTCTGAGGTTGTAATCAAATTTCATATGATCATCAGACATATGATACTCTAAGGATATTCTTTGAATTGTCAAATAGCTATAATTACCTGCGAAACATTCTGAAAGGAGTATTTATTGAATATTTTTTTATGCGTTTTTAGAATACTCTATCAGAAGATTGATATTCTAATATCATCTTAAAAATATTGTAGTTTTCGAGCATTCTGAAAATAAGACTTAGACTACACTAGCGATTATTCTATTGCAATCTTGCGTTAGTTTGGTAGAGATATGTAGTTGCTTTCGAGATTTTTTAAAGTCAAAATTGTGGCACTCTTGATTCTGCTCTAAAAAAGAATGAGATTCACTTTCGAGGAGCAAATTTTCACTCATGTGAAGAGTTGCACGATTTTCAATCTACATAATTTCCACGCGATTATTGATGAAGGATAACTCCTCGATAAAAAAGAATCGCAAGATATGCAAACGCAGATAATCTGAAAATCATTAAGGAAATGTCTATGGCGGTGAGAAATAACGCAATCGGTCGTTGATGTATATAATTAATTACATAATGAAGATTGGTGTAACGGCATAAGAGTACAGAACGAGGAGTCCAGAGAATTGTGGAAGGCGCTGATCATGAGCTAAAAAAAGAATATCTGAAGGCGTGTTGGGCGAAATTATGTTATTATTTATCAGGCCGACGCCAATTGCACGTTTTCTATATACTGCAGTTATTTATCGTAGGAATGTTCACCATTTAGCATTTTCATTTGCGGCGTGGACATTTTTCAGAAATGCAGTTGAAACCAGTAGAACTGGACGTATTTTTTTCCCACAAACTTTTATTAACTACTGAACTATAAATACTTCGGACTTTATAACGAAGTGATAACAGAAACCGTCGTCGGCTTAATACCACTGCTTAAATTTTTACTACACGAAAATATAAAATGTCATAGTTTAGTGAAATTACTCCTCCTCATTTTTTTTGACATTCTATTTCTTACGAGCAACGTTTTCCAGCCCCTAAATTCCGTCTCAGATTCGAACTGACTGATTTCAAATTGAAATATGCGTGCGACTATAGAGAAATATCAATTTTTTTGATCAGTTAATTCCTCTTCGAACAAAGCTCGAGCGTTCGGCTCGATCATGATTTTTTCGGCCCATTTTTTCGTCTTTTTTTTATTCATCATTCTTTTTTATACGCGTCTGCGTTGTGAGGCGAAGCTACGGCACGCTTTTATGTCTCAATTATACTTAGAGATTTCAGATAGGAGATTTATGGCTCGAAATTACAGCTTTGCTATGCAAATTGCAGCTTCCTATAATCACATGGTATACCCTTTGGCCACAGGAAATCGATACAACAGCTAAGTACGATCGAAATTCATGTTTTTTGTTGTTTAACATTGAAACCGAGAATCTTAGGTTTGCATTTTGAACCGAGAACCAAATTGAAAATCAAAAAAATTACAAAATTTCAAATGAATTATGCTAATGATTCAGTGTAAGTATTTCTATTCGTTAAACAGCCGACAGTATTGCCTGGTTCAAGCCTATCCCGATTGTTCTGGATCTTTCCTCGTGGATTTTACGTATTAACTCCACAACGGAGAAAGTCTCGATCATTGCCGATGAGATATCGACGCAGGATGACGTGAACAAAGCTCAGAACACGAAGCAGACTTGTTTCACATTTCTGTTTCGATTCCCAAGAGATTTGTTCGCGTCTCCCGCGAGAGGAAAGGAGACAAAGAGATATGGTCATCGATCGAAACGGATAGAAATAAGCGTCCGGTTATCCTCGTTGAGGAAGGTTGAGTTAGTTGAGCGCCTCTAAGTGTGTCCGTTGGACACCTCTGCATGAACACGGCGTCACCGCAGGGGTCCTTAGAGGGTTAGAGTTGGAGTTGGCTCCCGGCAGATGGGATTCGCTCCAGGAGACTCGGACCAGAATCCTTCTAGGAAAAGGAGAGTTCAATCGCCGATCTTTGTTTCATTACTATAAATTGCTAATCCAAGAAAAACAGCTCGACTAGTTACCAGCCATTCTTAGTAACCGATCCTTACGATTGTGAATCGAAAGAAGCCAAAAAATCTGCCGTGAAGAGGCATAAGAAATGTCATGCTGTTTATTGGAAAATCGCGATTCCACAGTGGATTTCTCTCGAATTGGTCCAACAGTTATCGAGCTAATTCAAGTCGTGATGGGATTTCAAATTGTTACTCCTGATACACTCGATTTCCAAATTGGGTTGTATTCAGGCGAAAAGCACGAGGTACTCATTCCTCACGATTGCGAATTGAAAAAGGCCGAAGGTCTGCTGTGGGTGAGAGTACGAAATTTTATGCTGCCTGAAGAAATACCAACCGATCAAATTTCATTTCCTACCGTTCCCGAACGTCTCAATAAATTTTTCTCGAGTTCAATACTAGATGTCCAAATTATTTGAGGCGAGTCTCTACCGAATTTCGTTGAAATTGTTCAACTCGTACCAAAGTAAATCGAGAGATGGACGGATGAAGAACGTGTGAAAGTGTCCCGCTTCCTTGGCGCGCTGAAGACCAATCTCGACGACCTTTTTTAATCATTCTATAAATCTAGTTAACTCGCGTATTGAAACCGTTCTTGAACCAGTGTTATAATGACCAATTAGCCATCGAGTCATAACTTTCTATACGCACAATGAAGCTCTTCGACACGTATGTGGTAAGTAATTGACTGTAATTACTCGTTTAGTACATGAGGGCTCGCGGTTTACGTATTATATTCATACGCTACTGCATACGTACGCGAACGTATGGCAATCTGTTAGAGCTGCATATTTCCCGTCATGCTTTGCCAAGAGCTACTGACGTCGACAGCGAGCGAACGATCGCATGGCACTCAAGTTTAATTGTCTAATTATCAGTTCTCAAAGCGCCATTGCTATCACCCTGCTGAATTAATATGTTAGACGCGGAGCAATTCCACGTCTGCTAATCACTTGACTCCGGAATTAATTCCATGGCAATTTTTTGAACCACCTCCTGCGCCAATTATCATTACGATTTACAAAAGATTTTTTTATTTCATCTTATTCTCAGGCCATAAACGGCCACCGGAAGTTCATTTCATCCACTTGGCGTCCGTCATTTACTTGACACGTGCCACTCCGATCGGTGGTTACGAACGATGAATAAAATTTTCTTACACCGGGGGGACACGTCGTGTTCCTTGAATCAAGTTCTAGAGCCGAACAATAGATCAAGCAAACTCCATCCCTCCGGAATGAGTTGGTCTTGAATAAGAGGCAGTAAGTAAGTGGTAATGATTAAGAATGCACACTAGCGCTTTGGTTCCCTCATTTGAATCGCTTAGTAAATCGGAGCACGCCAATCGTAACTTTAATCAGATTGATTTATTTATTGACATACCTAAGACTGCATAAATTTGTGCAGCAAGACGTGCATCGTAAGTAGTCGGCGATACTATCACCTGCGACTATGAGTTATACTCTTTCGATACTTCGAGGAAATTTAGAGAACACGTAGTGGAAGAGAGGGAGAAGAAGAGGGGCGTGAAAATAAATAAAACCGGAGACGTATGAGGCTAGAGTCGTAACATTACTTTTATTTTATCACACTCTCTGCGTACGTCTACCTATTGCTAGACGATGTGAGGGACTTGGAGAGCCCAGAAGAGTAGGTATCACTAATTCGTTTCCCAGTTCGACAGAGTGGCTCAATAATTGTCACCCTTCTCTTGTAAAAATATCATTTTTACTAACACGAGAAAAGAAATCGTAAATTTTAACTTCATTTCCCTTTATATTCATCGAACTAAAATAGTTTCGGTCGGTTTGCTCGGACGCGCATAAAATTTATTCATATGATAATCCCAACATCATTTTAACAATCATAATAACGCAGCGTGATTCTATACCGCTACTGACTCTATCACATCAAGCCAATCGAATCAGACATTTGATATGCCGTAGGGGGAAAGATGCCTAGATTAGGGCTGCAGAGAATATCTACGAACAAGTTTTATATCAGCGATAAAATACATCGAGGATGTCCAATGAATCGGCAAATCAGGTTATCTGATGGTGAGAGGAGACAGCTGGATGAACACGATCGTTGATATCGAATGGTACAGGAAATCTTGAAGTAGATATATTTAATCAATTAATCTCCCGTCCGGTTTATCGGTACTTCTCATTTTATCGCCCGTTAATACTTTTGCAACCAGTTCACGACCGGATGGAGATTTAAGGATTATTAGTCCCACACGTTCTTCCCTTCCTCTTCGGCTACTCGAATATCTCACACGTTGCAGCTGACACCATATAGTTAATTAGTTTTCAACTTCTTCAGCCCGACGTATTTTATACCTCTAATTTTATCGGCGAAATCCAATTAGTCGACTGCTGATATTTTACAATATTTACTCAATGATCATCGCTGGCAGTTCTCCCTGAAACTGAAAGTTTGTCGAGAAAAAAAAGGGTGAAAAAACACTCTAAGCTTCTGTCTCCTCCACCCGTTCGGTATACGTATAGTAAGCGAGAGAATATTTGAGCGAATGTTTGATCGTTGGCTTTAGGATGCGCGTGCCGCGGTTTGCTTAGGACACCTTTGCCTCCACGTTTTGCTTTCGGTGTTTTTTTTTCTTCATCTCTCTTGTCAGCTCTCAGCTCTCATCTTTCAGCTCTCTTCTGTTCTCTTTTCTTCCTTGACCACTACCACCACTACCTCAACTACTCCGTTCTATACGCTTCTACTCGGTCCTCCTTCTTCTGGTATAAGATGAGGTTTGTTTCGCTTCAGCTTCGTCGGGTTGGGTCTTGGGTCTGGGTCTGGGTCTCTGGGACCATTGTCCTGCCGAAGGCTCGAGCGCCCTACCAAAAAGAGATAGAACAGTCCCTTCCAAGGGGTTCTCAGTCCGTGTATACACTTCGTATGGACATGTAAGCTGGTACGCTTTCGGTGTAAGCATCTTTTCAAATTTCAACTTATACAGGGACTGTCAAAGTGTCGAAAGTCTTTTTTATTATATTTTGCTTTTTTATCATCCGTATGTGTAAAAAGGTTCACACTCGTACATATACAGGCTATACTAGGTATGTATTATCCTATCGTATCTCTTCGACGTAACTTGAGACGAACGAAATAAAACACGTGACGCCTTGACTTGACTTGACTCCGTTAGGGGTGCGATGAAGAAGAAGAGATTGGAGGACGCCAGATTTTCCTGTCAATCTTGATACTTGCTTCATACTTTAACGCGTACTTCACGGGCGTTAATACCAGTGATAAATTCACTTCGAGTTGAATAATTAAAAACCGAAATAAAACGATCGAATGTATAATTTATTTCACGCCAGACTTATCAGGTTTCACCGAGAGCATGAATTTAATGAATGTTCAAAAATCATTTATCTTGCTTTACGATGACTTATGGATAGACAGATTCTATGATTCTCCGGAGAAAAATTTAGCAGCCTCTGAAGCAGCTGCTCTAACTTGAAACTTAGCCAAATCTCGAATATGTCTGTGACATAAAAAAGATCGAAAGGTGTGAGGAAATTGGTACAAAAGATGGAAACGAGAGGTGAAATACTTATGGTTTTGGAGTAGATTTTCAACAATGAGTAAATTGAACGTAGTCTTTTCTCCGAAGCAGTTATACTCGTAGGTATTTCGTTCACTAGATCTCATACCTCTGTAGTGTCAACGGACTCGAGTCTCGTACGGGGTCCAGATGACGTTTCAAAATAACTTTCACGAAGCGCGAGGTACCGTAGTTTAAAAAGAGTCACCAAATATAAATTTACGAGAATTATACGGTGACACATATTCTGCACCATTACTCTCGTACCCTAATATCTGTATCACAGTATGAATATAAATATGAGTCTGGAGCTATAAATTTTGGTACCTCAGATCGTAAGGACGCAAATCTGAATACACACCTGCCTTCACCGCTACCTACTGCGACTAAAATCTTCTCGATCAAATATTGAAACGGTTCAAAAATATAACTGAGAACCCCGGGGCCCCGTTCCCTCGAAAAGAGGAGGGAAATGAGGGGATAAGAGGAGAGAGCTTCGTCCAAAGGCAGAGAGGCGGGTGGGCTCAGGGCCCAAGCGCTGGTATCTCAATCAGGCAAGGGCCACAGGTTGGGGCCCATGGACTCCTGCGGGCGGAATGGCGGGGGACGAAGAGTACGAGGAGTACGAGGAGGCCTCGACTCGAGACCCGACATCAACTCACAACTCAATCTAGTCCGTCAGAGTCCGCGGTGGAGTACGCACGCAAGATTTTTCTCCGCACTCTGCGTTTCGCACAGATCTTGTTTGATGCGAGATTTAAATTTTCCCGCGCAAAGTACCGCGATCAACATTTACAGCGATCGAATATTTGGATAGTTTTCAATTCTTACATTCGAAAGTTTGGTCGGTCTCTTTATTTCGGAATCCATCCAGAATTCTGTTTCGTGTTTACTTCTTCGAGACATTTTTTTAAACGCGTCAAACATCGGGGCGGGAAAAACTCCTGTTTTCAAAGTCAAGATCGATCGTTGAATCAAGACAAACCATAATACTTGGCACTGCAGTGATGGTGTAACAGTTGTGATAGTGTCTGCAGAAAACAATGTGATAGCGAAGACTAGAAAAATATAATCCGAGGTAAGGAAAGCTCCAAAGTCTGTAGAATTTGAATTAGAAAAAAAAAAAGAAAAAAGAATTCAAATCGGTAACTGCGTCTCAAACATTGAACAACTTCATTCTTATAGTATCTTCTCATTCACCGGTGTTAACAAATATTGTTAGTCTAGTAGAGATGATAATGATCGGGTAAACACTACACGCAAACAATTAGTTTCTACCTCGAGAGTAGAGAAACAAAATTAAGGTGCCTCCAGAAGACACACCTGAGATTATTGTGCAAACAATCGGTACACACACCGTGTTTAATTAGGTATATTTACTAAATGGTCGTCAAGCACGTAGCTAAAGCTTTGCGTGTCTTTAGGTCAACCCACGCTTTACTTAATTAACATCGGGATTAGTTACGACGTATGAGATATAGTTTACTCAACAATTCAATAGAGTAACTGTAGTCTGATGAATGGCAATTGAAAGCACATGCATTGCACGCATGGAAAGAAAAGAAGGCGAAAGGATTGGATGTGAGAGATTGATCAGTGTCATTGTCGCTATTGTAAGCAATAACAATCGCAAGCGTATAAAACGATTAAACATTCGGTGGTTTAATGACAGCAATTTGTCATTGTCATCGCAGTTTCGATCGATCGGTACGAGCCAATCATCGATCAACAAAGCGAGCTGACTGATTTGCATAATTTGTTAATTATTAATAAACGCAATGACACAACCATCGAACGAGCTGTGTTATGCAAACACATCGAATGCATTAACGAGCTGGGCTTGCGGGTCCCTGGAATATTAATTTGATTAGATTTTCTCGACGCATAAACGATCATTGGTGAACGCTGAAACGTCTCGAACTGCGTGACGTCAATCGACGTATTAAAATTCGTCAAGAGTTTCATTCGTGAAGGATCAGTCCAACTCTGATTTAAAAACCACGACACGTATTTGCCAAGGTCTCTAATGGTCGAATAGCGCGAAATTTGAAACTCTTCAAGATGAGCTGCACAGGTGAAAATTAATATGCAGACATCATTTTTTGGTCGGGTGAAAATGGTTCGGTATAAATTTTCTCCATGTTTATAAGATTAGAAACACATATGTCCATCTTGGGGCGTGACTGCGGTAAGAATCGGTGAACACGTCGGTTTAAGAATTTCCGATAAATCCATCGTTAAAAGTAGCGTAGTACCGAGAGGATAACTAAGAAGAGAAGAGGAAGGAAGAGCGAAGTGAAGTGAAGACAGACAACAGAAAGAGAGGCAATGTCCGTGGCGCTCGTTAGCCAAGGGACGGGCGAGAATCGAGATAAATTTATGTGTTCTCGTGCTAATGAACTTGATCCACATCTCCGACTAACGTCCAGACTCACTCTTCGAGAGAGAACTGTATATAAGGAGAGAAGTTCCGTGACTCGTGACTCGCGACTCGTGACTCGTGACTCGTGACAGCTTCGGTGCTTCAGACATAACTTATTCCTGACTCGCCGCTTCCTGGGCACACGCGTATGTGTCCACATCCTCGCAAAGTACAAGCGTTTACCTTACGTTTGTTCCTTTATTTCTTCGTTTATACCTTTCACATCTCATTCTACTTGCATACCAGCTGCTGCTAACCATCACTTTCCGTAGAATTGCACTGCTATACATTTTTTAATGGATAAATTACAGATCACTGGTACCACTTGGTTCTTAAGTCTTATGACTCGATTTCTCTTCGCTTGATCTCCTCGAGTGGCCAACACGGATGTAGATAATCGTACCTACGGTCACTACTTTGCTGGTCTTTCTCTCTCGGATCCTTTACTCTTCTTTTGTCCAGCTTTTTTTCTTCTTATATCTGTACGCCAGTACTTCGAAAGTATGATACTCTCTGACTCGTTCCTTGATGGGCACTTTGTCAGAGAACGCAATAAACCCTATATATCTGTGCCCGTTGCACTCTCAGCTTTGAATCCTGGTGCAGCAACACCGTGTGGGCGTGAGTCCGAAGTGACGTTGTTAAAAATCGAGGAAATCAACTGCACTCGAGTACATAAGGTCGTTCCCATCTAGATTCAATCTCAACGCGGATGTCCACCCACGCTTTTCACTGTGTTTACGTTTCCTTGAGCCTCTGCCGAGTAACTGGTTTCTGAATAAGAAAGTGATCAGACCGTTCTCTGCAGGGCTCTGAAACAGCACTGCAGTCCTCGAGGGAGGCTGATTATTCGCGCCAATCGCGACGATCGAGACGTCATCGAATCCATTACCCGCCTCAATAAAACTTGCCAACCAGCTGAAGAAGGAGGAAAAAGTTGCCCGACGAGAACTGATCACTGCCACAAGGGATCCCCTCATTTTATACATCATACAGGCTGAATTCGCAATTACCAATGAGATGATGAATACTTCATCATGGTTCGTTAGTCACCACCGAAAGAAGGGAGAGAATGTTTGTCGTAGGAATAATTCCTTGTCATTTATTTTTCCAAGTCAAGAGGGGTACAAGTCTTTTCTAGAATGATGCCGTGTGTATGCACCTATAATCGGGATCGGCGTGAGGTATAATGCTCAGGTCTTTGAGCGCCCCCGGAAATGACGTTGCACCACTGCACGATTTCTTCTCACGATCAGTATTATAACGCCTTCATTTGTTGCTTTCAAATTTTAACTTCCAATGGTGAAGTTCTCTTCTTTTTGGATTCCACTTCCTCCGGATGGTTGTAGCTGGTCTTGAGGTCGAGGTAGGGGTTGATAATCCTTGATGTTGACTCTGAGACACGGCGCCATATGTTTTTAATAATAAAGCCTGAAGTCTCCTCAGTTTGGTAGCCATGTTTAGGTGGCCTCTCTTTCTTCTTCAATTCTGCCAGTCTACAACCGGTGGGATGCTGCAGGCTAGACTATCTAAGCCCCTGGCGTGACTAGAGATAAAACCCTTTCCGAAAAGAAAACAAAATGATGATGAAAAGAAATCTTTATAAATATTCCACGGAATTCACGGAGGTCATTTTCTCCGTTTTAAATCCTTCCTGCACGAGTGTAGGTATCGTACCCTGCAAGAACTCATTCCGTTCACCTTTTTCTCACCGGTCTCACTAAGTTCTTGACGTTTGATGGATACCTATTGATTCCACTGACAGAACATCCCATGTTTCTTGGACACATGCGACTATTCGATGTAATATATATTGTATAAAATTTCGATTCTTGTTAACTCACCAGGTTATATACAGACGATTAACGAGTCTAGACAAGGTACAAGACTATAGCTATACCAGACCAAGATATGATCATTAATCGGCATAATAATCTCATTAAAAACTTATAAATAGTTGATATATCCCTTGCTCTGTTTATAATTCCACATATCTTGTATTGCCTTGTATAAAATATAACTTGGGTGATTCCCCGAGTTGAAAACGAGACGCTAAATGACCTTGACTAAATCCAACAGACGCCTCTTTGTAGTACAAAGACAGGGAATCTTAACGGAGACATCTTTGAAGAGGCTTTCTGAGATCGGGTGATTAATACTTCCTTCTATGTCTCGCGCATGACTCCTCAGCGGAACTTTGAATGAAAGACGAGACAACGTCGGCTCTGTTAATGTCTGGACTACGGGTCGTCTGCCGCTAAGATAATCGCAATGTCTTTGAAACTTAGAGAAAGAGGGATAGGAATTAATCTGCGAGATGATTCAATCATGTAGTTAATTACTCCTTGGCTAACAAATGGTTCACTACTTTTCGCGAGAATATCTCTTTGGTTTCACTACAGCAAAAAAAAAGAAAAAAAAAAAAGGTTTCAGCCCCTGCAGCAGTCATGAAACTATATTTATTGCGTCGTTCTAAGAGATGTGACTTTGGGCCGTTGAAACTTTCAAACAAACATCGAGTGGAAAAATGTGTAAAAAATTTGTCAGGTGGACGAAGAGCCTTCTTCGAGGCTGGCCGCGTGCCAGGAGGCGTCGTCACGCGTGCAGACCGCAGCCTCCACAGACGTCGGTGGCGTCTGAGGGGTCGGCAAGACAAACAGAGGAACGGAACGATTTGTTTGCGTCCCAATGAGATTCATCACCGCTCGAGTAGTTAGTCGAGTAGCTAATTCCTCCTTCCACCATCCAACATCCACTGCAGCGGTATACCCGCTACTCCTCTTTAACTTCCACTCGCTTTACTCGCCCAGAGCTAATATTTACATCCCGCTAACGACTACCTCAAATATTGTAAAACACTCGACGTATGTACTCGACGCCACCGAAGATGGTGACGATAGGATAGACCTTCAACCGCTGCTAAATAGATGAAGAAATATTTGAATAACTACTCCGCAAATCGTTTAAACTGTAGTGGAACCTATTATCATAACTGAAGATGTACACACGTATATATGTGTTATGTCTAGATCAGGTGATAAACTAAACAAATCGATTTGAGTCCAATATCTTTCGCCAGCGAAATTACTTATCACTCGATCGGTATATGGTTCCAATTAATTAGCGGGATCTGAATGATTCCCTGTGAGCTACTGGCGAACAATTCAACCCCTGATATTTCGTGGCCAAACCTGGGCCTCGTACCTATGGAACCAAACAACGTTGAGAAACTTCTCTGGGCTCTTGGGCCTGCTGGACCTTCAGGCCTCTGAATCGACCCACCAGGACGGTACAGACGTGGCAACGAGGGACAGATGGTCGGCTCCAAAGTCCCAGTGATCTCCAACTCGCCCTCTCTTCGTTTTAACACAGCGCAAACAACACTTGTTGTCCTGTCATTAGGGCCCGAAACCTCCCTCGTTGAGTAATCAATCTTCTCCTCTTCTGAGATGCGATAATTATACATCGGTTTCAGACTTTTTGCACACTCAGAGAATCCAACGGTTCGAAGAAGTCAAACAAGAAAAAAATGTTCACCTACTGTTTGGAACCTCAAATAAAGCTCTGGAATAAGACGTTAGCATGGAACAGAAAGAACCGGCTGTTCAGGCCACTATTGGAGCCCCAGCCCAAACCTCCTAACAAGTCGTTTGGTTGAGACTTCCCTGCAGGAATTGGAAGTCCTTAACAGGACCAAAAAGTGGGCCAGTCCTATTTGACTGGGAGTGGTGCTGGTTCTGAAGAAGAGAGGAAACCTTAGCCCACCATGTGGTACACCGGACACGTGGCTAACCGAAATAAAAGTCGCTGAGCTTCGTGCTCAGACATCTGAGTGTCTGGGGTGTTCACTGAACGCTGGTCTCATTATTAGTCATCGTTTATTTGCTTTTACAATGCGTTGGAGGGAAAATGGGATTTCCTAGTTCTTTTCGAGAGGTTCTTCCAACGGCTGAATTGTGACGATCGTCTTCCTCGTCTTCGCCTTCGTCTTATTTTCACTTAAATAAATTGGAGATCAGAGAATAGTCGACAGAATCTAAAAAGAGAAATCATGTGATGTGAGGAGCCACTTCGCTTTGTCAAAGACGTTCGACCTAATAAACTTAATCTTGATTCATTTAGGACTCTAGGAGGTTTGGATCAGGTTTGCTTATACAACTACGTCAAGCTCAAGAAAACACTAAATTGAGCGCTGAAATTTATGCCATGAGTCGACTCCCTTGGAGACGACGCTAATGAGCAATTTAGGTTTTACTGAACAACTCAGAGTACGTTTAGAGCCGTTTTCTGACCAGTTTTATTATGACTAGGCCGCGTTCGTAAATCTACATTGTTATACAACTTGGTGTAGGATATATCAATAGATAGAAATATGAAAAAGCGATGACTGCCGATTGTCCAGAGAATTATTAAGACGTCGATAGTGAAGTTCAAGTTAATTTTTCTTTGAATCAGTAATAACATATGATTTGAAAAGCCAATCGGCTTGACAAGTTTTATAAATTATTCTGGTCACAAATTTCGTCGCACTTTGTTGCCATCGAATTTATACCTATATATAAGTTTTCTAAATTACGTTCCCCGTTAGCCGTTACAAATCTCTCTCAACGCAACGGTACGGCCTTGCGTGAAGCATCGGATGTCAGCTGACTATTTATGACATCTCTAACGTCGACGTATTTTTTAACGTATTCAACTCTGTAGTCGTCGTAGTAAGTCTCGAACGAATTCAACTGAAGAATATGAGGTAATTACAACCCCTGACCCTCATACCGCATATATCCCATGCAACTGAGAAATGAACCGACCAAAAGACGCGCGAGGCCACGAGGGTTATTTGAATTTTTGACATCATTCAAAACCCTGACAACAAAGACTTCTTCCTTCTCCTCTTTCTCAAACTCCAACCGCTCACAAGCCTTCCTTCTATTCGTGGATGACGTATTTTTAGCGTTTAACTTCCAAGTGCCTATGGCGGTGGCTTTCTGAGACTACAGCCTGACGGAGCTCGTCTCGCATATCGGAAGCTGTGCCAAGCATTGATAAGATTTGTATTTCATGCTTCGTGAATCTAAATCCATGTATGTACTACATATAGACATACACGAAGAGGAGAGGAACAAATGGATCCACATGTCTCTATAGGTGAACGGATCGAGTTTCGCGCCTGACGCAAATTGCCTGTCCCGCTTAGCTCTGCTCTGGTTTGCTTTGGTTTGCTCCGCTGGTCTGAGAGCAGGAGATTACATCTGTGTCGGCTAAGGGCAGAATGACCAGATTAATTTGCTCGTACAGCAAAAACGTCCGTAATCAACTCGACTGGCGAGCAAACGAGAATGCGCTGCAGTGAAGCGGACACTTGCACGTACGCAGACGCCACACTTGATGGACATTGCAAGCACCCATACGAAGTATCATTTAATGTGTAGGTACACGTATATCTCAGGGTTTAAATAACCGTGAAGTGTAAACGGTTGATAGTGATATTTATCTATATATGTTAGCTGCAGATCATTGCGTGTCATAAATCGTGAACACTTCGGGTAATATACATACGTTAGCTAATGATATGAGATATATAACAACTGATACTCACTTCGAACTGACAGCTGTCAATCCCACGCTGACCTAGACTATCGATAAGCCGATGGCATAAGCGGAAACTCGGTCAAAGAACCGAGAGAACGTATCATGTGGTACGGAGTGCCGAGATATTGAAGAATGAGTTTTTAAATTGATTGGGCAATCACCCCACGATTTTTTTCATTATTTTGAAAAATCGATGCAAAATTTCGAAACGTTCCGACATAAATTGACCAAAATTTAATGTCTGTATATTCAAAGCTGAGAAAAATGCGTTCCACCGTTGGCACACCTTCTAATTTCGATATGACTGAATAGATTTACGTGATTTTGACGACAACGTCTGTTTTGGAATTTGATAATAAAGTTTTGAAGCGAACGTATCCGACGTGGTAGTTTTATTTTCAAAGAACCAAAAATGTTGAAATTCGCGTAATTCTGTCAATTTGGCGTATCAGAATTTGCGAGCTATTATACTGAAAACTTGGCTTAAAAATGATTCCTTATAATATGGTGGGAATGTTAATCTGTTGCACAAACACGTTCAATTAAAATGGAAGAAAATTTTGTGTCGGCTTTCTCAGATATGCAAAATATGTTAAAATTAACACACTTTTTCCATCTGTGTATACGCATAAATGAAAGTTGTTTTAGCTTTGCAGCAGCTGTAATAAAATATACTACCATTCATTTTCGAACGCTTTTTGACATCCTTATAGATACTATTCGAATAACTTCCACTTTCTCGGGGACGGTTTTAATCAAAAAGAAACACGAAATTCGAGAATCGAGATCATGCTGAATACTCTTTCATTGATCGAAGACCAATCGACCGATTTCCATTGATCACCGATGGACCGATTTAATTTCTATTCAATTTCGATTTACCACATCGCGCTCTCAACATGTATACGAGAAATGCTGTACGTGATAAGAGACAATCGTATGCGGGCCATTGAGGCCATTATCGTAAGTCGAGGCTGGTTCGTGCTGCGAAACACGTAGCTCCGCAAAGTCTCGTTTACATAAAGCAATCTTTATGATGTAACGTCTATATATTACCGTGCCGATTCACCAGAGTGATATTTATTGTATATTTGAAACACATTTGCCGCGAGTTCTTCGAAGACGAGAAACTCGCACTGGAGAGACCCGTGGCATTGCATAGTTTCGCCTTCACCTTAAACTTAACGATAAATTAAAGTGGAAGTGGAAGTGGACAAGACTTCACGTGACATTATACATACCACCGAAACTACCGGTTTTTAACTCGTACGAGCTTCCCATATACTATAGGTACGTCTTCATCTACCTCGATTTATTCATTACTTTTTATCTCTTTTTCAATGATTCCTCATTTACACACGCTAGTACCGCAGTGATATTTTAGTAGGTACTTACACAGATCACTTTTAAAAATCTCACTCATCGGTACTACTGTGCAACATATGAGTGTCTCTGCACTAATCCTTATGAAAAATCATTTTAAACAAACACCTGTACAAATCGTCTCTATTGCCGCAGAATTCGACCATTATAGTGTTATGCTAGAATTATCTGCAATAATATTAGCATACTTCCAAGTATACTGTGGAACCTGAATATAGATAGTATCGATTCCTTCGAAAGGCATGTTTTAGGATCTAACTAATCGTAAGTCCATCTCTGCTATTCGAAAGACGAATAACCAGAAGGCCTTATGAGCTATGGGTATAACAGGTACTTTGACTCTGACCTGATGATTTTTTTTTTAGTTTTCAGACAATTTTTCCGTGTCTCGATCCGTTTAATATGACCCAATCGTTGTTAAAGAAACAGCTTTATTATGTTAAACTTTTTCCTTTAGACGAAGAACAAGCGCATAACATGTTCTCCCAGCGATTGTCTAATGAAGAGACTTCATTGGCGTTATTATTGGTGATCTTTGCTTAATTTAACTTATTGACGAAAATTCAAGACACGAAATCTAACAAAAACTTATTTGTCTGTTTTCCGCAAGATATGTTTCGTGGCGTGAAAAGTCTGGATACCGCTTTGGTCTCCTTGATTCTGTTGGCCGTCTGTACAACAAGTACCTTTGCTGCAATGAGCTGCGCGGATGCCAGGCTCCGTTGCGCTTACAGATCCGGGTGCGGCGGAGCTCTCCAACATTACCTGACCAGATGTTCTGCCGTATTAAGGGGTGCCGTTGGGAGTTGTCCTGAAATATGTCTTCACGCCCTGGTCGCCCTTACCAGTACCGACGAAGGAAAAGAACTGATGACCGTAAGTCGACGAGGTTTCTAACATAAACGCAAAGAAAAAGTAAAAAACCTATCATACAGAGACGAAATTATTTGAGTTTGCAAATCCAGAAGTGCTAAATCTCGCGAATTTCAATTTTCAGTGCGACTGTGCCCCGGACGATCATCTCTGTGTACAGTCTAAGCAGGGGGTCGAAGTCTGCAGGCCATCGGTTATGTCAGAGATGAATAATACTAGGATATCGTGCCGAATGGCAACGTGGATTTGCAACGCCGATGCGCTTTGTTCAAAGGCTTTGGAGTGGTACAACCATCACTGTAAGAGGATGTTCCATGGAAAGAAATGCACACACAGGTAAGCCATGGTCGATGGATTTAATTGGACGAGAAGAAATGGTTATCGAACGCTGCTGAGAATTTTTCTGATGAATTTTGTATCCCTTCTCTCCACAGATGTAGTAATTCGATCGAGATTTTGAGGCGTCAGGAAAAGGCCGCAAAATTAAAGACGTGCGTTTGCGACGGGGCCGAAGACTACGACTGCAAAGGTATTCATCGTAACATGAACTGGCTCTGCTTCGGAAATGACTACCACGACACGAAGAAGATCTTTGACGATAATCAAACGAACGCGATACCAAGGAGTAACGCAAACGGTCGGGACACCAGCGTCGCGACGTTCGTTGGACGGACAATGCTGACCTTGACGTCGGCCTTACTGCTACCACTGCTCGCCAGATAATAAGGTGATTTTCCAAGGATCTAGATCTTTGATATATATGAAAAAGAAGAAAGAATCTCAGGAGATCGTGTGAAATCTTGTTTTGGGGGGTCATCTAATCGTCAGATTAAAAAAAACCGGAAACTTTCGTTGATTCTCTTCCTTTTCACCCTCCGATGTTTACGGCTCATTTTAACGACACGATATACTATAGTAGTGCTATTCCTCGTTCTAAAATATTTATCACAGCAGTAAAATCCGGGTAAAATTCTAGTCCTCAACGACAAGAATAGACCGTGACGATGTCTGGCTCTACGAGCTTCCACCGGTCTGAAAAGGGTTGGTTGTCCTTTACCGCACGAGAGAAATAGTATTTTCGATTATTTTGAAAAAGAATTTGCATGAGGGTGACTGGTGAGGTAGACGTCGGAGTTGAATACGACCGACAAAAGAAAGAAAAAAAAAGAGACAAAGAGAAGAAAAAAAATCGCAAGACTTTAACGGGCGGAGACATTTTTTAAGTCGTAAACGCAAAGCGGATCCCGCAACAACTCGCAGTTGCGGCATTATTCAGCGTACTATGGTACGGTACGACGAGTGACATAAATCACCCGCGCAGATCCACGGATTAAAAACGCTGCGGAGAAATCTTGACGACCGGCGAACGAGAGACGGACGGACGGAAATAAGTATGCGTAGGTATATTCGTGTGCTGCGTTTATACCACGAGAATAAGAGGACGCGATCGTAAGCTGTATAGGGACGTAGTAATAATGCATCTGGGTATATGTGTGGATATATATATACATATATATATATATATATATATACATGTATATGTATATGTATATTCGTTAGGACGTGGGCAGAGCAGAGGTAGGTAGGTAGCTTCTGGGTTTTCTCGTTGAAATCGCGCCTCACACGGAGCTGAAAAAGTTTTGACCAACTTTCGAAAACTCAGAAGTTGATCCAGCCGCCCTGCAGCATCGCGTTTGACTTCCTGTTCGTATTTCGGCTCTGTCTCCGCACTCCTTTTTCTCTAATTCGCTCTTTCCGGTAGGACACCTGCTCCCGCGTGGCCAGAAGCGTTCTTTCCTTCCTTTTTTCGCTTTATTTTATCTCCACTTATTACTTCCTTACTTTGCTTCTAAGAAAAGCTTTTGAACAATACATGAAGCTAATCTCTTCGAGCGAACAAATTTTCATAAAGAAAATTCAAAGTTACAATCCAAATCAGTCTTGGCCCCGGGCGGTTAATTCTTCGGAGTAAAACTGCCACCATATTCTCAGTTCTGCCCTTTTTCCTTTTCCCTCGACCCTTTCGTCGGCACACAATGAATCCTTCTCCTGACCCGGAGCTGGAATCGAGGACCCGGACTGATCGAAATCAATTCGAACTTGTCATAACTATGTCCTAATCACTTGAAGAGCTGAGGCGATTACAGGCGTATAAGAAGGCTCAGCGCAGCAGTGCAATTTGGCGAACGTATACGAGAACACCTCGTTATTCATTTACACGCCTTTTATTGCGTGTCATTAATGTATCAGTGCTTATAAATTCTTATCCTTATGGCATTTCGATTCTCCTTTTTTAACTCGTGTAAAAAACCTTCGATGACAGAGCTCGGCGACTGGCGAGTGTAATTTAGACCTAACAGTGTACAAGTCGTAGGTGGCTGCTGTGCGAAAACATTCTCTCAGGCTTTGTACGTACGGCTGTCTCTCTTCTTCTTACAATCTTACCTTCGCAGCATTCTGCCTCGCGAAAGGCTCCGTGCCAAATCTTACGTCCCGTGAATAATCTGGTAATTTCCGACGGTGTCGAGCGGATTTTTTTGCGCAGACCGAGACACGTCCATTAAACTCATAAAGCCCTAGTTTAGTCGATACATCAACGCGTACCTATACCTACACAGTTTCGCCAGCGTTCGAAAATTCCCCAAAAAATGATGAAAATCTTTAATTCCGGTTCATTTTTCTTCAGGAATGAATCGGAATGATGAAATCAAGTTGTCGTTCGATACTACCGTTCGGTACATGTCTTTTTTTTCCTCGCTAAATTCTTGTCTTCAATGTGTATATGGGTTTGGGACCAAGGTGACGTAATTCTTGACTTTAGACCTTTAGGAGACGCGGAGAAGGTCTAGAGCCCGGACACGGTGCGTTAAGCGTCCGTTTACTTTCGGATTTCAAATAACTTTACTGTTTTCTTTCGTTTTACAGACGACAGAGAGGCAGAAGGATGAATTCTCAAACAGTATTCCGCGAGTGAAGACCAAAGACTCAAAAGATTACCAGATTAGTGCGTTTAGCAAGGCGATGGGAGAGCCGATACCTCGCCGCCTGCAGGTGTTAGAAGACGAATAGTATACGATGAAGCTGAGAATAATATATGCGGTTGAATGCGGCAAAACAATTGAAGTAACGAGAGAGAGAGAAAAAGAAACGAGAAAAGATAAGATTAAATTGTTTATCTTCTACGGAGGATCTTGCGGCGAATAACGAGATGATAAAAATCGCAGCAAGATCGAAGCTTCAAACTCAACTAGGGCAGAATTTTTTCTATAATGTAAATTAATAAGTGTATCATAAAGTTTTAAATAATTATTATAATAATTTAATTTATGTCGAGTGATTTGCGAGTGAGAATATACTTGCGTATGTAAATAGATAAAAATTACAATTGGGTGTCAATTAAGAAGAATATACAGTTGCTTTTTGTTTAAACAACAAAGAGTAAAGAACCTCAAAGATCCTCAAGCGTTTAAAGGCCAAACCTATACAATACTCTTACAGGGGATGAATTTTACAAATCCCTGTCAAACAATCCTAACAATAAATTAGGATGAAACCAAAATCAAACAGCCTAATTTAACAACGAATTTTCCAATCACATCAAGCAGCTGGGACAACTGTACAACAAAGATAATAAGAATAAATATAAGAATAGTTAAAGTATTTAATTGAAATAAAAATACTTCTTGCCAAAATTAACCCGTTATTCTATTCATTTCACTAGATATTCGAATTTATCATTTTTCAGCCCTTTACCTTTCTCTATAAAGATAATAGCGGAAGGGACTGAATATTTTATACAGGGGCTAAAACGATCGTGAAACTTTCTGCAACACATTATACGGTGTTGTTGTTGTTCTTGTTCGCTTGTGCTTGGTTCTCCAACCAGGAGCTAAGTTCCTCGCACACGGGGATCCACCCTGTGCTCGAATCGGCCACACACGTCGGTCTCGACCGTTTGGCTGCCGTCTCGGCGTCGCCCTGGGCGCGATCGCCTCGTAGTAGGTAGTACCAGTTTTGAACGGTGGATTAGGTTAAATTAGGTGGGGTCGAAAGTAATGTACTAATATCCAGCTTCGCGCGATATTTAACTATTTTTCATTGCATCGATCACGTGTTCGTTGATTGATTAGCATTACTTCTGAGGGAGAGAGAATCGGCAATCCGAAGTCCTGACGATTTTCACCGCTTGTTAAACAACCGGATAAATATCACGGTGACAATAATAATGACAACTAGCAAAGGTTCTCTTCTGGAGATAAAGATTTCCTCATTTAAGGATCCTCGCGGCTCGGCCTCAAGGATGAAACGGTCTTCCGGGTAGGAATTTTCTCCGAACGTACAGCGGCTGCAGCTCCTAAGCTCCCCGGATCTCTGCAGTCTCTACAAGCGCGTAATTAGCCCGCAAGTAGTACCCTGTATACCAAAGAGATTGTGGAGTCTGGAGCCCCCCGAGGATCCATTCGTCCGAGAAGATCCAGTGCTAGGAGCAGCGACGTCAAGAGCCAAGACTCTGGTGGATGGAGAGCAGCCAGCATCAAGGTGGGTGGTCCAGCACAGGGCCTCCGGCGCCCTCCCCGCGCCACCCCTCGTCCCTATATTCGTCCTCGTCGCACCCGCGTGGCTCTTCGTTCATCCAGCGTGCCTACAACGTGTGTGGCCGACACTAGCATCTCTCTTCCACACTCTTTCGTCGAGGCCTTCTCTCGCCCGCCAGGAGTAGGGAAACGAGCTGAATCTCACCGTGTCTCGTGTCTCGTGTCCCGTGTCCCTGTCCCTGTCCCGGGTGTTGCTCAGAGCACGTGGTGTACGTCCCCAAACCGAAGGGTTCAACTCCGAATCCAACTCGGACATGTGGATGGAGTATTTTAGGCGATGTATTTGACGGACTATGCATCCTGACTTTCGATTTCGGTCGAGATTTGATGACCTCATTATGAAAGACACGATGCCTCATAGTTGAGCTTATGTTAGAAAAATCTTCCAGTGATGTAAGGGCTTTTTTTTCATGGAGTACCGAAATTTGACAATTTTGATTGGGTGAAAGTAATCAGGATTTTTAGATCGATTGATTCAGTCTAGCAAAGGAGTTCTTGATGTATCGATATTGCATAGTGCAGTGACAGAAATGGACCACCTCTCGCAGCTTCGAAGCACTCAGCGATCTCGGCACAGCATTTCAATGTTGGTCAAATTCCTCTTCCGTTAATTATACGTGAACGTCTGCAGCAAGGAGCTGGATCCCGTTGCCAGGGCTAGTCCGAAAGTGACAGAACCGTTTTGAAATCCGCTACAGTGTCGCGAGAGGAAGATAAACGGGGGGATACAGGTACGGTGAAGGTAGGAGCGGAAGAAGAGGAGAAGAAGAAGAAGAAGAAGGAGGAGGAGGAGGAGGAGGAGGAGGAGGAGGATACGAAGAAGAAGAAGCTGAGCAGAAGGTATCCGCGGTAGCCTGGGCCGTATCATTACGCCCGCCGTGCACCGCTGAGTTCGCTGCATTCAACTTCGTTAATCTTGATTTGATGTCGGACGAATGCTGGTTTAAACGCGGTAGTAGCAGCTGCGCTATATAACCTTTTAGACTCTTCTTCACCGTGAAAGAGTCAATTTCTCCGTATCTTTTAAAAGCCGAAAAATCTTCGCGAGTTTCCCAAAGTCCGTATAGCAACCTGCTACCATAGATCACGCGGATGAGTCAGTGGGTAGGTATATAGGTGACGTAAATTTATACCAATATGTATTCTACTTTGACGTCGGTTTTTTATAAACCTAATTTACTCCATCCGTTGCAGATCATATTCTTTCGCGAGGTATTTTATCCTCACAATTTTACAGCCATTTTATCTCCCAATAAATCACCGACTTTGGTATGCCGCTGGGCGAAAATACAATTCTTGTTTACCCGTTTTCGTTATAGACCTTTGCACTGCCTGAACATGAAAAAGTGTTTAAATACTAAAAATGGAAAGAAAAAAAAAACTGGAGCAGATATTCCATCAGTCCCAAAAACAAAAAAAAAAAGCGCTGTGAAACGATTATCTCTTCCCTCAATATGAAGAGATACTCAAGGTGTGCGGGGTGGATACCCATGGGGTGTTTTTCCCCCAGGAAGCGGAAGCTGACGTGGTTCATCCTTGTGTACGACTGGTTTTTGTGAAATTTATGAGACACTATGGAAATAATAACATATTTCCGGTCTTTCCAGTACCTAGCCGAATCGTTGTAACTTGCAGAAGCCTCCAAGAAAGTACTATGATGTCCTTTTTTGTAAAGTTTTCAGAGCTATTCGCCGTGACGATCTTGCAGCTCGGTTAGATAACGAGCGTTCTTACTACTGTCCTGAAAGTGGAAAGTGGAAACCGCGCACCACCATCTCACTGAAGGACTTTGTGTACAGAGTATTTTGTAAAAACTCTCCGTCACGAGGTGTGCTTCTATACACTCCTCTTCCTTCCTTCGCTCTCCGATTACATGAGGGCGCATCCCATGAATCGTGGATGGTCCAGACCCGCGCGAGTCCTTTTGTACGTTCTCGAGTTGCAATTCCTCCCTATTTCTCACTCTCTGGTCTATCTCTACGTTTATGCGGGCCTCGGGGCAGGTTGACGTCGTTGGAGGTTCCTCTTTGTCAATATACGCTTTCCGGATCCGATCAAAATAAATACCTACACAGACTATCGGTCGCGTTGTACTAAAACCGGAAATGCGATGGATCCTGATGGAAAGACAAGCCGAAGACCAAAAACCTCCGTTTGTTTCGGTTGATTGCTTCAAAAATTTCTGCTTCCAAACTTCTTCACTTTTTTAGAGTTTCCAGAGCAAAAATTCAATGCTTTCATGCCCGTAATTTAATTGTTCAATTTCAGACTCGCTTCCTGCAAAAGTCCTTCGGTTTAAGTTACAATAATGCAGAGAATAGGTGTGCCATAATCTCTTCGTGGATTATTGGTAAATGAGGCCGCAAAATGGGATAATGAGTGACGCACGTCAACGACCGAAGTTGAATCTGATGAACCGTAAGCGCGAACACGCGTTCGTTACTGAAGTGCAATAGGGCGTGTAATTAAGGTGGACAAGAAATGACGAGGGCTTGCCTCACGATTTGCGCTGTTAGTTCCAATAATAGAGCTAGCTTGTCGGTTATAGTTTATGTGCATAAACATATATTACAGGGAGTTTATGTGGCAAGGGGTGAAGATGTTGATTGCTTTTTCCCCATGCGTAGACAGTCGGCGATGCGTGGTATACCCTGCGGATCACGCGTCTGCAAAAGGCTGTAGCGTCACACCCCACGTGAAATTGAATCCAATTGAGATGTAATGGGATCGATGCCAGCACTGCGCCACCAAACAACTTTACGTCGATAAGCACATCGATAAATTTATATCTGTAGCTGCTTAATAAAAAAAGAATCTGCAATTTTCCCGGTGTTGCACCCCTCAAATCAAGTGTTTATAGTTTGCAGTTTGAAATTGAAAGCCCCAAGGTTTCGAGTATAGCAGAAATTTCCGTTTGGAAGTGCCTCGTTCTCAAAGATGGCCTTAAGAATGTTAAATTATGAAATTTCTGTTCAGAATTATGTTCTTCTTCATTCTGGCCATTTGACTATAAAAAAACTTGACTCTCACCAGGAATTTGATTGCGATATTTATACAAAAATTGCCATCCACAGGCCTCGCAGATTTCAGTTTCACTTTTTTATTTTGTAAACGCCTTGTAAAAAGGAAATTTTGTTTTCATTCAGCGGAAAATATTAGACTTTGCGATTAGACAAAGTTCTTTGATATTTCCCGGACTCTTCCATGCTGTCAGTGATTTTTAATGATCACCTGATTTATCCCATTTCAAATATAGTGAGGTGAACGACGATATTTCTTTCAATTCCAAATAACTTTTAGACAAAAAATCGTAGACATATTTACAAGAAAGGTGCGAGAAATTAAAGAAGAGTTTCTATTTCAAATATTGTCTATTCCATTTTTTTTTATTCATCAATTCACGAAATTCTGAGTGAAAATAGGCCCCTTTTAAAATAACAATGCATAACTTTCTAAATCTGTTGGCACTTCTTCGAAATTTCTTCCACAGTCAAAATTTCTGAACGTGTAATCTTAGACAATGAGGTCAGATTTAAAGGGGTAGAAGAATGAGGTAAAAAATAAGACTTAATCAATGTAAGGTCGTATATTCATCAATAAGAAATAATAAGGTGCTCAAGTCGTTTGTTACAATCTCAGAAATTTTATAAACAAAATAATGAATAATGAATACTGAATATTTATATTTTAATTCGATATACATATGTATTTGAATTGCTTTGTAGTCCAGACAGACAACTTATTAGTCTTATTATGAGCAACTAATAGATCCAGTTACTTACGAGATACTATTACACTTCATGTTTGCGGTTCCATAAACGATGGAAAAACTTTCAATGCATAGAATAATTAATTAATCAATATAATATTTACAGAGATATATAAGTCGCGAGAATGATACAGATTCAGCATGAATATACATAACTGTGATATATTACCTGGTCATTTCCGCCCATTACCATGCTTGGCGTTAAATATTTTTCGAATAAAATCAAATTTCAAAACCTCTTCATGCCTTTTTTAAATGTAGACAAAATTCTGAAAAAAAAAGATAATAACTATTACACGTTGCGTTATTTGGAAGTACATCGTACACAACGACCCTGTATGTGTATTTTCTTGATCTGTGATCATCATATATAACATTTTATTTATAGACTATTGAGTAGTCTAGCAACAAGCTTTCATTTCGGGATTTTTCCCAGCTAATAGAAGGAACAGAAAATCGTTTTTGAAGAAAATATTTTTATACATAAGGTAGTGTAAGTTCTAATAACGTGAAAATCTTAATAAAATAAAATATCGCAAGCTTTTTAACGGGTGAATTATTGTAAATGGGGATAATTATTTTCTGTAAATTGCGGCAAAAGTATTGTGAATACTTTAAGAAGAAGCGCAGCCAACTGATGTGCCAGTCTATTTTAAGCGGTCTTATCTTTAGCTTAAATACATATCATTAATCTTTAACGATTTATTCGCGATATGGATGTATTCGTATCGTCCAATTAAGAATGTGTTAATACGTCGTGCATCGCATATCTCCAAGTCCAGGCTCTGGCTACATCCTCAAATCTTTCACGATCGTTCAGATACATCTCGCCCAATTCTGGCTCCATACAGACCTAGATAAGTCATCAATGTTTCACAATATTAACAAAATTGTAAAATTTTTTGATCAAACAGTATTAAAAATTAGCTACATGAAAAGAAAATAAACAGAAACGTTATTCTCTGAACTTGAAAAAGTAATTTCACCTAAAATACGAGGAATTTTCGATATATTGATCAAAACATGTCCAATAAGCAAATATGGCGTAGACATTGAATCGTAAATAATAATTCAAGAACTGCAAGGAACGTGAATGACTATTATTATTCCACTGAAGACTACTCACTTCGCAATAAGGATCCGTAAGCAAGCTCTGGACGCTGATTAACACCTTGGATATCGTCAGAGCCAAGGACCAATTATGGTGAATAGAATCAATGCCCACATCCCCATGTCTCGAAACATTGGGGTGAAGAATTTTAGTGAGAAATCTTACAACCGGAGGACACATGGGATAGCTATAAAAGTAGATAACGTGAGGAATGAGATTTGCCAATCATCTTTCTGGCATAACTCATTTGTTTATATAATTTGGACAGAGGTGAATATAAATTCGTCTAAATCCAAGACTCCTAATAATCTTGCTGAAATAAATTTACCTGTAAGGTACTTGTAGATATAAATAGAATAGTCCGCCCTCGTACGGACTCCCAACAGGTCCAGTGATAGTCGCTTGCCAATGACAACACATCTGGTCTAGCGGTGTAGCTTCGATACCTTCTGGAGGATCGATTCTCAGGCTTTTTAATTCGCTTTTCAATCTGTTTCTCCTCCAAGAGTTCTCTTCCATTCGAGGTGGTCTTGTTCTTAGCGAAGTTTGGACCAAGCAGGCTCTGCAAGGTGCGGAAGAAGCCAGGTGATCATAAACCCTGTACCAATTTCCAACGTGTCCAATCGGCCTGTACAAAGGCCATCGTAATTTGACATACTGTTGCCACTGCTGAGGCGTTACATGGGTAGAAAGAAGCCCACACCATCTTCTACAAACTTTGCTTGCCGACCATAAGCTCATTTCATCAAGATGAGAAAATACGGCAAAAAGTACTTCTGGCGGTAGTCTTTCCACCAAACCTGGCTCATTTATTCTCTCATGTTCAATGTGTTTATGATTTGAAAGCAGTTCTAGTCTCTCAGATAGATTTGGGAGGCGAGAAGGCTCTCCTATGTCTCCGTGTATTCGAAAATTCCATCGATACTGTCTATTCTGTACAGCATTTCCAAAATTGTCACCCTCGCCAGGTGGGGCCGCATCTTCTGGACTGGGAAAATCATCTTCGACAGCATCTTCGGCTCGATTATTTGGAATTTGAATATTTGGATTTGGATTTGGCGGAGGGCTATTTCTATGATTATTTTGTGGATTTGATGGGTTTACATTAACAGGAAATTGACATTGAGCTTGATCATTGCTTACGTTATTTTGTGCTACTGGACGATTCATTTGTACATTTGGATTTTGATTAATCTGAGGTACCCCGATTTTAGCAGCCGGACCACAACCGAGAGCATTGGGATGATTGCACCTCAAGTTGGGTTGATTTTGGAAAGGAATATAAGGAGATTGGCTCAAATTTAAGCTTGGAATAGCATTCTGTTGATTTGGAACAACGGGATTGAGATTCTGTGGTGAATTTTGTTGCTGTTGACTCGTCCGGCGCTCAGGATTGTAGTAAAGATCTGTAGGCTCGTCATTTCCGGAATCTTCGTCATCAGTTTTCTGTTGAAAAACTTTAATTCACTCCAACTTCTCTGATCGAATTTCACTGCTGAAAATTCATCCTATAGAGTAGCGTCACTCACCTCACTAAATATTGGCACTTGAAGCAGACCAATATCATCTGGGAATAAAAATGCATGACATGTTGCGCAGACAGGTTCTTCGAAACAGGGTCCGTAGTATCCGTTACAAATATAACAAGTTGTTGTCTGTGGTTGAAAAAAAAAGAGTAAATTGTGAATAATGATTGATAACCAATATTTTCACTAAGAATAAGAATTAGCAACAAAATTTTTTCGTCAGTCTTTGCGAAAGGGGCGAAATAAATATTTAACTTATATACAATTTTGTAAGGACGAGTGACAGACAGACGATTGACGTATTGGAAAAGTGGTTAAAACTTACGGCAAATTGGAACTCTGGGCAAGGCATGTGCTCGATCGCGTCCAGAAAATCATCTTCAAGATCTATGTTCAACGCCGAATCACTACTGTCACTAGTTCTATCGCTATTTTTGACATTGCTGCGGGAACTTTGAGCGATCTTTTCGCCGGCCATGTTGCTACAACCACAGCAGAATACTGAAATTTTATGAGAGAAATAACCGAGCAGTGACATCTGTTGATACGATTCAGAGACTGATAAACTTCTATCCAGTTTACTTGCGCCGATACTTCTTTAGATTTCATGGAATGAGTAGCAGAATGGCGAATTTTCTCGGGAAATCATTGCTTGTGTATTTGGTCCAGTTTCATTTCGACGGACATCTGACAGCCTTTTTCGCGTTTCGTGAAATAATAGGAATCGTTTACAGGGGAATTCCCGTTTGGCGACATCTATCGATGAACCTTTGAGATTTGTCCAGTTTTGTCTTGTCAACGGATATCCGGTGTTTCTTTCTGTTTCATGGAATTAGAATGGTTTTTAATATAATCTTTAGATGTCGCTCTGTGGTTTTATCTCGGATTAAACTAGACTCAGCTGTTTTGAACAATTGACGTTGTGCCCGTGAACTGTAAGGAATCGCTATATTACCGTCTAAACGCAAACAGATGTGGAGTGACTGTCCGAATTTCTGACATATCTCAGCTACGGATACGGATTTAACAAGCAGAGATTTTGTACATTTATATAAGTAGAGTAATTAGATTATCGGCCTAGGAGAGGTAGCAAGTTTTTGGTGTTATTGAGAAAAGACATCGCCATGAGCGAATTAAGTCAAGAAGAGGTGAGTCCAAAATTCAGTCAGTTCTTTATATCACGATCTGTAATGCTCACTGGAAAGTTTGCAATTCATAGGGTTAGGAGGGGACAATAAAACTCACGTATCGTCGACTAATTCTATCGACCTTAATACGCGATGAAGAATAAATGAAAACATTCTTACCCCTTAGAATATAATTGCCGAAATAAAAACGTGAATTTTCTTCTAAAAATTGAATAATAAAGCACTAATTCTCATTCTCAATTCTTCAACAGAGTAGATTTCTATAATTGTCACAAAGATGAGAGTCATTTAGAGACATGCTTCTTTGTTTGTTTATTTATTTGTTTTTATTTACTTATTTTACCTCAAAAAGCTAATTTCGTTGAATAAGTTGTTCAATTTATTGATCTAATTTCAAGTACAATGAAAATTTTGATTTTTTTTTAAAACTCATTCTAATACTATAACTTGTTTTCGCCAAATAAACAACTGATAGTAAATATAGATCTTACAAAACAAATACTGTTTACCCCTACAGAAAAGCGTCTGTTTCAATGTTGTTTATTCATTGTCAGGAACAAAGGATGAATTGACTCCACTTAAAATACACTATACCATATCATCATGACTTTTAATAATTCCAAAACAGCACCTCACTTATTGCTTTGTCATAATTATGAATTACGAAAATTTGAACCTAGTTTCTTTCATTAAACATAATCCGTTATTCATCAATTATTTCGATTAAATTTTTTACCTTATTTCTACTTTTGTCAAATTTATTCTTTATTCTGAGATTCTTTCAAATCCAGTAAATAAAAAAAGTCGTGGTCTGAAAAATTTAGTGATATTTTTTTTGTTAAGTATGATAATTTTTTATTAGATGAGGAGAAGGCGATTAGCGCGACTTGCTGGCTTGGAAACTAGCACTTCGACTAATAGTTCAAACAGTGGTACCGGGTCCATTTCTCCTGGAACACCTGGTCCATCAAGATCATCTTCTGGTCCAATGATGTCCCCACCAACACAGCAGCTACAACATCCAGAGGCTCCTATGGAAGTTGAAGACAGTAGCGAGAAACAATCCAATACTTCTGGTGTCGATGTTGATTCTGGCATTGAAAATATGGAAGTCGAAGAATCTGATCGTAAAGAATTAGCTTCACGCTCCAGGGTGTGTTATTTTTATGAAAGATACTTGGCAGAATGTCATTCTGAAAGGCAAACATTTGCAGCATAATATATACCGAAATGAAGATAATCAATAGCCTCTCTATGAATCACGGAAATTATATTTAGGTTGTCTGTGTCCTTTGCTCAAAAAGGATTGGCCAGTTCTATTTTTCTATAGAATCTGGATTGAAATTAATTGAGAAATAATTTTTTATGTACATCCTTTGTGCATGTAGATCCTTGTGTAAATTTCGATATCTGCGTCTTTTTCCAAATAATTTATTCACTCGAATTATCAAAACTATAAAATGAAAGAATTTGTTACCTATTCTGTCCGATGGGAATCATTATTATTGGTATCTAAAAACTGAATAACATAGTATATTAAACCATTTTAAGATACTGTGCTTTTTTTTTATCTTGCAGACAACAAGCTCAAGCACGGAGGTAACAACTGATCAAATTCACACAGTGGTATCACGTGTGCTTTGCGTATCATGGAAAGAATCAACAGAAGGAGCAATATTTCTTCCACAAACAGCTGCTAACTCTTTGGAACACGAGCTAGTTGATGTTACCGATATTGCTAATCAAGCTCTGATGGAAGTGCTCTGTATGTTCTCTCGAGGAGAAGATCCTCTGAAAGAAATTACCTCGGATGCATCTTCTGACCGCGAAGATAGCCCTAATAGTCAAGTCAGTCCTTTGCTGAGTCCTGTGGTTACTCTGCCTTCTTGTCCTATACCTACCCTACCTCTACCCACTGCTGGAAAATCCCAACAACCAAAAAGTCTCGTTTATCTACTGGATTGCTACTCGAGAGTTGCCGTAGAAGAAAGGAATCACCCGAAGGTGAAATTTCAAACTTCTTTCTTCAATTGATCTGAAAAATGAGAAGCCTCATTTCACAGACTCTTTCCATTTTACAGAGATCCAGTACACCACCACTCTCAGAAGTTCTGTCAGCACTCCGAGCTCAATGTGTACAGCATGCAAGTCTTGTTTTACAAGGATTGATTGGGACCTGCCAAAACTTGACCCCGCCAATTCCACCTGCATCTCTTCTCTACCCAGTATTATCGCAAAACTTGCCTCGAGGATTCCTGCACGAATTAGTAGCCAGAACTCATTCGAATCCTCACATCTTCACAAAGATTTTTACTCCGTTACTTCAAGGCTTATTCTTGTCGATGCAGCAAGCCAGTCTAATAGGTAATACCCATCGCAGGCCCATTGAGGCTTTAGAAGAACTAATTGAGATACGCTGTGGACCGACTGGCAACGTTCGTCCAATCTGTCAATTAATAACGCATCAAACTCAGTTCTTGCCTGATGTATTGACAACCGCTGTTGGCAGAGAACTGGCCAGAACATCATTCTTAGGACCGTTTTTGTCCGTGTCAGTATTCGCGGAGGATCAGCCAAAGGTTGCAGAGAAATTCTTCAGTGGAAATCCTGCGACGGATAAATCGATGAATTTGACTCTGCAGCAGGAGCTTGAAAGCACAAGATCATCTCTCCACAAAATGTTTCATGCAATTTTAGCTAATAGCAGTAGCTGCCGAGAAGCAACCCTCGCTTATCTGGCAGCTCTTCTTCGACACAATGAAAAACGTGCACAAATTCAAACGGAAGAATTCGCTCTCGCAGGAGACGGGTTCATGCTTAATCTGCTCTCCGCCCTACAGATGCTTGCCGTTAAGATCAAGCTCAGCACGATAGATACTCTGTATCCGTTTCACCCGTCTAGTTATGTCGAGATAAAGAACGATACAAGATTGAAGCTCAGTTCGCAAGAAGTTACCGAGTGGTTAATGAGCTTGGAATCAACGCACAAATGGAGCGAGGCAAAGTTCCCTACTCAATGCTGGTTTCTTACTCTTCACTGCCATCATCTGGCGCTTTTACCTGCACTACAAAAGTATCAAAGAAGATTGAGGGCGCTAAGAGAACTGCAGAAAATGTTGGATGAACTTCAGGCAACCGAACCGCAATGGAAAGATGCTCCTTTTGCTGCACATAATAAGGAGCTAATGAAACGTTGGAAACAACAATTAAAACGACTTGGTCGATCAAAATCTTCCGCTGACGCTGGGCTGATTGATCAAGTTCTTTTGAGGCGATCTCTACACTTTTACACTTCCGTTGCTGACGTTCTGCTTGGTCTTTTAACACAGAGACCTCCTGGTAGCGTTTTACCTACCCTTCCACTTCCTCAGCATGTACCACCTCAATTTACTGCCTTACCCGAATGGTACGTCGAAGACATCGCGGAGTTCCTGCTCTTTGCTCTACAGTAAGTTTTCAAATTTTTATAATAATTCTAGACAATTTCTCAACTCGTTTTGTTTACTTTCTTCCAGATTTAGTCCTGCGGTTGTGGCTAATAATATGGATAACTCGCTCATTACTTGGCTACTGGTTGTGATATGTACTCCACACTGTATTCGCAATCCGTACTTAATCGCCAAAATAATCGAAGTACTGTTTGTGATAAACCCCAGTGTTCAGGTGAGTTCCGCATCCCGTTTGGTTCAAAATGGGAAAAAAAATATCCTCTTAAATTCAAGAGCCTAATTTAATTGTTAACTCTTTATTTTAATTATGTTCAACAGGGAAGAACTGAAACTTTGCACGACCAGGTGATGGCGCACCCGATATCGAAGACTTTCCTGGCATCTTACCTTATGAAATTTTACACAGATGTAGAAACGACTGGTTCAAGTTCAGAGTTCTATGACAAATTCTCTATCCGTTATCACATAAGTTTAATACTGAAATCAATGTGGGAGAGTCCTGTGCACAGAGCTTCTATAGTTAACGAAAGCAGAAGCGGAAAGCAATTTGTTAAATTTATAAACATGTTAATGAATGACACAACGTTTTTATTAGACGAAAGTTTAGAGTCTTTGAAACGCATCCACGAAGTTCAAGAACTAATGTCTAACACAACTGCCTGGTCTGCGCTACCTCAAGATCAACAACAATCAAGGTCCAGACAATTAACTGCTGATGAACGTCAGGCAAGATCTTACCTGACTCTTGCGAAAGAAACCGTTGCTATGTTCCATTATTTGACTGTAGATATCACCGAACCATTTTTACGCCCTGAATTGGTCGGCAGACTCAGTGCCATGTTGAACTTTAATTTGCAACAGCTTTGCGGACCAAAATGTAAAAATCTAAAAGTTAAAAAACCAGAAAAATACGGATGGGAACCTAGAACGTTGTTGAGTCAATTAGTCGATATATACCTGCATCTAGACTGTGATAATTTTGCTGCTGCTTTGGCCGGTGATGAGGTAAGTCAAACATTCGACAAAAACTAAAACAATAATATACATCATTAGATAAACAATTATTATGAACATAGCTACTCAACTATACTTGAATCAAGCTTTTATTTAACAAAATAGAATGTGTGCAGATATTTTTTCTATTTGCGATAAATATTGTGCTTTATCAATTTTTTGGGGGATTTTTAAATCAGAATCGAATGACGTTATTATCACAATTCCTTGAATAATAATTGAATTACAGCGTTCGTTCTGCAAAGAATTGTTCAACGACGCCGCAGGCAGAATGGAAAGATCTGCAATCAAGACTGCTACTGAAATTGAGCGGTTTCGGGCTCTGGCAGAACGTGCTGCCGCTATTGCTAGGGATAATCAAGCCCGCGATGAAGACTACGGAGATGCGCCTGAAGAATTTCGCGATCCTCTTATGGATACGCTTATGGAAGAGCCGGTCAAACTTCCATCTGGTATTGTCATGGACAGAGCAGTGATCATTCGACATCTACTCAACAGCGCCACAGATCCTTTCAGCCGTCAGCCTCTCAGTGAAGATATGTTGACGCCTGGTAGGTAGCATTAATAATATCCTATTTGCGCCAGAGATATACCAACAATTTGTTTTATTTGGTTTTTTGAAAAGATATGTGCTGGAATTGAAACTTTGAAAATTATAAACATGTTTTGAAGTGAGTTTTATTGAAAATAATGTATTTTTTTTTTCTTGTCATTTTCATAGTCCTGGACTTAAAAGAACGGATCTCTGCATGGAAACAGGAGAAGAAAAAGTCTGCGAATATATAAGTGGTATAAAGAAGTACCTACGGTATGAGATATTTGAAGAATAAAATAAACTATGACACATTATGTATTTGTGCGAGTACTAATAAGGTGGTGCATTCCATCGGTTAATAAAAATGCCGCCCTTTTACATGAACGTTTAAAACAGTGCAATGATCTCTTGGTATTGTGCAACTGTTGCGCTCAATAAATTAACAGTTTTCATACAACAAATAAACACTGACTGCAGCTAGGAAACTGCCAATATTACTCCAAGCGTGCGTTTAGAATAGTATGTAAATAAAACAAAAAGAAATACTGGCGATGGTTGTCGGTGTACAAAATTCAATTTTGCTCATAGATTTAAGTCATTTTTTCTTCGTTAATTATAATAACATACCTACTACGTATAATCTGTTAGCATTGAATAAATTGATAGTAACTATCCGAAGAATAGAAAACCAAGTCCTTGAAACAGGGTGATACTTACTTATGTTATTGTATACATACATACATACTGCGATTAGCAAATATTTCGTGATAAAAATTTATGACATTGTAAGAATTAATTTTCGGAAGATCCACACCCGAAAGGCAATACAGATATTCGGTATACCTATAAGATAAATCAGTAGCCCATGTAATATTATATTGCTATTAATCTGTAGGTGATAATAATTTGACGTACAAAAGACAGAGGAACGAAAGTATTAGTTCTAAATACTAAATGCTTGAATAGACTAATTTCTTGCCGTTGATACTGGCCGCTATAGTTTTCCTAGAATACACCTCCATTAAAATTCTTCTATTTCATTTATTCAAAGACTTAAATTTGGACCACGTAATATTCCTGTCTTTTTTCTTTTTTTCTTTTGCGAAGCATAAGAAGAATGAATCACAGTAATTAGGATTTACACTAACTGATACAATTAATAAAATTATAAGCATAACTTTATCAATAGGTCATTTCAAATTGAATATAATTTAATAGCAACGAACTAACAAATGCTGTTGAGAAGGAATTAGAGAATAGGAAAAAAATACTATCCTGAGTGAACAAAATTTGGATTATGTATGTAATTCTCAAACAGTTATCAGATGTATATATTTTGGAAAGTTTTCACTAATGAAATTGTATACAGTTTGAAGAAATTTTTTTTTTTTTCTTTATTAAATCCATTATAGCTGTTAATAAAATTGAAAATAAAAATAATTATGTAATCGCTACAGGTAAATAAAGATCTAATTACCATTGATCATAATTATTTCCACTTTATTATACTATATGGTGATACCAAACTGTACAGTGATGCGACGATTTTTTAAAAATATGACTGATATTTCTGTTCCTCGCATTTTATTCATTGATGTTGAAATTTCGCATTGCATTAATAACACCAAATTTTAGAGATACATTTATTTTTGCTAGAGATAAAAATTCCATCTCTAACTAAACTATTATTCCCTCACACACTGGGCAACAAATTAATCGATCTTGGCATTCATATAAATAACATTGAACAGCATTTCTGCTTTTGAAAGAAATTTCTTTGAAAGAAAAGAAAAATATACCATTATCACACACATCGAACAAATTCAACCAACAAATAGTTGGAGTGATTTCAATCTCATTGTATTATACATATACTGCTATGCTCGATTAGCTTTTCAATCCAAATCTTGTAGTGTATTTTGATAGTTATTCCATCTACCTTGAGCCACCTCACCTGTAATTATTTAGAGAAATGTGACATGTTTAAACCGTAACGATAATATGAATACTGTCTCAACGATTCAATGAGAAATTTAAGATGGGCAGGAGTCAAGAATTGAGGAATTGCTGTCAGAGCTAACTAGCAATCTTGTTGGAAATCCATAGTCTATAATTTAATTATAAAGAGTCTTATTGCAGCTTGTCGGGATAGTCAGAAGCTATTGTATTAGAATAAGCATCACTAATCTTATTAGTTATTAAACAAATCATAGGTTGATAGAAATAAATGAATTTTGGATCTCTCAATTATATCTCTTCTACTTTATTACAAAACTCATTCAATTACTTCTCCACAAAATATTTCATAATTGAATTCAACTCGAATGTTACCTGATGACATTGGGATAATATTTCACTAAAACCAGAAAAACAAATATAAATATGGTTTTCACAAGTTTCGCACGCTAAGGGAAAATTGCCTCTTAGATTTGGTGGATCTTTCAGATATTATTCTCATAGTAAACAAAATCAAACTATTTGTCAATCGTTAAAAACAATAATGTAAGATAACAAAGTGAAGTTTAAATTATATCCAATGTATACTTTATTATTTTCTATCTCGACATTGGTTGTATACATATTTTGGATGTGTAGCGATTCCACAAATACAAAGTTGAATCTAAAGAGCTTAGAATCTCGGATTCAATTGAATGATTTGCTAATCCTGAAGTTCTCTAATATAAGAGACCGTCAATATTTCGTAATTGACAATAATTACCTTTAGTCTTCTAGAATTATACAAGTCTGGATATACTAGAGCACTGTATGTACATATTTCTTATATGTAAGAGCGCAGCAGCAGCTTTCTCATAATAATGTGAATAGTAAATTCATAAAATTGAAAGGCTGTCATTGTTCAACTTGTTGGGTAATAATAAATTCAAGTTCTTAATCTTCGTATACAATAACTCTCATTTAATAGCTGTTAAATGGTAGCCTCGAACAACTATAAAGTATAATAGTTTTTCAACTATACAAGCACACAGCTCTGGTAACATTGTTCGCTTGGCTTAATAATTTTTAGGTAAATAATTAATCAATCATAAAAACTAAAGCTATATGTGTTATAAAACTAAGATGAATAATAATGTGTTCGCACTAATCTTATCCCTATTTTCCAAAATAGGTACTTCTCTTTGGCGGGATTCAAAATCGTTAATCTTCTTATGAATTCGTCAATATTTAGTTACGCAATAATCAAAGTAATTTGGTACTTGGAGGTAAATTATTAAGGTACTTAAATTGCAACAAATACTAGCTAGAATTTCAATACAATTGATAATGCAACGTGGTTCCACGCACCATTCTGTAGCCAATTTGTTTTTATACCTAATACCTTGAGATGTTAAAAAGTGAATTGCGTGATATGTAAGTCGGTGATACGCGAGATTTACTTTGACCTATTTACGTTTCATTCAGCTTCAATTTGGTGCTCTCTATTTTACTCGCACAAATTAAGAAATAGTGCTTAACTTAATATATCAGATGCCACTGCTCTCTGTACTTGACTCCTAACTGAACCGGTACATTTATTCAAGTTGAACTGTTCTGTTTATAGAAGCATTATATTCTGTTCAAAGGATTGTACGCAGTATAATTCAGCACTTTATAATACATTGCATTTATCAAAGTATTAAAATTGAACTTAAAATATATGAAAATTATAGGAATAACTTATTGTAAAGACGTCAAAACTACATTGTCACGCAAAGGTGCAAGCCTACATACTTGTAAGAATCTGTATCCTTGTATGGATTTAGTTTGAATCAAAAAAGAAAAAAAAAGATAGATACAAATTTGAAATAATCAAATGCAGAGATCGTACAGGACGTTGGGATTCCTTCAAATCTGTAAATACTTTCCACATCGTCCGTACTGCATAGCCATTGATAATTGTAATTTAGAATATAACGTTTGTGGTAGTTTTGTAACATATTTTAATAATCGTAACTGTTTCTCATTAATAATTCGAGTTGTTTTACGGTTTTAATTGTACATATCGGGGTTAATATAATATCAAATTACTAAAACTGGAACAAACTAGAATAATTAATCTTAATAAAATAAATAATGCTAACATTATTTATATGTCAAAATATAACTGTACCATTCTAGTAAAATAATCAATAAGGAAACTTTTAATTAAAAAAAATAAAACAAACTGAAAAAATATGATACTCTATTCAATTTTTCTGAGTTCACTTTCATTCTTACTTGTACAATGAACTGGAAGAATCATCAAGCAGACTCGGAGTCTTTCCCCGACCCAAGACTCTCTTAGATAATCGAGAATCGTAAGAAACATTGGAATAACAAATCAAAATAAAATACTTCTCTCTCTCTCTCTTAACATTTGTAAAAATATTTAGTATCACATTTGAAGATCATTTTACTGGTTCTTAGACAGACATCTGCCTCTACCAAAGTTTAGTCTTTTGTATAGTTGAATATTGTTCGGATTTATTCTACCACGTCCAATACCCATTACACTCACTACTGATTCCATATCAGAAATAGCTACATCAGATTCTCCACCCATCATTATTGCCTCTGAATAACCACGAGGACGGCGTAACTTCGTACGAGGATTATCAATTCTTTTGGTATTTGTACAAGTATTAAAATTATTAATATTCCCATCGGCTGTGGGATTGGAATCTTTCTGGTATTCTTCTTCCCAAGATTCCCCATGATCTAAATTGCTTTGCGCAATTGATTGTGCGATAAAATCAGACATTAATGACCCATGGTTTTGAACACCTTAACAAAAAATATGATTATGTACTTTAAACGGTATGGTAATTGATTATTTACCAAATATTATTGTATGGTAATTATAAATTGTTACTCTGAGATGATTCAGGGTCTAGAAGTCTTCTCTGAGGACAAATTAAAATATGACCCTTCAACTCGTCTGGAAATACTCTATGCGTTGCGTTGAACGGACACGTTTCCTTATATCCTGGAGGATAATTCTATAAAAAAAATGTAAGACAGTTGAAAGAAAATTTTTAGTAAAATGTCTGAAAATAAGAACCCATTGACGTATGTAGATTGAACAAGATTGCTCGTGCTTATTCTTTTTTTCTTCTTTTTCGCTTTCGTATTGTCGGAACTAACCTTTTCACATTTAACAATGTGCGTTGGAAGTTTGGACAGCGCTATTCTGTGGTATTTGTCGTACGGACAGGTGACTAAAGGATCAGTGAACATGGATACACATACAGGATTCATCATTTTATATTTTATATTTTGAAGAATCACAGAGTATCAAACACTGTTCGTCAATTCTTGGACCTCGATTTGCTTACACAAGCATTTTATAAACACTGCAGAGGTTTCGTCGGACACTGGTGGTGTCGAACGGAAACATAAAGGGGTTACCTAAAACCCCCGTCAGTTTTATTGGTCACAGTGTTCATTTCCGAGATATGAAAAAAATAATATTGGCTTTTGTCCGCATTAGAGACGTAAAATGAAGGCCCCCTCAAATTATTTTTAAGTCTAGATCCTTTATATTATCTAATTATCGAATCCTAATATTTGTTAAGATAATTAATTTAGCGATCCAAAAATGGCATAGTTGATAGTATGCTGATTATGGGTTGATTTTTAAATAATATGATATTGCTAGTGTATATTAATAAATTCATTTTATTAACTTAATGATATAAACAAATTGATATATGTATAACAATATCAATAACTCAAAGTTAAAGTTCTGATACAATAGTATATTGATTAATGGGTACATTATGTAAACAGGTGTATAGAATTGAGTTACTATTGTGATAATAAAGTTAAAAATTTTATTTTAGAAAGTGAGAATCGATTAATATGTTACATGTTATTATTACTACAATGATTATCAGCCTACACGCTTTGATATGACAGCTAAAACATAAATAATAATGCACATTTTATACAAATGTAATCTGTGATGTTTCTAGTTGTAAATAAAGAATGCGGATCTATCATTTGTAAGCAATTTCTTTTTTTTTTTCCTTTCAATTTTTCACTTATAAAATTGCTTTCACTACATCTGCCTCATTTACTACCATCTTTCTTTTAATCATAATTTATTTTATCTGGTTTCAAATAATCTACAACAATTCGCAAAAGTAATGTTAATTACTTCATATCCCTACAATGTCATCAGTTGAATTATTTTTCCCTATTTTTTTTTTTATAATTTCTCATTTATGGTAAACTTTTGTGTAACAAAAACATAGTATTATTAACAAATGTCTGTGTGCAGCATGTCACTATTTTGTAAAAGGTTTTAACTTCATAAAAAATTAATGATCGATCATCAATAATTAAAATTCTTAGCCAATATGACCCAAATATGTTTAGAGTTCAGATATTAGACCATCACAGCACCATTAAAGATATAAAAAAAATCAGTATAGACTTTGATACTCCAATTTGAGTCCAATATAAGTTAATACTACCAAACTGACGTTATTGTCATTCACTTGGGCATCACGATGAAATATTATCAATGCAGTTTTGACTCGATACAAAGAAGTGAAAGAGGTAAAATTATTCGTGTTAATTACTGTCATATATTAGTCCCTTAGAGTCCGTTTGTGAAATATTGACATTATATATTCGTATATTAGAAGTTTCACCGCGAATGGTGAAATAAAAACTATACAAAATATTTAATAGCAGCTCTAAAGTCGAAATCCACTGGCTAATTTCTTTCATTGTCTTGCTACACGTGATTTCAGATTAACACAATAAGCAATGCTGTTAGTCTTGCTAATTTTATAATATCATTGAGCTGTCTATATACGAAATAAATAATTCTGATTGTTCGTACCTATTAAACATTCATTAAAGCTGTCAACCAGGGGTCAAAACGGCTTCATTGACCAATGTGAAGGGCTTGATTTAAATATTAGGCAAACTCGCGAGAGCTGTATATGACTTATTATTGATGAGATAAATAATAATTTGAAATATATAGAACGAATATTAACAAGCCTCTACCTAGTAATTTTAAAAGAATATTGTTACATTCAAATGATAGTAATAATAATAATAATAATAATAATAGAAATAATAATAATAGAAATAATACAAGTATAAATCTATACCGTATCTGAATGCACTAGAAAAATTATTATGAAAAAAAAATTAAGTGTAAGGCTGCATTAAACTTAAACTCTAATATACACATAAACTATAAATTATAAACTTTTATCAAATTATTTGTTTGGTATTTATATAATTGCGACGTTACAATTCACCTTGGACATCGCACAAGCGTTCAATGCTGATACATATATTGTCTCTTACCAATGTTGTATAAAATTTAAGTAGTTAATCGTCTTATGTAACAAGAGTTGCGGGGTATATATTCTTTTATACATATCTACTAAATCTTGTCGCCTAACTTTGTATTATAAGTAACTCTCACCTACAAGCTTTACCATGAAATCTTATATCAGCTTGAAACAAAAAGGTTCACTTCTTGAAATTGGAAGCAAATGTTGCGTACGTAATTGTTCAAAAAAGAATTATCTCGAGTTTGGACCAAAACTAGTCTGCTAATTAATATTATTACCATGATGTTGTGCTCTAGGCAAAGATTAGCTATATAGTAATAATATAGTACAACACGTGACTACGATAAAGTCAAAAGATTTATTCAAATTGCGTTTTTTTTCTTTTTTTTCCAAATATAAACATAAATATTTTATAAAATCCATGACTTGTTATCTCTTTAAGGGCAGAATTCTTCTCTCTCCATCCTTAGGAATTTGATATCTAAATAAATAGTAAATCATCCGTTACAGCAATGGTGCGATAAACTTTGTAAGATCCTTCACTCATAAGTTAATCCTCAATTTACTGTAACGCCGACGTGTCTCGAATACACGCTAATATTGAGATGCAGACGTCAGACAGAAATTTTCAGTTCACCTACATGACAAAGCCAGTCAACTATCCGTTATTCTTCTAACGCTGTCGACCACGTAGCTCGATTGCATTTTCAGAGGCAATATAAGCTTTGATTGTTTAACAATAATTCATTACATATTTTTGCAATATGCATTGGGACTATTAGCTGATATTTTAGTCACATTCAACGAAGGTAAGGGAGAGGATCGATCAAGAGACAAGCTGCGACGTATAAAATGCCCAAGAACATATTCAGTCTGGCAGTTTGCTTCGGTACCCCCTGAATAGTATCAGGAGATCTGAATTCTTTCTCTATTCTAAATGCTGCGGGCAAAGTAACCAGTGGTAGCAAAAACCACACCGAATATCGCAGAGCGAGTACAACAAACGTAATATAAGGTGAAAATAATAAAAACGCATAGAGCACATGGGATGCTGTATGGCCGATCAAGATAGCCAAAGTAACTATCCCCACTCTTCTATCGCTTTCCAAATCTCTCGTATTATTACTGTGCAAGATAGCCTCTGTATTCAGAGCTAAGGGTATCGCGTAATACATCGTACCCCATTCAACATATCCCGTCTGCGCCATAAACGCGAACACAACTGATATCGGGCCAAATATAACTAAGATCAGAACATCCCCTAGGGCTATATACTTGAGTCCAATACCTCCGGTGTATAAAAATGAGGAGGACAAACCCCCAAAGTAAACAAGAGCCAAGTGCTCCATTTTAGCAGGTGAAATAGTGGTGAGTAAAATGAAACCCAGGCATCCTGCAGCATACAAAATTGCTCCTAAAGAAACTAGCTCGTCTTTAGACAATATATGATCGACCAATATTCTATCGTCGCTTTTTCTACTGTCTACTCCTTTTACATAGTCGAAATATGTGTTTACCACATTACCAGCGCCATGTACAGACACTATTGTGAATAAGGTGAGTACTAGTGATATCCAGCTGAAGCTTGTTATGCCTATTAGCCGATAGGCTAGCGCTGATCCTAGGAGAGTTGGCATCAATGAAGCACTCAAAGACCAGGGCCTGAGGGCTAGGACGTAGGAGGAGAGCTTCATCAACGGAGAATCAAGCGTCGATGAGGTGGGACCAACGCAGTTTGCATTGGGCGATTGGGTCGTTGATTCCACCCCCTTGTCGGGATTCGAAACGCCATTTATCATTTTGATCAACTTCTTGGTATCCTAATGAGTAATGGAAAATTAGCATAAGGCAATGAATAAAAAATTGATGTTTTAGAGTCGTAATTTTACTTAAAAAGTTTCATTATAGGTACTGCGAGGTTTCACGGTCATTAGAAGTGTTAGAGACGACCTTTAAGGAAATGTTTCACATAAATTAGAACGCTTTATAGTGTTAATTGGTTTCCCTATTCCAATACTCGAATGAATGGGTTTAAAATTGACATATGAAATCAATTATGTATGAACCAAAGTAGCGTCAAGTTATGGAGAATCAAGTATTAAATTAATTATCTATTGGTATATCGCATTTCCTACATAGTAATGATAATTTCTATTAGATAACAACTCTCGTTTGTTATTGCAGGTCATTTTTTACGTTGAATGACAAGGATAATAGTTATTGGACTTCAGACATCTGGAGTGCGGATATGCGTTTAATATGTTTCTTATACGTATCGTATAAATTGTAGGCTGGGTTTTAATACTTCAATATATTGAAATATATTTACAATACCTGTAATACTTCTCTCGATATGCGGCGAAAGTTAGGTTACAGTGATCCCCATACTCCGTACTTTGATCGTTGAACATCAGTTTCAAAATGCATCGGTATGAATGTATAATGATGATACTTATTTACGCATCGAGTCGCATTTATTCCTTCTCATTTGTATGACATTTCAATGGTATATTTGATCGAAATTCAACAACCGTAAATCCAAATACACTGGTGACGTGTGCAATGCTGCTTCACCTACAACGCTGTCTACCTGTGATCGGAGGAACTAAATTATTTTGTAAATTGCTCTTAGCTTTCAGCACTACCGGTTCAGATTTTCGGTTCTTGGAACAAAGCAACTATAAATTGGTTGGGAACGTATTTCCGGTTAATCCACGAATATCAACTACGTCATCGGGCAATATTTGACATTCACAAACGTCAATTCAGTATGTCGTTTTAGGCATGAGACGCACAAGATCTTCAATGAGCATACTTCCAAAATAGAATATTTTGTTTGTAATTTATTTTTAGAATCGATGTAGATTGTATTGAAAAAACTCTTATCTGTTTTAATGTGTTTCGAATCTACAAAACTACGAGTTATATCTTAATTTGAATATCTATTTTTCATTGCTGCCAAAGCTAAACATCACAAGTCGCATGGTATTTATACATTTTAAAATTGCAATGCGACATTTCTAACGTACGATAAGCGAGAACTGTATAAATTTTCGTTTCATGACAAACTAACGATAATCACGGAAGTATAATTAAACAAAAATTGCTAACCTTAATATTCAGGTTATTTGCATAAAATTAAACTAAAATTTCATAACACATTCAATAAAAGTGACTGGGGGTATGATAGGCAGCGTATTAAGGTTTTAAAAAATATTTTATTTCGTCAAAAATGATGGCGATACAACGTCATTTGTCATTTGTAGTCCTCTGCAGAAGGTTCTTCTTCTCGCCTTATATCCTCTGTACACCCTGCAGTGGCTTCTTCCAAAATCGAAGTTCAAAATTGTCTTCAGTTATTCTGCAACACAAAGAATTCCTCCCGACCAAACTAACTTACCATGAAAGAATAAATTTGGTTGAACCAATACGTAGCGAGAGATGAATGAGCCATCTTAGGAATCGATAATCTGTAAAAAGAACACCTCACCAAATTCCTATTGAACTAGAGAACCACTAAACAACTCACTTTCACTAGTGTAACAGCATGGAAATTCGGAATTTTAACTTTTTTTTTCAGGTTTTGGAGCAAATTGCACTGAACTTTATCCCTCCTCAATGATAACCATGACGATATGACGAACTAACGAATGTCAATCTTTTTTTTCTCTCTCCTTACAGGTATAGGCTGCTATAGGCATAAGCATAAAAGCGCAGCATGTTATAACTTCTGAACAATTGACTTATTTCACTATATATACATTGATGAATGTATATATGGATTAATTAACTTGGGAAGAACTTTTTTGGAAGTTGAGAAACTTTTTTTTGGGATAACTTATACATTCACCTAGTGTTTGAAACTTTGCAATTATTAAGATCTTTTCGAATAGCCAGTTAAAGTTCATACTTTATAATTTTCTTCTTTGAAATAATAACTTTTCCGTTATTTTATTAAAGATAAAAATCACAAGCCACATGATCACTAAACACAAATATTATATCTGGATTTGGGAATATGGCTGGCTTAGAACCAACAGTACGCAACTATGATTTAGAACAAGAAATGAACTAGGCACAAGCCACTGAAGACACTAGGATCATTAGTTTTCGATAAAACTGATATTTTCATTTCTTTCATTTTCCTTTTGCATTTCTCATCGCATTGAGATATCGACGTGCGCAAAACCATCTCGAATAACAAACCACAGCACCAACTTCACGACCACTTAACTAAAATCAAAGAGATACTGACAAAAGTTATTAAAAGAAGAATAAATAAGTGAATAAATAAGTGAATAAATAAATGAATAAATAAAAATAAGAACAAAACTAAACGAAGAAGAACTATGTTCATCATCTCTAAGCACAAGCATGCATCCTTTTGATGAACCGAATAATTTGTTGAACTTTTCTTATTTTTCGAACTCTGTTTTAAAACTTTGTGTAATATCCCTAGGAGAAATTCCCAAACTTTCATTTCCTTCGCTTTAATAAATTATTTAGAAAATAATCACCAATATAACTTGAGCTACCAATCGTTTTCAACCACTAACGAGCCAAACTATTTGTTTCAATTCCAACTCGATGGGTAGGCAACATTTCTTTTTTTTTTTATGATATAGATAAGAAATTAAACACAATCAACAGTTTTGTCTGCAAACGGCTCTATTTTTTTTTCTCTTTCTTTTTCTCTCATTTTGTTTCAACACCAGGTACACTTTACCACCGCACCTTAGTTCGCCTCCGAGTGCGGCTTGACTTTGTTTTCTCTCATCTCTTAGGTATTTCGAAGAATCGACTTGCCCTTGAGATTTCTTTTCTTATCTTTTTTTTTTTTTTTTTCATGTAAATACCTTTGTAATCTACCCTCGGAGGCGAGAACACAAGCACTGTTTTACATCACTGTACACAATTAAAGATTTTTAATACCACCAGACACAGTCCTTTATAATAAGAGTTCACAGATTTTGCTCCTTCTTCTCCTTCTGCTTGGTTTTTCTTCTTCTTAATAAGTTACAACAACATTTTCCCGGACTATTTAAACGAACGTTTTTATGTTTTAGATGAAAAAACAACTTTTCTGTTCGCTTTCTCGCGGCCACTAGAGCACTGTCCATGTTAAAGAAATTCAATATCATTCACAGATAATTTATAGCACAAGCACTTAAATATTATATGAATCTAAAATCTAAATCATATAAAAAGATGAACTGAAATTTAAGTTTACCATAGTCTGTGCGATAAGACTTTTCTCTTACGTTTTTACACAATAAACTATAACAAACTACAGACCAGTCCTTTCGCATTGTATAAACAGTAATGTAAATGATAAGTTAGACAAGAGATTAAAAAACTGAAAAAAAAAATATATAAATATATATAGTTGTACCTTAGTTGATTATATACGGTAAAAATATCTAGCCAAAATTTCTTTTTCTTTTGCAGACATGCTTACCTACAAACTTTTCTCTTGAACATATTCATTATAACTATCTAAGATTATATGTATATTATTTATATATATATTTATATATATGTATGTATCGATAAGAAAATCTTAATTCGTACCGTCACAAATGTGAAAGAACTGCGTACATGAAAATTAACTTTATGTATACTAAATATAAAGTGGGTTCTTGCTTTTTAATTAAACTTAATGATTTTATGATGTATCATTTGCCACTCAGGTCATAAGTCATAACATAAAGCTTATGACCAAGATCCAAAATAATTGTATGAACGTTACTAAAATAATTTTTCTTTTGGTTCTACATCAAGATTAGGAAGAACTACGTAAGATTAAGCTAACTATTCTTTTAGCAGGATACTTATGCGATAAATCTATATCTAACATTTTTTTTTATGGTAAATTATTTCCATGTGGTTAGTACATGCATGTACTCGTTAGCTATGTCAGAATATTCAATTCTTCTGACCCCAGCAGTCACTTGGCATTAATATAATTTGTCCTGGTATTTAATTACTCCATAATTTACTTCAGTTGATTGGACATTGTTTCCGCATTTTTAGCCCGTCTTGACTGATTCTAAAAATTAACTATACAGATCTAACAGACCTCCAAATAATGAGACTATACAATACCCAGTACTCATGAAATAAAACAATTCTGAGAAAATATTGTCCTAAAAACAAAAAATTGGCAATAAAAAGTAAACCTCTTCGAACTGCTTCATGTTTTGTAAATTAATAATTAGCTGTACATAGATGGCGATACGAAAAGCTTTTGGACAAATTCAAAAAGCTATTTTTAGAATCAGCCAAAATCTCAATCAGATAAATACAATATCTTAATGTTCGTCCAGTTTACCTATGGATAAACTTTACTGATAATGATAATTCAGGCACTGCCGCCCTTCACTACAACAATAACTAAATGATCCTCTTTCAAACCCTCTTCACTAAGGCTCGGACAAGTTCTTTTTAATAATTCCGTTGAAAAGGCACACGGTGGGAAAGCGTACAATACGCCAGTACCTTCCGTGTCTTTATTCAACAGAGATATAACTCCAGCAGCTTCTTTCTGCTTAAGATACGACACTAAATTCCTCAAAGGTCTAGTCTGTACGTTCGCGTCATCGTTTGTAATAGTAGCGCTAGAGCCAGCAAGCCCCAAGAATATAGCGTGAGAACTGGAAGTCTGTATGCGTTTAGAAACGTCGTCTAATTTAGGCTGGTCCAATCTTAGTCGTTGCGTTATTCTCAGCATATGTTTACCGTCCTCGTCCTTCATCAGAGCGTCTATAATCTCCGTATCCCCATCTGTAAGGTGAAATTTTGCTGGAAACAGAGAATTTTTTAGTATTAAAGCTCCCTGCCAAACCGCTATTGACTTCCTCGCGACTTCCGGAAGCGTCCTCGAGGTAGACAGCATCCCGGTTCTAGCCGTCTCAGAGTCAGAATCCGAATCCACAGGCCTTCTCCTCGGTGAACGAGATCTAGATCGATCTACGCCCGGCTCACGAGACAAAGACCTCCTCAGTCCTCTTGGTGACTCATATTCAAGCTCAGGCGGAGGTCGTCTGCTTGGCCAATCCGATTCTTCTCTCACATATCCCTCCGGATAAGCAGCTCCACGGTAACCGCCTCTACCTCCCCCTCGTCTATCGTGCCAAGGGGCGCTTCCTCGGCCTCTGAAACCCCTCGGAGCGTAGGAGAATTCACCTTCAGGAGGATAAGGATCGTACGGAGATTCGTACTCAACGGGTCTGGGTCGAAATTCTCCTCCTTCTTCGGGATAGGGTCTTGGTTTGAAGCCAAATCCTGGTGTGACGTCGGCAAAATCGACTCTAAGTCTTCGGTCCGGACCTCCTAATGGGAATCCTCTCATTTCCTTGACTGCGGCTTGAGCAGCGTCTATGGAGTCGTATAAAATGTAAGCGTTGCTGTCTCCCTTGATGTAATCGATCTTTTTTATCGCTCCAAAACGATCGAACTCTCTTTCCAGCTGAGGCACGGATGTCCATGGGCCCAGACCTCCGACCCAAATACGAGTTGTAGGAGTCGCCTTACCGTACCCAATTTTGCATTGAAATTTTCCTATGTATTGTCCAGACAATTCGACCTTGCATCTGTGCGCCATATCCAAAGTTTGGAATCTCACAAATGCGTAAGCATTTCCTGTGCCTGGGGGAGGTCTTTTGATATCGATGTCATCGACGATGCCATACTTGCTAAAAATCCGCCTAAGCTCTTCCTCCGTAATATTGATCTCCAAATTTCCAGCGAACAAAGTTCTGGTAGCCAGAGGATCATCCTCGGGTGAAACATGATGCAAATAGTTCGGAAATTTGTCCTTCTTATTCTCAATTCTTTCGAATCCATGGACTGGATGACGTATCATCATGTGTCTTGGCGGTCCGTAATGATGCGGAGGACCCGGATGTACGTGCGGAGGTCCGTGATGAAGCGGTGGACGAACAAACTCATGATGAGGAGGCGGAATAGTCTCTCTCCTGAGTTCCCTGTGGGGTGGGACGCCGACCGGAGGTCCATAAACACGTTCGTATCTCTCCACCGGTCTGTGTCTTTCAGTTGGACCAGGAGACCTTGCATAATATCGTTCGTAGTCCGGTGGGGTAATGGATCTTGGTCTTCTGTACGACTCGGGTCTCTCATAGACTGGTTCGACGAGTGCAACTTTGTCGTATAAAATGATGCGTGGTTTAGCGTGTTTAGCGTCTCTGGCATCCTCCGAACTCCTGAAGCAAACGTAGGCGACTCTTTCATCTAATTCGTGTGAAATCCTTATGGAAAATTCACCAAATTTTTTGTACTCTCTGTAAAGAGTGTCCTTTATTAATTCATCGCTTGCTTTTGGCTGGATGGAACTGACGCAGAGTACTTTATAGCTGTATGGACGTTCCGGAGGTATTTCTCTAGGAGCACGCAAATACTCGTCTCTATGAGAACTCGACTCGACGTAACGAGCGTGCGACGATGCTCGAGGGGGACTTGGACTCCGCGCTCCTCTACTACGCCGTCTTATTCGTTCCGGTGTTATTCGCTCGTCACTTGAGTCGTCGTACCTTCAAGGAGGAAGTGTTACGTAAAGGTTATGATGTGCGTATTGTATTACGCGGTTCATGAGTCTGAATGAATTACTTGTCTTTGTTGTTTTAGCCAAGGCTATATTTGGTTATATAATAAGACATGTTAAAATTTGGCAAAAAAATTGCAAGTTTCGGGATCATTTCCTATAATAAAGGCTAATGATGAATTTGGAGATGAATATTATGGAGAGGTGTGAATTTTTGGACGAAAAAGGTAGGAATGTTTACACGGTATTGATGTTGGAGAATGATTTAGATGTGTAGGACGAGGTTCTGTTGAATTGAGTTCTGAGAGTTAAATGAGAATTTCGTTGATAAATGGGAAAGAGGTAAGGGGATTGAGTGATGAATTGGAGTTTGGCATACCTTCCCATGGAGGATCTAGACCGTTTGACACGGGGCGGTGGTGTGTCCCGGCTCGAACTCCGTTTCATATTGTTTCGGATTTTAACCGTTATTTTATGTCGATCGTCACGCGGAATCCCAATCATCAACGCTGAAGAAAACCGTAAATAACTGACAAACAACTAATAAAATTACTCGCGTTCAACGAAACGCACTCGACACTTGTACAGCAAAATGGCGGCGATGATTTGTCTCGACCCTCCCATGACGCGTCTTTCCTCCCCACTTGCCGCTATACGAACGCGGATTATCAAGTACCGCTACTTACTTCCATCCACTTCGATATTACGATGAGTTTTAGAGACGAAGATTAGCTCCTTGTACATTGAAATGTATTCTTACAAAGATAATAAAGATTTTTTTATAAACATTTAGGTTCGATTGATAGTTTATTTCGCCTAATAAGATGATTAACAAACATTGAAATAAATAAGACCTATTTTTCACCGCGTAGCTGTTCACCGGTCTCATTGGCGTAGACATCTTTCAGGCTCTCTGTCGGTAAAATCTGAATGATATTACCGATATATCGGTAAGGTAGATTTCTAAGTTATGAGAAATGTGTCACGCTAGTTGCGGGGTACAGGGGCAGGCAGTCTACCTCGAAAAGGCCGCGTATCTTTTAAATTGTCTCAAGCGGCAATCACTGAATTAATTATTATTTAATGACACTTCAACGTATATGAATTTTCACTCTTGCAGCACCAATGAAGACCTGCGTTATAAACTACGTTATAAACTACGTTTAGTCCAAATTTGAAGTAAATTGAGCGAATAGATTTTGAGATACGAGGTATGCCAGATCGTAAAACATAGTCTCGAGATAAACGCCAAAAAGAAGAAACACCGTAACGCACCGGGACGTTCTGACCTACTCCACTAAAATCGTCATAACTCGGTCAATTTTTGAAATTTTCATAAATTCTTTGTCGCAAATGAAAGTGAAGACTCTAGGCAATAAGATAATGTAATAAAACAAAAATCGATGTTTTGAAATTTTAAGGGTACGGTTACCCCTTAAAGCAGGGAACACATTGTTTTTTGTTTATCTATTTCAGATCAACTATAGAGCAGCAATTATAGCAGGCTCAATTAAAAGAATAAAAAATTGTATCACTGGTAGAACGACGGATAGACACAGGCACAGCACACCTAGATGCAGGGCAAAAACTTCAAAATCCATAAGTGCGTTTACATAACTTGATATTAGAATAATATGCGGCACACCTATACACAGCTCTGTTATGTGGTTTTTATAGATCATGTTATCCTTCAGTATAGCCAATGCTTCGCTACGTTCCAACGTCGAATATCTGTTTTGGTAAACATTAAGTCAGTTACTGGCAGGGACGGCTTGTATGTTTTTCGATTCTGGGCTACTCTATTGTCAGTTCTCTTGACGCTAAAAAATGCATATTAAATCCTGCCTTCTTTTTTACTTATACTTCAGTATTCTCTGAATAATACCCTTGCAGAACAGTCGCAGCAATCGATAAAAAATGTTTAGTATTAGAATTAGAAAGCACCCATTTGACCCAGGTGAATTTTCAATGTAACCGGCCCTGGAAATAATAGGTACACAACTTTTCATGGCAAGAAATCGGTCTTTACTAAGATTTGAATTTAGTTCCGTATCAGTCAGAAAGGAGAAACGTCGAAAGAGGATCTGTGAATCGTAGCACTTAATTTGTGCAATTTCTTATCACAAACATCATGAGGGAAATAGTTCATGTGCAAGTTGGTCAATGCGGCAATCAAATAGGAGCACGGGTAAGCCTTTAATCTGAATAGCCTTCGCTGCTTCATCCGAAATAATGGAAGAAGTTCAGAACCTGTTTCAAGCAAATGTATGCCCAAAATGGTCGCATAATGTTAGAGCAAAGTAGAAATAAGAACAAATGTATGTAATCGCTTAAAAGGGGAAAGAATAGCTACGGGATGTTTTACAATTTTTATACAAGTATTTTTTTGCACCACCCGCAGTTCTGGCAGATGATTTCCAACGAACATGGCATAGACCCGACTGGAAATTATACGGGTTCCACAAAAGAACTCCAATTAGACAGGATCAGCGTCTATTACAATGAAGCTGCCAGGGGAAATTATGTTCCAAGATCAATTCAAGTTGACCTCGAACCTGGGACCATGGATTCAGTTCGGTCCGGTGAATTCGGCAAGATTTTTCGTCCCGATAACTTCGTCTTCGGTCAAAGCGGCGCCGGTAACAACTGGGCGAAAGGTCATTACACCGAAGGAGCAGAGCTCGTAGATTCTGTCCTAGATGTTCTCAGAAAGGTAGGAACATCGTCTACTCAACATTTCTACCACCTAGAACAGTAAACCACTTTTGATATTTTAATTAACGAGTAGGAAGCTGAAGGTTGCGATAGTCTCCAAGGATTTCAGCTGTGTCATTCCCTAGGAGGAGGAACTGGGTCCGGAATGGGTACGCTGTTGATATCAAAAATTCGCGAAGAGTTCCCCGACAGGTAAATATCTATAGAATTAAAATAGGAGCTCGACATCACGCAGGATCTACATTTTATTAATTAAATTTCTATGGTACGTATTTTGTCGTTCAGAATTATGACGTCCTTCAGCGTGGTTCCGAGTCCAAAAGTCTCAGATACCGTGGTCGAACCGTACAATGCAACCCTATCAGTTCACCAGCTGGTAGAAAATACGGATGAAACATTTTGCATCGACAATGAGGCACTCTATGATATTTGCTTCAGGACTTTGAAACTACCCTCGCCCACCTACGGCGATTTGAACCATTTAGTATCTCTAACAATGTCCGGTAAGATGTTAATTCATTGTTGTAATTGGCATTTTTTGAAAATTCATTCCGACGCGGGAGGAAAGTCTTCGTGGTCCATGCAGTCCGGATCGATTCGCTATCATAAATTTAGCTAGATTTTAAGGATGACATCGATCCACAATAAAATACAGATCATGACCAAGTGTAATATCTCTGCAGGGATTACTACGAGCCTAAGATTCCCTGGGCAATTAAACGCTGATCTACGAAAGCTGGCAGTGAACATGGTTCCATTTCCCAGGTTGCATTTCTTCGTGCCAGGATTCGCACCTCTTACAGCTCGAAACAGCCAACAATATCGAGCTCTCACTGTGCCTGAGCTAACGCAACAGGTAAAAATATCATGATGATTCAAATTTAGAACAAATCTTGCCTTCTAAATCTATCTTTCGTTTGTTTAATCCCACGAAAGATGTTCGATGGAAAGAATATGATGGCAGCTTGCGATCCACGCCATGGAAGATACCTTACAGTAGCAACAATCTTTCGTGGGAAAATGTCGATGAAGGATGTCGACGAGCAAATGACGAACATTCAAAATAAAAACAGCCCCTATTTTGTCGACTGGATTCCTCACAATATAAAAACTGCGGTTTGCGACATACCACCATGCGGTATGAAAATGTCAGCTACTTTTTTGGGAAATACAACGGCGATTCAGGAACTTTTCAAACGTATCTCCGAACAGTTTACTGCGATGTTTCGACGCAAGGCTTTCTTGCATTGGTTAGTGTGTACCGCAGGTTCTAGTACAAATCTCAGATCATCGATCAATTCAATATCAAATAATGAGTGTAAATTTATTGACTGAAATTTGTTCGCATTAATTTCAGGTACACGGGAGAGGGTATGGACGAAATGGAATTTACTGAGGCAGAGTCGAACATGAATGATCTGGTTTCGGAATATCAGCAATACCAAGACGCTACTGTAGAGGAAACGGAATTCGACGATTTTGAAGACACCGAATTAGAGCGAGCTGGGGAGTTCGATGAAGACTAGATGGAACTTGTAACAGTCCTTTAGCTATTTCATATTTTAAATGATTAGCATACGCACTCTCGACATTCGCATAGAATTCGTGGTCATTTGATTTTTGTTATACATCATGTATATCGTTCGTTATTAATTATACGTGATTATATTTTTGTTCATCTATACGTATGTATTTGAAGAAAAAAGCGCTCGCTAGTCGAGAATAATATTCAAAGATTAAATTAATATGGCTTTCGTGTTGATTTATATACCTCTGATTGATGGGGACAGTGCCAAAAAGGCAAAGTTTGAGGTTTTCAGGTATATGAGTACATTTATACCTTCAGGGAACTTATATAAGGAGTTAGATTTTTGTGCCAAAGCTATTTGCAATAAAAAATTTGAGCAAGGGTATCTCCAAAAATTAATGAATTGACTTGGGAGTACGATTTTGTACGATTGTGAGAGGAAAATGCGCTTTCGCGTGGTGTCGAAGGCTGTGCGAAGGTACATATTCTAAGTAGCATTGACTTTTATGAATCTCTCAATCGCATATAGCACAGATCCGCGGTGGTTCCCTGAGTTTTGTTATCGTTCTGTCTTACGTTACGCAAGTAATGGTAATAAACAACATTCCAGAATTTATCTATCCGTATTATTTGCTTTCCCTCATTCGTGTGATGATGTTGTAGGTAGGTACCAAATCGAGTGATGAAGCTTGATTCAAATTACGGAAAAATGAAACATATACGCATAGTATTCGTTGAATTTGTATAGGCGGTATAGGGATTCACATAATTATGTCGTTGATTTGAAAATAAATACTCATCTTTGATGACTAATTTTTCACGATTAACTCCAATTCTTATTTTTCTTCAATTCGATTGACTTTCCCGGCGATTGAAGGATTGAGACCAACCTAAGATCTGAATTAGATCAGACATCGACTGATTTCGATGATATTTTCCATACTTCTTCTTACTGAAGACCAACTATAAACTTTAAGCCTAATTGTCCACAAATTCCCAGTATTGGTAAACACGTGCCCTGCAGTGTAAGGTATCTCTGCATGCCAACAACTAGTTCAGATATAATTACGTATTCATCTTTAGGACGGGAAAGTACAACAGCGTTTTAAGAACGCAGAGAAAAGTCCCGCGATAACACCGATCAGCTATAAACTATATGGACACGTATGCCCACAAGGAGAGCATCAGACCTTTATATGTTGGATTCTGAGCGAAATTCAAGAGGTATTTGCTTGTGGTAAAATAAGTAAAAATGCGGATCTTATAGGCCTTTTTTTGCTCCGTTTAGAATTTATCAAATTATCAGTTTGCTAAGTGTGATTCGAATTTATGACTTGAATATTCATTTTTAGTGTAGATTGATGAAGTTTCAATGATCAGATTCTCTAAAGGTAAAATGTGGACAGATTATCCTAGAGTGAAGTACCGACAAATTTCTCGATAGTACGATAAAATGAGGTGGAGAAAAAAAGGCCCATTAGGTGGAATTACACCTCATGGACTACATATTTTAGTATAATTTAAGAAACACTTCTCTAGACTCTATCTATAAGAATCTATCATCCACCGGTTCGATATTACCTTTGTCAGATACGCCTGTATAAAATGCATAAAATTCTCGCGAGTTTTCAGAAATCGATGGGATATTGCTGCTTTCAGATTATACGGCGCATATTATACCTGTGGATGACATTATACTTTCTTCGAAGCAGGAATTTGCTCTTCTGTATGGAATATCTCACTGCTATAGGTATAATTAAGATATTATAGGTAGATAGATATTACCTGTACTCACAGCTTCCATCAGAATTGTAATTAAGTATCAGAAATTTTGCTTGGTCATGATGATAATACGGCTAATTATTGTATTTGAAATACTTCCAAATTGACCACTCCGAAGAACGTCGACGTCTCTGAGAATTACACTCTCACGTGAAGTAAACTCGGGGATTTACCGAACATATATACCTATATTTGGTATTTCCGGACAGTAGATAATATAAGTCATATAGAATATAAGAGTATTTCTCGCAATATATACCGTTTTTTCATTTAATGTATTTTCCTAATCTACACGCGCAGTCATTCAATAGTGATCAATGTATTTTTGGAACAGAAGAAGTTTAGGGAAACAATCCAACGTTATATGGAATAAAGGCATTGAGCAGCCTTCATAGTTCCACTCGACAGGGGAAACTTCATTTGCGATTATCTCAAAAGTACTATTTCCCACACATGAGCCTTTGTTCCATATAATTCTTCAATTTCCTATAACTGCGTGTTCGAGATAATGGTGCAAATTCATTTCGTTTTTATCAACCTTTTATAGCATGCATATTCTGTCTATAAGTATAGGTTGTTATAGTAACAGCATAGAATTATTGCCTTGTAAAAATCTGACAGACGAAATCGAATGATTTTATAGTCTCTTTGTTCTTTGTACAAGCGCACAGATGCATCTGCAAAATGCAATTGCACTCCTTCTTCGAACGGAATTATCCGATTTCAATACCACGTTTGGATCCACTTATCTTTCTCAATTACAAGTGAAAGGACTAACGTACCAGAGTACGTGATAAAGTTAAGATATAATAGTTGTAGCGATTTATTTATTTTGCGTATCAATATGTCATTTCGAATATACAACAAATTCCAATTTGATTAATTCCAAAAAGTTACTTTTACTTGACATTTTGATAATGTTCCATATATTTTTTGAATTTCTCTATAATCGCGATGTTACTTGAGCGTCTGACCATATGCTGTCCCCTTTTCTGACGTAAATTGTTAACTGTTAATTCTGGATATATGACACCTATCCGTACACTTGAAAATAGTTTGAATTATGCTAAAATATACAACGATAGACGACGGTCTTACTTATTAAGGAACTTAGCCACGATGAAAATTTCAGTCAAACAAAGATCAACTGGCCGGTAATTTGGATCAAAAGTATGCGTCTTGTATAAAACAAAGCTATATACTTCGTTGAAGTATGACGTTATCTGATAAACGAATGTATGTATAGCTACTTATAGTTCTTTTATTTTTAATCTTTAATTCCGTTCGCATATAAAAGGCGGTCTCTGGGACAGTGGTTTAGTGTAAAATTAGCTGTTGGTCCATTCGGTCCTCGTGCAAGTTAGCGGCTTCGTAATATATTCGGACAGACTCTGATAAGCTGCACAAGTTACGAAATCTGAAAATTTCAATTGGGAATTAATTGTCTTGATAAAATCACGGAAAATGCAAGTTTCATGTCTCTGTCTGGCGATACTTGCCATTATAGTCCCAAACTGTATGGGAATTAAATTTTCGCGGTGTGAATTAGCGCTAGAACTTGTGAAACAAGGATTAGACGAAGAAAAAATAAATGATTGTACGTACGATTTTACGGTTTATAATTCTTCGAATACAAAATTAGCTATAAGTTTATCAAATCAGATGACCGATCTCTGTTATGGCAATTTCAAATAATATCGAAACAGATAATTACAATGGTAAACACATTATTACTTTAATTATGCGAATCATAAAGCTTGGAATCCGGCAATTATGTATCGAAAATGACTATAACACAGCTACACCGAGTAAACTACTATCATTTGATATTGAGTACACGTAACTATGAAACAATTTATGATTAATTGATACATTTGATTACAGGGGTTTGTTTAGTTGAAAACGAAAGTGCAAGAAACACATCAGCTATTGGCGGCCCGAATTCGAATGGTAGTTATGACTATGGCCTGTTTCAAGTAAGAATATGTATATAAACTGAAGTTCAATCCTGGTATTCACTAATTTTCTACGATCGAATAATTTTCGAATTTCTTTCAATTACAGATCAATGGAAAGTGGTGGTGTTCATTGGGTTCAGTGGGAGGCGATTGTAATATAAAATGTGAAGGTAAGATACCAAAGCTGCATTTAAAGAAAAATTCCAACTCAATAAAATTGTACATTGAAATAAAAAGAAAAAAATATCTAGTCAAGAAAAATTAAATATCATAAATACTATTCCAAAAACGTAATGCAAGGACAAAGTGGGAAATGTAGCTAGAAATTATTTGGCGCATCCCATTATCTGCGATATGTATAATATAAATAGTTATAAGGAGCCACATGGAATCAATGACCAATGTAGAAACGTATGTATATGATTTAGGTCCATTGATTTATTGACAAGTTGTTATTACAGATTTAATTGATGATGACATCACAGACGACATTCGATGCGTTCGGAAGATTTATAGAAGACACGGATTCCCCGCATGGCACGGATGGACAAGAAAATGTTCGAATAGAGCCATTGCGGATGTTCATTATTGTTTTGCATCATCGTAAGCAGCTGAATAACAGATAGTTAAATTAAATCCATCACGCAGGAGCCATGTATAAAGTCTTCGCTTACGTCTATTCGATTATGTTCCTTTGATCTTAGACAAAGGCAATTAATAATATTACGAGTAAAATGTCGTAGAGCAATAGCTTTATCAAAACAGCGATAATCTTGATTTATCTGATTAAAATATCATCGTTGATTGTTCCATGAGTTTAAAACTCCGTGATTTATGTATTTTTTGTTGAAAACGTTCAATAATAATTGTTCGTTGTTACAAACATACAATAATACATCGACTATAGTATATTGTCAACAAATCTTATATCTATATGTATATCTTCTGATAGAGTAATTTGCAGAATTGATTTGTTTGCAAAAAATAGAAAAACTAAATAAATATAAACTCCTCGTGCTCGGTGAAGTACGACTTATTAATAACGTAGAGTTTATGAATGAAATGGTATGAAATGCCAGAGCAATTAAACATCTGATTGTGAATTAACAATAATGGGATGCTGAGATGTTCCTGTAAATAAGAATAATGCATACATATATGAATAAAGGATATAAAAAACTAAAAACATGATATGTTACCCTAAAATGACTTTATTAACTCTTAACTTTACACGTGTTGAATATATATACTTGTCAGATCTATCTGTATGTATGTATATTATTTCGATATTTCATCATACATTACTGACAATATATGATATGGCCGCAAATGATGTAAGTATAGACTGTCTACTTAAAATTTCCTAGTATAATTCGTCTAGTGTTAGGTAAAAGAACAAATTTTAATTAGACACCCTATAGATTAGTCAATTACAAAAGTAATAAGAAAAAAGAAAAGGTGTGTCTCTATACTTTTCAAAGTATAATATTGATATAACAGTATGCTTGAAGAGTGTCATAAAAGCTTTTTATACGATAATTAAATCGTAAGATTATTTTTCAATAATTTCAGGCAATGATATTATATATTAAGTGCTATATTTATTTGTAAGACGATTTTCCTCACACTTTTATTATGTACGTATGTGCGAATTCAAATTCATATATTTCAATAAGAATCGGCACATATTATATGTATAGCTTTGATATGACACAAATAATTTCATACCATTCTATAATATGAGACCGAGACATTTGTTCTATTGGCCAAAAACTACTATTGTCATTTATCCCAATGAGACGATTAGTTCCATGAGTAATTATTTAGTGTATAAAATTAGGCTATCATCCATAACTGAAACACTGGAGTTCACAAGAAGATTATAATAACGTGTAAAGTCGTTAGCGATGAAAAAAAAATGTTGAAAATTCACGAAAATATTCGGTTGCATCTCGTGATTATTATTTTTTTTTGTTTCCTTTCTTTTTCTGCCTTGTGAATCTTTTGTCCCGTTGCAATATATGGATTTAGGATCAAACGATGTTTTTGATCATTAGACCAAATATCTTTAAATCTGATGATATCCAGATCAAGTATAGAAATACCACAATCACAATTTTTTTTTACAAATACAAATTATGTTCCTTTCCATGATCTTATAAGGGCGGTTCGGATAAATTCTCCACCTTTTAATGATTTTTTTTTACTTTTTCAAAGTTTTGTATACATGTATGTATATATACATACAATATATATATATTATATATATATATATACATATATATATTATCATACACGTCTATATGATACATATTATCTTTGTTTAATATATAATATAGTATGATGTAGCGTTTGACAGATATGCATAAAAAGATGATATGAAAGAAGCATGACATGAGTAACACTTGTTTATCGCAGATGACTAATTACAAAAAACGAAAAATGAAAAAAAAGAACACAATTTTCGTTTGAAAAATCAACAACAACGCAAAGCTAAGACGTCGTTTGAACGCGAGCAATGCGGAATTTAACTACCTAAACGAAATATCAATGTCTATACATACAATACCATGCAAAGAACGTAGAAGAAAAGTATCAGATCTTTATCGAATATCGATAATTGATGTATTTTTTTTTTTTTTATCTAAAGTTACAACGATTACTCTGAATCTGATAATCGTAATCTATGATACTCAGAAGTAGATATGAATAAGAAGAATCTTTCGATGCATAGTTTTTATAGGATAGTCTTAAAACCAACGGCGATAAACAAGGCGTGATGAACAGTGCTGAGTTAGTATACATATAGATTTCCTTACGATCTAAGTTATGTATAAATGAATTAATACATTATCGTATTTTAATATTAATAATAATAATAATAATAATAATAATAATAGTAATAATTATAATAATAATCATAATTTTAATAATCATAATTATAATCCTCATTTTCACATATCAAACATTCATTTATCACTCTACATACAGTCTATCATCATTCGCGCGTGTTTTACAAGTGATACCAAATTCACAAACATTTGCCACCCTAATATTCACGAAGCAAATCCTTGAACTTCGAGACACGGACATAAAGGTGTTTCGTCTTATGTTTCTTTTCAAAAATATTGCTTTCAAAAACTGCAGTTGCATGTCCATATGTTGCACAGCCTGTACTTGTTGATTAAACCACTTTTTTTTTTTAATTATTATTATTATTATTGTTCAATAACACAGTAGTTTAAAAAAGTTAAAAAATTGTTACAAGATTAAAAAATATTTATTCAATAAGTACAGTACCACACTTTATGTACGGTTATCGTTTTACTATTTTATTTACCTTTTTTTTTTCTTTTTTATATTAGATATTTTTTGGCTTGGTTACTATATAAAATCTAAATTAAATATTTTTTTTGTTTATTTTTTCAAAATCTTTTTCCTTCTTTCCTTCTCAATAAAGATCTTGCGTTTACATAGGTATGTATATCAGGGTTGAATATTTAATTCTGATTTAGACTCGGCAATTGTACTATATAATAATATTACCGTTATTATTATTTTTTTATATAACGTTATGAAAATCATAAAAAAATGAGTGTTGGTCTAAAACAATGTAGAATTATATCATAGTATGTCATAAGCATCCCTGACAAAAAAATGTGCGCTATAAAAAAAAAAAAATAAAAAAAAAAAACAAAAATAAAAATACGGAATAGGGAATAGGGAACAGGATTACAAAATTAAGAAGCCGCTCAATAATATTACATACATAAATGCTAACATTGGTCTATCGTATTTAAATTCAATCCCTTCAAATACTGTAGACAAAAGCAAACAATTATTATCGAACGTTAATTAAGATAAATGTACAAAAGTTCTTGAGATATCTGCCATCTCAATATACGTCAATTCTCTCTCATTCGAGATCTTTGTGCTCAATTAATTTGACGTCATTAAACTTTTCTTACCCAATCATATTATAGTGTCTAACAATCGCGTCATCGTAAGTTTCGTTGATAAACAGCTAATTGTTAGATCGTTTTTACCGTCGTGTATCTGAAAATACTTTCATACATTATCAATATTTTCATTTTTGTTCTTTCTTTTTTTCTTTTTTCATGGCTCATATGGTGCCAATGGAAGCATTTTCTGTCACTCCAAAATTGCATTGAGTAAACAACACTTTGAGTCACGTTTGAGAAACAACTTTTCGCATTCCGATAAACATATATGTTTTTTTTTTTTCTTTCTAAATAAGAACAATAATTCAATGAAATTTTCACAATTTCCTCCTGGCAGTGTTTCACGTAGTAGTAATAATAGTAGTGTAGTAGTAGTAGTAGTAGTGGTGGTGGTAGTGGTAGTAGTAGTAGTAATAGTAGTAGTAGTGTAGTTGTAGTAGTAGTAGTAGTAGTAGTAGTGTAGTAGTAATAGTAGTAGTAGTGGTAGTAGTAGTAGTAGTAGTAGTATTAGTAGTAGTAGTAGTAGTAGTTGTAGTAGAGTAGCAGCAGTAGTAGTAGTAGTAGTAGTAGTTGTAGTAGAGTAGCAGTAGTAGTAGTAGTAGTATTAGAGATTTTAATTAGGACCTTATAATGTTACTTAGAGACTGCCTATCGCATAGCGAATTGTTCTTTCAGTTTTAAATTATGTGATAATCAAATAATACGTCTTATTCCGATATCATATCTTATTGCTTTACAAAATGGCACTAAATATTGAATGTGTACTTTACATTTGAGTATTGTTAAATACGTTTTGAAACTATTCTTTTGTCTTTTTTTTATCAATCGTGTAGAATCATATAATAAAAATATTCAAATAGTTTACCTGATTTTTATTTACCGATCGTTTTTGATTCAAAACTGAATAACTCATCCAAGATCTAATTCTAGAAGAGTTCGTTACAAAAGGCAACGCGTGAATTGTATTGAATATCCACTACAGAAATTTAATAATTAATCAAAAATTTATAATATCTAATAACGAACATAAAACTGTATTTTCAAGAATTATCATAAAAGTTGTATTAAAAAAAAAAAAGAAAAAAGCCTTTACCTTCGTTTCATCGATTGTTATACATATCATTTTCTCCGTAACTACTGTCCGTCTGATTCTCAAAATTATTCGGTTTATAAACTTGTGTTAATTGGTTTTGAACGTGCGTTGGGGAGTCTCCGAGCATTGCTAGCATATACTTACGCGTTGGCGAATGTACCGTGTTTTGTTAGGGGGGTACATAAGGGGGTGGTTTTCTGTATGTAGGTGTTGGTTTTGGTCGATTTTGACGATTGTTTTCGCGATTTGTTGCAAAAGGTGGTGGCGGCTGATAAGGTTCTTCAGAATTTTCGTTCTGTAACATAGGTACGTCCGCCCCGTCTTCAGTCTTTTGATATTCCGGAGGTGGTAGCGGTGGTTTTTCTTCTTTCAGTATAACCGGTGATTTGTTGCCTGAAAAGAATCCCGTCATCACAATCTCTCCCCCTCGCAAACAAAATCTGAGTCACAATTTTATCGAATTCAAATTCTCACCTGGGTCCGGTTTTTCGTCAAGTTCATCCTGGAATATAACAGGAATTCCCTTGTTCCTAAAGCTCTGTCTTTCGTCATCTTGTTCGCTAACGCTCATCTTCCCGCTACGTTTTCTTCTGTATAAAATGCAGGCAATAATACCAGCCAGAATGAGCATAGCAGCTATTATTATAGCCGGAACAATAAAGGTGATAATCAAATCGTCGTGAGATTTTCCTACAGAGGTAGTGTCCTCTGAAGGTGGCATCACGCTCGGTGATAATACACTAGTTTGTTCACCGAGGCAGAAGCCACTCGGGGTTAGCGTTACTTGTGTAACTGGAAACTCAGATCCCATGATTTGATGTACACGTTCACTAAGCATGTTTTCATCCTTTCCAAGGACCTCTCGTAACTCTGCAATCTCTTCGTGCGGGCAGAATTCAGTCACAAGTGTTTTATTGTGCCATGTGACGATGGTGTTTTCTGTAATACTGTCCAGCGATATTGCGCTGACGTTTTTGTCGTGGAATAGTTCTCCTATTTTCTCAATAAATTTACGCTTTTGCGTAGCGGATTGTGCGAATGTTTCATAGGGAACTACTAATGTCATAGAAAATTCTACATTGTGCTTTGTCGCCGGCGTCGTTGAAGGATGTACCACTACAACTAGACCATCTGTTATACTGGCACCTGAAATTAAGACGAGAATTTTTGTCATCTTTTGTAACAATTTTATGAGATCTTTAAAAATCTTTGCAATGTCTTGAATCCTGATGTACATGAAAATTGACGACTGATTAATCCCTCGATTTCGATTTCGATACACATGAATAAGGTCTTATAGTACAGGTTCAATCCTTGCAGACTGTTATTGATAAAACGTACCTCCACTGTCTGTGACGATCAATTGGTACTCTTTACGCCCTATATCCTTTTGCAAAGGTACGCCATAAAACTGCTGATTTTTACTGTCAAATTGCAGCCAGTCTGTTTCTGGTATTGACGATCTAGTTGATGTCATCAATGTTAAATTCATGTTACGAGTTGCCCCATCTTCATCGTCAAAGAATGTGTCCTGCAATCAAGAAACAGGTAAATTTTTTCGTCCAATTAAATCATGAATATTATGATAGACTTGGGAACAGAGTCTCACCTTTGGAACAGTATACACAAGCAATTGTCCAACAGTAGCGTTGATGTGGTCTACTTGGTTTCTTGCAACTGGTGGCTGATTATCCTTAGGTTCTTGAGTCACGATGCTTGGCGTTACAGGCTTGTTGAAGTTCTCGCATTGTCCATTTCCTTGATATACAACACGTTTGACTTTTATCTCAGGTGCAAGAGCATCCTGCAGGGCAATACTGGGCTCTTCTCTTTCATTTGCGACCAAAACCTGGAAAACAGAACGATATTCGATAATTAACATCATTTTCACTAATCTCGATAGATGATCGAAATCCAATACTCGTTGGATTTGAAAGAATTTCTGAATAGATGAATAAATTATCTATCAAATTTTACGCACATGAAGTAATTTATCAATTTGTTGCTTGGGGCAATCACTACCCCTAGGAAGACTGTCGTTGTACCATGTCAAAATTGCTTGATCACCTTTAATGTCTATGTTACGCACTGTAATAAGATCTGAATTTGCATCTCCGTAGAGTTCGCCGAGACTTCGAACAACCTGTAATAAAGTGTATATATAATTTTTATAGAAGGGCTGATATTTCTGGACAATAAGATGCCCACAAAAGTGTTTTCTGAACATTTTTAAGTATGGTATCACCGATTTTCATACCTTGAGTTGCCAGTCAACGTCAGTAGGGAATTCACTGCGTTTTTCAATTTTCAAATAAATACTAAATTCGTGATTCACAGCACGAGATAGTTTGTGCTGTTGAACGTGAACGTCCAGACTCGCATTTGCTCTCAGCCCTTCGCTATCCTCAACCACAAGTTCGTAATCCCATATAGAGACCATATTTTCATACGGTCTGTTAAAATAAATAAGAAAAATCGGTTAAAATAATCAAGGAGAGTTATGTTTCACAGGAATTGATCGAAGCGCAACATAGGATAGCTTTCGGAACTAAAATCTGCCTATAATACAAAGTGGTAAGACCCCAAATACTCACAGTCCATAAACCTCCTGTGTTTTTCTGTTGAACTGAAGCCAATGATCAGGTTTGATTATATTGTTTTGCCAGTATAAGCTCAAGCTGAGTTGCCTGGTATTTCCATCTTCCATATCGATGAAGGTATCATCCGGTATAATATAGCTCAGAGGTTTGCCAGCAGTAACTTGTAGCTTCTGCAAGGTCCTGTCTTCCCTGGGAGGGAAATTGAGAAATTGATGTTCGATCTCCTCTGTATTCTCTTCAGTCACTATAGGTATGATTCTCGGCAGTGTCGTCAATCTCTGAGTAGTTGTGGGCGCTTCTGTAGTTGTAGTAGTCGTAGTCGTAGTTGTAGTAGTTGTGGTTGTGGACGGAGTCGTCAACGGTTGTTCTGTAGGTACTGTGATCGTAGGCTGTGTGCGCTGTTCAGTGGTCTGAATAAAATAGAGTCCATATAAATAAATTGAGCGAAAATAAGTATTGCGTTTATACAATATACCCAATGAATTAAAAAAGGGCCAATGGTTGAAAAATGCTGAGAAAGGTATTAACGATGTTCCTAATATTAGGATTTTGATCAAAGCAATAGATGTGATAGAGATGCGAGATTTTGCCTCATCACTAAGCCAAAGAATGATTATTACTATCCAAAGAACAATGAGAAGCGTGAAGCAAGTAAGCATTACCTCCTCTGGCATAGTTGTTTGAGTATAGACGGCTGTTGTCTCGGAAACAGATTTAACTGCTGGAGCGCTAGTAGATATTGAATTAGTGGTGGTAGTTTGAAGAGTAGTTGTAATGGGTGGGGCAGATGTAATTTCTGCAATTATTGTGGGTGGAGTTATTGATATTGTATCAATATTTTCTATTTTCTCTTTCTCCGACTCCATTGTTTCAACTTTAGAAGACTCGGTTGTAATTGGCGCTATTGGCGCTGTTGTTGTGGTTGTCGTTGTTGTTGTTGACAATGTTGTCGATATTACTAATGTTGGGACTTGAGTCTTTGTAGTCGTTGGCGGGACGGTTGTGGGAGGCACCATTGTCTGTGAAATGGTTAGTAGTTGCGTTGTATGGCATGAAAAATTTGTTAGTTCATTTATTTTCGCCTGAATGTTACTGAACAATGTCTAAGACTTTCTGATCCTAAGCAAGCTCGAATGCAAAGTTCATACTGTCTCACAATCGAATATTCTATCCATTAGAAATACCAACTAATGCGATATTTTATATAATTATGCAATTTTTGACAAAGTCTTTTGTTTATTTCTAAGCTCCTGTGATTTCACACGAGCAGATACAGTTTTACAAATCTTTTCACTCTATAGAAACTGATTAGAAGGTGATTAAAGATCATATAGTTCGGGATTATTTTATCAAGGATGATTGTGAATACAGTATGAATATTTTCTTAGAAACCAGCAAATTTTAAAGCACGTAGAACCGTATGGAGATGATAGATGTGAAATATGTTTATGCCAATTATTCGAGCAATTTGGTTTGCATGAAATTTGAAAGCCAATCAAATATATTTCTTGAGTAGATTCTTCCATTGCAAACAAAACTTACCGGTGGTGCTGCTGTAGTTGTTGTTGTTGTTGTAGATACGTTCATTGGAATCGGTATGAAAGTGTCAGGTGCAGAAAATGTTCGCGTATTTGTTGGGAAAAATTCACCCACATCAATATCTTCAATCTAAAATTAAATAATAATTTTTAAATTTCCTCAGCTTAGAAGCTGGATGGATAAATGACAGAACAGTCCCAAAGTATTATTTTGAACCTTTTATCTAACGAATTCGCATGAACTGTGTTCCTTCATTTTTTAGAAACATCAAATACTTACTGATGGGTCAATAGTTTTGTCCCCATGATGATGTCTGTGGGGACGTTCCAGGTCATCAATGCTTGATTTGCCGAGGACAACTTGGGGCTGTTCAGTCACTGTTTCGTCATCGTCTCCACCATTTTCATTGTTATTCTCCTCGTCGTCGTAGTCATCGTCGTCATAATTATAATCGTAGTCCTCCTCAAAATTACCAGAACCAGTTTCTCTTCGACTCCTCAACAAAGAACTCGAATCTGTTTTCACACGCCAGAGTAGAACTGGCTGTTGTAAGACCTCGGCCAGAGTCCCATCTTTGGCTTGCTCTCGAAGCTGTCGCACCAAGTCAGTTTGATGATGCCACAAACGACCGTCGCAGCCCACCTGTTGAAATATGATCAATTTCTGATTATTTCAAGGCTTTGTTTAAAACGAATCGAAATCTTCAAACTATTTACTTGAGGAAATTATATTCGTATTTTTAATATTGTTTACCAAGTATGTAATTAGACTAGTATAAAATAATTTATAATGAGATCAACCCTTTTTATCGCCTATATATAAGAGTTCTGATTCTAAGCACGCGATCGTCGATAAACTCGATTTTAATGACGCAGCTTTCACATTTCGATAAGATTTATATGGCCAGTTTTTTTTTCTGATAATTTACTACACTAATGATCAACCGTTCAATGACTATAAATCCAGATACGAGTTCTGTTAGAGCAAAGTTTCCACGTTTTTTATGTTACTTAATTGATATAAATTAATTGAATCCATCAATTTACTTTCTAATAGGTAGTTGAAACATTTAATACTATCAATAAATCGAATATTACTTTACCTGCCACTGAATAGCTGTGGAATGTTTTTCTCTACGATGTTTAACGTTTCCGGGGCCTGATAAAATTACTGACGGCTCTGGGGGAGCAGTTTCCTTGCTCGTATGAGGGTGCATCGAGAAAGCACTCTGCAAATATTTATAAACATTATTCTGCCATTACCTTTCAAGATGATCACAAGACTTTGGGAGAAACAGTTTTGGATATTTTCATATATACGCTGTTAGTTCTGTTTCAAATGGATCTAAATGGGTGGATAAATATTTACGAATTACCGTGTGCAATCCCAAAAATCCAGCCAAATTTTCTATCGCATTCACTCTGACCGCAGGCTTCAAACTCTCGAATCTTGCATCAAGGACGATAGTTAGGAGTGTTTGATCCTCAGATTCGTCGCAGTGGGTCTGAAAGTGAGATACAGAGTTAGTTTGAGAGATAGAGTATGATAATTTGACATTTTAGAGTGAAAAATGTGTAGTAAGAAGATGTGTTAAATCTTGAAGTGACAATTTCATTCATAATGAATAAAAAAAAGCACTACTTTCGCAATTATTCCAACAACTTATAGAGCAACAGAGAGGTAGTTGGAGAAGGAGAGAAGCTGTTACAGTCTGATATCTGTGACGCAGCAAACAGAGTAATATCAATTGCCATCAATCAGCAGACGTCCATAAAGCTAATTTATTTACGAGATTGAAATGCGACTGCAACTACAATGTACTTAGATAATAGAGGTACTACAGAGCATGGAACACAAGCTAAGTCTATAAGGGATAATAGGTAAATTTGTAAAGTTCAATTTGAAAGCAAAATACCTTACAGGATCATCCGAGCATAAGTAATTTCCGGACATTTAAATAGTTCTATAGTTCATATATTTATAAATATATTTCGGTATTGCTCGTATGTTTTCGCTGACTATTAATAAATTGTGTTATCAATAAATTGAATTCTTAGATATCGAATTTTGAATTTGAAAGAACCAAATTTTCACGGTCTTGATAAAAAATTACTGCAGGATATTAAAAATAGAGACAAATTATTCTATCGATAAATCATTGGTTATTCCGTTCATACGAATTTTGGATATTTTTGTGATTTTCTTTAGTTTTTGAATTCGTCAGTTCGATAGAGATCAAACTTACAACGCACTCTTCTAACTCCAGGTCCATCTTAGCAGCAGAAAAAAGAAATTCACAATTATTTATCTGAATGTTATTATATTTGGAAAGAAGTAATGCTTGTGGATAAAAGTGTCCAAAATCTGATGTAAAAAAATTGAGCAAAAGTCTTTTCGAATTGATTAATTATTCATAAAAATAATCAGAAATCAGAATCCTTTTCTTCCTTCAACCGAATAAAATTTTTCGGCAATACCTAATCTACTAAAAGAGAAATGATCGCTGTTGAAAAGAAAGAATTGGTAAAATTTGTTGGTCAGGCTATATTTAAATTCACCTTTCCGTCTTTGTGCAATACTTCGTCCTTCTTCTCGGCGACAACGTTTATCGAAAATACGTCCTTCGCTACGTCCCCGTGTTTCCCAAAAGCTTTTATAGTCACGTGGTGAATCCCTGAGTCTTTTTTCAACGGGACACCGACTAACGTCGATGCGGGTTCGTCCCAATCAAGCCAATGCGGTAATGATTGTCCGTTTATACCGCGAGCCTGTTACAGTAAAAATTCATTCAGATCCAATTTCGCATGAAAAGATGTTTCCTTTTTTCTCCGATTAAAAAGAACAGAAATTTTCATTGAAAAAATAAATTATGGAGATAAAAGCTGTTGAAAAAAAATTAACAAAAAGATTTTTTACCTCGAAATGATCGACTACGCCGCTGAAAGCTTGCTTGAGAATTCTCATCTTAAATACGTGACCCACAACGACAGACGTGTCGGGAATACCCCATAGCCGTTCGACGTTGTGTTTCTTGTGCTCCCTCGATCTCTCGTATTTTCTTTCATGATCTCGGTGTTCGTCGGCACTAAAGTTCGGAAGACCATAGCCGGTAGCGGGTTCGCCAACGTCGTCGAATACAAGATCATCTTCTTGCAGGGTAAGGGACAACGCCAATGGCAGGAGAAGGGACAACGCTAGGAGCAGAGGTTTCATATTGGGGGTTTCTTAGGCAGAAGACTTTATCATATCATGCTGCCAAGGATCTGCAATCAGAAAAGAAGAGAAAATTCTATTAGAATCTGGGATTTTCACCTTCAATAAACAGCGACTAAAATTTTGATCATCAAACTCGTAAAAGTATTTATTTACTTTGTTTATCCGGTTCAATTTCAATCCGGAAAAATAATTTATAAATACGAATTAAAGACGGAGTATTACGAGGATGGGTTCAGCTTGAAAATGGGTGGAAAGTTTGCGCTCTCCCTACCTGAGCTTATGTAGCCCGAGGTAGTAGGTGTACTTAGTGCAAAGTGAGCCGAGACCGTGAGTGAACCCGGGCGAAGAGAGACCTTTTAGTAAAATTAACCATTTACAAAACGAAGACCCGCAAAGCGAAAGATCTCGAGCTTGTAGTTTATAAGTATAGAATCTACTATTCGAGAGAGCGATGATAAGGAAAAGAGCATTCCAGAATTAGCAGAGCCAATAATAAAAGACGATAAACTCGTTTCTCTTTTTTCAACTGGTTTACGGTTCAGTTTGTCTTTCGTCACATTTTATCCGAAAACTTAAATTATCGATAAATTTTATCTACCCTCTCTGCCACGGAACATTTTCATATACCTATACCTATAACTAAGACTAAGATGACAAAGTTTCCCTGAATTTTTTAAACGTGGCGGAATGTCCCGCTGAACAAGCCACGTCAAACGTTTACGCATATTTCTGAGGACAATGACTACACGAAGTACGCTGTTCATATGTGTATATGTATACACGTACGATGTGTAGACCTTTCCGTGTAAACTCTTAGGAGTAAAACCGGCGGATGATCGTGGGCGCGTTCGGGATGCATTATTCATTGCATCGGAGGGGGGCGTGGAGAATTTTTCCATCACCGGTATATAAGAACTTACCGGCTAATGTTTCAGAGTTATGTTAGTTACGAACGGAATGCAAAACGAATCATAAGAAACACCGTGCGAGGGAATGAGCCCAACGTGTATGTATGCATACGCGGCTTACTAGTCACATGCATAACGGTAAGGAACAAAATAATTATAATGCGTTATATTATCGATTTCCACACCTGACAGGAAGCGGGGAAAGAAAAATAAGGAAAAAAATGATTTCCACTTTTCGATATTTATTTATCTTAAGAAAACAAAAAAAAGAATGTTCGCATTGAACTATAAAAACGTTTAAAAATAGCATGCCTGACGTTGGCATTGAGCGAGGGCAGTAACGCCGCGTTCGTGATTATAATTCAAGGTGCGATATTAAGTCGTCTGAGAAAGTTTTGCATGGATAGTTTTTGCACGCTCGATCATACGTGTTTGAGATCAAGTATAGACGACGAGTAGACAATATAATAGTATATAGTATAAATGTCCAGCAACCAGTTGGGCAACGATTAAAATATACTGCGCAGCTGTCCGTTGATGTTCTTATAACCCCTATTGACGCCAATAAATTTAGCTTTGTTAGCAATACGTTTATGAAGTACAGCTTATCGTTCGTCTTTGTCGAAAAAAAAACAAGCAAAAAAAAAAATCCATACTTCATCGTACTTCCAATTATTGTATTTCAATAAATAGCTGCGTTTTGTCCAATTATCGGGAATTTCGGGTCAGATTGTTCGCTATTTGGTGACTATCGATGATAATTTCAAATTTTCGCGCGAATATCATTCATATTTCATTCGCAATTTCTGTATCTACGGAAATCAAGACAGAGGATTTAATGTATGCGATTATGCATACCCCGCGAGGACATAGATATGTTTATTTGAATATACAGAAGCATGATGGGAATTCAAGTAGCTTGTGCCAATGAATGAATTGACTGCGAGTAGTGAGTCGGCGTATGTATATGCGTAAAACGGTCAATCAACTTGTAGATTCTAAATTTCCACTACGATGTACTTACGTAAAAGAATTTTAGGTCACGCATAGGTGCACCAATAGTCTTTTAATAGTTTTTATAAACGATCTTGACAATTTATTTGTGGGCCTTAAGGTACTTCAAAAAACGAAAAAATGTGTCTTACTTTCAAATCTTCAGACGGGTCTTTCGTGAGCCACGTTTCTTTATCTTTTTTTGAAGAGTTTCTAGATTTTAGAGACAACAGAAACCGATAATCCGCAATTTTCGACCTGAACTATGAGAAGAAATGATAAATGGCTGGTAAACGAATTCTCATGCAAATAGAGTTAGAATATCGATTATTGGGGAAGCTGTCGATAATATACTATAGTTCCCAAATATACGGTTAATTGTTCTGAATGGCAATCGAATACAATGGGTATAAGATCCGTGGTTAAATAAAGTCCACAGGGTTTTAAGCGCGAGAATTAAATGCGGTAGAAATAAAGTATGTAAAAACTGTCCAGTTGAAGATCAGATTATCGTTCAAACGATGGCACATGGCCTGAACAAACATTTTTTCGTCATTGTTTTTTCTATCATTATACAAGAAGAAAAAAAAAAAGATACGTGATCATCTGCAGACGCCGACGATCCTCGATCAATCCCTGTCGAAAAATGAATAAAAATCAAAAAAAAAAAAATAAAACCACAGACACCCAACTTCACATTATATGTGTGCGGCTACTATTTTTTGCTAACTATAGTTCATCACCGTTATAAAATTAGCTCGAGACACTACCCCCGGGTCTGATTCGTGTATTCAGTCGACTTTTCATCATCTTATGATTTGTGATTGGGGGAGGGGGGTAATCGATAAATTTATATTGTACATGAATCGTAACGTGACCTATAACAATTTTTCTAATCAGTTAAAGAGCCAATTCTGACGTGAGACGATTTTTAGTCTGCATAGTTGTGATTGTAAAGTTTTTTTAATCATCGATCGTTAGATGTCAGATATTTTTTATTATCGCTAATGACGTCCGAAACATGAAAATGTAAATTTCGTTTCTACCGATAATGATAATTGAATGTAATAAAATTAGACAAGATATCGAAGCGTAATCATAAATCAGATTATGACGCTATATATTCGTAATCGGAATTACTAAACGATCAGAATTTATTATTATGTATACGCACACGTCTTCGATCAAACCAATAACAGCTGAGCCTCGATCGACGTGTTACGAATTTATATATGTCTCGATTACCTCTCAGCAATAAATTTCTGGTTGAAAATCTTTTTTTTTTTTACAAAAAATTTCGAAGAGAAAAGATTTTTGATGAAAAAAGAAAAGAGATCTCATCAATTTTCAGCTGAGGTACCGACTATGCTCCGGTCTCTCCTACACGTATGGAATCCGAACTTGAATTCGACACTAGTTTTTTCCTGTTTTTCTTTTTCCACACAAGACTGAAACGGACAAGTTATAAATGCGATGGTCTGATGCACGTGGCTCAAAACTGTGTCATTTATTTCCCAAGCTGAAGAGTTGAGTTGAGCTCCAGTCTGACCCGGAACAAAGATCCATTCATTATATACGTACGCGGAGAATGAGAGCGAGATAGAACGAATGAAAAAGAAAGAAACGATTTATTTTAATTTACATTATATAGTATATGCGCCCTTTACTGCCTAGTATATTATAGTATATCATAATATATATAAATGATATAAAATTTTCATCAGTTTTTTATTTCATTATCTTTTGAATGCATATGATTAAACGCGTTCGCATTTATAGTAGTATAGCGTAGCGTAATCATCCTTTCGTCGAGAGGAAAGGTCGTTGATAATTTTTCACCTTGATTCTATAGACACCAGCCACTTGAATCAAATCGCGATATCCGAGGATAACAATAAATTTAAGGTAGTCGCGTGATGTCGAGATAACGCCTTCTGAACGGAGATCGTACTCGAACAAAAATCTTCTATTATACTGACGCACGATGATTTTGTGGACTCGATTATTCAAAGTGTCGAGATATAATGGGCAGGACTAAAATTTATCAAGATTCCAGTTCATTAAGATATATGTGTCGAAGAAAATAATTGCAGAGTTAATAGAAAAGATCACTTTTCAATTTCACTATAATATTGTTAAACTTTCGATTGGATTTTTATGATCGTAAATTATTATCAGAGTCTCGGCGAAGAAGAGAGCTGTCCCATGTCTCGCATCGTAAATTATCGCGTATACATATAGGTATCGAGTGTTCGTCTATATAATCTATGTGGAGTTTTCCATGAAGAATTACGCGCACGTATAGGCGAAGATGTGCGATAGAGAGAGAGAGAGAATTTAAAATAGAATTTATGTAATTTCGGGCTATAAATTAGCGGTGAATTGAAAAGGATGCTCGTAAATCTAAACAGCGAGTTTAACTCGAGCCATACACGTCTCCATATAGATACATGGAAGCAGGGTGTTTCCTTGAAAGAAGAGAATAAAGACTGGAGGAAAAAAAAGCGATTCACTCCCACGCTTTACCTATTATAAAAAAAAAAGAAGGAAATAGGCGCGCGTAAATTTCATTGAATGTATTTCGATGTAATTCAATATGAAGTGCCAAAGAATAGATAAAACGAAATAAATGAAGGAGGAAAAAGAAAGGAGGTAAATTCTTGTCAAGTAATTCATTCAGATTTACGATATTTTCGTAGGTGTTTACATTTGTTTGTAATCTTTGAAGTAGACACCCTCTGGTTTATACTTGATAGGTAGGTACAGCTGTAGTAATAGTTCTGGGTGGGCGAGATGCCCGCTTAAAAAATAAAAGTAACACACGTGCCCCGTGGATGCAGTCGTCCGGTTGAATCAACTCGTTCAAATTCTCATTCTCATTATTATTCCGATTCTATTGCTCGTAAAATGTATACGTTCAAGATTTTCTTCAGCTTCTATGAAGCGTCGACGGTTGTTAGGGTCGGAATATAAAGCAGGGCGATATGTAACGTAACTTGTGCCTTCGATCGCGCTGTCACTCTACGGCACATTTATTTTAATCTATCGTTCAAGGTTCGTCATTTTCGATTTTTACCGCAAAGGGAATTTGAACAGATAAATGATTGAAAATAAATTCGAAAATTCCACCAGCACGTAGTTTTATTACAGAATTTTTCGCACGAGAAATAGAACGAAGAAAAAAGCAATGAAAAACACGATTTCATAGTGGAAAGTGTCATTTCCCAGCAGCCATCCAGCCCGGAAGAGAATGACGTCGTTGCGTGCTTATTTCGTGACCTCTTTTACCCGTGCTCTAATAAAAATAGGATTTAATGCAGTTCGTGTCAACGTTGGGCACATGATCAATGCTGAGCTGTAGACGGCATGATAACATCGTATACCTGTGATTATTGTTCCATTTAATTTGTCTTTTAATTATGCACTCTATTCGATCTTAAAAGCCTTAAAATTTGAATAAATGAATAAATAAATTTTAAGGAAAATTAGAATTTTTTAGAAGGCCCGTGGCGGCCTCTACCTATCAATAATGCGTTTCACGTACCTACGCTCTAAACAAAGGTTACGTATTCGATACCTCGCGATATACCGGTAATAATCAATGATTGCATTCTAAATACCGGTATAAGCATAGTCAATAAATTGCCTCGTACAAAAATCGAACCGTTATCATCATCAGCTCGTATATTATATCATTCATTATACCTACAAGTAGTAATGTTCATTCGATCGCTGCGTTCGTTCTTTATTTTTTTTTTCATTTCCCAGGTTACAGAATTGGAAAACTGGAATTAGTTGACTTTTCCCGACTGCAAGTCCCGAACGGTGAAAATTCCGAATCTTAATTTTCCCCGTTATCAGTTTGAGGAAGAGTATTTCCTCGAAAGTCTAAATAGCCGATTTGAAAAAGTTTGAAACGAAGAACGTCGAAGGTTCAACATTCTGAAATTCACACGTGTATTCGTTCATCGTTCAATAACTCGGACTGTATGATTGATCGTATCGAAACCAATAAGTGGTCCAATTAATCGTCTTGAGGTAAAGAAGTTTCAAAATCCTGTCAAATTACTTATGATATCGCACATATCGATTGCAGCGGATAAAATGGGCTTCCGTAAAGAGGGTCTCGATTAGAATGAAATATTTTCTGTCTTCGCATCCTGAGAAGTAGACGGAAATTTATGGATTTTCGGCCTTTCGGGGGTCCGGATTTTCGGAGTTACGATCCGTCAGCATTCCAACCTTCCGGAATTTTAATGTTCCAAACTCCAACGTTTCTGAAAATTGGAAATCGTCTCAAACGAATCCGAAATTTTCACCGTTCGGAACTTTAAAAATTCGGAACTGCGACCGGGTTCCAAAAATTCGTTTGTCAAAATATTCTTCCCGTGGCATGATTTTCATATTCGATGGAAAAGCGCCAGTGGGTACGGCATCACGTGTTATACGGGTTTTCTGAAAGCAACAAATTTCGGTCCCACGGCTGTTCATTTCGTATCCCACGCAGCTCCGAGCACCCAGCACCATAGCAGCAGGAGCATTTGGAATGTTTATTTTCGTTTGGGATATTTCCTTCCCACGTAACTTATTGATCGTACCGAAATACTCGAACGCTTTCGTCAACTCGTTGAGGAGTTACTTTTCGACGGTAGGTATAAGGGAGTCGTGCGAAGGGACGCGGCGAAAGGTCTGGGGTTGGATGAGTTGATATATATCGACGAATGATTGGGAAAACAAAAAAAAAAAGGAAAAAAAAAGAAGAGAACATAAGAGGAAAGAAGATACGCCAGGTTATTTAGGCTCTTTCGAGTAAATAAACGGCGGGTAAGTAAACGAGGGTGCAATTAATGCCGATCGCAAGAAAAGGTGATTTATTTCTATATTCAACGTTATTTCTTTTCGCTTCGATATTTAACTTCCATGAAATTAAACCTTTTGTTACCTCATACTAACGCCGTAAAATACAAGCCTCTTTCTCTCTTTCAAACTCCATTACATTATTGAAAGGATAAAAATTGACGATTCTTAAAGCAGATCGTGATCAGAAGATACAATTCTATTTCATTCATTTATACGGGAATTAATAATTATCGAACGAAAATCGAAAAGGAATTTAGTAAATAATTGTAATTTTGTAATTTTCAAGAATTCGGAGTAAAGCCATGCGTGTATCAAAGGAAAATATTTCTTGGGACAGAAAACAGTGGGTATGTATAATATAAACAAAGTGAGCGAATCTGATCTCACGCAGTATGGGAGATGGCGTCGCCCGCGGGTTATCCCACCGCTTCTTCTTCTTCTTCTTCTATATATACAAAAAGTGACGCATTCACATATAGCGAGAAAGAAAACAGTTTTCGGGCTATTTCCAGATTGCCAAAGCATCTGGGAGGTCATAAAATAAATAATCCGTTATGCTTCGCGGCATAAACGAAACGTATGTGCCTATGGGGTGTATGTAAAAGATGAAAGAATAAGATTAGTATTGTAAATCGGTGTGTAAAACTTGTTAAATCGTAATATTTCTTTCATTTTAACGTCAATTTATCAACTCAAGGGGATCAGTCGTTGCCGTTCCATTTACCCTCTCGAAAAAGTTGATTGCAGAAAGCAAGAGAATGCTTTGAAGCTGTTTGAACGAGATTAGGAACGTAGAATTGAAAATTGCTAAACAATTGTCGAACTTTTATTACAGCATGAGTTCGCACAGTCTGGGAAAGTAGGTAGGAAGGAGGGAAGATAAATAAACGAGCGAAGAAGTGTAGCAATCGAAAGTTTGATATAAGTATAAAGTTATAGCGAGTTTCTGCAGCTGAGGTTTATATGCATTTCGTGTTTGGTGCAGAATATAGAACGACTTAGCCCCATTTTCCTATGCGTAGCAAAACGGCGACCGTCAGAACTTGAAGAAACCTCGACTTCCTGTGCGGGGGGAAATATATGCGGGCTGTTTAGTAAACAGGGTACAACTCCGACGAAATTTAGGCCACGTGATATCTTCTCAGACATTTCGTAACGCGATGTGGAATTTGTCACGAGAAAACTTACACGGTTGAAAAAAAAAGATTGAAAAAAATAGAAAATATTTTTAATCGGCGAGAAAACAGATTTTCGAAGAAATTCAAGTTTCTTTTCTTCTCTCCGTTCCGATCCGATTTTCATTCAACTCTTCTTTCTATTTTACCAAATAAACCTATATATGTATATGTATAGTTACGACGAGGATTGATTCCTTCAGACAAATCCAAGGTATGTTATTAAACTAATTTAGGAATCGCGTGTTCTTCTGACACGACCTAAATTTTATTATAGGGGAGACCCCGGAGCAAAGTAGGCAAGAAATTGTTCTTTTCATCAATTTTTAGCTGAGGTACCCTATTTTTGAAGAACACAATTTTTAAAGAAGAAAAGTTTCGAAGAAAAATGATTTTTTTTAAATCAATTTTCATCTGGCTCCTACATGGCCCGGTCTCCCCTATACATCGGGATGGTTCTGTATTTTCTGATACTATTTTAGCCAAGAACAACAGCGGCGGAAAAGGAGTAGGTTTTCTTGAAATCGAAAGTATTGTTGGCTCAAAGAGTGTTTTTCATTTTCTTCGAACAAATGTAGTTTTAGGCTTGTTCTTTTTATATCTAGAACAGCTTTTAGTTGAGAAAAAAAGTGGTTGTATCGGACTTTCGACAAGTTCTGTGCTAAAATAGAAGCAAGAACGGTAATTTTGGAAAATCTATTTCTTACTTGTGGTATTTTCTTTCCTTTTATCTAATTCCGGTAATTAAGGCTTTCCGTATAGATCTCTGTATAAAAAAGTCCACTCATCTACTACTCATTGCTACACCCTCTAAGTATCAATATTTTATCATCGCGCATAAATCGTGCTGACAGGTGGAAAGAGCTATAGAGAAGCGATAATCAGGTAGTATATATATGAAGTAGACCTACCAACGAGTATCTACATATACCTATATAACGTGTGTGAAAAAAAAAGAAAACAGAAAAAGGAAAAAAAAAATAATGAGAAAGGGATGGAATCGATAAAAGGCCGCCGCTGTAATAAACCGCGATTTTTATTTAGTGTATACGGATACATATTTTATGCTCGGATGATGATAGTTGTGGAAGTTAACCCGTGAAATGTATTGCTATACACGAGTCGCGATGGAGGGCAGAAGGAAACTACGTAGAAATACTGACGTACGTATACGATGTGAGGAATACCCTATACCAGCTTGCAAGCAAGCAGTCTTTTATGCCAGAGGAACGAGCCGCACAGTTGGCTAGGGACTGGAATATTGACAGGCCACGTCGTACTGGCGTCGCGGTCGGAGGCCCTAGAGAACGTAGCGACAGCAACGAACCCTCAATTGGTACAAAAAATAATTCGTCTTCCAAAATATCACCAAATTTTTTTTTTTTTTTTTTGTCAGAAAGAAATTTTCGATCATTCGCATAAATTCACGGATGAATGGATAATTACAAATCATATAGTTTCGAATTTGAATCTACTTTCTTTAAAAAAAAGCCAATTTTACATAATTTTAAATCGGATTTTCTTCGATTTATATCAAAATCTCTGACAAATATTTTTCAGTTTTGATGAAGTTTCAGTTAAAGTTGACAATTGAACACTGTAAAAATGAAAAATGACTTTTTTTTCTTAATTCAGTTCTTAATATAAAAATATATAAAAAAAATTATGAACATTAATTCGAATCTAGAACTTATATTTTCTATTTTTTTTTTCTTGTTCGCTCGTGGCTTACACCTTTCGGTAGCGGCGTGGCGGGTCTGAAATGGTCGCCCTCCCCCGCATATTCCTCTCGCATGTTGGAACACTAAAATACCCTTTGAACTCATTACAGTTTGTACGCTACGTCAGGGTGTGGTTTATATAACGGATTGAGTGCACCGAAAATACTTCGTTATTTTCACACTTCGTTAATTGACTTTCAGCGTCCCCATATACATATATACATACGTATACGATTCAACGGGCACCCCGCGTAACGTCTGGTGTGTTAGAGGAGAGACGACTACTCTGTACTCTCAATATCCTTTCAAGGATTTACTTTCAACCAATTTTTCGGTCTGCTACGTCTGAAGTATGTAGGTATACAGCAATAATTTCATTGTCAGGGGCAGAGGGTTTTTTTTCTCGCCTTGTTGCTTTTAATTGATCCGTATTAGGGGCGAGTTGGTTTTATTAGGAGACTCGAACGTCTTTGATAAAAGTTTAAAAAAATTCTTGATACGGAAAGAAGTTAGCGAATTTCATTGAAAAAGAAAAAAGTCGAGAGTTTAAAAAAAAAAACCGACAATCAAACCCACTCAGAGTTCTCTTCGCTACTCAAGTTTTCGCTTATATATAATGAGTTTTTATATGTTCCTCTTTTGGCGCGGGTTTTTATCAAATTACACAAACAAGTAAAAAAGAAGTGTGTAATTCGGAATTTCAAAACTGAGAATCTCTCAGTTTCTCGGTAAATTATAAAACAAGAATTATGTCACGCTTTGCGCAATTCCATTTACTTAAATACATATGTAATATGTACCTGTATTTGATCAGTAAATAGAACTCCGGTTCTATAAACACGCTATTCGGTAAATATTGATCCCGATTTATATTTTCCCGAAACGTAAAACGGAGCTAAAACAAATTTCATTAGGTGCATACCTGCTACCTATTTTTTTCAGACATACTTTTTTCCTCTTTGATATCGAGTTTCGATTAAAAGTCGATTTCCAATTCATGTATGTACCTACTTCCGTCAGACGAAAGTATACATACGCGTGCATATTTTCCCTCAGGAAAAATTCTGACCGCAATTATACGAATGATTATTAAAAAAACAGCTTCACCAAATAAAACGGAAGCCCTGAGATAACAGAGGGAGGCTAAGATTCGCTAGGGAGTGTGAAATGATTAAGATATTCAATTATCCGCGTTCAAATCAGAAACACATATCTTTCCTCATTAGATAGATAAAAGTTTATAAGAGTTTAACGACAATTCGACAAGAAGAGATTTGTACGTACATCAACCAGGAAAATAAATGTACGAAGCGATAACCATAAGAGAGAAAAAAAGGAGTGTAATAATAAAAAAAAATGAACGAAAAGTTTCGCACTGAACGAAAACTTTTCAAGTATTCACTAACATAAAAGCTCTAGACACGTACACTGATCTTAGCCAATTAGGTCGACGTAGAATTAACACGAGTTCTAGATAAATCGGTTTACTTTTAATTACCGCAGCATACAGCATGCAACATGCAGTATGCAGCAGCATCATCATCATCAGCGATGTCGTTCTAATAACCGGAGAAGCTCAGAGTGGCGTGAGTTTGACACGAATTCTTAAGCTGGTTTAACCGTGGTAAAAAGAAAGAGAAAAAGAGTGGAGAAAAAATTTATCTAGGGTCTATCAAGTTTAACTAACAAAAAAACACGAGAACCATATTATATATGTGTGTATACGTAATACGTGAACGCTATATAGTGTTACGGAGGCGTTAAACGTCAAACCAACCAATTAGCTCGAAGTCTAATCAACTGAACCGTGAGATGAACGTAGCCAGACTACTAGCAGCCCTTGTACACGCCTACGCCAGACACTACCACCTTCGATAAAACGATAGATTAGCTAATCCCGGACTCTACGTTCATCTCGTATTGAATAGAAACTAATATATAACGTGGTCTGGGTCAATGACCCACGAAATCTGTTACAAATCGATTTTCCATTTTCCTTTTTCTTACGATATACATATACGTAGATTCAAGTACATCTTTTAATCATGACGATCAACGATCGAAACAGTTTTTCAAATTAGGCGACAAACGATGCTCGTTAGATTTTTGTCTTTTTTTGTCTTTTCTTCTATTTTTAGCAGTTTGAGTATAAGCTGCGGGATTCCGGGGCAGATGATCCTTCGGGTTATATATATATATTCTCTATACGCATATATATACGTATATAGAGAAGAGAAACGGTCGTAAAACGATGGAGTTTACCGCACGAAACTTCTCGTGTTTCGAAGTGCTGCAAAGTTGGCTTGTGAGACGCGTACTAATTAACAGCGTTAAGATATTGTTGAGGTCTCTAGCGTTCTCGCGCAACGCGAAGTCGCTAACGCTACGCAATTTGCCTCGTGTACAAGTATAGGTATAAGTACTATAGACTATAGACTCTAGACTCTAGACTCTAGATTCTAGACTCGAGACTCGGCGACTCTATACTCTTTATAAACTCTCAAGATCGCAAGTATGGTATCCGGTTCCGATCCAACCGTCTCGTCGCAAGCCGATACACATTCGTAATTCGAATTCTTGTTCTTATATCGATTTCCGAGTCAACTCTAAGCCGGAGCTATACATATAGCCGCGGCTCTTCGCTCGTTGTCGTCAAGACGATCTTTCTTACGTCGTATACAACAAACTCGATATCGAGCTTTTCTCCTTATGTATTTATACTGTCCTTTAAAGTGGCGATAAAAAAAAATCAAATCTAAGAAATAGGGAGTGAAGTTGATACAAAAAAATAAAAATAAAATAAAAAATACCTCGAAGCTCACTATTACTATATCGGCAGAAAATAATTCGTCAAGCTAATCACTTTTCACATGTACATATGTTGTGATAATAGTCGTTCTTATTGTTATAGCCACAACGGCGTCACGCGAGTCTTTGAATGGTTCTATTGTACGAGTCGATGACCTGCCGCTGTAGTCTGCACGTATCTCAGCCGTTTATGGGAGAACCTTCGGTGTACTAGGCATACTTAGGTTAGTTACTGACTTAAACTCGTTCCTTGGACTCTGACAATTTCGTAAAATCGTAAACTGTAGTTTGAGGAAAAAAATAAATCGCGATAATTCGATCGGATATGGTAGATAAATATTTTTCAATTTTCGATGTAAATAAATCGCCGAAAACTAGCTTCAGACGGGAAAAAAACTTTACGGTCTTCAATCTTGGCGGACGAGTGCAGCGAAGGGAAGGAAATATCATTCAAGATGTTTGAAAGATGCCAGCGGGATGTTTTGGTATTTAGAGATAGTCGTCGGTCTCTTCCAAGCTTTGCATTCGATGCGTGTAATGCCGCGGCAAGATGTACACACGCGACTTTGCATTAGAGTTTATGTGCATTTGACCTTGAATATAAATTTTCTGAGCTTGTAAATTATTCTATAACTTCTGCAGTTATTACGGGAAAGCATCGAGCACAGCTCGATTTGAACTTATTTATTCGATCGAGTTACGTATAAATATCTTTCTTCCCCTTTGCGTGATTTCACGTAGTATAAAATGGCATAGGAAGTAATGAAGTATAATTAGAACGATTTTCGACGGGTAATATGATCCAGATAGAAGAAAGTCAATGAGTTTAAGAAAAGGAAAAAGAAAAAAAAAATTCTTTATTCCTAAACCGCAGCTAGGTAAGAAATCTAAATCTGTAATCAATCTTTAATCTTTAATCTTTAATCTTTGATCTAGAATCTCAACAGCTACGAAAACGTCCAGTGAACCGTGGAAGGTAGGTAGTATAAGTATAGTAGAACACCTACGGAACCATGCCCTAAGAGATTTAAGATAAAGACCCGAGGAGGCACGATAAAGCAATTAGTATAATTACCGTTAGGGATAATTAATGGCCAATTGAACAAGAATCGTCCCACTGTTGCGTGCGTCTCTTCTCTTATACCTACTCGTGTCAAATAAATTTTACACTCATTCAAAACCACTACCGCTGAATCGACAGTGATCTCGTATTCGACGCATGTTCAATAAATCCGCAGATTCGTAATAATAATAATAATAATAATAATAACAATAACAACAACAACAACAACAAAAATAATAATAATAACAACAACAAAAAAAGAAGAAACTTTCCGCGCCTCCGTTGAAAATTGATGAAAAAAAAGGTTTTTCCTCAAAAATGGTCCACCGATGAAATATTTACTGAAAATAAAGTTCATCCCCTGTGGTCAAGGGTAAAATATTAAAATAAAAATCTGAATAAATTAGAGGTCTTTTTTTTTAAATTTATTCGGAGTTGATTCGGGGGGTGGCCCGATGGAAATTCGTTCAGGCCTGAAATCACGACCACTTTTGATCGTATATATACACATACGTATATTAAAATGCATGATTCTTCGCAGTGTTCAATTCGGTGTGTAACGAACCCGCGTAATGTATAAAAATAGCGGAGTTACTCACTTGGATACACGTATATAGGTATGCATTAGTATAACTGATATACAAACGTAGGTTAATTCCTGGGAAAAGTATATTTTATATATATATATATACATTTATATTATACGTATATAAGATTTCTTAATCATCTTAGTTCAACTTATCTTTTACTTTCTTGTTAACCCGCGACTAAACTAAGAACCCATATACGCTATACCGAACGGATGACATTATCTTATCGTAAGAAGAATTAAATGAGAATGGAACTCGTAATCAGACGACTGCATATATTAATGTAAAAGCTGTCAGGCGACTGAATAAGTAACCATTCCTCATTTTGATCAAACTCTCTTTGTTCACATTCGTCAATTCGAACCTCTGCCTACCCTATATCTAATCATTATACTGTTTTCATCGAAATAAATATTTCCAATTTTTGTTATTTTCATTTTATATTTTTTTCAATACATCGATCGATTATACAAAGTTTATTCTCTACCTTGTTTATAAGTTTCTATCGAAATTTCGGATCTAGTCATGTGCGGCTGGAATAGGTATATAGGTACGTGGTACACGGCGCCTGGGAATAATTGTACATAGATTCAACTGACAAGAACAGCGGACTCTTGAAGTCGATTTAAATATATTTAAATAAATATATATAGCATGTGCATGGATCTGGATTTACATCAGACGACAGCGACATGCACCGCGCTATGGAATTGAATCTTTCTTTATTTAAAATCTGATATATTCGCCGATTGTTACAAAAAAATTATTAATCTCTTAGACGCGATCTGAATAGGTTTACGACAACTTTTGATCAAGTGGCGTCTTATGCTATAAATATACACACACATGGTATATACATATACAGATTGTGAAACCTGGCCCACTTATTACTTGTCTACTCATTCGCAATCTAGTTTCAGTTTCAGTTCGAGTCTATTCTTGTCTTTTTGTCTTTTTGTCTTTTTTTTCGTTTTTTTTCTTTTCCCCGAACCGATTTTTTTTTCACATCTCCGAGTTCTCTGATTTGTATTACGATGGGTACGTACAAGACTTGATATATTTCTCTTTAAAATTGTATGTTCATAAATGAATAATAAGAGCTGCGAGACAACTCGAGAAAGCGAATCCGTCCTGTGCGTAAGGATAAAATCCTTTATCGCTTGCTGTCAGCTACAACGTGAAAATGGAAATCCTCGATAAGAGAAAAAGTAAGTCTTGAAGGGTCGACGAATTGCTGAGCGAAAGCATCTGCACGTTGTGCGAAACGACGCGGAGCCGAAGAGCAAGAAACAAGAAATAAAACTTCGGGAACCTCTTCTCCAGCTTCTCTCCTATCGTTAAACAACATTTCATCAATTTCAGAAACGGGGATGAAGGATATATCGAAAAGTTTGATAAAATAATTATTTCCGATAAGTAAACTTACGTCTTCTCTTTCTATCTTTCAACTGAAACTTTGTGCGATGTAAATTCAAAGAAATAACTAAACGATGAAAAACTTGAGACGAAGCTTGTACATGGCTGATGCAAATTTCATAGACAACTATTTATAAACCTTTGAAACCTCTTTCGCTACTCACTCTGCTCATTCACCCTAACAGAGTAAAGAAAAGTTTCATTCGACTGTAATAAGAGAGTATAAGTCGATAGGTAAGTACCTATACCCGATTTCCTTTCGTTGCGAATGCAAGGTAAGCGCGAGCACCCCAAATCTTTTTTGCCAGGAGAAGAAAGGCTGGTAAAAGTATTTCGAAGCCGAAAAGTTGACTTTCGGAGCGAGAAAGAATAAGAGCGGTTTAGAACTTTTCCCTATACTTATTTTGATTCCTTCCGAATCCCTTTTTATTTCCGGGAATATAGCTTCTTCTCGCAAAAATATATTTATATATGTGTATATATGTATGAAAAAAGTAAGAAAATAAAATGGAATATAAAACGCATAAAAATAGAATAGTATCTGCAGCTACGTTGTTTGGTAGGTATATTCAGTTGGCCAAGATTAAAGCCAATTAAAATATTTCTCAGTTTAGTTGCGTGGTGGCGTTATCGCGTAATGTCGTTGGCCTGCTGCACACAGGCAATAGAGTTAATCAAAAGTAATAGAGCCAGGCCATCGTGCCCATCTATTAATAGGGCCACGAATAATATACTGCCTCAGCTCTATACGTGTATATATATATATATTACACACTAATATACACTATTCGATTATTATATCCACACGCGAACGTAGCCGCTCGTCTATTACTCCAGCACGAAATTTCTATAATATCAACAACATCGATCAGAGGACTAATGATTAGAAGACAGATCAATAACACCCCAATATACCCGATGTATATACATCTACATCAAACTTCTATGGAGAAAGTTAAAGTCGAACATATTTTTACTAATAATATTCAAAAGTTCGAACGGGATTTTCTCACTCAGTTTTCATTATCTGAAAGAGATTAGATAAGATAAGAAGCGACTCAATTTTGGGGGAATTTCTTTCACCTGGTTCAGGGGTCTACGAGGAAGCTGGTTTATCATTTATCTTCGAAAAATTTCTATATTTAGTTCTTACTAAACGCATAACGAATCTTTTTCCGATTCCTGTTTCGATTCTCTTCGGGTATGTATGTAGGAAAGACCAGTGCAAATTTTCTCAAAGAATTTTTTTTTTTCAGCCATTTTTAGGTACACTTCCGGTTATTACAAGCTTGTTCCAAATAAGTCTCAAATACACGAATTGAGAGTTACACTTTAGACAGAAATAATCAGGTAGTGTAATATTTACGTAGGGATATCGCAGTATCCGCTTTCCCCAGTTCAAGTAAATAGATAAAACAGAATAAATATTGTATACGTAGGTACACGTACGTATACATCGGTATAGAGCGAGGGATACCTATATAATCGAGAGATAAAATGTAAACTAAAAATATCGAGTTAATTATCGAAAGATATATGAAATCGAGTTTATTACCGTATTCGTTATTCATCTATTTATATCGCATCGACCCAGTGATTAACTTGGTTAATTAATAATTAGCTCTTGTAAGTCGGAGTTTGAAGATTTTTAGCTACTTCTACAAAGCCACCGGTGAAGATAAAATCTTCTAAGTTATACGCGTAACGTAGCCTGTAGGATGCATAAGAGTACTTCGTTAGGCGCCACTCCAAGTATATTATACCTCTATATATATATGAAGATAGAGAATACTCATATACATATATTATATACATATAAGTACATCATTATCTATAGAACATGAGAATATTTACAGGCATGAACGTACGAGATAAGAAACGCGCGTATATGTTACCAGACGTTCGCCACCTCGACGCCGTTATCGGAGTTTCGAAGTAAATCGAAGGAATAATGAATGAATGAATGAACGAGTGGATTGGGAAAAGAATGAAAGAAGTTGTTCGTCTTATTTGTCGATCAATTTTAGAATAATTATTGTACATTATATAGCGAAGAATTTTTATTTTGCAATCTTGTTATACTCGGAAATAATGATATAATCAGTGCCTAGGCACGCGGGTTTTGAAACCTTAATAGTACCGTAGGTGAGTGTAATAAATGAGAACCGCAACGGTAGGCTAGACGATATATATTACGCGCGGTAAAGAGATCGAGTTTCCGAAGCCGTCGACCCAGCACATAGGTAGGTAGGTAGTAGTCTAAAACCACGGCGTCTGATGCCTGCTGCTGTCTCTCTAGACAACGACTTACTTCATAATATATCCTTCATCTTCATGATACAAATTCGTTCAGACTGAATAGAAAATAGAGAAGAAATACTATTCAGAAGCTGGAAAATAATGATTTAGAAATAAAAGCTTGTAAACCCTACAATCTTTTATGAATAAGAATATGAGAAAATATGTGACACGATGTTTCTATACAATACCGTAGGATGGTTTAAACGAAGTGATTTAACTTCGTGACGGTACGTCGCTATAATCGTGATCCAAAAATAAGGCGAATTGAAGTTTTTTAAATTTATACTTCGCGCGGGGTCACGCTTAAATCGCGAAATGATTCATCCGTTCTCGGTGTGTATGTACAGCTTTGCACGTATACATGACTGATTTAACAGTAGCTCCATCTCTCGCCTTTGTACGCTTCTACACGGTCTAAAAATAGAACGTTCGTTTACTGACGCCCGGTTCAAGACGCTGTATCGATGATTCACACGCGTCGCGACGCCCGCGGCAAACTACCAAACCAAAACAAACTACATATTTGAATCGAGGATACGTAATCTCTGGACATAGAATAAGAAAAGTTGCAATGATCAACACATTCCGTATTAGAAATCACCAGGAGAGAAGAAAAATAAGGAAAAAGCGTGGAAAGAATCAGAAAAATGGATCACAGATGCCTTCGCATAGCTAACAGAGTCGCGCAGACTCATAGTAAGAGACAATATGCGAATTAGAAACTAAGATGAACCTAGTTCCGTTAAAAATCTTTCTCTAGGCATAAGTTGATTCGCGTAAATGCGATAGTCGAGTGTTTTAGTCGGAGAGGCTCGAGACGTGCGCTATGCGGGAAGAGAGACACGATATGTATGTAGTGTACCAAGCCCCCGGGGGAGTGACTTCCATTCATAACTTCTCTCGAACACTGGACTTCATTCACACGCTCTTTCGTATACCATAACTGCGAGCCTCCGCCCGCCTAGACAATACATCGCATTTATACGGAGCAAAATTCTTCGCTCTGTAGTTTCAGCGCGATATATGAATATAAACTTTATTAGTTTTTACATAGTACCTATGTGTGTACATACGTGCGTATTATTTTATCGGAATAAAAGCAGCGGTGGGAGGGGAACGGATAAAGATTTCGCATTAACGATGCGGTGGAAATTATTCGGAGAATTATACATCGAACGTTACAGCAGATAAGTCGAAAGCGATACCTCTACTTTGACGTTTATCATTTTTATCATCGTTTTTATTATTCTTTCATTTTATCGCTGTGCAGAGATCGGAGCGTTGTGTAACAGGGAGGAATATATCGCAACTGTGTTACTATACGTACCGCGAGAAGACGATTCTTCATATTTTTTTAACCGTGAACGAGTGAGCGAGACTGTGAAAGTAATTTCTAAAAACGGTCACGTCGACGAGACTTATATTACTACCGGGCATTCGCCGACCTCCGTAAATCATTGGCCTGCAGAAATCGCGGTCCTTCGGAGTTTCGCGAAGGTACGTATCCCGAATCTTGAGATAACTTTGCGGTGTACTCGAAAGGTTATTATAACAAGGGTCAAATCATCGAAAAATTTCTTCCTTTCTTATTCACTTTTTCTCTCCCTAGCAAGAAAATATTCATTTTTAAAACTCGCTCCCCGATCGCTCCCTTTATACCTGCGGGAGACTAAAGACCTCATATTTTCTCGTACTAGATGTATATTTAAGGACAAAGAATCCCGAAGGCAGGCCCTGCCCGGGTAGGAGGCGTCTATAACTGCGCTCTTTGTACATTGTTGTATATTATCTCACAAATTTAGACTAACCTGCGCGCCACCCCTGCTAGTGCAGAACGGGACTACCGAAGAGGAAGTTGTTTATTTTTCAACTACCCGGAGATTTTATTTCGGGTAAAACCGGAAACGGAAGTAACGAGGTTATATACCCTGAACTTTAATAACCTTTGGCTTTTTAACAAGTGCTTGTGTTCCTTTCTGTTTTTTATTCGCGTATTAAGTCGACATTTTTAACCGAGAGAAAACACTAAATATATCGTAACACGTATTATACCATTATACAATAGTTATGGGTGTCCGACGACTCGACTCGACTTCCAAGATAACTGCAACGAGGAGACTGAGAGCGACCACAAAGGTCGAGTCAGATGAATCTGCGGTATTAATGACTAATGAGCAATGACTAATGACGAGAGTTTAATTTGGTCTTGAAAAGTACAGTATTGCACATTTTAATGATGATAATTGAATCCTTTGTGCACGATGGAAAGTAGTATTAACTAGACCTCCGGTATTGAATAATCAGAAATTGTATATTACCTAAATATGTAAAAAAAATTGATAATTTTTTCTTTTCTATTTCAATGAATTTTTTCAACTCGCTTTTGAATTAGCTTTCAACTTCCGCCCTCAATTATTTTCTATCTTTCTCTTTAGCCGCGAAGGGCTGGTGGAACGCGATAAAAAAATTTGGGCTAGAAAACTAAATGCCACTTAAATGTCGTTAGCAGAGGGGGGTAGAAAAAAAGGGTCTTTTAGAAAGTTTACACAATAATGGGCATCGAAAAACCTTAGAATTATTACCACACGTGATATATGCTATACTTACACGCATTGTTATATAGTTAAGTATAAGCCTCGTAATTTTTCGGAGATGCGGTCAATATAATTCGTTAAAAATTTAATTGACACGAAAAAGAAAAGAGAAAAATACTCTTCAGGCGTAAATTTTCGTACATATTTACCTGCAAGATAATTCGTTATGCCGTTACGAACGAACGGAGCCGATGACTCAACAACGAGACGGGTTAATTACATGTATTCCAAATATGTTTGTGGAAACCAATAAAATTCGGAAAGCCCATTGACAAAGAAAAAAAGGAGCAAACAAAAAAATGAAAGAACGTCGAATTTTTGTTACATTATTATTATTTTTAATACATTTTTCAAAAAGTAGAAAGTTTTACACACCCTAATATACCGAAGAAGGGAATAAAAAATGTACAGGGAAGAGTAGTAGGGGGCGGTTTTGAACAGCGAGGGTTAGTCACGTAAAATATATCGCGCACAACTAGGTATACGTGTACAGCTATAATGCGCAACCACCACCGCATAGGGGCAATAAATGCAAAAGACTCTTAAACTGCAGTTAAAAGTTTGAAAAACTTTTGACCATGTACCGAACATACTGTTTGTTGGTCGTACACCAACAGCCTGCACAACGAACATTATCGTTGCTTTAGGGGAGTTAATATCCACCTCTCTATAGTCTCTGTACTATATCTACCCGCATCTCGATAAATTGGCTTTTCAAACGTTCCAAGTATTAATACGTAGGGCGTGGTGAAGGACACGTTTCACGCTGCACTCAGAAGCAGACACGCTGTCCATAAAACAGCCAATAAAGTATCGGGAAGAAGAAAGCAAAGCAATCATCATTCGGGTGGCTTGTTTTTCATTGTTTACAAAATTCACAATATTTATACAATATTTTGTCATTTGTCTTACGAAACTATTCGATTATTATGAAGAAAAACGATATTCGCAGTATAATTCCCTGGGAATATATTTTTCGCGGCATTATTGTGACGGGAAAAACTCTATTTTGTACGATGCATGATTTTCCTCGAACACCCTGTGTAGGTACGAACCTTATAGCCAGATGGCACAAGCTTTCGGTCTACACAATTCCATTTCCTGACAAAGGCGTTAGAGTCTACACATTTACCTGGTGTGCAGCAGTAGGCACGGAATATAATAGATAATACCGTACTAGCTATATACCTACTCCTGGTGCACGCTGCTGTACGAAAGCATATGGTTTGTTTGACGCTTTCTATACACACAAACAGCTATTCGGTTATTCCGCATATAACAGAACTTCGAGGCTCCCGATTATCAGTCCTTACTTCCCGTAAGTACAATTCGATTATTTCGATGTATATGTAAAACGTTTGTACACGAAAATGAAGAGAGAAGAAGATTGCGACATGCTTTCTTACGTAATGAGAACATCGACGACTGTAACTTTCATTGAAACAGCAGAAAGATTTATATACAATATTGTGTATCCATAATGGGAATCCGTTGCTAACCGGGATCCTGGTTTCAAAACGGCAGATGTTTTCCGGCGGGATCTCTGCTCAGGTATAATATGATCATCGGGGTTAACGCAAGACACGAGATGCTTTCAGATTTCCTAGAACGGCGTTTCTTTGCCCCCGAAGTTGGGGAACGGAAACTGAATAAGATTTCGAACTTTTCTCGCACGGTGTACCTCGCGAGGATCTTCTTACCGCTTAACGCCGCCCAGCTGACTTTAAAGAACTTCTAATTCCCGTTATTCTCAATGATATTCTCAACAAAGAATCTTCTATAGACCCGGTAGGATCGACGCAGAATTAAGAAAAAGAATTTTCGCTCCGTGTTCGACACGTACACGCGTATTTTCTCTCCTTTTTATACGCACATAGGTATACACCTACTTGGTATCGGGTCTCACCTAACTACCCCATGACGGGACGATCAGCGACGAACGCTCTTTACTAATAGAGGTCACGACCTTTCTGCTGGACCAACCACAAGTGAAATTAATTGAAAAGTTCCCTTTCAATTGACGTGAGAGAAGCTGCTCTGATGTCGCCCACTAAATTTCTCAGACCCTTAATATATTAAATTTAAGAACATTCCTGTGTGTGTATGTATATAGTGTACTCTCATCGTGAGTTAGCTGCAGAACCCGGAATGATAGTGAAACACGGAAGATTAGGGAATTGTAATAATGACAATAAGAATAATCTTGTAGACAGTAAATTTACTTAGTTAGGCATATATACGTTATATAAATTGCTTCCTCTGCCTTGAGTAGTAAGTGGGTCATTACACTAACGGTGTGAAACGTTATGGTTTGCATTTTATTAAATAGATGCAAACGTTCTCATTCAACGTAAATTATACAATCAAGTGACAGTCGTATAATTGGAACGCGTTCTTTTCGTTCAACTTGAATTTATATTATAATTCATTCGAGTAATGTAAGACAATGGTCGACGATGCGGACGTGAATTAACTCACAATCTTAAGATAAACGTTCATTCATTGTCAGTTTCATTCCTTCGTACTCGAAAATGCGATGTTGTTAAAAAATGACAATTAATATCTTACGAATAAGGAATAGATAACGTTTAATTTTCCTCACCGGCTGTAAGATCCCTTTCGGAAAATCCTCTGTCACTTATTTGTCACCACAATATTATCAATTTTATTCTTATTTTTTTCTCTGCACTATCACAAACAACGAAAATGAATATGAAAGTAAGAAAAACAAAAGAAAACAAAGACAGAAAAAAATAATATAATTCAAGCCCGGGGTAGAATGTAAAAAAAAAGTAAAAACAAACAAATACTTCACGAAGACTTTAGCTACTAGAACTTCCCAATTAAAAGACTAGCGATAAATCGAACCACGCTCTCTGAACGTTGCTCGCGTACTGTTGAAGTGCGCCGAATGACAGTATGGCGACCGACAGCAGCTCTTCGTCGGTTGCCCCTAGAAGCCTTTGTCCTCTGACTCGCATCCCCTCCACTCAAATTTCCGTTGGATAAAGTAGCGCGTTGATTCGACTAGCGGGATTGGCAGGGGCTAGATTTCTGTAGCGTGTATTTCTCTTGGAACGAATCATCGCGGCTGGGTCTGCCCGGTACATTTCGCGGAAATTTTGTTGTTTTCTTATTTCATTTCTTTCTTTTTTCTCGGCTTTTTTTCTATATAAAAGCTTGCTTATCTCATCGGCGAGTGTTCGTTGAATGTAATCTTATACCCTCGGAAATTCATTGTTCATTGTTTCGTTATTTATATTACGTGCGCAATGGGTAAAGGTCGCGAGAGAAATTCGCGGCAATTATAATATACATTGCTAAATGAGGGGGAAAAAAATAGTTGAAAGTACCGCAAGATAAAAAGAAATTCATTAGAATTATTAGGGAGATAGAGAAAGGGGGAGAAAAATTGTGTTATAGAATTAAAGCTAAACGCGTTAAAGTATGTTTTGTTGAGGTGCTTCTTGACAATATAATATAAAGGCCTCGCAACGTGTAAACTCTTCGACTCTGGAGAAATTTGATATTCATATTATGCTGCAGTGCAGTTGACGAGGTAGAATTTAAGCCCAAAAGTGCAGCTGACGATCAACCAGTCAGTTGTAAATCAAGACTAAACGTATTAATTCAAGAATGAAGAATATCTCAGTTTATAAGAAAGAAAAGAGGCGAAAATAACTTAACAAGTATAATAATGTATACGGGGATATATTATTCAAATTTTCGCATTGATTTTCAGCTATCTCTCTCTCTCTTTCTTCATCCCGACAAATATATTCGCGCGCGTTGTCTCTCACGGGATATAGGTATAGGTATAGGCATAAGGGCCGAATATTTCAAGGCAAGACGCATAACTTTTAGCGGGCGCAAAGGACGGGTAAACTTTTACCGCAGGGTTTCGGTTGCCGGTATAGGTATATAGTATAGAGTGGAGTCAAGCTCGAGCTCCAACTCTGGAGTCTTACGATCAGAGAAGTAAGAGAGCGCGGCAGGGAGACGGTGGACCAGGGCGGGTCGCTTTCATCTCGATGGATACTGCGGGCGCCGAGGGTTCTCAATTCGATAAAACCGCCGTGAACCTAATTATATATATATATATATATATATATCTATACATCGTACAATTTACATAATTTATTCCTCGCGAGCGACGTATGCATACTATATGTACCTACCCTCTACGCGTTGATCTATCTCTTCGGTTTGTGGATCATGGGAACAATTTCTCGCGTCTTTAAATACCTCGTACTATAGATGCGACTCGGTGATGAATTACTATCTTCTATTCGGTGCATTATATACTCAGTATTCAGATTTCGTTCACCGCAACAACAGGCTGCACTGAACGTTCGAGTCTATGGCTGGGGTCTGACCGGACCGGAGATGCGTTTCGATTAAAAGCTCCTTTTTTTTTCTTATTTGTTCTTCACATACCTATTTCTAACATATCGAAAGATTACATACATACATGTATATACTATATACATATATCCGAGTTGGGGGATTATCCAGTATGAATCGAGTCCATTCAGCTAATATTTCCGTATATTAATTAACAATTATTAATATTTTTTATATTCTAATTTCTTTTATAAAATTTCGTCAAGATTAGACGTTTATATAAACATTAGCAGAAAGGAAAGAAGAGAAGTTTTCTCGTAATATTTTCCATCGGTTCTAGAGGCTGTTTAAAATTTCATTTCGCGAATCATAAGCTGTAGTACCTACTGCGTTGCGTTTCGCGTTTTAACATAGTAACAGAACGCAGTATTACGTATAATACTAGGTACTACCTACAGCAAGGAGAAGTGAGAAACGCGCGTGTTGCCTTGGCGACGGCTTCTGGTTTGTGACGTCACAGTGCGCCCTTCACGTTGGTAAATCCACCCCCGCAATATCCTATTTCCTTTTTTGGTCGGGACCGTACCTCGCCCACTTCTCTCGCTGCAGGCTTTTAATCGCGTCTCTGTATGTACAAGTCATACAAACAGCTTTTTGTCTAGACAATCAGAATCATTGCCAATTTCTTTCTGTTTCGTTTCTTCTTCCATTTTTGTCTTTTTCTTTTTTTCTTTTTTTTGTCAATTTAGTAAACGGAGCTCGGAATTATATATAGGTATACATTTTCAGCTTTGTTTGCCGATATATTTCCTTCCTTTTATTCCACTTCTGCAGCCTGTAGGTATTTATATTTACTCAACTTACTCTCTCGCTCTATTTCTCCTTTGTTCACTTTTAGATCTCTTCTTCCGTTTCTTTCTTTCTCTCTTTCTTTCTTTCTTCTTTACTCGGACGAAATAACTCCGGACTTTCTCAAAAACTCCCGTTTATTGCTACTATACTACCTATAGTATTCTACAATTGTAATATATAAAGTCACAATTGTGTCATAAACTAAACGGGATGAAACAAATAAAAAATCATATAAGAGTACATCTACCTGGTTCTTTTTTATTGAACACTAAAATCTACTTTTTATTTCAATTTTACCTATATATTTATAAGGGAGACTTTTATTAAATATGCATGGAAAGTATGAACTGATTTGAAATAAGTTACCTTCAAATTATAACCACAATTCATCTAGAAAGGTTAAAACTAAAGAACTTGAAATTTGAGACACACGGAGCTTTTGGACAGCTCAATATTTGAAACTTAATCGAAAATCGTCGTTGCATCGCAGATATCGAGTTTTTCAATTCAAACTTTTCTGGCTCATTCTTAGTAGATGTAATTTTACGAGATTTTCCTATATTGTGTAAAAATTCAAATAACAGTAGCTTTATTTCCGTAGTAGAAATCGTTCTGCGATTTTGATCGAATAATCCGTATCGTTGCATGCAGTTTAATCAACTCGATATATATGTTTATTTGCTAGTTTGATTGGGGCTTTCACGTTTATGTTTGAACACGTGTACCTAGGTATGTATGTACTTACGTATTGGTACGCGCAGCTAGCGGCGATCGAGTTTCGCGGTATATATATTGTTTCATGTGTTAAATTTCGTTGGTTTTCCGGAAAGCTCGAGGGAAAACGTACGCGAGGTCCGCAGAAATAATTTCTAGCCTCGTACATACATATGTAGGTAGAGACGAGCCCGCAAGGTCCCTTGACAAAACAAACGGGGAGAAAATTGAAATTTTGGGTTACCTTTATCGCTCGACAAATCTCCGGTGTACTTTTCCCTCTCATTAAAAATATATATTTAACTACAAAACGATACGGTGGTATAGGTATGTTCCCATAAGTGCTCGGTTCGCTAAATAGAGTGAAAAGACCCGCGATGCAATAAATGGTGAGTCCGAGTTTTATCTTACTCGCCTTATTTCTTACATTATGTATCATAACTTATGGGGAAAATTAATCTAGCGATAAAAAGTGAGTAAAAAAATTTTAATGTACGAATTAATAAGGAGGATATTTTATTTATTCATTTATTTATTTATTTATCCGTTTAAAATTATTATATGACCAGTTTAAGAGCGGGGAAAAGTAATCTACGTACTGATTACTCCGAATTGAAGAGTAAAAAGCGAGATTTGATCGAAAAAAAGAGTACAGAAATATAATCGAGAATCGAGAATGACGTGTCGAAGAGGAACGATGAAAAAATAAAAGATCAATGAAATTGTGAAATATCAAGTTGTCCGAGATATTTTAAATGATAAAATTGGTTCGCTCGATCACGGCGTTAACTTTAATTCTAGGGATTGTTAGCTGGTCGCAATTCGTATAATTGTGAGTCGGAGAGAGCGAAAGAGAGTTTGAGTTTGTTTGAGAAGGTTATCAGAAATATACATGTAACATAATTATATTATACTATATAAGCGGCGAACTGTGTTATCTACGATTTTTATTGAGACATATTTTATCATTTCTAATTACTCGAGCTGCGTATAGTTCGAAAGAGCGCGTGGAATCTCTTAACTTTATTGCCTAGCCATGTGTGCAGGCAGACTTACACGAGTTTCCACGCACGTATGAATCTACTCATGTGTACATACATATATCCCACCTACTATTACTCCAGAAACATGTTTACGGTGAGTATATATATATATTGTATATACATACACGCACTACCAAACACCCTTTCCAGGAAGCCGAACCCAGGGTGGCCGAAAACAAAAGAACTTTACCATTTCTTTTCCTCCTTCAGTCAGTCTTCCTTCTATTCGTAACCGAATCGGCTTGAAAAAATTCAATTTTTCATCCATATTCTATCACCCTTGAAAAAAGGAAAAAAAAAGAAGAACTTGAAAAAATGCTTCTTCGCACTATCAGCGGAAAATATAAAATAACCAGTCTCTTTTTCTCTCTCTCTCTTCCTCTCTCTCTCTATCTATCTATCTATTTATCCATCTATCTCTCTCTCTCTCTCTCTCTTTTTCTCGAGGGTTTTCTCATCTCGTTACGTCGTCTGACTTTTACGGACAAGCTGTTCTCAGGGGCCCTTGCCTTGGATTTCGTCAAGTGCAGCAATGGTGGGGTTGACTCGAGTTTCTCCCCATAGAAGAGGACCGGAAGTACCAACTCGGAGGGTAAAATCTTGTCGCGAGTAAACCCCCCAACGTCGACGACAGGCGCTTATCCATACATCCATAGAAATCAAATTGATGTACGCGATGTAACTCTACGTATACCTACCTCTGCCTCTACATATAGGGGAGATCTGAACTCGACTGAAGATTGATAAAAAAAATTTTTTAATTTTTTTCAACAAACTTTCTAAAAAAAAAAAAAAACAGATTTTTGAGAAAATGAAAAAAATAAAAAAAATTTTCATCAATTTTCAGCTGAGTTTTCTCACGTCTCCCCTACATATCTGTATTTTCCACACCCTACGGCGTTGTGCAGGTAACCCTCAATCTCTCGTCTCGAAATTGAATTTAAAAATCGTATGATTGCTGATCGAGGTTCTGTAAACTCGATTTTTATTAAAAATAAATTTGATATAAAAATTATGAGAAATTTTCTCCTGCCACCGAGGCACCTGGGGTTCAATCTAGATTCGGATTTGGTACTTATATGTGTGGTAAATGGTATATTTTATGGGCGCATTTCGAGGGCAAGGGTACCGGTAACCTTGTGAGCTGATTCGAGTTATCTGCAATCTGTATCACAGGCTAGTTCCTACCCTCACAGCCTCTTAACCTCAGCCAACCCCTTTTGAGCCTTTCGTATACCACCCGGAGTAAACAGGACGTTGATGTCACCCGTAGGGCGTTATCTTTACCGAAGTCGCTCGAGTAGATACGTTAAACAGCAATTTGTCCGAAATGTTGAGATCTAAACGGTTTCGGAACCAGAGTTAGGGAATCAGGAGTCCAAAATATAAAAAAAAGAAAAATATCGAGACCACGCGCGATCTAACGTTTCATCACTGAAGTACGTTGCTATATACATCTTCGGCATGAAAATGGCTTAAAATCAAAAAAATTTCGTGTCTGAAAATTAAATTCATGCGTTTTCTCCGAAATTACATCAATGCGGAATATTTCCTCCAAATTTGAATAACTTACGATGCAACCGATGTAATCCATGTAATAAGCGAAGCTCCGTAAAATTTCCAATAATTTTCAACTGTGTCTCGAAAACCAAGGAATCAGCTGTAAAAAAAAAACCGAGTCGATAGAATATTACTCACATACATATGGTATACAACTCTGTGAGATAAGCAAAATTTCTACATTTTATACGGATGTTTTTTCTCAATTTTTCTTAGCTTGAATAGCTTACCTTGTTAACTTAATCATTATTATTATCTTTTACTTATTTATTTTCTTCGAATAGGGAAATGTCATATACTAGCTTGAAAACGAAATGACTCAGCCTAAGTATAGCATCAGCTGACCGTGGTCTGCAAACAAGTCTTTTTAAAGCATTATAATACTCGTGAGGCATGACCTAGCGTCGCGGTTTATAAGTAAGTATTGTATACGCATGTATACATGTGCCGACTACATGTGTAGTATAACACGGAACGAAGATTGAAGTCTGATCTTGTATTCTTTGTTCAAAGAACTCACGAACGCCTAAATTGAGTCATTTCAATTATAGAATTATTCATAACGGGCAATAACCGATAGTATAAACACGACTACATATTTGTACATGTTGCGTAAAATCAATCGCACTGTACCTCTAATAAGACTAATATTCAAACGAGTGCAGCTATACGCTGCAATGATGATAATGAATCGCTAATAAATATAAATTCCGATAACAAGTCCTTTGACCGCCGGCAATTAAACAAATCTTAAATAATTAATCAATCCAGCATCTGTTTGATGCAGTTCTCTCTTATTAGTCTCACAAGTCTGACTCCTTATACTCTTACTTTAATATTAAAATATGTATATATACAAACATATATATATATATATATACTCTCTTAATCTCTCGACCGGAATAATAATTCCTAAGTGCATAGTGGGTGCACATCCAGAATGCAACGCTGCGCAATAGGTCGCGTCTGTGCGTACAGGCTGACGGTGGATTCTGGTATAAATAGCTTCGAGGCTTTGGCGAGGTACTGGCTTCAAGCCAGAGGATTCCTTACGAGAAATGGACAGACTTTACTAGACTCGTGTCGTTCTATCGAAAGAAAGTTTAGCCTATGCTACGCCAGGAATTTAGACACTGGACCGATCATAGGCGAGAATATGTATATGTATATATATAGAAGCAACAAATCAGTAACAATTTTTCCAATTTTTTTTCGTTTTTCTCTTCTTCTTTCGAAATAGATTTTTAATCCAGCATAATGTGATGAGCTTCAAATTTAGATTCCCTGTAGAGGTTTCAACGATACGATGATGCGATAATTATAGAATTTGATTCATATTATATTCGCCCTGCATAATGTAGGCGTTTTATTTTTATCTGTCCCATTTACGTATACATACATGTTCGTCGCTCTTGATCGTCGTCGATTTTCAAAGACTTGACAATCAGTATTCTTTCGCTTTACTTTATTTTTCAAAATTGTGAAATTTAGTTTTGAAAGAATAATTTTTGATCGTGAATAATTGCGCAGCTCGTTATCTATTCCTCATATTACACTTTCGTGTTAATTATAATCATCGGGTTATCCCCGCGGTAGCGATGATAAGATATGTTTACTCATACCGTTCGCAATAAAGATAATCAAATAATAAACAAACGGAATGTCCATACAGTGTAAATATTTAACCACATAAATATGCAGGATGCAATCCAAAGATATGTGTACCCTCGCCTCAATTACGTCAGAATACAATAAAGTGTCGACACGTGTTCGTCTGCGGTCATTCGTTGTCATTATTCTACAATCTGAATCATCATTTGACGTAATTTTCTATCTCTACTTGCATGTACTACGTACGTACATACATACATATATTCCCATATGCTGCTGTTGCTGAACTACGATATTAGGCAACGTTTGTTTTACGACACGTATACGTATACATTGTAACACGTATTACATAGGTACGTACATAAATACGTTTAGTTTAATAATTGGTGCGTGGTCCTCCGGAACGTACGCGTGCGTGACGAAATTAAAGATGCGTGTACCAGCGATAAGGTATAAATTAGTGTCCGTAAACATGCGGATAAGCTTTAGCCATGTGCGAAAGAAACATTATCGCTTTCTATAGAGCTTAATCGAAAACATAAAAAGGTAATTTTGCAAACAAATTATCGCATCGTGTGTTCTAATTAATTATTATATAAACCAGTGCGCCGGAAAATAACGAGACAAATAAATTTTGTTGCAGCTGTTGCTCTTTCGCTACATAACCATGCGCCACGATCCGATGTGTACCAAAATATACCCAGGTATACGTATACGTATACGCATAGGTCATTGACACCACTGCCATATAATAACAATAACAATAACAATACAAAAACCAATAGCATTATCGTTATTATCATTGTTTTAATAACTTGTTTCGTTCTTTTTCTTTTTTCTTTCTTTTTTTTTGTCTCTAGTAGGCTATAAAACGTCGGCATTTCTTCCGTATGTAGTGTAATTAAGGAATATTACTCGTTAAAGCCCAATTGAATAAAGTACCTGGTACTATATAAAGCGTGGTGGATTCTTGGGGTGATTATACGTATAGTTATAACGTAGGGAGAAAGAGAGAAAGAGAGAGAAAAGAAGATGAAAATGAATAGAAGAGTAATAATAATAATAATAATAATAATGATCATTAGCTATAATCGAATCGAATCGAATGCAGAGAATTTATGTGAATTGGTCAATTAATGATCTTGAATGAATGAAAAGAAAAAAAAGATATAACTCACCCACGCTATTAAGCTGTATAAGGGCGTTAGTTTTATTATAGGAAACCGGAAGTTGGCTATAAACACTACCCGGGTCACTAAACTATTATTTACTCGAAGTCTCCGCGGACTTTTGTATATACATATAAATTGATATAAATATGTATATGTATACGTATTCGTATTCCTGCATGGATGTGAAATGAATTGTTTGTTTGAACAGGTACGCGTACACACATATTTACACGCTATATTCTATATGTATATAGATATAAAGTTATGATGAAATCGTCAATGAGTATATCGGCTCAGAGTTTCATTTCAAATAACTAGCGACTTGATTATAGAAAAAGGTGAATAACATTTGAAGGAATATGTAGAAAATGAGTAAAGAAACAAAAAAAAAAGGGAAGATACTGTAATTTTCGATTGATCCCATAAAAATTTGGTCAAAATTGATACAAAATCGAATCTTTTATTTTAGATAAAGAAAAAAAGAGAAAAAATTTGATTTCTTACTTCATTTCTCGGTTATCACTTTTATTAATCTTCTTTTAGATAGATAGGTTGTATAGGTATGTTTGATACTGCAAAAGGCATAATAGTACGGAAGAGAACGCGGCTACCCACTGTTGTTCCCAGACGTAGGGCAATGAAATTATTCGAGCTATCAGGGCGCAAAAGGCACACCTCGCAAACCGTTGCAATTAAGCTGTGCTGCGCCTACTTCAATTGTTTGAATCGAAATACTACGGGCGAGTATATGTTATGTGTTGACCTGCACGTATGTATATCAAAGAGTGTTATATGGCTACAGAGAAAAAAGATTCAGTGGTCAAAACCACCGACTGACGCGCAAACACAATTAAATACCATAATATATTCTACACTGCAACACGCGTTGATGTACGATAATTATGCAACAACAAGAAAGGATGGAAAAATGGGCCAGATCTAATCGAAAGAGAGAAAGAAAGGACGCGGAAAGTACCGGTACGAAAGTTTATACGATATTCATTTCACATTTTATTCTAAATTTCGTTTCATCTACGATAATTGTTACATACGCCTGAATAAATCGAATCGTTTCCTTCGATCTTCCACCGCATATTTCTAGAACATCGTCAAATGATGAACGTCCTAAAAAGGCAAGGCAATGGTGTCGTTGAAGTCTGAGTGGTGCCTGAATCGACAATAAGGTTTTTCATTTGATTAACACTTGGAACTTTACATCGTGTTGCTAATGTTCATATAATTGGACCGGATCAAGTGGGACGAAAGTCTTTCATCGGGCTCAAGGGTCTTTTGGATCGCTGATTCCGACTCTGAGGTTCAAGATTCCAATTTTTTAATATTTATACAACTAATATCATGGATATTGAAATAATTCGAGTATTAGATGGGATTCGAGATTCGGACTTTGGCAATTTAGGATTCAGATTCAGCATCAGCGATCCAAAAACCCTCGAGCACAAAAAAGACTTTCGTACTTCCTATTATCATCAAGTTAGGCGAACACTCGTAACACGATGTAAGGTCTGGCGTGTTAATCAAATTGCAAACCTTATTTACCACTCAGATTGGAAATCATGCCACGGAAGAAATATTTTGAATATTTTCTCAAAACTGTGAGTCGGTAATATTCAAATTCGGAACTTTTACCGTTTGGAACCTCCAAAATTCGAAACTTCAAAAATATTCTTTCCGCGGCATGATTCGCCAATTCAATGGAAAAGCACGAGTGCTGCCTTTTAGGAAGGTTGATTATTCGACGTTATTCCACAAATTTTCGTAAAGGAAAAATGTCGATTTGTTTAGGCGAACCGTACAAGAATTCATAGTATAATTCTATAGATATTGTATGGATTTTTTAATTCGCCTCCACAATATCGCCGCTCGACTCTATACGCTGGTGGATTATAATTTCCAAGTAATCGTGCGCTGCAGCTGTACCATAACGTCCGAAAAGCGGGATCGAGATGAGTTCACAGCAGTTCGCAGCTCCCAATCTCCGTATCTCGGCCGAGTGACGAAAGTCACAATTATAACGCATCTGTACCAGCGGCAATACCATCGAGCGAGAAGAACGTCAGCGATCCACTTTTAGCTGATTCCTTGCAGCATGGCGGTCAGCGCCTCCCGCGTGACTCACAATATCATCAGCCTTTCGTTTCGTTTCGTTTCGTTTAGTTCAGTTCAGTTCAGTTCAGTTCACTTCACTTCACTTCAGTTTGGTTCGGTTTTATTTTCTTTTGTTTTACATGCGCGCGCAGTTTACGAAATCAATTGTGTGTGGCGATTTCCGGTCTTTCTTTTACTATACGACGTAACTTTTACCTGCACACACGCATCTGTATCTACATTACGTTTGCCTTCTATTAAATGGCTACCGAAAATTCTACCAACCGTGACCAATACGTTAAAATTGGTTTTGTTTTAGGGCATCGATCGATAGAATGCGGTATATGTGTGTGTGTATACATATATACGCCTATGTCGATGCAGAAGATACGAAAAACTACTCGAATAAGGGGAAGAAAAAAGAAAAGAGAAAAAAGAAAAAATGAGAACTTGGAGCCCAAGTGGCAATACGACTAATCAGACGAAATAAAAAGCGTCGAGATCAGGCAGGGAAAAAGCGAGAGATCACGGGCTTCGCGTCCCCTTGCGTATATGTAGTACATAACCTCGGGACTTTGACCACTGAAGGACTTATTTACTCTATAATTATCTCTCGGGGACGAAATGAGTCAATCTTTCGCTGCAGGACTCGAATTAACGACATCGAGACTTCGGGCGCTTGACTTTAGGATTTACAATCTTGTGGACAATTTAAAAGAGATGGATCGAAAAGGCGAAGATGTTGAATAAAAGTGATGAATATTTTGGATATAAATCAAACATTTTTTTTAATATTTGGACGTAAGATAGTTTGTAATAATAAAATTGAGGATACTTCGAGGATTTCTGAGGTTTCACGAAAGTTCGAGGAGTTCTATACCTTCCATAATATTATACACACACACTGAGTTATCCCCTCAAGAGAAATGACCACAATGATAAACTGCGAGAGATAAATAATAACGATTTAAACCCATTTAACGACGCGACCGTTCCGCGCGTTTTATTACCGATCCATATATTCAAAAATCAGACAACAATAAAAGAGAGTAAATTTATTATAAATTCTCGAGTTGTTTATTGCATATAATATATATTCAAGAATCACGTAACGTGTAAACACGCTTTAGCGCATTAATCAAGAAAAGCTGCATGAACGGGAATAAACCACGAAAACTCGGGCACGTCTCAGCACCGGAATATAAACAGCTACGGTATATTTTATCACATCGAAAGAACGTAGCATCTGGGATGCATAAAAAGAGGTAAACTAAATCGAGCGGTTTATCGCCTATGAAGGACTTAACTGCTAAATGTATTTCGAAAAGGCGGGCGTCGCGTCGTCTCTTCGTGCCGAAATCTACGTAACTTTCGAATACCCTGTCGGCCTGGTGCGCGAGGGGTGTAGGGTGTATTTCCCTACCGAAAATTTCTTCTTTCCTTTACCCTTCTCTCTTTCTATCCCGCAGCCAGGTGTTCGCGGGTCGATTCTACTAAAAGTTGGTTTTACTTGTCACCGTTAAAACTTTATGAAGCTAAACGTTAAAAATTCAAAGTACCAAGTTTAGGGCGGTTGACGCCGCGCGTTTCAAACTCTACTACGCCAACTTTTTATCTGACAAATTTCGCTCCACTCGCGAAATATGAAAACTTTTGTTTTAATGTTTTAATTACAGTATGTATATATCTTTAATCATATATCATACGATATTATATACGCGCCTATAAAAACTTCCTCATCATATCAAAACTATACACAATATGCATTCAAAAAATTAATGTAGGCTTTAAAATGAAAAGAAAAAAAAAGCAAAAGAAAAAAACAGAAATAAAAAGACCAAAGCTGCAATAAGAGAGAGAGAGAGATAAAGGAAAGAGGAGAATATACATACGTATATATCTTTTTAGCGAAAGCAACGCGCTCGCGATTCCTCTAACTCCTACGGGGATAAATAAGACTCGAGAACCTTCAGGGATTTAACGGTCTAAGGACGCGAGATAAATGCGTCTAGAAGGCTCCAGCATCTCACCGGATACTTTTGCAACTTAGATGTATCTAGGCTACACGTACTTGAACTTTGGGATTTAGCCGGATAAGGAAATCCTCTAGCTCTTAAATAACTGCAAGTAGGTAGGTACATACCCACCTGTCCGCGATTAGCCGGAAAATGAACCCATTTGTAATATAAATCGTGTTTTAGTTTTACGAGAGAACGGAACACTCACGGGGACTTCATTCGTCGATCAATTCTTACGAAATTTGCTGCAGATACCCCGAATAATTCAGTATTGAAATTGATCAAAATCGGTCGAGGGGTTTGGCAAGGGAGGATAAGAATATATTTTCAAAGAAGCATTAATATCAATGTCTCCCCAACCGTTCGTAAGATTTCGATGAAAATTCTACGGTTAATACTTCTCGAAGCGTATCTATTGACCTTTTCCCTCGAATATAAAACAATTTGGAAACCTTCGGGAATTTCATTGCGGCATAACTCGATAATTTTCGGATAGATTTCGACGAAATTTATTGTAGAATTGCGTTTCAACATACGCAGCATGCGACGAACTGGACCCACTTTCCTGATTTTTGATATTTGAGAAAATCATTCAAAACTATTGAGATTTCATACGCGGATTGGCTTTTCGTTGTAATTTATTGCCGAGTGCCAAGATAGGGTGTAGGTATATCTTCTCGTAAGCTTTGATCATGCATATTGAATTTGGGCATTACGTATCACGAATCTCCATACATTGTTCAAAGGACATCATCAGGTATACGGCTCTTGCGTATGTACATCTAGATAGATACCCCTACGATACGTGAATAGTGGATGCATGGTTTAATAGTAGTTTGGTATGTATGTGCGTCGTAGAGATACAATGGTTGTTATAGTGGGTACTAAATACCATGTAGTAAGCTGTGCGAGGTGAGGTTTCGTGGCGGATGCAGCAGGTTAACAAACCCATAAATTCATAACGGGTCCCGCGGGACTTTCGACTGCTTTGCGACGCGCGACGCTTCGCATATGTCTACATATAGGTATGTACTCAAATACACATATGGGAATATATATATACCTACATATGTATACGTGAAGAAAGGGAAACTTAAATCCGCCTTGTGCTCCTCCTCTTCTTCCTTTCATTAAGGTGATGCCATAGGTGCTCTTCCATCGAATCGGAAAATCATTTGACGGAAAGAATATTCTGAAGAACGAATTTTTCACCGAAGCAAAATTCGAAGCCCGGTTGTAATTTTCGGGGGTCTGGCATTTCGGAGTTATGGGCTGTCTGTATTTCTACCTTCCGCAATTTTAATCTTCTGAACTTCATTGTTTCTGAAAATTCTAAATTCGGAACTTGGACCCGACCGCAAAAATTCGTTTTTCAAAATATTCTTCACGCGGCATGGTTTTCCAATTCCATGGAAATGCACTGGTAGGTACGGCATCACTTTGAAGCGCGCTGTGACAAATCGAAAAATGCACATCCTAGTTTTCAAACCATCTGCAATTCATCTTTAAAAAAAAAAAAAAACCAAAAACGAAATCACGGCGATTGATGTACACGAATTAATAACGACTGTAAGAAATTGCATGGAATTTTTCGTTTATTTGTAAAATCACAAACGGGAGGCGTCTTCTGTTTATGTTTAGAAGCTGCAGCAACCGTATGCGTACGTAGACTACGGAGAAGCCCAGAAAACCGTTTCGTATATAAATCAGCAGCGGTTTAGCTTATCATTAGTCTTGCGGGAATTAATCACCGACGTGAGGCGCGGATGGACGGAAAATTCACACACGATGAACAAGCTTAACGAAGTTTATATGTGCCGTTTATTTCCGTGAATTCATATCGACATGCTTTAGAGATGTGACTAATAAGCTACTTCTCAAACTATCATCGTATGACCTATATGAGCGCATCACGTTACGCGAAAAAACCTCAACTATGCAAATATACTGAAACTTCTTTCGCTTAACGACTTCTTCTCATTTCTTCTTTAAGCTAATTCCTCAAACATTTTGTGAAATGAAATACCTCACTTCTTCCCGATTCATTTTAGTTCAATAAAAATGATTTTTACGTATCAATTGTTGACGACTTTTTTCGCAATTCAGGTGCTTCTTCCGATAATCTTGATATATTTTGAACCGATAGATCTTCGACACTCTTCGCGATCTAAAAATCCCTGTATTTTTCCAAAGAATTTACAGTAATTGTTTCATCAAACTAAATCGTGACTAAATACATGAAAAATTGAAATCATTGTTTAGACAATTTTTCCTTTTCCTTTTTTTCTTCACGTATTTATACTGTTTTCGACAAAATTTCGACGAATTTCTATAATGTCGAGAAGATGGATTGAACAAGCACGGAACTTTTCCGCTGATTGTGAATATTTTCCAAATCAATAATCCCAACTTTTCGCTAGAAATTTTCCGACTATTTTTCTCTACTCGGTACTTTACGCCATAAATAAAATTCCGGATCTGAAATCCTGACGTATGTGTGTACCTACTACAAGGGTTAGTTTGAATAATATCGATCGCGTCGATCGCGTCGATCGCGTTCCTGATTGTTTTACTCCGACGTTTCGCATGTACACACGTCCATCCTCCTCCTAGACTGCAGAGTTACCTCGATGTCTTGTATCACGGAAAAGTCAGTCCCTCGTCAGTCACGAGAGAACTGGCCGTTCACCCCGGCCGCAGTCTCAGAATAACTGCGTTGTACCTATTTGCCTATTTGCCCTCGGTGAGGGCATGCTGCAGTGGTGCTTTATTTCTAAGTTAAACATCGCCGCAGCTATTATAACGATTACGTCGTCTAGGGAAACGAGGGAATTCAAATTAGTTTAATTTTTTTATTCATTTCTTGTCACAAATATTGATTTTTCTTCAACCTTACAAATTCATTGAACAATACCTCGTTTCAACGTCATCAAAGATCTTATCGAAAAAAAAAAAAAGAAAAAACGAACTAGATGTTTGAATAATGAAAATAAACGCAAGAAAGTATGATAATTCCAATCCTCTGACTCGCTTATCGTAATCGTCATCGAGAAAAATGAATGTTTTTCAGTAATATTATGTCAAAAATTCGCATTTTTCTAACTCCTCAAAATTGTCGAAATAATTCGATTGCACAACTTTATTTGTGAAATTGTTCAAACGGATCGGATCTCGTCACACGTTTAAATGTAATAATATATCTGCTGCCATTACCGATACGTAGATATATGTAGATACATGCAGTAAAGATTATCAGTCGAGTATATGTGTATTTATATATTTGAGAGAGCGATTCATACAGAATATTAGGGAAGCTTATTGGATAAGATATTGTAAGTTAGTGAAAGACGAATGTGTACACATAACACATTTATACTGTTACGTGTATAAGTACGTATATGTATGTACATGTATTCATGCATGAATGCATGTAATGAAGAAAAAGGAACGCGTGACCTGGTTTTCGGTGCACCAAACGCATTACGTCGTATGTTAATTTGAATTTCAACCTATATTATACATAATATGATGTCAGCTCAGCTCAGCAGCAGTAGCAGCAGGAGTAATAGAGAAGAGGAGGAAGCGGAGTTTACATAATTGCGTAATTGCAACGCGTGGCATATACCCGATTCTAACAAACGAACCGCGAGCTATGCTGACGATGAGCTAACCCGTTCGTTCAATTATTCTACTCTTGGAGTGATGAACCGACGGATAAGCCGATGAGTTGAACAGAGCGCAAATGCTAACCGCACATAGATCCGGTCTTATCTAAACTATATAAATGTATACCACAGTGCAATAACCAACGCCGTTGCATTGTTTATCAACGGAAGTAACAATGCGGTCAGAGATTCTCTTTACAATGTTAATTGACCTATAACTTTCGTCGTCAGAATCATGCGTGACTCATGCGTCGGGCGCAAAATTTATCTTCATATTCTTATTACGAAATCTTTTACAAACACCGAAATAACATTTAAAAAAAGGTTTGATTCTTATATAAAAAGAAAAAAATATTTCACCAGTCGAAATACGAATACGTCAATTATTTCTAATTGATGAAGGAGACCGGGCCAAAACAGACCACGTGAAAGAAAAACCATTTTGGCGACATAAGGTCGTGTAATTTTTCCTATGTCCTAATTCGCTATAAAAATGATGGAAACGCATAAATAATTCGAATTTAGGAATTTGACAGCTCAAATGCAATATTTAAGTCGTATAATGTCGCCTACGATCTTCTGGAATCAGTTGACGTGATTATTTTTCGTTCATTTAGGTCCAAAACGTTCCATATGGCCCAGAACTTACGACGTTTTGCTTTTACTCAGCCAATTTTCAATTTTAACGTATTTGAACATATTTTAAAGTTTTCCAGGTAAATAAATAGCAAAGAAACTATACGATCTCTTGATTCGAAAATGCTAAACGGTTCTATTATAGCGTTTACGACGTTATGCCATTAGACACGGGAAATTATAACATATGCAGGTATAGCGAAGTCCACGAGATGATTCGAAAACCCTAAGACCTGTTAGCGTATGATTTTTCTCTTTTCTTCGATCGTTGAGAAGCTCGGAGCGTATATCTTCATCGTCGTCTTTGTTACGCAGACTATCTGCCCTATACTGTCTGTAAAATATCATCGTGGATTCTGGCTATAGATATCTATGTATGGACGTGTATGAATACACGTGTGTCGTGTGTGTGTTGTGTCGAGTAAAGTCTTGTGGAGAATATTAATGGCGTCGGGTTGTAAGCCTCGATTCTCGGTTGCTTGACTCAAGAGAGAAGTAAAGTCTCTTATACCTCTACTGCAGGCGCAAAGAAGTTTTACGGTTAGCCATGCAGGAGCTCTTTGCATCCGTCGCACTTTGACTCGCTGCATTGCTGCAGCTACACGCAGTTCCGTGAAACGTTACTTCGTTACTTCCCTCGTTCCTTCCTTCCTTCGTTCGCTCGTTCGTTCGTTCGTTTAACTCCTATGTGCGTATCAACACGCACGCAATTCATTCCACACTGCGCTATATGGTCTTCTTCTTTTTTCGTATACATTTATAAATTTATATATATAATAATATATATACAAGTTAAAGGACCAGAATTATTATACTTTCTTGCGATTATTTCAATTATTCAAGGATCTAGCGCGTTTTTTTTCAAGATTTTCTTTTTCCTCTTACTCGCTTCTAAGATAATCTTTAAGAATTTTTATTATTTTTCAATATTACGTATCAAAATTCAATAGAAATAAAATTTCGAAGTATAATAATCTATTCAGTGTTTGTTCGAACGAAACTCACCAATCTACAGAATATTCGATAAGGTAGGATATAGAAGTCCTAAATCCCGTGATATCGATGTATCGAAGAACAAAAGCTGGTTGATTTGAAATAGGTTTACCTTAGGTATGTGTAGATATACTATATATGGATTAGCGGAAGTTTTATTGCAATTTTTCAGTCATCGTGTGGAATTATACTGCAAAGAGCAACGGCTCGTAAATATTTAACAAGTATCGAGGTGTGCTTTTCATTTCAATTTTACACCTGTATGGGTATATGTATACGTAGGTACGTGATACCGTTGAACAAAAGCTCTCGTTGAACTAGGACGTCGTACACTGTACTGCATAGGTACGCCTAACCACAGCCGAGTAATTAAAACTCTCGGTAGAGTCACTTGTTTCCGATCATCGCGATTTCCAATAACGAATTTATTGGACGAAATGAATTTAACACTCAACTGCCTATACATGATACGAAGTTCCACACAGAAAAGGAGAAATGTTGCCTGCGAGACGTTTTCACGTCGATTTAAGCAAAATTGCGAATTGCACGTAATGCGATACACAATAGTTTGAAAAGAGTTCGATTCCTTCTCTGCGTTTCACCCTGCGAATATTAATTCGAGCATTTTTTTACAATATCGCCGGAAAACGGAATATAAATTTGCGACAGAGGCGGAAGGTGAAGTTGATATAGAGCCGTACAAGAGATTGATAACGTATCCATACCTTCCGAAATTCGGTACGAGAGAAGATATTAATTTGCGACGCCGTTCCGGGCAGCGGCTAAACGTGCGTCTGCTAAAGCGATATGAAACAAGAACGAACTAATTTACTGGTAAAAATTCGCAGAACGATATATTAATCAGGCGTACAAGTTTCTGCGACAAAAACTGATATGCGGTACGATAAATGAACGATTTTTCATACGGTAACTAGGTTTGACCCAAAATGCAGTTTAGGCGATGTTTTTTGCGCCAGCTGATTTCACGTTACGGATATTCACTCGAGCAAATTGACTGAAGATAAGATTCGCACGGGTTCAGTTACGAGAGCGAAATGTCTAACCAAATAACTCAGCTGAATCGCATGTGGGCAGATTTTCGCAGTGAAATATTAGCGACACGTGAAATGAATTCTACAAAATGTACGAAATTATTCCTACGCTTTAATATTACGCGTATATACCTTTACCAAATTGAATTTCAAATCACGTATATAAGTATAAATGTATATGTAAAAGTTATTACAATAAAAGGAGAGAAAAATTCGTACGAGGGTCTTTTTCGGTCGTGTGGTAAGGAGGTGGATGTATACGTGTTTATATGTATATACGCGTTCATGATCACCGTCAAAGAGAGCTGCGGTGAATTTGAAACAGAGGTTGTTGATTCGTGTTCAAAAATAATGAAATTTAAAGGAAAAATTAAAAATCATGCATAAATCTATCGTAAGACGAATCGAAAAAAGTCTCGACGACTTTTAAGCAGCTTGACTTTCGATGATAAATTAAATAGTCATCGTGGCTATGTGCTTAAGGTTTTACGTATATCCTTTTATACCCTTTTCTTAAAATTGTTAGTCAAGCCACGCTGCGAACCGTCGACGCCACAATTTACAAATTTATTACACCTACCCTAAAAAACGTGCCGACAGTTTAAGAACCCATTTATTTTTTACTCTTTCTTCATTCTTAGGCGCAGGCTCAACGTCTCTTTAAATATATCCAAAAATATTACAATTTGATTCGTTTTTTCCGTCTCTATATTTACGAAAACAGAGTAGCTAAAGCTTCCCTTCCGGTTCGGCGATCCTCCGACAAAGCGATTTCCGGTCTTCTTCTATGCCGTACACCGTAGGTGGATGTACGGCTATATTAATCCAACCCTTTTCCCACTACCCTGCCGGTTGGAAAACGCGCATCTCTTTAGGCACCCGTGCAGCAGACGAATAATTGTTCTTTTGACGCAGTACATTACACATAACTGTAGTCAGCTCTAGTATAAAAGAAAAAACAGAAAAAAAAAGGAAAGAAGAAAGGTAAAAACTAATGCGAAAAATTCTTCTTCAAAGGTTGAGCGAAGCAGATCCAAGTAAATATCTATATATACGGTCTATATTGTCGTATAACTTAAAAATTCCTTTTTTTCTCCCATTTGCATAGTAACAATTGCCGCAGCAGAAATTGCAGTAGCTGAAGTAAAGCAAACAGAGTAGAAAATTTACGGGTATTTGTACAAATAATGGCCGATTCATTAGCCGGTTCGGAGTTCACGAGAGCGAGAATGAGAGTAAAAGCGAGAGCGAGGCCGGTTACGTCATCGAGCGAGAATTGGTCCATCTAGCTGCAAAGACGTCGCCGACGCGACGGTTGCAGTAGAGACGACGACTTTAAGTGACTTGGTTGAAAATTCTTCTCTGGATCGGTGATGATATTCTGCCTTATACCTACTACATATACTTATGGATGTACCGTACGTATACATATGCAATGCTCTGCTCTCTACAGCCTCGTTTACTCCATACGTCTACAAACTCCGTCAAGTGTCAGACCTATATAAGATGGGATGCGATACGACGTCCGACCCTCGAAGAATGTTTATTACCCTGCCAGATGCTCTTCTCGCAGTAATTTTTTTTTTAGTTTTCTTTCCTTCTTTTTTAACGATCGTACGAGTAAGCCCTTTTTATGCAATGCAATGACTCATCTTAACGAATATTTTCGCATCCATCCGCGAATATTATATTATATTATATCACATCATGAATTACCGTACTATTTGCGAAAAATTTATCATCCTACACATGTATGATAGGTGTAGGCGCGGGTGGAGCACAACGAACCTCATATGGGGGAAAAGAGCAGTTAGAACGGCTCCAAAAGTATATTTCGATTGATTATTACTCGGGAAACAAGTCTGACCTACTGGCTAATATCTTAGCGATTCATTCTTGCATTATTTTTGCAAATAATTGTAAAAAAGGGAGGAATTTTTGGTTACAACGCTTGAAAGAACACAGGGTTCGGATAGTTTCACTGATTCATTTTTTTCAAATTTACAACATTTTCGGGCAGACCTTTTGCGCTCCGATCTCCCCTTAATACGAAATTATGTGGCTTTATTGTATATGGGGGTAATAAAAAGTAACGAATTGTTCTGATTTCTCAGAGCACATTAAATCGCTATGTTATTATTATATGAGCATATAATATGTACGTGATTTAATTTCATCAAGAAGATATGTGGGCATGACGGCTATTTCCTTTTTGAAAAAACATTCATGTGTCAGTGTAATACGGCAGTCTAACTCCTATTTGAATATAACTTTTTTCGGAGCTAAGTAGAAAGCGGTAGCGTAATAGTTGGAATTTTCATTAAGGCTGGAGCTGGTAAAGAAAATATACTCCGGTACCACGATTCGCACAAACATGTTTTTGAAAAACTGTTCATTATACTCACACCCGCAGAGAATAACTTTCTGAGAAATAATTATAACATTTTGTGGTTGGATCTATCGCGTTTATCTTATCGGAAGAATACTACTCTATTATATTTCTATAACAAATAACAAATGACTAGTATACCGCCCATTTGCCATAAGTAGCTTTTGTTCAATGCGGCTTTTATTCTGTAAACAAGTAGATTTATGTCCATACGAGGGAATCCACGGACTTGTAAGGTCAATACTAAAAATAGTATAATATATCGAGATGAAGAACCCCGAAGGAGTTACACCGAGACTGAAGCATTCGAAGATGCGTTTTCAATTCAATTCGATTTTTAGTAGGTATTATACTTAAGGTAATGCCGTAGGTATACAAGCGCGTTTCCATCGAATTGGATAACCGAATTAGCAAAGAGCGAATGATCAAAAAATTTGCGAAAAACGAAATATTTTTAAGGAAACAATTTACTTTTATCAATTTTCAGCTGAGGTATCCACTTTGCCGTATCATTACGAGTGGAATATGAATGTGTGCACTGTAGTCACTGACCTTACGATAATAAACGTTTCTTTTTTGTTGTCACATATTATTCTCTTTCCTTTTTTTTGAGAGGAATATAAAGATATATGTATGTATATTCATCTTTGCATGGACCAGTCCACGTTATACTAATAAAAACTGATTTACACATCGAACGTATCACAGCAGCTGCCACCAATTTCACTTACTTAACTTTCTGCCCATTTAATGCCTATATCTATGTCAGTCGCTAGGTGTAGTGTTACCCATACCTACGCAATATACACGGAGATGATACACACATAGATCCATTATTTGAACTAAAAAATCCTCGTTTATAAATTCGCGGTATAGTCAAGACTGCGTGTATATATAACGACGCAGGGCGAGCTAGGCATCACCGTGTGATGCTCATTGTTAAATCGATTATTATGGCCACGAAGGGACGGGACCAGTTTCTCAATCTAGTTCTCTTCGGGATGTGTAAATATGGCGTCCCTACGATCCTCCTGGAACTATTTATTCCCTCATCTCCGCGGCATCTCCTGCGCAATGTGTGTTGAATGACGTTTTTGGCCTTAGAGAAAAAACTTTACCACGTCTATACGACGTGAAAATTAATTGACGGATTTCTTTTTTCTCCCGAAACGTGGGAGATTAGAGAAAAGAGGAATAAGATGTGCGAAACTGAACTCAACTTCGTCTCTAATATTTCGATCAAGATATGGACGATGAATCCGACCTTGGGATTAGTATGGGGGAATAGCTATGAATGGAATTAAAATCTGGTATATAATACCGGAGGATCCTAACGGCCCTTTCTTAGGGAACAGAGAAAGGCATAATCCAATCGCAGACGTCTTCTCAAAAATACTTTACAAAGAATATATGTCCTTGGAATGGGTTAGTTTTATTGGTCTAGGACCCGGAGGTTATCCGGTTTTCGTATATAACCCTTATATATTGACATCGCTGCCTGAGAACGGCAAATTTTATGTATAATTTATTTATTTTTTCCAATTTTTTTTTGTTCAATTAAAAGATGAAAACTTTTCTATACCACACATACATATACAGGGTGATTCCCTGCTACCGGGCCATTTTAGATAGGCGGATTCCTTGGAAAATTCTAAGACCAAAAGTCCTTTACTAAAAATTCGATAGACCTCCAGTTTCCAAGCTACGGAGGATCTACGAGGATTCGAGCTCATACGTGACTCCGACAGGGCCGTCTGAATATCTTAAATTAATGAAACGTGATTTTTATTTCGTCATAAGTAATTTCGGCATCAGTTGTAACTGAAACGTTTAAGATGTCCCGGGATTGCTGCTGGCGTTGGTTTCGACGTCCAGGTCGTCCAGGTAAAAGAGTCTCGTTACTCTTGGGCGTGAAATAGAGCGTATTGGCTTTACCAATCTGTGATTACGAAACGAGGGATCGGATATCCCGAACTCGTTTCATTAACGCTATTTTTAATTCAGAATTAAAACAATTGTAAAAACAGTCTTGTTTTAGCTTTGGCCTGGAACAGACGTGTCTTTTCTCAAATCAACTTATTTCTTCGATTCATTTCATTTCCTCTTCTGTTCACTTTATTTCTCTCCGGCAGCCCACATTTAATTATCGCATATACGCATTTTGCAAGAATATATCAGAGGAACTGAGACATTTCGTTGCAAGTTGTTGTTATCACGAGTAGCATAAGGTATGGGAGAAGACATACGGTTAGACCACGAGAATGTTATTGCAAGCCTTGGGTGCAAGCACAACGAAATTCCAAACATAATGGAACAACAGATACGCAGCCCACCCAGCGCATAATATCCCCGACGTGACGCAGACACGTATGCACATGCACACATGAATTCACACCTTTAAACAAAAAGGACGCATGCCTTTCCCACCTCAGGTTCATAAAACTTATGCATGCTACATTTAATCACCTGTATACTGTTATACCTTGTACACTTGTTATCTGAAGGTAGCAGCTGATTCCCGAACCAGAACCGACTAGAGACGAAGAAAATTGTTCAGAATTCATTCAATGATCACTCGAAATTTTTGAAACTTCGGAGCTACTAGAATAGTGCATTCAAGTTTTTGCCAATTTACTTACGTCGGTTTCAAAGTTTCATTTTCACTTATAATTTCTGTTCTGTACGTCGATAGAAAACTTGTTCCATTTAATTCAATTTTACGCCGAAATCCACGGGGACTTTTTTCGTAAAAAAAAATTTCAGAAAGAAGAAATATTTTTGAAGAAAGATTTTTTTTTTATTTTTAAGAAACTTCGGAATTTTGTTAGGAATTGTTGAAAAATAATTTCTCGACGCTTCATATAGCTGCCTGATTACTGTCATCATTCGAAATTTCAGATCTGTAGAATTTGACTAATGTTTATGAAAAATGAAGGAAAATGTAACAAAAGGGCTTCATATTTCACGAGTTATTTCTGTCTCTCGATATAATACATCGATAAGTAGTGAGATATATCGTGGAAAGCCATATTTCACTTTGTCACATGGCAGAGACAGGCACTTACGGTACGATTCGAGCTTTTTCTCGAAGGTACTTATTTTAATAAACTAACTTGCACCCCTGAGCAAAAAAAAACTGAATCGAGCAGCCGATACCTTAATACCTGACAATGTAAAAGAAAAAGACCGAAAGAGGAAAAGAAAGAGGTAACAAAAAACAAACAAAAAAAAAAAAAAGAATCTAAACGTGTCTAAGCCAAAACAGACGGTGGTGAGAAAATAATTCAGACCACTTGCTCAGCCCTTCGTCAAGGGTTTAAAAAAAAATAAAATAAAAAAAATAAAAGAATGAAAAAAAGGCGTAAACTGAGAAATAAGGCAATGATAAAAATTAAACGACACGAGCACGTATATATTGGATAATCATCATAGTTCTTTCGCGCTTTTTGACGAAGACTACTATATTATGAGATGTATAAAAAATTCCGCGACGTATTTCAAAGTACGTCGTAGTTTTTTCTTTTTTATTTTCTTGAGAAAGTTATTTTCACCTTTAGTAGGTATATAAATATGTATACTCTTCCGCGAGTTATATTATAGAGATGGCAATTTTTATTTTCTTTTTCACACCCCTTTCAAAGCGGACGGAAAAGGTTTTCGTTGTCCTTTAGGACAGCGAACAATTTTGCAAAGGATAAAACGTACCTACGTAGATACGTATAGGCAGAAAGAAAGATGAAACATCTACCTAAGCTATAATACCGAAAAGAAAAAAAAAAGATAAAAAAGAAAAATAAAAAAAAATGATTAATGATGAAAAAAAAAATTTTTCAGCGTTGTATTCTTTACCTTGTCGTAATAATTTGTGAATAATATTTACACCTCTCGCTATGAAACCGTTTTTCTTATCAACTCATTCTTGAAACTACGTGCAATTATAGGTGAATTTTCTTCAGATTCCCATGTGAAATAAGATCTGAAAACAATTTTCATTTCGATTTCGCTCGAGTATGGGTATAGCTATATTTGTAATTTCCCAAGCAACGCCCGCAAAGGTAGCTACGTAACGATGACGGTACGCCCTCACGCTAACGACCACTGCACTGGACTCCAAAGAATCAGAATTTCCATATGTACGTATAAGTTCCCGGAGAAGAAGCAGAAGAAGCAGAAGAATTTGTGTCAAGAGACGCGTTTCGCCTCCTACAGCCACTCACAGAGACTTATACTCGGCGAGGCATATAAAATAAAAGAAATTTCTATCTAGGTATATACCTACACATATATCTGTACCGATGTTCATATACCTACTCTGCAGGCATAGATCTACAAACCCGGGCGATATATACTGCATGTGTGTATATAAGGGACATTCCGCGTCAAATCGAACGGTTCATTTCCCCGACCTTACATTTCGCATTTCATACTTCTTTCAATATTCGCTTATGTCTGAATCTTCGATATATATGCATATAGAGAGAAATTCTTACAGGTATACATTTTTTCGGCAATCAAAAGTTGAAACGAAAGTATTGCGCTCATTTGTAATAAAAAAAAATCAATTCTTTAAATGGCAAAGGAAGAAGATAGATGATGCCATCTCGCTATTTTCTGAAGCTATAAAGTTCGAAAAAAGCTCATATTTTTTGCCCGATCTTCAATGGAATACCCCATATACGAATCTGTAGATTTCAGACGAATTCCAGCTAGTTTTTCGATAACCACCGACTAATCCAGCTGCTCCAATAACCAGCATATGGTACCTACATATGGTATATGTACCATATATGTATGGAAATACAAAATACATGCGTGTCTATAACAGCGAATTCTGGATATAAATATACCGAAAATCTTTGACGGTTTGCTCGTCAATTTATGGTAATAAGGATATTGCAGGGCTGCCGAATCCCTTAAATCGATAACACAGGCGTAGGTGGAGACGATACTAGCCGTAACAATATTCAAATATTCTTTTTTGTCATTCGCATAACATTTTTGACAATATAAATTCACCCGAGATTGGTTTTTCTTTTGTATGCATGTATAAAAAATGATCAACTCTCCAGAATTGAAAAAGAACAAAACTATACGTGCGTCTTTCGAGAAATAGGAGAAGTCCTGCAATCGTTACGGAAAACCTGACGTACATCGTTTATCGCGCGCGGAAATAGACACTGAAATTAAATCCTCGTTGTCAAGTGTCCGTTGATAATACGTAGGTATATTTATTTACATTTCTGAACATGTATTGGGTTCAAACTCGAGCGATACCACTGCGCTTTATATTATCTACCTAAATATTTGTACATTATGAACCGCGTGTGCAATTATCTGCAGCAAAGCATATAACCCGAGTATTTTTCCTCCTTGTCGTCGTCGTCGTCGTGGCGGTATCCGATAATAATTAAATTTCAACGAGTATAACGCATGAATATATAATTCGAGGGGTAGACAAATACGGAGAGAAAAGTAAGTATATACAAAGTAATTATAATACATAGGAATTGATTTAGCGAGAGTGAAAATTCTAAGCAGCATCTATTAGCGTTCGGATACAGCATTTTAAGTTGTAGGTATGTACTTTTCTTTCAACAGTCATGTCAGCGTAAATTAGTAGCTTTAAATTTTCATCACGTTCTTGCACACGTCCGGTCCGATCTTCCGGTCTTCGTGCGCGTAATGATGTATCATCTTCTGTTTTATAATCAATATCTATATTATGTTTACCGACAGATCAAAATTTCGGCTCGTCTGCAGCTGGCTCGAATTCGTTTTGAATCAGATATACTTAATCGTTGCTTAATATTAATTTGCATCACTAAAACATTTCCGTTTATATAAATATATATATATATATAGCTAGGTGTACAAATATCAGCTGCATTGCCGCTAAGAATGAAAATAAAAGTGGAAAGTTTATTACACCGGCGCGGCGGGAAATAACGTATTTATGTATGTAGGTAGAGAAAGAAACGCCGAATCTATTCGTATAGTGGTAAATCGACCGCGCTGTGACACGTGCAGTTTTATTTTATACACACAGTCGAATATCTATATGTAGTTATATTTAGTAGCCGCATTGTCTGCAGCAACGGTTGTATACGTAGTCCGCAAATTGCCTCGGAAATTTTCTCCGTTCCTTTGGTATAGCTATCGCGTTTTCGGTTGACTGGACTTATGAGGCGCGGCTTTGCACAATATGTGGATATATAGGTAGACATGTGTATGTATAAAGTACGTACGTGTTACTGCACGGTATGCAGCAGTTGGTTGTATGTATACATATATACATATTACGTTCCGTGTTCGAACTCCGAAAACGCGAGAGTTATAACAGTTATGAGTTTTTACTTTCAATCGTAAACGTCACGTTCTAATACACGACAGTCCGTAGATATTTTTTAAACCCATAAACCCGAAGCTAGACGTTCGTAAATGAACCCATGTCGAAACGCCGCTTGAACTAACCCAAAGAACTCTAGTAATTAAAATATAACGGTATCAATACATGATCTCTAACCAAGTGGCTAATAATCCACTAATCCATTAGCCGAGGGAGAATAATTCATACCGACAATGTTCTTGCATCGTTTTTTTAACGACTACACAGCCCGATGTTGTTAGCTCGCATTGTTACAAGTAAGAAACAGAATTAGTACGAACGTTCAATGAACAATAGGCATAATGTCAAATTAAAAGGACTGCGAAATTAGACAATGATATAAAATTAGGTAGAAAATGAGGAAGAAAAGTGATAGGCACTCGTATGCAAAGGAAAGGTATATGTATCTTATGTATACATGCATACAAGGCGGTAGCCTTGATCGCCTAATACGGACAAAGGTGTCTGAATCGAGTGCCGTAACATAGTGTGATTAATGTGATCTTGATTATTGAGTAAAGCGGGACTCACCTTGATTCAGTATATCTCTGTCGTCTCGTTCACTGCTCTGTCAACGTCCGCACTAATTTATTTAAATTAGGCCGACTTCGTACACGGCCTACCCACGCCTAGGCCCTGCTAGTCACTAAACTCAACCTTACCAGATCCTACAATGTATATATAACATGATCAGAATTCGGAGATGAGTTCAGAGCAGATTGGTCAACTCGTTCTATTCGTATCGTTCGATTTTAGTAAACGCGCACCACACGGTGCCGCAGGTAACTATATGAATCTTCCGAATCCAGGTAGCGCCACATATCAGTATTAAATCGGGGAATCCCTGCGGATTCCCCGAATTCGGAAAATCTTACCGTAGCGACATCTGCAACAAAGGCTAGAAGCTTTGTTGCTAATTTACATTTTACTCCCGATGCTCTGCCTTCGTACAGCCGGCTTTATGCTAGTAAACAAGTGTTTCAGCTTCTGTCAGTTTCGTGAAATATTCCGAGTGACATTTTTAGTGATATTGTTGTTTCAACAGAGAAACAATGGGCGTCACGGTGTAAGTATTATCCAGAATCAATTCTTCTACAATCGCGTAGCTTACATCGACTCATACAATCACATTACACCCGTTTAAGACGTGATTAAACTCGCTTTAAGAGGTTATGCGGCTTTTTTAGTTCCTCATTAATTCCACACAACTATAGATTATATTGTTTATCCTCATGTAATAACTTCGTTCTGATTATCCCTCATTAATATTTAACTATCATCATCGTTTCTTCGAGATGAGAAGGTTGAATATAAAAAAAAATTTGAAATTTACATCGCGATTTCTCTAAACCATTTGAAATCGGCGATTAACGTCTACGTTAGAAATAAATTTCGTTTATAATAACCGCGAAGCTAACAGCAAGAGCCTCGATTCATTCAAAAATGACGAACATGTAATTCGTATTTTTCGTTTCAATTTTGTTGAATCTTCTGTGCCTTAGATTGCAGCAGTTTCCCATGACAGAGAATCGGACTGGTCCTCAGACGATAGAATTTCTTACAAAAAGAGTCGTCGCCCTCGGAGCTATTCAGACCGGGCAGTTTTTAGTGGACTGCGAAACCTACCAGTCAGTGTCTCAACTCGGTGAGTGCTTATTATGGTTTTTTTTTTCTTTAAATCTTCTCAGTCACTCGATAAACATGAATATTAGTTAGTTATTTATTGGGAAGATATTGCCTGATAAAGAAGAAACTCTTTTTCAAGCTACTCCGGCGTAGTTGGTAAAATTTTGTGAAGATGGAGCCACGGTGAGGGTTTGCTCGGGTTGCTGGATGAGAAGATTTGGAGTCGATAATTGTTATTTTATATTTGTCTAGAGAATTTTATTTGTCATATTATTCTTAAACCTAAAGGGATTGAGAAGAAAGAAAATTATTGAGGAGTCAAGATTTAAGTCGTTTTTCTCTATTGAATATTTCTTTTTTCTGCTATTTGGCTGCGATATACATATCTCTCTCTATACAGACACACAACTTCTTTCTTTTCTGATATCATATACTCTATTTAATCCCCCTTTTCATTTTCGTACATACGCCAAGTGCCGTTTAGTTTATTTCTTCTACATAGGTACAAACGTAAAATCATAGGCTTTACATTTTACTTATTTTTCACTATCGGGCTTAAGTACGTTATACACATAAATACACGCTTCGATTATTATTCATTAGCTAGACGATATGACGCTTTGTAAAATAAGGAAACAACAAGGAAACTCATCATCGTTTCTTACTCCGAATTACAAATCACAAATGAAAATCAATCTTAACATCATAGGCAGGACTGCTCTTTGTGCTAATTATTATTTATCTTCACGTCAATCTATCATACATACAATTCACCTGATCTACGTTATACGTTTAACAAGCGAATGCCCAGCATTACGCAGCGAGAAGTGCGCATGTATTTAACCAACTCTGAAATTACAATTATTACCTTAAAACGAAATTTTCTTTTCAAATTAGTTTTGTTCTGTAATAGAGCTTACCGCGAAGAACATATTCACAGTATACAGAGCTGAGATATACACTTGGTATTCTATCTATTTAGATTTATGGGTATAGCTGTTTCTAATAAGTAATTTTTTTCTCTTATTACATTATTATGCTTAGGTACAATCTTTTCCATACCGATCTCTTAATATTAACAATCGTTTTTTCTAAATAGGTTTATTAAATAGATGAGGCGAATAGAAATAGGCTACACCTAGGCGTTTTTACAAAAATATTAAATCTAGCAAGCGAAGCTAGAGGTGACGTTAGTTTTTTTTTTCTTTCTTTTTTTTCAAATCGTTGCGCTTTTTGGAAAATACATTTTTAGATATATTTTTTATTTATTTATTTTCTTTCTTTACTTCTGCGATATATGTATATACGTTCGTATATAATCATATAGGTATATATATATATATATTCTTTCAATTCAACAATTCTTTTCTTTTTTTTCTACTCATATGGCCAGCATTGATTTATTACTTAGCTTCGAATAAAGTTTCTTTTTTATTATTATAATTGTTTATTATTGTCGCGAAATATTTCTTTTTATATAATTATATTATTGTACAGTATATAATAATATGTATAGGAAGATTGTTAGAAATTCACTAAAATTCTATAAGCAATTCGTGGTTTATTAATAGATGAAAACTATCTCCTTCACACTTCAATCGTTGGCTAATCAATTTATCAATTAATCAACGTTTAAAACAGCTCGTTGTTTTCGTCGGATATATAATTTTCCAATATTATTTCATTCTTTTTCATCAACTAATCTCTCTCAATTATTATAATAATATAGACCTTCAATTCACAGAAGTGCACAGTGCAGATTTCTTTTTATATAAACGTATGTATAATGTATATATGTATGTATATATCCTACTTGGTGGGAAAAACAAAATTTGTTCATTAGATTATAGGTAATATCATATTGTCGTTTTCGTTCTCCTTTATTCGTCTTCTTTTCCTTTTTTTTTTCGTTTTTTTTTTTTTCGTTTTATTTTTAATCAAGCATTTAAAGTGACGATTACGAGGGGGTAACCCTTGGCAAAAAGATGATAGAAGCGTTAATTAAACGCTGTTTATTAAAGTTTTCAAAAAATTCCTACTCATCGATGATAATAATTATCTAAATTGTATATAGGTATACGTAACGCTACGCTAAACGTCTTAAGTACATCTGTTTTTTTGTTTATTTTACTTTATTTTTTTTCTTGTTTTAATCACGATTTTCTCTTTATTGTCTACACGGATTTGAAAGGCTATATAAATTGTGATAAAAGATATCGGATATGGCAGGGATATGACTCACGGATTTTCGAATATAAATGTATTTATAATATAGTTAAATCACGATAACTCGAACTCGCAAGTACATAATAATATGAAGTATGTGTACATATATGACTCTGCATCACAAGTTATCAATTTATCGTGGCTGTTACTATATAAGTTATCAATTAGTTAGCCCGTGACTGCTTTTGCTACTAACTATATAAAAATACAAAATTTAAATGCAAATCTGATCAAGATATTATTTTCCTTTTTTTGTTTTTTTTTTTCTCTTTCCTTTCCTACGAACAAAGGCTTAGAATTTTTCAATTGCACAAGATCATTGATAATATATAGTATAGGGTAGTACGTACACAGTTATTTTCTCTTTCTTCCTACGCAGTACCTCTTTACACAACACGTTCAATGGAAAGAAATTTATAATTATATTTTTTATTATTTACTTATTTACAAGTTTGGCAATAGAGTCGGTATTGTCGTTTGTTATTTCTTAAAAAATAATAAACTATAATATATATATATGTATATATATATATGTAGACTTTATACTTATATCTAATTATATATAATATATATCTCATATATCATATATTAATATATCAAATACATCGTACGATATTGTCGAGTTTTCGAAGTCATTTCGTTTGCTATTAACAAACGCATTTACACACTGCACGCAGGCATACATATCCCATACATACAAATATATATTTAAACTAATATTTATATATTTATGTATATTATGTATAATATCTACCAATAAATATAGGCAACTCTAATAACGTAATCTAAGAATATACGAAATATTTAGCTAAATCGTTTCTCTCCTCGTATATTGTAATATCAAATATTATGATGATATACGTAATATTGTCGTGGGTTTTTTTTTGTTTTTTTTTTTCATCGGAAGGCACGATGTATGGAAGTTCTGCCTATATAGTCGCGTACGAGATTCGAAATCGAAGAAGAAAAATTCAAGAAAAAAAAATATGAACATTATATGTATATTATATACATATATTATATGAACAATTTTTTTTTTTTTTTAATTTATAAATCCCTATCCCATCATTTTGTAGCTACATATATACGTATATATATATATATATATTTATATTTATTGTCCATCCAAGTGTTTCGTCAGATATAGCTAATGAAAAATCGTTAGAGATTATTCGATAAGTGAGCGTCTCCCTTTTCTTGTTTTTTTTTTTTTTTTCCTTTTTTCATTTTCTTCAGGCTCATATTTTTCGGTGTATAGAAAAAACCCTAATTCTAAAATGAACAGCATCACAAGTAACACGTCTTGTAGTATATCAGCGCTACCGTGTCTTTGCCATAAATGCGATATTCTCTTTCGTAATGAACTCTTCCCGGTGCATAATTCCCGATTTCTCTCGACAAGCTCTTGTTAAGTCTCGCCAAAGTGCGGGATATTCTTTCCCCGTTATCAATATCGCTTTCTCCGACTTGTCTACCGCCGCCGCCGTTTCGTCTGTGAGAATTTCTCCTCGTCATCATGCAAGGGGGATAAGTACCCTGAGTTAATATCCTGTCGATTTCAACCGCTGTTAAATTCTGAACACTCTTTTCCTGCAATCTTCGACAATTGAAGTCACTCGGCGATACGTATTCCTCGAAATTAATCGTTCTACTTCTCCTCGGTAACGTGGCCGACATTTCCCTCTCGTAGTCCGAATATCTACCCGATCTTTGACCGTGTAAATTGGTGAACAAGAATTCCCCAGGGTTTTCACATCGTCGAGGAACCTTCGATGTCGTGGCGACTTGGTTGCAGCTTCTCGTTGACTGGAGGGGTCGAGATGAACTGCAGGAGCTTATTATCTTCGGTGGATATGAATTCCTCGATAACTTTTTGTCTCCTCGATAATTTTCAAAAATTGTATCAGAATTTCTTTGAAAATTTGTATTTTGATATTCGTTGAAGGATACGTTGGGGTATTTTTGAAACGGCGCCGAAGTCTCGGGATGTAGATTCTCGTTCTGGTGATAAAATAGCCGTCCTTTAGCCTGCACGTAGTTGCCAACGTTTTTAGTAAACTTGCCAGTTTTTTGAGCAATAAAACCGCAGTAGTCGGAAAACCGGCGATTTCTTTCCGGGAATATAGTAGAATAGCTTAAAGCTGCCTGGGCGCCGGACGGGCGATTCGAGTCGTAAAAAACCTGGGGTTGGTGCACGTTTGGATAAGCACCACCGGGTAATGGCTTACCGGTTTTTTCCAGGTTGGAAAGACCCCCCGTCAGCGAGGCCTTATACTACCGGGCTTCCGCGTAGTCGGGGTTCATCTCGTCCAATTGTTTGCCTTTTGTCTCAGGTACGCAACAAACTACGAAACACAAACCGCACACCGCCATTGCTGCGTAAAACCAAAACGCCCCATGGAGACCTAAGACCTGAAATAGTAAAACGAGCCACAATCAGGAAAATCTGTTACATCAGGGGCGAAAGGCTCGAGAAGCATCGATCAAGAACATTTCATCGAACTCCTGCGAGTGGCCGCAGGGATACCGATTTTTCTAGAATTTGATACCAGATCTAAAACGAAGTTTCGTCAAAATTAGTTGACTTGTTCGTAAAAAGTCGCGAGGGACTGTATAGCTCAGATAGAGAATCCATTCGGAAGATGGTACACGAGCTGCAACTGACCTGCTGAAAGTCGACGAATAGTTTAACCCCGAGGAAAGCACAGGCGTAGCTGAAACTGGTACTGAGGCTAGAGCCCAGGCCTCGATACTCGAGGGGGAAAAGCTCGCCAATCAATAGCCAAGAGATTGGCGAGATGCCCAACGCCAGGGCCGTGGTGAAGACGAGAACACAGAGCAATGGTATCCAGTCGTATTGTCCTACTACTGGTGATTCTATCAATGAAAGGTTCTGACCCTTCAACATTGTGTCGTAGTACGCGTAGCTGCCGAAACCGGCCAGTGCTAACGACATGAAAACCGTACTTGCTATCAGCAGTGGCAGCCTGCCTACTATGTCAATCAGAAAGCCTGAAATTGATGAATTCTCACGTGAAAAAACGAAGGAAGCAGAAAGATAAGGGCAGAATAACGAACGGCATTTCTTACCTGATAGCAAAGAGGCCAAAAGTTGAACGAATCCAATTGCTATGGCTGCCCAGTGGGGATCCATCCCTTTCAGTGTTTGACGAAAAATTGTAACCGCGTAAAAGTTGAAAGCATTAGCGCCAGAAAATCTTTGAAAGAACATCAGACCGCATGTTATAGCTATCGGTTTGTAAAGACGAGGTGTGAGTATACTGTTGCGGAGAGTCAGGCCATATTGTGTCGCCCTTGCTGCCGATACGTTGGTCTTGATGATCTGGAACGAAGAAGGGATTGTGGGATTCAAAAATCAGAACAGTCGCCGCCGATCGATTTTTGGATCGGGAAATACACCCGAGTAATTCTTAGATTTTTACCTGTAATTCGTAACTTATGTCAACGTGGGGTCCACGCAGCCATTGCAGGCTTCTAGCCGCCTCTTCATCTCTCCCATTTAAAACTAGGTACGAAGGTGTTTCCGGTATGAAAAGAGCCGAGATGAATAGCATCAAGGGCGCGACTGCAACTAGCATTGCACTTTGCCTCCAGTTCAAGTATGCTCCGGCTATGTAAGTCAGCAGCATACCAACGTGGCCAACCACCTTAACGACGGCTGAGAGACAGCCTCTGATAGCCGGTGTAGATATTTCGGATATGTAGACCTGAAAGAATGGGGAAATCTCGTGTAGATGCGTTGTGCTGCGAATCGAGCAGACCATGAATCGCCATTCTTTCCCCTCGGGTATAGGCACGTTAAATTCCAAGATATTGAGTCTTGAAGATATCCAATTACGGGATGAAGCGTAGCTCGAATCAATCCTCTTTTACCCAGTTGAACAAATAAGGGATTGAAAATAACGGGGAGGAAACAAGGGATGAAAAGATCCGAGATAAATGTGAAACAATGGGATCTCTTTGAGAGCGAATCGCTTTGCAATTTTCTATTTCCTGTACATATTTTCACACTCACCTGTGTCACCATCATGATGATGGAGCAGCATAAGCCCCCAATTAAACTGGTCGTGTATATCAATTCAACCGTCGGTGCTACGACAGTTAAAAGCCAATTCGCCGTCAGAGGCAACGACGTTGCTAGCAAAGCGAGACGTCGTCCACGACGAAGAACCCAGCCGCCGATTATGGCGCCGCAAAGAGCGCCTAGCATCGACAATGAGGCCACCCATGAAGCTTGTTGTTCTGTTACGGCAAAACCGGACCTAAAATGAGAGACGAAAAACCGTATTTTTCTTTTTCCTCTTTTTTTTTTTTTCTAATGGGATTTTTGTACCCTAATTCTATTTCTCACGCCTCTAACTCTCGTCTAAACTCACGTTGGATTGCCTATATGCAGATTGTGCTCGTGCTCTTCTCGGAGAGAAGCTATCGCTGGCGATGTGTAGCCTTTTGCCAAACCGGCAGCAAATGATCCCATAGAAACGGCCAGGGTTGCCCATACCTGAAAAAAATTCCACAACAATTTTGTATTTCTAATTTTATACGATGCGTGGGTTCAGAAATTGGTTTTTAGTACTTCTGTTGTTAGGTTGTCGAGTAATCAGGTAACAAGAAAAAAAAATAAACGTAGTTTGATGGGAAGTGGTTTTTTTCTTTTTTTTTTTCCGTTTCGTTTTTTATGCCTGTTTCAATTAACTGGACTATGGAAAGTGCATACTATACAATTTTGAACTAAAATTGAATAGAAGTTCTGGTACAAGCGTTGTGTATAGTAGAATTGTTGGCGTGCGACCTTCTCCGCCTCCTCTATACTCGTCTCGCTCGGTTGTGTCTCGTGAAATTGTATCGGGCTTTCGCGTCCGTCGACAAATTGCATTTCACAAATTGAAAGCCTATATACCCGGTGCTCGCAGACCCTACGGAATACTAAATAAACATTCCTCAACTCCTATTCCATAGATGTGGTCGTTTTTCTATACACGTATAGCGACAACGCGGCGATCATTCTCACGGCTTAGTGAAAACCGAAATCATTTATAAGTTTTTTGAAACTTATAGAACCAAAAACCATCACAATGTCTTTGCAAATCTTTAGAAAAAAAATTATTCCCCATAATTGTAAGTTATGATTTTTGTTATCTTTCGCCGGTAATAAAAATTTCGGAAAACAGTTAGTCACTCTTTTTTTTTTTTTTTAATTTTCTTTTAACATATTTTGGCCAACTATGAAAAGATTAGGAAAATAGTACGGGCATGTGAAACTCACGACGCTGACACAAGCGGTGCCTGTAACAGTCTTTGGCCCGATTTCATGGCTCGAGTAACACCCGAAATTTTCTATTGAGACACGACATCGGCTCTTTTGTTGTTTTGGTGGTCCCATTTTTGTTAAGGACTTTACTAAAATTGAAAAGCGACCCGGGGAGGATCCTCTCGACCGCAGATTCCTCGAGTCAGTCTCATTCACCGAACCGATGCCACGACCGAAGTGGATCAAGATTGATCTCGGGTGATTGTCAGTTAATTGCTGATGATAATAATATCAAGGGAATTAATCACGCTTTCAAGAAATTGGGATAAACTTTTCGGATGACACGATAATGTACTTCGTCCCTTCGCAATCTTCCGACGAATTAATTTTCACGATAATGACAGAAAGCCAGAGGGAGGGAGAAGGAGAGAAAGACGAAAAAAAATAACTGTTATAGTTGAGTAAATAGGTTTATTTATTCGTAGAGGCGTTGGAATAAAGTCTTGCGAGGATATCTCGACGATGACATCTGTAAAGCAGATGGGTTGGGGCATACGTAATATTGAATAAACGAGCTAGATGAGAAGACTAGGCCAGGCAACGACGTACGAAAGCCTATAGTACGTAGTCTTTCATAGAAAAATGTGAGAACCAATCTATAAATTGTTGTCAATTCCACCTGCTATAAAATTCTGTCAATATTTCGTGATAAATCTCGAAAGAACGAGATATACCTATATATAGCATATATACTCGCACATATACTTATACGTGAAACGTTTACGCGCACGCGTGCCTTTTACGTAACCATATAGAATATAACCCATGTATATGTAACGCAAATACATAATATATACCTATATACATATATGTGTGATATATTCACACACACACATAGGATGTATCGTATAAAATATTCTCGCATCTGTCCCCTGAAGAATTTCAAGCATTCCGTTCATTATTATTCCTTGGCAATCCCATAATGTTATGTATTTGTATTATACATATTACATATACATACGATTGTAAACTTGAATTATTTGCATTCGCGGTCTCCTCGTGTATAGTATACATGTATACATATGTATATACCTCGCGAACTGAACCACAGTTATTTTTCGCACAGCACGTGCTCGGAGGTGAAGGGACATAATTACAAAATGGCCACATAAAACGTGGTGCTTTTCTCTGTCCATTGACCTTTACTCACTCTCCGACAGTCCCGGACCAAGGGCAATATATCCCGAAACGATTTCTCCCAAAAATGATATTTTTACCTTCATCAAAACTTCCTTCACTGAAACACCGTCCAAGAAAAAAATGATAAAAATAATAATTTCAAGTATTACAATTCGCGAAGCGGAAAGTAAAAATACGACCAACTCAAAATGGCTCGCCGAATTCAACGCTTGATTTAAAAATCGAAATTGAAATCTATAAAAGACCTGAAAGCTCTTTTGATGCCTTGAAAAAAAAACAAAAAAAAAACGAACAGAACTCATTCTCATTTTTGAGGCCCCAAATTTCCGGGGCTCAATAGGATCTCTCCGAGGTCCAGGACTGCTCGTGTGCGGATGGGTGAATTTACGTTTGGCTTTGGATCGGAATGGGTCGCCGCCGTCGACGGGTATAATTCATTCCCAATTCTCGAAGGTGTTATTTTCAGATGGAATAACGTTGATAGAGAACAAAAAAAAAGAAGAAAAAATAAGAAAGATAAAAAAAGAGAGAACTTTGGTTCATGTTCACGTGTGTGTATGCGCGTGTGTGTGTGTGCGTATCATATATTTAGAAAAGGCTCGAAGCGGTCGCCTGCATCGTATGATATGATCGTCCAGCGGAGAGGATGGTGCAGCAGGAGATGAAAATCGATTACATATAAGCGAGCAAAGAAAGGTCGTTAAATAGATTTGGAGGACAAATATTTATAGTTTTTAATATATTAAAGGACAATATTTCCCGGCTAGGAAATATACAGCGTTAATTTGAAAACTTTATCACCCGCGGAGTAATAGAGTATAATATCGTAGCATTGTGATATAGTTGAAAGAGCGATAAACTCGCATATATTAATGTATGCATCAGAAGTTACTCCATGTCTAATAACACCGCCTACTAAAACTGCGATAAGAATGAAATATAAACTTTGGAATAATAAAATACCCTCAACCCTCGACCCTTGGGCATTGAATCCGATCGATAAATACGATGCTAAAACATATTTTACGACCGACAACCTCGACTACTGGATCGTCACGTTGAAATCCTTTCTCCATACACACTACCCTCACATTTTCCGTATCTAGATGTATACTCGATTATTTACAGTAGTTTGAAACGCGGATTTTCACAGATATTTACATTCTTTTTTTTTTTTTTTTTTAATATTCGTAAACCTGGTGCAGCGCAAACATTCATAATTGCGGAAAATGATCGTTTCATCTTTTCAAAATGAAAAAATAAACGTGCGATTGAAAATGAACCAACATCCAATCTATACGGGAGGTCGGTGAATATAACGAGTATCGAAGCGGCGGTGTATTGGCTCGGATTGATGTTTGTCAATTTTCCATTCCGTGCCTAGATTTCAATCAAATCGTGAAACAATAAAATTTTCGGGATGAGACGATCCGGGGAATTGGATTCGATTTTTTTTCACCAGGGTGGATATTCGTCAATCGGTTATATTGGATTTTGAAAATTTTCCGACCATCCGTTTAATCCCTCAGCCCTTTAATCTATTCGAATTCCTCGAGGATCGTCGATCACGCGAATCTCTTGTGCTACAGGGGCGATATGGTATTAGAGAAGAGAACGCGAAGACTAGAGGAAAGGAAGTAACTGTGGGTGTGCAGCTTTACGGAGAATCGGGTTCTCTGGACCAATCCACTCCGACAGGAATCTATTGTTCAACCTATCTTCGCCAAGAGTCCCGCTGCGCTGGATACAATGGAAAATATCATATTGAGGTTTGACGAAGCTCGCTGCACCACCAGCGATTACGGTTTACTCGGTAAACAGCTCCTCTTCATCGAATAGAGTCTAGACGCACGATTTCACCTCTTATTTCGAACCCTGTTACTCTTTATAGAGCTTTTTACCCTCGACGGAGTTTCTAATTTCCGGCCACATATATATATATATATATATATATATACATATATATGCCTTTCGAGCGTCGCGACTCTACGAAGATAAAGAAATTCGCGAATACGTAAGAATGAAATGAATTTTTATGAAAAAAGGGCACGTGTCATTCTTTGAATATGATTTTATTTCTTCCGAATGTTGGAAGCTGTAACCTAGTTCCTTGTCCGGTAAAAAAAATGAAAAAAATGAAAAAAAAAAAACAAAAACAAAAAGGAAAGGGATCATGAATTTTTTTCCTGTCTTATTGCTTGTTTCCGTACCTATATATATATAAGACGAGAGAAAACTTCAAAGGAATATTACGCGAGCAGCGTATAATATCGATCGCAGAGTAGGTATATAATCCGGAATATATGAATCGAGTATAATTATTCACCTGGGCTCTGTATATTAAAAAAGTCGGAAAGAAGGGCCAATCTTTTTCCTGGAAAAAAGTGAAAACCTGCGCTAAAACTATACGAAATCACTGCAGCTTGTTATATCATATCGATGAAATTATTCGCGAAGGGTGCGCTAGGAGTATAGTAACTAGCGGCCGCATACTCTGAAGCCATTAGCTCAAAACTATTAGTTTTTAAAATAAGTTTATAAAAAAAAAGAGAAAAAAAAAGAAAGAAAAAGGAAAAAAGAGATGAAAAAACCCATCGGATTATGGAAATGTGTCGAGAGTCTCATAAGGTTGAGGTAGACGGAGTGTAGACGCCCGTTGAGTGGCGGGAAACTGGCAGGGAGGTCCAGGCTCCGTAGTTTAAGCATGGGCCACTCAATTAACCTGGTATCTTTGGTATTTGCATTTCAATATGGCCGCGAGCCAAAGCCTCCTTGGTAGAAAATTCAATGAAAGCTTCGGGCGGTTTGCCTAGCTTATATCTATAGATAAAGTTACGTACCCGCTATAGATATATAATAGTCTAAAACCACCACAGAACCCAGATTGAATTCCCAACGAATTTCTTTTGGTTTTTTTTTTTTTTTTATATTTTTCGTTTTTTAGATTCCCTTTTTGTTTTTCGTTTTATTTCACATCCGAATTTAAAACTCCGGGTTGAAATTGTCGAACGAATGATACGAAATCAATTCCTTCGTCAAAATTGAAACCGGAATAATTACCCGATACGATTTCATCGTAGGTACACAACACGAGAGAAAGAATTCGTTGGAACAAACGATACTCATTCGACGCAAATAAATTCGGCAACAAATGGTTTCGTCAATTCTAAAAAACAGTCTTTGACGCAAAAATCCTTTTTTTTTCTTTTCTCTCGCGTGTTTTTATATAGTATGTATGTGAAATTTACCTGCGCCATGTGATGCGGTCTCGTTGCCGACGAGGTAACGTGGACGATGGAAGACCGCGGCATTTTGTAACCGTTTCCAGATTGGTTCGGTACAGTTGTGACCTGAAAAAATGAGAAGTGAAATGAAACGAGATTTGAAAAAAAAACACAAAAAAAAAGATATATATTTCTCAGGGATCAATCGAGGTTCTGGGTAGGAATCGATAAGGTTAAAAGGTTTCCTTTTAGAGCAGCGAACGAGAGTTTGAAGAATTCTTGTACACGGGGGCTCCCTTTACCCGTGACCCTTGGCATAGCAGCTGTGTGAGAGTCAAGGATTTCGGTTGATTCTCTTCAACTCTCTAATTCCTTACTCGTTTCGTTTTATTTAGTTTCCTCGAAAGTTTCATTTTTCGGACTTCACCAGCCCCACCCTCACACTCCCGGGGCTTGACGCGATTGTGGTAAAAATACAAAAGACAAAAGGCAAGGGACAAAAGAATCGCTACCAAGGATTCGGAAAAAAGCCTTCTTCCTTAATTGGCTTCCTATCGTTCAACTCACTACCTATACACGTATACCTCCTCACCGACCCACCCGTCTAACTCACTACCCTCTTTTCAATTCTTCCGACCAATTCTCGGCTTAGAGATCCCCGTTTGTCACAGAAATAGTACATTTCCAATCTGCTGACCGCGCGGTAGAATATTATTATACCCAGTTTCACCCGTTTTATCCCCTAAGCAGAGTGGATCATCCGTCATCTCGTTCCTATCTTTCCGAGACGTTGAAAGATCAGAGGAGACATTCGTCCCCATCGTATACACGGGTGAATTTTGTTATCTTTAAACACCGTCCTCGTTAACTCTCTTTAAAAGTTGAATATCTCCTTGAGTGGTCATTTTTTGATCCTTAGAAATTTTCTTTAACTCATAATTCATACGGTGGACTAAGGAATAAGGGATAAGGGATACCTTTTTATGTTACCGCGATGGACTTTCGTTCGTTAATTTTTTTTCACCGTCAAAAACCACCGATATACGATATCGTCGTGCACGGTGTTCGTATCACGTATCTTTAGGTATGAATTCTTCTCTCGTTCCTTTCTTTTTGGGGTAGAAAAACAAATCGGTGAAATTCTTGATATTCGACGGAGACATTCCCCGTATCTATCTCCCGCTTGTATCCTCCTTCGGGATGGTTAGTCAGCGGTTTAACATTCAATGTTATACGCATATTGAATTTCAACCGAAATTCTCGACTTTGAGACTTCCAGATGCCTCTATCTCCACCCAAGGTGTAGCTATCGGTACCGATAACCGATACGCTAATATTTTACGCCGATATAACTTTACGATTATTTTAACGATTATTTCGACGTCGAAAATACTAATTTCGGATTTCGAAGCCGAATAAAAATGAAAGAAAGAGTTATTCGAGGCCCTCTAAAGTCTGAATATACGGACCACCTTGTACAAGGTGTTTCTCACTCGCCCTAAAATGTTATCCAACATTCCTGAGACAGGGAGTCGAGTTTGAAGGTGGGGTGTACCTTCCCTTGGTGCGATAAGTCACACCCGGTGACGTGAGCGAGTAACGCGTCGCGACGCCGGGCATCCATCAAAGGGCAAAGACTTTCTCTCGAAATTCAATCCAATTTCCCTAGAAAATGAATTTTTATACTCGCTTATAGAGATGATTCCCGGGCCGGGGAACTCGCAGGCTCTTATACGGGAGGCGCGAGGATAAGCTGAGCCCTAATTTGAATAATTAAATTGCTCGAATAGGTGTACATATAATAGAGATTAAATATTGTGTATAATAATTTTTTAAGCCTGAATACCAATCGCTTTTTATGGTTAATAAATTAATCGGCCCCCGTAACATCCGTGAAGGATAAAACTGTCTGAAAAATAGAGAAGCTGAAGTGATACTTTGCTCTTAAAACAGTTTTATGCCTCCCTAAAGTTCAACGCGCTATTCCCGCGGCATAATCCGAATTCCTTAAAATGTTTACGCGATTAGAGCAGCAAAAGTTTGTTTGGAATGCTCTTAAAGAACAATAATTAGAATTAGATGGGCTGTTACATTAATTCTCAGCTTCGTTTTTCACCACCTTCTGTACACCCATGGTTCTCAATAAATTTTGTACGAATTTTTCTTCCTCTGTTTATCGTTCTTTCGGGATAAAAACATCTGTCGAATCATTTATCCCGTCCGTATTATACCGACGATGCAATGATACAAGAATATGAGATAAACTTCTATTTTTCGTCCGTCGAAAGACAGAAATATTCATCCCTCGACTTTGTTTTCGCTCCTAACCCACCCGAAAAAAGCAAACAAATCTCGGTATACAAATCGTAGCAAATTTCGTACGCTTCGTAGCGCGAATTCCAAAGAAATATTCAAATATACCTCGATTTATAAAAATCGAAAGAAGAGAAAAATAAAAAGAGTAAAAAAATCGTACGAGCTTTTTCTTTCAATTTTATTCGTTACTTTTATTAAATTCTTCGTTCTCTCAATCGGATCAGATAAAGGTATATCTTTCGTCGAGATGATCCTTGGCTGAATTAATTTATCGGTAAAATATGGGGTGAAATTAATTGGACTTCGGTAAGGCGCTGCTTCTGCCGGTTGTTGCAGCAGCAACACCAGCCGTAGCCACTTTAAAGGAGTTACTACCTATCTGGCTCGATAGCGCTCGTTGTTTTCCTCACAAATTGCTTTTGCGAACGTAAACCTGCGACGTCGTATACCGTTCTAGCAGGTAGGTATAACCGACTACAGTTTGTCGGGAAAATAGCGAACAGAAACGACCTTTTCACCCCTATTTTACTCGCCCTTTATCAAATTGATCTTCGCGAAGGCTCTAGCCTTCGCAAAATACTTCAGACAGGTACCCCAGGCCCGTTCGCCCTTTTTACAGGTGGAGGTGTACACATATAACCCTCCGCAAATATTTTGCGTATTACCTACGTACCTAACGGTAAACCGGATCTAATTATCGATTTTTACCTCAACCGCGGCGGAAAAAGCTCCCAGCAGCCTTAGGATGGCGGCTTTGTTTGTGTTTGCGGTGCATATTTTTACGTAATAGAGAGAATTCATCCCAGAAGCGAAAGAACGGAATAAAGGTTCGAGGAATCGATTTTTTAATGCTGCGCGGGAAAGGCCTTCTTCGGAAAACGGATATACATCGTCACGTCTCCCTTTGTCAATTTTTGAATAATGGAAGAGGGAATTGATAGGTGAATTAATTAGCGGATTTATGCCGGGCATTCTATGCCAACTCGGTCAACGTCTGACCCTGACCATCTCAAATTCGATCATGTTTTTTTGAAGCATTGTTCCAACTCCAAGAGACACTTAAATCTGCGAAAAAGTAATCTCGACGTCTCTTAAAGTTGGAACAATGATATGACGAAGATATGGATCAAATCAGGGCCTCATATTGTATAGGTGTGGGGTCTGAAATGGAATGGTTGAATTTTCTGACGGACTGAACCTATACCTCGATGTGCAACATTTTACTTTTCGCAAACATTTGGGTCAAGTGCCTATGAATATCCGTCCGTGTAACGGTGACGGCTGTCTAATGCACCGGGCCCCCTCGCATTATTAATGTCTTCGGGTTTTATTTCACGAGTCTACCGACTGTTTGTTACATCTCGAGTACTCGTGAAGTAAATTCTCGATTTGTAAGGACGTTGAGATACTTTAGGGAATAAATTTCAACTTCGGGATGCATAATATTCGATTAATATTCGCCTTCCATCGAATATATTTAAGGGAAAATGAATTAACGAAATAAGAGAAATATTAAAGAAGAGGAAAACGAGTGAAATGTAAAAAAAAAGAATAGAAAAAAAAACGATCTTCTTAACGAATTGTTTAATTCCGCAATCAGATGAGGATCGGAAAATTTTCTTTTAGTAAAATTGATCTACGTCTGGTAATCCCCGAGGGATTTTAGGCCGTGTATAACTAAGACGGTCGAGAAAGGGAGAACGAAATGGAGCGAGAGAGAGAGAGAGACAGAGAGAGAAAGAATAATAATAATAAAGAAAGAAAGAAAGAAAAGAGAAAAGGTAATGATCTCGACATGGCGCGAGTCACGGAGGCTGCATTTCATTTGACTCCGCGGCACACGAGAAGAAGGAGTCAGACGTCTCTTCGGTCGGCGTCGTATAGCTCACGATCAGACCTCTGAGAGGTCCTCGTTTACTTTTATCACTTTTATTACTTTCGTTATACCTACGTTTTATTTTTTATTTTATCATTCTTTTTCCTTCTTCCTCTCTTTCCATACCGTCTCGTTTATTTCGGTGCTTTTTACTCCTCTTTACGCCTCAAGAAGGTGTCAATGACTGCAGGGGATCCGTTTGCCGAAAATTGGTCGTCATTTTGGAACAAAAAATCTAATTCGCTTAGTTTAAAGCCGCGATTTCGATATTCGCGAACTCGAACAAGAGACTTATCCCCGTTTTTTTCGCGGTCTAATTCCGTTCTCTCATCCTCTCTTTCTTCGTCGATTCGAATCCTATCTCGCAGTTCGTGCAGCGACAAAGTAAACCGATCGGCACAATCGTGACAGCCGAGTTACCGGTGTAATTAGCGATTCAGCGATTAACCGCGTCTGCTGCAGTCGAGACCCTCGGACGTGAGAGATTCTAGGAACGATATAGGTACGAGACGTATTTTCGGACGGATCGATTCGCCAAGACTTTGTGCCTTGAGTTATGCATATAGGTACAAGGGAATTGAGTTTCTTGAACGATCCAAAGATCGATTTTTTTTGTCTGGTCATTTTTTAATCCCAGAATCAGCAGCCCCTTTCCCTCGAAAGTTCGCTTCATTTCCCACAGGGATTTCAACTTGGATATTGTTAGTAGAGGATAAGTACGAGAACTTAACCGTTTGAAAGTGTATTTTTACACCCATATGAATTTGAAGTGTGCTCGTAAATATCAGTAAAGAGATGTCTGACTTTTCGCGTAAGTGGTTGCTGCAGGGAGCCACGATGTCGTCAAATCAGAAGTACCGCATACAACCTATACGTACGCTGTGCTTATTTTCATACGTATGCATATGCGCACATGTATATCTGAATCCCGAGTTCAGTGGCCAATTAAACGGTCTTCTTTTAGGTATTTTACTCCACGTTATGTATAGAAGGGGCTTTTCTCTGTCTGTCACACAATTTCACACACTGCAGCCTTTCCCTGCACAGAGAGCTAAACGTATACCTATGTACAGATCTAGATATGAATACATAAATAAATATACTGTGTAACGTAGGAGTATGCGCTACATTCGTACGTATATCACATATACAACTATATCGGAATCCACTTATCGCTGGTCCCGCGAGCATGTCACAGTATTTTTATTGCGAAACTAATTACACGGCCCAGAGTCACGCCTCCGCATATATATCTTCAGAGTTAATTATATTAGCTGACTATACATGTGTGTATGACACACGGAAGTTCATATACGCATTGATCTGAATATATATCTGTGAGAAAAAAAAAATATCATTCTTATAGCGATTAGGGAAAAATCAAGACAGTTTTTCTTTTTTTCTTCATTTTTTGAAATCCACTTTCTTATCAGTCTATGCGGTTGTAATTATTTCCAATCAATGAATACAGCGATAGTTGTTCGTATCCGTATAAGTAAGCCTCTCCTTTGCATAATGCACGTGAATTTATAACGATCTTCTCAGTGAAGTCTTATACACACACTTTATTTTCTTCCCTTTACTGAATCTCGTGGATTAATTTACGACCGTTGTAAATTTTAGGGAATTATTCCTGTTGCTGCAGCTCCCTTTGCGTGGAGTGTTACAGTATATGTATGTATGCATGTACGTATGTAAACGCATACATCGTTTTTCTTTTATTGTTTAATGTGAATCTGGTCTGCAGCATACTACATCGCGAGTACTACGCGAGCTTGTCGTAATATATTCACATGGATAACGGACTGTGCAGAGATATAGGTATAATGCTGAACGTGGACCATAGGTATTTATCATTAGTTACATCTAGCTTTGCTTTCGTACTATTTATCTCATATGTTGTACACCTAAAATTCCGGAGCTAATCTTAACGTGCAGTTATGAAATTAGTTTACTTTATCACAGCCACGTATCTAATTAAGGTGATGCCGTTATTATACCGATAGTGCTTTTACATCGAACCGGATAATCGTGCCACAGGAAGAATACTTTTAAGGACGAAATTTCGAGAGTCCCGAAGGTTCAAAATTCCGAAAGCTAAAGATCCGAAGGGGCGAACCTCCGAAACTTGAAATTCACGCGTGTATTAATTCAGTGTTTGATAACTCGGGCTGTATCGATCGTATCGAGAGCAATAAGTGGTCGAATTAATCGTCTCGAGATTTACTTCTTGGGAAAAAAGTTCCAAACTCCCATCAATTATTTATGACATCGCGAAGTCATCGATTGAAGTTGATAAAATGGGTTTCCGTAAAGAGGGTCGGGATTAGAGTGAAATATTTTCTGTTTTCACATCCAGAGAAATAGACCGAAATTTTCGGATTTTCGGACTTTCGGAGTTTTTAGCTGTCCGCATTCCGACCTTTCGGAATTTCAATATTCTGAATTTCAACGTTTCTGGAAATTCGAAATCTTCTCAAAAGAATCCGGAGTTTCGGCCCTCCGGAACTTTAACCCGGCCTAGAAAATTTCGACTTTAAAATATTCTTTCCGTTCCATGATTTTCATATTCCATGGAGAATCACGAGTTACATCAACGAGATCTAACGAATATCACATATTTCAAGAATATCAAATTATCACGACGTTTATAATTTTGACCTATGTTCCAATTTGGAGAGAAAACGATGACCAACAAATCATTATACCCATATAATTCATTAATTAAATTATTATACCTAACAAAGCGGTTGTGGGATTATTTCTTTTTTTCTCTCTCTTTTTTCACCGTCTGTAGAGCAGAGATAAATTTTATTTTACGCCTATAACTGAGTATCGAATAATTTTTTACTTCTCGTTGGTGTTATTAATTTCATGACTTCTGTTTTTGTCGCTTTTCTTCTTCCTCTCGATTCCTGTAATATAAGGAAATGTGGAACTTTGATCTCGAGAAGAAAAAAATTAAAAACGGGGGTAAATCTTATCAATCGGTTAAAAAGGACCGAGTGATATATCACATGGTACACGATATTTTATTTCCTTCTGATTTATTACGTCTCTCCTTTGGCTAGTTCAAGATTTGTGACTTTCCAACGGTCCCTTCGTGTCGAATTTTAATCAGTATTTTATTTATAATTTATAAATCATTGAACAAGTGAATTTATGAATGAGGTTCATTTCAATGCGGAGAAATTTGCGCGAAGCTGTAGTGCAGAATTAATTTCCGATCGTTTGAACCTGCGACATTTGTTACATATTCTTGGAAAATTTGGAATTTTTCAAAAATTCAATCACGGATTGAAAAACTATTTGCAATCTATTCGCGGTTAAACACTTTTCCGAGTAAATATTTATCTTACTTATACTCTCGATCGGCTTATACGGGATGGAAATCCTTTGGGCAAACATCGGCTTCTTTGCTGAGCACTTTCCACCCCGGGTAGGGGTAGGGGTAGGGGTAGGATAGGGTAGAAAACGCGTTGACGTTTGACACCCCTTTTTCTTGTAGACACTCGTCGTCGTCGTCGTTGTCGTCTTTGGTTGACGTCGTACGCCAAACGAGCGACTTAAGTAGCTCTAGATACTTCGCGGCTTATTACAATAATTTGTCTACTTCCCTTAGAGAGAAAATTAAGCTGCTTAAAATAAATGAATAAATAAATAAACGAACGGTTTTTTTTTTCCTATAAAATAATAGAGTTCGTATATTTGGTCCATGAGTTAATTCCATTGGAAATACCAAATTCGTACTTTGAGATTCGAAGTCGTATAGGCTACTTCTCGAACCGCCTGTTTCAACGTAATCGCATTAGTTTGGCTTACGTCAAGATGCCAGAAGTTGCGTATATACATATCAGACTTATAAATCTAGTCCAGGGTTTCTCTATCTACATACTAAACTCCCGAGCTAATCAGGTCTCGCGATTTGAATGAAAAAAGAAAAGAAAAAAAAAAGAACCGAATCAAAAATTATCATCTCTCTCTTTTTCATAATCACCACAGTTAACTTCTTACTACAAGAAATGAATCGCGTCGTGATATAGAACCCCTTTATTAGTATATCATATGGTAAGTGGGCAAGTGTATCAGATTTGTTATTCCTAACTTGATTTTATCATTGATTCCGTTTGGTTGAAGTGATCCTTCTGCTTTCGTATAACATCGAAAGGTAGCAATAACTCCATATTGGTTTATCAGACCGATAGGATCGACAAGATATTACTTAGTGAGCCTGAAGTAATCCCCTTGTATTGACAAAGAAAAAAAAACGAAAAAAAAAAACGAGAACACTCAATGCATCACTCGACGTCTCCCATACGTAGTTAGGTCCCAGACACACACACATATATATATATATACATGCGGCGTACATACATCGAGGAAAGCACAGCGTAGGGGATTTGGGTGTCTGATTTTTATTTTTTTTTTCTGCTTTTTTGCTCTTTGAGACCTGGCACACGTATCGGGAGTGATTTCGTATCGAGAGGTACATTGAGAGTAACCCTTCGAGTCCTTTCATTAGCACGTTGGCCACGCGACGTTCCGAAACTCCCCCAGGCGCTGGGTACATACGTACAAAAGTTTTATTCTATTGTCTAGCGACCCGAAGACAATACGTGTCGCACTGCCACGTGCTGTACTTTCAATTACCCGAGGTTTGTTATTTGCCTCAAATTGGCGACTCCTTTCGGTGCTATAACACTCTTTCCCACGTGTCACGGCTACACCCGAGATATACAAGTACAACTACACGCAATTCGGACTGACGTATGTCACCACCGACTTCTCGACGCCTGTGCTTCTCTACCTCTGTCATTGACCGTGTCATATACCTTTATTTGGCTTCTTTGCGATTGACTCCGAATTGTTCCCGTTCTAAAAACAAAGACGACGTCTCTTCGCTTGAGTAGAAATTTTCTTTCTCTTCTTTTTTTTTTCTAATCCTTCTATTATCCTCGCTACACGGATTTGGCTTCCCATAGATTTTTTCCTCTTCTCATTTTTGTACGTAGAATTTTTTTTTTTTGTGGGGATAACAATCTCTGCGTGTAGGATGAATCCTTCGAATTTTCTTTCTACATGTAGTAGCTGTTTTCGCACATATTCAACAAACTTTTTGTCATCGTCTTCATTCTCTTACTCAAATTTTCAAACTCATAGAAATTTTCGACGGACCAATGACCCATCCCGCGCAGTGTGTGATGATATTGTGAAAATAGAGCACGTGCCAGTTTTTCTTTTCCTTCTTCTCGTTCTTTCTTTCGTTTCGTTTCGTTTTTTTTTACTTCCTTTTTCTGGAATATTTTAGCTTCCTTCCAAAACACCAAACACCGCGCACGACAATGGTTGAAAAATTTTTGCATATTCATTCCACCCTTTGCTCGGAGGAGATTAAAGGTCCCATTCGCCTCTGTCGTTCTCTCTCTCTCTTTATCACTCTTTCACCCGCTCTTTCATTTCTCTCCTTTCTATAATCTCTTTCTCTCTCTATTTCCGAGCCAGAGTACAGCCTGAATTTTTTTCTTTTTCTTTCTACTCTCTTTACTTTCATCCGTATGGAATTCCGCGCATTGTTTCGCAACCCATGCTTCGTTTTCACAACCTCCGAGGTAAGAGTCCGACCAGTGACTCTCAGACGAGACCATACTAACCGCACAGATTAAAAACTTTGCGGTTTAACACCAAGAAGTTGTAAAGAGAAGGAAAAAGAAAAGAAAGAAAGGCAAAAAGAACATAAATATCTTTTGTCAACAGAAGATTCTAATCTCGATGAAGTCCTAATACGAACGATGATAGAGTGTTGATTAGTTTTTTAGTTTTTCTTTAAATTTATTTCTTCCTCTTTCTTACCTCACCTCGAAATCCCATCGGCTCCTTTAGTTGACTCATCCTCAAAAGACAGAGAGAAGCCGAGGTATGGATAGCCAGATAAGCGAACACGGCGTTCGTTTTACGCGTTGAAGATATAAATACGATTCGTCCTAATAATGATTCTTCGAAAAATGAGCCGCGAACCTATGAGCCCCAAGGTTCAGTAAATTAATGGTAAAACGTAATTTGCTCCGTTTTACCGGATCTCTCAGCGGGGAGGTTCTCTATTCTCTGACAGTTTTCAAGAGATACACCGTAGGTACTACGTACATGTATATTACACTGCAAGATCTCGCCTATCTATATCTCTTCGAGTAGGTACGTAAATATGCCAGTTCTATGTACCTACCTACCTAACTAACTACCTACTTACCTCTACCTACCTACCTACTTACGTCACGCGTCTACCCTATGTGTCTAAGGAAAATGTTTATAAAGAGAGTATAATAAACGAGCCTAAGAATGACGATCTATTTCAGTTGCTAACCTTGTCGGAAGTATCACTCGACGGTTCATTCCTATAGTGATAAAGACTGTTTCTTATACGAGTATATTTAGACTGGTTAAACGCGTATAACTATAACTATAACTATATTGTATCTATCTCTGTCGCTGCAGTCCCTCTCTACGTAGACAGTTTTGACTATCGAGATAAAATATACCAACACGCGCGGACTGTAACAGATATAGACAGAGATCTAGTTATTCGGGTCTATACTTCGGTCACGGGTGTCTTTTTTCGATTGTTAATTTTCTTATTTAGCACAATGTTACACCGCGTTGGTGAGTATCACTGCGATAAACGTAATACGCATAACCGCAGTTTGTACCGTGGCAGGAAAATTACTCCTTTTCCGAGTTCAATCCGTATCGCGATTAACAATTTCCACGCAAGGCCTCCGCTGAGAGATATTTTTCTCTCGGACAGATTTATCCCGTACGATATCAGGCGGATTTCGACTACCATACAACTATACCAAAACCGCAATCCGCAATTCAGCGGCTCTAAGATAATTCCCATACGGTTTATTAGCTACTCCATTGCCTCTTATTCACGCTGACTAATTTTAAGTCCAAAAATACTATTACGCATCAAAGTTTATGCAATAACAGTGTTTCGTATACTTTGCTTCTTATTTTTTTATTTTTTTTTTCATTTTTTCATTTTTTTGCGGATATTTCCCTTTGCGCCACGATCTGTCCGATACGTAGCGCATCCGTGCAGGTATAATGCGTCAGCCGGCTTTACTGAACTCAGGAAATAGCTCGGATACTTTTTTTCTTCTTCTTAATTCCGTGCCTCGAGAACGACCTTGCGAATTTTCTCTTTTCACTCTTTTTTTTTTTTATTTCGTTTTAACCCTGAATTCGTGTCGTTTTACCGGTTCAACGAATCAAACAAACGGAGTTCGGACTCTCATTCCGGGTATAGTTCTCCGGGGTCACGGTCTACCCTCATTGAAAATAAGATTTAGATATTTAAATAGAAAAAAAAAGAAAAAAAAAAAGAAAAAAACGAAATTTTATCAATTTTTAGCGAGATGGCCTCACTTTAGCTCCGGCCTCTACTTAACGTAAACTGTGTAGAAAAGAATCTTTCCTTCGCACTCCTTATTTGAGAATCGCGATTGACGATAGACGTGATATGTAAAAATAGTTGATAAAACGTTAGGAAAAACCACAAGCGCGGTTGTTCTAACGTTTTGTGGAAAAGAGATTCCTCTCGATTTTCCGAGAATAGTTATATCTATACACTCGCGGTTATCGCCGCCATGTGGTGGTGGTGGTGGGTATCGTTGACAATAATTATCTGTAGCGTCGTAATTTCATGCTCTTTCTCTTCTTTATAGTAAACCGTGTCACGTTCACTCCGAATATTTCAGTAGCCCTAAATTCCCGAAAAAAAAAGAAAAAAGACAAAAAAGACAAAATTCATCTTCATCTAACGATGTTTGCACGATGATGATAACAATTTTCACGGTAGGCACCCAATGTCTAACCGAAGAGCGTTTAAACTCACCTCATCGTACCCTAAACTATACCCGCGCTTGTCTCTTCGTCAAGATTTGTCACTGACAAACACTTTTATCCTCGACATTAACTTACACGTATGTCTTGTCACGCTACAAAGTCAACGAATATCATGTGATATTACCTCCAATCGAGTGAATTAAAATACGTCATTTTCCATCGCGCACGATATCCAGAGATTCTATAATTCATCGAATTACTTGTAACAGCGATGCATCAATTTATGTGAAAATGAGTCATCGAATGATTTTTCTTTCCTTCATTCAATTACGATTTATTGCCCGTGTTTCGTAGATTTGGAAATTCTTGTTCTCTCACAAATCAGAATCGAAAATGGCATATAGGTACGAGACTGAGGCACCTCGGGCGATAATTGATAAAAAAAAAGAAGAAGATTTTTGAGGATAAATTAAAGAATTCAAGGAAAGAAAGCTTTCGTCAATTTTCACCCAAGGGTGCCCACTTTGACCTGGTTTCGGCTAATAGATTCGGTAGTGATAGTAATGGCCTGTCATTTTGACTATAGATTGATATATTACGAGGAATATATTAACCTGAGTTATTATGAGTTAATAATTACATCCACCGATGTGTTATACGTACGTATATTACATATATTACACCTACTTACATGAAAGCACATTTGTCGATGTCAAATCGTCTCCACGTGCTCACGTGTTCGCACTATTTTATTGTCTCTCTCTCTCCCTCTCTCTCGGTCTCACTCTTTATCTGTATCTTTTTCCTCTCTCACTCTCTATCCACGTGCGAATGTATACTGTCAATCAAGGGTCTAATGACACGTTATGGTTCTTCAATTCAATGGCTTCATTATAACAACCAACGAGATAATATTATCACCGATTTATAGGTCGAAATTATTGCTCTTTTTTTTATTCAATTTTTTTATTGATCAACGTCGATCTCGTTTCACAATTTATCTACGTTTTCAATTTTCGTCAACCTAATTCGATCACGAATTGTTTTGGGGTGGTGTTTGTTTTCATTAGTATTTAGTCGGGAAACCATTGACCCGCGAAATATTCGTTACACTCGAATAGTTCTAAAATTCCACTTTTCAACGAAATCATTCGTTCGTTGAAAAACGAATTGTGAAAAGAAAAAAAAAAATTTACAAAAAATTGTCAAGTTTTATTAAATCGACACTTTTAGTATTTTACAAAAAAAAAATTTCAGATGTATTTATACATATACACATTTTTTTTTTCATCGAAACACTATTGGGGCTATAAATGCGGGGATTAGGTATTACGCGCGCGAAACGTTTAGACGCAAGATAATCGCGTTTAACAATTCACCGGTATAAGAGTCACGCAGGCTGTTGCAGCCCGTTAGTAGAGTATAAAGTCTCTTCTATACGGACGTCGAAAGTATCTGACTCTGCAGTTGGGTGACCATCGGTGCACTGACGGAGGTTTTAGCTCCGAGAACTCTGCTAGGGCTTCGTTGGTCGCGGTACGTTTAACACTTACGCATACGAGCCACACGCACGCACGTACACCTCTTTATCCGGCACAGCGTGCACGGAGATTATTCTAAAATACCCCGGAGGAGAAATAGGATGGAGTCGTGGACCCAGACTATGAAGGAGTCGTAGAAAGAGGAGGAAAAGATCTTAACAAGGTGAAGGATGTCTGGTATTCCATTCAAAAAAATACTCGCTATAACCACGATCAAAATTCATTAAATTGAATTCATTTTTAACCGTTCGGAGAAATGGAATTGAAAAAAAAAAAATTGAGTAATTTTTTTCTTTCAATTCTATTTTGTTACTGTCTTACCGGTGGAGGATACGTTATAACTCTTTTGAAAACGGTCTCGCTATAATCAAGATCAAATTTTTGGAATCTAATTAATTTTTAGCTGCTCCGAAAAACGAAGTGAATGAAAATAAAAAGAGGTATTAAATTTTGTTAATTTTCTCAGTATTTTACTTACAGACCTTAGGTCGAATCAATTAATGAATTAAATATAAATGTAAATTCGAATTCGAATGTATAGAGGCCGTTACATGTGAGATTGGAAGGAAGGTAGGTAGGTGTGTAGGTATATGCCATATGGGTTTTGGTTCTGACTTGCATATCTCGAAGATGCATTCTGAGGCTATGGATATTGAGTGGTTCTAAATTTGAATAAAGTTTGAAGTCGTTTTCTTGAAATCGATACTCACGATTTAGAGGACGAGGACAAGGCCGAAGTAGGTATGGGTAAGGTACCTATATATGAAAATTTATTATGGCCCCCCGCCAGCTCTGACGACAGTATAAATAATCAAATTTATCATTAAAATATGAACAGTTATAAAGCCTGACTAACTGCATGGACCATCATGTGTTACATATGTGTATATATATATACATATAGTTAATTTTAATCCAAAGTCACGATCAAGAAGTCGAAGAAATATAATCTTCACGAATTTCGGGCGCTTTGACCTCGCTGCAAGTTGAACGACCAACCCGGCCAATTATCATTCCCTTTATCTTCATCCATTTTCTCTAATACGTTATTATGCCTATCCGAAGGGACGAGATCAGACGTCTCCGCAATTGTCTGCGTCATAAAGACGCGCGTGTGTCGAGTAAGAGCTCCTTTCATATATAAGGATATAAGTTACAAACGTAGGAAGGTAGACATACGTAGAGACATCCTCGGGACGTACAAAACCTTCATCGATCGATCGCTATCTCATTTCCTATTAAAAGGACCTGTGGGTACCTCAGATCACTGATTACATTCCTTCACCAAATTTTTGGTCCTGGTTTCAGTGACGGAGTGCAGCGTCAGAATATTTGACGAATTTATCAACTGCGTGTGCGGTAGTGATGGGAAATCAGTTTCCGTCGAATAGTTGACAGCGAGAGAAGAAAAAAATTGATTTCTTTCCCAAAGATTTGAACATAAAAATAAATAAAAATGGGAAAAAATTAGGACTCTTCTATTTTTCATATCACTTGTTCTTTCACGGTTTCCGATCACCGCGGGAGGTGCGAAGTGGTACAAAACTCGAATTCGACATGTGGAAAAATATAAGTCTCGAATTTCCTTTCAGGTAGAGAAACCTCCCATCGCACATGCCGGGCCGTCTGTCATTTAGCTCTCGAGTCAAACTTTTTGGGCGGGTGAAAGGGGATGGGATCGGGTAAGGGCGTGTAGAGCCTCTTACATAATAGTCCTGTACCTATATGGTATCGAACTAGCCAAAATATACGCGTGTTTGATTTTTGTTATTTTTTTTTTCACTTTTTTCGATTCATAAACAGGAAAAAACTTTTTATTAACACGTATAGGTATACAGATTTGGAACCAACTCGGAATTTACTAGTCAGATGTAATATTTCTGTGTAAAAACGTATTCGACGAATCATTGAATAATTTTTTTACAAATTTTGCGTTGTTTTTTTTTTTTTTTTTTTTTTTCGAGACGAGAAGATTGGGCAGCTTTGTCTCGGTCTTATACATCATAAGTCTTTATCTCACTAATATTATGACGAAATTTTTGAATCGACAAAAATATTTGAAAAAAGTGACATTACACGATCTGTCAAAACCTCGTGTTTCTCATTAAGGTCTCGGTCGGTCCATACAGCCTAGAAAAGAAAAGAAAAAAAAAATGGAAAAACTTCAAGTCAATGTTTCCATGTTTAGTTAAACGCTTTTTCTTCATATCAAAAAAAGATACGGGACCTACGATTCTTCGAAACTAACCAAACAATGTGTTTCGTACACGCGTCTACGAATTGGTATATGGTACGTAACACATACATGTATACATCCAGATATTTTAGCTTCGCGAAACGGCTGACAGAGATATTCATCATTTCAGAAAATGATTAAAATTCCTCCGAGCATATAATTGACAGCGAGTAATTTCTCTCTGGAATATACATACACATGTATACATATGTATGTATTTCTCGCTCTCTCGCAACTCTACTCACTCTCTTCGCCATTCCCGAGTGAAGACGAGTATTCGGATTTGTTTTGCAGTGAAGTTTGATATTATACTTTGGACAACAAAATGCGTCATCCCGTTCAGCTCTAAGTATACAGACTGAAATTAATCAGTTCAAAAACATTTCTTGGGAGTTTATACAAATCCTGGAATCTCGGTAGGCACCCACGCACGTTATTCTCATAATTTCATTCAATCCGATAGTTTTATTTGCCCACTTTTATTTACCGCCGCTTATCGTTTCTATATAAGCAGCGTTCTGTCGTACAAAGTTCAATAAGATTATACCATTTCGTTAATAATCAAAAGGATGGAATTTGTCAGGGAGAAATCTACTCATTGATTGACTTTGGAGTCAGTATTCCAAAATAATGTTATTTCGGGGAAAACCAATAATATATAGAGATAAGTTCAGTCTTGTATAGTTGTGAGCAAGAACCCGACTCTTTTTCTCAAAGTTTACAAATAAAAAATGTATTAAAATCGAAAATTTTCCGTATCTAGAAGTAAAATTCGTCGAACGTCGTCGGTCTGCTCCAAAGTCACATCGACGTAGAATATTCCCTCCAAATTGGAAAAAATTTCGATGAAAGATGCGGCCTCTACCCTACGACAATCACTTTTTCGATCAAGACGAAGTCCATGAAATCTCAAGTAATTTCGAACGATGTCTAAAAATTCTAGTGATCAGCTGCGAAAAGTTTGAGTCGATGGAACGTTTCCTCACAGCTTTACAGTGGTTCCAAGTAAATTATTGAAATTAGTGTCGCGGTTTATACAAGAGTTGCAAACTTTGCAGTACGTCTATGTATATGCATGCGTTTTACATTATGGTCGAGTCTCTTCCGCCTCGAAATTGTCGCTTTAGAGTCGAGAAGAACGGCCCGCAAAGATAATATTTGTCCCAATAACATTTCGGTCGTTTGCGGCGTTGAAAAGCGCCTCTTATACACAAAATATAATTCAAGTTACATAATACAGGAGCTCGACATCCCACCGGCGTGTACTAAGGACCGTAGGAGTCGTTGTAGAGTCCTTAACGACGATGAAGATCTCGAGGATTACTTTTCGTTTATAATGACGTTGACGTGAAAAATGAAAAACTTTTGGTAACCCGTTAAACGAAGCTTCGCTCTTCCTCTTTTATCAAAGTTTAGAGAAGTTGTAGAAGTTCAATAGAAGATTTTCATCTCTTAAAAAATTTGTCAAAAATTTCAGCCTCTCCTTTATCCCTCTTTCTTAGTTTAAAAATTCCCCCCAAATCCGGTCGACGATCCTTGAACCCGATTTTTCTCTCACTACAGAGACCCAGACGTTCTGCTTCATTGTTATCATTGTTACAGTCGAATAACAATAAACATATGAACAGTTGAACCGAGATACAGTGCAGTAAACGTTACGGAACACGCAGAGGCACCCATATCTGATATTTATAAACATTGTCTAGCCTCCGGGACAGCGGACGCCGCTTGAATATTAATTATCGTCTAGGACTGCAGGGGTGCGCAAACGGGGGTCGCGACCATCCCGGGCTCGGTAAACCACCGATAATATATTTATCCGGCTTAAACTTTCCCGAAGATCGTTCAATTCCTCCATTATCGTACTTAAAACTCTCAATTTTCCCCTCGGAAGATTCAACCTGCTTATTTCTCGAGCTGCAGAGATGAACAGCTGTTCCCAACGTGTCCTGGGCTGGATTTAGTCGGAAATTATTGCTAGGCGCAAGATAATTGCCCTGGATAACGTACGAGGTTATGTTATAGCCGGGTAGACGACGACGCACCGTTTAGTACCCAGGCGTTTAAACTCCGCAAGCTTTCGTCTAAAACGAATTAGTTTACGGTTCGAAATCTCGAAAGAGACCTCTTCAAACGGCAACCGCATCAAATGCAAGAGTTACGTGGATCCCAGCGTAGCTAAGAGTGTCTATTATGGTTATAGCTCGATGGCGGTACGGTGGTGTGGGTTCGAACCGTTCCTCTTGATAATTATGTAATGAACTGGGCAGGCAGAATCCTTAAGTTGTAAAATGAATCAAACTACGATCTCTTCGGATCCTCCGCGTCCTCTGCACCCTTCCAGGAATTTGTAATGATTAAATCAAGCCGGTGTGATGAAACGGAATTAATTTGACGACAGAAGAGTCGTTACGAATTGTACTCTCTCGAAGTCCTCGAATTTTTGTTTTACCCCTTAGTGCGGCAGTCAGGTACCGTTTAATCACCAAATACGAAGGCGTTTCATCCTCCTCCGGGATTAAATAAACGAACCATCCAACATCTCAATTCCTGCCTCTATACTAATTTGCATTTTCCATCCATTCACCTAATTGCTCGACCCTACACTCGCACAATTGCACTTCGGTGGAAACGAATATAAAAATAGTAAAAAAAGCCGGCGTTTTGTTTTCGCTCCAAAGGACGTCGATACAGGAAATTCCCGATCGCCCTTCCGGTCGATTATGTTGTATTATCGCACCGATTTCGGCCCCTCTGTTATACATTGAATTCCTGTTCTCTGAATTCCTATTCGAAATTGAGACTCGAACCCAAAACTAATAAACGAAATTCTGATTGAGACGTTTGGGTTCCCCGCTGACGCGTCCGGTTTTCCTTATTGTCTTCGGGGAACGGGAGCCTCTTATTCCGAGTAACAGATAGCCGGGATAAAAGCCCTTAGTCTATACGATTGCCATTAATTGGTACGAAATTTTCTGTGTTTCCCACGTCGTGACGACGGGGCGTTTGATATTTGATTGGTTTTTATCGTTGGCAACTGTCGGATTACTGACCCTTTGATTGGTGTTGGTAATAAAAATCAATCCAGAGTTTATTAAACCGGGTTAATAACGATACTTTTTAATCAAGATTCCTGCTCCACGGTCCTGTATCGAAGGGTCGACAATAAATTCGATCGTTAAAAAATTTAGAGTTTCTTTAACGCGCAGTATTGCTCGCAGCAGCGTGACGAATTGATAGGAAATTCATTAAACACTAAAATCCGTCTGATTAGAAGTGAAAAGGGGAAGGGGGAAAGAGAGGAAAGTAATCGAGGTATGTCTATATAGGAATTGAAATTTAAAATTCAAACGACACCATCAAACGCTGACCCAAAATCTATGAGCATGTTAACTATCTATATTCTGTTAGAAACCTTTCTCGTAAAAGCTAGCTGTATATTTTAACTGCCACTTGCACGAGACCCAGACCCAGACCGAGACTGAAACTGAGACCAAGAGACCAAGACCAAGACCGAGACCAGGACCAGGGAGAGAAAAGGAGAGGCAGAGGCTGTAAATAGTCTGATTTTTCGTTTCTTCATTCATTTTAAGATTTTTATTTTTCACGCCACGCCTAAAAGCGACGTTATACGTACCGCTAGGGACTAGCGCACGTATAAGCGTCGATGGAATCCACTTTAGACGGTCTAAATTTAATTCCACACAATCGTAATTACAGGGATATAAATTAACGTTAGTGTACGCGAGTACTCTACCGCGCTGGGTTGCACTGCACATTTGCAAACTTCATACAAGGGCGAGACTGTATCGGTAATTAAGGTTCGAGGCTAGTTTGTTTTATTACATATTCTGAGAGGTCTGCGCTAAAGGCGCGAGCCAGTTTTGCACGGTTGAAATTGTCCAGCCTTCAGGCTGCTGCTATCTTTCCCGCTTTTTGCAGCCACGTGTAATCTCGAACGTGTTACATTCTCTCAGGGTATACCGACGCCGAGGACTTCTGCATCGTTCTGAAACTCCTTAAGCTCCAGGTCTGCTTTTATTATTGCGAAACAGTTCATAAAATCTTCAAGAGGATTTACATCCTCGATATTTCCCATCGATTAATTTAATCACTCGGTCCGTAACAAATCGACACATTCATTATCGCACAATTTCAGGAGCCAATATATCATCGATTTGTTTGTACATACATACACACCTGTCAAACATTCGGTAATTCTTCTTCTTGATCGAGCACCCCGCGTGTAATAATTCCGTATTTATATCATGCTTGAAAATCAACGTTTTATACGACATACATATATTTCGGTCGGTCGAAAAAACTTTCACCGTATTTAAAACACGTCACGTCTCGCCCAAGTCGTAGTCGTAGTCGTAGTCGTAGTCGTCGTGGTCGACTAGAATTAATAATTGAAGAATGCATTTCCTGACGCTTCTAGTGGACTGCGTCCACACTCGACTTAGATAGCATGCAGTTAAGTTACGGAAGCTGACAAACGCACAGAAGTTAACTCTAGCCAGGGGCCTCCCGGCTTAAATTCAATCTATGGGGACCCTATGCCGAGAAGATAGAAGATACGTGTCCTCTCTTCTTTTATTCGTGTGCCCGGTGACAGCTGCTCGGATTTGTTTGCTCTTATTCTCTATAGAACAACGTGAACTCGCGTTGTTCAGACTTCAGACTCTCATGTCGCTGCTGTGTTGATCGTGAGTCTTGAAATACACGCCTTAATAGCCAACCCGAACTCCAATGGACTGTAACGGTCCAAATAAATGACACAGTCATTTTTCATGCGTTTCATTTATAATTCAATTTTATATACCGAATAGTGACGACACGTGCTGCACGTAGCACCTAATTTAATCCATAATATAATGTTAATATTAACTACCATTGTTGTTAGGAATTGTGCGTTAACTAATTAATTATACATACACACCTATACCACGATTCAGTTTTAAATTAAACTCCCTGCAGTCTGTGGCGGCGACAACGCGTGTTAGTGAATTAATTATCCGTCATTAATGCATGGATGTTATAACCGTGGTGGTAAATGTCTCCTGTTTTTCGTTATTTTTTTATTTTTTTATTTTTCTTAACATACGAATTGATTTCAGTCGATAGAATATAAGATTTCGGAAGTTATAGATGACGTATTGTCTCATGGTAGGGCCGAAAATATACTATTGTTAGACGCAATTGGTTACAACGAGAACGGGAAAGAAGTTTCATTCAGAGTTCCAACAACAGCCATTATGCTAAATGCCTTCAATTAAGTCGGTGGTTCTCAACCAAGTGACTTCCGTTCTTTCGGGTTTATATGGAGCAGATGTGTTTTTGGGATTCTCTGAAGCTCGTTAACATCGATTATTCAATATTGCGAAGTAAGTTGACTTCTACACGCGTGTATTAACGCTCTGGAGAGGAAATGTAACAGAGAAACTAACTGAGCACCACTCCTCGTAATTGACACGGCAAGAATGCGTGAAGCGAACGTGTATTTCTCACGCTTAAAGTCTCGAAGACTTCGTCAAGAGTTGACTCAACTTTGTTAGCCCACATTCACGCGTAGACGTACGTAGGTATACCTACACGAACGAAATCCAACCCCGAAATAACGAATTACGTAATTTTCGTACCACCTGCAGTTCTCCGAATATATCCGAACATCGAGAATTCCAAATTATCAATTTTTCTTGTTTACTTCGGCCAGCTTCCTATCCTCGATCCTCGAAAAGGTACATAAATGTGTCGAACACTTTTCCCTCTTCGATGAGCGGAGTATACAGTCGGAGGGGACAGTCACTAGGTTACTCGAGAACCACGGGATGAAAAAATGATAGATAAATAAAACTAAATCACCGAGTGTTTATTTGAGAGCAATAAATAGTTGGCGAGCACTTGGAACAGCCACAAAAGATGCATTCGACCTGGGGCCGTCATGTTTCTACGGGTAGTTTTGTCAGCGCGAAAAAATATATCTGGTTTGCGTCAAGAGCTAAATAAACATCCAAGCCATGCCTGGAAGTCGTTAAAATTTGGAAACTCAGAATATATAGGTAGGCATATATGACCAAGTGTGGGTTCGAGTTTTTTCTTCCATGCATACTGCAGCGTTTAAGAAATCGTAAAAATCTTTTCCGCTATGGGAAGTCGCGGCGGTTCTAGGAAACTTAGAAGCACCTAGGAGGCGTATAGCTTCGATTTAATCTTCCCGCATAAATCGAAGGGTCTCTAATCTCTCGGGATTCGAAGAGAAACCGCGTATGTATTGTATGATCGAGTGGTGAGACTGTAAACGGAAAGGATTCCCATTCCCGTAATACTAGTAGCCGTCTATCGTTTCCGTATACAGCTATCGGTATAAAGGCAATCCTGGGTTAAATTATTCCAGCCCTTATCTCGAGGGTTAAAATAAATTCCAGGAGGTCCTTAGAGTTGAATTTATTAGACCTTCAACCCTCAGGGTAAATAAATATCAAAGATATCCTTCGCCCGTTTGTAACTAAAAACTTTCTGTCAGTTTCTGCCCGCGCCTCTTAAGGGTGGAGAAAAATTAAACAAGAAATAAACAACGTATAAATATTCCATGTATCATATTCCCCCAGCTCCATCAATCTTCCACCTAATCCTTGCACAGGGTCAGAGAGAGAATCGGTCCCTCGTGCCGCAAAAATTCTCGGCCGCAAAACGTGCGAAGCGAGTTCGCTTTCTATCGCAATGATCATTTCCTGATTGTATTATGGATACCTGCAGCGAAAGGTCTGCCTCGAACAGTAATTACGATATGAAACGGTCCTGCCCTTTGCTCCAGTGAAAATAAATAATTCAAACTTTTACACACAAGTGTAGGTATAAGGTATAACGAAGCTTCCTATAGAGGTCCAGATAAGTCAAAGTTGACCGTGGTTTATTGCCTGGAGCATTACTCTCCTCTACGGCTATCAGTTCGCGTTTGTATAGTCGTAATCTGTGAATACGATAATCACCGTGGTCGGAGAGGAAAGATTTACGAGTCGTTTATTGATTATTAAAACTGTCTTACATCATCTTACGTCTTTTGCTTATTAGGAATTTTATCGATGGAATTAGATCGGAGTTCTCCAGACCTGATATCTCCACACGGAGAAACCGATAGAGCAGAAAAAGCACTTTGCAAGCGGTATTTTATACCGTGAACACACAGGAAAATTTCTGATTCAATTAAAGGAAAAAGTTTTCTTTTTTACGTAAGACGGTAGGTAGGTCCGATCTAGGGAAAGCCTCTGTGCGCCATATTTTCACAGCGCGATCAATTTCGGGAAATATTTTGGTGAAAATTGCGCTCTTCATTTCTCCGTGTAATAAAAGACCACCCATGATACCTACCTGATTATAAATTATAGAAACATCTTCTCGAGCGTTTTACCCTTAGGATATAATACCGGAGTTTATCGCTCGCGGATTAAGGGATCAACTCTTGCGACCGACTGTCCATCTGGAAACACTTTTCCAGTTATGCTGGGGTCAGGTCGGGGATAAATTCCCGATAATCACTGTCTCGTAAATACATCCGATGTAACACGTGCTTAACCCGCTCTCTCTCTCTTTTTTCTTCCTCTCCGATTCGTATTCACAATATTTTCAGATTTTTATACACACATTCGTAATTATATTGCCTATACCATGAAAATATCTATCACATCCAGCCCCATTTAATAGTATACGATAAATACTGAGCCGATCGGTGTTACGCGCTAAATCGAAGCTTTGCTCAGGGATTAAGGCACTGGTAAGACATTTACGATTCAGATTAGGCCTAAATAAACGTCTATATTCCGATCCCGCCCTTAGTTACGGCCTTAAAATCATAAGATAGATACGTGCCGTTAATCCGTGTACATTAAATTTCTTAAATTACTCATCTCCGTCCTCTTACCTCATCTCGATTATCCTAACAATCGTTATTTACGAGCAGCTTTGCAAACGGAAGCCAATCTCGTCCGCGTATCGCACGCGGCATACGGTTTGTCGTATTCAAGAATTTTAAACGGATTTTTTACCGAGCATTTTGTTTTTTTCTTCCAGGCTCCTTTCCGAAAAAATTTTTCAATTTCGCTAGCATAGGGCGAGGCTTACAAACCGATTTTAACACTGGACAGCTCAGAACGGATCTCAGACTGATTTAAACTCATGCCGGAGGCTGGACACCCACGATTTTGTACCAGAACGGCTTTTGACTACTAATTACTATAATTTTCAATGCCCTAGGCCGCGGTTTGAGATAAGCGTTAAAGCTGACCAATACGATCGCTTATTTAAACAAATTGACCAATCACAGACGAGCTTAGAAACCTTCTATTAGTACTACGCGCAGGGTGGTAATTATCGAATTAGAATACTATTTATGATCGGTTTAAGATTGTTATTTCTTCCACCCATCGGTCACGATTAGCTGCGGATACTTTAACGGTTAAACCAACAAAACGTTATTTCTTATTTCTCGTCTTCTGGTTTTTCTATAAAGAAAACTTCATCTCTATCACTTTTTTTTTACCGTGTATAGAGATAAATTTTTTTTTTTACCGCTTTGGCGAGAACGTATATAATATTGGGGGGTGAGACTTGGAGAGGCTCGAGAAATACTCGAGACGACCCCCGTTCGTTCGTGAGCCTGCAGGATTGAATTTAATATAATTTGTAAAGACGGTAGACGTTTTGAGCCCAGCCGACCAAGAACTCGTTAGTAAAAGTGGGTCGCAGTTGTGATTTTGTCTTTATGTTAAAACTAATTAAAACAATTTCAACCTTTCGGTGCTACTAGCTGCACCGTTAGCCGTCTATTATTTCTAACATAGTATAATAATTTCTGTAACAATTCCAGACTATTAGACGATTATTCATTCCATTTGATTATTGCCCCAAGTTTAGCGTCCTTGCTAATCATATGCCCCGTATAACTAATCTTATACACGTATATATATCGATAGAAATTGTTTAATCCCTCGGCTGCGTTTGTCCACAAAACTTCGATCGAACAATTGGCGACGATATGACATCGTCGACTATCCTCTTGATGCTAAAATTTAGTAAGGATCGAAAGTTCGTTCAAGGTAAAACGTTTATCCGCCGTGAGGCAAAACGTTTTAAAGGATCTCTACCGGAGGCTGGGATTCACTCGCAAATGGAAAGGATCAGGCTACGTTTCTCGGCGCTTCGTATCTTCCTGCTGCACGCTGCGGGTTCAAAATCGGAATTCAACAAAATACAAAAATTATGTGGCTCACGTTTTTTTTTCTCGGTATAAAACAAAGAGATCATCTTTACTCTATTATTATTATTATTATTATTCGGTGAAATATCTCGGCGAATTTAAAAACTTTTTGTCGCAGTACTGTAAAGTGATATTGAAGTATAGAAATCGATGTAATTTGTCAACTTCTTCCGCTCCTTTGGCGTGTTATAGGAATATAGTGGAGGTCGTAAAGTATGCTTTACGATAGATTCGATATTTTTGCTCACTCGAGTCTGTAACCTATGCTGGTGCAGTTGTCGGAGAAAGAAGAAAAAGAAGAAGAAGAAGAAGAAGAGGAATAAAGCGAAGAAGGATGACAAGGTGAGGGAGAAGGAGAATAATCGTAAAATTATAAAGGAAACTGTAAATCACTTATGAAAATAGCTAGCTGGCTAGCTCATTAATAAAGTGCTCGGTAGTTCTTGGTTGGCGTGGGCCTCATACGATTACTATAGAACTGGCAAAGGACCAAGTCACGAACAATATATATGGTATAGAGAGTGACTGAGGAGGGTTGGATAAGATGGAAGCATGCCTCCACGTTTGCTATTCAAGAAGTAAGACTCGAGTCAGGCAAGAGACAGGAGGAAGAAAGAAAGAAAGAAAGAAAGAAAGAAATAGGCGGGGTGGAAATGTGAAAAATGTTAGTTTCGTGGAAAACGTTTCTTGTTTTACTCCATCGTCTTAAATATTCGCGAGTAAGTTCGATCCGCCAGGATACCGCGACGCGATTTTATACGTACCGTGTCCCAGTCTGTGAATAGAAATAGAAGGCGATGAAACGTGACTAAAGTATTTTCACGTAATTATAATATACCTACGTTAGTCTTCCCCCTACCTACTACCAACAGTTTACACTCGTTGTTGTCTCCAAGTTTTAGCACTGTTGGTGGTTTTTCCTCTTTACGTCGATTTACCCCACTTTTCTATATAGCTATAAATCCGCTCAGACCTTTTTGCGGTTTCTTCTCGTTTCGCTAGATACATATTCCCGTTTTCCTTTTTCTTCCTTTTTAATTTCTTTTTGTTTTCTTTCTTTTCTCGTGTCTTTCTTCGCTTCTTTCACATTGTCACGATCGTCTTAATTACCTGAAGGGTATTAATGAAAACTCGGAGGTAGAAGTTAAATCCGAAAAAAATGTTTTTCCTCAAAATGTTGAGAGCAAAAACAAAAAACAATAAATTATTGCCCGAGTAACCTATATACTCCCGAATTTCTTCTCTAATCCACATTTCCTTGTATATTTTCACCGGGACTACCATCGGACAGGGTAAAAAAAAAAAAATGGGATTCTGTGGCCGAAGCTTTCCTGCCAAATGAATTTACTACGCACAGGGTGTGCGTAACGGTGCGCAATAAGCCACGGACATTTACTTGTTTATCGGTCGACTACGTGTCCAAAATACAATAATTTCTAGCGTTTCTATGAAAAAAGAAAAAAAGAGAGAGAGAAAAAAAAGAAACAGATCGACGTTTTCACGAACGGCTACGACAAGTGAGATACAACTCGTCGCGGAATCGAATTTTTCACGCAAGATTTCTATATCTGAGGAGAGAAAAAATAGAAAGAAAGGAAAAACAAAAAAAACAAAAAGAAAGAAAAAACAGTTCGAGTGGGTCTCATCGTCACAAAACATTTTTACGTGGCTCTGAGAGATCCCTAGATAATTTATACCGCGTCTCATAAAGTCAGATGATAATTTTGCGCCTGCGAAAGAACTCGAATTAATTTTCCCTCGGCCTCGAAAAATCTTGAGGGGGTAGAGCCCTGCTCTGATGCGAAAGTGGTGGATGTACGATACACAAATTCCGCGTACACTTTGCATGTGAAAAGCTGTTACAGGTTCTCACTCTCACCCTTATTCTTTCTCTCTTTCTCTTGATACGGAAACGTAGTGGAATTCCTTCCTCGCCGTACGGAACTGCGGTCGAATTTCGGCTCCCGTTAAAGTCCGCTTTTCGCTATGCTGATAAAATCTTCACGGGCGTTTACCGCGATCATATATACGTGTATATACTTGTATGTATCCGCAAATTAGAAGTCAACGAACCACGAAACCGAACCTCTACCCATAAGTTACGTAAATACTGCAAGATTATACATACATGGATGTATATAAATTTCTGCCGCATAATTACGTGTTGTTACCTATTTAGATAAATATATATAAATATATATACCCACATTTATATCACAGAACAAATTCCGAGGTGGAATAAAAACCGCAGAGCTATAGGACTTTGAATTCATCGAGCTGCATGCAGCAGCGAGGACAATTTCTTTTCGTAAAAATACTTTTTTCTCTGGGTTAAATCTGAGCTACCGAACTTCAGCGAAACTCCGTGATTGGTGTATTGGCGATACAAAGGCGAGTGAAAACATATATAATGAAAATTGGGAAGAGAAAATCTATAATTAATTTTCTCCCTATCGCTAGGCGGTATTTCATTGAATGAATCTATATAACCGCTGACTGGGTACATGTTACCCACCGTGATCCAGATCGGGATCAATCATCGATCGATTTTTCCTCATTTTTTATTTTATTTTTTTGGTACTTTTTATTTATAAAAATACAGAGAAATTGCTTTCCCCCCGAGATATATTAAAGTATGATACTCGTAGACGTAGGTATAGATGTATGAAGTATCGCCGTCCCCTTTTTCTCGAGTATTCGCCCCCCCGTTGAATTGATTTCGTTATTTTCGTTGAGGCGGAAATTAAAATCAGCGAATGTCGCGTCGTTTTTCGCACTGCAGGGAGAGAAGTTTCGCGGGACTTTTAGTCGGCGAAATAAAATAATAACAACGAAACTCGATCGCCGTTTTATTTAGGTCAGTTTAACGCGAGTTTGCTACCGCTGCAGGGGCTGTTACTCGGCCTGCCTAGCGGGACACCAACTATAAGGTACATATCGATCAATAGATCAATTGCTATTGAAAAATCGATTTGATTATCGCCATCTAGCTACCGGTTTGGTTTGGTTCGGTTCGGTTCGGTTCCCCGTGGCGATGGCCTGGAAATTACGTCGAACTGAATCAGTGACTTTCCGCTTCCTCGGTCCCTCCGCGTTTCTAGCCCTTGCATCATTTCCTGGCTAAAGTAAACACCGAGCAGCCTTCCCTCTTCCGAATTTAACCTTTAATCACTTTTTCTTTAATGGGCTACGATTTTTTAAACGACGTTTTTTTTTTTCTTCGCTTCGTTATAAACGAGACGATCTTTTCCACCCTATGCGATCACATCGTGAAATTAGATCTCACTGTCATCTCTCAAAGAATAAACATAAGTTTACCAACGAGATTTTAGATTCGGACGAGAATTGTAGAGGAACTGAATTTCGTCAGATTAATAATTTTTTTTTCCGACTTCTCTACACCTGGAGGAAATTTTTCTGCACATTCTTGGATCTATACGTGCGATATCGGAATTGGGACGGGGTCATTTTCGAGGCAATGAGTCAGATAAGAATGTCTATTATAAAAAAAAAAAGGCACGCAAAACTATATACTCCCCTGTGTTTCATGTATCTTCTGTCATATGAAGGATATTCGTCTTCTTATTAACCAGATTTGTCACAGTCATTCGGTCAGTATTTAGCTGTTGCGATTTTGTCTGGGAATACCCATTCTGCATCGGAGAAACGTCTCCTTCTCGTTCGCAGTTGCGAGAATTTATGAGGCACCTGATCTGAAATGACGCAGAGCTCGTCATTCGGTCATTAACAGAAGATACATTGCACGTAGGTACCGAGACCGAAGAAAAAAAGAAAAAAGAAAAAAGAAAAAAAATCATCATTTCCAGTAATATTCCAATGACCATTCCCCGCGGAATTTCGATAGCAATGAATCTTAGCGAAAGCAGTCGTATTTACCAACTTTACCAGGAACAGGATCTCATACGCTATAAATCTATTCGGCAAGGAATTTAACCGCAGGATTTTCCGAGTAGCGTACGAAAGCCCGCATCCTCCTCAGTCCAAGTTTCTTTGACGCGAGTTCAACCCGAGTAAAACGGGACCTAGCGAACTCAGGCTATAAGGGCTAAACGCCCGCTACGTGGATACTGGATAAGGTATGCTTAGACCGTAAGTACATATATACGTGTCGAGGTATGTGTGTATGTATGTACGTACGGCCAGATCTGCGAGGAAAGGGACAAGTAGTTCTCGGATAGTCGATGAGCTTGAAGTTTAGGTCTGAGGATACGATCTACCTACCCTGTTCGTAAAGCTACGGGGATCTATCTCTTCCTGCACTGGGAAGACCGTAGCGGGGCTGGTCCTTCCGACCTTCCGTTCGATCGATTTGCTCTGGTAAGGAATTCCCGCATTCGGTGGCAAAAAAAAGTTCGGAACTCGGGTTCGTACACAAATGTATCTAGACGTGAAAAATGAGATCCTTTATCTTTCGGTATCCATACGCAGGGTGAATCCAACCCTCCGAACGTCACGCTTGAATATTTCTTATTCCTCTTCCGCAGCCTTTGAAAGTAGGAGAAAAAATTCTTCCGCGATGAAAAAGTTCTTCGGATTTTGAGGAGGAACTTTCTTTTCTTTTTAGTCCTGGGCTTTTATTTTCTGTCGAGGTGACTAGAGCTAGGTGAATCTTTCGATTATCTATATTTGAGAATCACTGACACCTCGACGATGTGCCCAGTGGCGGCAGGAAGCTAACATAAGAACTTCTACCCACCCATATATAGTCCAGGAACTTTAGGATTTCACTTCGGAAAAAGTCCAACCAAGCTAAAAATTAGTATACACTTACCTTTCAGCTCTCCAAATAAGGTGTGAAAAATCCCCGGAATTCGGTTGTACGCACAACTTGTGACAGCCCGAAAACGGTGAAAAAAATTACCTTTTTTGGGTTTTTTGCAAATATCTTCGTTCCTGTCTGTCTTACGGCTATGAGGTATACTTATAAAAAAGGAAGAGCGGGAAATTACCTATAAAGAAGGTGGAATAAAGTTTATTGATAACACTAATAGTTTTCATGTAATCTGGCATTGAAACTCCAATATAAATTTTGTATGAATATTTAATTGTATGTAATGATCGAAACCGAAGTTTCTTATCTTCTCGTTTTGATATTTTTATAGACGTTCGGGTATAAATACCAGTATATTCAGTGTGCAATATTAACGTTTCTGTTTTTGATCTTCTTATTCTAACATTATAAAGATGTAAAAGTCTACCGTAAAAAAATTATAATCTAATCATTTTCTCCGTGAATATTTAGGAATACACACTCTAAAAAAATGAAGGTTGTTTATGTAACTAATTTCTGACAGCTTATTCTCTTTCAGTTTCTTCCCCCTCTTTTTCGAATTGTTCTTGATTTTCCCACGGGACTGGTGGGAAATTCCAGGATTGCTCGGAATCATCAATGGAATCGGTTTCTGGGTCGTCGATATCGTTTCTTTTTTCTATCGAATCTTCGATTAGGGCAGCATTTAGACAAGATGTCCCACGACAATTGCCGCAAACTGCTGAACATTGGAGGCCCAACTTTCGACAGCCGCACAATGCGCCACAGCCTTTCGAACAATTACAAAAAATCATGTTCAAAAGACGCTCCGGGGCAGGAGGTTGCGATGTTTTTATTGGCTCCAATATGCCGTTTTTGAATATCCATCCCCAATCTCGCGGGTTCAGCTGATTTCCTAACCAATACTGCACCTAGTAGTAAACACGATACAGGTGCTCCTTAGCTGCGTCAGATATCGGGGGTAATAAACTGGTGAAAGAAAATGGATGAAGCAATTGCTGTGATATTTTGCTTCGACTGCAACCAAATCAGCCTCGAAGATGATCCTTTTCCGAACAGCCTGCGTCTGATCATCTTTTCTTTTTTCGACGATCTGCATTACGGTTTCTTTGAAGCCGATTGTTGCAACGTCTTTAATCGTTTTGCGGAGCCTCTTACGGATTTTCTTTTCTTTTTCCTCATCAGCCTCGGTTCCGCAAAAAATACAAAGTTTACATCCCGATGAACCAGCAGCATCCTCGATAGCACGTTTCCTTTTGAAAGCGTTAATGCTGGACTGGCGAGTATAGTCTTTACGGCAGGCCACGTGCAACTGGATAGATTGCACATCACTAAACAGTGCTATTTTTCCATCATTTCTCTCACCACTCACGGCCTTTAACTTATCTATTCCCCGCTCAACTGTTACAGATTCATCACTTGCGAGAGTTTCACCACAAATACCGCATAATTGTTCCATTATGAGTAATTTTCTTGAAATCGCTACATAATATACGTCCACAGGCACAGCAGGTATAAAATCCGTCTCAATCTATGCACTAACGTCAGAGGGGAAGCGCAGCTGCTATGGCGTCGCCACACAGAACGCAGGACGCAGCGGCGGGGCAACTAAAAAACTCAAACTGATGTTTCACACCTTATTTCGGTGGAAATGACTAATTCTATCAATGAACTCTATTCCACCTTTTTAGTAGAGAATTTTCCGCTCTTTATTTTTTATAAGTATACCTTATAGCCGTAAGACCAACAGGAACGAAGATATTTGCAAAAAAACGAAAAAAGGTCATTTTTTTCACCGTTTTCGGGCTGTCACAGGTTATGCGTACAACCGAATTCCGGGGATTTTTCACACCTTATTTGGAGAGCTGAAAGGTAAGTGTATACCAATTTTTAGCTTGGTTGGACTTTTTCCGAAGATGAGCCCATTTTTTGCCTAAAGTTCCTGGACTAATAAGCCATAGGAAATCGTTCCATAAATCAAAATTCCCTATGCTCGGCTGGTGTATCTTCAAGCCTCGAATCGGTGCCCCGAGGCATTTTCTAACCACAACTCCATCTCTAAGACATTTTTTATACCCATACCGGTTCTTTGAGTATCGGCGGTACCTACTTGTAAAACGACAAAATAAAAGGAAGCAATTTCACTCCAGAGAATTATAGCCACAATTAATGAAGATCCACATTTTTGGGCGCAGCTCGCCTTCGGAAACTCGTCGAGTCTCAAATTTGACGAAATTCATTGGCGTCTCGTCTATACCTGAACCATTAGATCGATTGATTGAAACCCTCTTTCAGGACCGGAGATTTCGGCATTTCCTTTTCAAAATTTGCGAACGAGAAATAAGTTTTCAAGAAACAATCATTTTTCACGCATTTTTCTTACGTACGATACGTTCAGTTCGATAATGAAAACATCGTAGCTGATATTTACCGCGTTGGAAACTTTACTTCTTACCTAACTTGACCGAACTAAAGCTCAATTTTCTTTCCTGGCCTGGCCTCGCCTGATCTCACCACGCCTCACCCCGCCTCGGAGCTTAAGGTGTTCTTGTTGTCTTACCTCGATTTACCCCCTAGCGGCCACTGTCCGTTCCACGTCACGTTGTTCCACTGACCGCATGCTCCGGGAAGTTAATGCATTTAGTTAGGTGTTAGGGGCACGAGCCCAGTTGTGTGGATGGGGTCAACACGCAATCTTGAACTTTGTCCTAAGGCTCTTACCTCTGTACACCTTTTATTAAAGATAATGAAGTCTTATATAACCCGCGTTCCGTGTCACCCCCCCACAGGACAGTATTATGCATAAACGGATTGTCCCACTAACTTGTAAGGGTTAAGTTTACGACTGCCCTTGTTATCGTTTCCTCATCTATTCAATGTGCTTCGCTATTCTTATACCTCATTTTATTTTCTACCTCTTCCGATCTCTTACTCGATTGAAAATGAATCAGGTAAAAAAATGTCGAAAATAATATCGAACGAATCGCTTAAGTCAAGGTTCAAAGGCTTGGCGTAAAGGAAATCGTTCGATCAATCTTTGAGAAATTTTTTGCACACTAAAACTGTACACTTTGTTGCTAAGTCGACCTACTAACGATAGGTCGTGGTATCTTAATATATCGATATAAGAGTACCCCCAGGAACGTGGGGGGCAACGTGAGAGGGTAACTGTTAGACGGTAAAGGGGGTCGTCGAGGTTGTCGGTGTAGGAACCGTGCTTAGAGAGCGGTTGAACGCTGACTGGCTAATACTTTGAAGTTTGCCCGCACCCTGCAGTACGTCAGATTGTTAAGTAAGCACTTTAAGCTTCGCTTGTCGAGCGTAAAGTTAAGAACACACTCGTGGCCGCTGGGCTTTATGCGAACTAGCATTCCGCAGTTTTCTGTTTTCGTTCTCAGATCTCTCGGTTGACGATTACAAGGCCGCGGATGAACCGTTGCCCGATTTAACGATTAAATAAACGGTTTTTGTACCGTTAAGCTTTTGAACGGAAAGACCCTTTGTCATGCACGGATCGAGAAACTTTTTTAATATTCGTTTCCAAAATTTTCCCGCTTTCATAATATCGCACAATACAAAGGCTTGCGGATTCTACGCTCCTGACAAAACCGTCCCATTTCCATCTTCCCTTCGAACCCTTTTTCTCCACATATCAGAAACAAAAGCTAGTCCCATTGCTGCGACTGTTTCAACCACTTTTCCCACTAAGTATACTCAGGTGATGCAAAATTGCCAACGCTCAAAATTACGCCATTCGCGATTCGCGTTCTTTCGCTCTGCACTGGCAGCGGGAATAATGCAATTAATTACCGTGGACTTAGAGTACTCCACAAAAAGCAAAAAGTTATAATCCCGTCTCAATTACGCCCCTCTCAGAACCATGTATGATACACTTATTCGATGGGTTTTCTGGCGCCCTGGAAGTTCAGCAATTGAACAATTTTCAAGAACGTGACCGTCCCTCGACTCTCAATATTGGTTAAAATCCTGATAAAAAGGATCGTCTCGAAGCAAATAAATTGGCCCACAAAGATCTTTGCAATAATCTCCTTACTCTTCGATCAGGGTGAAAATCGTCGTGTAAATCAAGTAAATAGTACGGCGGAGGCTCTTTAAAAATAATGGTGACACCGGTGGGATCAGTCATGACGGCCAGTCGATTTCTGCTTCAATTTTCACTCAAATGAAATCGACAGCACAGGTCTTTGACGGATCTATCGAGGCTCTTCCAAATATGAGGGATATTGTGTACAGTGACCAAGTTGTGGGTTAAAAAATCAGTGACTGTAACGGGATGAGTCATGAAGGGCCGGCGCCCGTGAATTGAAAAAATTGAGTAATTTTTATATACGTGACCATCCCTCGACTCTCAATATTGGTTAAAATTTCGATAAAGAGGATCTGCTCAAAGTAAATACGGGGTTAATCATTTTTCGTTGACTTTCGGGGTGAAAAAGTGGTGAAATAGCGTTGTCTAATTTATGGGCGAACCCGTTGAAAGATCGGTGAGGTTCGCGGCTGTTTCCGAAGGGTGCGGAGGTGATGTTTTAGGGCTGGCACTCAAGGGTGAAGGATTGAATGAGTAAGAAGGACGGAAACATTGACCTTCCGATTCGTGAGCAGCAGCTGCCGTCAGCAACGGCAGCCATTAAATTCATTTATATTCATCAGATTTACGTTAACTTTAGATTAAATTAGTTTCTAACCGCGTTTGAATATATTTCTAACCAGACGCGGATAGATTCCAAACTGATGTACCTATCCTATCCTACCTACTCGCTACTTGCGCAACCGGCTGAATAATTACACGGAAGTTCTCACGTCCGGTTATGCCGACGACACATTCCACAATCTCCAAGAGTAAATCCTCCAGCCAACTCCTACCAGACTAACTGGCGGCCTTAACTCCCCCAGGCTAAAAAATCAAGTTCTTTTACGAAACCAGGCACCTGTGCTCTCCAAGAAACCAAAACATACACCGTGTCTATCACAATTCTAAAATAGATAAGAACCTTGGACTCTTCATCAATGGAAGCTAATCGGTTCCAGCCTCGAAGACCTAGAGAGAGAAAATTTCGCATCAATATAGCATATGAGAGTGGAGGTCATCATAAATTTCCTTTACACTGATTGCAAGGCTGTTCTGCGTCGGTGCAGCCTAAACGTATTACGGCGACATATCTGATTGCAAGTGCACTTTAGTTAGAGCAAAGCATCGAGGCGTAGAGAAGCGTATAGGGCGCAGGGTTGGTAGGTACAGAGGGTAGAGAGCGAGAGGCGTTCCGCGAGTTCCCTCTGGGTCGGAGAACCAGACGATGTGGGGTAGTGTAGCAGTCGTGGTGGGTCGATCCGTATCTGGGTCGCGGGTTTTGGCAGTAGACCCACAGCTCCGTTTTCCCTCTCTTTCTTCACCCCAATTTCTCTCTGTTTCTCTCTCTGTTCCTACTTGGTTATACCCGGCCTTTTAGTCCTCTCAAAAATGTCTCTTCCCATTCCTAATCATTTTTCTCGGTATAAGGAGAGATTAAGGTAAAACACGAGGAAGCTAGGGACAAATATGCACATCCGATATAACGTTATTCAGCCGACTAAAATTTGACGAAAAAGTCGAGGTTAAGTAGGATCAGCCGTAGGAATGAGTCTTGGGAAAAGGGGATAAAAGAGGACGTTGGACAAGCCACAGCTGCAGAGTCTGCAGGGTATCCCCGAGTGGTCGTAAGCGTTGGCCAGTTTCCTTCGTAATAACTGTTTCTCTTATAATCCAGTGGATTTCGTCAGATGGTTGTGCCTGACGTTTATTAATCGTAGATAGTTTAGTAGAAACTGGCTGCCAACCACCGCGTGGCGTAGGCGTTGACGCGTGTTTTTCCCTTTGTCCGTTCGTCTCTGTATAACTTTGTGTAAATTTATCTAACGTAATTTTTAGACCGCCTTTTGTCTTCCCCACTGCCCAGCTTATTCTAAATCTCTATCTTTTCATCTCAACTGTAAATTCATTGCTTTTAACTTTTCTTCTAACGTATACACAGTCCTGTTAACAAATGATTTATGTTACCGCACGAATATACATGCTATCAGGGCGGCTCGATCTATCTGTCAAAAATGGAACACGAAAGTGAACTCCGTAATTCATCCTTTCAAAAGAAAAGAATTTAAAGAGATAAAGTCAGGAAATGGAATAGTCATACTCAATTATTTTTCATGTTCGAAGTGGCTTTGTGGATCCCAGAACACATGGACTATGTACAAATCTTTCTTCCCACCTTTTTTCGTGTCGTTTTGATCATTACTCGATCATTTTCACCTAATATTTGCAGATTGAAAGCGTGCCTTTAATTTCACGGCTTATTCCCGTCCACCCAGTATGTTAGTCTACGATCTTCCACCATGTAGAGTAGATTTAATCTCTTTCCTCTTACTTAGACACGTTTGGTGTTTGTCGTAAGGGCCAACTTTCTAAATTTTTTACCGACCAGCTGGTCCTCGTTGACTCAGGTGGCGCGTGGATTAAGTCGTAATATATAGCAAAGCGGTGGGCTGGGCTGGGCACAATTCCTATACACCTAAATTAAGGGAATACGGTAAACGAGTACGATTGGCCATTTCCGGCCTGCCGCAAGGCAATTTGTTTGAATTTTTATCTCTCACGCGAACGAGAAGCAACGAACGAGCCAGTTTATACGATGCTGCAGTGTTATCATAAAGCAACGGGGCAAAATCGCTAGCTAGTCTGGTTTAGTTAGGTTTATGTTTTATCCCCCTTCCCTCCCAAAAAAAAAAAAAAAACTCCGCTCGTCTGCCCACCAAACAAATTTAAAACTCACACGATCTGGCTTTTCGTTTTACGTCGGTTTTACGCTGGTTTTACGCCGCGAAATACAGACGTATTACCTGCCGCCCTAGTGGCCGCTTGGGCTTTTAGTATTTTACGACGAGGTGGTAGCTGGCTAAAAGAAATTTCTATTCTCTCTCCTTTTTTTTCTCTCTTTTTTTTATTTTTTCAGTGCCGTATTCGATCGCGTGAAAAATTTGAAACTAGGCGAAACCTTTGGATGATTTTATCACCCTGAGGAACGTAAAATGAAATTATCTGTGTATGAAAGCCGTTTACGTTTTTTTTTTTTCTACGAAATTGCAAATTGAAAAGTCGACGAAATCATCACCGGAAATAAGAAAAGGAAAGAAAATAAAATAAAATGTTGACGTGAAAAATTTGAGGATTTATATAAAAAGAAGAAAATAGCGAGCGGAAATTCCCTCAACTTCGACCATCTGCGGCCAAATAATCTAGCGCAGTATAGTGACCGCACCATCGGTGTCACTGCCGGCGACCCCGACCTGCGACAACTGTCTCTCAATTTGTTAAATATACCTTTTGGTAACGCGTGAATCAACGTTTATTTCGGGAATCTAACGTGCGGAAACAATTTGTCATGGAATAATAGATCGCTCTTTGATACACTAGCGCATCTAATTTGCGTGTAGGAGAACAGAGGCGTTTGTTACTAGAACGTAAGCGTCTGAGTTTATACTTCCGTCTGAGAAACCCAGGCTTTGATCGGGATCTCGGCGCTCTTGAGATCAAATACTGAATTATTCGAAGCAAAATATCACGATGAATTTCGAAGATTGTAACATGTACCCAGGTATTATTAAAAGAAATTTTCAGTCCCTTATCTGTGCTGAAAAGACTTCTTGATGATATCTATTACCAAACACCACCCTGGCTCACAAAGATCTTTGGAAAAACCTTCTTGCTCTTCGATCAGGGTCAGAATGACGGCGTAAATCGAGTAAATAGTACGGAGGAGGATCTTCAAAAATAACGGTGACAGCGGTGGGACGAGCCACGACGGTCAGTCGATTTTTGCTTCAACTTTTACCGAAATAGAACCGACAGCAGAGGTCTTTGACGGATCTATCGAGGCTTTTTCAAATATGAGGTATATTGTGTACAACGACCAAGTCGTGGGTTAAAAAATTAGTGACTGCAGTGGGATGAGTCATGAAGGTCCGAGCGGGTAGCTTTACGGAAATTCACCAATTTCTTATCTGAGGTTGATGGGTGGGCCGGTATCTGAGTGAGAGAATCCCCGGGGACCTTGGGGACCTTGACAGAGGCGATTCCCGAACGATGACTTTCGGCGAAGTTCAGTCACGTCCCCTTTAACTCCTTGGCGGGGCGTGCAGTGGAAGGAAGGACGGAAGGAAGGAAAGCACGGGCAGGGTGGCAGACAGGCACCCAGAGGCCACGCGGGTTCTGGAACCAGGGTCGCCTCCGGTCGATATCTCGCGTACAACCGTGAGGAGGACGCCGTGGGTCGCGGGCGTCCACCATCCCAACCATACCAACGCGGTGCGAGGCGACGCGACGCGACGTTCTGCAGGCTAATCATGAGCAGTCCTTGAGGGGTCTTGTCTATCGGTTACCCGTGTTTCGCTCCTTGCCTTCCACTGCAGTACCGGGACCTAATTTACCAAATACCGAAGAGAAACGCCAGTTCGAAATTGCCTCAGTTTCACCCTCTTCTTTCAGCATTTCTGAAGTAGTCGTCGCGAAGGCTTGATTGACGAAAAGTTGGCCAATATTTGAAGTATCCCTCGAAGACTATGTGTCCGTCCAAATTTGAGATCTGACAATTCATCACTAATTGACAGTGGACACACTCTACTAATTTGACAAAAAATCCTTAAAAAACATTTTTGGAATTACGAAAGTCAAAGTTAAGACCAACCCTGAATGGAGGTGTGTAAAATAAATATTTGTAAACATAGGTAAATAGTGTAGCCGTAACATATTGGCTTGTCGTAAAAGTGGACGGTCTTTTACCGGATACATAAGGCCAAGTTTACATATAGACAAGTTTTGCTTGCCCAGCACGCGAAGGAATGGTTACATCGTAGGTAAGCATTCTTTGAAAAGCTCTGTCTATCCGTATTCTCTTATATGTACAATTTCTTACGATAGTATTACGTGTAGGTGGTTTATAGTGTAGTGTACGACGGAGTGAGTGTGTTATACAGACATTTCCCTACATTGGTAAAATTTCGGATCGATTCAGCGAAGTTTGGCCACCTTCAAGCGGCTCGATGGGTTCGTTCCGACTCGGCGTTGCCAAGTCATGGGCCAAAACCAATTTAACGAGTTTCTAAAGATCCCCTCGCGATAGCCCCAAGTCTAGGGCAATAAGTCTTGCAACTTTGCGGTCCCCCACTTTCTCCTAATTAATCGTATAATTGGCAACGGAAATAACGAGTGGCGACGAAACGAGAGGATGTGGGAAGTCGACGATGAGTTATCGCGGTAAATGGATTTAATGGATCTAATGGATTTGTTCGGGGAACAGAGGCCACGAAGAAATACTCACGTAATACTGGTGGTGCAGTGACATTTCCTCGTCTTTCTTTCCCTTCTTCTTCTCCTCGAGGTCGTCCCTTATTTCCTTTTATCTCTTTCTCTTTATTTTTCTCTTTCAATCTTATTATCTCTTCTCTCCTACCTCCGGATGTTTACAAGTCGTTTCTAAAGGACACTCGCAGGATCGTAAGTGCTACGTCTACAGTACCAGGAATACCTCTACGTACCTATGTAATATGTGCCACACCATTCGCTTATACACGTGGGTCGGTAGGTACCCTGCGACTACCGAGTCCGCACAGCATTTGCTCTCTGCTTCTCACTGTTTGTTTTCTTCTCCATACTGTTTCATTCATTTCTATCATCCGTTTTTCCCTCTTTCATACTTCCATTAGTCAGTAGCGTAGCCTGGGAACGTAGATGACTTAAGTAGGTAGGTGGGTAGGTAGGTACGGGTATAAGTTGTGTACACAAAGTACAGGAAATGGAATTCTTGAAAATGTGGTTTTTAATTCCAACGCATAAAATCACGTATTGTCCAGATTATTCTTATGAGTTAATACTGTAGAAATATCACCGTTTTCTATCTTCTTTCTTCAACACTTCTGGGTTATTATTGTCAAGTTATTATATTATCACGTTAGTTTTACAATTCGAATCATAGGCAGTAGTTATTCCTTGTTGCCGTCAACCTGTTCGTTGATTAATTTTCATAAAAAATTACGGTTAAATATGTGAAACAAAATTTTTTAATCCTTCGATATAAATTATCGTTAATATTACATATCATTATTCACTGCCATTACACGGTTAATTATTTTCCTGGAATTATAAGACGAAGCATCTTCTTTCACACTTTTCATCCAGGTATTTCATTTCTGAGAAAGATATTACCTACAGCTGCAGCAATTTTACTAATGTCACACTGTACCACGGAACCTGCATTAAAATTAAAAATGTTTTATTATAATTGCTGCCCTACGTTATCGTCCTCGTTCTCGTAAATATACGTGCATGCATCCTACATCTTCACTTGCTACCGAAGGCCTATTATCCGTATACCTTTTGCGCTGCACTTTCACGGAATTATTCGTTACTTTTATTTTTGTTTTTTTTTACTTTTTTTTTTTGTATTAAAGCGAGTATTTGTTGGTTTCGGTTTCCTTTTTTTCAATAATTTCAATCTTTTACGTAAAATACACGTCACAGGTTAGTCCCACACGTTTACTCTTCATCTTTGAGCTTTGAAACGATATCCCGACTTAGGTATTGATAATTTATGCCAGGTTGTCAAAGTAGACAGGAGAATCTTGCCACTTGTAGGATCTTAGTTAAAAGTGGTCAAGTTTTTAGCGGGAAAACTGTGTGAACATGTACACGGTTCACCTCCGCAAAGCCTATTACCATTTTGATAACAGTCGCTGGTATTCTAAGTCCCACGCCATTTGAAATGAAAAACTTTTAACGAAACATCGGTGTTACTTATTTTGGCGAAAAACCACCACTCCGCGGTTCTTTCCCCACCACTAATTAGCGGAGTGGTTTTTCCGACGAGTTTTTTGTTTTTTTTTCCCTTCTTTCTTCTCAGGCGCGAATTAACGCTGATCGATTGATTAAACCCTGAAAAAGTTCGTCGTTGATTCGCTTGATCGAAACGGTATAGCGATAAAAGAAAAAAAAAAAATGTCCACTCTACGTCGTTGCAGGCAAGAAACTAGGAATCCATTCGAATGGGTCATTCGGTCACGGCTGCGAGGATTCTAAGTATAAACCAATTGTTAAGGAGATAAAGAAGCACGTAGGAATTCTCATCTGTGTATAGAAAACAGTTCCAGAGGTATTTTTTTCATTGGAATCGAGGAAACGCGATTCTTCGGCCCCTCTTTTGTCGTATGAACCTCAATTGTCAATTCTCATTCGCCATTTGTTGGTTTCTTTGTTATTTCTTGTTTCGTTTCGATATCTCACGCTGTTCAGTGCCGTACTCAGCTATCATCGAACTCTCCAGCTGATGATAGGCGAATAAAGAGGTCAAACCTTACACAGACGTCGTATAGAATCGCTCGATTGTCTCATTGCGAGACAATCACAATGTTCAACGGAATATTGTAACGATACCTATCTGTTTACCGTGTCTCTTTTCAGTCGATACGATGCAATCGTATACCGTGTCCTGCACATTCAAGAACAATTATTATCGTTTCATTTAAACCGATCCGCTAGAACGAGTTCCTATGGAAAAACTACACAGTGTGCGGTATGCGATGAGATAATTTGTCGCGATAGGTAATTGAGCGTTGATTAATATAATTCACGTTTTATTGCGATAAAAATATTCAACAAAAATGCATGACTGCATGCGGTGAAAAACATTGAATGGTTTTTAAACACGCTCGGAATGTTGCACCGTCGTAATTGAGACGTATCGATCGTTCGTTGGACCGCGGAGCTTAAGTCCTCGATCCAGTCGATTTCATTATGGTTGAATAGTTGGGTGATTATCCGACAGCGCGTTTCTTGAACATTAATTGCCCGGTTACAATGTACTTGATCTCTTTAAAATATCGAGGTAGTTTTGTCCAGGAATTTTCATTATTTTATGATAATATATCGAAAAGGTGAAGCTGTAACGTCAAGTTTTACGATTTTCTATTCCATTTGTTTTTTCACGAGTTTTACAATTTTCAATCACCAATTTTCAATCCGTGTAATTCCGTCGGTGGAGTATAGCTATCGATCGATCGTTGCAATGTCGAGTGGGCTGAAACTGACGGGTTTTACCTACTCGTGCAGAATTCTGCGGCGCACGTTAATTACAAATCATTTAATAATCTGAATCGCGTGGGGTGTTGTCGATCATTTCATACCCGCGATGTTTTCAACCTCTAAGGGCGGGTATACTTCTTTTTTTTATTTAATTTTTGCCACGATTGCGAAATTCAGAGTCGTATTATTCTCTCGAAAGTAACCGCGCCGCGTTACGCTGCAGACTGTGTTTACTTTGAGGGTGAGTGAGGAAGTTGAAAAGCGTGAAAAAAACGCGAAGATTAAAAAAGCCGCTCTCGAAAACTTGTCTTTCGCAAGAAAAAATCCACCGACAAATAAAGTCGAGAACAAAAATCAAGTATAGCCGATTATTCGCTGAACTTCGAGACAATTCTAGAAAAACTTTTTTCCCAATCATGAGGCTGAGAGGTTCTTCGAACGAAATTCGTACCCCCGAATTACCCGCAGAAATCACGCCCAGTATGATTCATAACGGGGCAAAAAATAACACGTGAAATCAAAGGACTAAATTACCGCACTTCTAGATACGTGCATGGTAGGTATTTACGCGTTTATGATGCGTGAGGTTGATTCGTGCATAAGGGTAATAATTACACGCTATCCCATCAGCGTTTTATACTATTTAACGCTAGACTGACCGCTAATTATTTCCACGCTAAAAACTTTGTAATAATGAATGACCGGTCGATTCTAGGATTCGATATCGACGCTTGCAATTTTCGTCGGTTCCGGATTCCGAATGGGTATAAAGTAGTCAGATTCTTGGAGCTGGTTTGAAATGATTGGGCAAATAACTACATTGCGAATTCTGTACATGAAACGAAGAACTGCAGGGCTCCGTTTATAGCCACGATTTACTACAAGCATAAATTATCGCGGTGGATGTTGAACTCGGGCGATTGTCTCGTTTGACATTTAAATCTGAATAAGTTGGGTGCAATAATTCTAGAGATAGAAGTAAACGTTCTTCCGGGTGTATTTTATATCTATCGACTTAAACTTTCCTTTCCCATTGTATCATAGCGTTACGCAAATAGTCGAGAGTCGTGTTCCGTCGTAGCAGGTTATTCCTGGCGAGTATCAAGTACGCGAATCGCATTAGTTGATTAAAATTCGTTTTTTTTAATTTATTTCTTCTTCTCTTTTCTTTTCTTTATTTTGCGTCAGCTGCAAAATAAATCGAATTCACAACCGCAACGCGCTCGGACCTAGCGCCCACAATTGACGAGGGTCGAGGAGCGGAAATTACTATGGATATTAAACTCGCATTGTCTCGGTTGACATTTAAATCGGGATAAATTACACGCAATGCACAAGAGGTAATCATTCCTCTCTATTCCTTTGAAATTTTTTTCTCTTCACTTTTCTCTTTCTGTCGTTTTTACTATCGATTCTCGTCGCCTCTCGCGGACAGCCGATTATTCAAACTTTGGATCGACTCGGTTTACATAAAACAGACCAAAAACGTGATCAGATTATCAAATACCACTTCATCAATTTTTCACAATTTTTAAATTCGCCAGAAAATTCTCTCGTTTGAAATGCAAAATTGATACTAAAGCGACAATCGAACAAAAATTTGTTTCCGATCGAAGACAAGAGTCGATTTTTCTTCTCTAACTCATAATTCCTCTTTCCCGGCCAATAAATTACCGTCAGTAAATAATTGGGGGTCATTTATTCGGTTATCGATTGCTGATGAACTTCCGAACAGATATATCAATCGCAAAAATAAGTATAACTGAAATATATTGTTTGAACTCGTTTTAAATATGGATCAAGTCCACGACCGCAGTGCACTGGCTTCGTGCCCACGATTCACAACGGGTACACAAATTACATACTACTACGTACGTACGGGTTTCAAACTCGCATTGTCTAAGTCGACATTTAAATCGGAATAAATTATACGCAGTTCACTCCGCCAGCGACACGCTTATTGTTAGTCTCTACTCTCTCAAATAAATTACGCCTCTTGTCTACCGCAACTGAACCCTTAAACATACTTCCAGGCTCCGGTATTTCAACCGAAGTAAACCCAAAACTTGACGCGTTTACGTCAAGTGTCGATCGCTGGTTCCTACCTGAGTAGCAAAACAACCAAATGAGATCCTCATCAAATCTTTAAAAAACGAAGAAGACAAATTGCTTATCAAAAAACACAAAAACCGCGCCATGACCCATTCGAATACGCATTCTCATCCATCGCGATTTCTCTCCCTGTACTAATTTAGCTAAATTTTCAAACGGCGTGCGAGGGGATGTTTCTCTAGCAAACGTGACCCGAAAACTGAATCAAAAATCCTAGCTTTCGCCATGACTGGTTAAACTCTGGTTAAGGTCAGGCTATATTCTAGGGCAAAATTGAGTAAGGGTAGGGTAGGGCAAAGTAAGGCAACCGACCGAGGGCTGTTACAAGCAGCAGCAGCTGAGAGGGGGCCCGGGTTTCCCCCACGCAGATTCGCGGCCGACTGAACTACCCCGGCGACGAGGTGGACCGCTCCGTCGGCAGCGCGGTGTAGGCAATGCGCTAGCCTGCGCAAAACTACCCCTCGGTAGAAATGGGTGTGCGGGTGCGGGTGCTGAGCCACTACAAGGTCCACAGCGACGGCGTAGTCGTTGTTCTTGTACCAGTGCTATCGGTTAGACTTATATATCAGGGGATAGTGGTAGTGACAGCATTGGTACCGATGGTGGTAGGTAGGAAGGAAGGAAGGAAGGAAGGAAGGTAGATAGGTATAAGGTAAACACTAGCAGGGGTTGTTGGATAAAGTGGGGGAAGAGGTTTGCGCGATGGAGAAAAATACATCTGTGCATGGGTTGGCTGCATCAGGGAGGAATGAGCGCGCGGATTCATCCGAAGGTACCGCCACGAGCTTAGCTTATCGTTAGCCTAGGTTAGTTAGAGAGGATTATGGTATACGGCTCGTGGCGTATGGGGGAAAAAAGTGTTGAATAAATTTTGGTTGAATCAAGGTAGTAGGTAGGTATATAATTTGGCATTGGTATACGTATCGTTGAGTCGGTTTCGAAAGCGTTGAAAATAAATAAATAAATAAATAAATAAATAAGGGTGGAAGATATTGGCGCGCGTTTGTATACAGGAGATCGCGTTTTGCCGCTGCTTTTATTTTCTTTTCTTTTTCTTCATACGCAAATTGCGAACCTTCGATTCAGGAGGCTTTTATTCAGATATTTGGTAGACACATACGTATATATGTATACAGGGGAAAGAACGTTGAACAATTTATCCCAGACTATGGGAATCACTGAGAGAGAGAGGAAAGATATGGTAAAATAAACTGGAAAGTCTGTTGCAGTCAGATTCTTCGATGTGTCTATACGATATCTCATAGACCTCAATCTGTTTTCAGATCGTTAAGAAACGTACGTCTCAAAAAATGTGCGGGTGTACTCCGTTACTCGGCAATCGTTTTGTCATGGAATTTACTGATTAATTTCATCGTAATTCTGTACGAAATTTTGTTCAAATTAATACAACGATTATCGAGCTATATCAGAATGAAATTTCCAACTGTTGACCCTCCGATACTTGAATTCCAAATTGAGCAATATTTGGTCACAAGGTTCGGTGCCTCAAGAAGTAATATCAACGAAACAAATTTCATCTGAATCTCACGAACGGTTATCGAGACATCTAATACTTCTTCAAAATGACATTTTAACCTCCCCTTCCCTGACCCTTCGACCGATTTTTATTAAATTCAATACCCGATCGACAAATCGTTCGATGTATTCCCGGGCCGAATTTTGTTAAGATCGATCGGCTTGTTAGAAAGTTATTTCATGGCCAAAGTAAATAATTTGTAACTGTTCTGTTCCCAAAAAATGATTGGAAATAAATGAAATACACATTTTGGATCATATATTTTTTCCCCATTTTCATATCTATTATAGCTATGGTTTAATGTATACCCGTGCGTGGTTTGGCTTTTTTTTTTCTTTCACCCTCTAAAGCGAGGAGTTATTTATATAGGAATTTATTAAAGTTTGACGGGTGACTGGCGTCGAATCGTCCCTTCGTCCATCAGTCCGTCCTCCTGAGGGCGTCGTCGCTTTTTTATATTATTATTTTTTTTACATTTTTTTACATTTTTTATAACTCGCCTTCGACGAGGGCCATGAATACGAATTAAATTACACGACAATAAAATCTCATTTTAAACCCCGCTTATAGGTACCACCTATGTATTTGCGGTCGTGTTCCGCATTGGGGGTTTGTCTTCAATTCAAAACTTCCCTCGGTCATATACGATAAACATACGAAAAGTTCACAATGCAATGCTCTCTGCCCTTCGATATCCCCCTCGTACACGAGCAGCTTGGACTAGTTGAAAACTATCCACTTATTCGATACAGTAAAAAAGAGAAAAAAAAATTAGGGGTGGAAAGTAAGGGTGAATAATAAATACAGGGACTTACCGCCCCAATGCGGTTTTTGACAGTTGTATATATCTTTTTTATTTCACTCCAATTGAATTGATACGACCTTTTAGCCCTTCGCACACCCTTTCGACCACCCTTTCCAAACTCTATACGAATAAATATGGCGCGTGTTCGCAGATATACGCGTATAATGTAGCTTTCAATTTTTGTTCTTTCTGACAATCGTCCAATTTTCCGGGCTGTTTAAGGCTCGATAGCTTTCGGCTACTGTTCGCAGTCTTGAACTCCTGAATTTACCGCAATTTTCTGATAGATGTCTTCCTGTAACAACGTGTAATGACATACCGATGAATAAGGGTGGCTGCTTCGTCCGGAGAAGAACGCTGCAGCGCATTGAAAAGCTATAGGTATATATATTTGCGGAAGTGCAGATTTGAACCCTGCGATTGTCTGCCGTCTCTGGCAAGGAAATTGGCACGGCTTCAAATCTTGTGTATCCATTTTCTTCTTCTAACACACACATACATCTACACATATTTCTTTTTTTCATTTACTTTCTAATTTTTTTCCTTTTTTCCTTATTTTTTTTTTATTATTTTTTTGGTTTTATTCTGAAATGCAACCGCTTGGTATTATAAACTCCTAGAGAGTGGATAGTCGCGTGCGGGTGGGTAGGTAGCAGCTGGAACTTTTAATAAAGCGATCGCAAATCTCTTCGGATAGGAAATTCTCCCTCAAACCTTCGCGTCCGGAAGACCCCTGATGTTCGAGACTCCCCGGATCTTGACTAGCCCGCGGCTTCCGGAACCCCAAAACACGATGGTGAACCGTATAATAATATTATTATAACCCGCGAAGAGTTATTCCCGCAAATAGTTATCGAACTCTATTGTTATATTGGATTATACGTTAACGGTCCAACGACCTCGGCACGATCAATTTATTCCGTACTTCAAAGATACTGAAATTCACTGGATGTCGCGAAGATTTTTTGAAAAGACCGTTGAAACTCGATATCCGTATTCGCGTTTCATTTTCCTCACCGGAATTAGTCAGATTCTGTATGAAAATGAAAGAAAAACCGTATTCGGGGATTAATTCAGAACGATAAAAGTCGCGTGTCCCATCCCACCGCACTTTGAAAATGCATTTGCTTTATAGCTTAGCGTACGTCTCGCCGCAAGGATGAATGAACGAAATCTCATACGCGGCCCGCTTCTTTGAACCAGAGTTTAAATATAATTTTGTAAAAGGCTTGAAGCGCACACGGAATGAAAGAGTCTGGACGGTCTCGGATGCAGCGTGTTTCTTCTCGCCGTCAGACCAGTCACCAGACATGCTTTCCTTGGCTCTAAACTCCACGGGGGATCGGAATAAAGAAAGACACGCTCCTCAGACATTCCTACACACCTTTTTCCTCAGGTGTCATCGGCGAGAGTTCGAGATATCAGCCCCTGCGGCGTGTCATCTGACCGATTTCAAAATTCACAGTTTCAATCGCCACTCTGAAATCCCCGGCTCGTCTACACATTCCGATTTACTCAATCTCTCAAACTAGATCAGAATTTTCATTCCGGTGTATCAGCTCGCGCTCGTTCACTCAGACCCAAGCGATTCGCCTCTAATTGTGAGATAAGAGAGTGGTACCTATTTATGAAAAATGGCTATATTATCTGAAGTTATTCGGTGGCAGGTCAGAGAGTAGTGCGATGGTGAAAACAGGGGCTTCTTGGTGGGGATGAGGATAGTGTGTTGTAGGTATCGACTCGAGACCAGGGGGCCAGGGTACATCGTCAGTAACTCATTAAGACAGCAAATCGCTTGGGCAGGCCTTCTGGTGCTCGGGTCGATAGCACAGACTCGTACCTTGGCTACGTGTTATCGGAATCTTATTATGGTGTGGTGTGGGTGGTAGGCCGAGGGTTGTTGAGGGAAAAATGAGGGGAAGAGGGACTGTGGACGTGCCGGTAACGTAAGTAAGTATATCGAGACAGAGTTCTCCAAAAATACGACCTAAAAATACGTCTGCCGCTGTAGCAGGTCGTCGTCCACATGAAAACAGTCTGCGTGGTTTAAAGAGGAATGAAAAAGGACGAAGAAAAAACATTGTAAGAATCTTTTAGAAAAAGGAAACACATGAAATAGGTATACACGTAGCATATGTGATCTTTGAGGTCTTCCATTCGCCCGTGCGAATTCTTCGTTTCTTTAAACTTTCCCGGAATTCAGTCTGATTCGAGTATTTCTGAAACGCGTCCCCGCCGAAGGTTTCCTAATCCGCGATCCTCTATCTGACCTGCAGGTTTTAACTCCTTAGATAGGATTTCTTCGCCCCTTATAGAATTCGTTTTTATTTTTTATTTTTTTGTTTTCTTTTTCAACAGATCGTCTTTTTTTTTACGGTCCTTGTTTTATTTTTCCCCCACATATATATTTCCCATGCCTAATTCATTCTCGCATTCTTTTCCTCACTGGTACTAATCTCCTCTACGGGGGGAACTCAGCGTCTTTTACGTATCCAAGATCTTTTAACCGACTGACGCTTTTACGATCTCATCTCAGTTAGGCGACAGACTAAACCGAAGTGTGTTTTACAAAACGACGAACGGACAGCATACAAGAACCGCTGTAAACACTTTCTGACCCAAAGTGCAACCGTTATACAAATTTATTTTGAGACCTGCACTAGGTAGGCAGTTTGAACAACGATATAATCATCATTGATCAATTTTAATTTAATGTTATGTCGTCGTGTTTACTATCCACGTGCTATAACGTATCATCGACGGTATACTGCTCTAACTCGTAGCAAGTATATATGGCAGTTTGTACAGTAATGGGCTTTGCTATTGCTTACCGGATTTACTGCACCACGCGTGGAGGAGCTTTGGGTACGTTTCAATCTACTGTGTCTCTCAGGATTCTGGATCGACGAAATACTTCACCAACCACGATTTAGTCGAGAGATTATGCTCCGTGCCTCACCTCGAATTCTTACTTTTCAATAATTTCACTTCAGATTGGAAAGAGAATCGAAATATCGATTGTGATTTTTTGCATCTATATTATTAATTACGAACGGATTGAGTTTTATCTATAAATAACGTAGTGGGCTGAGTTATTCCATGCTTGACCATTCATTAATAATGCTGCATTGCGCTAAGGCGCGCATTGTAATCCCTGCTGGGTTCGTAACGTAAGCCGGTGATTTAGCGCGTAATTGCTTAAGGTACTTGTTCCACGCTGTCGTATGTATACATGGTTCTACAAAGGCTAAGGTATGCAATCGCGGGGGAAAAGTGAGAAGCAGAATGGTAGAAGCTCCACGCTTCATTTGGATATATTATTATATACGTACGAATTGGATACGAACTCGAAGCCAATCTCAAAGTCAAAGTCAAAGGCAGAGACGAAGTTTGATGTCAAACTGCAAGTTACACATGGAAATAAAATAATGTCGTCGAGGTCTAACCGCGAGCATATGGTTGGTTTCGTCGTGTTTGCTTCTGGCCAACTAAAACGTAACAGTTTTAGTCCCGAGTCACGTACCACGTAGATTGAAATAAATATGAAAAAAAGAAAAGGGAAAAGGTTTTTCTATATTCCAGAACGTGGTATATACCTGTACAGAGCGTGAGCGACTCTCATGGGTTGTTTAATTGTGAAAAGCAATTGTTTCGACGTTTGGGTTTCGTGCGGCACACAAGTACCAAACGACAGGAAAGCCTCGGTTCTGTAGGGTCGACGTAATGGTGCATGAGTTATTCGCGTTTTACGCATGAAAAACCGAGGGTCAGCTTTAGCCAGAAAAGTCGACTTCAATTCCGAGCGCTTATACATTTTAAATTTCTTCTTTTCAATCTCCGAATTCTTTATCCAAAAGGCAGGGGACATTTCGACCGGATTTATGCACGGCGAATGACATAGACATTGTTCAAGTTTCCAACGAGACAAATCATTCTTCCCAAAAATTGGCAATCCCCGAAACTTTGATCGGGAAGAGTGTTAGACTAGGTCTATCGAAATGCCGCTAATATCTGTATACTTACCTAGAATATACACATCAGTATTATACTGTAAAGGCTCTAGCTCTACGTCGTTTCATGTCGTAAATTTTCATTGAGGAGGATTTCTCTAGGCTCCGAACACTAAATCAAAATTTTGATTCGGAGACTCCTGAGCTACGAGGACGACGAGTGGTGTGAATAATGGATAATCATGATTCGAAATTCAAATCTAGCAATTACCGGTGCGATGATCGGCGCGCATGATCGCTTCTCTTTAATACATAAACATCGTGGGTACGAGATCTGATATTTCGATAGGCCCACGTAGAGATCGGGTCTTTACGTGCGTGGGTCTCATGCCATAATTCAATTTCCTAAATTGTTGTTATTAAAATCGGAAAAAAATAGGGTGAAGGAAAAAATTACACGCGGAAGAACCTAGAATTAAGGGTTATAAAACTGTCCGCGTCTCGCCCTCGAGACATGTAATTAAGGATTTTGTCATTTGATGCAAGCTCGCTTTATATACCGACGTAATACATATACCTATGTATAAATATATGAATACCCTTTAGCTTTAGGTACGAACTCGCGAATCTCACGTTATGACTCTCTCTCTCTCTCTCCTTACGCATAAATAATTCATACCACGAGCTACCTGCGCATACTGAGCTCTGCCCCACGTTTTCGTTCACTATATCCGTACGTACTCGTGCGTTTATGTGTATGTAACGTATATGTGCACGTAGGTGGGTTACACCGCACCCCAACGCCACCCGCTATTAGGCAGAAGGGGCTTATGAATATTCAGGGTATTTCGCACGTTGTTCGTTTATCCCTGCACCGAGTAGGTAGGTATAACCCTGAAGTCCAAAGCCATAGGCCGCACCGCATCCGTGGTGTGTATACCCTAATACCTGCATTAAATGAATGGGATTACCTACCTCTCATCTAATTTACTTTATTGCGCCGGCCGTAGGCCCGTCATCTATGATCAGTTCCGGTTTTTGAACTTTTCGCATCTCTGCAAATCTCCTCTACGATTAAGGAGACGATTCGCTGCGGAGATCTACGGCGTAGGTATAATCGAGGCTGAATATATCCTCGTCAAGAAAAAGCGGAGTTGTTGAGAAAAGGAAGAAGTTAAACCGTGGAATTGTAATGGAGGCCCGCTGTGCGTCTTACGAATGATATCGTGTCTCGCGATTTGGCATAAGGCAAATGTGCGTCTACCAACTTCCATGTTTCGTCGAATTGTACCATTGCACAGCTGGTATTAACCGGGAAACTGAACTTGCGATTAAGTTAAACTTCGCGGTGAGAAGTTTCGCGAAGTTCTGGAATAGTCAAAGCCGACTTCGAAGAGTTGTCGTTGACTTGTATCTCGCAGGTATACGCCTTGGTATACGCGGCTTACCCTCAGTACTCCAAGATCCAGAAACCATTGCGAACGTCTTGTGTGTTGTAAGTTTGAATCGGTATATAGGCAATCGGCGATACTGGTAATTTCGAGTATAGTAAAAGAAAAGGTAAAGATGTCTTGCTTAAAGTTTTTTTACAAGAAATCTCCGAGGAAAAGTGCGGGGAGCGATAAAAGCACTCAGCGAACTGAATTAAAATATACTTTGCAATTAGCGGAGATATGTAAGTAGATAATTAGGTTTAAGGATCCAATTGCCATTTTCAGGATCCCCCAGAACGGTCCACGTGCTTCATAACTCCGAACAGCCAGCTTCCGTCTTCGCTGTATTAGAGTCTGGTACCAAAGTGGTTCCTCTCATCGCCGACGGTCTCTTTGACCTTCTGATGCTCAAGATGACCAGCATTTACACCAGCAAAAAGCAGACCAAAGTCGAGGCCAAGGGGCCCAGATTTGAAATTGGCGATTTTTGCGTCAAGCTTGGAAGTGTCACCATGAGCCAAAATTTCAAGGGTGTACTTGTCGAGGTATTTATATAAATTATTTATATAAATTTGAACAACGGTTGAGGGGTGTTACGCCAAAGCCGGCCAAGTGTCGGGACCAGAATTTTTCAGAAGAGCAAAGAAACTTGGCCATTCTTTCGATTCCCAACGAATTCTGTTATATAAATTCATCAGTATAGTACAGCGTATGCTTAATTGGAGGCCATATTACTGAAGGCGGAAAAGTTACTTCAAATTTGAAAATTAAATTTGTTAAAGTAAGAAAAACCGAAACTTTATCAAAGTCCACTGGCCAATAAAGAGACTTCAAAAGTACCTGAATTAACTAATGCATCCCCGAAAATCTTCTCCGTTGAATGCTGAACAGTGTCGAGTAGTAAGAGAGTGCAAAAATATTATATCATCGATAAAAAGTACACGAAGATAGCGTTGCTTCGGTCTTCTACTAAAATATGTGTGGGAATATCTGAAACATGCCTAGATAAACCTGAAATGAAATGCAATTCTGAAAAAAGTGGGCTTAGCTGGTCTCAGCTAACACCCTTCAATTATGCAACCGTATGATACATCGTATTTTGATTTCCGTTTTCTTATTTATTTTTTTTTTTGGAATTCAATCTTCACGTCAATATCTTGTGAAAATTTATTTTCGCAGTGTTTACGCATGTATACCTTCAGGCACGTGTTACAGGATGATAAAGAGAGAGAGAGCGAGAGAAAGAGAGGGGCGAGAAAAGTAGGGAGGTCCGATTTGCAAAGTGAAGTGATTTCACGGGGCTTCGCTACTTTGTTTACATAGAAGCCGTGAATCTTTTACTTTTTACTTCTCTCTTTTTTTTTTTTGTTGTTTTTTTTCTTCTTCTTCCTTTCTTTTTCCTTCCCTCCACCTCTGTTGGCGTTGATTGCTTTCTTGTCCCGCTTCGTTTTCCTGCCAATACCATCTTACATTAGTATTCAACTCGCAATTCCTTCGCGAACGCAGGACAAGGACGAACCAACGAACGACTCGAATGGCAACGAGTCTAACGAGAACCCAAAGTCGATTGCTATGACGGTTCTAAGCTTCTTCTATCGCCACAGGATCAGAGGTAGCTTTTGAAACACGTATAATGAGTCCACATTTGATTATCGATACCTAATTAGGTATAATAATTATCGAAACGATAAAAAGAACACAATTCTTGGGGATTAGGGGTCTGTGAAATTTACGAGCAATTCTGAAAAAGGGTTACTTTTATTTATATTTTATTCATTACATTGAAAAACTATTTACGAATGTTATACGAATTGAATTCCCGCAGGGAAAGATTTAAACGTCATCTATAGTGAAGTACGATTTAACTGTGTTTTGTACGAAACTGGAAAAGCTCGCAATCGGATGATTAAAGTGAAACCACGTTCCGTTCTCATATCTCGTTCCAAGCTTATTGATACAGCAATAATTTTTTACAAGAACAAGAGTCTCCCGATTCGAGACAAAAAAATGCAATTAGAATAATTAAAAGCTTAATACCTTGCTGCTTCCATTTCACAGAATTAATATACCATCTATGTAGGTACAATGGCGAGATTATTGTTCATCAAAGAATATTTATTCGTTGGTAATTAAAAGCTCCCTGTGTTATATCAATTAATTAACCATATTTCGCGTACATACGAAATTTATTTACATACCTACATATCTGAACGAATTTCACTTCCATTAGTATTCCTCAAACGATTAAATCCCCTACAGCCGCGCATCCCTCGCTAGAGACTGTTTTTCGAACTTTGATCTTAAATTTAACCGAGTAGCAGTTGGTTGCCTTCATCCAACTAATTACACTCTCTCTACAGTCTTGAATTATTATTTCCATTAGAAAAGTTTACCCACCGAATTTTCTACAGTCTAAAACAATTGATCCCGTTAAACTTAAACGATTAATAAATTAATAAATTCTACCACTCTCGATCCATAAAAACGAAGAAAAAATAATAATCACATTTCTAACTCTAATAATTGATCAGTAAATCGTGAATAACAAAATTATCACGAATGTTGAAATTCCAAGTAGTTGAATTCTTTATGGAATGAAAAACTTCTCACCGTTTCGGAGCTTTAAATAATTTCTTAAACGACAGAACTGCTTCAGGGAAGCTAGAAATGGTGTATAAATCGATAATTAGAGTAAAACGATCCTCCTAGATTTTCGTATACCTACGTATTCCATGAAAGAAAGGTGGCTATATGTTTCTATAGACTTTTGGAGTAAGTATACCCTACATATACGTATCACATAAGTGTATGAGTAAGTAGTAAGTACCTGCAGAGGGTTGGGTGGGGTTTTTCGGTATCTAAGATAACTATACGTTACCAATCGATCGGCAACTTTGCCGGATACTTGTAGGGTGGTGGCACCGTATGTCATAGGTGTTGTATGTATCGCCTAGTTCGAACGACAAATCCTCCTATACATATACGTATACGCTACCTAACAAGTCATGTACGTATGTTATAGCATCTGCCAGGTAAGTAACTAGAAGTTTTAACAGACGTGCGAAGTTAGGCTCGATTATAACCGGATTTCGGATACAGAACTTGTTCCTAAATCGAATCACTACACGCTTTAGAAACTGAGAAAATAAAAAGCCTTCGATCTCTCGAAAATTTAGGGTGATTAAAAGTAACGGATAAAAGAAATCAGCTGATATTCGATCCTGCAGATTCCAAACGTGTTCGTATCGTCGCGAATTTCGAGGACAGATTATCAAATCGTTAATAAAATTGGGAATACTTTCATATCTCTTAGCCTCCGGGTGTGAAAATGAGTTGATACGTACCTGACCGTGAAACTGTATGACCGTAGAGATAGGTATATAGGTTGGTATTACATCCCCGCTTACCTTCCAGTGTTAAAGTACACGGGTAGTACTGCACATGCATGTGAGCAGTCCCATACCTGAATCTATGTAGGCGTACGTAGTGAGGTATGTGTATATTTATGTGTATATACAACGTGCAGATACCTACATGCATATAGGTAGGTACATATAAGCCCTGGGGACATCGTTACAATTTGTCGCTTTCCAATCCACCCTCAACTAGGAACGTTCGTTCTATAAGTACGAAACATGTTTGTCAGTGCACCGGAACCTGGGGGTACAGGGTGCTTCATTCAGAAGTTTGGATTGACAGGAAGGGTATAACGAGTCGTTAATTAAATTATTTTTTCCGCGGATCTAATAGAGTCTAGAATTTATTACCGGACTGAAGTATGTTCGGATATGACGCAGATTAAAACGGGGCGAGAGTTTCCCTCCTACAGTTTTTTCTTTACACTTTGTTATATTTTCGTTTACCGCTTTAGTACAGATAACGTTTCTGGTTTCTTCATCTAGAGCAGATGATCAAGTTCAACCTAACCCAACCGAAAATAACCGAACCTACTGCTAAAGGATAAAGGAAGGAAGGAAGGTTGCGGGTTTAGGGAAGCTGTTTTCTTTGAGGGAAAGAAACAGCAGGCATAGTAAAACCTTGCCAGATTTCGGCTGAATATGGGGGTGAAGTGAATTATTTGTTGAGGAGTTGTTATTCAGGGAAAGCTTTCATGCCGACGAATTCCCTACTTCCGTTATTTTTTTCTTCTCTCGTTTTTCGTTTCTACATTTTAGTTCTTTTTGTTTTTTTTTACCTTTTTTTCACGATACTGCAGCAGTAACGACGAGCGATAAACTATAATTAACTAATCTCATCTCATTGCACATGAATTCTATAACTTTTGACAAAATCAGCCCGAAATGTTTCGGGACTTTGAAAATTTCAAACTTATACGTAAACAAAAAAAAAAAAAAATGTGCGGGAAGCAAATCCCTTATGCCTTTTCTGAGATATTCTTGATTTTTTATGCCTGCTCGTATCTTACTTGCTCGCTTTTGTTATCCGCGCTAAGACTTTAGCGGAATCGAGGCGTATACGGTTCCTTCGGGTTAAAGTGGCAAGGAGAATGCTTCTCGCGCTTGTATAATAAATCCTTTGGGAATCGAGCCGGTTTAAGGTCTTGAACAAAAAAAAAAAGAAGAAAAAAAGAAAATTCAACCTTCTCTAATCCGGAAAGTTTTTCACCGTAAAAAGTTGAGTGCTCACGCAGTAGCGCTCTTAATCAATCCGGATTAAATTCGTCGCTTTGTTTCTCTTCGCCAACGCGTTTCCTGCAATCCGCCGTCCCCGCGAATCGCAAAAATTAAGCTTACTTTCGCGCGTTATGAATCCTTGAATATTATTTTTAGATAGACATCATCGAGCCAGTTTTATAACGAAGTCAATTTTATTTTTAAAACTCAGTTCGAAATTCCAAGCCAACCATCTACTAAGATTTTCATTATTATTTTTATTATTCAACCCGATTTCCATCCGGGAAGTATAAATCTGGTATGAATCTGGTTTTTGAAAACTTCGCTGCATTTTAAATCGAGTGAAATCAGTTTGTCTTCTTTTTTTTTTTTGAGCTTGTACCTCGTTTATCGCAGATTCCTAGTGGACCGCGTTGAGCGCCGTGACGCCGGCGCTGCGAAAGCAGCCTTTTTATTAATATTGCTCTCGGTTGGCTGCCGTCAAGCATGCGGGGAGGAGGATTTGATACACCGAACTACGTTCAAAGAATTTCTAATAACTTCCAGTAAACAGAATTTATGTCACAGACTCCTGCAGGATTTTTCCGACCCAGCAGCAGGTTCGTCAGAGATTCTTGTCTATCGTGGCATCGGCGAAAGTTTTCCTCTATGTTTGAGAAATCGTTTCACCAAAGTTTCAGATCGATCTCATTTTTTTTCATTTACAAAAATTTCATTTGTTAAATATCTTTGATATTTATTTTCAGTTTTTCGTTTGAATCACTATAGACCGGGATCACAATGGTTAAAAAAACAACCTACTTCATGTCTCGTAAGTGTCGTGTTAGTCTCTGCAGATATAAATGGAAATGAAAATGAAAATGAGTGGAATAAAAGGTTTTGGTAGAAAAAAGCAGAGTATGGGTATACCTATACAATAGCTTTGTGTCATCCAGTGCGGAATTTGCAAAGTAACGTATAGGCTTCCCCGCACAATGCCGCTAAATTTTATAATTCCAGTCTCCATGAAGAAATCTCATTATCTCCCGTGTCTCCCCACTTTCTTGTTTCCATATTTTCGTTCCCCCGGTGATTTTCGCCGACAGAAAATCTAGAGGGGATGAAGTGGTAAATGGTAGGACTGGGGATACGAGGCTTGGGGTCGGGTCGATATATATATTTATATATTTCATCTACATAGGTATATGAACAGCACGGCAAAAAAAGAAAAAAGAAAAAAAAAAGAAAAGAGACAAAAATAAAAAAGAGAAAGGGACCGGGCTGCAGATTTTCACTGCCTAGGAATTTTTGCAACCACACAGAATACATGAGAATACGAAGAAAAAAAAATTATGAATTTTTCAAGACAGTCAAAAGGTTTTATCTGAGGTTTGAAATGATATTTTTATTCATCGTGAATCGTATAAGGCTGTATAGAAAATTTGCCTCGCGATTACATAATATCAGTGCGAAAAGTTTAAAGCGGAGGAAAAAATTCCGGAGACCCTTGCAGGCTTGATTTTTTTTTTTTTTTGTTTATTTCCGCGAGGATCGAGTCAACGAGACAATGCGAGGGGAGAGCGAACAAATAATTTGGGAAATGCCAACAGAAATGAAATTTTTTATTTTATTTTAATGTCAAATTCTCGCCCAGCTATCCTCGTTTTCCATTTGCGATTAAATTTTGTACAGCGAGACGCTTTTCTCGGTACCTTTTAGCATACCGTTATAATCATGTTCTATAATTGTGAGAAGAGTGTAAAAGGTATATGTTTAGATGTATAATCATTTTTTTAACCGAGTATAGTGAGTAATAATGCCTTTAAAAGTTAACGCAGATGTTATTCTCCGATTTAAACCGCGATAACGTCGACAATAGAAAAGCAATCTTCGTCGACGATGAACTTTGGAATTGTCAATTCTCCGAAAGTCTGACGATCAATGTTGTCACGTTTTATATCTGGCCTGTTGGATGGAATTTCCACGCGGAATTCTGCGCTAATGCCGCGGGTGCAAATATACTCATTACTCAACTACCATCCTTGGTATTAATCAGTTGATCGGTGGTTAACCGAGGTTTACAGAAATCGTCCAAATCTAAATATTTAGGCCGCTAGTTACGTCGTCAGTTCGTGGGATAGACCCTTCGGCGAGTTTCATTTGTTTAAATTAACATCTTTGCATTCCCACGGTGATTTCCACTTCTTTGTAAATATGTACGAACTCCGAAAGTACGTCGTTTGGTTTCTCGAAGCTGTACAGAAGCGGGATATTTTCTCCTTCAAATCCTCCTTCTTCGTTACGTATAACACGCTTATTAGCTTCCTTTCGTATTACTAATGTTTCATGAATAAAAAAAAATCTCTTGATGCTATTTTCTACGCAATTCTCAAATTGCGATCGAAACATATTGCGAAAAAGTAGATTTCAGAAGGATATATTAATATATGTCTATAGTATGGCACATTGTAATTATACGTCACTTCCACGTCTACAAACAGTCATAGATTGTCAAACAAGTCGTAAATTGTTCAATTTTTTTTCAAACAATCGACATTTCGCAGATCGAATATCGGCCCTGCGTCATTCCCGGGAGTTCGTGGGAGTTGATGAGGGAATTCCTACAGGGTTTCTTAGGATCAGCTGTGCCAAATCAAGCGCCTCAATACTTACAAGTAAGATAAACAAACGAATCGTAAATTATTCTTTGCTGTATTTCAATGTAAATTGGTCGGAATTATTCAAGAATTATAGACAGAAAATTTGTTATTTGTTATTCGTTAAAAACGTATTTCAGAATCGAATGAACGAGATTTATCAGCCCATGGATACTATACAACAATACTTGGAACATTTCGGGCAGTACAGAAAGTCTTCTGGAGTTTTATAAATAGTTAATAGTTAATTTTATCATTATACAACATAGGTACAACGATCTTTGAACAGCTTCCAGGGCGACGTATTATTTTATCGAAAAATATCTGCGCCCTCAGTTAGGTATATAATAATTTCTATTTCCTAGTAAAGTGAAAGAGAATAGACAGCAATTCGCAAATTCGTATTCTCAAATATTTTAGGTCGTACTATCGCAGCCTTCAATTCTGTTAAATAATCAATTTTTTCGAATTTATATTTCGGCGTTTTTTTGTTACCTAAATGGATATTGTGTGGCAATAAATATACAATTTATCCTGTAATCTGGAATTGATTAAAACCTAGCATATAAAGAAGATTCAAAGTGATTAGAACCTAAAAACGGATTCATTTGATAAGCTAATACAATTTGAATTCTTGAAAACTTTCAATCGTGTAGATTTTAATTTTTTTTCAAGTTCTCTAAACTTATTATAGTATGTAAAATAATTTATACGTTTGGAAAGATTGAAATAAATAATCTTTCAGACTTGATAACATTTGCGAATAATTAAAGAATATTTTAAAAACCTTCCCGCTCTTCCGTAGTACTCAACTCCTTCTAGTTTAACAGCCTGACGATCTGGGGATATTTGGTAAGACTGGTTAATACAGGTGATAAGTGAGTCAAACATGTCAGCGCGCTGTCATGGCCGGCTGATCGTTGACAAACGTCAATTGTGTTGAAAAATATCTATAAACAGTACGTCAATAATTAAATTAGAGTAATAATGGCGACTCAAGAGTCATCGAGCGTCGATGACGTTATAGCTGAGCCAGGAATCGAGCCTGGGGCTTCGGCTGAAACGATGCTAGTGACAACAGACAGTTTTGAAGAATACGAACAGGAGATGAGCAGCAGCATAGACGACAGACAAATGAAGGAGAGTACAACCAGTACGATATCCGAACTGCAAGAAGAAGTTCGCGAAATACCGATCACACCGACGGCAGCAAGTCCAACGGATCCAAAGCCATCCTCCGTTCCTGCCGAGGAACCAGAGCTGGTAAATATTTCATAACCTATAATTCTGACGCTGGATAACGTAACTAGAATAGAACTGAGATTAAATTTTGTATTTTAGGAGGAAAGTACACAGCAGCTTAGCTTGAATAGTTTAGAAATAGATCCGCTGAGAAACAAGACATGGCTGGCCCAAAAAAAGCACATATTCATATTGAGCCAAGCTGGAAAGCCTATCTATTCAAGGCACAGTTCGGAGGACAAACTCGTCACTCTTATGGGAGTTATGCAGGCCTTGGTGTCCTTTGTTCAGGCTGGAAATGACATGATTAGATCTGTTCATGCGGGCGATACTAATTTTGTTTTTGTTGTTAAAGGACCATTGATATTAGTCACTGTTTCTAAAACATTGGAAAGTGTGCCTCAGCTAGTCTTGCAATTAACGTAAGCAGATTTTTTAATCTAATTAAAGAATCGCACGTCAAAATAGCAACAGATCGCCCTAATTTTAGTTTCGAAGCGATAATTTGTTCGTAGATAATTCCTCAAAAGAGTTTATATACCTTAGTAGCTACTGAAATGAATATTTTTCAAAATACTGGTACCAAAGAATTAAATATACATTCCACATTTTATCAAGTTTACTCTAAAGTATACTTATTTGATTGAATGCTCATTTTCTATAATCTGGTTACAAAAACAATTCAATCTCTATTTATGTGATTTACATATGTTTCCTTTATGTATATACTTTGGAAATTCTTGCGTAAAATATGAAATTTTATTAGATTTTAGAGTTTGCTATGATTTTTGAAAACTAGCTTTCCAAAATCCTGATTTTCTTGAATTATCCGTAAAAAAATTGATACAGTATTGAAACTAACTGTTCTATTAATCACTTATAAGTATAATTGTCATGTATTGAAGCAAGACGGAAAATTTCATTCTTATCAGTTGAATAGTTGCTCTTTAATCTTGTTCCAAAAGTCGTTCAATATTGTTTCAAGAAAATGGTCACCATTCTATAAATATATAATAAACAAGTATATAAATAGCTGCTGAATATATAATTATTCGAATTCCTGACCTCAGAAGGTCTCAAAAAAAAAAGGTGACATCACTTATCAGCGAGACTAATTTACGAAAATTGATCAATAATTGATCTCTAAGGTGTATACACCTACTTCATGGTTTTGTATTAATCTCAAATTTTTAGTAAATTAACAATATGTTTGCAGATATGTCTATAATCAAATAGTTTCCGTCCTTACACAATCTCAGTTAACAAGGGCTTACGAACAAAGGAGGAATTTTGATTTAAGAAGATTATTGACTGGTAGCGAAAGGATCATTGATCATTTGCTTAACTTTATGGACAGAGAACCAGCCTTTTTTCTAGGTGCTATTAAATGCCTGCCCTTGTTACCCTCTATGAGGGATTCTATTACTCAGACTATTGTTCAAACTTGCGGTAAAATTAAGGTGGGTAAAATGTAATTTTTCCAAGATCAGGGTGGCCAGAAAACCCAGAAATGTTGGAAAATTTTTGCTTTCTAAACTTCATATGAAGCTTGTGATGAAAAGAACCAAAAATTTCCCAAATGAAGTGTAATTTCTATCATAAAATAAGAATTCTTCTTCTGTAAAATGTGGAAAATCCCAGTCTCACTTTTTATGGTCACTCTCTATGCAGTTTTATGAATTTTCTGATGAATGAAGGCAACAAAGACCTACAATATTTGTGAACTTGACCAGAATTTCCATTTGTATTATGCAATTATTGTTATTGGGTTTAAAAATGTTTTCAGAATTTGGTATTTGCAATATTACTGGCTAATAATCAACTGGTGACTCTCGTAAGGATGAAAAAGTATTTCATACACCCAGCAGATTTGCACTTGATTCAAAATTTAGTCGACAGCTCAGAGTCGTTTAAAACAGTGGAAAGCTGGACGCCAATATGTTTACCAAAGTTTGACTCCAACGGTTTTATGCACGGGCATGTCTCCTATCTGGCAGAAGATTGCCAGGCTTGTTTATTGCTCTTAACTGTAGACAGGAACGTATTCTACACACTTTCAGAAGCTAAACAAGTGAGTAAACTGAATAATAGAAAGAATTCATTATACTCTGAATCATAGTCCATATCTAGGTGCCTAATGCTCATCAATTACCATTTTTTTCTAACAGAAAATAGTCGAGAAATTACGACGGACAAATTGTTTGGAAGCAATTAACGAATCAATGAATAAGACCTCTGTTACAACAGCAGAAATCGGTTTACCTGAGATGAGACATGTTTTGTATAAATGTAGAAGTACCGCGCAATTCTGGAGTCCAGGTTTTCAACCGCCGTATACAACGGATGAGGAAATTGAACGGTAATTTTGCTTTATTCAGAATTTCATTTCCGATTGAGTCTAAATAATTTATAATTTTCCTTTTTAATGACAATGTTTTTTCTTCTTCATTTCAATATAGGTTATTGGGTCTCTATCAATGCCTTCACCACAGATTACATGCTCCAAATAGACCATTGAAATTGATATTTCAACAATTGGACATGGAAACGATGCTAGCATGGGTAAGATAGCGAATAATTAATTTGCATTTATCGAAATATATTTGAATACTAGTTTTAAATAAGTATAAATGTTTTTTCCTCACTTTTTTACAGGTAACATCAGGTTTCGAATTGTATGTTACATTCGAACCGCTAGTAACTAAACCGGATGCGATAAATTCAGTAAGTAAATTGTTGAAATGGATAAAGAAGGAAGAAGAAAGACTATTTATATTGAATTCGCCAACGTTCTAACAATTATTAAAATTGATTAACAAGAGAAAAAAGTCTCGAATGTCTAAGCTGCCGCGATTCAGCAAGTGTAAAAGTTTTTCAAGGATTATTTCTAGACACGGTTTCAGTGTAGACACGACGTCTAGGTTGTAAAAATTGGTAAATAAGATATCTAATTCCACGTAGATTGCGTATTTTGAAAAGGCTATGACTATATTATGGTTTTTCTTAAGAATCACGTACCCTAATTACGTGAAATCTTACTCCTCCTGTCGATGGAAACATATTTTTTTTTTTAATCATTCTGTTACCCCCACGTGTGTACGACGTTTTTTCAAATCTCCTCAAATAAGAAAGGAGATAACTCACACGTTTAATTACTCATTCCTTCGTACCTAGGTACATAATATACTCTATTTTGCTCACTATTTATAACTATCAAGTTAGACGATTTGATTATTACGTTATTATAAAGTAATGCAACTATAAAATATGTAAATACGTCATAAAATGCTAGGCAAATTATCAATTACTTTACATTAAATGGTTCAGACATCATTATGGCGCTAAGAATATATTCTTTTATGGTTATGCGTATTTTATGCTGTTGATATATCTCTGAAATGACATATACTACAATAACGCAATGCCGGTATAATGTCTCGAACCATTTCATATACGTCATACTTGGGTGCAGAAATTATGATTTCATCAATCTTCATTATCAATTAGCATTATTATTTGTATCAGAGGTACAAAAGTAAAAAGAATCCGCAATCTAATACCAATTAATTCCAAGTATTACGTGTATGTATATCATTTTCTACTCATACAATGTACGGGTAAGCTACTGTGTAGCTTTAATTTAAACAAAATAAGTAAAATAATGTAAATTTAATATCATTAAACTGTAGTTAGCTAAGTGCAGTTATTATCATTTTATCCTATGCCACGGACACCTTACAATGAGAGCATGTAAAAAATAAAACTTCGAAAATTATATTGTCTATTATCAATACGTGATGTTTCTCTTTCTCTTCAGGTACAATGTTTAGACCTGCATACTGACAGTCTTTTATATTTCGGGGTCATTAAAATAAAACATTGTTTCAAACTTTGTGGTATGAGTTTATGCCATTTGTCAAACAAGTATGAAGTAATTTTGAGTAGTAATGATTGATTATTAATTGACTGATACAAATATTCAATGTCTTGGTCTCTCACGTTCTCTTCTACGATCTCGATCTCTTTCTTTCTCCCTGTCGTCTCTTCTGTGTCTATCCTTATCCCTGTCTTTATCTTTATGAGACGAAGATGAAGAGTGTATTTTAGGAGATTTGCTCCGTTTACGTTCCCTCCTATCTCTCTCTCGCTCACGACTTCTAGACCTCCGTTTCTCTCTCTCTGACTTTTTCTCTGTACGGGTATTATGTCTCTTTTCTCTATCTCTATGACGTTCCCTTTCAAAATCTTCCGTACGTTTGCGGCTCTCCTCTTTAACCACCGGCACATCTTCATCTTCAGAAGACTCAATTCCTTCATCCATATCATCCTCAAGTGCAGATATTTTTCCTTCTGAAAAATCAAAATCATTTCTTTATTGTAATATTTCATGGTGAAAATACATGCAAAATTTATACTCTCCTGTTAACAAATAATTTTTAATCATATAGTAAAATCAAAGAACAGATCAAACATGATCAAAGGTGTAAATATCTTTGAAATCGCCGGACCTATTTCATTGTTTTCCTCCAAAACATGTCGTTTTTGTACTCTGGGTAGAATAACGTCGCAAGATCTCTCCTCTCTGAGTAATTCGTCGATGAATTCATCCATATGGACTAATTCAAATTGGCCCTGTTTATTCTGTCTTCTTAATTTCCTATTGTCGTTGAACAAGGGCTCCAGATATTTGTAGCAATCGACAGAGGTGCCGGTTAGCCGCATATACAGAGCTCCCAAAGCACGTACGTACTTGAATTCTTCATTTTTAATAAATTCTACTATGATATCTTTCTCTGGCTGGATTTGAAGCATTTTCAATATCAAGCAGAGGAATGGAGTTGGCTTGACATTACCGCCAAATACTCCGCCGATATATCTGGAATAGGAAGATGGTCTAAGCCTTGAAATTTGTAGGTTACTCAGAAACTTTATCTTTTGTTTTAAAGCATGATGGTTTGATATCTGGGCATAAGAATATGCTCAAACGTTTAATTTGGAAAGTAAACAATTGAAAAGTGGGAAGTAGAGGTTATGAATGTTTTACCTTAATTCCATCGCTTTGTCGACTAGCAGTTCGGCGGTTAACGCAAAGCATTCTTCTTTCCAATATTTTGAATCGTATATTCGTGATCTGATGATTTTTTCAACTAAATATTGAGGATTTGTACCGCGAATAGACTTCGCGTCTTTTACCGTACGGTTCGCCATATTTAAAATGACGGCGTATAAGACGACTGTGCTGCTTGACTGTGTGCTCGACAAGATAGCGAAGACCTAGTACATTGCGGCATTATCCATTGGACAAGTTAGAAATGCCAAAATCGGCGCACGGAGTTTTAGGCTTGTTCGCCACGAGAAGCGTGACAAGCGCCAACGCGCAACCCGCGCGCCTGCACCAAAGTCTAAAAGAGGCATAAAAGAAGACTGCCAAGGACCGCCAGAGCTGTGGCGGTCATATTAGTATTATTGAATTCGAGAGTCTAACAAGAGAATAGTTTCTTTGTACGTTGCGGTTCACGCCAGTTCTGAAATAAAGTTATATCACGTCGGGGTCACCAATGTGGAACTCTGTTTGTCGTTGTGTCGAGTCCACTCTTGTCTGTGGTTAACTTAACTAAGCGTTAACCGATCAATCGACCCGGATACGAGACGATTGTCTGGCTACTTCCCATAGAGGTATAAGCCTAAGGAATAGAAGAAGAAGACGAGACGATTGTCTGTGATTACAGACAAGAGTGGACTCAACACAACACAAACAGATTTTCACAAGGTGCCCAATGGTATCGCCATCTCGCGGCCGGAGTTGGGAACTAGTCTTGCTGCAACATGTTTCACCTCTTATTATATGCAACTCGCATGTCAGTTATTGCGATCTGCAGTACCATTCGGCACGCTGTTGGCGCTATAAGGTGGGCAAGGAAGAGCATTGACCGAGGGTAGGAGCACCTGTCGTGAGGTCAGTGACCCTCGTGGTGTCAAAGGGATAGCATGGGGTCTGCGTTAACGAGTTATGACGCTGCCAAACATTCATAGAAATACTTAAAGCCCATAGTAGTTGCAAAATAGACAATGTACTCTACTCATTGACGATAGAACACACTCCTTGACTAGTTTTTCGAATTAATTACTCAATGCTTGTGATATTATGACACTCGTCATTTATCCTCGATAGCAAAATCGTCATTCACCAATTAATCAATATTTTTTTAATGCGTATAGAGGGTGAATTTTTTTTTGTATCCTTAGAAGGATCATTAAGGTATTACAGAAGAAATGTATTATTTCTTCATTCATCTTACAAAAATGTAAAATTATTCAAAAGCATTCGAAAAATATTATCATCACAAATTGGACGGCAATACTCGCCAGGGAATTGAAGAACAGAAAGACTTTGTTACAATTCAAAATAGCAGGCAGCTGACACTAGGAATTAGAGATGATATCACCCCACAGCTAAATAAAAGGATAAGTCTTAAGGATCGTGGAGATCCTAAGAAGAGTACTAAAAATTGATTGCATATTTTTCAAATATATGCCTTCGATTTTATCGACAGCGTATAATGTATACCTACGAGATGCATTCAGGACCGCGACACAATTTGCATTTGGTTGGCATCACCGGGCTTCCGTAGGCTTCCACAGCAACAGAATCGTATGGGAAAATATTACCATTAGTTCTAGCCGTAGTGCGGAAGGAAAATCCCGATTCCGCGATTTCTGGTTCGTCTGACCAATTTTGTTGTTACTACTGCAAGCTCTGAGTTCAGCACTTTTAATGTCAGAATTATAGCTCACAAGATTGATAAGGCAAGTAATTGAAGGAGAGGAACATCGCTAATTGACGCCCGATAAAGTTATCTTTGAATAATATTCGACCATAAATTATAATGAGTGGTAACAGGCAAGCATTGTGGAAATTATTTTATTCATCGCTTTCAATTAGTAAGAAGAGCTATATCAGACAAAAAAAATAACATCAGCTTCGCAAACGTGACATCTTTTCCTCTTCCAATTTGTTTCCACGTACCGTCTGTGAATTCTACGTCGCTTCTGAATCTGTCTATTACGCTGATCATTTAGACATCACAGAAATACAAGCATCATTTGTTGACCAATCAAAAAAATAATTTACTATTGGGATGTACGATATCGCTTCCCAAAGCCATCCAAAATAACCGCAATCTGAATTTCCTTGCTCTTTTTCTGTGGCTTCAGCTTCGGTTGGTTCAGCTTCGGATTCTACATCTGGTTCGGTCGATAGTTGGGGTTCTGATGCAGGATTCGATTCAGCTTCTGGATCACCTTCTTCTTCAGATGTTGATTGAAGTTCTGACCCCGGTTCCGATTCAGGTTCTGAATCACCTTCTTCTTCAGATGCTGGTTGAAGTTCTGACATAGATTCCGATTCGTATCCTGCATTAGACTGCGGTTCAGGTATTTCTACAGTATTCAGTTCAGGTGATGCTTGAGATTCACCGCTATCAGTTTTAGAGACATCGTCATCATAAAGCGCCTGGAAAAAATTGAATATCAATTATAACGATCGGACTATACGTTTTTTTTTATACGTTTTGTGTTCGTATAATTCACAGAATTGCTGCTTAATATAGTGATTCTCCGTCTGACTTACGTTGTCATCTTCTTCAGCTGCATATAGTTTAACGGTGGATATGACTAACACAAAAAAAAACACATTTATCCAGTTCATGATTACTTCATTCACACTCGATTACGACTGAACTGATGAATATTCCGATCATCGCTTTTATGTAGCTCGAGGGTTACCTAACGCACAAGTTATCAACGGTTCGAGTAATTATATTTTCCCATAACCGTGTGGCAATATAAGGTGAATACGTAGCTTCTATCTATTCAGCTATCTCCTTATTGCTGTTCGCAAAATTGAGTTATAGCCATTGGGTATAAACTTATTATCGCAACAAAAAAACTCAATTGACCGAACAAGGTCGAGTTCTATCGATACGACGAGCGAAACCTTGAATGAACTTCGTTAATTTTCCAATTTTCAGTGGAATCTAAGCCGCAGATGAAGTGAGGAATGTTTGTTCATCTTCAATTCAAAAATTATAGTATTGTATACATCTTCATAGTAAATAACCCTTGCATCTTTCACATTTTTAACTCTCAAAATGCATTTTTCAAAAGAAATGTCGAGCATGGTATTTCAAATGCATTCGAAATACACCCTCAATTATCTTGGAAAACATGAAATTTCCGCATATAAACTTGGGCCTGCCCAACAAACCCTGACAAAGATGTATTGATAAATAATTAGCATATGCACTCTATCAAGAACTCCTCATTTCATGCAAAATGTTGGATATCAGAAACTGGAGGAATATTTATTACGCCCCCGCAACAAATGATTCGTGTCGAATAAAATTCCTCGCTCGATTTTAGAAAAAAATGCAGTATTATTATTTATGCCGAAATTAACGTATGAATTTGATGAATATACGGGCAGGTGAAGCAAGTCAGGCCACTCAAGCCTGGAAGCATGTTACTCGTAACGTCGTAAAGCAGGCAATCCAATTCACGTGAATACTCCTTGTAATTAGAGGTGATCTAGCGGCACCACAATTCATAAACGCTAGGATTAATGTCATCTAATAATGTCTCACAATATCGGCCAATTAGAGGCTTGAGTATGTATTTGTACCTGAGATGCATAATATAATTCGATTTTCGAACGAATTGAGTCATATTTTTGGAGTCAGTGTAACTCGTTCTCCATATACCTAAGTTGTCATATTTCTGGTATATTCGAATTTCAGGTTTGCGTAACAACATAATTTCACTTTATCTGCGGCAAAACCGCGTAAGCCAATTAAAATGACGCATGAATATGACTAGGGTATTTTTTCTTATCTCGAGTGAGGCTCTTCCGTTTAAGATATGAAGTAAATAGAATGATACCCACCCGATATTTTTAACGATCCTCCTTTATCATTACAAGAGAAATGTAAATTTCAAAATTTGTCGTTGTTATACGCTGATAAAACAAAAAAATGGTAGACTTCAAGAAACACATTAAACGAAATCAATGTACGCGCAAGTCTGATACAAGGATATCAAAGATTCCGCAGGGACAAAATACATATTATCTCGTTCACTATCTTCAAGTTTTCCTGGGCCTGCCTTATGAATGTGAACCCGATCCACGTCGCTGTATATCGAGTTGCCTATCGTGTCGCTCATGATAGTTGATAACCGAATACAAAATCAAAAATAACATAGGTATATGATAATTACGTATCGTGTACATAGCAATAACAATAAATATTGTAATTGGTTCAAAAATTCACGCGTCGTTGCGTCTAGATATTTTTCGATTTCCTTCGGCAATTTTATTGTTTATTAAATTATTTGCTTCGTTTATTTAAAAATTGAATCTCCGTCTCCCACAGAGAATAACTATGAGGCTTACACCTGGCTATGTTAGGCTGACAGGACGCAGGACAGTGACTCAACGTAGCCTGCGCAGATTGTATAGGTGCAATAAACATAAGATCCGATCCCTACTCCCCGGGACCAGCCTTTCCCTGTCAAGCTGCTTTGGGCCCACAAGGCCCCATTCAGTATACTCTCTCACCTGGCAACCTCACCTGGGCAGCCATCTTGATCTCTCTGTTCTTTGCCTGCTCTCTTTAGAAACTCCGATTGTGTTTTCCGCCCGTTTAAGAAACACGGATTTCTTAGTTACACTGGTGCGGTTAACAAGTACAGACGCGGTGCGATTATAGTGCTTATAAAAAAATCGCGAATCAAATCTGTTCGCTGGTACCGGAGCTAAAAGAGTCCCTCATTGTTACCTGGACGTCGTATATGCTGAGTGCAATTAACGAGATAAAAATAATAGGAAATCAGGAAAGACCGAAAATTCCTTTTGTGTCTTGTTACTGAAGTGTTTGCACCTATGTTGTGTCACTTTCAGCGTTCAATCCGAACGTAGATCATCGAAAAACCACGATTGTCGGGTAGACAATGTGACGTGCCTTCGAATACCAAAACCTTGATGTTTCGTGACAGTGACCAATTTTAAAAACATAATAAAAGTCCGATGCCAGAGTAAGAAGGGATATTTTCACTGGGAAGAATTTCGCAAGCTGCTTACAATCATTCGCAGAATCAACAGGATACGGACGGGTTTTACTAATTAACACCGCTACGCAATATTCTTCATAAATTTATCACTTCCGTAAGATCCTGATTGTCGAAAGAACGAATTGGGTTGTCGCATCAATGATATAGAAAATAAAGAAGACAGAAAAGATCAGCGAACGTCATTTAATATCCAGTGAAGCCCGTTATACATATCCGGTTCTAAACATGGGGTCAAAAATTGAGTACGTCGAATCGTCTCATATGTACGCGACGAATTACATCAGAAATTCAAAGGCAATCGGTGTTCTATGGGGAATATTTACCATATGCTATGCGATAATAGGTGTTGTGGCCTTCGTGACACCGGAATGGTTGGGTGATTTGGAGCATGAAAACCCGGGGAGATTTGGCCTATGGACGAGATGCAGCTACGGTGGAAATGGCAAGAAAATGACACATTTATCCCCTCGTTTCGACATCGTTCACAAATTTACCTATAAAAATGCATCGTGATTCATTCCGACTGATCGCCTTTTCCGCGTATTCAATTTAGCGCTTTTACCAACAAGAAATTCAACGTTACAACATCCTTATAATAATACCGCTACGTCGCTGACGGTTTCGCAAATATAAATTGGAATTCCAATGACGTCATTCTCGGCCTATCCAAACCCCATGCATTCTCCCACATTTATGAAGAAGTCTTCCAAATATTTTTCTATGACCTGCGCGAAATCGAAAATTATTTACACTTGTTGTTTTTTTTACTTCATCCCATCGGTCCAGTGTTTCAAATTTTCTTTATAATCTCATGTCCACAGGTGAACTTGGAGAAGAATGTATCGGCAGCTTAGACGACTTGTCGTCAATCATAAGCGTGCCGTTTAGGGCAAGCACCATCTTAGTCGGGGTGGCTGTAATAATTGCCCTTTTATCCATATGTGCAATGCTGTTGTTCTTCTTCTGCCAGAGTACGACAGTTTTTTACCTTTGCGCCTGGATGCAGGTGGTTTCCGGTAAGAAATGTTATTCTCTATTAATTAAGCTATGGTTTCGTTGTGAAATCGATTGAATAATTATACCGGACATCGTAAATATAGTAATAAATGAAACTTAGGCAGGAAAGATTTCGCAGCTAGAAATTTTACGTTATATTTAATATCGCAGTATTAATTGAGAAATGGCGTCAATTAAAATCTGACATGAAAATTCAGTCTCTGTATTTGGTATTAATAACGTAAACTGCAGTTTAGAAAGTGCAATAAGCTGACGTGACCACTCGTTGCAACTATTACTGGCTTAAACTCTCTGTAACCGTTGATGATAGAGTAAAGTAATTGTAAATTGTGACGATGCTCTGGGGCAGGATGTTATGCAACCTATCCATAACCGTCCTGGTTAGTGAACAGCCATTGTTTATTTTTTATCACAATGTTTAATCAAACAGCCATGTAATTAAGGGCCTCGAACCACGATGAATCGAAACGCGTACGGGCCTATCCCAGTTCGTAGAGTCCAGTCATATATCGATCGAAATTATTCTTACTCTTCTTACCCCTAAAGAAAAGCCCAAAGTTAATATAACTGTAAAATATAAATCAGTTTCATAAAGTTTCAATCGTCACAATAGTAGGTGACGTTTTTAATCCATTGTCAAACGTGATAGAGAGTCTAGATTGCGAGTTTTTGAGTCAAGGATCTCGTACACAGGTACAATTGCAGGTCTATCCATTCTCGTGCAAGGATAGATTGCGAATTATTAAAACATGGTCGAAAAAACCGATCGCTGCCAATTCGCTCCAGATTCTATCGATTTCTTCGCCTGCGTATAACGTGAGACGGATAGAACCTTGCCTCAATATACACAGGTACTTAATCACTACTTTACAGGCAGCTTAAACACTATCCAGCATTTCACTGCGTAGAGTTTAGCGTCTGGCTGAAATGTAGACTAGACCGTTACGATGTATAAGATTGCCGTTACCGTTGACCAACACCTTTGTTATTAGTCTCAACAGTTGGTAGCCTGACAGCTACTTAGGTTTGTGACCAATTCGTGGTCAGCTGTGTAAACTAACGTTTTTCGAAGAATGGTGCATTTTACGAGATCCAGACAACCGGTCTTACTGTAAACTTTACACTATCGTCTGTTGTGGCTATCGTTACCAGCAGGAAACGGAAATTTGCCTTAGACCTCGAGTACACTTTACCTGACGCTGTGTAGACGTTTTCATTAATCAATTCTGGCTCTCCAATCCGCAGTCGAAAAATGAAACTTGCACTAAACCGTTAGTAACCTGCAATCCGCTGACTCACAATAGTCAATAATGAGTTGCAGCTGTTGGATGAGGAGGGAATGATCGTCTGATAATAGTAGCGAAGATCGTTCATCGCCATTAATGTTAAATGGATAATTCAGGTCTGGGCGTCGCTGTCAATCGGATAGTGAAAGTTAGCGGTTGATTACGATCCGGAAGATACGATTCAGGAAACACGACGATCGGTAGTATCTGAAGCGAATGATTTGGCAGCGATCGTTGCAGCATGAATAATAATCTCCGTAATGCTTAGTCGAACTGTTTATATTACCGATCTTTCTTTTCGATGGTCATAAAAATGCCTAACATTTATAAAATAAACTGGTCTTCGTTGGAATTAATGACAATCGACCAGCTTGCGGTACGGGTACCCGATATGGTTTTCGAAGTAAATCTCGCCTTTGCTTGGGAAAGTATTCAAAATACCGCTGCGATCTTGTGATATGAAACTCGAGAAGGTGTGATACAATTTCATACCTACAGCTGCGAATGTTGAACATTGTGCATATTTGCTGACTGTGAGAATTTCGGTGTGTGGATCGTATTGCACGGTCTTAAACATCAAAAGATTTTCAGACAGTCATTATCCCAACGATGGATCGGTTATAGAATCGATTTCGGCACGTGCGAATCACGTTAATTCATACCTCTAATAAAATTATACGATTTCGTGACATTATACTGAAGCACTACCTCTTTCACATGTAGATACATATTTTCTGAGCAGACCATACGAGCCAGGCCCACTCACTCCTTTCACTAACAACCTTGCAACCTCACCTTTGTGTAAATTCGTGAGGTTTAAGATCGTGGCGAATGTATATATATTTATTATTTTCAAAAAGCTTATGTAGGTAGTACAAGTAAAATTTATAAAAACAAACTCTTATCTACATCGCGCACTCTAGCCGCTGTTTATCAGACGATATATATTCGTTTTGAACTTCCGTTTATCAGGTAACAAATGTGAACATGAAATGTAACCGTGTACTAACAGCTACCGCATACCTATTGAATTGACATGTCCGCTCGAAGAATGGATTGGCATCTATTACACAGATTTGATGTATGATCGATTTCAAAAGCTTATTGCAAATTTTTATATAAAAGTCTCGGACTTCTCATTACCTGGATAAATTATTCCATGTCTATGAATTGAATCTCTTTAGCAGGAAATGATCATGCTAACGCACTCCTATAACGACTGGCGACAGAGAGTTCATTCGTTTGATTTTTAGGCAAAAATCAGAAAATGATAAATAATTAGCTTCATTGAGTCTTATGAGCGCTTTCTAACGCTTTTATGTAGTTTCCTCACAATTTCTCTCGAATCTGTGATCCATTATATGTATTTTAATGTGTCCGTTTTTATGGGAGGCGGGGTTGATCATCTTGACTTTACGTGAGTGTTTGCATATGAATTTGGTGCGAGTATATTGATTCAAATATTTATGCGGAAGCATATCGTACAAGATCTCGCCACGTCGAGTCTTGCGTAGAGAAACTTTCAGGGCGGGTATACTATAAGTGAATTGAATTCATTTGAAAGGAAAGCGAGTCTCTGCGAAGCAGCGAAACCGTGGAAAACTAGGAACTGTAGTACGCGCAGACGAGCAGCGATTCAACAAGTGGAATTCCATGATTTGACTTTAATGAAGCGGTGGAAAAATCAGACATAAGGTAGAGAGTTATTCTCTGGCTACACGACGCCAACTAGTTTCCAACTTTCATTCAACTTCAACCTTTTACTCCTATAACTACTGTCTCCCACACACAAGACTAGGTATTTAATTAAACGCTTTCGAGCAGTAACGATAGTAGAATTCGCGGTACGAAAGTTCATGCTTACTCAGGTAATTCAGAATGATTAGGATTCGACGTGGTAATTGCCCTAGTTATTTTCCTTAACCCAATGAACCCGCAGGCCGTTAGATTTCTAGACTTTTTTTCTTCTGTTTTTTCGAAAGTGAAGCCGACAACTTTACTTCTCATTCGTTGTAATGATTATTGCTATAATTACCTCAGCCGTAAAAGAAATTGCAAATTTCAGGCAGCTGTTTTTGCACGTATTCATAATTATGCGAATTCCTTTGTCTAAAAAAAAATTTACTCCTTTTCAGCTGTGTGCATGGCAATTGGAGTCGCAGTTTATCCTTTGGGCTGGGACTCCCCTTTGATTCGTGCGGTTTGTGGAGCCACAGCTTCCAGGTGGGCTTAATATTCCGCAAACCATTTTATCTCCGGGTTTTTATAGCTTCATACAATTTTTCAATCAATCTCTGGCTGCCTTATAAAATTTATTTAAATTTTCAGATATAATCCTGGCGCCTGTGCTGTAAGGTGGGCAATTCCATTGGCTACAATCGCTGCTCTGGATGCTGCAACCTTAGCAGCCCTGGCCTTTATCTTGGCATCTAGACACGTGAGACTTCAACCAGAGCCTTTCAACAACGGATCTTTGTACAAAGGTAAGTCGAGTGGTTTCTCTCAGAGGTTTAATCGGCTAAATTATTTTCGTTGGTTGAATTCTGATTCTCTTTGCTCGTCTTGAGGTCATTTTAGAATTAGAAAACGATCGAGAGTCGTGATAATCTGAATTCTGCTCGCCTACGGTCGTCAGTATAAAATCTGACTACTAAAACAATGAATCTGAAAGTCGAATGAAAATTTAAACGCACGTAAAAAATCTCTCTTTCCAAATGATTATAAGCTTAGCAAAATTCCAGCCGCTCACCTTTTTCTCATTCCGTATTCCAGGCGAAGTTAATCCAGGCTACGTAAACGAGGCCCAGAGTGTTGCTGGATCCCGGAAGTCGCTCTCCCTTAGACCAGTACTCCTGGTTGCACCACCGGAACAAGATCGCTACAGCGAACTATCGAGGGCGAAGTCTCATTCGCATCACAGTCTTTATTCCCCCGCCCCATCTCATCCCGTACACACAATGTCGACGAACACCCTTAGCCATTCCCAGCACAATTTTCAGCTCTGATTTTAATTTATATTGCGATTCGCTGGCTACTGTAGATTAGATCATGTTTTCAGTGAGTGATATACGCATACTTATCATTTTAATCGGACGAAGGAAGTTATTAGGTAAGTTATTATGTGACACCGGATCGATGAGGATTTTTTTTGATTTTTTTTTAAATTATTAAAGTGCTAATAATTACTATAGATATAAATGGATGAAAACTATGCAATTATACAGCGAAGTACCTATATCACTTGCATAGATATATTCTTAAAACGGATCTGTGGCATTTTAAAACAATCATTTACAATTATAACGGATACTGGAATGATTTTTTTTTCTTTTACCACAAATTAGAATGACTCCAGTTTTAACTTCGTCACATATACATATGTGTGTACAATATAAGTTTTACAATTTAATATGTTAATACCTGATGTTAATAAAAAATATACATGTGGCTGTCTAACTTGAGATCGATTTATAAAACTGATGATTTTTCTTAGAAAGGTAGAGGATAGTCATAATTATCCATTTCAATTGATCTATGAAATATTTTCTGCTTCAGAATTATCTATACCCATATTATGTAAACTTACTTCTATATACCCGTAGCATTTTCAACAGAAGTTAAAAATATCCAAATGTACGTAATTAGGTATACGTATATCAAGCTTTTTATCATCGAAGGTCAAAGCAAGTCATAATTATAATACTTTTCAGTAACGTAAGTCAATTTTACCATTATACATATATTTTACGATAGGGATGTGTAAGGAGATAATTTTAACACACGTATTACAGACGGTCTTCGATCGGTAAATTTATTATAACAAATTTGTGGTCTGGCTGGTTTAGTTTCTTTCGAAAATGATTGAAGAGTCTTTATTACCACAATTCGTAAGCTTTATACCTAAATCATAGATGTTTACCTATACCACATATTATACACATAGATATAATTATATATATTTGAATTTATATACCGTTAAGTTTTATATAAAACGATGGCATATCGTATTAAAGATTTACAAACGATTTTTTTTGTTCAATATATTTATCACCCACACCCTACCTCGCCATTATAACTTGTCGGAATATGAAATATCCGGATCACCGAATAGATCAAACAGTCGATAAGACTTCTCCTTTTATAATAATTTAACCATTTGAAAACTTGCACAGCGATATATATTTCTCAACATAACGTTTGAATATACTTAGCCATTTTTGTTATATATTTTGCAATATCGAATGCAACTTCCTACAAGGCTTTCGCAGATAAGGTGCGTTAATGACCGTGTCGTAGAAGCGTATATACATACATATGTACTTAGAATAATTATAGAGATTCTCCAATCAACAATCTCATAATTATTATACAGAAGCGTAGTGAAGAATTGTGAAAATCCTCGAAAAGAATAATTAGTTAGTTAATTCATTCCATACACCCGCAATCACAATGAAATCGTACAGTTTACATACGAAACTAAGATATTATCGCGATTCTTAACGTATGAGAAATACTTCTTGCAGACGAAATCCTCGGGATAACTATTCCTATCGTTGTTAAATATTTTATATAATTGGGAAAGAGTTATTAGGTAACATACGAGGCATTGTTTGTACCAGCTTGGACAATTTTTTGCATGAACCTATTGGATATTTTTCATGAATTATCGGCTTGTCGTATATTATACTTGATACACCCTTTCAAACCCGACCCAAAATCGAGCTTTTCGTGCCCATTTTAATGCAGTGTTAGCCGTCAAATAGAAAACGTCTTCTTCATTCGATAGCATACCTTCGATTTCGCGATAAACTAGAGAGAATATAAAAATTGGAAATGCATGTCGAGCCCATACAATTAATATGCACAACACAGGCATTGTTTCTTATAGTTCAGTGGCAAAGAATTGAATTACACGCGGAATTGCATAATACCGCGATATAATTGTAGATAGATATTCACCAGTTCTTTCTTGTTCAACTTTTGCATGTATTTCATTATCGACAGATATTTTTTGGTCTTAGACATACATACAATTTTTATTGTATACTTTATGATAATTCGAAGGGTCATGGGCCCACTCAGATAGTGACGTTTGGATTACGTTCTTGGTCTCTTGTACCAAAGCGAATAATATTTGAATTTCTTGGAACTGAAAATTGGATCACTCCGTAAATAATTTTTATTTAGAGTTGAAAAATGAATTAGTATTCGTGAGTACAATTTTCGTTGTGAAAACAAAAATTGAATTTGCTTTGCTGATTAGGTGTATCGTTTGCGACAATCGAGTAACTTCCTACTCAACGATGGATAATAATTTTGCTACGAGCATTAATTCAAGATAACTCTGTCGGTGGAACCCATGTTTTTACCTTATCGTCGTAATTGAGCGAAATAATTATTCCGTAAGTAAACAATTCGTCTATTACGTAGAACTCAGACCAAGTAAAAACGGCGATCGAAACATCCTTCACTTTAGTGGCGATCGGGCCGAACCGAAGGCATTATGAAGCTCAAGAAAGTATCGTTTCTGATATTTATTGTATTCATCGTTAACATAAACGCAGCTGAAGATGATGACTACGTAAGTAAACACTAAAAATTGATTAACAGATAGAGTGCAAATTAAATGAACACCAAATTAATGTACAGTCATATTATTATCGATTGGTTTATTTCATTTTTCATGGGATAAGTGTGACGAAACCTTTTGCATATCCGGATCGGTCACAAGAACAGCTTTACAATCCACTGAAAACGAATTCTTCAAAGTTAATGGCGAAGGGGAAGGCGCAACGTTGAGTGTGTTAAAAGGCTTCGATTATGGGAGTTCATATAAAAGGGTTTGTTAACGTTTATCTTTCTTTTTATAGCTTGGCGATGACTAGGCTATTGAGTGAGGCAAAAAATATCTAGATCTCAGAAGATATTTCTACGATTCTCTTGTGACGTATTCAAATAAAATGATATATCTACATATATTCCACTAAGAAATATAATGAAAAATTTCGATGTATGAAATATTACTTATGGCTTGTAACACATGCTAATACACGATATTATTTATTTAATCAGGTCAATGTCACAATGAAGACTCGTGATAGCCCAGAGTCTACATTTTATGGTTTGAGAATAAACTCTTTATGCCTAACTGTGGAGTCGACCGACGGAAACCAGTATGAGATAACGGATAAACTACTGAAGATGTTATTTCACGGCTACGAGGGTTGCTCTAACGAAAAGGTAATAAAGTGTGTAGATTTTTGTATTATTAATACGTAGATAAATATCTAATAAACTCTGGTTCTCGATGGTTCTTCTTTCGTCGATGAGTGTAGAAGGAATTTCTAGTGCCTATGGGATTCTCAGGCATTTTATCATTCGACATGCCCGTACCTTGCGACGAATTCGAGATGACCTTGAAAATGATGGATTATGAAGACCCCTCGACTCCTTTCGTAACGATGGTTGTCAATATAGTTCCCGATGGTACTCTTCGCTGCAGTGACGAAGAGCAGGCAAAGTCCAACGATACCACACGCGATTACAAGACCGTAGTATATGCGAAACAAGTCCCAGTCGGGGATGAACCAGAATCTGAATCAGAATCAACACCGCAACCGCAACCAACATCTCAGACAGAAGCGGAATCAACACCTGCACCAGAAGATGAATCAAAAGGAGGAGACGATGACTATGTGAGCAAAAAAACAACATCTGTTCTATAAATTAGGGGCTGGTTTGTTGAGAAAGCTTACAATTCTTTTGTCGAAAAACCATAAAGTGTAAAAATGATTGATACCGATTAATGTAATCAATTTTTCCCAGGACGCATGTAACGAAAATCTCTGCATCTCTGGAACGGTAACAAGAGAAGTTTTGACAAGCTCGGATAACAAATTCTTCAAGGTTAATGGGGAAGGACCAACTGCTACGTTGAGTGTGCTGCCAGGCTGGGACACGCTTTTCACAACGAAATATGTTCGTTATGGTTTCATTTTCAATTTTATAGCGTGACAACGGCGAAATTGAGTAAGACTCTATGTATACAGATATTCGAAGGTATTTTGATGATACCTTCCGTGACATATTGCACGAATGTTACGATACCCCACAATCAAATTCCACGTGTAATCCACTGGAAGTTTTCTCCTGATATGAAATGGTACTTTTTGAGAACGAAACTAGTGGCAAGGCTTAAGCAAGCTTTCACTTATTAACACCACGTTCTCTTGCCAGTCGCGTTTCAAGTATAATCACCGATCGTATTAGATGTATGCAATGAGCCACTCAGAATAGCATGGGATTCCGTAACTAAAAATCGGAGTGCCATGAGTTTCGTTCCAATAGTGAAGAGAACATTTTCAGGACCGATAATATATTGTTATTCATTTCACCAGCTCGAGGTTGACGGTCGGACGCTTCCTGACCGAACGGTGTATGCTTTACGTGGTGCAGGAGGCAGTTTCTGCTTCCTGCCCCTAACCGGTAGCAAGAAAGGTGACTCGTATTTGCTAAGAAACAAAGCAGTGGAGATGCTGTTTCCTGGATACGAGGGATGCTCCGAAAAACCGGTAATTCAATATTTTCATTTAATTTACAAAGAAACTAGAATACAGGGTGATGTCCAATAAGTCGTACGGAAGTACAAATACGTCGAAATGAAATCTTGTCAGTGTCGGGAGAGCATCGATGCAGCAATGTAGGTAATATTCGAGTGGAAGTCAGAAATGATTAAACTCTCCGTAGTCCTACCGGAGAGTGCGCTCGTTTAGAAGTTTTGCAATTTCGTGCGCAAGTTTTTCAATTATGAAGAAAACCGTCACTTATCGCGATCGATATTATTATTTTCACCAACTAGGTACCGGTAATATTGCACGTATTATCTGTGCTGTCATTTGTAGGGAAAAAGTGCCCCAAATGATATGCAAATACTTTCATCGTTTCAAACCAGTGTCCAGTTTACTCCTTGATATGCAATGCGGGTTTCATATATTTTCCTTTTTCGTAAAACGCTCCTCAAGGCGTCATCCGACGATAGTTTCGTGGTTCTGGACCTTGAATTGATAAACGGTGTGAGAGCCTTTTACGAACTAACTTGCATCTCGAAGAAGTAGACATGTTTTACCGTTACTAAAATATACCGCTGTGGCAAATTCGACGATGTGGCTGCATAATAGAGATTACGATTGAATCAATCGTTAAACAATAAAATCAACTGTTCATCGATCCTCACGAATGTCACTATGCATACGCTTCCTGTTTTTGAGAACTGCAAACTGATCTGATGCACGGGGAAAAATAGCACGCAGGGTTTACATTTCGAATGCTGGATATAAGAATAGCATACATAGCATAGTGAAATATAGCAAAATTGCGGTGAAACTTACGTCTCAGTTGATCAGACTTGTTCTTCCGTCTACTATTCGACACGTAGAATCTGCATTTCATTTTTCTCCGTGCAGCATTTAAATTATATTTTCAATGAAAAAAGAATCGACGTACAGAAGTAAATAGCAACGATTGATCGATGCCAATTCTGGAAGCATATGGCATTATGACACCACAAGGATTAATAACTTTTTTGATGCAGTGTGCGTAAAATGCGATTTTACGCATACGTCAAAACAATGCGTAAAATCGAATTTTATGCACACTGCCTCAAAATAGTATTTTATGTAACAAGTGCGTAAAATGCGATTTTACGCACGGGTAGCGACCGCTACGAGTGCTGAAAATCGCACGCACGTGTTTCATACGATATTTTTTGATGCAGTGTGCGTAAAATTCGATTTTACGCATTGTTTTGACGTATGCGTGAAATCGCATTTTACGCTCGCAAAACAATGCGTAAAATCGCATTTTACGCACACTGCATCAAAAAATATCGTATGAAACACGTGCGTGCGATTTACGCACTTGTTACATAAAATACTATTTTTACATACCACTGGGTGAGTCGATATCACAATTATACTGGTCAGCATCGTTGACTCCGCATAGGTGGAGAAAAATACTAGGTCATAGCTCACTTATTTAGTTGAAGGTATCCTCTCACTCTTACTGTAATTTTTTATATTTCGAAGCTCTTCAGATTGTGTATTAGATTTTTGTCCGTAACTCAGTAATGTAAAATATCAGGGTTAATTATCAATGATAATATGACAGGATGTTAGGTGAAATTCACGCATTGCTGTTTCTCTCATCGGGAACGTTTTTCTCCGAAAATTAGCAAAGATTCTGTGCTGAATCTTTGTTGTTTTTGCTAAAAAACTATTGCGAAGACGACAGATAGACATCACCAAATCCTTCCAAATTTTATCACATGAGCAAATTGCTATTCGCTTATTTTGGTACGACTTATTACCATACACCCTATGTACTGGGCATTAACCAGTCTCTCTGTTATTGCGTATATAATTCTCATAAATTCTTTTTCGTTTCATCGATGTTTGTAGAGGGAATATCAAGTATCTACGGGATTCTCAGGACTCTTTTCACTTCCGAAAAGAGAATCATTTTCCAAGATAGCAGCAAGTTCTGATGAATTTGAGGTGATTGTGAGAATAGCGGAAGATTCGAGGACTGATATTTCTGAAGTACTGATGATCCTCAAAGTAGTTCCCGACAAAGCTCTGAACTCTTCACACGAAGAAGAAACTACATCCCAGCCCATAGCACCGGAGCTGAGCACTCCGGCACCTACCACAGAACAGACACCTGAACCAGGAGGTGACCCAGAACATGGACCCGAATCGATCCCAACATCTGAACCAGGAGGTGATCCAGAAGATGGAAGCGAACCCATGTCAACATCTGAACCAGGAGGTGATCCAGAAGACGGAAGCGAAGCGATGTCAACATCTGAACCAGGAGGTGATCCAGAAGACGGAAGCGAATCGATGTCAACATCTCAACCAGGAGGTGATCCAGAAAATGGAAGCGAACCCATGTCAACATCTCAACCAGGAGGTGATCCAGAAGATGGAAGCGAATCGATGTCAACATCTCAACCAGGAGGTGATCCAGAAGATGGAAGCGAATCGATGTCAACATCTGAACCAGGAGGTGATCCAGAAGATGGAAGCGAATCGATGTCAACATCTCAACCAGGAGGTGATCCAGAAGATGGAAGCGAACCCATGTCAACATCTGAACCAGGAGGTGATCCAGAAGACGGAAGCGAAGCGATGTCAACATCTGAACCAGGAGGTGATCCAGAAGACGGAAGCGAATCGATGTCAACATCTCAACCAGGAGGTGATCCAGAAGATGGAAGCGAACCCATGTCAACATCTCAACCAGGAGGTGATCCAGAAGACGGAAGCGAATCGATGTCAACATCTCAACCAGGAGGTGATCCAGAAGATGGAAGCGAATCGATGTCAACATCTGAACCAGGAGGTGATCCAGAAGATGGAAGCGAATCGATGTCAACATCTCAACCAGGAGGTGATCCAGAAGATGGAAGCGAATCGATGTCAACATCTGAACCAGGAGGTGATCCAGAAGATGGAAGCGAATCGATGTCAACATCTCAACCAGGAGGTGATCCAGAAGATGGAAGCGAATCGATGTCAACATCTCAACCAGGAGGTGATCCAGAAGATGGAAGCGAACCCATGTCAACATCTCAACCAGGAGGTGATCCAGAAGACGGAAGCGAATCGATGTCAACATCTCAACCAGGAGGTGATCCAGAAGATGGAAGCGAACCGATGTCAACATCTCAACCAGGAGGTGATCCAGAAGACGGAAGCGAATCGATGTCAACATCTCAACCAGGAGGTGATCCAGAAGATGGAAGCGAACCGATGTCAACATCTCAACCAGGAGGTGATCCAGAAGACGGAAGCGAATCGATGTCAACATCTCAACCAGGAGGTGATCCAGAAGATGAAAGCGAACCCATGTCAACATCTCAACCAGGAGGTGATCCAGAAGACGGAAGCGAATCGATGTCAACATCTCAACCAGGAGGTGATCCAGAAGATGGAAGCGAACCCATGTCAACATCTCAACCAGGAGGTGATCCAGAAGACGGAAGCGAATCGATGTCAACATCTCAACCAGGAGGTGATCCAGAAGATGGAAGCGAACCGATGTCAACATCTCAACCAGGAGGTGATCCAGAAGACGGAAGCGAATCGATGTCAACATCTCAACCAGGAGGTGATCCAGAAGATGAAAGCGAACCCATGTCAACATCTCAACCAGGAGGTGATCCAGAAGACGGAAGCGAATCGATGTCAACATCTCAACCAGGAGGTGATCCAGAAGATGGAAGCGAACCCATGTCAACATCTCAACCAGGAGGTGATCCAGAAGACGGAAGCGAATCGATGTCAACATCTCAACCAGGAGGTGATCCAGAAGATGGAAGCGAACCGATGTCAACATCTCAACCAGGAGGTGATCCAGAAGATGGAAGCGAATCGATGTCAACATCTCAACCAAAGCACCAAGCTTCAGACGAAGAATCAGGAAATTCGGATTGTAATTTTTATTATTGGCTTAGAAGTCTAACATCGTACTTTCCAAGTATAAATGAGTATTTCGATTGGTTAGAACGTAATAATTGTACCTATGGAACAAATTATACAAATTCTAACGCACGATATGGTGATAACAACGGATTGGTTAACAATCTTGACTGGAGCACAATAAATGGTTCTAATAATGAAACCGAAGATGCACCCACTGGTACAAACTCTAAAGGAGAAGATTCCGGAGAGGGTACAGGATCTTCCGAGACTAGCGGCAAAGGAGTTCTAAGCTGGATATTTGGATCTGGGGGCAGTGGAACATCAAATGATGAAGCTGGCGGCGGAAAGACTGGAGAAGATTCCGAAAAGGGTGCAGGATCTTCCGAGACTAGCGGCAAAGGAGTTCTAAGCTGGATATTTGGATCTGGGGGCAATGGAACATCGAACGATCAAGCTGGCGGTGCGGAGACTGGAGGAGATTCCGAAACGGATGCAGGATCTTCCGAGACTGATGACAACGGAGGTCCAGGCGGGATGTTCGGAGCTGGGGGCAGTGCAACATTGAATGATGAAGCTGGCGGTGCGAAGACTGGAGGGGATTCCGGACAGGGTGCAGGATCTTCCAAGACTAATGGCAACGGAGTCCTAAGCTGGATATTTGGTTCTGGGGGCAGTGGAACATCGAATGATGAAGCTGGCGATGCGAAGACTGGAGGAGATTCCGAAACGGATGCAGGATCTTCCGAGACTAGCGGCAAAGGAGTTCTAAGCTGGATATTTGGATCTGGGGGCAATGGAACATCGAATGATGAAGCTGGCGGTGCGGAGACTGGAGGAGATTCCGAAACGGATGCAGGATCTTCCGAGACTGATGACAACGGAGGTCCAGGCGGGATGTTCGGAGCTGGGGGCAGTGCAACATCGAATGATGAAGTCGGCGGTGTGACGACTGGAGGAGATTCCGGACAGGGTGCAGAATCTTCCGAGACTGATGGCAACGGAGGTGCAGGCGGGATATTCGGAACTGGGGGTAGTGCAACATCAAATGATGAAGTCGGCGGTGTGACGACTGGAGGAGATTCTGGACAGGGTGCAGGATCTTCCAAGACTAATGGCAACGGAGTTCTAAGCTGGATATTTGGTTCTGGGGGCAGTGGAACATCGAATGATGAAGCTGGCGGTGCGGAGACTGGTGGAGATTCCGAAACGGATGCAGGATCTTCCGAGACTAGCGGCAAAGGAGTTCTAAGCTGGATATTTGGATCTGGGGGCAATGGAACATCGAATGATGAAGCTGGCGGTGCGGAGACTGGAGGAGATCCCGAAACGGATGCAGGATCTTCCGAGACTGATGACAACGGAGGTGCAGGCGGGGTATTCGGAGCTGGGGGCAGTGCAACATCGAATGATGAAGTCGGCGGTGTGACGACTGGAGGAGATTCCGGACAGGGTGCAGGATCTTCCAAGACTAATGGCAACGGAGTTCTGAGCTGGATATTTGGATCTGGGGGCAATGGAACATCGAATGATGAAACTGGCGATGCGAAGACTGGAGGAGATTCCGCAACGGATGCAGGATCTTCTGAGACTAATAGCAACGGAGTTCTAAGCTGGATATTTGGATCTGGGGGCAGTGGAAATTCGAATGATGAAGCTGGTGGTGCGAAAACTGAAGGAGATTCCGGAACAGGTGCAGGATCTTCCGGTGTTGTTGGCGACGTAGGTCTGAACTAGGTTTGGGTAACATTACGACCAGATAACTTTGATGAGCAAGTAACATCGTATTTTGTTATGTTTTTGCTCAGCTGTAAGCTACGATGTTACTTGCTGATCACAAGTAGCAAATAAAATAATTCTAACAGTATCTACCTTTCGTTATAATTTACAATACCTACCTGATATCATCAACAAATCATTTAGAATCTAGTCTAAATCAGAAAGGCTATTCCGTTGAGGTTGACTTGAGGTGCTGCTGAGCTAGGCCTTCGCGTAGGATTTTCCGATTGATAAAAGCCGAATAAATACTTATTCACGTAAAGTCGACGTGCACAATAGATTTTCCTGAAATATTAATACACTTTTACACTATTGCTTCCTGTTGCGAGTTCAAGACGGTCTCGAACTGTGATACGAGCGAAAATACATGGGCCCGTAATTACAGAGATGCCACTATAAAGATCTCGATCCATTCATAATAAACCTAATCCCGTGATCTACGTTGGCAAGAATGATACGCAAGCGCCATCCCAGCGAAATTTGTGTTCCCGTTTAGACGTCTGATGTTTTTACAAAATTTCCGCATTCAAACGATTTGCGTTGATTAGCAAAGTGTGGACCCATAAAATATTGTATCAACTAGCGCCGGATGAGTAGGCATTTATGTTTGCATCAATGCAAGTCAAACTACCGTGGCCTGCGACAAAGCGTGTAAATTAACATTGAAGAAATTTTTCGTCGAGCTCCGTAACGTATAATATAGTAATAGATAAAGAAGAATGATTTTGAATATATGTAACTCGAAAATAACAATTCAAAGAGCCGAATTTTATCCGAATAATGTGATAATTTACACGAAACAATCTATAATTTGAAGTCAAATAGTTTCCTCCCAAGATCGTAAGCTGATTTTAAAATTTTTATCGCAACTTAAGATGGTAGGCTTCAGGAGCTGTTTAATTCTAGTAACGAAAAGATGAACGATGAACATTTTGACTAGTATATTTAATGATATGATACAGCATATTTTATTACAAGTTGATTATAGCCGAGTATTACAGTCAGCCACAGAAATGGTTTAATATTATTCCAAGACAATTTCTTCGCAGGCGTTTAAAGTGATGTTTATCTTCACTCTCTGCAATATAATATACCATCTCTAACAGTTGGGTAAATACATTGAACAGTTCAAAAACGCCTTCAAAGTAACGATCAAAGAATCTTCGAAAGCCTATGGCAATCCTAATTAAATTACTGTTTCATAATTATTACTGGCATTCGATATTCTAAGATATACAACTACAATAAATATTTGTAACGAAGGTATTTCTCTACAAACTACAAAAGTTCATCTCTCTTTCTGTTTCTCTCTAATCCGGACACATAGGAGGATCTTATATTCGAAAAATGAAAATCAAACGGGTTTCATACGTGCATATCTATCCACCTATCTGCATCGCCGTACGATTTCAAGCGTCATTTAAATACGACTGGAATACAACCCATGGTAGGTATAAGAATCGCCAGAAGAAATGCTATGTCCACTATTAAACCACGCCGTTTATGGCGCATTAATTAATCCAGGATGAATAAAAATCTGAAAGCATTTACAACGTTGTAAACGCACCTCAACTTCACCTCTGCCTTACCGATGTCTCATGATATCCGTCTCGTCTGCACTATTCAGATGATATTCTTCCATGCATATATGTATATGCATAATATCAGGCATATAAGCTTGATAATTGTAAGTTTTGAGTCTCGGTCGCTTATACTCGGTGTGCAACCGATGCTTCGCTACGTCGCTCTGAAGCGTTTTATGATTTTATTACGCCGGCATTCCATCTTTCGTTTCAAAGTTCCGTATACGTAGTTTAGTTAGGGATTTAACTAATTTCACGATGTTATGTTAGGACTTGAATACATCTTCCCCGTTGTATTTCTTGCTTCTAAATTCTGTTTCTCTCTTCCCCTGTTATAATCATGTAGTATATTAGCAAATTTGTCTCGCACTTTTGTTTCTTCTCTTAACTTGTTGTCTTTTAATAATCTCCTCGGACCTATTTCCTCTTTATTTCTCTTGGCGTATATTTCGAGGAACTATTACAGCTGTACCGAGAAAAAATATTGAAATTTCGATATCCTGATCCTCCGACAAATCTAACAGTAATAATTATAGCTGATTATCTTATAGGACCTAAATAATCTACAAAGTACGGTAAACTCCAGACACGAAACCCTATAAGATACACGCTCCATTAATAACATTAATAATAATAATAATAATAATAATAATAATGATAATAATGATACTAAATAATAATTTAGTTACAATCTAAAGTATAATTATTGATATTAAATATAAATATCGTACGCGTAATTTACAGTGTCTTACTTCAATAATTATAATAACGATGATGATGATGATGACGATAATGATACTAGAACGAATAATAATAATAATAATAATAATGATAATAATAATAAGAGACGAAATAATGATGATGATTAATAATTAAGAAATTTTAAATTTCCTTGTCAAGAACAAGACCGCAGGGTTGAACTACGCCGGTTGAATTAGCCAATCTTTGTCTTTTTGATTCATTTTTGTTTTCATCTTTTTTGAGTAGTTCCTCTATGGAATAAGGATTTCGTTTCCTTTGAGGTTGAGGCTGTGGTTGCAGGCGATGATTTTCTGTGTTTAAATCGTGAGGATTTGTCGGTTCGTCGTTATCCGAAATTTTATGAGATTCACATATTTCGTTAGATTCGTGATCTCCGATGTTACTGCAAGGCTCCGAGTTGCTCGGTGAACTTCGGACACTTTTTAATTTTTTATTTAATACCGGTGTACCGTGGCGAACGAAGGCACTTCGATCGCTACCGATCTTATGACCGAGCTCGAGTATTAACGAGGAATTTTGAAAGGACTTGTAGTTATCCTGGGACTCGTTATTATCGTCCAGATCACTCTTGTCGAGCGAATCGTCGCTCCCGGCCATCGAACTTGAACTCGATTTAAGATCTACTTGACTCTGGCTGTTCGTCTGCTGGGATAGACGCTCGGATTCCAAAGATCTGTGAGAGAAAAACAAAAATTAATAAAAAAAAATAAGAGTTACAAAATATTATGAATTATTGGAAAACATTTCTTGGTCATTATTTATTAACCACTTACGTAAAGGTCTGCATTCCGTGATGCAAGTGGAGGGTCGTAGCGTGATATAGAGACGAATAGAAGCTGGGATTCCAAGACGGTGGTGTGGCGCCGCCGGAAGTTGTTGAAATGTGTAGGGGTCCTAGTGTCCCGGGGTAAAACAGCTTCTGTTGATAGTCTGTCCTCATTAGGGCGTCTGAAATGTTAGTTGAAAGTAATAAAGTGAATAAAATGGGTAGACCGAGGAGGCGATACAGGTATGAAGGTATCCCAATGCTAATTAGTATAATTATTGACTGTTATATCGATTGTTAGCGTAGTTAGAGGTATAAGTTGACGCCTTGATACGCCCCGCGTGATTTAACCATGTATTAAGCAGATCGGTGGAAAGAAGTTGCAAATTCAACCTCGTTGCACCGCGGAGACCATAGCATATGTATATACTATATATATATATATGTGTATATATGCACGAAAGGGTTTCATGCATAGGTATAGGTATACATAACGCATATATATCTATATATATGCAGAGATTAATAATTGCCGTGCAAAAATAATCGCCTCGCAATGATCTGCGCCTTCTATAACCACGGATCGCGTGCATTACACTTTTCTTTTTTAAAAATAAAAAGAAACACGATTTACTTAAACAATCTCTCGTCACGAATCCTTCGCATTCTTGCTTACGTATTATTATACCTATTTATATCTATAAACGAATATATCGAACGATAACTCGAAAAATATCCAAAATTCAATTGGAATTACGATCCGTTTTCATTATTTCACTGAAATTCTCCTCTCATTGAACATGTTCGAAGAAATTGTAAGAAAAGTTAATGGCTCACCTCTGGCACTAAGACTCGTTGTCATTTGCGTTTGATAAGCGCTCGAAGTTCCTCCATCGATCGTTGGATGATCGGCGTGCAGACCTCCACCCCGAAGAATTCGATTAACGGAAGATACGGAAGGTAAACTTTGAGGATCACAGGCTCCTTGACGCGCAAGTTGCTCTCTAATTTCCCAGGCGAACATACCTGGCTGTTCCTGCTTCAGGCGTAATATTTTCTTAACCACTGTCGGCGTCGCTACTTGCTGCAACAGCAAAGCTCTCTTGTTAGTCTAAAATACAGAAGTTGAAAAATTTCGTTAATATTTTTGTTCAAAATAAATATTCCGTATAGTTAGAAAAAACGAAGAAAAAATGTCCCAAGTTCATCCTAGAGAAGAATTTCGAAATCGTCATTCGATTACTTCCTTACTTAAAAATCGTCACATTTACGACATGCTAGATAACGTAATTGCAGAACCAATAGTTAGGCATAATCCTAAAGAAGGCGAGCCTTTCAACGGGTCAAAATGATCCTGAAGCGCTGTAATATGTATATCTATAATGACTATTTAATTTCAGTAACCGTTTCGGCGGTTCCTCGAGATATCGACCTAAACACAGAGCACCGCTCCGTGTCGCACGACAAAATTCACATGCCATCCTCAGCCCAGAGTATAGTTATAGTACCTAACACATATATGCTCCTTTATTATCAACGTACTGTAGACACATGGATATAGATATATATATATAGATATATATTAACGTATACATCAATCGAGGGACACTTAACCACAACAAGCGCGAACACTGCACAGGTGAAAGAGCCGGCAATCAGATAGCAATGGTTCAGTACTTTATTTCAGTTTAGTTGGGTTTAGGGTGTCATCTGCTGGGTCAGTGGTAAGCAGTGGTTCTCAATGAAGGGCATTTGAATTGCTAATTAATGGTAATACGAGGAATAAATTTATGTTAACTATATGCAAATTATATTCTCACGGACTGATTTTAAGATCCGAGATATTCAAGGTATGAAATTGTTACACGAGCCGAAGGGCTGCTGAGATTCAAGGAAGTTAACCGGAAGATATTAGCCTTATACTGTCACATTTTCGAATGAAAATTACCGATTCCATTCACACATCGGTGGTAACAGTTTTTTTGTTCATTTTTTTTTTTCTCAAACCGTTGCAGAACGATTTCGATCGACAAATTTTCATTGCTCTTCTAAACAGACGATAATTTGAATGAGTAGCTGAAGACGGCTAATTAATTTGACGAGCAATGATCGTTGGGTTGAATTATAATGAAATTTAGTTACAAATTTAGTCCGAAATTGAAGAGATATAAAAATTTTGTTCGAGGCTTCTGATACTCCGCCCTTTTCGTCCCGTATATAGATCTAGGTATATATAATACGTATAGTGGACAGAAGCAGCCATAGGGGCTAGAAGTTGCGTGCGGAAGGGAACATCTCAGATTATAATCTCTACCCCGTGGACACTTCCGTCGAGGCAACAATTACCACTATGGTGATGGCAGAGCCTGAGACTATAGATGCCTAAGTATGTATTTATGTATATGTATATTGTGTATATATATATACAATTAGGTATATGTACGTTATTGTCCACCACCGGTCCTTAATCTAGGGTTAACAGAAGGACTTATGTCCTTGTCATGTAGTTCACCGCGTGGTTAATTCAGCCCTGAACATCTGGCGCTAATTGTAAACGTTAGATAAGTCCGCGGGTAGGCATCTAACAGGTTGACCAATTTCGTGTACAATATACACCATATACGTAGGTATTTATCTCTTTTTTGTCATCACGGATCTAAAACTTCGCGGGTTTCCTGCTGATTGAAGAACAGAGATACCGCTGCTACCGTATTTTTGACTTCTAGTGGGTATTACAGTAGTTACATACGTGAATCGCCGAAGAGTATCTCTGAGGGGTTGAAAATTGATGTGTTTTAAGAAACGAAATGGAAATTAATTTTTTTTCTTCTTTATTTTTCATTTCCATTTTCATTTTTTGTCATTTTATGAACAAGTTGTTATCGATCGATCGCTTTCGGCGCTAATGGTATTTAAGCATTTATGCAAAAGTTGAAGTGTAATTAATTTACGGCGTGTATAAAGTCGGTGAAAATTTTCCGATTGGTCGGTAGAATTTATCTTGTAATTAGGATCTTCCCGCAAAGAGAATACTGTTTGAACGAACAACCGTTCGACCTACCAAGAGACGTACTTATTTATTTTTCAATGCATGATTTATCGAGTGGACTTTACCCGCTCTAAAACACGACATACCCAGCGAATTGTAAATATAACGAGAAGGAAACGGGAATTTTTATATCAAAAGCATCACCCATCGATTCCTATTTAATACAATATGGATATGTGAAGAATGATCAGCCATTTTTCAACCAACATGATGGCTTTGATTTTTAACAGAAGTGGTTATTCGCTTCTCTGAAATAAATTTTAAGGAGAAAGTGAAAAATACACATTCCTTTCTTTAGGGTATGGATATTTACACAAGAGTCCCGTACGCGTATATCATTTGGTCTGTACGTATGTGTGTGTTAGTAAAAGGATTTCTCGTTACAATTTTACGACCGGAAGTGTTCCGTGAACGAGAATTATTCCATACCCACGCCTATTACGTTTCCACAACTTTCAATTTTCCAGATTCAGGAAGTGAGACCGATTCGCGCTGATCATATGACGGACTTACGCAATTCCAGTAGCTCTAACTAATCAGAAATAGAAATACAAATATTGAGCTAGCCGCTTCGCTGAACCGAACGAATAATCAACCGACGTTTTAGAATGATTGATGTTAATGAGAATAAATTCAAAATCAGCGAATGGGATTCAGACCATTATATAAAGCTGTTCTTTGGAAATCGTCTGGAGCCTATTCCGAGTCTGAAGTTAATGACGATGCAAGATCGGGAGGCTCCGATAGGATAGAATACTTTATACGTATAATGATAGATTTTGAAAAAATCTACTCGCCGGTGATACTGTTTTGACAGGATGCACTCTGCGCCTTTCGTTACTCAGCAATTAAGGAAAAAGGTTCGTAAGAAAGGCGCTGAGAGCTATGTTTGTGACGCGACGAAGGTTCGGACAAAAAAGTTGAAAGGCAAGCTCGAAGAAATCTTATCGAATCATTCACAAAGTGGTGCACACTGATCCAGGCAATTAAAGGGTTGGAACCCCAGGCGTTATTATTTAATAACCATAATTTTTAATTACAAAAAAGTTCGTACATCTGCCCCAGTATCACCCCATCCCTTCATCTCAACACTTCGACTATGATTTCACGATAAAAGAAAAGCTTGTATCAGTTAATTAAAGAATACGCGATCTGCGGACGGCTATCCCTTGGAACAAATATTAAATATTTCAAGGGGTGGTAGGTAACTAATGTAACTAAATTGGTCGTTCGACTCTTTCGTACAATTAATTAATGGACTTGTTATCAAATAAAAACGTTGTCTGATGCGCGTAGGAAATTCGCAAACACACTACGCGTATATTTATCCGAGATAGTATGGAAAAAGTCTTTGACCAACCTGCCATTATATTGCCATTAGTGATACACACGTCTCACGTGTACGATATTGCGATCTCGTATACTATATGGATATATGCGAGCAGAGACTCGTATCTACGTTTTTTTCCCGCAAGTGCGTACTCCACATTTGCGTTTTATAAAAATGACTGGAAACCAATGGGTATTCTAGTTTTATAGCTGTTTGATATTTTTCTCCGATCTTTTACAGACAGAAAATATTTAATTATCAAAAATCAACCTTCAGACATCTCCAAGGGAATCGTACACAAAGATATACACGTTTTTGCGAGCCAGGGTTCTCCTGATGAGGTTTTAAGTAAAGCTTCTTCTACCGTGGCTGTATAAATCCACAATTATCCAAACACCTTCCATCAAGCATTTGCATAATTTTATACATTTCTCTATCCGTCCCTGCGTCTTTACGACGGAACCACCGAAAAATTTGAATATAAAAATGACCAAATCCTACATTTGGCGATTGATAAATTTACCTTCGTTTTACTGCCGCCGATACTCCCAGGCCTGATACTTCCGGTCTCGTAGAACCTGGTGAGAATCTTCGAAACACATCCGTGGGAAACTAGAAGCTGTCGCGAAATATCGCAAGGTCGAACTCCGAGCAGAGCCAATTCCACTATTCGTCTTCTCACACAATCGGGCAATGGTCTGCCATTAACAAAGACACCTCCCAGCTGATTGACCCCGGCTTGACCTGTAACAACGTCAAAGGTCCCGGCAATTCATTTTCCCGATACAATTCGAGGGTTAAATCAATAATCTGGAATTTACGAGTGAAAGTAACAGAAAATATATATTATTCACATCGATATTTTCAGCTATAATAAAATTTGTCTTTGTCTTAGTCTTCGTTCGTTACGAAAAGTTGGACACTCCATTATCACTCTTTCAGTCCGACGCCCGAGCCCCTTTAAAGGACTTGCAAAGTCGGTTATAATTGTGGCGAAATCTTGATAAAAATTAACGATCAACTTCCATGCAAGATTTCACATTTCGTTGACTAATTTACCCGGGGCTGAACCCGACGTGAAATTACAGCATTAAATCCAGAGAGAATAGTTCCTCGCGAACTGCAGCAGCCTTCGAAAGATATGGACTTATTAGTCCGGTGTTGCATGTTGGGATGGACTAAATGCTCGAGGGACAATCGTCTCGGCGCGTGAATCGCGCGGCTCGCGTTCTCATTGAATATAAAATTTGGCAAAGTAGAGTTCCGTGAAGAAGATGACTCCGGTTGGTTTTGGGCAGGTGGGTTTTGCACCGTGCTTCGTTCCTAATGACAACGGGCAAATGTAGCCCTGGGAGCGATATCCCAGGGCTCGCGTGTCTCCTGGGATTGTAGGGGCTGGAGGAAACCGGGACGAGCGTAAGGGGGACGTGTAATTATCTTAGAAGCGACTCCGAAACCCTAGACTAAAATTGCTTCCTGCAAATTCTTCGGTCAGAGATCTTTACCGGCTCCTTACTACAAAGCTTCCACGAATGGTAACGCCTTTTCACCTCACCTGCGCGATCACATCTTTCTTTTATTATATACATATATATCCAGATAAACCTGATTCACGAGTAGATGAGTCAATGGCAAGGGCAGATATCACCGAATTAGCAAAATAAATTTTTGAAATATGAGTTGATGCCCTTATCGCGAAAGATTGGATAGAAATACAACCTTTTGGCGTCCAGTGCGTTAGATAATCATAGAACTGCTACTATTGCTGAAGAATAGTGCATCAGGAGTCCAAACACTGGGATGTTTTTGAATTTTACGAGAGAGATTTTGGGAAATCGTATAGTAACAGAGATTGGTCATTAGATATGTATCAAATTTTACATATTCAGTCATCGTTACATACGTTAATCATATGCCCTTCTTGCAAATCTGTTAAATGTGCCCTTATCGAATCCAACGATCTTCAATTATTGTATGAAAAATCGGCCTTCGAACTTTTCAGTTTCAGTATTACGGGATTTCTTCGAGTGGGAGAGTCTAATTGTAACAGTGGGAATATAGCTTAATTAACAATAAAGATATAATCTAAAGGGCAGTATAGAGAGTGGAAAGGAGTTAGGGGGAGTAAAATCAAGAAACGTTTAAGAAAACGAGGTTCTGTCCGTTTAAATTCAGATTAGATAGCCAGAAAAGTCCCGTTTGACACTCATCCTCGATAAAAGACTCCCGTCGCGTTATAAATCACATCGTTAATTCGACTCGGTTTAATCTAAATTGTTATGGGAAATAGATTGGCCAGAGTCAATCCCGGGCCCGTTGAGGTGTCGATGACTCGTTCTTATTGCGTCCTTAACGAAGCCTCGGAACATTGTTATCTAATTATTATACAAAACAGACATTTTCCGGAGGGCCCTATTCTCCTAAATTAACTCCGCAGTCCTAGGTCCCGCATGCAAATTGATAATTAAAGATTTACCTCAATTCAAACCGGGTCGTTATCCGAAGATTCGTTCGTCGAAAAAAAAGGCAGCCTAGAACATTGTCTAATTCTTTAAACGAATCTCAAATATTTGAACATGATTTATAATACATTTAAACTTTTTTACGAGTTTTATGCCAGTAGCAGCTCTTTTACAATCTTCCTTTCGTGTTTCGGTAGCGATTTTTTTTTCTTTTTTTTTTTTAACTCTTTTCGGTATACGCTGATCACTGAATGTCTTTCCTGGTTTGGCCCTGTCAACGGATTGGTAAAATTATTCGAAAGAAGTACGAGCCCTAGGTACTAGGTGAATAAATTTATCCGAGATGAGAGCTGGAATAGTTGACGTGAATCGGTCGTTCCGTATTTCCGTGGAGATGGAATTCTACACCGCGGGAGCTTCTTAATTTTATTCCATCGTATAGTGGCTTGCAGTAGCGATTAATTGGAGGCATTATAATTAGTAGACAGCTGAAATTCCTAAGATTTTAGTTAATTAGACTCCGGGATGGTATTAACTATAAAGTGGGTATCCCTATATATTTTCTAGCCGGGTAAATCCACGCGCTTTCACCGACTCTTTGGCGATCTTATCTCACGGATCAGAGTTTCGAAAGGGTTCGTCGATTGCGTTGCTCTCTTCTCTCGTTTACTCACGTTTCATCTCACGTTTCGTTTCATTTTATTCTACTCTTAAATCCTGCGGACAAACTCGCTGACGACACTTGGACCGTTTTTTTTTTCTTCTTCTTTTTTCTTTCTTATTTTTTTCCCCCCTCTTCTTCTCCTTTTCATTTTTCTTCATTTTTTTTTCGTTTTTTTTTTCTCTTTATAATTTCCAATCTTCAACTGATAAATTCACCATATATACCGTACCTACGCTTATACTTAATTCAACAGCTATTATACCCCCGAGTATATCTGCACAAAGGTAAGTATATAATACCAGTAAATGCTAATTTTATGCATATCTATAACACAGAATCTACCAAAGGCTAGTTAATGCATGACTCTTTGTACCTACCTGTAAATACCTACGTGTACGCGTACGCGTTTATTCCTATCTTCTTGTCATTACGAATTTAAATGAGAAATTTGATAGCAATCGAGCACTCGCTAATATTTACTAACAATGAGCTTTAACCATCGCATATACATGTATATATATATATAGAGAGAGATATATATATATATACTCTCTTTAATTTTTTTTTCCTTCACTCAAAGTTCACTAAACTCAAACTTACGTAAACGGTGAACAGGGGTAGGTATGTTATAACTCGATGGCAATTAGATTGACATTGATAACGAATACTAAACACTTACATGGAAGAATTACGTGTTCGTTTACAGAGAAATTTTCATTCAAATGTTAATGACAATAAAACTCTTCCGACTAGGACCAATTAGTCGATATACCTGAAAGACATAACGAGGGATTTCAATATTCTTGAACTCTCCAATCATCGGATATACGTATGAGAATTTTATTCAAACTTAACTCTCCGATATTGTTCTGTCGTATAATAGGTATATTATGCATATAGGTACCTATCGCGGTTTTAACTGCCGCATTTATAATGCGGAAATTACGAAGAACAGACCGGAGAGCGTGTCGCGTTTTTCAAGTAAACTGATAACGCTTGCGGTCTGTATCTATAGCACACTTGTATACTTGTATACTTATATACCTATACCTAGTACCTACTTAAATATGTGTTAGGTTTTTGGCAAGGTTTTGCCTTGCGTTTCGAGACGCCGACCGCCCTGGGGCGTCCGGTTCGATGCCATTTGAGATAGGCTGCGATCTTTGCCCATTAGAAAATAAAAGGCCTGAACTTATATGCTACCATCTAGCTGCAGAAGGAAAGTTGAAATTTTTAATGCCCAACGTCGATGATAATAATTCATCGAATCGAGACCCGTTAACTTTACGAACTACGTGTAGGTACGAAACGGCTAGTGGTGCATGCCAGGCAATTTCGTAATTTCAGATCGAGAGATACGCGCGTCATACGTCTTTCTCGAATAGTTATCACTTCGTTTGACAATTCTAACGTATTCAATTTCGGCAATTATTGATTGTATCTTAAAATTTAACCAACGCTTCCTCAAAGTTATACCTAATATATGGGAAATAAATATCTACCGAAAAAGGTGTGTGGAATATTAATTATCGAATAAATAAAATCGTCAATGATTTCACTCGGATATAAAAAGACGCAAATTAAAATTCGAGCGTCTCCGCTCGGAACAATGTGCCTATCAAAATACCTTAGCGAAGTGTTTTATTGATCTTCGATGCATAAAATTAGGCTGATCGAAAAATTTGGAGAAAATTCATTCGTTGTTTTCCCGCTTGCGGGAGATTTAATATCGAAATAAAAATTCCGTGATGCGAAAGGTAAACTGAGACTCGGTAAAGTATTCGGAACAAAACCTACACGATATCGAGCACAAAGCCGGCGCAGCTCGGCGATGTGTGTGCATCATGATTTTGGCGTTATTATGATAAAAAGGGCTACCATTTGCCCGCGGGGAAGTGTGCTCCGTAGCATTACGACGGATGGACGAACGGACGGCAGAGCAGGGCGGGCATGGAGGAGACGGAAAGGAGTAAATTATTATTACCACAAAAACGGAATGCGGCGGTGCGCTATCTACATATATGAATCTGCGCGGAGCATCGCATCCCTTGAAATAATGAGAAACGCGGTTCTCTCGCTCGCGTTGTTTTCTTGTAATCATATTATGACACACTGAGACGATTAGGATTGCCTTAATTTATCATTTTACAGCTGCACTTTTCTTCACCCCATTTATTCCCTCCTGAAGTTGCGCGGAGCTAACGTCTTTATACACGCGCTATCGTGTAACTGCTCGACGACATCAATCCGCTAGTGCAACTGCAGCAAGTTCGTAGTTCTCCCTGTATACAGCTACCGAACGACGAGAAAAGGACGAGAAATTCCTTACTCAAGGATTCTTTCGCACGCGGCGAAACTTTCTCACGGTAATTTCACATTATTCCGTAGAATCTTACTCAAGTTTTTCACTTTTTTCATCATTTTTTTCGACTCCTTTGCCGCGATCGTCGAGTCCTCGAGTCCTCGAGTCCTTAAGTTTATAATTACGATTCGTATGATTCTTTGCCATAAGAAATGAACGAAAAAATCATTCCATCGTGGAGAAATAAACGTTGATTAATTATTTATTTAGTTACAGCGATAATACGAGATGAGCGGTAAATAATGGTGATATAAAAATGTTGGAAATCGCGGTTTCATTTCTTCTCTAAAGGTGGGGTTCGTCGCTTGTTATTTCGGACGGGTCCGCGCCGACAGGAGTAATTGAGTTAATTACATAATTATCTGAGCTACGGATAATTATTACAAATGGTCCGGTGCTCGCTTCGATCGAACGTGAAGGCGCGTGGCTCCGATTATAACTGGGCAAGAATATGTCAGATGTTTATGTTTTTGAAACCTGGAGGTATATAAAACACGGTTAAGTTAAGACGTCCAGACTTGATCCCGCATGAGTACCCAACGCGTTCTGAAATAAGAAGAATTACGATGGAAAGAAAAAGGAGAAAAATAAGAAAAATAAGAACAAGAACAAGAAGAAGAAGAAGAAGAAGAGGAGGAAGAGGGAGGAGAAAGGATAAACAGATTCAACCAATTTTAAATGAAAACCTAAATCCGGATCTACTATTTTAATTTCCCACGATAGAGAGGATCTGAGAATTAGGTGAATAGGTAGGTAGGTACGTAAATAATTCGGAGTCTAAACGGCGTCGGTACCTACGTCCTACATCCTGTGTGGCCTGTACAGTAGAACGAGACATCTGTGAGAAGGTTTTGTGATTTTTCTGAAATCTCGATAGAAGTATAATTAAGGTTAGTAAAATTTATTAAAAAGTAATAAAGCGTGGAGATACGAAGGGGACCGCCTTGGCTGGCAGCTGAGTTTTACAGAGCTCGTGAGGTAGAGGAAGACTTTTAAATATGTAGCTCGAATTCAAACGGTTCCGTTTCATTTGAATCCATAGATCTTAACTCGCTCCGGCGTATAGGATTCTCCGTTAATTACTATCAAAATGCCTTCTAAATCGTGATTTAGTTGAACCTTAACTCCGTGCTACGCTCCGGTCTCTACACTCTACACTCGACTATACTCGACGTCCGGGCAGTTCTAACCGGACCCAAACGCGCCCAAAAGGGCCTGAAACAGGCCCAGCAGGGTTCGAGAGGGCCCAACGGGGACAGATTTAATTTTTACTACTGAATGTTGCCTCTGATCTTGCCGACGGTAGCTGAAGACAACCTTAGATCGAAGGAATGATTAAGCCTAGCTAATTTATCCTCCGTTTCATTCTCTGATAAATCTTTTAAAGGACCCAGGGGACCCCGAGACGTGTCACGGTCCAATTTTTATTCCGACGAAAAATTTACAAAATAATGCAAATTTATCAGACTTTTAAGGAGCTGATCACTGCACGTGCCATAATTGCATATATTTACACTTTATATGCATATATGCGTGTAATACCTTCAGGCGTCCAATCGAGTTCCGATCTTATCGATTCGGTATTCAGGAGCGATACATAGATGATGTTAGGCGAGATTTTTGTCTCAACAGCGGATATGAAGGCTTTTTTTAACCCTTTTATAAAAATAATCGAGGATATTGGAAAGAAGAAAAAAAAAAAACCAATGTGGACTTACCGGTATGCGGCATCTCGGATCAGGGAGGAGGATCGATCCAGCCTTCCTGAAACAGAACACGAGAATTTTAAGAAATGCTCAATTCTTGACATTTTATTTTCACGTGGGTGGCGCGCGAGCCAATGTGGTTTCCTAATTCGGTTCTGAACGGGCTCAGAGTGGTCATATTTTCACCTCGCGACGTTATTCTCGATTTCTTAACTCGTGTGCCCGCCGCGGCTTCTGGTTTCTAGATCCTGCCTTCTGCCCGGCTTCTAGTCTAATGAATTTAAATGTATTCAAAGCGCGCGCTTGACGCTTGACATGGCAGCCCTTAAATATGCAACCCAAGCGATAAGCAAAGCACGGCTAAATATTACGCTAGGACAATGCAGTGGGTCTCAACCCCTATAACCACACGCAGAGGTTTAAATAAACAACAGAATAACAACGGTCGGAAGTAACGGACAAATTTTATTCCAGGTTTCTCTGAAACCGATAAAGTTATCGTTTCGATAATTTTTCAATCAAGAGCCGGAAGGAAGAGACGATAATTTTATGGATAAAAGAAATTCGCATTTCTCCAGCAATTTTAATCGTAAACTTTTGGCCAGCTGTACCGCATTCCGTAAGTTTTTATTCCAGCTTTGATTTTTGGTCGTTTGAGAACTAAGGAGTAAAGTATAGTCGGAACGCGTGCGTAGCGGAGCGGATGGCGTGTACTTTGTGATGCAAATTAATGCATGATTATCAAACTACCCGTTACAAGTCCTTCTACTTCTACCCTGCGTATGTATGTACCTGCGACTACCTCTGCCTGGGCTACCCTTTGCCAGGTTCATGCCTTAGTGATTTCGAGGTTAGAGTGACTACCACGATCGCAAAAAAACCCTCAGCTACACCCACTGCCTCCATAAAGGTACCTGCTACCTACGAACCAACCGACGGCACCGGAGTCAATGCTTACCCGTGCATTAGGCTAGTTACACGGTTAGATCGCGTATTCAATCTGATCGAATCAGAGATCACGTGCCTCGGAGTCAAAACATTATTTTCACCGATTTTAAGATCGGTTGGTAATTAGTGTAATTACGGTATACGAATTCCGGTTCTTATCGCGAATTAGTCTTTTTCCGATGAAGCTAATCGTGAGAATGAATGAATTTTTGCTCCTCTTTTCCCTTTTTATCTACATCTCTTTAGGTTCTCGCTTACCGAACCAGTACGAAGGTATACGGTAACAAACATCTTCGTAAAAGAAGGATTGAGCGATTATTATAAATCAAACGACGACTATAGTCACTGCGCACCGCATTTCTGGCGTTCCCAAGGTTTTGCCGGTGTAACTCTTGCGAACACGTGTCTTATTCCCCTTCTCTAAAGTTCTTCGCGTCGCGGTACCCTTAACCACCATTAACCGTTCGAAATTCCTACCGCTGCACTCTTTCTGCTCTTCCTCCTCTCGCTGCTGCTGCAATTTCTGAACCTGAACTCCTGAATTACTTTTACCGATATTAGAAGGCAGAAGCTCGAAAAACTTCCTCTACTTCGTACACCCCGAAGTTATCTAATATCTACACCTTGAATTTTCTCTAACAGTTCGTCCTTGCTCGAAAGATCGAACGCGCAATTTGAAGAAAGTTTTACAGGGAAAAAAAAAGGAAGCAATTAAGCTAAGCGGAGAGTCGAAATGTGCTGAGAGACGCGAAGATAATTATAAACAGTTGTTTAAGGTCATATGGTATTACGTGTAAGTACCGAGTGAAATCGAGTTCTTAAAAGTAATTTTTTGCTTCATTAGTCCCGCGCTTTCTGCAGCCGCGTGGCAGATCAAGACCGTAAAAAGTATAAATTGACGGTATATTATTTATAAGCAGATCGAGCGATCATTCCGGGCAATTCGGGGCACCCAAGTGCCCTAAAATGAGGAAAAAAAAAGTCGCCGGGAGGGCTATAAAAATTCGAATACATATTAATGCTCGTCTCGTCGCACGATATTCCGCTGTGAGATCGTGCGGCGAACATTAACCACGTAGGTACAATCTTCGATCGTTTTACGAACGGTCCGAACAACTCGCGCGCTGGCTCGTGTCACGGAAGTTACTTAACGGCGAGAAGTTAAGTTGGCTTTAACCCGAACCCTCAGGGGGTCCAGGGTGCACGAGGATCAGAGTGATTCTTATTTTGACCACTTTTCAGTTTTTATAACGAATAAAAAATCCAGCGAATTTCGATTTCCCGTCAAGCACCGCGAGGGCGTGGGCGAGGGCGAGGGCACAGTATGTGTATCACGAAACGATTATTTAACTCAGTTTCGGTATACGCAAAGTTGATTTCCAAACTGATTGTTGTCGTAAAATGAGCAGCTAAGCTTTCAGGAGGTAATTAGAATAATTCGGGGCTGGCCAGCGTGAATCTAGCCCCGAGTATAAGAAATTTGCATTTCAAATGAAGCGATGGCGTGTGCGACTCGCAATTGGCCAGATTGGTCACATTGTGGCCACACATTACCTTACGTCGTTTACACCGAACCCGCTAACCAGTAGCGATGATCGGCCTGAGTTTCACAGTTTTTATTTATTCACAAAAACTGAATATTTATCCCACAACCTCCTATGTCTATCAGCAGCATCTCTGTTTCGCCATAACCACAATTGACCATATTAATCCTCTTGGCAGTAGATAATCGTTGGTTATCTTCGTCACATGTGTAAAGATATTGACCAATGGCCAGAGAGTACTAAAACTTGATGGTTATAACAAAATACTGAATATTTATTAGACAACTCTGTCGCCCGTGTTTCCTCACGCCCGCAATTGACCAGATTAATTACATCAGTCGTCCATATAATTATCAATTATCTATCCACGTCGTTCACGGCGTGAAAAATCAACGGACAAGAGTCAGGATTTAGAATTTTTTTTCTCACTTTTTCTCTCCAAGGTGTGAGCCGCCCAATTACTGAATTTTATTATAAATATAGAAAAACCCACGATGTAGAATTCTCTTTTATTTTTCATTAAATTACAAGGCATTAGTACCTAATTGGTACAGCTTCTCGCTCTCATAGTTATTATTGAGCGACGATGACCAGCTTGACCAGAGAAAAATAAAATAGTACGGTCTTGATTGCTTCGATGTAGAAGTTATCCACAATAAGTTCGAAAGTAAAAAACAAAAATGACATTTAGCATACGGTATCTGACGTCAGTAAATGGGAATTAACATGTCTCTGACATGTCAGTAGCTGGAGTCGTTATTTAGGTCAAGCGCGACTTTTCAAAACCGCAATAATTGCAACATTTACACGGTCTTCGATGTTACTGAATTCTCGATTCGTGAACAATCATGGCAGTTTTAAAAGAACGGTTTCCAGATATGTGAGATCAAAATTATGGCATTAGCCCCCCGACACGATCCATAATATAAAATCTTCGGTAACTGGAACGTTTACCTTATACGTTTGAAAAAAAAAGCATCAATATCCCTAAACGCTTTCTCCGTTATATTGTATCCGTACTTGCATTGGATACGAAAAATTTCATTATATTTCGTAACATTCTCAATACCAGGTATTTGATTACATTCAATTCTATCGTGGCTATGGTCATAGGCTCCGAATTTTATCCCAATTAACAGTTAATTAACGAGTAATATATCGACTAAATTTGCGGCCTTAATGATTACCGTCATGAATTAGGATTCAACGTGTATAGGTACATTATCGCATCCGTTACCAAGTGTGTTGTGCGAGGAACTGGGTTTCTAAATTTTTCTTTTTTTTTTCCTTCTAATCTTGGTAATTGGGCCCGATCGTATCTGTCTGACCTTTGGTGACCCTTCATTGGTTTAGAAACCGTTTTGAAATACCTCGGATTCAGTCTCGACACGTTTTTTATATTACACGTTTCACTATATATGTATACTAGGTATATAGATAGATGCCACGGTGCATCAGCGCGAACTATTCTATTCTCTCTCTCTACAGATTATCGCTGAAGGTAATTGCCGGCGCAAACGGACGCAGTATATATGGGTAATTGGAGGTCGGCTAGAAGGAGATGTTGACAAGAAATGTAAGGGCAATCAATTGGATCAGCTGCCATTCGATACCTACATGTAACCTGCACATACTCTTCCCGTACTCGTATTACTAGCGATCCGTCCAGATCCGCGATCCGCGCCGATTCGCGATCCAAGTTGCCGCGGCGCTGGAGCAGACATTGAGCAAAACACAAACTCGTGATACACTTTAAAAGACCAGCTTACTACATACCTGACGATTGTTAATGGTGTGTTTCGCGCTGGTTCACTTCGTGAGTTGCATCTGGATCATACTTAATACCATATATAGTTCCACCGACTGATGGGTATTGACGAGCGGACTCGGACCGTAGGAGCCTCGTCGTTTCTTGGCTTCGAGCGCTACTCCCCGGGTTGTTCTTGGCACTTTGTGTTCAAGATTTGAAAACTCCTCTCTTTCTTTATTTACGGAGCTAAGATCGACGAGATATTTTATAGGTGGGGTTTTGCTGGGGACCGATTGACAAATAGGTGTTCGTATACGATACACGTATTCCTATACACACATGTGGGAATAAAACCACGTGGTTTTATCGGACTCGGATTTTTCTTCTACCAGTTGTCACTACTTATTTTTCTTCTTAGACCCTCTTTTTCCTCCGTCAGTCTCTTCGAGTTTGCCGGGCACATCAAAACTCTCGAAATTTTAAATTCTTCGTCTTTTTATTTTCCTTCTTCTTCTTCTCAAGGTCTTCTTCTCTCTTCGTTTTTTTTTTTCTCAGTGGAGATAACACAGGGGTAACGTGTTAATCGGTAATTAATTAACAAACTGAACAGCAGCGCGGCTCTAGGAGCAGCACGATCTGTTAAAGACGGTCGTGTCCATCCGCAATCACAGAAAAACAATCTATCGCGTGTATCTAACACTTGGAACAAATTTATTCCATTCAGAGCGGTAATGGCATCGTCGTAATAGTTCGAAATAGTCTTTCAATCACTAAACCAAAAAAAAAAAAAAAAAAAGGAATACAGAAGCGAACCAAAAAAATAATAATAAAAAAAAAAGAACGATTCAAAAATAACACTTGCGCAGTAATTTACCCCCGAGTAACCGAAAGTGACTCAAAACATACTATCTCAATTTTTCAGAAGCTCAATATCCGTCACTCGAAAACAGTCGCGAGTTCATTTCGGAAAAATCGAAAACAAAAAATGAAAAAAAATTCAAAAAAAAAAAAGCTCACTTCTGAACTTTTTTTTTTCTCTCTCTCTCTCTCTCTCGGTCTTTCTCTCTTTGTATCTTTCTCCGTTACTCTCCTTATCGTTGGACCTCTGTCCGTACAGATCCGAATGAAATGATAATGGAAATGTTATCGACGCGATGTAAATCTTAGCGAATATTATTGGCGTGTACCACGAGATTTAAACCGAAATTTTCTTTGATCTTACTACTTTGTTACAGGATAGTGAGAATCGAGGTAATCGGATCGAACAAGAGAGACTGGTAAACGATGATGCGGTCCAACCAAAGGACACGGTGGCTCTGAGTGGACGGCCAGGGTTACGGGTTTTGCTTGCGGTCCGTCTCAGTCAGGCCCGAACGATGGAGCGTGTCCTCGCGTGCGGAGCGACCTGTCCCGACGTCCACAGGGTGGGGACGCGTTGCTCGGAGGGCGGTCTTGATACACACGCCTTCCGCAACGCCGAACTCCCCCAACGGAGTACGTACCCGATTACCCCGCAACGTCAGGACATAGGAACCTTCTCGCACGTCACAGATACCATACGAATTACCATCACCGTATCTCGCGAGCTCGCACCGCGACCATACGAGAGGCAATCATTTTAATTCGTTCGAGACGATTCGGCCCATCGATACTTTCGGAATTCGCAACTTCCGCCCGGCCCTCGAATTTCTTTACGTTATCGTAATTTTCGTTCATCGCTGCCGCAGAACGAAACTCCATGAATTTCATGTAGAGAGATTCGTTCTTTTCTCGCTTCGGACAAAACCGCATTAACTAATATCTCTATAAAAGAGATTAAGGGTAGTTCCCGCTCGTCCTCGGGGTGAGACGAATTTCGGTCCGTAAAGGAGTTGGCTGGAGGATGAGTTGCATTCGGTGGGACTCCGGCGAGTTCACCGGCATTATATCAGGTAGTCGAGGGCCTGAAGCGTGCCGGATTTTCTGTTACCTTTTTTCTCGAACATTTCGTCTCTTTTTATCGCCCGCATCAGACCAGCTCGAGGAGAGTAGTGCGTTCAGCAAACACCGTTGACCGGTTATCTCGTTCCTTTGAAAGTGCCGATATTTTTCACCAAGAAAATTACCCCTGAAACTTGGGTCACGTCGCTTTATCACGTGACAAAAAAAAACTGCGAAAGAAGTCTAAAAGTTATTCATACGATTCTTGTCATTATCGTCAGTCTAAATCAGTCCGATCGAAATTAATAGATAGAATTTAAAAAAAAGAAGCTAAAAAATTACCGATAACTATTATCCTCGATAATCTCTTGCTGCCTGTTTGTATACCGATTAGTAATATCACGTGACAAACAGACACGGTCAGACACGAGACTCGATAGAACCCTATGGCGACCCATGGGACTGAATAGACTCCCTCGGGAGGTATCTGTGTGCCAGAAACTACCCCCTGTGGTGTAATTGTATGTTGATGGTTCGTGGAGCGAGGAAATCATCACGTTTTGCTAGTCGGCAGGTTGCTTTGGTTTTACGGATCATCGAGTCGTTACGAAACCGCATCAATTCAGGGTGCTTCTATATGTATATATATATATATACATATATAGAGAGAGAGAGAGTTTTGTGGTCGCTGACTTTACTCTAACAAATTTATCCCTTCACAACTGTAGTTATACCTTATGGCAGTTGCAGTTGCGGTGAAAATTTTCGAGATTTTATTGTCATGGTTATGACCGAGCTTGAGGTGTGTCGGTGTCTCAGATGGCGCTCATAAATTTATTACGAGCTTGATGACAAGTCTTGCTGAGGATCGGACTCCCAATCGAGATTCTTCGCTTTTGCCCCATTTTATGTGTTTGCGTTTACAAAAATACTTTTTTTTTTCGTCTCATTTACGGTCTAGAACTTGTTTCCCCTATTACACTTCGATCTCTGGATATATGGGTATTGTATCTTCGAAAGCACAGTTTCAGGCGATTCTCCATCACAAATCTTTTCTCTGGATCGCATAGGAAAATCGTGTTGAGTTTAAACGATAGTTTTCCGTCGCTCGAAGGTATACCTTATAAATCTATTTGACGGTAAGTACGATAATCGTCACTTCCTCAATCATAATTCAAGTTTAGGGCTGTGTCGCGTACCTATTCCCAACAGGCAGGTCGTTTCCACAAATTAACAAATATTCTTTATACCATGTATAAAATATGGCCCGAGATTCGGTACACGTATATCTCACGGTCCCGACATCTCACGAAAGGATCATCCCAGTGACTAATTCTACTCAAAAACCCATTCGATCCATTACGCTTCGTGAATAAAGAGAATCGATTTATTTTCCCCAAAATTACCGTCTCTAATGTAAAAAGAGAAGAAAAGAAAAACTAACGCCGTCAAAAATTATTTCCGATCGTATGGCGCACGTGACGAAGCTCGTTCCTTAATTGCTCTAATATTTACGAGGTTCAACGTTAATAATTACCCTGATTAAATCGCATTTCCCACGTACATACCTAACCGGCAGGGATGTATACGTGTGTGAAGAGAAGGCTTACGCCGGTCTAACGTTACACTAAAAAAATGTCTGTAGGTGTCACATGGAAGATATGTACGTCGACCTATATGGCACCCCCTAATGTGGGCTGGAAGAACGCCGGTTGGCTTATCAGATGCCACAGACGTACGGATAGACACAGGTCATAACAGCGTGGTACTACAACCCCTAACGAGTGGATTAGATCGGTTAGATTAATTTATGGCTACTTCACCTAACCGACCCCGAAACTATACCTATACGCGTATCCCGTGCCCCGAGGGGTCATTCTGCGTTTCCATCACCGTCACGAGACAATAATGCCTCGATTAAGGAGCCACGAGTCACGACAGGTGAATCGTACAATTTTTATATGGTTTTTGAAAACGAGAATAACGAGCCTCTCGATTCTCCGCGTCTTTGTCAATCGGTTCAGATGCGTTAATTTCAAAAAAAATTTATACGAAAAATTGGAAAGGACTGTTAGGCAATTTTCCAGATATTTATGAAAGTATAGATTCTTCCCTATTTTATCTTGCAATTAATATAATTCATGGGTTTGCCCGAGTCGAAAATGACTATGCCGAGGTGAAAACGATACTTCTTAGTGGAAATTGGCCGCATAGCGATTCGCACGCACGTTTAAACCAACCGATTTCCTAGGCGTGAAAGATATCGGATATATGCCGACAGGAGCCTGAAACCATTATAGGTATACCTACCCACGTTATTAAAATTCTTATAGGAATGGGAATAAAATCATTCCTGATCGATCGATTATATGATCCTGTGTATACCCTATCCCGGGCCAATTTCATCTCGCCAATTTCTTCAGGCATGATATATTTCTGTCGCACCTGCCCCTGGCTTCTGGATTCTCACGTAACACGTCGGGCTGCGCGTTATATTTTATACTCTAATCTCGTTTTTTGATTATTTTTCTAAATTTCAAGGATCAGAATTACGATCTAAAAAATCGCTAGTCTCCCAAGGGGGATGAAAAGGTGAAAAATCGACCATTCGATCGCCGCGCAGTGATCGTTTTCGCCATTATTTCTACGACCTAAATCCACGGGCTTGTAAAGAGAACCGATCGGAATATTTTCGGAGAATATCGACGGCGGTAACCGGCTGTAAAGTTATGACACCCTGTAATAACTACGTCAAGAAAGACGTTGACCGCCTTGGACTCGGGTATATTCGCATAATCGTTGGCTACAGCAGGCACCAGGTCCTTCCAGGCAACCGACAAGTGTCAATTCCCAGCTGGGATCAATGATGGGTATAGTTAGGTGATAATATCGTGGATTTTCATTGGCCAAACACTCCCGCACAGATACGAAACTCCCTTTTCACTGGCCGATAGACAAGTCGATGATACATAAGGGAAGCTTACCATTGGCCTTTTCCTCCCTTCGAAACGCCCAGGAAGGATGCGCAGCTGTTTGGACATGCGTAGAGTCTCTGACAATCCTGCGAACGCCAGTGATCCTCGATGTATGCACACGTATATATAAATTTAACAAATACATTCACGTACATTCGCCCATGTGTCTATCCGTCGCTCTATCCATATACTCGCAAAAGTATGCGGCCTCGTCTCCCCGCGTACACGGAATACCTACACAAACGTATTTTTCCATCAGCTAATCGAACCCGGGTCTTGTCACAAGCGCGTAATAGACAGGGTCGAAAGGTCAGTCGTAGGATCGGAAATGACGTGGAATAATTTTCCATCAGGTGTGGTAAGCCTGTAGATGAAATTATTTACTGCTAGGTATTCGAGTATTGCTATAAATCAATATTACGATGAAACTTCGGTGGCTGGACTTGTCGGAAAACGAACGAGTCTGATCGAAAATATGAAATGGGAGAACACGGAAGATACGTGAGAGAGCAAAGCCGAAATGTCCGACCAGGGGTTTTTGAGAACTGGACCTGCGAGCCTGTGTAAAGTTGGAGCGAGACCAGGCTCTGTAGATGACAAGAAATGGCATTGACCTGTGTCGACCAGGCCAGTTTGCTGTCGAGAATGACGCCGAGATCTCTCACCGTTTCTGCGAAGGGTATCTGTACAGCGGAGGGCCCCCTGTCCGGGAGTAGGACGGAAAGAAGACCTGCCAAATCAAGCCTGGTGATAAACGGGGCACTCCCGATGAGACATACGCCTCAGTTTTGCTGGCATTAAGGCGGAGAAAACGAGCCTTGGGTAATGGAAAAAATTTAGAACACCGGTACTGATGTAAACCTGAAGTAAATCTCGTCGGGATAAATGATCAACGGAAAAACGAACGACCGTGGCGTGTTAGCACGGATCTTACCAAATACCTCGATAGACTATTGTCTGTTTATGTGAACAACCAACGATAGATGTTACTTTGATAACAGATCGATGAGCGTAAAGTACGATCAGAAACCGTTTAAGTGTGTTGGTAAAAAAAAAGGCGATATTAATTATGGATTGGAATGAGGAGAGCTTCCTGGTTTGGGTGTGAATTCTGAAGAATAGCGAGGCGGTGAGATAAATGTATACCGGGGAATTCGGAGGTGTTAAGTATACAGACGATTAGTTGAAAGAGGGTTAAGCGCGTACCGGTATGCCCCAAAGACAATTGTTCGATTCTTTGGCAGGTATTGAGGCTTGTAGCCCGGGCGTAATTTCGGTAATTGTGAAATTGCTTTATTTCAACGGTGTGGCAGGTGCCGCCGACGGTTCTACGCCGGGTTATGAACACGCGCGCACACTTTTGCTATACAAACATTCGGACATTTCGTTTCACTCTTTCTATAGATTCGCCTCGGGGATGTACGATCTCGTGTATATCTCGAGATGAATTCTTGAAACCAGACCTTAGACGGGATCGTAAAAATTTTTGCGGGCTAAGAATTATCCGCATGTAACGGCATACGGCCGCGAGTCAAGTCAAACTCGACAAAGTTTAGTTTTACCCATCGCTTCGAGCCAACTAGCAGTTGTTAACTTTAGAATTATAATTGAACGATGAAATACTCGCGTTTATTGCGCGAAGTTATCGGTTTACTAAGGTGTCAAAATTACAGACAGAGTTTCTGCTGAATTAGCCGCAAAAAAAACCAAAACAAAACAAAAAAGAACAGCTGTGTACATACATACCAGCTACACACACGTTTGATCGTTGAAAAATCCAATTATACTTCGTTGTAATTCTATGCCATATGCGAAAAGGATATGCATTCGTGCAAGTAGTTTTGCTTTAGTGGTGTTAGATATAATGCGTTTGTGTATATGGTTGTTTCTGGCGTGAAAAAGAAAGAAAAGAATGGAATGAACATGAAAATAAAAAATAAAAATAAAAAATGCAGAACGCAACAAAACGTGTTACAATTTTTTCCTCGAACTTAATTCTCTTAACGACGTGATCTTTCCGAGAAACTGTGGAAATTATTATTAATGAATCGCTATCCTTTGGGCAAAGGGTAATTTAAAGTCAATTAAGACTGTCGCTAAAGGTTATAACCCTAATGACTTTACAGAGGGTTGAGGGATGATTGAAAATTGAAAATTGAAAATTGGAAATTAGATACCCTGCGGAGCTTCGGGCAATGGATTAATTGATTAGCTCTTACGCTTTCTCGTAGACCTAAATCGAAAAGAATGATATCCGAAATTCAACGGCTCTGCTTCATTGGTTTGGATGTCGGCAAAATTTCTTTGCGAATCGAGCGGCGGTGCAACACCGTTCCATTAGTTCTTACGTGTTAATTATATCACACGTATATGTTTCACCAATAAAGCGATAAATCACGAATCAACATCTTGCGCGCCTGACGTGACTTTATCCAGGCCTGGTTTCTCGCCGCTTTTATCATAACAGATTTTACGATTACAGGCAGATGCTAAACGCTCGCTACACAAGGTTCCCATTTTCTTTTTTTTTCTTTTTTCCCCCCCTCCTTTTTAATCTTTCTCGATCGTAAATTCCGGCTGCAATACGCATTAATTATGCAATTCGCTTCAACGAAATTCGGACAGTTTAGTATTATACATATAGATGCGATTTTAGATACGTCTTCATCTCACCTAAACACGCCTACCGACGCCTCGAACGGAATAGAGTCTACTCTCTCAGATAAAAAACCCCTCTCGTTTCTATTTCCTTCACCATAATTTGCAATTCCACCTACCTTTTAAGAGATATCGTTAGATCGTTTTCTCAACCTAAATATAATCGTAAATCACTGAACTCGATCTCGTTAGGCAAAGAATTTACGCGTTTTTTAACGACCTGGAAGACCGTCTCGATTTCTGCAAAAGGGGAATATTACCAGGGCAAGTATACGGTCACACCCACGGATATAATTCAGAGACGTAATAGCGAAAGGGCGTGAACCGAGAATTTTGAAAAACACACAAAAGCAGTTCTGACCTTTTCTCTGCACAGGATCAGAAATAGCTGTTTTCAATATTCGAATGTACTGTTCGGAAAACGCTTTCATAAAAGTCTTTTAGTATCCGCAAGATGATAGAATTTCTTGCCAAGGATCCGGAAGTGGTGAAATAAATTCACTGAACGTTTCGAAGAACCGAAGAGCTCATCAAGGCTCGTTATAGTCGAGAATTATTGACTCGAAAGATTTTTATTAGACCATTCAAAACCATATCTCGTTACTCGCTCACTAATTGAATCGATTCATATTCAGCTAATTATTATACGAATTCTTTTTCGCCGCCAAATTCACCTGCTTAACTTCTAATGATGAATTCAACACGAAGTCTAACGATATATGTATATATCTAGCTATGTGATCATATACCCAGCGAATAGTATCGCGACGTCTGACTAACGTGAAACTAGTTCCACCGTATAAACCATAATATAATATCCGCGTAACCCCGCGTAAGGATCGTAATGTCCCATCAGTTTTTTTACCTTCATACCTTCATATGAGTATGATACGACGAGTCGGCTTTCTACGCGTATCTCCGTACCGTAAAGCTACGAGCGTACGTATGAGTAACGTCGAGCGATTTACACTTCGATGGTCGAGGTGCTAACATCGTGAGCCAATCAGCGACTATCCAAAATGACCCCTAACCAGTACGAATGGTATAGCGAGTAAGCAGTAAGCAGCAAGCAGCAAGCAGTTACTTGCTCAGTAATTACATACGTCAAGTGAGTTTCGTTTTATAGTCGGCATCGTCGAGACCAAGACGAGATGGCTTACTCTCGAGTCTGACTACAGCTTTGCCAAGGAAGGCATTCGATTGCATTACTCATGCATAGGCTTTGCTGTCCTCTTCTCTTTTCTCGCGTTCGCAGCTTCTCTTCTAGTCCCACGGGATCTTTGAGAGAAAGAAGAAAGATATATCTCGACTTCTAGCCCTTATCGCATAAGACGAGCACTCGCGAAGCTTTTCGTTTATTACAAAGTTCCTAGATTCTTTTTTGAACCGATTTTCGAATCGTTTATTCCGAAAAATTTGGTGCTACTAGGGACTGCTCATTAAGGCACTGGATCGAGAGGGTTCAGGGTGTTGCTAAGGCCCCCAGTAGCGCGTCTCATTTAGTTCTTGCGACTGCAGAGAGTCATGGAATATGCTGCCGAAGCATGCGTACGCGTCTTTATAGTTAATGCCGCTTGAGTCTTGGCTCGTTCGCTAAGAATGTTTTTTTGCGCCGGTACCTTCGTTATGGGGTATCACGTGAGTTATGCTAATTGAAAGTATGAAAACTAGAGAGTTTAATTAGAATATCATAACAAGGTTTACACTCATGGTATTACAGAGTGCCGTGCTGCAGCGATCGTTAGAATTATTACGGTACCTTTATCTACCACCTCTTTTAGTCGGAGTAATAAACGTCTAGGGTATATACGGGCTGGATTTCTGGGAGTTTTGGGTTCAAGGTAAACGGAAACGGTTCTACATAAAACCGGATATATTCGAGCAAACGATAGCCCCGTTGCTGGTTCTTAGACTTTTTTATACTGCTCGGGTAATAGAAGATAGTGAAAAAGGGTTGGAAAAAAAGCATCGATGAAAATAAATGAAAAAAGAACAAAAACCGACGTAACTTGAAGTAAAAATAATTGATCGCTGATCGAGCGGTGAACAGATACCCGTTCGACCGGTGGTATACGTTTAAGTAACGATTACCAATTATTTTTACTACTCTCTACCACGTAAATAGCTATTTTCTTTAATTTACTTTAATTTAAATTTATTTCTTTCATTCTGGAATCACGGACGTTCTTCTGCCTCTGATGTCAGGTTTTATATTTTTTCTTTTTTTCTTTTTCTTTTTTTTTCGTCTTCTTTCGACGCTCCATCGATTCAACCAACTTAATTTTCATATCGGTAATAGGACACCTGTTCTTAGAATCGAACCATTCCTTTATACACAAGGACGATTCTCCGTGTAATTAAGAGAAACGACGTGTGAATCTCGAGGGGCTTAAACCCTGGCAATTTAACTTCAATGACTCTATTGTGTCTCATTCGCAAAGTAAGTGACTGAAATGCAATTACAAGCAATTAAGTCGGTCTTTAGCACGGACGTAGGACGTTTTTCTTAAACCTTTTTTTTTCTTCGTTTTGTCGTCACAAAACCCCTCGCCCAACGCGATGACATCCCAAACCCAACCACGACGGTGTATAGACATACACGATACTACACACGAAATACTCATGTGGTTCCCGAAGGAGTTAACCCCCCTGCCTATACTACATACATTAATGTACAGCCGAACGACTCCCTGTCCCACCTGCTGATTTAATTCCCTGGCTGGTTGGTCAGGAGTCTTATGTACAACTTGTAGCTAACCCTTTTCCTCCGTTTCTCCATAAAACCTCTTTTATCTAAGGGACTACTCAGTTCTTCTCTTCTATTTCCTTATTTCTTTCCTGTGTAATACAGATCTTTCAGGACGATCGGATGCAATGTGTAACAGCCATTTCCTACAATTATTCTGACGCTAGGATTCTCATTCCTTTGGAATATAATTGATTATTCCTGATTCTCACATTCTCGCAATATCACGATCGCCTGACTAGATTTCGTACAGTCATCGTGTATGCTGATCAATTTCATTTCACGCGACGTTCGAAGTTGTAACGACGACAGACGCCGCTGGTCACACTGGTGAGGATGCAGTCGCCAGATGCGCCAATGTCACAGTTCATGGATCGCCGGTAACCCATACGTTATGATTACGGTGTATGCGATGTGCCGAGTTTCCCCTTTGGAGTTCGAAAGGAGAAGCCAGGGGCTCTTTTTTGATTTGCGGTTAGACAACCGCGGTGTGAGTTTTATCACACGATATTATACTTATGTGCGGTAAATAACTCTGCCCGTTTTATGATCGGACCATTTTCGGTAAAATCTTCTCTCAAGAGACACGGCTGGTTGTCCCAAAAAGCATGTCGTACGTGACGCACATTTGCGGGTAAAAAGATCATGAGAAAGAATTGAAAAACGAAACGGTAGAGGCGAAGGTGCAGCAAAGAAATGCTTCCATAATTTGTCCTGGAATTCTCGACGAGCCATAAGATATCGAGAAATGTATTTGAAACATTTCAAAGTCCTGAAATTCCTCCCTGTATCCCGGTTACTCCCATAATTTTACTCTCTTGTACCATTTACCGATTTGCGACAAGGAACTCGATTGCCAAAAACCATAATTCAAGTTTTGAACGTACGTCTGGTCATAAGATAGTCGGGATTTTTTTCTTCGTTACTTACATATAAGTTCCATCTGGATTCTTATTAATCACTCGGTACTGTAATTCAATGATAAAGCGATACAGGTGTACTTTGAATCGCGAAGCATTGATGTAACAAAAAGTTATCAGCTAAAGCGGATCGCGAGACGTGTATAGGTATACGTCAACGAGGTTCCGTAATGATTTAACTTTTCTTATGGTTTAACAAATACTCGGCAATTCGCCTTGTATCTAGAAATTATATACAATTAACGTATATATTCTTCAGCTCCAATATATAATTACTCAAACTATATACCTATGTTTCCGTTTACTTTGAACCGTCGATGTTATTGATGGATTTTTCAGTGGCGATAAAACTGTGGCATTTAATGTTATATTTTATTTTTATCTCCAAGGGGGGGCCTATTTTATAATTTGCAAATTTATTAGGTGAATACCCATCGTCCTATCGGGTTTGCCACTGTGGAAGCAATTAATCAAAGGTCTTAGTGCGCAGCGGTTGAAACCATTAAGACTTTAGTAGATAAATTCGAGTCGTAAATTTGACCGTATTGACAGTGCCCATATAGAAACTGAGTTCAATTCTAAACTAGGGGGGGCTAAAAAGATGGACGTCTGTCTGTTTGAAGACCTGGAGTTAACTTCATAAATCTTATAGCGCAAGATCGAAATTTATTACAGAATTAAAAATCTCCGACCGGTAATATCAATTAAATACATTGGGGCCAGCAGGACCTCTTCGGGGCATCTTTGGGCCATCTTTATCCCCCTCTATCCCCCTACTTCTCGTCCTCTTTCTCGACGACGGCGACGACAACTTTTCTCCCTTAGCAAAAAGTTACCCACTTGTCAGATCTTGAGAACGCGCGCAGTGCGCGCATCGACTTGGCGAAGGATTTGAAACGAAACACGAATTCCTATTTTGAACAAAATTTTTTTTAACCAATCAAATACCACCTCGCATACGGAAACCTCAATTGTTTTTTTCAACGAAACTTCCACATTCTCCGATACCAAAATTTTATTCAGCCATTATTACTGCCCCAGAATTCGATAGGGTAAAAATGTATTAATTATTCATCAAATTTGACAAACTCTTGGATTAATTTGTCATTAATTTTACAATAAAACTTATCACCGTTACAGTGATCGAAATTTTCAGACAAAATATCATTTGACATCATATAGGACAAACGTTTATCGAGATTGATTGATGCGATTTCGACTTACATGTGGTATTATTTGATGAGGTAGTTCTTAGCCATCGCTAGATGGGATCCGCAAGTGTATTGCATTTTTTATCGTCGTTTATTTCTCGGATTTGGTTGGCCTTTTGTTAGACACCGATGCAGCCAGCGTTCAATCATTCGAGTAATTATTCGCCAGAAGCTGCAGTTTTGTCCAATTATTTGCGCGATCCTGAAACGGCTGCAGGGTTCCTCGATTGAGGAATTAAAATTGTTCAAACTTATCAGGGCGCGGCCGCTTCTGATGTCCGATGCATTTCACTCGGCAAACAAACCGCCAAACGATTCGTAAGTCACTAAAATCTCGAACAATGATCTTTTCTTCACCCTTAAGAATTTGTTTTTTTTTTTGTTTTTTTTTTTTCTATTAATAACGACAAAGTTCAAAAAAGTGAACAAAAAGTTTCCCATGGGGTTGCTTAACCGTGAAAATTATCCAATTACCTCCTGCCTTCGCTATCGCCTAACGTTTACGCATATCTACGATCTTCCAGTAGAGAAACTGAATGGCATGGGTGTATGATACAGGGCAATGCGAATTAAGGGCGCAACACGGATAGTGAAAGCTGCGATCCACGATGTTGACAACTTACACAGTGTTATCTAGTGGTACCAGCGTACATCGTTGATCCTTTCGTAGTCCCCCTGTTAATTCCTTGGTAATCCCTCGGGTAAGCGCGTGCTAAGCATAAGGATCACGTGACTTGTGACACACGATACACCGCAAGTTCAACTCCTCTGTGTATATATTCCCTTCGATCGAATAATTTCTACCTTACCGTTTCCTCTAGGGACGGGAAAATAAAAAAAACGGATCATTTCAGTGATTAAATTTGAAAAAAAAAATCATCGATTGATCGGCATAAAAAGAGGAGAGTTCGTTCCCTCGGTTTCTACCACGTTATGCAGAATCGCTTATAAGCAGGAAACGAGATTAGAATTTCGTTCGAATTTTTGAGTTGTTTAGTGCGCCGTTAATCCTCATTTAGAATCGCAATTATTCTAGTGCGGCGCTATTTCTAGCGTGGATGACTATGCTCACGGAACACCATGGCGTTGAACCCGACCTTTATGGGCTATACACACCCAGGGGTTAAGGGTCACGAGACTAGGGTGTCACTTCGGAGAGTAGGGAGGCCTGTTGCGTTACCCAGGCAAGAGAATCGGCGCGTGTCAGCGCCAAGGGGATTCGAAATATGTTTAGGGTGCTTATACCAGACGCCATTCACACCTATGAGTATATATCGACGCTCTTGACGATTCCAAATTTCACATATGGATACTTGAAAAGATTTCTTTTTCATTTTTCTGTTTTTTTTTTAAATTCTATTCTTTTGAACGTGAGATTCAGTTGCGTAACGATTTTTGAGATACGAACTGCTCAGGACATTGAATACCGGTGACAATTGTCTGTATAGATATATATATACATATTTATATAGTATACGGCTGGTCAATGGGGAGTCAGTAGGTAGATAAGGTTCAACGAACTTTGAGCCCGGCTACCTTTATCCCTGTCTAATTACGTAGTCCTAAATGAATGGCGTAGTACTTATTAAATTAAAAATTCCGTAGCTACCACCTTTACCTACAGAGCAGAGGTCATTAAGACACGCGTAATTGGAGAGTAAGAATCGTTGGAAATGTTTAAAATCCACTTTACTTGTCAACCGGTCTATTGTAGCTGGGATTTAATTGCTTATTAATTAAATTTATCACCGCGTTAAATGCGTCTTTCTAAACTCTCGGCTGCTGCAGTGGAGTAACAAGAATTATACGTAGAAAGTATTATCTTATAGTCAATATAAATACGACTGTAGCCACTGATTCTTTCTTTAAAACCCACTCGAACAAAACACCGAAAGATTTTCATTCAATCTTTAGAGAAAATCGTATACCTCATACTCCCATCTACGTATAAAAATGGAATTTTCTTTTCTCACGCTTTCGACCGGATTTTTTATCCCAAAATCACATAGAATCACACAATATAAGGCAAGCTTTGCTTTCAATTGAGGAATCAATGTCATTATTATCTCACCGGTAGGCAGTTAGCCAGGTAGACACTAGTCAGGTAGGTCCGATTCGAATCGGATCGAATCGGTTCCCCTGTCGAAAATGAGAGGGCCTCTATGTTTGTTTTTTGAAAAATTATTCGAGAGCTGTTACAGGTGTGTATATATATATATATATTTTGAACCGTAATTTATATACGAAAACAATAGAAATTACGTGTTTAAATCCACGACGCGATCCTTTTTTGAAATCGTTTCTAGGTTCGAAAGGGTTGCTTTTTAATTCCCAATATTTTCTGTAATCCAACACCCCGCGTGTCCAGCGTGGTTCTGAATTTTCGAAAACTACCCCATAGCTATCCCGTATTTGTTTTGCCTAAATTACCACCGAATTTCCATAATTTACCAGTAATTTTAACAGCTGCAACGGACCCTTTTACGCCAGGTCAAAACTCTCTAGTCTGTAATTACGAAGCCTGCAGAGATATTTCCGAATATAATATGGATTCATCTTTCACTTCTATCCTTCGCGAGGGTTTTCTCGCACGCCTTTTCGAACACCTGACCTGTTACTCAGGCTCCTTCTTTTCTTTTCCTTCCTATTATTTTCAGCTCTTTTTCTATTTAGAACAAACCCCATCTTGCCCACGATCTATATTAAAATCGGCATATTTTAGCGCCAAGAGATATATGTCCGACTATACGATCGTTTAACGATAATTGCGAATTATTAGAAGTGTTAGCTAAGCAGATCTCGGCGTAATTTTTAGATTACCGGTTAAATTAGTGGTTACCTCATTCCGATTTTTTTTTAATTTTTTTTATTTTTCTGCAGCACCCTTTTTCACCCTGCAGATAGTTTCGTAGGGACAGCTGCACTGCAAGAATATACCTAAATCTCTAAAAGTGCTTGCATTTTTAATTCGTGATAAAATTTCGTTTCGATCAATGCCAGAGGCTTTGGTGCAAAAAATGACTGCGCCGTAATTACCGATCTTGGCTTACGTTGTATTATAAAACGTTACAATGCATTATTAGCGCGAATGGTATCGGCGTGTATCGTGGTGTAATGATTTTTGGCAGTTTTTTCTTTTTTTAGGGTATAGCGAATACATCGTGATTACTTTTATAAGTAATGAATTTTATTTTCATTCTCGATTCCTCCCTTATTTTTATCTCGCCATTTTTCCTCGCTTTTAAAACTCGGCGTGTTTCGAGTTCTAATGATATTTCGTGCCTGGATCGTTTAGGCCCAAAAAATTATCCGGCCCCGAAGGCACGCGGCAAGACTCAAGCCCTTCAAATGACGCGACACGCGCGGGCCCTAATTACCCGAATAAAAGTACTTCTACGTTCAGCTAAGGCCTTCGTTTTTATTCAGTATTCTCAGCCCTTGATCCGTTACTCAATAACTCCAAGTCCCATCCGTGAGAAAGAAAGAAATCGAATCGATCAATATCTTACTCAAAATAAAAAGCCAGTAAAATTACTTATACGAAATTCACTTATGATCGAAGAGACCAAATGCAGCAAAAAATTTTCTCCTAATTTGACATAGAATCATCCTTAATGATTTCATCTATGAATGTCATTCGTATATCTTCACCTCAATTCTTTTTGAGCTTCGAAAGGGAATTCAGAGCGTCAAATTTAATCGGTTCTGAAAGCTTTCAATTTTTAGTATAATTACCGACTGTCCGTTTATGTCTTTAAGTAAAATCTTGCCTGGAGGATCCTGAATAAACTATGACAACGAGGGAGATTAAAAACATTATAAAGATCCTTTGAATTCATTATTTGGGGCCCTATACCGACGCGTTTTATATCTGAGCTTGTACCATCCCAGCAGCAGCAGCAGTTACTTTGTATTAAATATTAGGGAGACCGGAAGAGAATCGATTATGCACGCTGTTGCAATTTCACGCCCTTATATATCCGTGTGCACATACTCATACGTGGTCAAGTAATTAAACTCCTAACTCCACGAGGCGCGGGATCTTTTTATAAAGTTTTAAATTCTGCCACCCGTTGCAGTACGCGATCAAAGCGAAATTTAGTCGCACTTTTTTTAAAGATTTCTTTACCTTCGTGCAACGATAACGGCGTGTACCGTATTACTTTTGATCCTTCAAGCTTGATGAGTCCCTTTTTTACCTTAAAGAAATTAGATTTCGCCTCCGAGGGGACAGTTGCGTTCCATATACCAAAACTCGCTCACCTGTCCCTCAAAATCTAAACACGCGAAATCACGAACAGGCATTAGCTCTCAGGCCAAAATTTTGATCTAAAATTGATTGTGACTAGAAAGAAAAAAAAGAAACCTTAGCAGTTCAAAAAACGAACTACTTTTGCATCATAGATCAGATATCGAATGTCACGTTGTTTGGAAATTTGTAAAAATTCCAAAAACAACGAAAATCCTTCACTTTCGTTTTTGAGTGACAGTTGAAACGCTGTCTTTAGAGAGCAGAGATCTCGTTAGGCGAAGACGTATCGGAATATCATATAGGTACGTATGTAGATACGAAGTGGTTACCAAACGAAGTGCTTACCTCAAAGTAATAGGTACTTACACGGTGTAACGCCTGCGGTATGTAACCTGGAATCTGAATGCAATGTATGAGAGCTATACGGGTAGGTAGAGGTACGAGTTAACGCGAACCGCGCACATATCTATGCCGATGTGTATTATACCTTTAGCTTCGGCTAATCATGGGCCACCGGCGTTTAGGCAGATGCGACCAAAATTGACCGCTTCCAACGTCATCTTCGACTCGTGGTCAACTCCGCCCTGGTTGTCCAACTCGACCATCGCTTGCGATTAGCGGCTCGGCTCAGCGCGGGGTCCACCTTAGGCTGCGGGACAACCGCAAAACCACTGGCTAAATAATTACGTATGAAAATAAAAGGAATTTCCAGACATGAAAAAAAATTTGCAAATAAAATCTCGCTGTTATGTATAGCTTCACTTATACGCATACGTTTCGCTGTATAAAGAATCGTTGAAATATCCAAAACCAAATTTGGTTGTTTCTTGAGAGATTGAAAAATTTTTACTCTCCCAAAGTCTTTTTTACTTTCGGCGATTCCAGACTTACCTGAAATAAAAATCTAGGGACAGGTGATCGCCTCGTTGTTTGTAACGTGCGCAATTAATCACTCGACGTACCTTTGAGGGACTTTGGGGTAAAAGATAAATGTAAATTCCTGTACCTGTACCGTGTGCATAAAAGTGCTCGCGGAAGGTCTGTGTGTGAAATTGAGGCCTACTTCAGAAGCGAGCCAAAAATCGTAGATTAAATCATGAGCTGCAGGTTAAGCATGCGGTGGATCGAGGCTCGGCACTTCGGTTGACTACAAAAACCAATTTAAATTAATTGGGTTCACATTCTTTCCATTTAGTGAGTTGTTAAGCAATGCGATACAAGATCGAGAAATCTCCCGTTTATTTTCTCTCCAAACTCGCCACAGGTATATATATCGTAATTTTCTGCGCTGCATCTTTACCCATTTTTACATTCACTTATAGTACCTACCTAATCGCTCGGAATAATCAATTACAAATCCCTTTTTTACAGCTCCTAATTGATTATAATGACCCCTTCGCAACAGAGGAGAACTCTTTCGTCGTTAGCTGTTATTAAACGATTCGTACACGTCTATTAAAATTGACTCTTAGACAGGATATAGCAAAGAGATCTCGGAGTATGTTTAATCAGTTGAAAACTAACCCTGTAATATTGTGTTAACTAGGTTCTATAAAGAGATTTTCATAGCCAAGATTAACTCGCACCTGTCACGTCGTTTTCCCCGAAAGTTGTTCGCTCGGAATATCCTAATCCATAAATTCGTTCGAATAAATTTCTGGTGTTAATAGCTTCTTTATATAAATTTATACATCTATATCTTTATGTTATACAAACCGAACCCCTGGACGATCTAGCTTATCGTCATTTGCTTATTTACGACATTTACTCTCCCGTTTATCCGACCAAAGGAAAGAAGGATAGTAAATCTACTTCGCCCAAACTCTCGTACAAATTGTTTTCACAGAATCAATCTCACCGTCCCCCTTCGTAGTTCTTTAAATTTTTTAGGTATTTACCTTATTCGAGCCAAGAATTTCACCCTGAGATCACTTCGTACCTGGAATACAAAAATTAAGGGATACATTGACGCGAGGCAACGCGTGGCAGATCAAGGACCAATTACCTACAGATATAGCTCGCAGATTCTTTTTATACATATTTTTCAGATACTTTTTAAGCCCTGTACTACACGCGAAAATCTTTAGCCCCGCGGCGTACTAAACTATAATCATTTACGAGAAGGTGTTGGTTTTATTTTATCGTTTTCTAATTTTTATCACATATTTCAAGGCACGTGTACCTTCTGGCTCGCGATTGAAAAATAAGATTAGATAATTAATTAACGGCAGTTAATTAAAGGGTTAGCTTTTATCCCGATGACATTTTTCTCCAAATATATGGAGGCACTTTCTGTACTGAACTCTTTTTCTTCATTTCCTATGGGATTGATGTAACGGCTCTTTCTATGCACAACAATTTATATGGATAAAGCCCATAGGCTCTGAATAGGTAAGTCCAGGTGCAATTAATTAGTAAACCCTTCGAATAACGGAACCGGATTCAAACCCTTTCGACTCTCTCATGCCTCTGATTGTATGTATGGGTATACGTACATATGTGATTGATGATATACGTGGCTCGTTGCGTGTTACAGAAAATAACTTTACAGGGCCGAGAAGAACCCAAAATAAATGATAGATGTCGCGTATAACCCTTGATTTTCAAAGGTAAGCATTAATCCGAGAATTTCAGCCAAGGAATTTAATCGGCTTGCAGTTGACGCAAGGTGTTTGTGTAACGGCCGATTCTCGGTGTCCTTGCATCGCCACTTTTTTTCCTTTTGCTTCATTGATTCGACGGGACGAACAGCCTGCACTTCGGACGCATATATGCGGACTGATAGACCAAGGAAATCAATTTTCTAGACTTTACCGGGTAGCAAACTGGCAGAGAAGTTCCGAAGAAAGAAATTACGCGCGGTCCGTGTGAAAACGCAATTTTTTTATTCGTAATGTCTTCTAATTTGACTGGGGAAGACTAAGGGGAATTTGAAGAGAGTTTGAGAAGAAATTTCTTTGACGGAATTATCGCAAAATCTTTTGAGACAACTTCCGAAAGTTAAGAAACCCCCGAAGCCCTCAGGCTGCCGTTGGTGATCCTAAATCATCTGTGGGGCTAATTGCTAGCCATATTTTATCCATCGCCTCGTGTGCCTGCCCATCCATCCGTCCATCCGTCCATCTTATAGCCGCCCTTCGCACGAGACCGAGGCAAAGCAGCACGTGCCGATGTCCGGGGAGACGGAAGGCCCCAAAAAGGCAAGGCAAAATTAAATAAGATTCAAAAAATAAAGAACTTTGAGTAACATCGGAGGAGGGGTTCGCCTTGCCGCTCCGTAAGCATATACACATATATATATACATATATAGTCTTTGTTACTCCTTTTTGCAACTTGTACCTCTTTTTTGATATTCTGTCGGTCGATCGGTCGGTCTACAATTTATTTTTCGATGCCTGCCGCGGCAGACGCTACCGCATATCATGTACAAATAAACTGATATTTGGCCCGCTCACGTCGTAATTGATATTGTTACGGTCCATGTAGAAAATCCCTTAGAAACACGGCGGGATTTATTACACCGTATGAATAAATCGATGAAAATTTGTTATTCCATTTTTTTAACGGTAAAAAATTTTCGCTTCTCACGTTAGAATTGTACTCTGTCTTTTAAACGCCTTCCGAATCCCTCGGGAACTCTGCACCCCTGTTTCGCACACATCTGTTGATGCAATGTATCCACGTAACGGATGTCTTATTACAGAAAATTAACCCCCTAGGATTTGAAGAGGGTGTCTCACGATTAAAACAAATTGTGCAATTCGAGAATAGCAAATTACCTGGTCAACGATCATTAATTCATACTTTTCTATCCAACGACCTTACCTCTTAATTCCAGACAATTTTCTAATCGTAACCCCGCATTATACCATTTGCCATTTATGGCGATATCTTCGCCCTATCTTCGCTTACAATTCGAAGACCAAGTCCTGTGCGAAAAAAAATTAGAACTTACTTCTGTACACGTCCAAAATTAAGGAAATAATTTTTATCTTCGATTCGGAAATAGCGGAGTTCATACGCGATTGAATTAGGTACAGTTTTCTGTGAAGTAACGATGATTTCAATTACCGTTGAGTTGTGCTAGCCAATTTTATCATCGACTCACACGCGAAGGTGACTTAATTTTCTGACTATATCTGATGCAGACGTATCCTCTTTTAGGCTGTCCGAATTATCGGATAAAGATTATAGTCGCGATCAGCTGACATATTAAACCGAAAATTATAGACTCTAAAAAGTCTGCGGTAGCTGGCCAACATGGGCAAATTTTTTTATATAGTTTTGCCTGATTTTATCGATGACTTTTTCTAATACAGTTCTCCGAGCTTCATGTAGGTACCTACTTATACGTATAATAAAGACCAGTAGAACTGCTGATAGAGGGAAAGATTATTAATTCGGTAAAAAAGTTGCGTCTTCGTATCATCGATTGCGAACACGGAGTTCAAGATTATATAAATCCATTAATTAATAATAATTATTCCCCGATCACACGTGATTGATGCATCTGTTGACATATCCTTTTCGTATCCACGGGCCGTATAACACTTCTGTGTGGTCAATCCCTCGTCCATCTAATTATCACTAAATAACTATCAAGAAAATTTGATTTAGGTATAACATTAAAAAGGCTTTGAATAATTGGAATCGACGTATTAAGAACTACGAAAAATAACTCGTGGATAAATAAACTGATGAATAATACATGCGGGGATATTTGTTCAATTTGTGAAAACTCCCGCGTATCACAACTAATATCGTATGATATACGGTTAAAAGTTTGTCGTGGATAGGTAGTACGTGATGACATAATATATTGACATAAATATGAGCTACTTGGGTATAATACACGCGGTGACACTGCGTGGTGGTGTATACGTATATACTAGCGGTTGGTTACATGGCATGTCCTGGGTAATTGGTTAATGGATCAGATATTTGGTATATCAGGTATGCGGACAAGCTGTACATTACATAATTACAACACGTCGTTTCTGCATACCCCCTACTACATACAGCGGTTCTCTCACTCTAGAGTAATGTACTGACCAAATTACATCAATCTGAACCCGATAATAACATCCTTTGCAAATACTGCAGGGCCTACTGCAACGAACCCTCGAGCGGTTCTCTTTGGATCAATTACCTCGCGATATTGATTGGAGCCATTAGGCGTCAGTGCGGAGGTATTAAGCGGATCATTTTATGGTTTGGGGTACCTTTAAATTGCGTGTCTCTATATCGGGCCCTCTTTGATGGCGCGAATTTGCCGATAATTTTGCTTTCGGGTCTGCGGACTTAATGTCTCCTGAACTCCGTCTGGATCACAGTATCGAAACGTTTTAAACATCGTCCTGCACGGTTATGGCTATTCCATTTTTTGCTATCGATAACGTCTTAATTATATTTTTTTTTTCTGGCATATAAGAGCGTAATTAAATTCTTTGATCCTATGAAATTAATAAGGAATTACGTCCGGCGTAGGTCTGCCGAATTCGAATTTTACCAACGCTGAGCTTTCGGCGGCCGTTAAAACGCCGTCGAGTCTTCCGAAAACCTCGTTTCGGTCCTCTCAACCACCAAGGAACCTTATTTTTTCTTTCGGTCTAATCGTAATCCCTCAGACATCAAGTTGTTCACCCATCAGCCATCAGCCATCGCCCATCGCGACCATCAACGGTCGCCCGTGAAGCAAAACTATTCGCGTGCTGAAGCAGGTGCAGCAAATCCTCTGGAGCAGAAACCAGCTACCTTATACCTACGGAGATTGCCGTCTGTCTTTTCTCCGGCAATCCTCAAAGTCCTGACTGCAGGTGCCGAATTTTCCTGCATTATGGCGGAAAACTTATGCAGGCATATATGTATGGGTATATATATACGCGTACGTGTATTTGGTGATGCTTATGTCGTCAGTTCATACATCGTTTCTTTTACGTCGATAGGAATTTCGAAAGGCGATATCGTACCACGAAGCTCACGTATAAAACCATGACATTATCATAGTTATGGCTTAAATCCAAAGCCTTGAAGCGTATCGCTACGGATCACCGTAAATTAACTGCTAATGATATTCGGCTAGTTTACAAATAGCTGTGTGCTGACTGGAGATAAATTTTTATTATACTAACTCGACAGATAATTCATTGATTTACGCCTCCTAAAAATATACGAGGTTCTTACTATTGGCTATACCTATATACGAACTGGTCACGGATTTTTCTGACGTAATTAAAAAAATTTTATACGCATGTGTCCGTACGTTAGTACGTTGGGATAAATCCGTCTAGATATAAGAATACATCTTACCGCATCGGGATAGAATCAAAAATCTTAGTGTGAAAAAAAAGAGCGAAAAGGTATATCGTTCTGGCATTGGACCTCCGGAGTCTTCGTAATTATAGGTTTTCGTCGATCGTTTTAAGTATTCCATTGAAATCGAGGAAATTACCTACCTCTCTCACGGCGAGGTGTTTCCGGATGAAAAGAAACAGTTTCTCATTTCTCCTCCGATTCTTATTTCAATTTTTTGAATCTCCCCGCCGAACTGCGCCTCTGCAACCGCAGCAACAGCAACAGCAGGAGTTGCGAGAGCACGTCCTTCCCTAGATAGAGCCATTTAGTAGCACGCGACAAACGAATAGCGTTTTTTCCTTTTTTCAGCTCCTACATAGTTTCTGCTCCGAAGACACGAGCCTCGGACGTCTTTGAGTCCGCTTCGCACCGGCAAGGCCCACCTTCGACGTCCGATATGCCGATCCGTGCGGATAAGATTGTAATCTCAGAGTTTATTGCAAGATTGGAGACCGGAGTTGGTCAAAGGCATAGGTACCCACTTCGGTACCTAAGTCCAATCTAACCTTGTCCCAAAATCTACCATCAGCTACCTCCGATTAGTTTCACTGGCTGCATACGGCCAACCTGCTCTATAAAGTGCATGCAGCAAGCTGGGAATTAGGAATTTCCAAACGTTTCGACGTTCGTGTTTCTGGACCATTAAATAATAACGATTACCTTTTAATTAAGCAACGAGATAACGTGCTGCACTTTCCACCAAATAATTAATAAAGATGTTTCCAGAGCCACGGACTGACTCTACAAGCTAGATATCCTTACGCTTTAATATCCACGTCCGCACCGCGCATATATAGCTCTGTTAAATCGCTGTAGGTGAATGAATAGGTGATTAATTAATGCACACCTGGTCAGGTGGGCAAGGGTAACCGTGTGCAGAGATGTGCTGGATTTTTTTGTCCACCGAGAAAAGGAAAGAGGTAACAAAAAAATAAAAATAAGAAATAAAGATAGATGAAAAAAAAGAAGAATTTTACGTAAAACTTTTAACGTCCTGACGCGAAATAACGAAATGGTAAAGTGGACGGTGAAAAATATGTCCACGGTTATTACGCGAGGTGTGAGAAAAGAAAATGACCGATAATTATGTTTGCGATGTGGTATTTATTCGTTCTATGGATTGTATGGTATCGAGACGTGGCGGTGATCGAGAGACACGCGTATATCTTGCCACGTCCTCGAATCAATCGGTACATGGTAAGTGAGAGCGTTTTGGAACGCGTGAATCTGAGTAATGTGAATCCAAACCATATGAGCAGTATGCTTACCTTATAACTTAAAACCGATGTACAACCGATACGGACAACTGATTGGAGTAGAAAATTCTTGGAAGATATGCTCCGCTGAGTTTGCGTGGAAACCAAACACGCCACTTATATGAAGAGTTTCCAATTATAATACTCTGCATTCCTTCAAGCTAGTAATACCACGTACCTAACTTCATAGTATTACCGATAATAATTACCACCATTAGATTCACCGAAAGAATAATTCGAGACATGAATTTTCTCCATCATTTTTCATCCGCGGTTTAATTATCGCAATTTCTTGAAGAACGTCTCTTCTCATCTTTCTGATCTCACCTCCCTCGCACACGGGATGAAAAGTAGGTATACATTGGATAAAGGAAAAGATCCCTGTTCAATTTGCAACGGGAGAAAGATAAAGGAAACTGTTTGAGATGTAGGAATCTGGGAAGGAAGTGGATAAGTGTAACTGTATCGTGGATCTAAGATCCGCAGAAACTTTCCCGTGCGAATCATACGCCGACGGACAGTCCACACCTCTAGGCCAACTTTCTTGCTGCAAAATTGCACGCTGTCCTAATAGTCGGCGAGGCGATTCAAACTATATCGTCTTATACGAGCGTTTGAGGTATAGAGTGGTTCTGAAGGCTCCGAAGTCTCGGAGCTGTGGTTTTCAATCGATAAATGTAAATTTAAAATCACCCTCACACTCCGTTTCGCCGAAGACAGTTATACCAGCCCTTATACGAAAGCCTATGGCACTGCATGCATTAGGTTACGTATTACGTGCGCGGGTGTAAAACGTACCTTAAGGTACGGTACACACCTAATAGCCAGCCGAGCAATTGATGCTTGAGCAACGATTAAACGTTAAAAAGTGGCCCTAATCTGACCCTAGAATCGAAATGGGGACCATGCATGCAACCGAATTAACATACGACAATGCCGTTACTTTTTCCGCATGCGAACGCCGGTATAGTTGTATATTACCATATACAGTGAATCTAGAGAGCCTCGCCCGTTCTTCGCTGGTACCTTAACTTGATTTCTTTTGATCGTGATTTCTGTTATAATTGTACGCGTGCGATATCCACTCGATATTAGCGTGCAAGGTCCTAGCCACGAACAAGTATAATCCATTTCCTACGTTTATTCCAATTTCTTAGTCAGGTACCCCTACACCCAGACGTTTCCCGATTACGATATTTATGGATTTTAATAATCCATTTATAAGCCTGACCCGACCTTCCGACATCCAATTAAACCCACAATGGATTCAATTGAAATCCTTTTTGTTACCCGAAGTCTCGTTAGGAATGGGTCTCACGACTTATGTGATCGACGAAAAGAAACGTCGATTTTTTTTGACAAAAATTAAACCGTCTCTGAAGTTCGGACGACTAAGCTGCAGAATTCCTAAATAGCGAAACTTGGTATAAAAATGCGGATATACGATATTTGTAATTAGGTAATAATTATATGCGGGAAGAGATCTCTCGTTGGATATAACGCAGTAAATCAGAGTTCTGCAGTGTCGATTTCAGTCTGGGTATATATCTGGTTAAATTTGACAGATCTCACTTTCCTATATTACTCAACAACCGCGTCACGCACTCAACAACATCGGGATTGAGCATGGTACACCATTAAATATCGCGCCGAGTACCGATTAATCAAAATTTGAACGCTATAAAGGACCTCGAGAAAATCCCTTATAACCCGTCTTATTGGTATACATTTTACCATGAAACGATTCTCGGCGCTTCTATATGCCTCGTGTACGTGTATATACGCACACTTAATTTCATACAGAGATACGCACAGACCAACATGCATGTATGTCTAATACATATAACAAACACAGAGTCTCACATGTGCGTGTCTTACTCGCGCGTGGCGTGAATCGCTTTGGACACATACGGATGAGTTTTTGCAAAGTAACTTTACGAACGGATATAAATACGGTATATAAGTTGCTGCAGGGAAAGTGTGACGTCGTTGTACTCCTCGGGTATATAAACGGTGACTTGGTAGCTCCTGTGGTTCAGTTAGTGGTGAAGCACCACTCTGTAACAGCGGGCAAAACTTGCAAGATGAAAATCCAGGTGAGTTTATATTTGTTCAATATTCAAGGAAAATATCTGCTTACTTTCACCTCGTGAAACACCTCGTCTGTAGTTCGCTATAATCACCGATCTCATCAAATGTAAAAGTGCGAGATACTCTCCAAATTGTATGTGATACTCTTCTGATCGGATATTCTCATTATTCGCAATGATAGATTGATTCATCCGACGACGAGTGGTGATTAACTTAATTCAGTCTCCGTCCACGCTCGCTCGTACACCCGGTAAACAATTTTATTCAAATTAAGAACCGGCAAAGAACGGGGTACAGGTATATCTGGCCCCGAAATTTTTAATCCGTAAAATCGTATAATTCAAAGGACACGCGCTCAAAGGATTAAATATGTCTCCGTTACACGTGACAAAGGATAAATCCGACATAATTGCGTACATATATTGGGATTAGAACGTTAATGATACATTAAAAGAGAATAAATTAGCTCGAGGAAGAGATTTTGAAGTATGATTTTTTAACTTCATTAAGATCGTATGAATGGGGACAGCTTATCGCCTTTACTGTCACCAACCAGTGGTCAGAGCTCGGTCTAGTTTTTTTTTTTTCTTTTTTTCCTCTTCCGTGAAAATCGAGGTACTTGGTATATTTATACACGAAAAAATGTACAGACTCGTAAAATTTCTTCGCGACTTCAGTTGCGTGCGAATCAAGCAGCTCCCAGTATACCGGTTCGTATAATAATTAGCTGTACACTTAATTAGCACAGGCGTCAAAAAACGTCGAATGTGCCACTCGAAATAAGAACCAGTGTTCAAAATTTTGGCAATTTTCTTATTTCATCCTCAGATTTTAACGGCTGTTGTGGCTTTGGCCGCTTTGGCACGATGCTCTGACGAGTCAATCAAGGAATCGGTGGAGGCTAAAAAGACCGCCGTTGTAGCCGATGAAAAGGACACGGATGCATCAGCGACCGATAAAAAGACCGAAAAACGTGGCTTGCACGGGAGCTATGGTAGCTATGGTGGCTACGGTGATTTTGGTGGAGGACAATCCGGCGGAGGTGGGAGCTACGACCATCAGGAACACGTGAAGACCATTACTGTTGTGAAGAAGGTCGGGGTGCCGTACGAAGTCGCGAAGCACGTTCCCTACACTGTCGAAAAACACGTACCCTATGAAGTAAAGGTCGGTGTACCGCAGCCGTACACTGTTGAGAAACACGTACCTTACCCTGTCAAAGTATTCGTCAAAGTACCAGTCCACGTACCCCAGCCGTATACAGTGGAGAAGAAAATACCCTACGAGGTTAAAGTGCCAGTTGACAAGCCGTACGAAGTCAAAGTATACGTTCCTCAGCCCTATACCGTAGAGAAACACGTACCAGTTCCAGTCAAAGTTGCGGTTCCTCAACCGTACACCGTCGAAAAGCACGTGCCGTACCCAGTAAAGGTGAAAATCCCGGTACCCCATCCATACCCCGTCGAAAAACCAGTTCCTTACGAAGTCAAGGTACCAGTTGACAGACCCTACCACGTCCATGTGCCAAAACCGTATCCAGTAACAGTTGAGAAGCCGTATCCAGTGCCTGTCGAAAAGCCTGTGCCTTATGAGGTGAAGGTACCGGTTGACAGACCGTATCATGTCCATGTTGCGAAACCCTATCCTGTCCATGTCAAGGTACCAGTACCTCAACCGTACCATGTTGCGAAGCCTGTGCCTTATCATGTCGAAAAACCTTATCCGGTACCTGTCAAGGTTCCTGTTGACAGGCCGTACGTCGTTGAGAAAGAAGTACCTTATCCAGTGGAAAAGGAAGTACCAGTTCCAGTCAAAGTCCCGGTACATATTCCGGTGCACGTTAAACACGAAGATCATTCATCCGGCTATGGAGGTGGAGATTATTCTGGATCTTACGGAGGCGGGTATGGATATGGAGATGGTGCTGGCTCAGAAGGAGGTGATGACCACGGTAGCTACTACGGGTCATCCTACTCGCATCATTGATGTCCTTCGATTCGGTCTTCGGCAAACTTTTGAGCCTTTCAAGATCGTTATTTAAATATTTTTAGGAGTATTTTGAGGTTTGCAATATGCAGATTGTCAAGCATCAATGAACTGAAACAATGTACCTTATATTATAGTAAAAAAAGAGAGAGAGAGAGAGAGAGAGGGGGAGAGAGAAGGAGGAAGAAATGTTTTTGTATCAAAGATTTAAATAAATATTTTCACTCAAGTTTCACCAAAGATGGTAAATATTTTTCATTTTTTCCTTGTTTTTTTTTTTGTTGTTGTTTCTCTCTTTATTTATACGAACTGGTCTCGAACCGGTCTTACCGCTCGCGTTTAATACGGTTTTAATGAGGAAAATCCCTGTGTGATTATTTGGCTAAAAAACCAGAACAAATTCGAATTTAATTACAGTTCTGCGTGCGCGCAGCGGGTTACTTTAAGTGGTAATAATTGGTGTGCCAAAAATTCAACGTAGAAATAAAGTTAATTTAGAGTTTGATGCAGTCGGGACTCGCAATTCGCACTCGAGCAAAAAATAAATGCGACGCCTCGGGTCTCCTCATTTAAAGTCTGCTGCACTTCTGCGGCTGTCATACATTTTTACGATCAGATTCCTTCCTCGGTCAAATCGTCATCTCAGAACGACGCGGCGTTCGCAGTGCGTTACGTAAAATTAACTTGCTTGGATTTCTAATTCCAATTCACAGACATAGGATATAATCCTATTAAATCAAGCCTCGAAGCTGTTGAGCTTGACTGATCTAACGATAAGATGACCATGGAGAATCATCGTCTGGCTTATTCTTCCCTCGCGAAACAGAAAGCGATTTTCTTCTTTCAATTTGACAATCGGTCGCCGCTAAGAATGATGAAGAAACGTAGAAACGTATTCAAGACACATCGATGATCATTAGATGAGTGTTTATCGTTCGACGGACTTAATGACTCGTTCAGATTTCGAAGCGAAATTTAATTAGGCTCAGAAACGATATAGACGGGCTCGGTTGTGAGCGTATGAAAGTTTTACTTTCTCTGCAATTTCTAAGGAGATGCAATCGCGCTCTTTGCATCTGCAGTTAGGAATACGGTACCTACACCCATAAATTTACGGTTTACGACAGCACATGTGAATATAGACAATTGTATAGACCCACTGAACGCAGATTTTGATTTTTATCATTTTATAAGTAAGATCTGCGACTAGCGACTGGTCCATTGTTTCTTGTCTGTATATGTATACCTATATTATGTAGATATGAATCTTTGAAGCACGTGTAAACGACGGCTTTTGAAGCGATTGAAGCAGCTCGTGGTATACTTGAGTATAGTTTACTGAGGCCCGATCGTAAGTTGGTCGTTGGCTCATACGGCAGATGAGAAAATTGACCATTTCACTGCAGTAGTTAGATATACGTGAGATCGAGGTAAGGTAAATATGTACATCAAGTTTTGTGAAAGTGAAAAGAAGACGCAGAAATCTGTCACGCGTAACATATACGTGTACATGTATATGCAACGACACATAAGCCGTCCAGCGGGCATAGAACACTGGAGCTATTGCCTTCCCCTTTACCGCACTTATAACATTTCCGGTTTTCTATACGACGCTGCGTCACGATAATAACAATTACAAAAAAACTGTGTACTATAACTATACCATCGTTACGAGCTTCATGTTGTTTCATTTCTCGCATTCTCCTTTCCATTTTATTACATCGCTCGTAACGCGCAAAAACTGGTCTAGCAGATCGAGTGATGGCGATGCGGGACTAGTTTAGTGCCTTCTATATTTTTTAAGTAAATAAATTTCAATGGTCTTTAATATCGTCCCCTAAAAAAAATCCCGATGTGTTACAAACGCGATTTTATTCGAGACGTTCACCGTTTGTTCGAACTCGTGCAGATCTCGAGGCTTTTACTTCGGAGGCAATTATCCCACAGGCAATGCTCCGAATGGCACAACGTTTTGATGGTATAGGAGCGAGTGTTGGCGTCTGATAGGACGACTCGGGTCCCCAGGGAATCCCGGGACTCAAACGGGACTAGGGACTATAGGGACTATCCCGTCTCCCATCACACTCAGTTAATTACGAAGCGAGAGTCTCGAGCTACTCTCCCTCGCAGCACCCTCAACCCCCGACACCCACCAAGGAGGTGGAGGACTAGTCGCCATTTTCGAACATCCCCACGTCGCTCAGTTTCTTGGGAGTTACTTATTTCACCCGTGACGTACGATCTTAAAAGGATTCTGTACGTGCTGTGTTGTTAATTAGTATATCTTCCAGTTCCACGCACTGATTCTTGCCGTGTAATTATCTCATGAATAACTTACCGGGAAAGTAATTAGTATTGAATGAAAAAGGTCTGCTTCGCCGAGGAGAATGTCATTTTTTGAGTTAACATGTTACCCAAGATTCAAGACTGGGATTATAATTGATCAGAGCATAGCTACAGAATCGCGTAATGCAAGAGTTACCATTATTTTTTTTCATTTTTAGTGATCCAAGTTACAGTGAAGGCAATGGGACTGTTTCCGCTTTCGAAACAGTGTAATAACAGAGAACAGTACAACCACACTTGTAGACACATGCGGGAATCGGTTATGCAACTAAATCTACAAGGAATGTTAAGACGGACGCCTAATATGTCGGCGGGATGATTGAAAATTTCGTTTTTCAAAGATTCCGGAACTTTTTTTTTCGTTTTGAACCGAAAACTTTAACGAGAGGCTCGTATCTTCCTCTGAGTACTTTTCTAATTTTACAAAGTCTCCTTTTCTCCGAAAAACAAGGAAATGAAGGACGTGTATCAATTTTTGATACGTCAAGTATAGATTTGCGAGATAAATACGTGTGTACATTTAATACACGGGGTTTTAGGATGACGAGTGTCGTGTCAATCCCGGGTGAATAGGTTTTAAACGTCTCCCACAATCAGCGGGTGCCAGGAGAGTTGCGGGTGAGCGAAACGCGGAGGATTTAAGCCGGCGAATCGTGCCGGGTTTGAACGGTTGAAACGTAATAATATCCAATAATCTCGGGGGTCAGAAGAGGGTCGGGGGGTGCAGGCGAAGGTTGGATAAAAAGGGACGTTTTATCGCGATACCCCAGAATCAGCAGCCAACCAGCAACGTTTTCGTCGCCAATCCCCCTGCCTGAAACGACCAACGGATCAGAGTATCGCCGCTCGGTTTTACAGAATCCCGGGCGAAATTAATTATTGATTTCGGATACAAGCATTCAGAGCGTTTTAATTGAAACTAAACCGTGGCTCTACGTTGCGGCGCTGCTCCGTTCCAAATCTATCGCTCAATTTCGTACGACTTTCAAAGTTTGCCTCCCTCATTTATAGGTATGCGTTACATTCATTCACGGAAGGATTTCGAATCAACCCAGTTTGATGAAACAAGAATAATAATAACGATATGCGGCATTCTGCAACGTTAGACGCTAGGGAACTTATTTGGCAATCTAACTCACGGTCATGTGTATGTAACTATTTCAAAATAGAAAGTATAGCCGGTTTTTAGATCTGCAGGTAACGGAAAAGTGGCTAAAGCAGAATTACGGTAATATACGAGTTCTAAATTCGTGTTATAGTCGAAAGATAGATAAGAAAGCTGCGATAGCTGGATCCACGATCCACCTCGTGACTTTAGCTCACGAATTTCACCAATCAATGGATAATATTTGCCAAATTTTGGGCATTTATCGCATTGCTGTCGCCTGCAGAATCAAAAAATTTCGCCATTGGTGGTTTCAAAAACTTCCGAAGCCTAGAATCGCAGACAAACCTTTTTCGCTTGTGACGTCACAACGCGGTTTCGTGATAAGTAGAATATTAGAGGGATAAGAACACTTTTCTGTTGGATTATACAAAATAAAAAGCTGGGAGGGGTTCAATTAGTATTATTTATTATATAAAATTTGTTAGTAAGTACGACATGGAATGAAATCATGAGAACAGAATGGAGAGGATACATTAACGAATTAAATAGAGAATTCTTCAGGCGTTAGAGACCGATGCAGCTCCGGGTAGTACTGCGCTATTGTCTGACTTTGGCTTAGACTGTTCTTCCTTCAATGCAGGCAGGATTTCTATCATCTAGATAAAACCATTCCGGGTAAAGGGGTTAAATAAACAAACTCAAAAACACATTTTTGACGCCAATCAATTAATACGCCACGTCGAAATAAGTAACAGATATCGAACGAAATCAGTAAACCCAATTACAACTTCGAAAAATATGATATTGAATTTTGAGGAAGGTAAACTACACATGTGAGAATTACATTACCGATTTCTTAAGTTCTCTGCTATTTATATTCGTGCATATATACATATTACAGATTGACGAGCCCACGAGGACCTTTTTTCTGTAAACGAAGAATTTTCGGCATCGTTTAGAAGTTTATTACTAAAAGTGATGAGAATTTGTAGACTTATATAGATGTAGGAAGTTTTGTAAGCGGGATATTAACGGTTTGAACGACAGTTAAAAATTATTTCATGATAATCGGGATATTTGGTTTCAAGGTATTTCTATAGACCAGAAAATTTGACGCATTGATTATTGATTGTAGAGTTTTTTTGTATATTTTCCTACGACTTTCTTAAATCCTTATATTCAAAAAGGAGAAACGGAGTTAAGAGAAAAAAAAAACAGTTTCACATGATTCATTATTACTTTGTTTGATTATAAATAGAATTAACAACTATTTCATCATCAGAAATATTATTTCTTTCCGCGATATATAACCCAGGACATAGAGTAGAATTTAATATTATTTATCAAAATTGTGTGTTCGAATAGTGTGTTCAATTTAAGCAATGTCTTTGATCACCTCCTGCAGCTCATCCTTGCTAAACATATGGAACAGTTTATCGGGCGTCATAGTCATGACTTCGATGTTAGTATCGTTCAACTTTTCCTCCATTACTTGCTTCAAAATAGTCAGCACAGACGTTATAGCTTCTTTCAGAGTCATCGACTGAAAATAGAACATAATTTGGCATAAAAATCGTTCAAAATAGAATTTCGTAACAGTTTGCAAAACAAACAAATATAAACGAGTATAATCACAAAAATCATTGATCAAAAAACGGAAAAATTGTTTTTATACCTTATGGTAAACTTCCTGAAGCGATTGTTGGGCCCCTTCGCTTCCGGATCCAATAGCCATGGCATCAAATTGAACAAAAGTCCCAGATGGATCCATGTGAAATAATTGTGGTCCATATTCGTCAATTCCTGCGAATAAAATGGCAACTCCAAACGGCCTGGACATAGCGCTACCGTCATCGTCGCTATCCCCAAATTGTATAGCTAAATTAGATACAGCTTGAGCGGCGGATTCAACGGTCATTTTTTCATTGTAAATGAACCAATGATTTTGGCATTCAACTCTAGCCCGATCGATCAGGGTTCGAGAATCCGCCATAAAGCCAGAAGACGCGCAACCAATGTGCTTGTCGATTTCCACTATCTTTTCTATCGTCGTTGGCTCCATAAGTGGCGATGTTACTCGCTTTTCTACGGCTAAAACGACTCCTTCGGCTGTCGAAATCCCAATTGCTGTACAGCCGAGCTTGATGGCTTGGTTAGCATATTCCAATTGCAGTAAACGACCTTCTGGCGAAAAGGTGTTCACGCCGCGATCGTATTCGGATCGTGTTAAAAACATCTGCATTGAATAAAAACGGATTATGAAGCTCTTGCGTGGCGAGATTTGTCACAAATCGACGAAATATATGCAAGAATTTGAGGTTAGGTTAGCTCCCAAAATTCAAAATCGATACTTCAAGGGCAGAATTGAGTCCCAGATTGAAAACTGGGTGTTCAAAGACTCCGAATTATGTGATTAGAGAATAATAGTCAAGTTAAGAAACCGTGAAAATGTGTATAGCATCGCTTTAAGAGGTTATGTGAGATGACACTGCAGAACAATGGCTACAGTTGAATCGATATGAGCGGGATATTATTCGGATTTAATAAGTCTAGGACATTGGTGAATGAAAATTTATACCTTACCGTGTGATTTTGGCTACTTTTTTAACACAGTTTACTGTAAATTAGACGCCGAATACTGAATCTGACTGAAATCGTCGCAAACGCACTAGTCACGGCCTCTCGGGTGGATTACGGATGCTATGATACTACGAAGTCAAACGAGGCATTGATTCTGGTAGCTTATTTTAACTAAATAGTTTCCATTTGGCCGTTAAAGCTATTGAAATAAACTTTATTACTAGTTAAATAATTTTAAAAAAATACTCGTCGAAAATAATCTGTTCTAAGTCGAGCCTAGTATCCCGTTTCATAAAACGGGATCGAAATTTAGCTGTTCCATTGACTAGCATGTCACACCGTATGTTTTGACGCACGTGTTTTCTAATATCAAAACAAACTGTCAGTGTCAAACATTGTATAATATTGCGAATACTGTTATAAAAACCTCGTTAGAGAGTTTAAAGTATATGAAGATATTTATTGAAGTGTTAGTTCACATTTTAACGCAAAGATAACGCATGTTAATATTTGCTTAATCGATAGTGAGGATGGAGTTTAACGAAGCTAGGTTAGAAACTTCGATCAACAACAAGGATTGGGACACGTTATCGACTATTCTGAAGCCTAAGTTTTTCCCCAGAGACGAAGCGGGGTTGGTAAATATTAATTGAACGATCAAAAACCCAAATATCATCGTTATTATAGCTACTTCGTAAGCTGTTTGGTCCTAACCTAAAAAATGTTCGTATTTTTATTTTCAGAAAGCTAATCAATCCGCTTGTGATTGCTAAATTAGCCGAAACGTTGACGAACTCGGCTTTAGATACGCCTGACAAAGTCAAAATAGTATTTCTCAAGTGTTTGATGAATTCTTGCGTCCATGGCTACGTTCAAAAGGAATATGACGTTCAGGGATCAATATCAATCCCAAATAATAATCTCTACACATTTTTGTGCGAGAATTATACTAATGTTTCTCACGGCAGTTCAACAGATAAATATGGCTATCCAGTTTTCACTCATTTTCCTTATGAAGGTATAGCTAAATGGGCTGCGGACTATATTACAGAGTTTCCACTCGATGAAAATAATTTATTAGACGACAAACTTGAGATTCTGAGATTGAGCATTCAGTTTCTCTGCAATCTTTCCAAATCTGAACTTTGTTGCGTGTATGACGAACGTTTTAAGAAAGTAACGATGTGAGTATTCCAGGTGTCTGAAAACAATGGGATTTATTCAATTTCTTCTCGACAAACGAACGTTTTTGGTGTTTTTCAACAGATCGCGTATTCAACATGAAAATTTCCCAGTCTTGAGAGCAGCCTGTGCTTTTATTCACAATGCTCTAACGTTGTTCGAAAAAGACTATTACACCGACGCTGCGAAGAATGAAATAATAAAATCACTAATGAAACCAGTAAGATTGGGAATTCCATCCGCAATTGATGCCCTGAAATGTTTACTGAAGGATTCTGAAAGGTTGCAGAATGTTTACGAGGAAGTGCCGATAGAGGACAAACTCTATTTACTAGAATCTTTTCATCAAGGGTTACGAGAGTCTGGATCAGACTCCGGATCCTCAAACTTTTCACCAGAAACTGTTTCATTTTTATCTAATTGTTTCAAAAGAAGGAGTGATCTTGTCTTGAAAACAGTCACTTCGTATTTGGATGGTACAGAGCCAATGGAGATAATGATTCTGTTGGACATACTTGGAGTTGTTACATCGATAACTTCAACAGATAAAAATTTTACGAATAATCTTCAAGAGGATAAGAGTCTGTTAATAAATTGCATTTGTAAGTGTGTCTTGCTGGGAGGAAACCGATATATATTTTCGATTATTAGGAGATATGAATATTTCAGATTTGTTGAAATCATTGCATATGGTCGGCAAGGAATCTGACAACTTTTTTACCCCGGTACAAAGACTCAACGAGCTCGCGCCAGCCGGCCAGAAAAATTCAAACGATATCAATAGAACCGATGATATTCAATCCCATCCTGCGTTCGGTTTTAAAGCCGGATTAATTCGAGTTATTGGAAACATGGCCCACAAACATAAGGCAAATCAGGATCTGGTGAGTGTAATCAATTCGCCTAGTCACTATCCAGTCTATTTCATGTTTTTGTTATATAATTCAATAATTCTTTAATTGCGTTGCTTTGTTATGTTTGAAAAATTACTATTTCCCGGTCTTCACTGATTAGTAATTATCGACAGTCTTCAGACAGCTATCAAGGTAGCTGTTTTATCGTTCATACGCTTTTACCAATAGTGAATAAATACGGTTATCGGTTCTTGTTTTACCGACTCTTTGTATTCAATGAATTTCCAACTAACCGACGAATGTGTTCATTACCGTTGGAGAGAAACAGAATTTACGGATACCGCGAAGTGAGAAAAAAAATTCGAAAATAGATATAGAAGGCCGTGGCTTTGAAACATATCTGGAATTATTCCGTGCTATCAAAATGCTATTGAGTATTGATTACTAACACGGTTCGCACATAGGGAATGGAAATCGCGGTAGTTGGCGATAAAAAGATTGATTTATTCGTAGTTTTATTACACTTTTTATCGAACAAAGAGAAAATTAAGTGCTTCAGCCCAGCCATTCGACACGGTCATTAGTCACAACCCGATAGTTTATTAGGACCTTATGGCACACCATACCAAGATAGTAATTCAATCGAATATATACATATATTCATGATGTACACATTGTATTACGATAAATCGGAGCCAATTTTGTTCTCAAGTTTCAACGAGATTGTCCGATCGATGCACCGGTGTACATTTTTCATTTCATTTCCTCCAACTTTGAAACTCAACCATGGATGTAAGTAATAAATTGATTACAGCTTCGAGAAGTCGATGGGATTCCCCTGCTGTTAGATTGTTGTAATATGGATGCGAGAAATCCATGTATCCTTAAAAAATGTCCATTCGTATATATATCTATATATTTCAGGTATAGATCACTGAAAATAATCATTGTTTCTATGAGTTTTCTTGACTAATGTAAATCCAGTAATCATGCAGTGGACGATTCTCGCGATGCGAAATCTCTGCGAGAATAATTTAGCAAATCAAGAGGTCGTTCGAGGCTTGAACAAAGTTGGTGTAGCTGATAGTGCCGTTCTTCGGGAAATGGGAGTCACATTACACGACGAAGGGATTGGTAAAGCCGTCGGAATAATTCCGCTGAATAGAAATTAAATTTTATCATTCACGAATTGTAAAAAAAAATAATAATGAGTAAATAAAGGTTGAAAAAAAATCTCCTACCTATAATTAATTTGATTTCAATTGCTCTCTTTTTAAAGCTTTGCAATATTTCATGAGCCCGCCTACGAAGGATATTCGGTTGTTGGAGAATCGGTTTCTAATTCAGTAATTTACTTAATTCTAATTCGATCATATATATCGTACACTTTGCTAGGCGGTGAGATAATGACTAGTCTCACATATTATGGAATGACAAATTGATTCATTGTAATTACTTAATCACCGGTTATGATTTTCTCTAGCTGTCGATACGAGAGTTGATAGCAAATCAATGATCGTGAAATACTTATCTATTGGTAAGAATCGGTATTAAGAATCGATCGTAAATATGTCTCGGGCGATATTCTCGATTGCAAAATAATACCGCAATTACATATTTGTCCGAAGATATAATCGTGCGAAATGTGTTATAGGATACTCCGGGTATATATGTGTACAACTATACATATATGCCTATACATACTATTACGTTACGTAATATTGTGGGTATTTTAACGGCAGTTTCTTTCGGCTGATTTATGACTGGAAATTATTCCTATACGTGCTTGTAGCTAGTAGCAAATCAGTTGAAACTATTACGCTACAAATCTTTGTCATTTTTGTTTGCCTTTCATTTTATTTTCCCATCATTTTGGCTGCTACTCTATCATCCGTAAACCAAAGCTGGAGAACTCAAAGCTTTATAAGTAAAAAAGATAAAGAAAGAAGAAGATAGCAACAGGTAGAATAATAATTTAAAATCGGTGACACTTCGGAAGCTAGAATAAATAAAGTAATGAAAATAAAATGTTACTTTTCATTCGCCGTTTATCGCCTCATAAATTACCTCGACTTGAAATATTATAAAAGTGAATGAATTATACGATAAAATTTTGGTTTTTACGTAGAAGATTTATTCCTAGTATATAATAAATTTTATTTAAATATTATCCGACGAAATATCAGATAATGCAAATAGTAATGTAAATATACAAGTAAAAGTATCGAAAGTACGAGCTTGCAGCGGATTGCGACCATGATTCATTGCTTTATTTTATCTGACGAGTTTAACAAGCAAAAGTAAGTATAAGTAATAAGTATAGATATAATAACACGTTCACACAACAGTTATAACTGATTATGCAGAGCTACGTTGAACGTATTCTCTAATCGGATTCGCCAATCAGTATAAAGTTCGTGGTTTATGCTCTCTGGATTTCTAGAGTCTAGAAGACTAAGCTCTCCGTGTTCAACGATGCGTGATTTGCCTCGAAGGAATATCTTATGCTTTCTTCTCGACAATGCACCATTCAAATGTAACAAGACTTCCATATTAGGTTCTGCAGCAAATACAGGACTCCGCAGCAGCACCTAGAGCTACAACATCGCGAAAAGCTCTGCGCTGATATGTAAAATTGTGCCAAACGTCTCTCAGCTCTCCTTGTGGCGTGGTTTTAATTATTATATCGATTTTTTGGCATCAAATTGCACGAAATACAATTCTCTAAGTCATAAAATGCAGATGAGTTATACGAGCATATCTGAAGAAGAAAAAAAACATTTTTTACGTTGAAGAATTTGAAGTGTTCAAGCTGATTGTAGATTCACGCGTCACCTCGGTGAAATTGCTTCTGATTTAAATATTAAAGCATTATAGACTATCAATCTTGGTCACGTGTAATTAAAGTAAATTAACGCAAAATTTATCAGCTAATTACATACAGGGTTAATTATACTCGGGGTAATTATTCGGGTAAAAATATCGACTTCACACGTTATGCGTTCATGCAGGATCGCTGTACAATGAGAAACGAATTCGACGGGCGTCTGTGATAATGTTTGCATAAATTTCGCGATAGTTTCAAGTTTAATTTGAATGAAATTTGCGACAAGTATTTCTGGCAATCGAAGTAGCGGGTATTCATTCTTAAATTACAATTTCTGAATGTAAGGTATCGTAGTTGAACACGAAAGGTAAGGTTTTTTTATATCATTTATTTTCTCCGTTACAAAAGTCTTCTCTCGATCCCCGGTTCTTATTTTACTTACTTTTTTTTTTTCACGCGAGACGAAGTGAGGCTGCAAAAATCAAAGTGTTACCGAAAAATGTCGATAAATTAGTTTCGTAAGTGCTTTTACAAGATTTAAGAGTTTAATTACTCGCGTTAAACTTCATCAATATTCATGCGCGTGTACAGAGATAGCAGCGCTTGCAAGTTACTTTACGTAGGAGGTCGCAGGCGAGTGTATTTCGCGTATATGTAGACAGAATAATACCCGATCTTGATTACACACCTAGAAGATCCGACGTATAAACGGTATGTCGTCTAACGAGTATTATTTCTAATTATAAAGAACAGGCCTCGTCTCGATAAAAATTGAGAAAAAATAAAAATGAAACCACAACTTCCTTTGCATGAAAAAACCATCTCACGGTCAGAATTTCATTCAGAATTATTACATGTATCACAATACGCTCAGACGTGAGTTATAAATGGTTTAATTGATTATCGTTAGAAATGGATCGGTAAGAAAACGATAAAAAAAAAAAAACGAAAAAAAATTAGAATCTCCGTACGTGTCTTCGATCGCTTCTCTTGTACTCGGTTAATTAATAATATCTGACGTTTGACCAGGTAGAATTAACGAGTCCTCGTATTAATAGAGGCTACGAAACGAAACGAGCCAAAGACGGTACCTAATAAGTCTTGCTTCTTGCGACTTGAGTCTTGCGTCTTGCGGGACATAACACGCGGTTTCACTACGCCTACGCCTACGTACCTACGTGTTGCTCGTTCAAAGTGCCGCTCTCCGGTATAGCAATATATTTCCTATGCCCCTGTATTATTTTAAGCCCATCGAAATCCGACTTAAGTTTCTATTCCATATTCGCAGGATTCTGCTTACCACCCTTCAGCGGAATGGCTCCTTTTACAGGATATCACGCGAGAGTGAAAAGATCCTGCAGCCTGATTGTTTTTTTCACGATTTTTAACAGACTGTCATTAATTATCGCCAAGAACAAATAGAATATATTGATACGTGCCCACGTCTGGGTGGAGGAAGGTTCTTTGAAAAAACCGACGACTATAATAACTTGAAAGAACGTTTTCGTATATTGACAGTAGTAATTTAACGATTGCGTGAAATTATTGTAGTCTCTTTTTCTCTTATGATGGAAGAGAAAAAGGTGTTGGTGTAGCGCTAAGTGGCCAGCGCTAGATAATTACTAATCAGTAAACAATCTTCCTTTTAACATATTTTTTTTCCTTCCTATTCTTCGTTTTTTTGTTTGTTTGTTTTTTTTTCTTTTAGTTTTTACTCGTGTCCCTTCGAAGCACGATCATTCAAAGGTTATATGATGCATGGAAATTGTTTGGCCCGAAACGTACCTCAATTATTTAGTCTCATTAGGGAACCGATGATAATTAATCGTTGAAAGTCCCGTGACTCTATATACGCGCGTGGGCGGCTAAAGCTGATCGTTTCCGTCCGGTAAAAAACAAACCTATATAACGGACGATACTTCCGCTCTATGGCCGAGATTCTTTTAAATATATACGAAAATATAGTCGAAATTGGTTCACTCGTCGTACATAAGATAAATAATTATCTCTTCGTGACTTGTATCCATAGAATTTTGAAATAGGAAATAATTACGCGTTTCTTTTTTCTTTTTCCTAATTCAACCGTAGATCATAAATTATTTGAAATGACTAGTAAATGCGTAAAGACGGCTGTATTTGGACAAACTTCGATTTCAATTAAACGAATCTACCTGCAGATATATTGCAGAGAGAAACAAGACAAGTTTCATAATTTTCCGGGCTCCAGAATTTATGAATTTTCGTCTCTTTCACGTGATAATAACACCTGAGAGGTTTGAATAATTTGTCAATAAAACTGATCGAGAGATAACAATCCGTTTTTAATCTTAACGTCATAATCTTTCGCTGTTCGATATTTGATTCAGCCGAGTAGAGTTATACCAGCGAGACTAATCGCCGATCATATTCGATTACTAATGAATTAACGTTTATTAGTTACTCGCTAATTATTAGACGTCAACTCAATTAAGAGTCCGGCTAATTACTCAAGCTAGGTTCAAACTCCGTCATCAATAACTCGTCCGTTAGATTGTCCGTGAAAGAAGCACATACATCTCCTACGTCCTTAATGTGCTTACACCTACGCCGATATTTTAGAATACTATAAAAATTTCACTAATTATAATCTATGGATCAGAACATACCTGCAGCTACGAGAAAAAGTGCCTTTTTTATGTTTACTTAATAATTTATCATCAATATCTCAACTACACTTCATTGTTCAATTAATTGATTCAATTAATTTCTCTCTATACTTCCGTTACGAATTGAGGCACTGATCGTGAGCTCGTTGAGGAGTTCGGATCCTCTTGAACTGGGGATTACTCCCAAAATCTTTGGTCCATGCAGTTCCAAAACGATTATAGATCTCTGTTAAAACTAAGTGCGTATGAATTTCCAGTTTCTCAGGGTATAATATGGGCTTTATCTTTATGATCCCAAAGTTCTGGCGGGGAAAGCGCATGCGTCGAGTTTATATGGCCAGAAACAGCAGGAGTTCTTATCAGAGCTCAGTAGCTCTACCTGCATCAATTATAATACATTAATATTCCGGATCCGTTTATTTTCATCTTTAATCAAGTAAAACTTTGCCCGTATAGTTTTAGTACACGAATAAGGAATAGTGGCACTTAAAATCTTCGGGCATCGTCGGAGTGCAGAGACCCGAGTGATTATTATTTTGACGATCGCGTGACTCTGATTAATGAAAAAAGGTTCTTTTCTCGTGAGATACTAGAAAGTAAACAAACTCTATGTAGCTCAGGTTTTACTCGAATCACTAAAGTTCCACTTAAGCAAAGCTACAGCAACAATCGCCGCTGATATCTACGCGCTTCGTTGATAACAAACTTGTACATTTTCTCACATTCAAGTTTCGTACCGTAAAGCTACAAGTACACGCGATAGATGCCACTTACCTTATACTTTTAATCCACGAGATAAAATTTCTGGAGTCGAAATTGATCATTAATCGAAATCAACAGTAGAGGATGACAGTCGACGAATGAATTAATCAAATTTAATTGAACTCACTCGAAATATACATACGTATATATTTCAATGAGCCTTAAGATCGGCGTTATAGTTTTTTCGAGTATCTATACGACTAAAGCTTGTCCCGTGGTTGCCCACGGTTATTAGAAGGATTAAAATCCTATTAGGGCCAACAGTATAGATTTTTTATCGCAAAATATCATCTGTGTATCTCTTTCGATACATCATTCGTACGTAAGGCCTTGCCCAACGTGCAGGTTATAGAATGAAAAAACGAAACTGATTAGATAGAAATTTAAGCTACGAGCAGTGATATGCCTGATATTAAATCAAATTCAAACAGTACGCTGAGATTTTCTCCGATAAATACGTGTCTTATTTTCTCTTAATTTCCACTCATCGATTCATCTATCAAATTGATTCGTGATTATTATACAGAGTTATTTTATCTTCGAGTAGGATGAAACACGGTACTGTGATCAGTGATTAAAGTAAGACTTTGTGAAGGACTGAATTAGGAAATCTGAACAAACATGTAAAATAATCACCGCATCTTGGAGCATGGTGGAAATACGAGGACTTCTTTTTCGGTGAGTAATAAGTAAGCAAGTGTAGCGTATAATATAATAAAAATAGAAAATAGTAATAGCTTAAGGGAGACGGCTTAACCTGCAGGTTGTTAAGAGAGCTGTACCCAAAAAACTGAAAGTCAATCAACGGATTAAGTTTCAAAGACTTAAGCCCGTAGCTTAAATCAGCCTATGTATAGAGTTTGGAATCACCCTTCGACGTAGCAGACAATAGAGGCTAATATCGGAAACATTACCTACTTTATAAGTTATTCATACATCTATACGTTTTTGACTCCTTCTTTAAGCTACACGTATAATCTATGTCTGTATTTATGTGCGTGTGTACCCGATATACAAAGTTACGAGGTACAGGTATATACGAAGTAGACGCGTTCTTCGAACCTCGACCTCGACCTCAACCTCAACCTGAACCTCAGCCTCGGTCTTGGTCTTAGATCTCTCCCGTTTCCCCTGAGCCCCTGAGAGGTCTATCTCCGGTCTCCCAGCCGAAGCTAACTAATCCTAATCAAAAAATAACCACGCCCAATTTATTCGAAAATTTATGAACCGCCTCAATTATAGGATTCTGCTCATTATGAGCCGAGTTTTTAGCATTATATTTATTATTTTACATGATTTATGGAATATTTATTATAAAAAAATCCTTAACGAGCTTGGGGATCGATCGCCCGAGGCAATGGGATGCCGAGAAAAATTCATAATCTGTTGAAATTGTGTGTAAAAAAAAAAATGAAGAATAAATAATAAAAAACATACTAGATAATAATAACCCAGCCACTTACCTGATTTTTATACGGTAGACCGATGAAATTATATTTACTATACAATATTTTCACGGTTATACAAATAATTGATTAAGGAGGTTGGACTGTTTAAATCAATACATTTGTCATCGATTTTATCAGGCGATAATCGCGCATTGAATATCAATTAAAATGAATGTGATGAATATATCCAATCTGCGATCAATTATCGGCTAATTTTCAGCTACACAAATTCCCTACATATATATTATTATATTTAATGGGAATATATTTTCTCATAATTTTAGCACATCTTAGTCCCTTTGCTCTTTATATATCCAGGGACTAATTTAGTTGAATTGAATTCTGAAAACACGTTTCTCAGGTGAGTATACGCGTTAATTCTCGAGTTATATTAGGATATCACACAGGTCCAAGAGCCTGTTGGTCCTAAATTGCAGATTGTAAAAACGTCCATGCTCAGAGGGGGGTATATGTCCTTACGACTGTAATAGTCTTCGCTAAGAATTAGATAGGCAGGTATTTTTGTTTGAAATTATTTTTTTCGTTTCACCACCACCGCCGCAATTCTTACTGCAATCACGTTCTTAATCCCATGCAATAGCCTCGCCTCGATTCTCCTCTCGTCTCATCTCTTCTCTCCTCTTCTCTTTTCATCTTTCATCCAAGAAGAATCCAAGGCTGCAGTACGCGGGATTCAGGACCTCCACCTCGTGCAACAACATGATTTCTTTCCATTCTTTTACTGCATTTATTTCACTTCGGGTTCAGAAACTTATCTTCAAATGGCCCGCGTAACAATGGTACCCTCTAATTATCCGAAGACCGCACCACTTTAGGACCTTCCAAAATACTCCCAAGACTCTGCCTTATGCCGGGTCTCACATACACCTTTTCTCTTCATTCCTCCGCTGCTGGAGTATCCGAGGACCGTTTCGCCTCCCTCGCGATGGCCAAGGTACCAAAAGTAGTCATGGTCACGAAAAGAAAACGTTTCTTTTAACCGTGCGATTCGCAAATCGTCACCCTGTTCCCCCTTTTTTCTCTTTGTTCATATTTTCTTTGGGAGGCCTCTCGATGCGCCTGATTATCTCTCCCCTCCTTTCTTTCTCTTTTTGACCAAAAGCTGAAGGAACCTGCTTCAGAGTCGTATATAGTCACTGTTTTCCAACGCTAATTTCAAACCATGAATTATTAACTCTCGAATGTGTACACATAGGTAATGGCGTTGAAATGTCGCGACCTTACGTTAGTAACGGGCCTTCAAATGCCACGGTGCAGGAGTTCCACGTCCGAGACGAACTTGTAACCTCACGTTGCAGTCGGCTAGTCTGCGACACTGTATTCGAAAAAAAAAAGGCGAAAGAAAACCGTTTAGTACCATTTTTGTATGACGGTAACGTGAGCCGGCATAAAGGCAAGCTGATGAATGACTATCAACGGAGAGATCGTTACATAAGATCCGTTACTCCGGAGTCTGCGAGAAAAATTTGAGGGAAAAAAACGAAATTTACTTATACGAATTCAGAAAGCACTAATATCTACTACAAATGAGATAGTTGAAACGATTAATGTTACGGCAAAACGATCGGTAGATAAGCCCAATTAAATCGACTCGCTGAGTGAGACTCCAGAGTTAGCTCATAGTCAAGAGCTGGTAGTCCGAGGAATGGCGTAGTTATTTCCAGTGTTCAGTGTTGTAATTTCATTTTCATATTACGTTTAAACTTAGCTAATTAATTTGATTAATACTAGAAAGCTTAGTTGGCTATGATTTAAACTCGAACCTGCCGCACTGTGGCTATAGGCGCATACGAAAATAGACGCCGGGTCAGAATATATCGAAACTTATAGGCGTAAGGCCCACATCTGACATCGGCATGTGTACATACACGTACCTTGTTCACATATCTATATCCTGTTTCATAGCTTTAGCGGTCTCTCTGTCGACGGTCAGTTGGTCCTCGAATAAAGACGGACGTTTTCTTTTCAACCCAGGATTTCACCTCGTTTTTCGATTCTATAGAAGCGACAGGAAGTGTAATAGTCGTGATCCGTTAATAGTGAATAATAACAGATCCGAAGGGGTCATAATCGATTGCATCCAATTGTCATGCCGGTATAGAAAACCCTTGGAACCGAACCCTTTAAGGAATGGTAAGGTCGCTACGCCCCCTTACGCACGTTGGACTTGAGAGATCCAAGCTGCAGCATCAGGCGTGGATAATGGTTTTTCATTATTCAAAGGTTACACGTCAGATGAGAAAAGACATTTTTCAAATAACCCTCCGATTTACAACACCATTTTTTATCGTAGCCCCGAAAGAGGAGAGGAACCGATGAGACGCATGCCTAATTTCTGTAGACACATCTACGTCTAAGTTAGCTCTCTGTGCACACATAGGTACCCATAATACATATTTACGAACCCTTCCAAAAGCACCGTCTGTTTACCAGAGTGTATCGAACGGCCGTTAAAGGCTCGTGTATAAATTGTATTAATGGAAAATTTACAACCCACGTTATTTATGCATCGAACTGATCCTAATTATGCGTTTCAGCATTCTGGGAAACATTTTATGGCTAGTTTTTCACACGCTTTTTTGAAAGAAGGAAAGGAAAATAGAAAAAAATAAAAATGAAATACTGATGGTGACATCAGCTGTTGACATTTCAATTGGTTTTATACAACGAAAAAAGAAGTCTGGCTTCCTCTGAGATCGACGTTGATTGTCGTGGATTGATTAGCTTCCGTTTTTCTGTGTTTGGGAAACTAATTAACATTTTTATGCCGCGCTTTGTGCCTCTGGATACCGTGAGGGGGATAAATAATTGATGCGGTAGTTGTAACAAACATATACACACATACATGTATGTGTATACCTATGTCGAATTGGATAGACAATTGGTGTATAGAAATAAAATAAATCATCCGCAAATAATCGTGCAGCGGCGCTTCAGTGATCTGTAGAACTCCATAAAATTCTAATTGACAGTATTCAACCGCCTCTCGTGGCTTTGTAATTAAATTAACCGCGAGAAAAATAATTGTTTATAGACGATAAACTCTTCAGATATCTCGGGCTCGGCCCTTCCCACTGGACGTAATGGACCAAGAGATAACGAAGCGAGGGGATAAGCCGAATAAAGTAGGTTTGGGAATCCGCGCCAAGATTAGAAACAGCTTAATGGCCATTTCTTACAGCTGATTCTCGACCGCCACCTCCTGAACTTGGGCTATCTCTATCCCCGAGACATTCCTCGGAGATCCTCGACGAGCTCTTCGAAGTATACCACCATCCGCCACTAATTATTCCTCCTACTCGAATAATAATCACGTGCCTTTTTCGATACGGTATAAAATCGAATGGTCCATATATACGTCGAAGTTTCGTAACTTCGTTTTTCTCCTTTTCTTCCGAAATGTTAAATGCGTTATCCTTCGTACTTTTCAATTTATGCACAAAAGTTCAATTTATACTTGTTTCCGATTTACCTATAACATCGCTGAGCTTTACACCCGAGAGTGCAGCAGGAGGGCTGTCAAAGTAAAGTGAGAAACACTGCAGATCCATACGTAGGTATGAGCGCCCATGTCAGGTATCGCGTGTCGTTCAATTTCGCATCTCTTTTTCTTTCCTTTTTATACTTTTCTTTTTATTCCATTTTTCTACCGGCACCCCATCCGTGTTCTTTTATTCTCCTTTTCATCGCTTCATTCCCTCGCCACGTACCCTGACGAACGTTTTGCCTCGTTCCTTTTTGCCAATACATAGTATATTCTTACATATAGGTATATATATATGTATGTATATATACTTGTTTTTATTGGCGGTTTGTATTTCGAGCAGATGTTTGTCACGCACAATGGATCTTACAAGGGCTGCCCTGTTACAGGCTCATATGCCATTGTTGCGTCACGATATAAAAGATTGGGGTAGGTTTGGGATCTGAAAACGTACCTCAGAATCGTACGGCCTCAAAACCTTCCGAAAAGTTTTTCACCTCATTTTTCTTCCAGCGAGATCATTATCCCTTCCATATACAGGGAATAAAGAAAAGAAGAATAAAAAGTAGATCTAAAATTTTCCTAAAAAATTAACCATTTTTATCTGAACCTATGGGTTACTCTGCAGAGAACGAAGAACCCGGGAAAGAAAAAAGAAAGAAAAATGGTAATCAAATACCCGGAGCTTGCGCTGCGGGAGGACTTGCGTTCGTAAGTTTCTCACCTTACGAGCAGAAGTTTATTAGGTATCGTATGGTTGTGAAAGGAGGGTTTCGAGACGGCTTATTTAAGGACGTCGAGGGTCGGCTGGTTTGAGAGGGTCGAATTGTATTTGAATTTAAAATTCGTTACTAGGTCAAGGCAGTTTCCTGAATAAAAATAAAAATATATCACGATAAGTTACTCACCCCTGATTTGTTACATAAAATTAATCGAAATGACAAATCTATTCGAGTTCTAATCAACTTCCGGAGGCTAACCCGCGCACGGAGATAGTGTTTATTATATTCGATCTTGATTTAGATTATCTCCAATCTTGTTGCATATTTACGAGTCGATTCGACACAGATTTACAACCAACGGTCGTATTATAGTTACAGGTTTATTTAAAAGCACGGGATTGATGCAACCCGGTGTCGTTTATTTTCAAACTTTATATAACTAGAAGTATTTAGTATTTCCTAGTTGAGTCAATTATAACGAATAATCTATAACATCACGCTGGACTTGATTGTTTTTACGGCTTGTCTTCAAACGCCACGTGTTTCGTGAAACTTTTATGTAACAATTTATTACACCTAAACAACATTAAAGTGACTCAGAAAACTCGCGATCCGTACTCGTTGGCGTAGGTACACGTATATTGGCATTTTACTGTAAAATATATAGGTATACGACGTACCCTGCACCGCTACAAATCCTTATTGCAGAGCAAGGCTAACGGTATTTTTTTCTAATTAACATTCATAAATTATGCTAATTGGAAGTCATATAAACAATGAATATGTGTACGAGCATGTAAAACTATAAGAACACTCCGTGAATATCTCTCTATATCCATGCACAGTACGCAGTATACGTATACATAAAAAAGATGCGTAATGATAATCGGAAAAGTCGAAAACGTGATCGCAGAGCCTAAAACTGTTAACGATCTTTCCCATAACCGTAATAACGCGGTGAAATAAAAATGATAGAAAGAGGTAAAAAGGTATTTAAATATGAGCCAGACAATCGTGGTCGTAAAATGTAGTTCACAATGGATTCACAATGTTCGTTGTTGAGCAATATCCTCTTGTCTAGATATATCCCATTGTTCTTACAAATTCGAAATAGGTGGATAGATTTTATTATGTATTTGTGCATTTTTCAAGTAAACTATGCAATACATGAATAAATTGATAGATGTACATAAGTATATATGAAATTGTGAGTATGTTATACGTGTACCTACCTACCTACCTGCCTACCTACCTACCTCGTCGATTCTACTACGTGACTGTGTGTAGCCACTGTGCGCACCGAGACACAATTCCTGTTGTTTGTTCAAGTCATCGCAATCAAATCATAGGGTTTTATGGCTACTATACCATACCGGTAATACGGGGTGTCTCGGAAGTCTGAATCGCTGGGTTTGTGTGAATCCCATGTAACGATTCGAGGATGAATCTGAAGCGGAAGAGGAGAAGTGAGACGAGAAACTGCAGCGTCATAAAACGGGATAACAAAATTCTACATAATTATAAATAAAAGATTTTCAAGTTACTTGTACGCATTGCCCACGCGCCACCCATCTCGGATGTTGATACAGGCGAGGTAGCGTGGAGTAGCGAACGACCCTTGCATAAAATTGATAGAAGGAAGAAAAAAAAAAAAGGTGTCACAGTTATTTTATTATTTTATCTACCTACCCTGCGGGATAAAAGAGGAATAGAAAGTAATAAGCACATACGTGATACCATAAAGTGTAGGTTTATATTATGTTATACGTATAGGACGAGTTTATACGTGATGCATTCACGCGATGCAGCCATAACCCGGCTGCTTGGCTATACCGAACACCGTAGCGCACCACAACCCTCCTTGAGTACCCTACAGGCCAAAACATATGGAAGGGTAATTACGTGTTATTAAATATAGGTACCCTCGCTACCCTCTATGAAAAACCGTGAGATACACAGAGAACCTGATGACATGTGAATGTATACGTGTATGGAGAATTTCGAACAATTGTTTCGTGGAACAAGCGTGCACGGTGGTTTAATTGATACTGTATACCTACTTCAGTTTCTTAGCTTGAATAGCTTTTATTGACATTCAGTTGCGATAGAGAAGTGAAAAGGGTTTTATGACTAGAAATTCATTGATTCAGACCACGAAAGCTTCCAGAGCAGTTCTAACTCTTTAAATCTTTCGATAGTTTATCGAAATGACGATTGTGCGATTCGTCGCGACGCCCTGCGTCTTAGAATCGGGGATTCTGTACCGTCGGTATAACCTGGGGCGTCGTCGGTCCCCCCTGCAGGTAAAGTAAAACCAGAGGTGGTGCGGATGGGAGAAGGAACGATGCATATGATCCCGATGCGGAGAGAGGAAGAGGAGGATCGCATGGGACACGGGCGGTCGGACCGAGCGAGAACCGAGCTTCTATATAGATATACAATTCCGTACAGGTGGGCATGGGTTAGCTTGTAGCGAGCAAGCAATATCGGTGTATAGAGGCGAACCAGCAAGTCGTGGACGAGACCTGATCCCAAAGCCAGGAGCCAGTCCATCGTGGGACCTGTGCACGACCGAACGTCGCCCCGTACATCTTGTCCGCGCGTTCGTGTCTCCATGTGATCCGCGTGATCCGTTTCTCGATTTATATATACACATACATATATACACAGATATATAAACCGCCCTGGGTTATCCCGCGGGAATATCGGTATCGTCGATAATTGAATATCCAGCGCCGAGTCGATTCGAGCTGCACTTAAGCCGAACGCGGAAAAAGCCATATGACGTTAATGACGAGAACTGTTTCCGGAACCGCTTGAATTGCGTTGAGATTCGTGGGTATGGTGCAGGAGGGGTTCGATCGTACGAAGAAGAACCTTTCCATCAATTTTTTTCCCTTTTTTTTTGTTGACTTTATGATTCAATTCTACGCCGTTTTGTACGAAAAATTTCGAGTGGTCAAGGAGTTTCGAATTCGTATGGTTCGGACGTAAAGTTTTCAGTGACGATCGTATGTAGAAATTAATTTTTCTTTCACTCCGTTTAAGATTTACGATTATTATATTTGTGCTGCGGCGTTAATGTGTGCGTGGAAATGAGTAGAACGATAATATTTAACAGTTTGTCTTCGTTGTTTGTTTAACAAAAAATTATTCATTTGTACCAGTCTGTTGATTTACTATTGGACTTTGAAAGACCGGTCATTTTATTTTCGTGAATATTAGAAAAAATCCTGCGAAATTCGTCTTTCAAATAAATCCGATGAGTTTAAAAGCCAGTCAAGTTCGCATTCGATCCTTTCAGCAAATCTTTGTTTCATTTTTTCATTTTCTTCATTTTGTATCGCTTATATGTTGCTTCGGCACTCGTTTTCCCCTGCAATAAATTACCTCGTTCGTTGATAAACTTCGTACCTACTTGTAGTTCATATATTAGGTTATCTCTTTAATTAGCCTCGGTTTGCTAATTAGTTTAGCTACGTGGACCAATGTAATACAACTATCTACGGTATACCTATACCTATATACCTTATAACCGCGGTATTATGGGAGCTGCTGGTATTTAGCCATTAGCCTTAACGATCTGCTGTCTTTTACAGATAAATACCAAAAGATTAAATAAACTTTCTATTAAGTTGGTAAAACACGGTATATATTTCGCATATTCATTAAACATCGACTAAATCACCGACTAGGACTGTTATTTAAAAAAAAAACGAAAAAAAAATATTTTCAACAAATTATCAGCTATAGCAAATTCAGGAACCATCTATTGACCTTTTTGTCCGTATAGTTTGCACAGACCCGTTCGGAGTCGATTGGAAAAATTTGTGTCGACAGGTGAACCGTGTTCTTTAATTAAGTCGCGAGATAAGACGCGTTTATATACCGTCAAAATATTTTACCGCAAGAATTGAGATCGTCGCCTCGTCTGATCGATTCTTTGACTTTATATTCCAAGAGGTTGCGACGTCGCGACGGTACGCGTTTCATAACGGTAAAATGTGTGAGACGCTCGACGTCGACGTTCCTTTTCGGTTTTAATTTTCTTTTTTTTCTTCCTTTTTTTGGTTTTTTAACTCTCAACCGTTTAAAATCCCATCATGTATGATCACAATCAAACGAAACTAAAAACTATAGTTATTCCTGCAGACAAGACGACCCGGTCAGAGTAACATCCGCCCGGCTCTCCCACGGGGAATGAATTCGCACCTACGCTTAGCTCCGAGTCTTTGATAGTCTCCTCAAAGTCCTCCGATTGGCTCCTATCATCCGGTTAAATAACCAATCAGATCTCATCCCTACGTAACTATGTGTATACGTGATCGGTCGAGTTACTTTGCCTTTCCTTAACTGACTCGACATTTTTCCATCAATAAAGTCGTAGGCACTCACCGTCGACCGGTCGTTCTTAATTAAACGGTCAATACGTTCAATTAAAAACTTATATACCGAGCGATCGAGTTTTCTTTCATATATACATATACACGTGTGACTACATACATACCCGCATTTATCGAAGAAGAAAAATTATATCGGTGACACAATTCCAACCAGTTTTTTTCCACTTTTTTTTCATTCCTCGATACGCGTTTTCCGTCTTATAGATTCGCAGATTCGCAGAGTTATTTAACCGAAGTCTTTTTTTTTCTCAATTTAAAAGAAATATTTCAGAATTTTAGCCGCAAATATTTATCAAACCCCTTCCGGCCTGATTTGTTTCGTATAATTTCTTAAACCTGAAAGATTTACTCTTCTGCATCGCAAATTTTTGTTCCATTCTATACCGGACGTGGTTCTTCCAATCTTCGTTATTCTTTTTTCTTCACTTTTATACGGAAACCAGACAGATTTCTGTGGTCACGATGGACCAGGCCTAGATTTTAGCGACCGCTACCTATCCCACATAGGTATGTAACGCGTATATACATATTATACTTGACGTCTGCCACAAGCTGACTCACTTATTCTCTTCTATACCTTCTCAAATTCTCTCAACGCTCCCCTCGAGTATAAATTCAGGTATAACTCCCAACTAACTGCACTTCGAGTCTGACCATACACTGGCTTTATGCAACTCTAGAAACGATATCAAATGTATCGAGTATACAAAATTGTATCTAATTTAAAGGTGTGAATATTACAGAAGGCGAAGATTACTCTATCCGTACTTGGTGAAATTGGACAGTGAAAAAATGACGTGTGGTTTCGTTGAAAATTCATACTTTAAACAAGAGAATTGAAGAGTTTGTGTGCTTCGTGTGATACCGTTGTACCTACTTGTGAAACTAAACTGATATCACGACTATCGGATTAATAATTTTCAAGTGAAGTACTATGCGAATTGTGTGTGCAACTGTAATTCAAACACTAGTGAATTTTCGGAGGTGAACGTTACAGAGAATTTTCATTCCGTTTAACGTTCGAAAATACCTATAAATATCATCGTTGAAGAAGTGGCAAAGATTTGACGAAATAAATTAATAAAGTGATTGTATATAATGTGAGAGATGCGTCGTGGCGAAGTCGCGGTAATCGCGATAGCCCTATTGGTTCTCGGGCAAATACCGGGTCCTCGTCAAGTCAGGTAAGACAAATACCGTCTAATTAACCGTAGGTCATTCTCACTCCATCCGCAAGCTCTTAGTCTAGCCTAATTTAACTCCCGCCCAAGCTACAGACGCGAGTCTATTTTCACCTACGATACGCCTGTAGTTGTAGGTATATATATTGCGCGAGGTATCCCCTAATTTGATCACTCAATTACTCAATCCCCGCGTCGTTCGCGCGGTTATTTCTCTACTTCCGAAGATAATTGGGCTTAATTAGACACTTCAAGATGCTGAATCGATTCACAGCGAACTCTGATCCCCTATCGTATTATTTAACGCGGTTAAACCAGCCTGTTTAAATTTCTAATGATCAGCAAATTAGGTCCAAATAGTTTGGGCTAATGACTCAACCCAGTAGGTATATTATATTCCTCCCTTTTTTTAGGAGTTTTTAATTTTTTTATAGCAATGTTTTACCATGATGATAAAAACGTCTGGTTTTATGGACGTAATTAATTGATTTTTATGGTTATTTTTTGAATTTATTTGATTTTTTTATGTTTTTTTTTTATAAGCACGCAGGATATAAATCCTGTTTCAAAATCGTTTTCTTTTTGAGTTTTTTCTTTTTGCGAGAAGATAAGACCGCCATCTTTATTCGCGTCCGGTCTACCGCGCCTCGCGATCGTTCGCGCGACGTTTAAGTTGTCATCGGCGTTGTTCCGCCGAACGGCGAGTCATCCAAATGACAATACTAACCACGGAATCACTTGTATATTTATGAACCTCGCTTACAGATATGGTAGTTCATGCGGCGTTGAGTTTTAATGGTAAATTTATCATGGAATAACAGTCCTCTCCCGTATCTGACAACTAAATAAAATTATAGACTTTTTAAACGCAATTTTCACTTTTCTTCCGGCTCGCATGACGCGAGTCATAGAAGAAGGGGATGAGAGCGAAAGCCTCGAACCGCCTCAAACTCAAAGAGTAGATTGCTTCGGTAATGGGTATTGTCTCGGCGGTTTATCGGAAAAGAGAGATTCATCTCCGGGGGTCAAGACGCTTTGCACTCTCAGGGTTATGGCATCGGTGTAGACGCGTGTCTTGACCGCGTCACACCAAGTCAAAACCAAATGTCCGTTCGGTGGTCCGTCTGCAAGGATATTTTCTCCGCGAAACTATATGGGTATATTTTTTTACAATTTTATGGGTGGCTCATTTTGCCCCGGTTGAGAATATCTTCACGGTTAAAAACAGTTTTCACAATTTTCAGTTCCGGTATGAATAATCAATTATGAGCTTCTATGCGATTCATCACTGAAGAAGTTTCTTCGAAAGGGGTGAGAGGCCCCTTAAACTCATTGGAAAGACGGTGGAAATCATGGTGAAATATTTGAACAGGTTTTCGCCAATTTCCGATCGCCCAATCCAACTCAATCATTTTTCAATCGAGTTATTGTCAAAAGTGTAAAAGATTTGTTATACCTCTTCTGTTCCTTGTGCATAGTTCTGTATAGGTGCACCTTTTTCGAGAGGAGAATGAGACTGCATAACGTTTCCACAATCACTTGATATCGCATTGTGTGATAAAACATAGTGTAGCCGAATGCCTTTGTGAAGTACATTAATCAAATACTTACCGTCCATGACACAATTGCTTACCTCACCTTCTCATAGTCTGCTAGGGGGCTAGATATTACACCCGTGACGACTCGTTAGAATGACAAATGTCGTTTTGCGATAGCAAAGTAATTGGCAAGACGTTATTTCGTCGAGACCTTCGAGCAGAACCTGGTGATCATTTCTTTTCCTTACAATTATCGGTTGATATTTAGAAAATTAGGGTTTTATCTGATTATGAGAGTGTACCAAATTCCCACTTCAAAAGAGATTGGATTTATTGGTATATTGAGAACATGTTCTCGTTCGTAAAGATGTATTTTCAACTTTAACCGAATCAGGAAATTAAGGAAGGATAAAATTTCGATGAAAACTCGATCGAAAGCAACGTCGCGATCCAATTACCAGCGCTTAAAGATCTTGAGGGACTTAAAGCGCAGCCTCTAAGTATTGGTCCGTCGAAATTCTCTTCCCATGGATATCAGTATCGAGTCGAAACTCTCGACGAGACTCTATCGATCTTGAATCCTGGCTCATCGGTTATCACCGCCTCGCAAGTCACGATCCTCGATCCGTGATCCGATGATACGTCTCTCATGTAGGTATCTGGTATATATGCAGCATTACGCGCGTACACGAGATGAGGGACGGGACGCTAGATCTGATTTCACAGCCCAAGGCAAAAACGTACAAGAACCCAGCTTCCTTTGCCCGTAATAATGTATATAGGCTAGTAAAAAACGTATTAGCGAAATGGAAAGCAATGGATGGAAGAAAATGATAAAGAATTAACTGCACGCATTCGTTATTCGAAGTAAATTGAACGGCTGTGCAATGGCCTGAAATTGCGTACAATTATTTCAAGAAACTCGAATTTGATGAAGCAGTTTATAATGGATTTGAAAAAATTAATAAAGATCATGTAGCGAGCCTCGAACGCCGGAGCGTCGATTAATAAACATTTCAGCACTGTAACAATACCCCAGCTAATGTATAAAAAATTACCTGTATTAATCTAAATTACAATTTCCTCCTCCACCCTGTCGGAGGTCCGCAACGTCGCCGCGTACACTGGTCCAGGACTGTCGGATTACAAGGAGTCGGACGGTCTGCAGCCGAGGCTCATCCATCATCGAGTGCTCACTAAGACTCTACAGGGCATAGAACGCGATCTTTCAAAACGTTTTCCAGTGTCTGACTTTACTGTCCACCGATCTTTTCGAAACGAATGCCTAAAGGCGCGTCAGAGTTCTTGAATGGACTTGACACGCGATCTCTACACTCGGTTAGCGACGTTTACAAATCGTCGTTAAAAACCAAGGTGGTTATTGTGTTCCGTGGAGAAAAGAATTTCGCTCCAGGAACAAGGAAAAAAAAGATAACACGTCGTTCAACTCGACTAGACAAGACGAAACGATATGAAAATTAAAAAACTGACCTTATAATGCGATTGCAGCATATATACGTCTCAAGGACAGGTCACAAATTTCATGCTCATTAATTACGAGATCTAACCAAAGCCTGCATGCAGGATCAAGCTCATTAATTTATTCCAACTTCAGAAAAGCTAGAAGACTAGATAAATCGCGTTGCACAATTTTTGGTTTTATAAATTCAGTTGAAGATTATGAGCAGAGGCATAAGAAGCAACGCGTTGATTGCCTCTTCCCTGGGCAGTAGCGTATATCTGAAAGTCAATTTCTCTTATTTTAATTGATACTGGATGGGAATTTAGAGAGCAAAATTGAAATAGGAAACGAATATTTTTGTTTATTTGATAATAGTTTATCACCGAGCTTATGTATCGAAGAGTATTTACTCTGACACCTCTCGCTGCATGAAATCTCTGTGCTAAATTCAATATCTTAGGTATGAAATAAACTGGTGTTGGACCCCCGTTGCGATCGGCAGTCGTAGCGATCATCGCGTTGTATATAACTCTCGGTATTTATTTTACGCCGAGAAATGAGTCACCCTGATATCACGGAAGCTGCTGTAAATTATTATTAAACATCCTATACAAGATGATAAATGATTTATTAGCAAAAAAAAAAAAAGTTGAAACTTCCTTTTTTTTTGTTGCTCATTTCTTCTCCTTTCTTTTATAATTATTATAATGAGCGGGCGATAATTAAGCTAGTCGTTACATATCGGAGAGCTGAGAGAAGAGAAATTTGTATATTTTTTAGAGGGTGGTGAATGAACAATAGGCAGTCGTTTCGGTGGTTGATAGATTGTCTAAAGATAATTGATTTAAGGTTTCGAAAGTAACGTGTTCCCATGGGTCCGTTCGGTTTGAGATTCTGGGCGTAACGAACCATAACTGCATCGCCATCACCATCACCATCACCATCACCATCACCGGGCATTTGTTTCCTTCCATTAACTTCGCCGCGGAACGAAGGTGAATGCAAAAAGAGTTTGGAATCTTAGCCGCAGTCCTCCGATTACAACGTCTAGAGAGAATTTCAAGACTTGAAGTTAAATCGAAACGACTTTGGGATAAAAATAATAAAACATGATGAAGAAACAAAGGGATTTCTCGAGAGAAGAAACGGCAGGACGCGTCTCTGACGTCAGAAAGTGATCTCGGAAGGTCTCGTGTTATAGCTATACGCGTAATCGACGGACTTCTGCAGCCGCGGAAGGTATTCGTCGGTAATTGATCGCCATTTTGAATTCCGTAGACAAGAGACACTCGGTATATGGTAGCTGGAAGGTTTTGTTAATAAAAACCAGACAAAGAAGTGTAGACGTATTGTCTTCTCCTCCGGATCCTCTGTGCCGTTTCACTAAAGTCACTTTCGTGACGCGGTGGTGCAGCAGGACGGCAAACTTTCGACAAAGATCCAATTAAAATAACAGCGCGGTGGTCGGGAGATCAGACCATGGCTAAAAGAAGGATAACGAGCCGAAAACAAAAGACGCACGCCGAGCGTTGAGCTTGCAACTAAATAAATAAATAAATATATAAATAAATAAATAAATAAATAAATAAATAAATGAACAACTTCTCGGGGAAGGAAACAAAGCGCCATTAAAATATCTAAGTGCCCTCAGAGGCTCAGCTACCAGGTCCACGAGCTTCTTGGTTCGCCTGGAGTTCTCGGTTCGCTGCCATCTTGGCTGATGAAAAATTCCCTGGAATTTGCGGGAACGAAACGATTCGCGCGTTGCTTTTCAACTGACAAAGAAACAAGAGGTTTGACTTTCGAATGCTTTTAGGATTCAAAGGATCGAGATTTAAAGAAGAACAAGAATGAAAAAAATTCAACCCAAGTTATTTCTACCGATGTAAGGAATTTTTACCGCGAATTATATGCGGATACATACCATTTACCGATCTTCGGGTCAGGGTGGGGGACATACCCATATCTTATATCTTCACTTTGCTCGAAATTCCCACCGCCTCGAACTCGAATTGCGCACAAGAAGTTGCAGCAATGTACAATCTCATATCTGAGAACCGTCATCGAACCGAAACCCGTACATATGCACATATGCATGCACATACGCACATACGCACATTCCCCCATATGCACGCGCAACGAGTATGTCCAGCATCGTGAAATATGTCTTTATTAGCGAGGAATGCGTCTCAAGAGTTTCTGGTATTTAGTTACAATCTTTTGACTCGGGGTGAGACACGTTGACGCAATATTAAACGCACATGTACCTACATAAAGATATGATCAATGACGAGGGGAGCTTTTCGATCGTGTTCGAGCCGGAGCTACGTGGAGGAGATTGACAGTTAACGCCAACCAGTTCCATAATTGTTTTTATTTTACTAAGATCTAGGAACTACCTGGGTGCTAAAAAGCGAAGCTTTAATGTATTCAAATAGCACGGAGCTCGACCGTCGACACGGTTCATCCCAATTAGGAATTGTTAAATATGGCGGTTCACCCCCCGATAATAACTATAATCTTTGCTTATATTATTACCGTTTATTAGAATTACGAGCTATGCTGTGATTAGTGAGAGGAGAGAGAGGAGCGGTATACCTGCAGGATACCTGAACGTCTACCGACCAGCAACCCAAATCTAATTAGATTTAATTCCTTCTAATTATATCGATACAAGCTTTCATTATAACGATCGAAATAGGCCCAATTTTAGGTAAGATCATTTTTACAGGGCTGTTATACTGTTTGCACAACGATTCTTGACCGCCTCCCATTATCCACAAGGAATTAAAAAGCACTCTCTCCTCCGGAGTCTAGATGATATTATATATCTTAGATCTTTCGGCGCCAGGGCTAAGTTTTTCGCCACCTTGACCCTTGTTCTTGTTGTTAGGTGTTTCCCGAGACGGGAAACGATCCCAATATTACCTGGACACAGGGTAAGCGCCAGGTTATATCTCAGATCAGATCCTCAAGATTAGAAAGAAAACCCGGCGTCTTTTTGACCATTTTATATTTTGGTTACGTCTCGGAATTCTCTGCTAAAAGCTTCTGCATGTCGGGATCGGGATCCGGGCTAGGCAATACGATCATAGTAAATAATTCGGGGCTAGTAGTTTCTGGTGTCAACTGTAACCGTAATTTGCAGATCGTATCGGTACACGGAGAGGCCATAAAGTTGGAAGTACTTCCGAGTCCACGTTTCGTCTCTCGTTTTTTAATCTCGAAACTAAACTGGACCATCTCGAGCGAGAATCTTTAATTTTATTTCTTTTCATTTCTGGAACGTCATCGGTCTTTCTCACGAGACTTGAAGGACTCCTTATCTTTATGACAAAGTGGTTACATCGATTAAAAGTTCCGTGGGTGAGGCAGTGCTCTTTTCAAAGCTTCTTCTTATTGGGACACCTTAATGTGCCTCCAGAACTTCTTTCGCTCTCTCTTTTCCTCTCGCATTTTCCATCTCCTTCTATTTCTCTCTTTCATGCTCTCCTTTTTTCTCTTACTCTCTGCCCCAGCACGCGACGGTCCTCAACTGTGACCATTTTTACACCACAACGACGCGATACCCGACCAACTACTTGTTCTCGTCTCCGGGTTGAGGACCTGCGTACAATATCGTAGGTAGGCGTGAAGGTTTTATCAGTACAATTAGTAACACCTCTACGGGACACAACCGAGGCCCGAAAATCTTTCGTCCGAAAAAGTTTGAGAACCAGAAATGATTGAGTTCCGCCCACGACTCTAGACGCCTTAACTTCACCTACAATTTAATACAGAAAAACCTGGGGCATCGAAGACATTATACGACCAAAACGCGACAGGTAGCTACAGTGGCTGCGTGGCGGTTGAATCAGAAATGAAAATAAGTTTCCCTGCAGGAGCCTTTGACGGAACGGAATAATTAACATAATTGCACAATCGTTAATTAGCCTTTTTCAGAAGAACAACCCACCCGAATTTTCATGTGCTAACTTTTATAGCCACTTGGCTCATAAGCTCGTTACATTTTACGTGATACCGCAGAGTTCTTTATAATTGGATATGTGTTGGGTATAGGTAGATATACACACGTGAAATTCATCTGATATTTACAACCATGAGGTTCTACTCGCGTAAAGACTGAACCATTTTGGTGAACGAGCCGTAAATTTCAGGGTTAACCTGCCGCCGTGACCTTTGTGTGGTTTTGTGGGAGAAAGACGAGCCCCTCTGAAACTCCCAAGGAGCTAGTATAGAGGAGAACTCTGTAGCTTCTTCTTCTCTCAACGATATACGCTGAAAAATTTGTAACAGCAGATTCTTCGCGCTATCTGAATCTGCCTCCCATGATGCTCGCGGAGATCTTAAGTCCGGCGAGACGCTTCGGTATCGTTGGATCGCACGTCCGAAATGTCAGACCTGTGACCCGCGTCTCTATTTTATGCTATACGAACTCAACCCCAACCTAAAGCCTCGCGGGATCGCTACATGTATACACTTTTGGATATCGTATTGCCCGGACAAGCGAGGAAGCAAGAGAATCCCATATACCCGCAGAAAACGCTGTGAAACTAACAAGCTGATCTCTATCGTTACGCGATATTCACATGAGTCATTTCCGAATTAGACACTATTTTACAGACCCGGAATAACGGAATAAGGGTTCATCGAAAAATGACTACGAGTACAGAGGCAGATTTTTTAGGTCAAGAATTCGGTGGGAAGAAATAGTTTGCTTTTCACGATTAAATTTCGAATCTGATAGGCATATAAATGGTCGTCGGAAATGACTAGTACGTCATTAAGACGGACGAAGAATTTTAGTAGTATATGACGACAAATAGAGTCAGTTACAGATATGATCAAATGGGACGAATGTTTTATCATCAGTTTTGTACCACACGAATTTTTACAGGTATAGTAATGATTCGCGAGGGTACAGAATACTAATGTATGCTCGCAATTGATTCTATCTGGGCTGTGGAGCCGAAAATCAGACCGCAGCATTAACCCTGACATATCTTTCATGGTCGGATTTTTTGTTATAATTTTTTTTTTCTTAATTCAAACACTTAAACTCTCGTTACATATGAAATTGTCTAGGTAGTTACCTTTTAGCCTTCAGCCTTTTTATCTGAAATTCATTCGATCTCCGCTCCCTTATATTTCTATATCGAATTTAAGAAACTGAAAATTTCTCGATTCACATCGATTGAGCGAAAAAATTGGTGATCAAAAAACTCGTTTCGTTTCACAGACGTGAGTTGGTCTGTTGTTCAAAGATCGCGGACCTTATCTCGAAAGATCGAATATCAGACTTCGGCAAAAAAAAAACCAAAGGCCAAATCTGAACGTTGAAAAAGGAAGTTTGGCAGTGAGTTGTAGAGGCGAGTGGCTTTCAGCAAGGACCCCATGTAATGTGACTATTGGTCTGATTTATGGGAATATTTAGTACGTATTTATAGCTAATGGTTAGGCTGGCAGCGTTGTTCACGATTCTGGTACAACTCTCGAACAACCCGTTCGGGGCTTGCGATATCACATATACAGCGTGCAGTATTTTTGGTCGAAGCAAAAGAGCTGCATCTGGAGAACCGATCGCAGACGATCTCCAACGGCTGGATGGTCCGGTGGTATAGAAATCGCGAGGTGGACCACCGCCTCGCGGATGTACATACTAAAAATATTTGGAACTTGTTCGCGAAATATGCGACGACGAACTGCAGGTATCGACTGTTCGCAAAAGCCGTTTAATATTCATTCGCGTCAAAATACTAAGGGCTTATGTATACTCGAGTTCGAATAATTCGATTCGTATAGCATCGGCCAGGAATTATTACAGACATTTACAGAGGCATGCATATGGTTGAAGATTTTCTCTTGAAATTATTTAGCTGGTAGGCAGATAGGTATATAATAAGTGTAAAAGATTGCCGAGAAGGATTATATTCGTTACTCCTTAAATATGTAGTAAGTACTTGGTACATACCTGTATGTATATCGACGTCGAATAAGTATAACCGGTAAATGGATTCTCCTGTAATCTCGGACGGTCGCGTTTAAAACCAACTCACCCGATACATGTAAATACCTATATGGCTCCATTATGCAAATGCTGAAAATATAAGATATCCTTAGGGTTTGTTCATATATGTTATATACAGGTATATGCACATACGTAGATCGAACAGCTATCGCGAAGTGGGTGGCCCAAACACGGTAGTTCTTAGCTACTGACGGACGAACGGATGAACAAGCATGCTACCTATATTATACGTGCATGTATAATTATCCTGTCGATGAGTCAGATGCAATGAATACCATTTGTAAAACCACGAGAGAGAAGCTCGATAAGAGAATCGCATTATTAACAGTCTTTCAATTCGTCTCGCCATTTTAAGAATCGTACAAATAATATACCTAGTGCGATGCAGGCGATGATCTAGGGCCCTTTTATCCTCATCTAGGGTTCGATTATTCAATTTTTTATAGCAGTTGTAGTTATAATGCAAGTTTTACAGATCTTTTATTCCCCAGGAAGATGATTTCGATGTTATTTATGCCTGAAATATCGTTTTTATAGACTATAAGAAAATAGTTCGAGATACGAGTAAGAATTGAACAATAAATCTTACGAACTTTAATAAAAATACGTATAGTCGTCCACTAGACGTTAAAAGCTTAATTTTACGGTATCGAATTAGTTTTCAAACCGAAGCCAGTATCTTTTTTAACATCAGACTGTTCTGTTTCTGATTTGGCAAAAATTCGGATCATGAATTCACGAGACTGGTCGATGGGTAGGATAATTTTTTTGTGACCGATTCTTGGTTCCTTTCCGTATTTTTTTCATCGATTTTCATACACGAACATCAATTCCGAATCAGTTGATCAATTTTCTATCGTGTAACTTGTAGTTGATCACCGCGTGTATTTTTCTACTCGTTTTCATGACCATTGACCACTTCAATTCGAGATGAGAAGAAATCTGACGACGTATATTTCATTCGACGCCTTCATGCCGAGAAAGCGTCGGGCTTATACTTATAGCCTTCGGTGCAGTGCTCGCAAGACTTACGAGCCCGGGTATACGTATAACTTGACTTGAGCTTGTCCGGCTGAAATCGATCGAGGTATATACTGCAGAAGTGGTAATTGTATCTTTGTAGCGGTACAGAGTCGATATCGAGCGAATGAGGCGAAGAAACTCGTTGCGGTTTTTGTTTGGCGCGCGTCTATGATATGATAATGGGGGAAGCTGTATAGGTAGGTACGCGAGTTTAAATTATGCATGTTACTTCTTCTCGTATGATAATTTGGCGAGACAAAGCCACATTGTCGAGACATAAATTGAATCGGTCGCTCTTTACTTCGAGAGGGAAGAGACACGCCAAGAGAACGCCTACGTCTCTCCTCTGGACCTCTGCTGCAGCTATACATGAATGCTGTGGCGCTTAAGCGCTTTTCAGAGATGAAAAAGGAGAAAGACCCCCTTTATTATACTTTCGGATCTCAATTGTGTTCGTTTAAAACAACAGTCAGAAGCGTTATGGTATAGCCATACAATATCGAGTACCACAAGTGCTCTGTGTACATATATGTATAACAGAATAACGGTAAAGATTAAACACTTACCTACATACGAGCGACTGTGAAATTTCCCATTCGATTTCTATTTTTTTTTCAACGTTGCTATGAAAATATAGATTTTTGCAGCTGGGCCAATTTCGAAGCGTTTTCAATTATTCTTCTCATTGTCGTTGTAAAAGATTTTCGAGCGTTATCCCACGCGTTGATAATCCTCCTTGAAATTGAATAGAATTTCAGTGTTCGTTGAGTTTGAATCGTTAAATTCGCCATATTTTTAACATTTAACCTGAGCTGCGTGGTTTAATCCGAAGTTACGACTGCTCGACATAGTCGCCGTTGTTACACGCGCTATGTGTGTGGGAGACGTGGAATGATATTGTGAAAATCGTTTCTTAGTTCGACACGATAATCCATTGAGAAAAATTGTGGGAATATCCGCTAACCCTGCGGTGAATAAGAGAGCTTGTAAATTTTCCCGAAACGTCTGCGAGGTGACTAAAATGTATCCGCCGAGACCGTTCGGGGGTTCCAAAATGTATTTTATCGCGGAAGAACAAAGGGTGAAATCTCCGACCAGAAGCGTAGTGAAATCCTCGAATAAATATCTTCAGGTAAGAACGAAAATGATGTTTTTGGACAAATTATGTGTAAAGCGGACCATCACCGAAAGACAAAATCGTTAAATTATACTTGTAAATTTATTTTTCCGGTAAAAGGTTTAAAAGCTGTTTTATTCCAAAGTCCACCTTTAGTTGTCATAACTTTAAAACCAGACCCTGAGAGATACTGTAGACCATGGGGGACTGCAGGGACCAGCTAGTGTTTCTTAGCCTCAAGTCTGAGCTGGAAGACAAATGTCTAATTTACATAATTTGTGTGTTAACATTTAGCCTAACCCAACTTAACGTAACCTCGTACAACAACTGGTATAAGACTGGTAATTGCACAGGTCAGGATAGCTGCCAGTTTAAATTGAACAACTTTTTTCTTATACCGTAGTTTATATGATTAATCGTTCGTTTGTTGGTCTACCGGATTTACAGTGTTAACACCATCCCATCGCGTTGCCCCCGACGTGTAATTACCCTTTAGGAAATGTTTAAAACGTATTTTACTTATCTTCGGAGCGATAATCTGTCAAAACATATTCAAAACATCGTTAATCTGTTATTGTCTGCATCTGTTACCGGCTCATAAGCTTCTCGACGTCGCGTCGGTTACAGCTACGATATCACATGAATTTCTTCGGGAATAAAAATACCAACTTGTATGGATTGCAAAAAAGAAATAAAGCCCGAGCAATCGAAGGATTTGACTCAATTATAATACGACAGCTTCGAGATCAGGATGGGCTCGGTGGGTGGCCACGAAGTGTACCACAGTTGGTCACGAAAATCCGGTACAAGACTCAAAAGTTGTCAAACGTCAGTCGGTAGACAATTCTAACAAATCCTTGATATTACGAGGAGACTTCTTGCTATCTTTCGAGACTCGAGACTGGAGACTCGAGACTGGAGACTGGAGACTGGAGGCGACAAGAGGCTTGGAGTTAACTGATCCTGGCGACCACTGTTTGTACTTAGCTGAGACTAATTAAAAGGATCTACCAAGGGTTCTCTCCACCAGGGATCTGGTGAGACTTCGAAAGATCAGATAAGATCGCCATTGACGCCAGGAGGTGTATCGACGACTTTTTCTTATTGCCAGCTCTCGAAGAGTAGCTCCAAAAACTTGAACACTCCCTTCGAACGCCGAGGTTCTACATTATTACCAATATCTCTGGAATCAGTCTGATTTCGTTAGCTTCTCTTCAGATTCATGAAATCATTTCGAAGAATCAATTTCTTTACAAACCGAGCAGGAAGTAATTTCGAGATCAATACCGAGGATCACTATAAACGATAATGGTCCGCGAGCTCAAAGCTCTTCGCACTATGAATTCCAGAGTACATGAAAGCAGTAGCTAAATAAGTACTGGCATTCCGATGGAAAAGTATATAATAGAATTCTGCGACTGGAAAGTATAACCGGGGTGCAAGGTTGCGGAAGATATGCCCACTTTGCATCGCATACATTACCCGATACGCGTAGATAAGGATTAAAGATGTACTAAGTGGTCTTGGATCTCGACGTGAGTTACTCTAGCCAATTTAATACCCGTGTAAACCGTAACACTTTACTCATACATATATGCGGTATAATATGCGAACGGTATACCTATTTAAATGCGGTATTTATGCTCCGCTTCTGTTATACTATGGCTTGAAATATCGCTCTCTACAACGTGCATTATACCTCGGGTAGAACTCAGCCATAGGTGTCAGTTAAATCACACACGTCCACTAGGAATTTCAACGAAACTGACTACCGGTTATAAAGCTGTAAAGATATGAACGTTTGACAGGTAACTTCACCTGAAAGAAGCTGCTCACTGTCTAGCAATAAGTAAGTGCGAGGAGATAAACATCTTTGCAATTTTTATTTATTTTTTTTGAATAAACGCACCGCAGCTAATCCCGCGGTAGAGAATTATTGTCCAACTCGGTAGAAACCGACTGGGAGGTCTTTTATCTGAGGACCAAATCTTCGGGGGATTTTTCTCATTGTCGGAGTGTGGAGAACGCGGCCTGAATGAATGTGCGTACGAAAGTGATTGCTCCTTAGTCCTTAACAAACGGACGAAAAACTTCCGATATATATTAACCCGACTACTTCTTCTTCGAAGGGTTTTCACTTCGCTCTTTGAATGCCCGACGTACCTCTGACGAGCGTGGCGAAACGGACCTTCCACGGTGTTTCTTCGTGACGAATTAACGCCGACGCCTCAACCCAAACTACGGACTATTACGCCACCGACAATCTTGGGGTAGGTCTTCACATCCTGAACCATGTCTGCGGGGTCTGTGAGCACAATGACGACCATAAATATTTAAATTCTTTTCTACGCGTCGAAGAACGATACGACCTCCTCTGCGACGTCATCTTCTTGGGAAACCCGCCTGACGCCCTCATTCCTCGTAGCATCGTTCGATATCCGTTTATAACAAGGAAAGAGAAGATCTTTTTTTCCTCCGAACGATCGAGAACTATCGCGAATCTGTCCTTTTACTTGTGATTCTGGACCAGAATGCTACCGTGTGAATCATCGCGTATACGGCGATGGTTTCGAGTTACAATTCTGACTTCGGTATAGCTACGTTTGGTTGAGGTAGAAGGTTCCTTTCTATTCGTGTGCAACGATCGACGGGCTTGTAATATCTGATTGTAACAAAGCACTCGATCGAGCTTAGCCGCTGTGGTCAGAAGTCAAGCTGAGAGTTGTCTGACTTTTTATTTTCCCAACTTGTAGACGGTATAGGTATCATGATTTTGTCACGATATTAATATACCCTACGTGTCTATAAAATAAACGTTTAAACATTTTATCACGCGGCGTTTCCTAGCCGTTAAGATCACAAAATTTCTGTTACTAGAATATCAATTCACGTAGTTGAAAATGTTGCGTTAACAGATACATCCGTTTTCTATATTACTTCTTTTCCTTTATCAAACAACTCGTCGTAAAAATTACCTATTTATTATATCCCACCAAAATAACAGTTAGACATCCACGCGTTATACCCATCGCAAGTTAGTATCACTTAAGATCTACTAGCTAGTTAGAACCGCGATTAAAAGCCGTATCCCCTAATTGCAGCTTCAAGCTTATGCGAATCTGAAGCAAATTCCCGAAGTAACTATAAAATCACTTTAATCGTCGGGAATAAAACGCTGCTTTAGTTAGCTGCAACGAAAAGTTGGTAATTAGTTTTATGATTCGTGGACGACGTACGATTCGGCTCGGAGACGGTAATTCCGACCAGTACTTGGTATGTGGAAGATGCAACCTCTAATTATTAGTTATACCTACCTACCGGCTATACCGCAACGAAATATATACCGCGTGATAAATGCCCGTGAATCCCACCGCGTTTTTCAACCCTTTTTCACATTCGTGCGAAAAATTTTCAACCACACATCGCGTGACTGCAATATTTTCGTTACGTACACCATTAGTTCAATTTTTACGTCATCGATACGTACGTTATACGTTATTAGTTTGAAATCACTGATTCCAAAAGGGTTCTACGAAAATTTTGAAATGTGACGTATAACAGCCCGATTTTCAACGTTTTTAGATCAGTTTTGTATAAATTCTCATCGATGCTTCGGTCACTTCTCGTTTTTACACAATCAAGGGTTTACAGAAGTTTACTGTTTATGTATACAGTTAGCCGGAAGAAGTGACAAGGCGTAGTTAGGTTCTCACAGTGGACCCCCACAGGGCCCGCGGCTCGTTCAAGATATCATCGAAATAAAGTGCTAAAGTGTACATGATGACTTTCAAGCTGTAATAGACGTTGGATCTCTAGTGTATATGGTGGGTATCCTCATATACATACACCTATCCACTTACCTACGATTTGTAATAATATACAGAACACAGCTAAACACGTACGCAGAGCAGCTATATTCGTATAAAGATACGCTACGCGCACTCGTAACTCATCTATACGATCTACAAATGGTATAAAGGCATATAATAGAAGATTTCGGGTGCAACGACACGCTACCTCCGTGACGAGGGATTATCCGAAGGGATTTGTGTCACGTCGCGGTGCAGAAGAAAAGGATAAGCGGAGAGAAAAAAGGAATGAGAAGAAAATACAAGATTCTCTCTTACCTCGCACAGCTTCGAAGCTATTGTATCTATAGACACGGATATAGCTATATATTTATATATATATAAGTATATAGTTTTCCAAACGCTACTGAAACGAGTACGAGTTCAACATCGAATTAGATTAGACAGGAATGGTTACAGGAAAATTTTTTATACGATGTAATTAGCATTTTTTAATCAATGCTCGTCATTCGTAGAACAGATTTGATGGCCTTTCGGGAGTATTAAATCTCTCAGGCTTTTTTTTTTAAACTAAGTTGAATCATTCAGAATGAGAAATATTCTCACGGATTGTTATTTCCATGATACAGTATAATATGGTATAACTAATAACGAGGATCAGAGGTTTCGTTATAACGATGTGTCCTACAAATTTGTACGCTTGAAAATTGGATAAACACTTGATTTTTTATTCATTTTTATATCCAGCGACACGCAGCGTGCTAATGACCGTCCAATTAAAAATCGTAATCCTACTTTTTTGGTAACTCGACGTGGGTTTCATTCCTTTTTATTGTCACTATTTATTTCAAAGGTAAAAACAAGCTTTGAAAATATCGGCAGATACCGGATATACTTAAGCAAACATCTAGCTGTCCCGTGGCCTGCAATTGCGCTCGCATTGTTGTCTGGCCGGAACTGAAAGAGTCGCGTGCTTAACCTAGTTATTAGCGGTAATTTTAAATTGAAGGTTTGCGGATGCCGAAGACTAAAAAAAAAAAACAAAAAAAACAAGGCTTTAACAGTGAACGATAAATATTTTATCAACTTCGATAAAATTCACCTCGACGATGAATCTACAAGTAAAAAATTGAATTCAATAATTCAATAAGGCGGAATTTCTTTCAGCCGCGATTTTATCGAACAATAATAATCCTCGTCGAATAGAAGCCGAGCATTATCGCCTGTAAACTTATTTTAAACGCGTAAGTATATTATCCTGTCGTACACTAAACGGTGCAAAATATGAAACAGCTTAATAATTAGTCGAGGTCTAATGGGTAAGAAATGGCTCGAAATAACTGTCATTTTTGCGGTAATCATTTTCCAAGAATCCCCGACTCCCGATCGTTACGCGCATATCTTCAGCCCCTGGAGCCCAGTGGTGGATGCGAATCAGTATGATTTTCAATTTTACAGAAGCATATTACGGCGACGATGTATAGTATCTCGCGAGTTGGCGTCGTTGATAATTTAGTCCGTAAATTCGATCCCCTGATATTTCTCGATGAACCAAGTCCTCACAGCGCTTTTATATTCGCTTTTGAATCTATATAGTGGCGAAGTACTCGCTGCAAATAACGCGTTATTAACTTGCGTATGCGAACCAGTTGAATTTAATGTCATGTATTACACGGTGATGCCCACTTCTACTCCGCTTCTGAATACATGCGAAACCATTCGAGCTTAAACCCTTATTGTGCAACCTGAATATCGTGGATGGAAGAGATCGAATCAGGTATCAAAAATCAAAAATTTTCCACCGATTCGGTGGAAACGACTTTGCCTAAAAGTATAGAATATCAAAGAATTAAAAAAAAGATGAAGAAACAGGAAAAGATCACAGATTTTGATTTTAAAGATCGTTACAGGCGCACTTTTACGTCTCTGATTCGTTCACGGAGTGGGTAGATTAGTCCACGAACGTGACTAATATCGAAAAGTGTGATTTTTATCACATTAGTCGTGTATTATGTGGAGGTAGGAATATACGACCACCGCGTTTACTTCGCAGGGATTTACGAGTGTGTGGTTTATAATCGATTCAATTTGTCTTCAATTTCGGAGCTGATCGAAATCTCCGCTACATCCGACAGTTGACAAAGATTCTCATGTATATCTGCGTATAGATCGTAAAGAGCAGACTGTAAGACGGTGATACCGATCGGTTGAAACGGGTCTACATATATACGACATTAGCCATAATTGCAGGTATCTCGTAAGTAAAACAAATGAATAATTGGTGAGTGAACGATGCTCGTGCAAACTCCTGGGTATATATATAGCACATTTAATACCGAGGCTCTAGCTAAGCGTGTCTAATTAGATTAACGACTGACAGTACCTACATGCGAGCGATAATTAAAGAGACTCATGTCTTCCACGCTTCTATCTCGCTCGTTGAATAGCCGGTACAAGTCATGTCCCGGATTGTAAATCGGGATAAAACGTGCGAGGTCATGGTTGGACGGATTTGCAGTAATAATGACGTTGCCAAAGAAATCTTTCGGCTGGTATTCTTCGAAGAGAGAAAGAAATGGCGAAGAAAATATGAGACTAAGAAAGTAATGAGCGTTGAAAGACCTGCTGACATATCGGACATGATTGCGTCTGACAGACACGACTTATTTTACGTAAAAAAAAATAAGGAACGCAAAGCGATAGTAAGAGTTTGCGAAGAGGGAAGGCCGGGAGAATCGAATTTCTGAGAAGCATGAAATTGCAACGATTACGTTACGTCCCTCGGGCAAGTTATTTGCATCGGAATGCAAACCGAACGTGGACACGCGGTGGGCCAAACTCACGACGTCCGATTACGTGTATACAACCAACGGTGGAAAGATTCCTGTTCTTGTCAACCAACGCCCATCCATGATCGTCCGCAACTTCCGCATCGGTTAATTATTTCCCCGAGGCGAGCCTCGGATGGAGACAAAAATTATGGAAAAATATTAGTCGAAATGATCGAACGTTACGTTTTCTTTCATCGTCTAGTTAATTTCGCGACTGACAATGAGTCGGTTTAAGAAGTAAATAAATTTCGAATGATCCAAGAGCTCGATTTTTCCATTTGCAGCCGAAATTCCAGGTGAAATAAAAATTTTCACCCACAATGAGTACACGGGGAGAGAGATCTTTGCTTTAAAATTTTAATCCTATAAGTTGTGGTTTTATGGTAATTTCCTAAAGTGATAATCCGGTATATAATAGTCGTCCTGCATCGACGCTGGTCAACTTCGTTAGCCAGACACAATAGAGGATGAAACGACGCTCTACGTCCTCGCCAATGTGTCACCGCAGCGAGCTGCAACGGGACGTTGGGATATGTCCTTACGGACGGCACCCACTGGAACGTTGACCAGAAATAGTTATAGGCTCGGGGTAGTCGCGATCGAAGAACAGTTCATCTTTGATTAAATATTTATTTATAATCGTTAAATATAACTTAACCAGCCAGGGATAGTGTCAATACAGAGATATACCAAACGAGTTGGTACACAGCGAGAATGAAAGAAATTTGAAATTCAAATGATATTCATATATAGTTAGTTCACAGACCGGAGAGAAGGGAAAAGACAGAGCTGTGTACTCGATGGAGGAAATAGTCGGATGGATAGATATACAAGTTTGTCGACTTTTATTCAATACAGAAAACTTGAACGCGGGAATTAATTTATCGATCTTTAATTCGACGTTTAGTTGAAAAATCCACTACCGCGTGGCTCGTTGATTTCTGGGTAGCGACCTCGAGCAAGAGAAATATTCTGTTACCCACCTTTTTCATTTCATTGGTCAACGTTAACCTGTCCACTTCGAATTTATCGAAGTCTTCTGCTTTATCTGCTCCTAAAGATACGAGGAAAGATTCGAATTTATAGAAAAGGTGTAGCGAGACCGAGGCGTGCATGCAGCATTCTCCTACGGTGAAATTCTTTCACTGTTTTTTCTACACGCGTAGCGTATCCGTATAGCTAGAAGATCCTACCAATATCTTCTTCTGTTAGGTATAAATTTCACCTCGAACCTTGAACTAATACCCTCTCAAACCACCCTAGGCTACAGTTTTCCCCGCATTCTTTAACAAAATCCAATACTCTCATCCTTTTGTACAAATACATTCTTCTTCCGACCTAAAACCTTCCCCGAATCTGAAACCGACAAAGACTGTCACAAATCTCAATCCACCGCATTAATTCTTCACCCAATTAATTATCCCAGCAACAAGCTCGACCCATTTACATTTCCCTGATCATTTTTTGTTTGTTTCTTTTAGAATTGAAAAAAAGATCTCAAAATATATATAAAAAAAATAATTAATTTATTTCTTTCTTTCATCTCTCGCAGGGTGGTTGGTGCTGTAGTCGTTGGCGCAGCTGTTTGTGGCCGAATACCAGGCCTAGCTAAGGGTCAACGAGATCAGTGTCGAGCAGCACCACACGCCATGCCAGCCGTTGGCGAAGGTGCAGCCTTGGGGTTGCGCGAATGTCGACACCAGTTCAGGCACCATCGATGGAACTGTTCTCACGTGGCCAGTGACCAGGTCTTTGGACACGTTGTCGTAGTCGGTGAGACGATCTATTCATTACGCTTAAAGACTGACACTGAGAAAAGGTGAAATTTTGATAACTGAAAAAAAAGAAGATAAGAATATTCGTAAGGAAATTTGAACCGGAATGAGAAGGAGAGTAATCGTTCGGTGAATTAGGCGAGGTCTGTCAATAGCTGTCGCACACAATTAGCGTGTGCCTATACATTCTGATCTCTAAGGAGTTCGGAGATGCGTATAGGAGGTAGGCACAGCCGCTCTGCAACTGGTTGACATTTATTTCTAACTAATTAATTAACGAATAGGTTGCTCCACGGGTTTTAACGGTTTATCACCGACTCAGCTATGCAGGTATATCTGGTAGTCGTAAGTTTATACGGCATGATTTGACGCGACGGAAATGACCAGTGATCACACTGTCAAACACCCCATTAAACTACTTTGTATAAAACTATATCGAGGCACAGGCTGATCTTCGATGGCTCGAAATAGTCCGAGAAAAAAGAACCTCTCTCTGTTTTCTAGCATCTGAAATGGTATAACGCAAATCTGCACAATCGCTTTCCTCAAATTACCTCGACAGATATACATATACCTTCGCTCTTTGACACAACGGACTCCGTCACGCGTTAAACTGCCGTTTTTCTTATCGAGTCTAACGGTGTTTGTGTCGGTTAAGGTGTCGTCCTGTAAAGATTTTGAAAAAAAGTTTTTCCAAACTTTCGGCCACTGTTCCGAAGGCATTAGACAGCGGATGCAAAGCAAACAATAGAGAAACAGATGTAGTGGAATAAATCGATTTAGCCACTGGGTCCGGCGTGACAGGTATTCCCTCGAAGTGGCCATGTCTGATGTCACTATGGTTGGTTCTTGTTGCAGGGGAATTACGGGGCGCGTAAATTTTCGAAGAATCGAAAAAATATGAATGTGGGTTAGGTTGACTCAGGTAAGGATGGGTATTGGATCCCAGGTTATCTTCGTACCGAGGAATTCGAACGGTCGCCACAGGGCGCTCACCCCTCGTAATTTATCTTCGACTTGAAAAGAGCTGGCGGGGCTAAAAAGCCCCCCCCAAAAGAAAAAAAAAACGGACCCGTAGAAAAAGGGCCGAAAAAGGCTAAAAAAAAAAAAAAGTATCGCTCTCTATTGAATCGTTAACTAACCTACGCAACGTAACTATTTACACCGCTTAAACCAGTTTCATTATTATACACTCTACGGTGAAAATATGGATCGTCTTATGGATAGATACAGACTCTTCTCGTTTTATAGCCGCTAGAGCAGGGACCACTTCAGCCCTTCTTTCTATATCTATACAATAAACTATTTCGAGATATTATAGCCAGAAACGAAATTATCTTTTCGTTACGTTTTTTTTAACGGGTTACTGCGATGTGATATACACCTTAGAATAAAAGTTCCCACTTTTTAGGGAGTCGTTATTCCCTGAGGAATTTTTTAATAATTCAGTTTTATCGCAGCGTTCTGGTCATCGTTCAGAGTATAATCCAGGTAAAAGTCGAGATCTATGAAACCTCGCCTTTCGTAGTTAAATTCAGATGAAAAAGAAGGGATTATCGTCCAGAATGGTATCGAATGTACCACATCGTTTATCGAGAACCTCTCAAATTTGGGAACGATGTAATTTCGGGGTTAATCAACAACAGGGCAAGAATCTTACACTTTTATACCTGTTCTCATATTGTACAGATTTATTTCAAAAATTATTTTTGGATGAAGAATGCGATCCAATAAAAAAGACAGATCATATCCTGCGTGTTTTCGATTCGAAATGAAACGGCGTCGTTATAGAATACTTCTACCGAATTTCAAAGGTTTTTGATAAACGATGTGGATCCTATACTTCACGAATGACCAAAGTAACTTTGACTTTAACTGCTTGTCACTAAGAAAAATAAATTCTCTTCAATCATAGCAGCCCTTTAGAAATTTTCCTTTTTACGGTTTGAACTGTAGATACAGTCTTGAAACAAATACGAGATATAATGGTGGAAGATTTTTCGTTTCAAAGTATCAAAAGGAACCTGAAGTTGGATAGAGGAAGGTTTGAATTTATCGAGAGGTGAACCGCAATACTTTTACGCGTGAAAGATTACCACATATTCGTTAGATTTGTGCTGGTAACGCGATACCAAGGAAATCGGTTTATATATTATAGGAGATCGCGTTTCGTCCTGTCGCGATGATACCTGCCGTAAATATATACGTATACAGAGATAGTATAGTCGATATAGGTATATGAGTACATACGTTGCCTCATGGAATCGACAGTTAACTTTTATAACGTGGAAATATCAGCTTTCCTGACCGACATTCTCGAGAACAGATCAAATAGTAAACAACGAAAGTATATACATGTACATGTATATATGTATATAACCGTGAATTTCACGAGAATTCAAAATTCGAGGTAGCGAGTCCGCAGGATCAGGAGCCTCTGTCTTCTCCGTGATTCTTTATCGAGGTTAAAATCAACTAAGAGATTTTTGGTAGGCCTTGGTAAAAGGCGCCGTACCTTGGGACTCACCAACTTCTCCGATCTCTGGTCTCCCCGGTTCTCGTGTTACCGTTTATGCCGTCGCCTCCTCAGCAGCCACATAATACGTGCGTAACTTATGCTTAACGCGCAAGAATCTCCGAGAACGTTTGAACATTTGAATACACGTAAAAAGGTAAAAATAAGAAGAAGCAGAAGAAGAAGAAGAAGTGGAAGAAGAAGGAGAAGAAGGAGAGGGAGAAGAGGAGGAAGATGTTGAAAAAAGAAGAAACAACGCGCACAAGCGGAATCACAGATAGCGAGCAGCTACAACCTGCACGTAACTGCTCCACCACCGCCTCTACACCCACGCCTTATCTTATACCTCGCGTTAACAAGCGGTCGGACACGGTGTCACAATGTCCGTAGAAATTCGATATCATTTCATATTTCACCCCGAACTTCTCTTGGACGTTTTTCCTTACCTCGAGGCCCGCGGACGCCGAGCACGCAGATCAATCCCGCGAAAGGTGTATACCATATACCGTCACTTTTCTAATTTTTAAGTATATCATAGTGCCCGAGAAAATCCCCATTGATAATCAATTAGTAAATTAAGTTCTATAAATTTTAGGGGCAATCGTCATCCGATACCCCATGAAAGACTCCTTCCTTTCTAAATTTAGGATTAGAAATAGACACACCGATAAGGTTCAGGAAAAGCTGTGAGCACAGGCTTCTGAACTGTTGTTATATCGTTTTTATTAGTTGCTTATGGCGTTAGAGCAGCTTGATTGTTAGAATTTTACACCTTGAGGATTTTAGAGGGTGAATAAAACAGCGACATCGAGTAGCAATTTAAAGAAGGATTATCTGGATGTTGTGAGTAGAGTCGGACGTAATCCTTCTGCATAAATATCACTAAATACACGAATTTGTCATCTCGGTATTAAACCCTTCTGTATTAAATCCTTCGCTACGCGATGAAACAGGTCCTGCAGAAGTTGCAGGTGATTTCTCATGATTAAGAGGATTAAGTGGGTCGGGCAAAAATCAAAAACAAACACGCCAACGAAACGAAAAGAGAGAAACAAAAAGGAAGGAAAATAGCCGAACGGAGAAACTTGAAATGATTTAATACGGCTCGGATAATGTCGAGTAATTTGTTACGCACAAACTTTTTGAGGACGAGGTTTCGTTGCGTAAGTTCATCCTGCCAGCTCTGGTACTTAATGCTCACCAGGCTGCTTGTTATAGACTATAAAATCTAACATCCATCCGAGCGAACACACTCGCGAAAGCTTTTCTATACCTACTTTCTCCACGCCTTGTCGTTTTTTTTTGTTTTTTTTCTGTGCGAAAACGAAATACTAAACTCACAATGAAAATGAATAAACGCGTCGTTGAGATGAGAACTTGCTGAAAATTTTAAGAAGAGAACCATTCCCTCGTTCTTCGAAGTACTCGAAAGTATATCCAATCTAAAAAAGGCGGAATGGTAGAATCAACTTGTACATCTGTTACGGAGCGATTGTTTGAATAAAATGACGAAGTATGATGCGGAGTAAAAAGTGTAAAATTAATAAACAAAAATCGACCGGGTAGATGGAGGTGAGACGTTCGGTTGCTAACTTAATTAGTAAAATTAACGGGGCCGCTCCACATGCCGGAGCTAAGTGCCGTAATATGCGTACACGATAGTTTCCTCGGGGTTGAAATGTTCTTATTATTCATCCAGGATGTGTATGCGATAGTTATACATCCATAACGTTATTCGTGCTAATCTTGTTTCAACGGTACGGACAGGCAGCTATTAAGTCGGTTTATATCGAAAGTCACTGTCCGCTTCTCTGCGGGAGGCTCTTTACGACGGTTACTACGTCACGCTGCGTAGTAGAACGCGTATTAACTTATTACTTAGCGATGCGATAATCCTGACCTTGTCACCTGGCCCTAAACTATGATTACGCAATTGACAGGTGCAGCTCACGATATTTCGTTATCGATAAATATTTGAAAATTAACTTTCTACATAAAATAAACTCATTTAGCAGCTCAGACGTACATGTATATGCTATGTTTAACTCGAAGAACGAAATTTCATCTTTTAGGTAATAATAAAAAAAAAAAAGAATCTTTCTTCGATTTTCTTGGAATAAGGAAAGGTTTTCAAATTATTTACGGCTCAAAGTTATAGATATATAAGTTTATATTGGGATATTTGTATCTATTCGAAATATCAAAGCGATGAGATACGACGACAAGGGGAAAGTGAAACGAGATGATGAGCTGTTTCGTACAGGCTCACGTCGATGTATAGACACTAAACTCGGACCACTTTGGTGATTCACCAATTTACACGGAATAAATTAATAAATTATCCACGCTGTACGGCTGTTGGCAAGTTAGCTTGATTTTCAACGGGGTTTTATGCGTGGGCCACAGCTTCTAATTGTCTAAATTAATTAACGTGATTAAGCGATCCATTACGATGAACATGAAAACGAGTCGAACAGATTATCTTTTTCGGGGATGGATATCAATCTGATCAAGTAGCCAAAACGTAGCTTATATTACTTTTTATTATCCCGTAATTAGAACCACGGTTTGCTGACAGTGATCATTCACAAAATAGAAACAAAATGTTTTTTTTTATAAAAAATTTAAGGATAGGAAGAAAGATTCGTGAACTTTTGATAAATAAATTTCTCATTGAATCTCATTCTCAGATATCGGGATAAAAAATTCGCTGATCAATTTTCCAGGCAGGTTATAGTACCGACAGAATTATTCCAAAATCTTCTGTGCGTTTCTATATATTTAATACATTCAAATAAGAGCATTGAAACATCGATAATCCTCCACTTAACTGTCGACAGAATAATTTCATCGGAACCGAGGAGTCATCGATAAACGAATCAAGGACCTCCTCTTAGAGCCGGCTGTACCTTCGTTCAGCCGCGACCCACGATAACGTCGAGTCTCTTATCACTTTTAGTATTTAAGGATTCGACCTTTTCTTTCCTCCTCTTCCTTTTTCGCGCCTTTCCTTAGCCAGGACCGGGTTCTCCCCGATTCTTTTTTATTCCACTTAGTTTCGGCGTCTTCTTGCTCGTCTTTTCATCTCGCATAACTGGACCAGCCCACACTCGGAATTTGGCCGTCCATCCTTCCGTCCATCGCACCCTGTGCGGCTATACACCATATCGTGTACCTACATACGAGTTGTGCTTTCTTCGAGTATCTTCGCACGTGTATAAACACAAACGCAACACACATCGATATATTTATAAATAGGCACTTACGGCTTGATTGGTTATTCAAATTTCTCTATGGGAAAAAAACGAATTTCCGATCTTCAATTTGAACATTAATTAAAAACAAACCGTAACTTTAATACCATGGAGGTAATAACACGCGATTCATCGCAGGCCGTATCCCCCTTTCCCATTTTTATATCATCTGTCATTTTATCTCTCTATCCCTAGTAGGAAATGTTCCTAGGTTCCGGGGTTAACCACGATTTCTGTAGCTAAAAATCATTCCTCGGAACATCTGCCACCAAAGTTGGATCGTAATAGCTGTGTCTAAGTAATAGCTGTAGTAGCAGTAGGTATGGCAATAAATTACACCGGCTAGCTAGAATAACCATTTTTATTTTTACCTCAAAAATATATATCTCCAAGCTGTACCTACCTATCCCACACCTACCTACGGGGGTTATAAATATTATCGAATTGCGTGTTTCAATCAAGCCCCGAGTCTAGCGATTCGTTCAGAAATATTACCTCGTGCGGGGATCCGCGTGAGCAATGAATATTCAGCGTCAGTTCTTCACTTCTGATTCAATGTACGTAGGTACGTATATTCTGTAGTATAGTAGCCGATGATCGGCTGCTCCAGGGTATCTTATACCGTCAACGAAAGACCAGTTTTCAAGTGTACAGAGTACTAGTCATAGATAATTGTAACCTGCACTGTCTCGGCCAATTTATCCCTGTCGCCTTTATCCAACTGCTAATTTGTTCGATGGTAGATCCCGTCGAAGTTATGCTATCTATCGATTTCATTCACCGATGGAAACCGGACTATACAGTGTGCAATGTGATTTAAATGTCACTATCGCTTCGTTTGAAAACCCTCGAGCCATGTTGCTACTCGTACATCTCACTCGGCGATAGCGATAAATTGAGTTCCAAAGAATACTCTCTGTGGTCCGTTTTATTTTTTTGAAACAGCTAACGCGAGTCGACTCTTCGTTTGAAGATTTGGCAGGTGTTAGAACGCGTCAAGACCTACGCAAAGTGCAGGATAAGATAGAAAAGAACGGCTTTTAGTCCGCACCTAACAAAGTTACACATGTTTGAAGCTGAATCGGAAGATACTCTACGGGAGGTTGAGCTAGGGGTCGAGAAATATACCGAGATTCTTCTAGACTCTTGACCAGCGCGAAGATCTATGACCAAATCTCATTTACAATACCCCGCATGGTACCCCGCGGGAAATGATGATTTATTGATCGGATTTTCAAGATCGTTCTTAGCCGGGAATAACATCGGGTTATTTGATTCATTGCTCGCGTCGTTTGATCAAAAACCCTATAGGTATAGAGCCGGAGGCTCGTGGTCTTTGAAATATCAAAAACCCTTCAGAACTATAATATCGGATCAGCCGCCACGATTCGGTTTCGTCATATCTACGTATATTTCCATCAATATCATTTATATTATCACGCTTCGGGTCCAAAGGTATTATCAATGATCGTTACACAGATATAGGTGCGTTTAAAATTCCCTTTGATTTTCATCTGCTTTACCATAATAATAGAACACGATCATAATTCGTTGATAAACGAGAGAGAAAAGATGCCCGAGAAATAAAAGCTCTGTGAGCTTTCGTAACGATTTCGATCTATACAACTTGTACAACTACCGTCATTACAAGATATAATCTCTCTTCCAGAACGAATCCTGGACAGAGTACGCTTCGGGTGTGTTAACGTGTATTATGTTTATAGTTTGTTAAGGCGGTATACGTCCGCGATATACGTCGTAACATTTCGAGTAGAATAACGTGCATGAAGAGTGCTAAGGGCGGCTTAAAGATCCATAGATTGAGTTATAGTCTGGTTTTGAAGACCGGAGGGTACGCAGAGATCGTTGTAAGCCTCACTAAGCTGTATAAATAAACTATTTAATAAATTAATATATCACCACAGGTATCTTTACCCAAGGGACCGTTTCGAAGATTGTCTGCTTTGTAGATTTCGACCTAATCTTCTTTTTTCATTACATTTTTTTTTTATTTTCTCTTTACTTTCACGAAACTGGAGTATAGATATGTATAGCATATAGATAGGGTCGCTGCAGTAAGAAGAGAATTTGAATAAATATCTCGACCGTCGTATAATGACGTAAGATATCGTGAAATGTATATCGTGGCAAGATATTCCCATTGAAATGCACTTGTCGACCCACGTGTGCCGGAGGAGTCAGGACCGAGCTCTGGTATTAAAGTCCGGTTGTAATTAAGGCGAATACGCACGGTTTTAAGCGAGTGGTTCAAAACTGCTTACATACGGGTATAAATTGTCCCGTAATTACCAGTGAATCGCTAATTACACGCGTCAATTGGTTGACTCATATGTACGTTTTTTAAAATTTATTTCATACTTTTTTTTATCGGGGTTTGAGATCCGCGCGAGTTGAACGAGCATCGTGAGTTCCATCGAGCTTGCGAATGGGAATGAGAAGCTGCGTCGAGTATACGGTCAGTTCAGAAGTTACTCGCTTCAGAATCACTTTGAAATCCTTCTAATTAGAAAGCAGAATTATCTTGTGCAACGAGCTACGTGTATATGGATGCATGTTTAAACATACATACACAGACCGTAGGTATAGGTACACTTGTGAATGTAAATTACACCGTTACACCTTCTGTTTATTGTGGAATGGCGCGGGGCACGGCACACGCTTTTAACAAGACGCACCGCGGGGTCACGTACATACATACATGCATATATAGATATATATGTATATACGTGTAACGTACGTATGGTAATCCCCTCTTTTCTCTCATCTCTTAACCGATCTCCTTCCAGCTCCCTTTTCTCCCTATGCAGCGTATCACACGTCACCACCTTCGCACACCTTACGTACCTTAAACCACCTACGCGAAATTGCGTGTCAGTGTCAAGACACGTGTATATCTATCTAAGACGTGGCGAAGGGAAGAGTTGAGTTTAATGAGAACGTCTCACGATGTAATAATCGTGTAAGATAATTGTTATTATATGGGAGAGCTTAGACGCGATTGCATCGGTACAGAGAAAGAGAGAGAGAGATAACTTCGAGGAAGGATAAAAACGAATGAGGAATAAAAAATTGATACCCTATTAGTCAGATCGACTGAATGGAAAAAATAACCGAAGAGAAATTCGAGCCTCAATAAAATGCAAATGACTCGTTCCAGTTCGGATATACATATACAGTATACGAATGGTTATTAAGTAGCCGACCGAGTCTTAATTACATCGTACCTAATTGGTTAATTGTTTTTCTATATCTTCGATCGAATCGTATATCCGATGAAACGCGTAGGTGCAGCTCCTGTTCATTTTCCACGCATACCGGACGTACGACGAAGATCCTTTCATATATTGCCGATTTAATTCGTTTAATGGTAGGTAGATGGTTACGGTTATCGACTATCGTTACGATTAGTCGTACTCGACTCGCGCAACTCCCGGTTGTCTTTTATTATTCGTAATTCTAATCGAGTAGGTAGTAAACTCGTGGAAGTAATGCAGGTGAGCAAAAATCTCGGAAAGGAAGTCTTAGCTCAGTTTCTTGCACACGGGCATATACCTACTTCGATTTTTTTCTTCTCCTTTAATTTTGCTTCTGTTAGCTCCCAGCCTCTACAGTTTTACGATAATTAAATAATTATTATTTATTGCACCTGCGGCACGTTGCGAAAGTCACGAAGGCCTCGCATTTGTATGTATACCCTCTCCGCACAAAATTCTACCGAGTAAGACGAGGTTCGGTGAATGGAGACGCATCGCACGTACGTATTACACCTATATGTATATTATATCGATGTACACGGTTGGAGAACGGAAAAATAATATATGTTTCTCGAAGTGTGAGTCTTGTTATAGCCTATAGGTCGAGCAAAGAGTCGAAGGCGGGCCAACCGACTGAGTGCAGGCGTATTACTTTCACTCCAAGTAAAATATAAGACTTTGACAGGCTTGTCTCATGTTCTTCTTCGTCTTCTTCTTCGATGTGACCACACCCACTTAAACGTCACTCTAACCTCACTTATCGCTACTTGAACTAGTCAAGATCCCGTCTTACAATATTCGACTTCTATTCGAATAAACCGGTGAAAAATTCGAGGCAAAGCCTCTAGTAAGGTGAAGTCGAATGCATGCAACGCGCGGGTAACAGGAAGAAGAAATATGAGGATAAAGACCGGCAGTAAGGACGAGGAAGAAGTCGCGTTCATCAGCGGAGGGCCAGAGCTGCCCGAGGGCCGGCGCTCGACGTGGACCTTAACGAGAGGAGAGACCTGTTGCTTGTAGTAATTAATTGCACAGAGACCTGTGTAAATAAAATTAAATGACAGTTCGGTAGCTCGGACGGATGCCAAAGAAATATTTAACGTTAACTGAAACTGTATACCGAGAATACGAGTCGTCGTTCTAGTCGTATTCGCAATAATTGACGAAAGATTAAAAATCTCGGTACACAGGTATAAATTCGGCGCGAAAGGTGCGGTCCGTTAATAAATAAAGTACAAAGTAATCAACAGCTTTACAATTATCTCCCCGGTTAATGTTATGCATGAATAAAACGAGGCGAAACTCCGAAGTGGTGCGATTCCGAAGGGAAAGAGGAAAAGTAAATCATTTTTACTCGCGTTTTAACGGTACGTAAAGAATTTATTTCCATATGTATGCAGATACGCGTTCGTGTGCCTAGGTATACGTAGGCATACGCGTGTATGTGTGGTGAAATTTACACACGGAAAGGACTTGATCCGGGCGTTTCTTTGACGATAAATTCACGCGACTTACTTACGACAAACGACTGGTGAAAGGCCAAAATATTAACGTGTTGCTACTACTGTATATGCAGGGCGAACGGCTCTTCGTCTGTGTCTTCTATAACTACCCTCGCATTCTGAGTAATTGGATGAAATTTGAACGTCGAATAAGATCGTCGCAAAAAAATGAAGGAGATTTTAATGAGAAGAGATTTTGATTGAATTTACTGTGTGAATGTAGAAAAGAAAAGTTCCTGGAGACTTTATTCGCCTTCTTCCGGAGGTGTACCTTAATAATAAGTTCGCTCTAAGCTCTCCCCCGCGTTTCACCCCGGGCTATAATTCCCATCGCGTGTGTAATGGGAATTATAGCGTGGGAAAAAGATTGGGCTCCTTTTTTCAAATCAAATTAAAGTGAATTTGAAATTTGAATTTAATAGCGTTGCGCCTCGCCTATAACTACCTCCCGGCACCTTATTTTCTCTCTCTTCACAAATGCCTTATTTCTTCTTCAACCGCATAATAATGGCCTCACTCCTACACAACAATATTTCCGGCTACTTGTACCGGACGGGTTCTCACAATTCACGATAATTCTCGTTATTATTACCATCATTCATCTATCGCTCGTTTTTTTCTTCTCATCAAACGATCGGACTTGCTCCTTACGTTATCTTCCTTCTGGATAAAATGAAAACCGACGAACGGACCGAGACTTGATCGTTACGTGAAAGGTAACGCCGATCAAGTCAAGGAATAAATATTTCGCACCTCGAAATAAAGATCTTGTCGGACAAGAATACAAGATGGAAACACGCTGCGTGGCGGCAGGGTAAGCTTGTTCGCGAGATAACCTCAGGTTACAACGCGTGCTTTGCCTGACGTTGTACTACCTGTAGAGTATATACAATATGTATGTCTATATGTACGTACATATGTATAAGTATAATATGTATACACGTGTCCGCCCTCTCGCCCGTCTATCCGTCCGTCCATTTCGCACCCACACGAGACGTAGAGGCAAAAAGATCGAAAAATAATGACCCTCTAAAAACAAGAAGGTAGTGGTGATGGTGGTGGATACAAGCGCGAGAGGAACGATGGGAAACTTTAGAACCAAAGTGGTAAAGTTACAAGCGCGTCCTCGCGAGCCGACACCGACAAATTCATTAACTCTTTCTCTTACTCGCGCTGCAGGAATGGGTACATATCGGTATACCGTACCTAAATAACCCTGTGGCGACTCCAGGGGACGATTCAAGGTACACCAAGCTTCAATTACCTTATACTCATCCGGGTCCTGGCTAGACCTACGTGCGCGACGTAATCGAGAAGGCAAAGTTTACGCTATACCATACGTATGAAAGGAAGACTAAGCGAGCTACAATTTACGAGCATTGCATGATGGAATTTCCTATACAGAATTGAATCTGTGATGCGACTACCACGAAATTCCCATCCTTGATCATCATCCACCTGCTGCTGCTGCTGCTGCTGCGGCTCACGGTTCGTCTAACGCTTCTGATGTCTTTGCTGATGGTATAATAGTACCTCGGAAGCCCATGAGGCACAACTGAGAACAGCCGTTTAATACCCTCCGGCCATGAAACCAACGGAGGTACCTACTCTGTACCCCGTAGTCAGTACCGCTTATGAATTTATGATCTACGTACAGCCGGATCATGACGCTGAATAGGTGGACCTGCTGAGTGCCTTAATGAAAGTAGCCACAGGTCTCTCTGTCCCTGTCACGAGCCGGCTGACTATCGGCTCGTATATTGCAATTAGAATCTGTTAGCTCCTTTCAAACTACGTTTCGTCGTCATTTATTCACTTGTCTTATCCCATTCCACTTCTGCGAGAGTTCCCAAACGTTACGCGCGTCACTTGTTAATCGGCCATAGTCGATCTTGACCTTTCTTCATTCTCGTATCAATTGATCGATCGATATTCCACGAGCGTTCGTTATATCTAGCTCAGATTCTTCTCTCCTTCCAGTGATCTCGGAAAGGTTAAACGGTCATTCTATCTCTTGGGTGGCATTTCCGTCCGTGTCAAATAGCGAAGTCATGATGATGGTAACTATCGTAAGATGAATCATGCAGTTCTACATATTTCTTGAACAGGAAGACAGAGAGAGAGGGGAAGACGAGATGGAACGAGAGTTCGTTTCAACAGTACTGCATAACTTCGGCTTGCTGTTTCTCGATCCAACTTCACTGCACGAACGAATTTCGAATTACCAGACTGGTGATTACCAGCCAACTCTGCCTTTGTGGCATCAGCTTCCTCGTAGTTTCATCACTTCTTGTGCAAATATAATTATTTTCTGCCCACTGGCACTGGCATAACGTTCCTAACTTTTTCTACTGTATGTCGGAAAGAGGTAGCAGCTACGTATGTATATAGGTACTTATTTGTCTACATCCTCGAGTACTGGGACGTAGTTAGTACTTCGAACTGTAAAAATGCGCAAACACCTCTTCATCATACGCCACTGGATCTTCCTGGACCAAATAACTTTTGATCAGCAGTCGGAAAGGTATAAAAGTTAATTATTTTCGGAGAATGTTACAAGCGACAAGATTAGTGCGTCGTGACTGCGGTGTACCTGAAATTGAATAAAAAAATTTATATCGACGATGGTTAATGGCAGAGGCGAAAAATCCTGGTAGGCATGACGTTTTATTGCAATGAGCGATACGATCTGGCTCATTATTTTTAATAAGGTCGCGTATAAAGCATTAAAATCACAGAGGAGGATCACATAAAGGAGAATGAAAGATGGCAGCCGGTACGTTGTAGGTGGATACGTGTGACGCATCCTCCCTTTGAATTACGGCTATCACCTCCTCGGCATACCGTGTGTCCTTAAAGTAACTACAAATAAATCGATACGTCACTTAACTGCCCGAGCCACGAGTGATACGTCATTGTGAGACATTCAACGACGTTAAATGTCCTGCGCAATACCCAACTCGTGGGGTTTCCCGTCACGCGGTAACCACTTCCACGTCAATTCAGCGGCAGAAACGTCCGACGAATCGTAATTCCACCGGAACTGACTCTGGAGGTAGCGTGGGTCGTCGGAAAGTGCTAGAAGTCGACGATGATATACTTACCGTTAAATAAACCCTTGATTTATAGGTCAATTTGTATTTATTATTCTCCGCAGTCGCTTCAGGGAAGTCGAAAGTGTCTTCCACTAGAGTAGGTCTGTGGGCATCTGACAGACGCATGGGTGCCATATAGTGATAATTGTCATTCACGATTTCTTACCATGCGGTTTAAGGGAATTTCATTTTATGAATGAGTCAATAAGGCGTATAATATTTATACTTGTGACAGTTGTTAGGGTAATTTGTTAATTAATGCCTATTCCATTAGACAGAGATCGGGGAACGGGGTCGCCGAAAAGGAGAAAAAAAATATAAAAAAAACGAAGCACATGGTGAAATCGAATTCATTATTGAATTTGAGCATTTCGACCAATCACCATAAATAATCGCCCACACTTGTATATAGATATAATACACAGCGGGTATATCTGACTTATAAATTTCTGGCCCCCATTAAAAGAGTCACTTAAAAGACGATGATATAAATTAGAAGGAAATCGTTATCCGATTGATTGCGATCGAAATCCGCTCTGCCCTTTTTCGGCTATCTCACTTTTTTAGCCGTACGAAACTCGCCTCTAAAACCGTCTCCACATTAATCGAATGCTTTTGGCCTCGATTATACATTTACACGCACCTATACCTACGAAATACGTCCGTATAAATGTCGTATCGTATTTATTCTTAGGTATAAAGTATAACAAGGACTATACCTACCGATATACCTATCGTTGATACAACGCATGTTCATACACGTAGTGTAACCATACACCCGTCTATGGTGCAGGATATGACAAAGGAGTTGATGCGAGTCGAAGCTCGAGCACGTATTAAACCCCGATGAGCACTTTCCAGCTCTTCCAAGTTCCTGGAGAGCCTTGAAAGCACTGTTCACCGCATCTTTGAAACACTATACACGTCGCATCACCTTGCCACATGCAGTTGCCACGTCCAATGTCTCGAGCCATACTCTTATTAGTTAGTACTATTCCACCGCAAGTATCTTGTTATGGTAAGATCGAGTGTCTCCCTTCGCCTGAACCACAGCCGCTCTTTGCCGCAGGGGCTTTTTCGTCAGTGGTACCCTTTCTCGGGGGCTCCGTAATTATTATCAAGCTTTTTGAACGCGAATAACCGCCTGGACAGAGGACTGGACCTTGTTACAGATGTCGAGAACCACTGTGAAAAGCGAGAACGAGAGGTACAGTGTTGATTTACTGAGAGTCTCGTGGTTTCGCCAACACTACGAGCACTCTTCTGTATACACCCTTCAGCAGCAGATCATACGATAGGCGAGATTCTTATTGAGAAAGGAGATTTTGAATGAGGAGATAGTGGAGAAAAAAAATCCATTTTTTCTCTTCCGTAATCGGATTTTGCAAACGTTGATGTTGCATTGGCGATGAACGAGGAGTTTCGCGCGGTCCAAATATGGCCGTGGGGCCCTTGGAGGCAACTAGTTACCGGCGCAATTTACAGCTGAAATGAATTTATAGAAAGCTTTGCTCATAAAACGAGGCGCCCGCCAACGAAACGATAAATTTTCCCGTTACTGTCCCTCGACAGCAAACGCCCGGGCGCCGCCCTATAGCTGCGACGTAAATGTTTCGCATAAATCTAGCTCCGTTTTGCTAATGATTATACCACACCGCTCCATTGTGCTTCAGGCAATTTCTATCTGTAGGCTAAAGACGCCGGAAGTTCCGGTCCCGGTTTCATCGATCAATAACACATCGCCCTCTCTACAGTATCGCTTAACTTTCGACCCGGATTCATCTCTCCGTGAAGAAATTCAGCCACGATTCGTTACTGCAATAATTTATCGCTGAAGAGACGATGAAATCACCCAATCCTGGTAGTAAAAGTTGCGGAGGGTGCTTTATCTGAGCTTCAATTCCGACATTTAATCGAATGAATCACCCCTTACAATTAGAGTTTGATTGGAAACGAACCGATCGTGTTCGCGAAGTTGAAACGTGTGCATCGCGGCATCTAGTCGTTCGCAAGAATATCATCTGAAAGTCCTAGACAGGAGGAGAAAAAGCGTTGCGTGCTCTGCCTACACATTTATAAAAACCGGAGTAAACGGAGTTCAGAACTGTCGGAGTACAACCGAGGTCTCTGTACCTACTGCTACTTTTACTCTGGTCAACCCGATGCCCAAGAGAAATGAAACGAGCGGTTGATCCTTGCAAGAGATCAAACATGGACGCCATATAATCCTCGGAGCAACGTGCGCGCGAGATAGAATATAATATCTGATCATGAGATCGGATCGTTGATTTATACGGCACTTCTAGATTGGTATCAGAATCTCTGACCGTCTCTGCATGTTTGCCTCATCTACGCGTCTCCTCGATCTTCGCGTGTGTTGTGACGCTGTCAATTCGCCCGGCACGCGACGCTCTTCGGAGATGAGCTTCTCAGCTTCTGGTTTCACCGCGTTTTATCTAATCGCGCGATACCGATACCGATACGCGATAATTAGCTATCCTACTACTATTGTGTTTTCTATTTCTCGTTAAGATGCGAAATGATTAACAAATTGTTGTTGAAAATTGTATCTTAATACGGAGTGACGTTTGTGAGATATTACTGGATCGTTTGAACCGCGAGTATCACGACTCGACACCGTTTTCAAGTTAATGCGATATGGCAGCTCCACGATGATGGCATGGCGCTCAGCTGAGGAAGGATATGGATCAAGCCGATGAGACAGGCGAAGTCGTAGGCGTAAAATCATAATAATAAATAATAAAAAATTTCAAGCGAACAGTAACTCATTGCACACAGGGTCCCGTAGCACTGTCCAACGAAGCTCGATGGAACACGACGAAACACGAGGAACGAGCTAAGCAATTAATTGCACTCACGCTTTGCTACACTCGACCAGCCGTAAATTAATATGATAGAAAGACTCGCCAGTCGCCACATATAACCTGCAGATCGCGTCTCAAGTGGGCCCACACATTTTAGTATATGTATTATATTATGTCCTCTCTTTCCTCCTCGCTCATTCGTCTATATACCCGTCTGCGGACGTTATTCTCTATAATATGTGCATGAGAGATCATTATATGAGACTAGCGGTCGATCCCTCGTATACAAGGGGAAAAAAGGAAGAAATTAACCGCGCCAATTAGGGTTGATCGAGTTAACAAGATTTTGTTATTTGGCTATTTTATATACTCGCGTGAGAAAGCCCCTTGGCTGTTAGAGGAACTATCTTTTATCGTGAAAGTTATATATACGCTGCAGCTTCTTCTTATTGGGCAATTTCGAAGATAGTTCGATCAGACAAACGCGCTTGATTGACACCAATTATATGGAGAGTCTAATGAAATTTACCAACATCCTCGCGTGAGAAAACAATTTCTAAGATTGGTTTTCCCATCGCTGGAACGATGCTGCGTTATTAAGCCATATGATAAGGCAGAAAAAACATAATTAATAGTAGATTCAAGCCGAAGAGCTAGTGGGAGTCTATAAATTCTCTTAGAGGAAGAAGCATACCGGGTTTAACCCCTATAACGATAAAAGCTCGATTAATTACGATTCGCCACATAAACGGAGGAGATTTGAAGCTGTAAAAGCCGATTGCTGCACTTGACTCCATGTAGATTGGGGAACAATGAAACCCGCATGTGAGGCGGACGGGTGAATTGCGATAACGCAAAATGTCAGGGACACACGCGAGAGAGATAAAGAGGTGATCTTTATACCGTACCCTGCGATTCGCGTGGGTCTGAAAGGTTCGCGCGGCGACTAATCGCAGATACCGAGTTTTGCATGGAACCGCAGTTAGTTCGCAGAGTCCAGAGGCTCGCAGACGAATCTTAATCGAACATAAATTCAAATGTACAATCTTCTATTTGCTATAATATTCCTTTCCTCAAATATCAGAACAAGAATTCCACCTTACCTTCATAATCGTTTCGTTATGCAAAACCAAATACATTTCGAAAAATTAAATCGTTGCACTTTTTCTTTTTATCAACCTATTAAAAATCTCTTCTTTTTTTCATTTTTCTCCATAGGAAGTAGAGAAGCTGCGTTTACGTACGCCATAAGCTCCGCCGGTGTGACATACACAGTGACTGCAGCTTGCAGTCGGGGTAACATCACAGCATGTGGTTGTGAATCGGCTATAAGGTAGGCATTAAAAAGTCATATGATAGTGGCCAATTTTTTTTCTGATTTTTTCAAACAAACATCAAATTCTGTTTATCATTCGCCACAGAACCAGCAAAGAACTAGTTCCTAGCGGCTGGCAATGGGGCGGCTGCAGTGCTGACGTTACATACGGCATGAGGTGAGTTATCTCTTCTCTTTTTACCCGTTATCTTCTCCTCTAAAGTAACATACTGCGAGAGCTGTGTAACCAGAATTATTACAGATGTGTTGCTACAGCTGGACGCGCGTGCGCGCTTATAGTAAATCTAAAGTCAGCATCACTTACATGTTTGTACATACACCTACCTCGTACCCTCTGCAGCTCATCGTGAAGGTGTAATCATATTTATCAGCGCAATAAGTTCACTCGTTATTAGCTGCAAGTGCGTACAAAGATCTATGAGGGGCGTTCAAATTTCACGAGCTAGTTGTATAAAATTTATGTACAATTTTTCGTTTCACAATTATTACATGTAGGTAGTACCTACACGCGTGACTATTCGATTTACATACACTGATTGTTGCATACTTTATCACGTTCTAAAAAAAATCATTTTAACGGTAGGTTCGCGCGTAGGTTTCTCGACGCGAGGGAAATCGAGGGGGATGCTAGAAGCCTGATGAATCTTCACAATAACAAGGCTGGACGAAAGGTAAGGATTTTTACATAGTTTTTTTTTTTTTCAAATGTATCGCGTAAAATTTCAATACTTGCAAATTAACACAGGGATTTGATGATTCCTTTGCACTTTAGTTGGAGTATTACCTACAGCGTATAGACATAGCAATCTAGAAACTTTCGGATACCCCCAACGATCCCAATTCTCTAACAAATAGCAAATTTCACTCTAAAATCCAAATTTAATGGATTTCAGTTCACATTACTAAACCGTCTTCCAATCAATGGCGCGAAGATGTGAGAATAATTTTTTTTTACGGTTACCGATGCATCGACCGGACTCAGAATGGTATACTGGCCATGGGATTGGGGATATCGCGAGCATTGATCAGTGAGCATGAAAGTGAGATAGGATCGTTTCGCGTTCGGGATTATAGCTGTAGATATATGGGTTTGGTTACAGTTTTGGTTTTGGCATTGGTCTTTATAGTTAAGGTGTCCATAAAGCGAAAAATGCGAGGAGTAAGTAGCCGGACGAGTCAATTTTATGGTTCGGCTAAGTCGATTTTACAACCATTTAAGAACATGCGGTCATACGGACTGCAGATATACTTCATTTGAGTTTTACGGTGGCGCAGGTCGAGAGAATATGTATTGAAAGTCTTACGCGCTTTGATCTGCAGGCGTCGAAGACGCGTTACCTTATAAGATTGAAGGCAAACGAGTGAATTGAAAGCTGGAAGTACATAAAGGCGAATTATAGCTAAACTGGAATGCTGAATGGAATAAAGACCGGCTTTAACAAGCTTGTAAACTCCGTAAAGTATATCTGCACACCTGATTTCAACACTTAACAATGTCCAAGCGGTGGTAAGACAGAGGACTCGTGCATACGATAACAATTTCACTTCCTCCCAAAGGCCGAAATAAAGATGCTAGTAATATCTTTAGCGAATCGCAATTTCTGCGCCGATTAAACCGCGACAAAATCATATCTCCGCATGTCGCTAAGTGAGACGGCATTCGATGCGTCAAAAGCTCGTCAATTATTTGGACACGCTCGAAATCTGATGAACATATGGAGAAAAGCCCCTAACGCAATAAGACATAACGTAATGCAAGTCAAGTTGTGAATATTAACGAGAAATAACTTCACTGCTGGAGTGCGGCACGCATGTGTATATGCACCGGCTCAAACCATGTATACGAGATATTACAGACTGCGTGCTTGCGAGTACCCAGATATCGCTTACTCAGTCGCTTCCCAGACACCATCAATACTGATTTATTGCCCAATAACCACCAGCCAATCACGTTCAAGAGACAATGTCGGTTTCTCGTGTATCTCACCGCAATTATCACCACGCAACGATATACCAATTAAAAAATTGCTCTTATCTTTCTTTCCGTCTGTCTGTCTCTGCCGTCGAGTATATGCACGTCATATATCTGGGCAGCTTATCTAAAAAAATCTATAGACAAAATAAATATTCGTGAGCATAGATGCGATAGTTTATCCACTCAGCCGTGGATGTTATATTTCATTTCGTTGGAAATGGTGTTTATCCATGATTTATGTATGTTTGATTAACGCGCGTTTATTACAGAGTGGTGTGTAGGTATCTGTCGCGTAATTTGTAATGGATGGGTTGATAATTGACTATTTTTTACTTTGATTTGAGATCGTGAAGGCCCTGCTACAAACGGAATGTAAGTGCCATGGAATTTCCGGTTCCTGCACGGTCAGAACCTGCTGGCGAAAGTTACCGAGCTTCCGACAGATCGGCGATGCTCTAATGAAAAAATATTACCGGGCGCGTCCCGTCATGGCTATAACACCGCCCCCGCCACCGACAATACAGGTAAGAAAGAAGAAATTTACGAAAATGAAAAAACAAAGAGTCAAAAAACCGATGAGAAAAGGACCGAACATCGATCGAATCAACGAATATTTAAAATTGGTATCTAAAATCGTACGTCATTCTCATTTTCAGAGCTCACAGACTCTGTCCGATTCCCCGCTGTCGGATACGACACCGATTTTGGGAAACGACGCTAAGACGCAAGGGAAACCGAACGACCCGAGTAAATCGCGGAGCGAGAGAAGACCCCCAAAAAAATCTAACAAACCACGAAGGCCACACTTGGTGCTGAAGAGGCCGAGAGCGAGCGGAGGACCTGGACATGGACCAAAACGGATCCCGAAACGAAGTGAGCTCGTGTATCTCCAGCCGTCGCCCAATTACTGCGAGCCAGACCTGGCCCACGGCAGCTTTGGCACGCAAGGCCGCACCTGCAATCGTACTAGCAGAGGTGAGCAGGGATGCTCTTTGGGAAACGATAATAGCCAGTTTCTTAGCCAGGAGGGTCGGTCGACTCTTCGTAAAGCTGAATGTCTCCGCGCGCTTTCCTACTCGACTAACTAATCGCGTTAACTTTTTCATTTCGTATGATAGCTCGACGAACTTTGGAACGTACCTTTCTGCAATCGTGACAAATTCTTCGGGATTTCTTTCGCATTTCGATTGCATTTTTTGTAATGATGATTCGAGACAATTTTTTGTTTTTTTCGTTTATTTCTTCAATTTATTCTGCTTTTAGGAACGGATGGCTGTGATTTGATGTGCTGTGGTCGAGGCTACAACACGCACCAATACACAAAAGTCTTCCAATGCCGCTGCAAGTTCCATTGGTGCTGTCTGGTAAAATGCGACACGTGTACGGATCGCATCGAAGAATACACGTGCAAGTAGTATAATCGAAATTAGAAGAAATAGAGAAGAAAAAAAAGAAACAGATTTATACACTGTTTTTCTAATATTCGCGAATAGTATATGTCGAGAGACGAGCTGATAACTTATTTTTTGCTGCTGATAGACAAATTTCTCAATATATATAATTAACGTAGTTTCAAGTATGCATGGAATTTCCACGTGTGTTATAAAGTGCCGCGAGATTTGCGAAGACACTTTTTTCACGTATTATACTTGAAACAGAAACCAAAAACTTATAGATCTGTTAATATCGATAGACAAATGTGTAATTATTATCTGTATCTATAGGAATAATATTATATTATAGTTGAAGAGGAATTCAATCAATTGATAATTATTATTATTGTAGATTTTAGCGAAACGAGGAAATAATAAAGGAAACAAACAAAAAAAAAAAAAAAAAGAAAAATTGGATGACATTTTTTTCTTCGGCTCGGATTCTCAGGGACTGTGAAATTATTTGTTACAGCCCGTCTAGGATATATTATAGGTATACCTATTACTAATTGAGCTAAATTGGACGATTAACTTTAGCAAATAGTGTATGGCTATGTACTTTTAAATGATATAGAATGTATGTACTTAATCTGTGACCATAGATTACATGACACTAGACTGTATGATATAGGAGATTAATTATTTCACTGAGAAAAGTCCTTATAACAATATATGTACCAGCGATTAGATGTTAAATGATAAAAAAGAAAAAAAAGACCGTTCGAGACCTAATTATCGTGTTTCATATAGCGTACTACGTAAATTATTATTTATTAAAAAACGCGAATATATCTAGATGTATACTCAACATATACGTAAATAATGTAATGTGTCGTCGTCGATTAATATACTATATATTATACATTGTAAAGCAATCGTACAGAGTTGATTATTTATTTAAAAAACGAACGACCCGACTACACAAGGAAATAAATTACAAATGAGAAAAAGGCGTTAAATTCAAATTCCACATTCGCTGGACCATGGCATCTCTGTTTTCCAATACACTTAGCGACATTACGTCTAAAACAGAAGAATTTTTTACATTCATTATCGGGAAAAATTGAATCCATTAAAATTGAAAGATTCGAAAATCGAATGATACAAACCTAGCATATCGCGAAAGACAACAGTCGATAAGTAAGCGAAACTTTCACGTACCTTGCGTCCGAAGATACTCTTCGATCGGGGATTTGAAGACGGTAGCGGGTACTGCCATATTGACTCGAGGAAAGAGAGCCTTTCTACCAGCAGAGGTCGCATTGCATACTACAATTCCTACAAGCTCACCCCTTGGATAGGAGACAACCGGACCGCCACTGGTGCCGCTCTGGATGCAGCATGATGTTTGCAGCATCCCAGCCGATAGATGAGATACTTTACCACGAGTTATCGTAGGAAACATTAGAGGCTGATCTCGCGAGGAGATTAAGGGAAAACCCGCACACACGACTTCGTCTCCTGGAATAGATTTTTTTTCTCTTCTTTTCTTTGTTTTTTATTTCTTGTCCTGAAGATTTGAATTTTTAACAATCTAGTCTAGTAAAGCATTTGGTATTTGGTTTCATAAGATTCTTTCAGCTGAGGTCTAGTGACTTTCAACGAGCACTTGGTAGATTTACATATTAATTGATTCGCGGGAAAATATTTCGTGTGTTTTGAAACCAGGAACTCGAAAATGAGAATATGTAAAGCGATTGAACTCAGAATACAAATGAATCTTCTATTTATGAAAGTATATTCAATATGCAAGTGAAATTTGAACAAATGTATCGATCGCTCCCTAGTTGGCTGTTTAGAGTTAATTTCGGAAACTACTTTCTCGCTTCGAAACTAAATTACATTAAAGTTATAACGTGTGAAGTTTGCAGAACGTAGGATTTTCCAACCGAGTGGGGTAATAAAGAATATAACACAAGAGAAGATATAAAGAGGAAATCGTTTGACGTTCAAATAGTTTCTTTCCGATTTTATTATTGTTTCATTTTGAATCCTAAACTTTCATAAAGTGAATCGACTAATCTTTCAAGTTTAGTAGTGTAGCACAACGCAATGACGTGAGCCTGAAGAAATAAATTTTCAGACAACTGAATAGACAAAAACTTTAGTTTTTAGTTTTCAGCTAAAAATTTGGAAAAAATTCACGCTGACTAAAAAACCCCCGAAACAATGCAACAATCGACACATCAATGCGCTTTATTGTATGCAACGTGTATACCACATGTCATATAATCATAATATTCAATTATGCCCTCAGTTGAATGGAGGTCTATAAGATGGCGCCATTGAATTAACTAGAAGGCTGCTCTACCTCGTTACAATCTCTTGAACTAAGTTTGCCGTCCACAAGTGAGCGGGAATCGATTCAAATTTCCTCTACCGTTGAATTTTAAAGTTATAGATTCTCGAACCAGATGCGCAAAAGTTTAATGAAATTGTAATGCAAAAAACTGCATTTTGACCGAAATGTTTATTCGTAATTCTCCCAGAATAACGTCTTTACACTTTAGAGCATCACCACAATTTTCGAAAAAACAGGCCTTTCTTTTTTTTTGGGTGAAAACCCCACAATTCTGACTGTAAGGGTGACCATGATAGTAAAGATAAAAATGTATGCGATTGACGAAAGTTGGATGGTTTTTGAACATATAAAGATCAATTGTCTGAGGAAAAACTCACTTTTACGAATCAACGAGTTGCCCATAGGTAAATTCCGTAAAGTTGACAATTCCCGTGGATCTACACGCACGATGGCTAAATCGTAGGATTTTTCGCCAGGCGTTTTATAGACTAATTCACCCCGCGTAGAAAAATTCGGATTTCTTATTGTGATTCTTCTGTTGGGTGCCTTGGAAGAATAATGGTAATTCTCATTAAACATCAAATGTCACGAAAAATTTAGACGTTTGAATAACAAGTCGTAATTTAATCATATTATGTCACTCGTAGCTCGTTATTCGATTCAAATTGATCTCTCAAAATCGCAATCGTCAGTCTGAAATACCGATTAAGAAGGAGATTCCAATATTCACCTCTCTGACGACGTGTGAACACGTCAAAAAAATTCCCATCCTCTTGTCCACTAAAACGCCAGAACCCCAGCCAGATCCGCATCTAACAACGACCACACTTTTGTCCAGAAGATCTTTAAGATTCGTGAAAAACAAAAATGAACCGCATGCTTTTATTCTAAGCGAACTTTTGGCCCTGGGCTAAGATAGCACACACTCGAACAGATTTACCTACGTACTCAAAAAAACGCGAGAAATTTTCAAGCACATATGAAATACTTTGTATTTCTATCCACACATCGACGCCAAATTTTATGGAACCGAATAGCCGGGACATTGATAAAAAAAAAAAACAAAGCAAAACAGAAATAAGTGTAGCCTGCATCAGGGTAAATCGCTCTATCTTGGAAAAAGTGGTAAGAAAGCCCCAAAAAGTTTGTGATTCACTCAGTCAGATATACATCATACAACCTGCGCCTTCGTCCCCATGCAGATCATCAAGTGCAATTTACTCACCGACTATGCCTGGACCGGAAATGGGTGGCGTAAGATTGATGTTTTCATCAGGAGGATTCAGGACCCGATGTAAACACGGAAGTAAACTCACCCCCAGAGTATAACCGACCCATTCACCTCGACACCAACTCAGCGGGGCAACCACAATACCACATACTGATCTGTGCCCGCTATAAAAATGTTTGCTACTCAATATCTGATCCGGTGATATTAATTTGGCGCAAAACCTATGACTTATAAGTCGCAGAATGTACGACGTCGTCGTCAATTTCGTTATGACCTTCTCTAATCGAATAACGATCAAGTCAATTACGTTAATCGTATATTCGACGTAAAAACCACCGAACGCGTTTCAGTTTTCCTATGAGACAGTGGCCGTGCGAAAATATTTGTAGAAAACTTTACAGGTCATGCCAAAAACTTGGTTTCATTTATAAACTCACCTCTTATATCTGATGAAGATGGGTCCTCCTTCACAGCCGATAACTGCGTTAGCATCGGTCAGAAGAAGAGACTTTGCTGGACCCAAGACATTGCTGACCACACCGTTGGCCACGGAGTTCATGAAGACTGGATTCCCGAAGGGTGTGGACTCGATTTCTACTTCCTGTCCTCTCTGAGGTGTCGCTAACATTTTTGTGAAATTTCTTAGGGCGTCTTGAGGCTCGGAAATGGTCGATTCGATCGTAGCGTTGCAGTCTTCAATCTTGAGCAAAAGGAGCAGTGAAAATAACTCCTTGTCAGCAACTGCGACGTTGTCTTCTCTAGGAGCTTCGGAGAACCTCCAGGACGATAGGATCCCTTCAAAGACCTCTACGAGCAGCGGACATTTCCAAGCCGCAGCTAAATAGGCCTTGTTGGTTCTGAAGGATGTGGATTTTCGGCGACAGGCTCGATCCGAACTATTGTTCACGTTGGGGAGAACTTTCGCACCACAACATGGCGGAGAACTGATCTCAGTATCTCTGACTTCCCATGAGACGGAAAACTCCGGAGATTTTACAACCCCTTCGTTTCGTTTCGTCAAAACCCCTGCCTTCAAATCGTCTGTGAGCGATCGCAAATCGTCACTCTGTAATACCAATGGCTCCAGCAAACTGCCATGTGCCAACACCCAGTTCTGGCAAATCAAAGTGCCGGAACAGCTGAAGGGGTTTTTCGAAGAATCCAGAGTATACGATACCAAAACGCTCCTTGGCTCCATCTGGAACATCAGGATCAATCCCAATTAAATATCTTTCAATTATGTTCTCAAGCTGAGTCAAGTACTGCAGATTATCATTGGCGAAAATTGAAGTTCTATTTTTAACGGTGGGTCGTTCTTTTTCATAGTAACAAAAGAAGATGGGATGTTCTCATGCCTCCGCATAAGTTTATGAATAAATCGTCAAAAATTCGGTCATTTTTTTGGAAGGAGTAAAAAATTTCTATGTCTCGGATTTCCTGTTGCATGTGGGGGTGAAGATTCGAAAAGAAAGAGTTGCAGGGGAGTACTTCAGTTGATGTATGAATTGAAGCTGAAAAAGAAGCATGAATAAATAAATAAATGGAGGATCAAGGAGATGCTTGTCCTGCTACTCGACCTTCTTGACGTCCTCTTAAAGACTGCATATATCTAGCGTTACGTATCAAGATGGGGTAATTGGCGGCGGTCATAACAATTGCAGCAAACAAGGGAAAGAATCCAGATCAAATTAATAACTCATCATGTACCAAGCACTAAGCACCAGGCACGATTATACTCAGGATTGTTATTAATCATTCAATTGCGATGGCAATGGTAATGGCAGCAGCGACAATTAATGGGAAGACGAGTAAAGAACGTTATGGATTCTGTAGGAAGGAATAATGTGCGTCACTTTTTTTATTATTATTTCAATCGGTATTAGGCAGTGATCAGCTTACAGAGAGCAACAGAAAAACTACTTGATTCGTCTGACTCTAAAACAGTGCCAAAGAGAACAGCAAACAAAGCGAATCAATTCAATGGATTTTACTGATGAATCGCAACGCCGACGACACAAGACTCCAGACTGTAGTACATACGGCAAACTTTGCGAGAATCTGGTTAACTTTTAAACTTGAACTGACCTCTTTGAGGCCATTCGTACGTCAATCTTTAAAGCTGTTGCCTGACAGATGTTACGTTTTTAAGTTCATTTGAATGTCATATTCACATGTGACGTCAAAATATACACTATACGTCAGCAACTGTCGTCCTTATGACGACCGATCAAAAAATTATAAGATTATAAGATTATATTGACTTCTTTGACGATGTAAGCAGAAGCAACTCGCTCGTCATTTTCCTAGATCGTTTTTTTAGTTATCTACGTAACAGCATTCCTCCCCTTCTCTGAATGAATATGGCATGATTGTAATTAACCCATTTTAAGCCTTTAATTACAAATTTAATGATATACCAAGTACCGCATGACTCACGATTATTTCGATCATATGTTTGCAAGTCATTCATAATTGTCTGGTTCTAGATATTCGATTTAATAACATACGATCTTATAATGTATGACTCATGGACTCCTCGGGCCATTTTAGCGAGATCATGGATCCCGCGGAACGTGAACTGAACCACGTGTTTGCTATTGTTCAGATGGAATCTGGGAATCTGATCTCAGAGATTATCTCATACCGTGACAATCGGCTACAGTCGTAATTGTCAGAGGCCCCAATCTCAAGAATCTTCCGTCATCCAGTCAAAGGACAATCATCATTATTTCAGGAACAGGATAAATCAGCGGCGACGTCGTTCAAAACGCTGCTTAAAATTAGTGACGTCGGTGATAATTCCTTCCAAAAAGGACTGTCGTTCGAATTTCCCGATTCTGAAGCTACATGAAGATATTTTCCATCATTCAGAGCTGTTTGTCAAACGTTTCATACGTCAGAAAGAGAACCTTTCACAGTGATCATCAGGATTCTGAAATGGCACCAGAAGAGAGTACATATTTCCAATATTCCCAAGTTAGATCTAAAGACTTCGTTTAGTTTCAGGTTTGAAGCTTGGAACGACTTGGCCGAGTGGTGGCCAGGTAGAGTACACCGGAACGAGTACGGTAACCAGTTTTGGTGCAACAGAAGGAAAATCCAGTTAATTCCAGGTGCGACAAGTGGAGTTTCAACCGCAGCCCGTAATCTTCAAACTGCTTTCAACCAGTACTCAGCCGTTCGACATTGCCGATAATTATTAGTTGATATTTAGAAGGGAAACTGAACCGGTGGTTGAGACGAGACGTCCATTCACTTCGGAGCTAATACTATCATAACCGATAAATTCATTCGAGATTCATTTCGCACTGACGTTGAACCGGGTTTCTTCTGGCCCAGTTCTCATCAGTTCAAGCTAATCCGTGTGAACAGTTTAAACCGTTGCTAAACCAGGTTCAAAGGACGATAGATGGAAGATGAAATACTCGATCACTGCAGATCAGTCGTGATCAATAATAGGATGGTCTGAAGTCTGAGAATAGCTGAACAATAAGTACTTTCCCAGCCGGGAATACAGTCATGAAGTAATAACATCTACAGGATTAACAGCGAGAGGAAAGGCTCGCGAATCTCATACGTGAATCAGCAGGTGAGCAGAACTGAGGTTGTATCTTTGACGAGATCAAGGATGTGTATTCCGCGGAGCGAAACTTGCTTTTATTCTGCTAATTATGATCTTACGATCCAAGTAGCGAGTCCCAGGAACGGTGAGTTTCATTCGAGAGTCTGATCAGACCTTTAGGGTATCGGTACGCCATTAGAATCGATAGCCGACGTAATCATGATAATCACTGGCCTTGTCAAGATTCCGTGGAACCTAAAACCCGATTTGTGTACAATGGATTATTTGACGTTGACGATTTGAAAGGGCTCAGGATATAAATGAGAGAACTTGACCGTGAGCAACTTTGTAAGAGGACAGAAGAGAAATTAAGAGATATACCCTTTGGGTATAAAACGTCGATAAGATCTGCACTTTTTATCGAGGTCTAATTTGGAGCAATCTGTTCGACAGATCCTGTCAAAATGAGAAAGCGGTTAATAATTCTCTGGTCCATTAAATCACGTTCTATAAATAGAAACGTGCTCGGCTCAGGATCGGAAAAGGAGATCATAAAACAATACCTCACGGTCGGTATAGCGTGCTGTGGTGGGCTCTTACGTCATTCGACGAAAAAATTTCAAAAACAACTATAACAGAGCCAATTTTACGAGGGGCAGAGAGAATTGGCCCCGAGGGTCAACGGGCATCGTTTTACACCCGAGTTCTCGAAGAGTTAAAAACAGGATGTTTAACGTCACAGTAAACATTCAATTCATTTCATCAGTCTTCACAGATTTCATATTACAGTAACGGATCTTTCCGGCTGTAGCAACGGAGGAAGAAAACTGTTTCCTTCGGTTTGCAAATAGCGATCGAAGGAGGTGAAACACACGCATATAGACGCCTTTGAAAGGCCGATAGCGTGTTCGGACGGTGGCGAGTGAAAAACTAGATAAAACATAATGGCGCCCGCCGGTGCCAAGCAGTCTACGTGTGCCCTGCAAAAACCGGTCGGACAACTCGCCCTTATAGATCTATAGATCTTACGATCTTACGATCTATAGATCCATAGGCTATACCGGGGCTATAGCCATCTGCGTATAACTACGTGGACAAGCTCGCGGCTCGACCTATACACTTTTCTCGTTGCGATCTCTCACGCCTTTTCGATTTTCTTTTTGCTTTTGATTTTCGCTTTTTACTTATCTCCCTCTCTCTCTCTCTCTCTCTCTCTCTCTCTCTCTCCTTATTCTATCCCTTCGCTTTTCCATCGCCACGCCTTGGACGGCCACCCCATGCTTCTTCTTCTTCTTCTTCGTCTTCTTGTTATACATGAGAACCAAGGTACTACCCGGGCGAAGATTCTTGGAATCACATCCATTGACCGCGACTTTGAAATGTGAATAAAATTTGTGCATTTATCAATGGAACCACCCCGCAGTGAGGCGAAATTGATTTTTTTTTTCAAGTCCACCGTTTCCTGGATCGAGGATATATAATAATTGCGATGAAAGTTATGAAAACTACTGTGTATAGGTATGGAAAAATGGAGCGATAGAACCGACGTGTACCATACTGAGAGAAAAACCTTTTCTCACCGTTTTAGAAAGTCCGATTCCCCGCGAACGGAACTTACCGTTTAAAGTTCGGCTTAATTGGTACTTGGCATAATTACTGCCGAGTTTATAATTGGACGAGAAGATAAGATAAAACAAGATGAGATAAGATGAAATCAAGTCTCGATCCGGCAGTCGTCAGACTCGAAGAACCCAGCTGGGCTGGGCTGGACCACCGGAGTGATGCAATCGCGAGTCCCGGGACCAGGTGGTACGCAAGACTCCTATACCGAGGTTTCTAAGGATGCCATAACGAGATCAAATAGTAAATTGATCTTTTAATCACGGCCAACAAGTTTCTAACTGGACTGCGGTACTTTTAATTTTATCATTTTATTCAACTACCAGCTGACCGTAATCTACTAGATAGATATAACGATTCGTATCCCACGTTATTAGATTCCAATCAATTTTCTAATTACTATTATAAAGAGAAATAATAATCCACTCGAAATATTATACCGTTATAATATCACGAGATGAAAGAGAAAGAGAGAAATATATATATCGAGAGAGAGAGAGAGAGAGAGAGAGAGAGAGGGAAAAATTGGCGATAAATCTGTCCGCCTTAAAACCGAGATAGCCTATCGGTGGCGGGATGCTGCACTGCGAACCAGCACCGATCGTGAGTATAGACGGTTAGAGCCGGGTGAGCTGAGCTGGCTGGAGACTGGAGAGAGGATCTCCGTGCGTCGGTGCCACGCTGTCTGTAGTGAACGCTAGCAGCATGTTCCATCCTTGGCTCTGTCTTTGTTTTCCCTTCGTTAAGATGCCGCGCTAAAGATTTCTCGGTAAGATAACCTAAGCCACTGCCGCGTCCACCACTCTCGAACACCGCGATCAACCCCCCTGTCTTTCTTTGTAGCGAGACTCGCACCTGCACCGGCGAATCTTACGATTATGCGATAATGGTACTGCTGGATTATATTTTGTAGATAAATCTAATATGCACCTTCGGAAATGACCGAGGGACAAGCCATTCGTCAAGAACCTGGTTGCGGATTTGCACTTTTCAAATTCTTCCTTCTTATGGTTTCACAGAGGTTTCTTCGCGATTACGGAATCGTACTTCGAAACGTGGATTCTCATCCCATGAAATAATTTCTCCACGAGAACAATCTCTTCATATCGTATCCACAAATGATCTAGGAATCTTTGACCTGATAAACTCGAAATTTGTGACGCGAGCGGAACTTTTCGAAATCCTAATATTCGAAATGGAATGAAAACGCTCCTCACGTCACAGATATCAAGTTTTTTAATTCAAACTTTTCTGGCTCATCTGTGGATGCGATTTGTGGCGATTTACGTAGCTTTTTTGGATTCAGAAGCTTCATTTCCATCGTAAGAATTACTCTGCGATTTTGAACGAATCATCATTTTAGGTTTTTGTTCAAATTTCATGACTTTGGCAGGTTTTGCAATAACTAGCCGAGACCGTTTGCTCGCCCCTTGTTAAAAGTGATTTCCAGACTATCTACGAAACATGCAGAAAATTTCGTTAACCGGAAATCACGATCGACACGAAATCGCAGATCCGAAAAATAGTGCGTAAGTATAATTTTATCGGAAAGAGATCTCGTCTGGTTCAGTCGAGTGGATATTTCTCCGCTTTAGAGAATCACGTATTTATAGAATCGAGTTGGAGTTTAGGGGATCGAAGACCAATTTAGTCTGGTGATTTTTTATTTCTTATTGGTTCTAGCGCCCGCGACTGCAACTGCGACTGGGATTTGGATTTGTATCGGGTCCGCGGTGGCTGAGTTGACACCAAGACCCCGTGAACCGAATAAAATTGAACTATAAAAATAAGTGTAGTTTAGGGTGTATAAATAAGTCGAATTCGAAGCGGGGAAACCAGCAGACACTTCCGCGAGCACAACTGTTGAGCCGAACTAACTAAGCCGTCTAGTCTATTCGGTTATAAAAACCTTTAGTTTCTCTCGGGGAAATAATACAGAGACACGTGCTAGTTGGTCTAACATATAAATATACACGTATATACACTCTCTCTTTTCATCCCGAGACACATTGATAAGCATAGATACGTATGCGCATAGGATATCACAGCTGCGCTGCCGAGAAAAGTGCCCGCCGCGCGCTTGTTCCCCTGTCGACACGTTTCTTTTCCATTTATTTCTTTCCTTCATTTTTTACAAACTTTTCGCTCGTCGTTTACGTTTTTCTGGGAGTCGGTTCCTCCTTCGGATGTCAAAGTTTCTTCGGTTGAATAAGTGGAACGAGGCATGGAACGAGGAAATGATCGTGAGACTCCGAAGGCGTTCAAACAGTCTATTGGGTTAAATAAGTAGCTAAATTTGAAATTTCTGTCTCTTTCGATGGGCTCAATTATTTTCACAATCTTAGCTCTCAGACCCACTAGACTAGCAAGATATTTCGGATAAAGTCGAAGGAACAGAGGACTTTTTTCGAGAAATCCTAACTCCTTCGATCTACCTGATTATTTACCGAAGAACTGGAGAATTGCTGCAGTAAAATGAGGATATTGAAAAATCCTTTCCGGAGTCACATCAGTCCTCCCAAAAGCCCAATTTTTGATGTGGATATGGACTCGTCGCTGATTTCTCCGGGCCGCTATCCTCTCCTTTCGTGATTCTTTTTCAGTGCCTATCTTCTTCTAAAAGAAGCTAGTCTGGTCGTTAGTCTTAATTCCAGTCTGCTCCAGCTTGAACACGAGCCTGGGGCCCCGGGGAGATATTATTAACGCTGGTTGGCTCCTGGCTGTCTGCCTGTGTCCTCGGTTAAAACATCAGGGATTTCTTATTCATCTTATTGTCAGATTCCTATGGCACTTATACGCCTAGTCAGACTCAGCCTTTCCAATCCGTTTCCTCGATCGGCTGTCCTGTCTAATGTCGATTCGCGGCAGTGGGACGACTGAGAAAATCATGTAACTACGCTATACGTACAGGTACTTCGAACGACCGTTACTCGATGCTCTCGCCAAATGCGGACACGTCGTTTCTATATCAGCAATTCGATGCGCAGGCGGATAGTCGTTCACCTGTTGCAGTCCAGTCGACGCCCATCGACTCAACCATTTCCATGAACGGTCCATTTATCATTGCATAGACTAAGACAGGACGCGAAATGAACGAACCAAAAGTCGCAGGACTATTCATTGATCGTTCCCAGAGATCCGATGATCAATTCTTTCGCTAAACTTCATTCGTTTATCCTCATACTACGGCTTGGGGATATTCCGCAAATTTTAGTCACTTCTTCTTTCATTTGCTATTCGATATAAATTAAGAAATGAACTCCAATTCGAATCTGTTTTAAGGGGACGATGAATTCTTGATGTATGGTCCATCCGCATGTTCCGAATCGTCTGATCCGTGAAATTAACAAAAAAAAAAAAAAAAATGACACGTTATAGCAACTACTGCGATGTACAGTGTCGAGAGGTTGCTGTTGCAGTATCGAACTACACCCCTGTGGAGATAAAAGATACTGGATCTTGTAATCAAGTGGAATCGCCCACTTCTTATTTGAAACCCATTCATAGAATGAGGATAGCGGTTGTCCTACATTGCCTCTGACGTCAGATTATGTCTCTTTAATCACGTAAATGGCGACACTTCTTTATCCGTGGATGATTAGAAGCTGAGTGCCCGGCAGGCCATCGTTTTACAGCTTCTGATCAAATCAACTTCACCCCGTTTTCTTTATCACATTATTTCTGTGTGATATTATGTTATTAATTTATCGCAGGCTTATGGTTTGCCTTTTGATCTACTCGTCTCAAAGCCTCGACTATTTTTCTGCTCGATACGATTAGCTGTCGCGTCTATTCGGCGGACAGACATATGTAGGGGAAAAAAAAAGTGGAGTTTTGAAAAGCCTGAAAAACTATGACGCATTTGCGTCTAGCCATAAACGTTTAACAAGGAAATACAACAATTATATTATCTTACATATTTAGTAACGTTAAGAGCTACGAATCCGAAACAATATCGCAGTCATGTAATTAGCCTGTGTTATTCTGGGTATATGAGAATTATTCTAATTTATTCTTTACGTACATGCCTACTCAGACCTCCAACTCATCTATTTCCTTACTGAACAATCCACAACGACAATTAAGCCGATAGGAAAGCTCCATGGTTTTCCACCGAGAATTCAACGAACCAATTATTATCAACTACAATAAGGCTCTTGTATCCTGCCGGATTACAATCTTCTATGACATCAACGAAGACATATATTGTTCATTATTATTCATCCATGATTATTTTTTCCAGGACAAATTTTGCGAATAGAAATCAAATTTAAATAATTTCAGGTATCTGAAGTTATATAGTAAAGCTCGGGTATATCGGATATTCAATATGCCTATAGCCGCACGTGCTGCAAATTTAAATCCTAATTTGTTTGTTTTTTGAAGAAAATTTGCATAAGGTGAATACAACGGGCTGCCGAATACTTATTTGCAGTCTAGTTTATTTCGGTCTATGTATTTGAATATCCTTTGGAATTAGGAGCTGTTAGTTAACTTCCAAGATGAAACTGATTACACGGGGGTAGTTCAGGCGCGTGTAGTTTTTATATTGCGACTCGGGATCTTGAACGATCGTCGTCATACCGTCGGCCACGTGGAAATCAAGTTGGTTAAAAAGGGAAATAAAGAAAATCTTCCACGTGTGCAGAGAGAAATTGTTATTGTCGTTGGAACGCGATACGTAGGGGCGAAGATATCAGCATCCACCAAAATTGCCTTCGGTGTTTTCGAAATTACACTTTTTATTCAGGAGCTGCAGCTGTGAGACCGAAGAGCGGAGAGAGTTGGTGAAGAAGAGAGAAAGAGAGACGGGGAAATAAATAGAGAGGATTATACCTACGGGATAAACGACCGTTTTTTGTACTCCGTGACGTTTACCCGAAAGGAAATAAAATTGCGATGCTACCTTTATTTAGGAAGACGATTTCATTCCAAAGACGCAAAACGGTAAACATATACAGGAGAAATGACCACGTGCTCTTCGCCCCCGAAATATCCGCGAATTAAAAATAGCGAAACATCAATCGTACAAGCTTCGTAAATTCGAATGCATCATTCAAGATTATTCTATTGCCGAGTCTAGGTAATGGGAATGAATATGTTTTCACCATCCTAAGATAGCGAGAAACTTAGACCATATATTTCAACGCTAATTGAAAATTTATCTTCCAAACTCACCGTTAAATCATACGAACACTCTTTTACTTTCGTATATCAGAGAACTGTTTTACGTTGCAGTTAACGACACATGAATCGACGGAAAGCCTGTTTCCTCAAAGTTTTTACTTGTCGACCAATCTTTCAAAAAACTCTCAAATCTTCACACAGAAGGTGATTGCGACGCGTGGAAAAGCGGCTCATCGCCTTACCGCGTTGAAAATTCTAACGTCAGATCGTAACACGTTATCAGTATATTTCGAAAGATGAAAAATTTTCGGAAGAAAAGCGATCGTGAGATCTGAAGATAAGAAAACATGGGTTACTTTTACCGAAATAAAATATCGACTGCTTCTGCGGAAATTTTATGTTGAACATTTTTTTTTTTATACTTTTCTTTTTTTTTTACTTTTATTTTGGTGAATGAAATAATTAGAGGGTTGAACCGTACGCGTATGCGGGGGTGTATATCGCGTATACGCCTCTGCCAAATACGTTGGTACTGTGATCAAGGAGACACACGCACACCTCCGTTCGGCCGTCTACATACACATTCGCGTTCGTACCACCAACACAATTAGAAGCTCATTCAGGGGGTGGTTGTCGTAAAGACGTAGTCGCCCGTCGAGAGGTATATTAGACGCAGGACGTCTCGACAAATTCATCACAACCCTGTGCACCATCCGCCAAGAAACGCGATCTCCGACTTGCCGTAGCTGATCATTCTTCTCCTAGAAGGAAACCTGCACTTCCGATTTCCAACTTCGACTTGAACTTCGCGTCAAGGTGAGGAATGAATATAATTCATTGAGAATTATTATAATTTTTGATAAAGTTTGTTCGTTGGTGGAAAAAAAAAAAAAAATTCGAAAATCAATCGAGCGCTCATCGGTAGGTAGAAGATTATCGATCAGCCGAAAGCTGTAGTTGACCCGGAATCGGTCGGAGATACCGTTTCTTAAAAGACACGAATCGGCAAAGTATGATTAAATCCATGATCTTCATTCTAAATATAAAGTGATCTCAATCTCAACCGTACGTACTTATAATAAGACTGGCTCGCGTTATAATCGAATCGGAAACCTGCAGATCCAGTTGGATCACCCAGAAGTTGACCGGACTTGTTTACTTGTTCGTTTCTTACGCCGCTGCACTGCTCTGTCTTATATTATACGACGCCCTGCGCGGCGGTCCGAATTTCTTCATTTTTCTTTTACTTTTTTTTCGTTCCTTTTTATTTCTCCTTTCGCTTCAATTTTCATTAATTTATTCCGCCGGGTTTTAGCTGCCTCTCGCGCACCTCGTGATATCCAAAAGTCAATGACGGGGATTTCAAAAATCTCGTTACCAAGGGTTCTGTATCGTCGTAATGTGTCATTTGAGTCTTTTTAATTGAACTTTCAAAAAAATTGTGAAACGACGAGAGGCAGAGCGTATCTCGGGGCTAAATATATGTCGGACGAAAGTCCCTCTCGATTTTGAGTATACATAAATAAATCGGCAAATCTGACGGACTGCGTACAACGATATTAGAACCTATGTCAGTCCGTACGTCTGGTGCCAATATTGTAACCACTTGAACGAGATCTCGATACGACTCGTGTTAGCTAACACGTGACTTTGCCGATTCTTTGATGTTACTTTTCGAGAGCTTTTCAGCTTTATCTTTTATACCGCTTGTACTACCAACACGCGGTTCTGCAATTGAGATAAAACCGGATCTCAAGCTCCGGGAGCTAGTAGTCTAGTTCATACTATTGACCCAGATGATAAGTTATAGCATGTTTATAAACAAAATCTGAGTCTCGGTTACCCTCGGTTATCGAAAACTCTATGAAAGAAAATTCACCTAATCATCTCTACGTGAACAGATGAATCGCCTGTAGTTTTTCGGATCTTTTATCTCAAGAATAGGATTCGTTGTTATATAGTTTTATTCAGAAATTGGTAGAATATGTAATTATTTACGATTTCGATCCTAGAATTTGAAAACGATCAAAAGTTGTTCGAATCCGATTTTTTGATACGAAATGAACTTCTTTTTTTGGTCGATAAGGCAAACTTAGTATAATTTGTTTGCGCAAAGTGGTATTTAAGATGCGCGTCTAAAAGTCTGCGACGAACGGCAACGGCAACGACTTGACTTCGTTAATTGTTACTTTAATTTATCTCAATTGTTTCTTGTCACTACTTCACAGATGATATCATATCCAGAACGCGTTCGTCGGACCTCGTAACAATACACATCTGAAAGTTCTTAAGAATCACGCGTCACTCATCGCCTGATTGTCATTCCGGTGAAATGAGAAGCCGATGATGGCGCGACGTTTGCTAATTGACTGAATACGCATTCGCAAAATTGACACCTCCGAAAATCATTCACTTACGAATAAAATAATCAGATCAAAAACGAGTCCGAAATGCTCCTTAAATATTTTAAACGGACCAAAAATTTGTTCCAGTTTTCCGAAACGGGTGAAAAATTTCGGATACGTTTTACGATAAATGAACAAAAATTGGGCTCGTCCGGGATTTGAACCCGGGACCTCTCGCACCCTAAGCGAGAATCATACCCCTAGACCAACGAGCCGCGGATATTCGTTGAGCGATGACTTTCACTCGGATTCGGTAATTTGACACACTTGTCGTTCAGATTTCAAGCCGTTGGTCAGACACCGAAACGGTGAAATTAATTTCCGGGAAATCTTTTGAACGCACGTCGGAAAGTAAAAGCACAAAAAAAATGCACAAGGACGAAATTTGGGGGATCAAAAAGTTGGAAAGTATCCACTCGAAGGCACATGCGTGACTGGGTCAGATACTAATGAAATAAGAAGGATCCGCGAATGCCAATAGAGTCTATTTAGATCGCTGTATTAGATTCATTTAACCTACATTCAGGATTATCAATTAAACCTACGAAATAGCAAAAGAGATCTGGCGATTTTGCATATTCATTATTCCAGAGGTCGTGAGTCGAATTTTGAGACCGACCTTCTGGTATACGTGACTGTGAACACATCATCCCTTGGTCTACCCTCGATCCAGTGGACAGAGTTAGGAGTTGAAGTGATGAGATTCATTAAATTAACTCCAGAACACTTAATCGAGAACATGATTTAAGCACAGTCGTACGTTTCACACGATTAATAAGACTATATATAGTTGAATCTTGAATTCAATTTATACCCAGAGTCATTGGTTGACCATTTTACTTACGTCGAGAAAAGGAAGCCAGTCATTGCATCGCGGTGTCAAAAAATATGTCGGGTGTAGTCAGCTACTGGATAGATCAATGCACGTCAGATCACTGAAGGCCGTATATAGGACTTAGAATAACTAGTCACGATCGCAATTGGCGAAAAAAATTGCGCGCCACGTTTACGAACCCGAAGTGATCGTACGACATATCGATTGAAAATGATATCCACGTGTCTCCTATGATCGTGGGGTCATAATTAGAGCCACAGAAGTAGCGTAGACCATTTAACCCATTGATATCATCGATATTTATAGATTCGTTGAACTATTTATTACTATTCTATTCAACTCGATCTGACGCACTGCATTATTCGTTACAGCTGATTGATTGTCTTTTCGCGTAGCCGTTTGATCGACTTTATAACATACTTACTCGTATCTGGTATTCGACCCACCGACCAGATGCAATACCTCAAGACTTCAGCCGCGGAAAATTCGAATCTACATCCCATCTCGTTTCTAGAAATATTCAAATATCCGATCGTTCGTTTCATCAATTGAGATTCGGATAAATGTTAAGTCGATTTGATATTTATTTCGAGCACCTGCAGCGTGTTACCAAAGGTTGGTGGGGCCACGCGCTACCACACATGGCGTATTAAAATCCATCGGTGAATGCATGCATGGTGAAGGTAGCGATACACATATCCTATAACCGTGTATGCGTATAGTGGGCCGTTGTTCATATGGGAGTAAAGTAGAACTCGCGCGACCCGCTAGCAGCCAATCAGAAACGATCCTCTCTCTTACACGTGTATACTTAGACTGTATTCTCGGCGCAGGTGGTATCCACTGAAAAATATCCTTATGACTTTAAGGCTGACGACACAACGCCATACCATACTGCAATGAACTGCACTCCGCTCAACTCCGGGTCGTTATTCGATGAGAAAGAATGCCAAATATGTACGGTGTTCGATTCAATTCTTAGTTACGTTGCTAAGCATTCGTACGAATTAACTTACACCTTATTCATACCAGCATACGTCACGTCGGATCTACGTCTCAGCGGGAGAACATCGCGTCTCAAATTCTCGTTTAAAATCATGCTATCTTTTACCGGACAGCACGAAACCGTGAAGAGTTAACTTTAGGATAACAAAAATTGGCACGTCGTGGACATCTATGAGACGTCTGATAGACAACTTTTAGTTTTGCGCTGTCTTCGCCTGACCCTGAGCTCTCTATACCTCTAACATATGGGAGATGTCATGATTTCCATCCAGAACTTAAGATATTAATGTTTTTCCACCGAGACTTCGACATCATCTCACCATCCTTCCTCCTCTTATCGACAACGTGTCTTTACTCTGTCAACAAGGTGTCTGCGCTCTGTGGAAGTCAGAAATAGAACTGGAGCCGTTGACTTTCACAGAGTTTATAATTTTTTTTTTTTTTCATTTTTATATATATGTAGAATTCAGCCTTGATGAACGTTTTTGGTATAATTCGATGATTATCATATTTGTGTACATAGTACCTACCTCCACGGCTTATGTGTCATCGATATCATTCCTCGAAACGTCGAGCTAGCGATACGTCGAATCGTCGTGGGTGCGTAGATGTTTGTGAATGAAAACGCGACGAGGAATAGTTTCGTGCAAAAAGTTTGCTGCAAAATTTTAAACGAGTGAAAACAAGACTCGAAATATTTCACGGAACATTTCGTGCGTCATATTGAGTCACCGCTTTCCTACTATACGAGCAATCGCGTTAAACGAGGATCAGGAGTTCTGCAGAAATAGAGATCAACAGCTCCCGAGACCTTGTCAAAATTTTCGAGTCTCGTATCACGTATGCAAACCGCGATACTAGGAACGGAACGGTAGCATCCGGCGAACTCATAGCAGGAAAAACTTTCGGCCCGGGACCATTTTTTCATTGAAATTAGCATGACGTTGCTCGTCGCATAGCAATGAGATTATCGTGAAATATGAATGAAGTGCACGCGGTTATCCATCCCTCAATTTTATCCCAACGAGGATGCAAAGTTGTGAAGAAACAAAAAAATAGCCCAGAGACGATGAAGTTACGCTAAGTATCCTTTCGTAATCGAATTCAAGCGTCCTTCGGTTGATTCCACGTGTGGATTGTAACCATATTTTTCATTTTATCCGAATTAGCTAATGTGATTTTTATAACATGCGCGGAGGAGGGTCGGCTTCTCTGTCTAGTATATCTCCGTGTTAATCTATCCGTAAATTTTTTCACTATGATCGTCATAGTCGACTAAGTGATTCGTAATGAATTGCGTATTAGTACGAGTTCAATGAATTAATGAAATCGTCGTGTTATTCATTCGCTTGTTTCTCTCCTATAAGACATCGAAGCAATTCTACGCTACGTCACTCGTCGCACAATATTTTTCTTCCTTATCATTCGCGACATTCTCGAAATACATCCGTCCCGATTCTCCGAATAACGTGCGGGACGTATGAATGAAATCGCTTTTATCTCTGCCTCTATCGTTATTCGTTAGTATGGTAAAACGTACGTATACCTTTGTAGTGCAATGCACACATTCGCTATACACGGATATAGAACAGGGGTTACGTGACGGGCTACGTGCAATATTCAACCTCCTCTAAACATATGACGTTTGATATAATAAATACATACGTACACATACATACGTCGTCAAGAACGTAAATACCTGTATCAAATTCATCGGTGCCATGGTCTCTTATCATAACCCTTGTCTATGCAACATTCTAAAAGCTCAACGACGACTTCCCATAACATAAGACCATAACGGAAATATTTATTCCGCGAAATCTTACGGCTGAATAAAAATAAACGACAACTGACCGATGTAATCCTTTCGTTTAACCCACATTCGATTATATCTGTATATAAATATGTATATAGATATATAGCTATATAGCGGAGGAAATTTATCCGACACGTTATTCATGGGATTATCATTTCTTCTTATCCCGCACGGAGAGTCGAGTTATGATTTATATCAGATTCTTACGATATCTATCCGTGGTTATCGCGCCTCTCGCGGTATCGTAGATTAGAGATTTATCGTTGGATATAGAAATTGCGAAAGAGATCCGACAGACAGCGTGAAGAGAAGAGTGTATTTAATTCTTGGTCGGAAATTAACGCTCGGCCAATTCGTTTACCTTGACCACGGAATCGCCAGTCCGAATAGAATCGGAAAAAAGTAAAAGGTGAAACTACCTTGGATACGTCCCATTTCAGGAACCAGCGGTCCATTAGCCGCCCGAATTTCATTTCGATGAAAAAGTCGAAACCTTGTCTGGATCAAATGAATCGGTTATTTACGCCAATTCACAGAATCGTCGTCAGGCTTAACAGTTCAATACTACATTTATATACTTGCTGGTAGAGCAGCATAAATCTGGACCGTTTACGTAAAGGCAACATATCATGGCATACGTATGTATGCATAATACAAATGAGAAGCGTTTCACAGTAGGTGGTTTTCAGGTCTGTCGATTCGTATTCACATCGAAGGTTCAAGAAGAAACCAGTTTTACAAATATAACTCTTGTCGAAGAAAGACTTCTCGTTTCCTAATTAACTTGTTATCCGTTAAAACTAATACCCTGTGAAATCGCGTCGCGGAAGTCGATGATAAATCTGTACACAAATGCACACATGTATCATATCTTAGTATTCGATTGAGATTCGACGATACGTATATTCGCGAATGGTAAAATTTCTGCGGAAAAATACGATCGATGTTAATAATTTCTTAATCGGTTGAATCGCTGTCAAAATTTTTTACAGACGGATAATATACTCGTGTATCGCATATTTATACTTCATTTGAATCGATGGATTTAATAGCTCGATCCCCACGGCTGTAGAAACCAATATAAACGATTTTGAATCGATATATATGATAAGCGACAAACGACCTGTTAGTTTCTTGGGTCACGATTGCCTTGTCTTACGAATACGTATGAATTTCTAATTTTATCGCGTATATTTTAGAGATGTTAGGCATAGAAGCACGAAAAATTGGTTAATATGAACGAGGAAGAGGTGTGATTCCGCGTCAATGCCAGAGACTGTAATGCGAGCTATTATTAGCAAAAATTTTTTCTTCATATTTGAATATTAAGTATCTGCGGTCAAGAGTTTCGCCTTTCCTTTTGTTTTCTTTATACTTCCGTACAATTTCTTCATCTTCTGAGTCTCCATACACGATTATACGCCGGAAGTTAAACGTGCAATAATTATTAAAGACTAAAGACCTCCGTAGCCCGAAGATCGAGAGAGAAACAGATTTTATTACCGTCTCAATGGCAAACTACTTTTTATAACCGCAATCGCAAGTTATTTAAAAAAATAAACTGGGTTCGAGAAAAACCCAAAGGACAATCGAGCCGGAAGTATCACACATCCATGTAGGTACGACTACTCTACAACTTCCTATTTCTCTGGCGCAATAAAGTAATCGCGGATAACAAACTGACCATAAATTATACACGGACCTATATAACCGATATTAATAATGCAATTTTTAACTCACACTGTACCGTTGATGAACTATATAAAAAGATATCGGAGCCTGCACAGGGTCACGCGGTGTCTCGTGGGATTGGGGTTCGTGGACCCTACCGGACTCGAGATTCGTCTAGAGTCTAGACTCCGAGGTCTAGTTCTAGTTTTGTGTAAGATAAATCGTACGTAAAAAATCTTTCCGTTCTTTGAATAATTTTCAACAAAGAATTGACGAAATAGGAAAGAAAAAGAAGGAAATTTGATCACATTTTGAATTTTATCAATCGATCGGATAAAAGTACGTGCTGTACATTGTAATTGGGGTCGGGGCACGCACGAGGACGCGGGTAGATTGACCTCTCAAAAACAAGGGCTCGACCTCAGGAGTTTGAGTAGTAAATTGCAAGAAGGCCAAAAGTTCGACCTCGTAACGATCACAGTGAGTGTAGTCACGTTTCTTACCGGCAATTCGTAGAGCGAGTAGCGAGTGAGAATCTATTAATAGAACTATACAATCGATAAACATAAAGCGAATCGGCAAACTAATTCGTCCCTCGCGACTACGTACCGCGAAACAAGCTTGACGATATTGTAATCGCAATTTCCGTCGCTCGAATTCGCCCGGCCTTGATCGGTATATTCTTATATGCTGCAATATCGCCCAGATATTGGATCACGCTGTTTCTTTCGCATGCGCCATCGAAACATAATCGATTCCCAAATCAGCCTCAAGTCAGCAGAAAAACCTCGCGAAATTAATCGTGGATCAAACTTTGGGCCTGTTTTACCTCATCTGCGTAAAGGGGGCTTGAAAAGCTCCGTATCGTCGTTTCGGAAGTCTCTGAAGAATATATTTTTTTTTTCGATTTTTAACGTTTTTTAAATTTGGTTTTTTCAATCTAGATCCATCGAACAAGACATATGCTACTCGTGGCTGTAGCTCGCGCCACAACTGTATCGTTCGCATGTAAGAGAGGCTGGTACATGCGATATATGACGCGCTGCAACAGCGTATGTAGAATTTACAATGTACAATGTACAATGTACGTATAGGTGTATATAGTGGTTTAGTTAGGGCCACTCTTAGCCCATTATACGTAGCCTACTGTACCGCATGTATGCGGTTAGGGTCTAGGCTGTCCGTAGTCATCACTTCAGTTCAGCAACGTCGGTTGCCCCACGCATCGAAAGAGACAGCTGATTTTCTTTCGACTTTACGTATATATACACTATATATTATATATATAGATTTTTTCACTATCACACCTATTTTTACACTCAGCTAATTAACTACACGTGATTACGGGCGCGTGCGTCATATATATGTGTATGTATGTATATTATGTACATATGTATGCCTATATGTGGGCACATTAACTGACAACATCCGTGTTACGAGAAAACAAATAGATATACCGGTGAATCAGTGCTGCTGATTGTGCTGATCTAGAAAAGGCTTGTTCGAGCCTTTTTCCTGCATCCGATTGGCCTTTTGCTCCTTTTACACGAAAATGGTGATTCTCCTTACGTGCAGATTCGAAGAGAACGAAATCCTCGGCTTGTACGAGGACTGAAAAGTCCCTGAAATCGATATAATCGTTCGAATTTTGAGAATGATAGAGAAAAAACGGAAGCTGCGTCGACGAGTGCTCATTGTGGACTCGAAAGTATCGGGAATATAATTAAGCGCGGGGGAAATCTGTCGAGAATAAATATATTCCGAGGATTTTTGTTCTAGCGATCAACAAGGCAGAGAAAACTCAAGTTTGAACGAGATTTGTTCAGTTTTATGTCAATCAGAAACGTATCGTGACCAATTTGCAATTATTTTTATTAATTTTAATTGAATAATACGTATTGAACAGTCGGAAATAAAGGCGTGAGAAAATTTGCTACGTAAATTGAACGCCGACGACTGGTACGGATACAGACATTAACCCATCAGTGTGTACAGTCCCTAATACCAGAGTTCTTTACACTGTGTCGAACTATACAGGGAGGGATTTTCTCCTTACGAAACGTTCAAATAACGAACGAGATAGTTCTGTGATAATAAATCGTCTGATTATAGAATCGGCTGACAGTAGATCAAATTGTATTCCCTAACATAAGTTAGACGAGAGAGAAGAAGAAAAGAAGCGCTAAACTTCATCGACGAACTCTGGATAAACAGGCGCAGGTGATTTTTTGCCTGGAAATTGAATTTCCAAAAACGCTGTATATCGAATTTGAACTGGAAATCTCGGGTGAAGATATTACAACAAGTGCTAGTAGTGTGCAGGTCGCGGGTAAACATGGTGGAATAATTTCCAACGGTAATACGATGGAGCGATTCTACAGGGTGATTATGAAAACCAGACCAAAATTTATGATTTGTTACGTCAGTTTTGAAAGTGAAAACGGTTGAACGAAACCGCTGTCGAATATACGACCGCGAAAACTCAAGGTGCTGTGCGACCATACTCACATCAGTTTTTGGAATACTGTGTCCAGTGTCTAGTGTATTGTGCGTATACTCGCAAAACTAATCTTTCATAGTTAGAATTTTAAGGATATAGATACCCAGGCTTCATCCACATCTTGTTCACAAGGTGAGAGACTCAGGGTACGTGTATTAAATCTGGTATAAAATACAAAAAAAAAATGATAAATCAGACGCTTCGGTCATATCCGAAGGGAAAAAGCACGTGGTTATAGCTTCTGATTGAACGGATGAAATTTCGACTATCGTGTCGCAGATATCAACCACACAGCCCCAGTCTGGAGTTAGAAAGCTTTGTAAACGATGAATAGTATGAACAGTCGCATATCAATAAATAATAAGATGCGGTAGATACTGGCGTGCATTAATGTAACGGGACTGAACGCATTTACAAACACTTAGAATTAGGCATGATTCCAGCGTACGTGATAGAGCGTACACAGGGAATGATATCCTCCTCCGCTCTTCACGTACGAGATCGGTTTATACGTGTACCTATACCTACGTCGAGAGGCCTGCTGCACTGGTGTCAAATAAAATACCCCTGTGGGAACTTTGATGAGTCATTTAAGCAGCACGCCACTAACACAAGGCACAATTTAATTGGGACCTCACCCACATCTACGTACGATTTCACGATGTTAATCCTACGGTAATACATCCACGTGTGTATAGGTTCAGGTTCGCGCTAGTATGTACAAACACGAATTATACGTAAATTCAGTGCGATTTTCCTCGCGCGAAATTAGATATTTTCACGATTCGGCACAGCTCGCTTATCATTTGGCATTTTTCTTCGCTCGTGTCTCATTCGTCTATTAATTTCTATTTTATTTTTCTAACACCCCGTACGTGAACGAGTTGTTTCTGGCGTGTCTCGTTCTATTATCGTGTAGGTAGTGCTACATATGTTGCATGAAAATTGGCCCGCGTCGTCGTGAAGCGTGAACGTCGTTAATGGATTGTTAATAGAAAAATTGTAAAACTACCAAATAGATACGAACTGGCTATAGATTTCAGGCGGAAAAATAAGCCAAGGATGAACTGCTGTTGTCATTAATTCATTCATTTTCCTCGGCTATTTATAAACTCTGTAACGATTCGTTAAGAACTCCTTAATTCGTTGTGACATGTTTCAATCTCTGATTCCACGAACCTTAAAAAGAGAAACGAAAAAACTAAATTTTTGCGGTTGTTGATGATGTGCAAAATAACCGCAAGAAGCAAAAGATTCTGCGATAATTCAACCTTGTGGTTTCGAATTCACTGGCCGTCCTTGTCTTCTGAAGTACGGTTAGAAAATGCCCACGCAAAAGAAGATCAAATGTCGTATTTTCAAAATAAAAATCCTTTTTTTTCGAAGCATATATCTTCCGAGAAGCTTTCAGAAGATTCAGAAAATGATGTGTTTCGTTGTTTCCGGGTTCGCGGTGAACAAAATGATGAATGACAAATCTTTTATGACTGCCAATAGTTGGCCAAAATCTAATAAAAAGCTGCTTAGGAATTCATCGTACGTATTCTTTCCCACTGAAATTCATTCTGATTCGCAAACAGTGACGCCACTGACCCATTTGTTTCTAATCTTATCAAATCATTTCCAAATCAAACAATCTTTCTGACGCACGGTGATAAGATCTCGTTAGATAATCTGTAATCTTAAAAATTCTGCGAATCACAAGGTTTGAGAAAATTGGAAGAAAAAGAAAAAATCGGAGACTGTGAAGTCTCCAAGGTTCGCGAAATGGTATTTGAAATTCGTACCTTATGCATAGGAGAAAAGAATTTGCGGAATTCCCTGGCATTCTCTTCGGCGTCTCTTTTTTTTCCCCCATTCTTTCAACGACCTTCCAAAAATCGAGTATCGAAGAGATATATTGCCTGGTTATAGATACGTCGGTATTTCCGGTAGTAAAACGATTAAAAGATCGCCATTGACAGTGTAGGTATGACGAATACGACCACACGTAGTGAGTAGATTCTATTTCGAGACTTAGGCGCCAGTTTTAAATAGGAATAATTTATACCGAGAATGAATTATTATTAATTATATTAACCGCAATGCCGTAGCTGAAGTGCGGAAACTTTTATACATTCGTACAGCCGAGAGTCTCAGGGACTCACGATTAGTTAGCGGTGTTCCTTTCCGCGGAGACTTCCGATAATAAAAATTCCTTCGCGATCTAAGTACGACGAGATTCATATATAGATATACGGTTTTCAAATAATGCGCAAGTTTGTATGACGCTAATGACTCAGCGTAGAATATTATGTGCATTTAGACACACATACGCGTATAAGAACATTCGTGTATGCCCCGCAGCGTGTCACACGTGGCTGGCAAAGTGGTTATTCATTCATCTATTCTGCAAACCGTCGAAGACAGAAGCATCGGCGAGAAGATTAAATTAGGATTCAGTTCCGCGTTGAAAAGTCGAAACAAAAAAAAGGATAGAAAAGGAAAGAAAAAGAAACCTAATTTCAAATACCAGTTCTCGAAATTCCAGTTCCTAAGAAAACCTTGAGACATCAGACCTCTACCTACTTCTTCGCTGATTATTTACCTCAAAATTCTTTCGTCTCATTGTCAATCTCTTCTTGAACGTAACTCCACCAGTTTTTGTATGGAATCATTCAATAGTTTGAATAGCAGCTGACCACTGGACCGAATTATTATCTCCTAATTACATCAGATTCAACAGTCCTAGTTTCTTTCCTCACTTTTGTATTATTTATTTTTTTCTTTTTATTTTTTTTTTTCTAGCAACATTCCGCGTTTTGCAGAACGTTTTTAGACGCTCGTTGGCAAAGTTAATTGCAAAAGAGTCGATTAGACGCAGTTTTAGAAGAGCCTGACTCACGATGCGCAGGATGTTTTAAACGTTTTTCAAAAGTCACGCAATCCGATAATATCTCACGATATATTTCCAGAATGATGATCACCGAATTGGAAAGTAACAGGTTTTGTAATTAACAATATTCCTATTTTTAGAGTCAACTTATATTTAACTCGTTATTTCAAAACTTGTTCTACTCATCCGTGAGACTCGATATGCTCGTCAAAATTTACGAAAAACCAAGACGAGATTCGTTCAGGAAGAAAGACGAAAGTTCAATAACAGATTTGGATATTTTCATAACGTATCGACGTAACTTTTGACAAAAATAACCCGAGTGGACGAGTTTTGTAACTTAATTGTCATCAACATTATTCGTTTTTTTTTTCTCTCTTCTTTTCTTCCACCTCGAGGTAATTACGATCATTAGTTATGTCAGTATGTTGTGTTTGGTGTTGGAACAGACGATATAATATATACCCAGACGTATGTTCGTCCGATTATTTTCCATCTTTAGAAAACATTCCAATTAACTCGTAACTTCGAAGAGTGGAATAACTGTAACGTTATAATAACGTAAGATTTATCTGGAAACTTACACAAGGTTAACTTCGGAAATGATGGATTCCCACAGCTTTGTATGAGTCTAAGCAAAACGAACGATTAGATCAGCAAATCAATTATTTCTGCTTACCTGATCCGATCTTTGCTAAGTAATTCGCGATTCGCAATTCATTCCGCAACTCTGAGAAGTTATAATTAAAATATCTCGATAATGCACATGTCGTTAGTTATTCGAGTCACCGTTCTAGTTAAACGATTAGCCGTGCTCGATATTTACGTCGAAATTAACCATTTCTAGAAACTGATCTGCTATCGACAAAAATATATATTACGAGATCTAGAAAGAAATATATCGGCTATTTCCTTTCCTTGTTTTCCTCATTCTGTCGATTCGCTAAGATCTCGGTAAAATAGGTAAATCCGAAAAAGATAAGAGCCGATCGATACGACGGTGAAAATTTTGCAATACGTATTTCATAACTTGATGAGGTCATCGGTAGGCGCCGTAAAAATGTACCTCGTGAGATTTGTACGTTGAAAATTTCCGACTATTCAATGACTAACCATATGCAATAGGAACACCTACGTAGGATGAGTTTCCGCCCTGTTATCGGGCAAGATAACAGTCGAGTTTCAAATGATTGCATAAAGATTAGAGTAGTTATTTTAGGCCTATTTACCACCTGCTTATCAATAAGCAAACTTGTACAAGACTGGAAGTAAGGTACAGCCTTTAAGATTTATCTATCGTTAAAAAGAAGAGAGAGAAGAAAGAAGAGATAAACGCAAGGTTTAGTTATATATAGGTATATGTCTCTGCATTTCTAACGGAGAGACCTTCTTCTTCACAAGTACATCCCTAATATAAGCTTCTTGAAGAAACATTGATATTTCATTGACTATCGCAACATCACTTTAGCTAAATCTATTTTTAAACTGAAGTACAAACAGCCGTATACCACGCAGTCGCTTGTACACACATGTACTTGAAGATGTTATACGTGTTAAAAAAGATTTGCGCTTTTTTACAAAGCTTTGAAATTACTTAGGGCTATTATATTTCGTTTTGTAGAAAAATAGGTAATTAGTTTTATCCCTAAATCGCGATGACGAAATTTGAATGAATTTTTTTTCTAATTGGTGAATAAATTATTCGGATATGAATGAATACTTCTCAGAAACGGAGATTTGTCGATTTGTCAAAGTGCACTCGGGATTGTTCGCACGATTGAATTTTTACCGTTGCTCCCTAGTTCAGAGACTATCAATCCCAGAAAACGAGAGAAAAAGAAAAAGGTAAAAAGGAGGAAAGGAGAGAGAGAAAAAAAAGAAACCCCGGGGACCTCCAGGTCGCGTGACTCCATCGTTTCTACCCGCCCGGTCCCGACCGCATTGCTTGTAGTGGAAACCAGTCGATGAGAACCCATCCCCAGGTCCTTCCTGGACCTTCAAGCTTAACATCCTTCCCAGTCAACGAATGGACCACCGGCTGCTGGGCTCTGACGCATGGGAAAGATGAATTTCACGCAGCAAAGTCGAACCGTATAACTGTAGCGTAACCCGTCGCATTTTTCTACTTCGATTTTGGTACAGCTAAAAACTATAGGAGACTAGGAAGGGTGACGTGACTAGTTTCCTTCGAAATGAAATGAGAGGAGAGAAAAAAAATTGGCAACTATCCGCTGCAACGCACGTATATAGCTTTTTCAGCGCGTCTTAGAAACATACACGCTCAGTTTTTGCTCAACTTATGATGCTGCTGACGCGTTTGCAAATGAAGTGAGTAAATAGAGCGAGTAAAGGCAAACTGCGGCAGATGGGTTGATTTCAACGAAACACTACAGGACTTTCGCGTAGATTGATTAAGATTTGCGCAATTTCCACTTCAGCTTAAACAATTCCATTGGTGAATCGAGGATTTTAAGACGAACTAGATGACGCAAAATGGGGCAGGCTTTCAGTTTTTCCATGAAGTAAAAGGTGCTTATAGATAAACTTTCGCAGAATATCCGTTCGCGAAATAAAAGTTTCGCCAGGTTTATCCTCGTACGAAATGAAGAGCAGATTTATAAGGAAATCGCAAGGTTATCGGCGGGAGTGAATCGTTTCGTTACATATTTATACTTCCGAGTCAAGTTTTTCCTAATTAGAATAAAAATTGATTAAAATTGAGCCCAGCATATCTTTCGCCTACGAGGAAGGCCAAACGATCGCCGCGTAGGTTTACAGAAGTGACTAAAATTATCGCGTGAAAACTATTGCGAGATTATCAACACGCGGTCATCGGAGTACTAGGAGCCGAAATTTCCGAATTTCGTGAAAAAAACCTACGCGTTAGGGTAAACTCAACGCTATTCAGGCGTTCCACGTATAGTGAACGGAACGCATTCGGAGTACTATCGTTCCTAGATTATTGCGTAGACTAAGTCAAACTCGGCTAATACACTTTCCAGTTTCGTCACTGATTCCGAATAGCCATTTCGCTATTTGGACTTTTCGAGGCAAGGTAATTTGTCGCAGATGTCAAATTACCCCAAATTAAAACCCGGGTCGTCGGCAGCGTGTGAAATACCCGATCAGGGCACGTCTTCGACCGTTCGGTAGAAAGACTGTCGTAGATCACACATCTTCGTTGCATGAGATCCTGATTTTTAATGACCGTCTTGAAAGTAACGGAATATTTAGCTATACGGGTAAAGTTGAGAATTTGAACTTTCTCTCAGGTAAACGAACGTTACAGTCGCGTGCAAAAACCTCTACCTTTCAAGTACGAAGCGGATGACGATCCCGGCTGACAGATTTGCGTCATGCAAGGGAGAATTGGAACAGCTTACGGTGATAATGCACAGTTTATAAATTCTAAAAGTCAAATAGTAGGGATTATGAGCTGTCGTAAACGTTAAGGGGAATTTTTAGACAATTATAATCGCTTTTTGCTCACCTTTTTTCTCCATTCATCTCTCCGAGCTAATAAGGCGTTACGGAACCGATCTATGACGCAACAAGCAATCAAGTTTGCACTTTTGTACTTTAGTCAGTTTTATCAGCCTTCGGTATCTATAGATTCCGTAATTCACGTATGAAAATTGAGTGAAACTGGCGTAAGACGTTGATTTCCAAGAAGATACGATTAGAGTAAAATCTGCGCTCTGAATATTTTTCAATCTCAGAAGAAACGGACGAGTCCCATAATAGGCACCTGATAGATTTCGTAGAAATTCAATTGACGGTAACTAAAAAAAAATTCCCCGTTGTTAATCGAAACCATTTCGATCGGAGAGTATGTACGAATTAAGTGGTAAAATATAGTTGTCGTATAACGCGGAGGCGAGTCAAGCCTATTAATTACCGATCGGAGAGAAATAAAAGAATAAAAAAAAAAAGAGAAAAAAAGGGAAAAAAGTAATGAGGGAAAAAAAATAGACGGAAATAAGAAAAAAGTAACAATCGTCAACAATAATAAACCAACGCTCGTAAGAGTGGGGGATCCTCGCGTCCTGATTGGACGACGGACTCAGCCATATTCGAAGCAGCGGCACCCAGCGCGGCAATGTTGGCTACACTTCCACAAGACGCACATCTCCATCCAGCATCCAAATAATCGCTATTTAATTGTCACTCGCAACTGATATAATCGGTTGAGAAATCATTTTTAGTTAAAATCAGAACGAAATACGGATAATTGTATTCGAAAGCCGTTTATTCGCAGATTTTTTCACGAGCGCGGTTATATGATATAAAATAAATATTATTTCAAAAGTGTCGGTGAAGTGTTCCGAGCAGTTTTTCTCATTTCAACAAAAAAATATTCATATTTGTGCGAGAGCTGCATCGAATAAAGTGTACTCCATTCCATTCTATCTGAATTTAACGTTTTTGTTATTTTCGTTTTTTTACTTTACGTTTTATTTGACTCATTTCCCTCGTTTTTCTTTCGATTCTATTAATTGTCGGACAGAGAAGAAAGACTAATTAACGGCAAAGTGAAACCGATTCGAGTCAGTGAAGCAGATTGAAGAACTACGCAACGCTAGACAGAGAAAAGTAAGTTCATTCTTAAATCTATCGCGTTAAGGTTTTCGCGGGGCTATTTTGAACCGAGAAATTTGGCGGGAAACTGGATCGCAAATATTTCACAACCTTTACGGTCATTCTTCGGTCTCATTACCCTTCAGATATACCGATACGAAGATTGTCCCAGTAAAGAAACCAAAAGGACGGAGGAACTTCTCACTTCGAAAAGATGCGCGTCCCTCTCTAGACGTAGAGTCACACGCGTGTCGGGTATGACACACGCATCGCGTATTTCACACGCCTCTTGAATACGCGTTGATATTTGCGATCAGAATGTCAATTAAAATCCTTCGGAAACTTAAGATATTCATTTTTGATTCAACCGTCTACAGGTGGCGGATAGAAATCGTTCGATTTCTTAAATTGTTTGTTTATTTTTATACCCTGAATTAAATTGCGACGAAATTTGAATAAAATTTTGAAATTTTGACCGTCCAAACCGGGCTTGGAAGAAAAGGTCCTTCCGGACCGAGTATCGATGCCCCCTTTTAACCGTTGAAGAGTCTATATTAAGGCGATAAGGAATTTCTCGAAATTGATAAAAATCCGAAGATGTCATGTCGCGTGTTAGCGTCAAGACACCGATACGAAAAATTCAACGAAAGTCACGTCTTCCTGATATTTGCGGCGTATGATTCAGAACGTGAAAATATGTTTTAAGGTAAATAGAAAGAAGAGGAAGAGAGGAAAAAATTACCTCGTCGAGTCAGAGGGCGGTAACGGGTTATATGTTATATATTTCTGAGATAGAAATTGGGAAAGCGAGAACATGTATGTATGTACACATATACGTATATGTATATCATATATAGTATATGTGAGGAAAGTTATAGTATTTGCTGCAACGCCACACGTATCGTTACACATTCACATATGCACATAAGTTAGGCAGGGGTTTTTAGGGTAAAAATAGAACTGATGGTGTTAGGTGACACTCCCATGGGCCCCAACTAACCTCACCACCATAAAACCACCGAGATTTCTGCTACCGTCAAACTGTGTCGCTGCGCTTATATAGAGCTAGGAAATACAAGTAAAAAGAAAAAGTCAAAGTCGAACGAGATTCGTCCGATTTTCAAAATAATTCTGAATCGTCGCATGATCGTTACACTTATTTTATCGTGAAACCAGAGCGACCAAAAAATATGCAAAATTGAATTTTAACCGACCCTTTGATACTTCCGGATACAAAAACTAAGAAAACCTCATTTTTCGGTCAATTTTCTACATCGATTCGAGATATCAGAGACTTCGGAGACACGATAACGTACGCTGAAAATATTTCTACCGACTAGTCTTTTCATATCGAAAATTTGAGATCGATCGCGTCGCGATCCCCTTTCGTCATCAGGGCTTTGAAAAGTGGGTTCTCCGTCATCGGTATCGTCGTATTTTATACATACAGGTATATGCCCGTGTTCCTACGTCAGTGAGTCGGAATCGGTAGCTTCACTTTCCCCGAAAATACGTCACAAGTAGGTACATATACGTGCAGGATCGCAGCATGCCACGCCTTACCGATACTTTCGATTTTCTCTCCCTCGAACAAAAAAAAAAACACAAAAGAAAAGAGAAAACGAACGGATAAAATTTTCCCAAAAATCCGCAGCTTCAAATTCGTACACCTAATCGATAAAGAAAGATGCGAAAAATCTGTTGAAAGTAAATCCCAAAATGTTGAGGAAGAAAAGCGAAATCGGAACCTGGCAAAAAAACATATCCAATTTTTCGTCAAAATTCAAAAATTCTAACCCTGTTCGATGATCCACTCGTGTTGCGAGCCTCTCGGCGGACGCATGCCTGTCAAGTATAACCACCTGTGGCGAGCCTTTCGTGACTCGAGAAGGGACTCCGAGCTAGTGGAGCTCAGTGACTCAACGAGAACGTATCTTGTTTGAAATTGCCGACGTTCTAGGCGTAAGAGGGAATCGAAAATGATGGCCTATTCGAGGATCGGTAGAACCATAAAATGCAGTAATTTCGCGATACATGAACGCTGCGGCTCGAAATGATCCACAGGATTTAAAGAGGGGATTTCGCAATGAATCATGGTCACCGAACACCATAAGGTGTTCTTCTTCCTGTTGGGGAATGAAAGTAATATTTTTATCGGTGTTTGTGGGTTGTGGGAGATTTATTGTTTTTGAGCACCGAGGATCTGTCCACGTATCGCATTGGCCTTAGGCGGTTTGTTTCTTCTTTGACTTCTTTCACGAATCTAGGCGGTAAAAAGAAGCAAACTAAAATAGTACAAAGGGAGTTTTTGGAGGTGGCATAGAGTATACAAATATATACAAGAGTAATAGAGCTCGGGGCATAAGAGGCAGTCTAGCCGAAGGCGGGCAAAGAGGACTAAGAAGCTCCGAAAATATCCATAGAGTCTTACAAGTGTTCTAGGAACGACGACTCCTCTAGTAGAAAGAGTATGGGCTGACGGGCTGACGGGCTGACGAACCGAAATGGTCGGGGGGTCCATCTTAATTATTTCTCGAAATAACTAAACTTGGGGTTTACGCCCTACAAGCAAGTCCAAGAGTCTCACTCTTCTCAGGGCGAAAAGGCACTTTCGTCGCGGTTTTATCTTAATCTTTAGGGAATTTTCTCGGGGCGTATAGGGTAAGCCCGGCTTAAAACGTGAAAGTGAAAAGCTTCGGAGAGGCACATAGGTGTGTATAGGCGGAGAAGCGATGTGATAAAACGGTGAGAACATAATCGTGAAAACAACAAATCTATCGACGAAAATGTCCGGTTCTAAAATTAGAGGTGTTCATTCGTACCCTATATCCGTCATCGATTTCCTAATGGCATACGGAGAAGTTGTTCAAACTTTAGTCCAATCTTATATAAAACTGCGCAGCTATCGACATAACGTGTTGTTTGTCGAAATATCAGGTCGGGATCATTTTGGTTCGATCATCATTACGCGCTATCAGCTGCAGACGAATAAGCTTCTTAAATCAGAGCCTAGTTTGGACATTTATCGAATCATTCTAATACGGGGTTCAAAGTTGGCTGTGGATTTAGGTAGGCTACAAAACGGCGGGTCTAACTTTTTCCCTTGCCAGTTTTCAAGCCCGCAGATGCCTGGCTTGGACCCTAATTAATTAATCCAATTCAATTGGTTCCAGTTCTTAAAAATTTTAAACGCCTCGTTCTTCAGCATTAAGCGTTGATCCTTTTGTGAGATCGCCCACATCACAGCTTTGCTTTTACGATGTAGCTAGCTTTCTCACGGTGTTAAATATTCGAGAACGTATAGTTTGTTCGAAAACCTCACCACCCTCACTTCGCTACAATGACCAACTTGTTACCAGATATCTTCAAGTATTTCTGTTCTTGTATTACCAGATCTAAAAGTCGGTCAAATCTGTTGTGCAGAGTTTAACACAAATTGATTGGAAGGTCGTTCAGTGGAGAGTAAAGTTCAAGAGTTGTTATATACCGCGTATGTGCAAACGTATTCTACGCGGTTCATATGTTCGCTGCAGCGAAATAGCCGAGAAATTTTATCGGCCAAAGAGAAAGAGATGGATGCGAAAATACGAGTCTCTGTCTTTCTTCGAAACTCAAATATTGGCTGATTAAAAATTTTCATAATCCTGTGTTTTCGGAGCCGCGGAAAATTTCAGAGCTTCTTTGTATTCGGCCTACAACCTCTCAGACTTCAAACTTTCCATCTTCCAACTACTTAGCTATACCGATGCAGACATTCTTTTTCGGTATGCTGTTTAAAATGTCATTTAAAAATTCCAAACTAGCCAAAATCAATCACTGATAACTCAACCGCAGCCGATAACCGAGAGACTTCCTCGTCATACCGAGTCGCGCTGATTTATACCTGAGCTAAAGTGCGTAGTTCGAACCTAATTGCGACCATCGATACATTCTGTAAGAACATGTATCTTCACTTGCGGCAAGCCGAAACGATAATTTACCGAAATTTTTCGGCGATTGTATATAAACTCACCGAGAACATGTGAATAATACGGGATAGTTCGAGTCGCGAAACAATCCGCGAAGTCGTCTGTTCTTTACGCTTGGCTGCCCGAACCAATAGCAAAATTCCGAGCCACGTTTTACTTTTACTTTGCATAAGAATCCCGGATTACTTTCAAGGAGATTTTCATCGTTTCTTTACGGCTAAGAGTTCCGCGAGCCAGTCTTAGGCGACGTTTATAAATCGCGCTATGACCTTTAGAAAAAGGTAAGAAGTTACCATGAGTTAAGATTCAGGGGCGAAGGACCGGTCAATGATCATCATACTTTGAGCGCAGCCTGGTTCACTGATCTTTGAACTCGGTCGAAATGTCTATGGGCACGAAAATACCGATAACTGCCTTGACCTTAGTAATTGCTCGACCGAAACTACGGCCTGTTTTACGACTAGAAAAGAAAGCTGGCGTTATCGTCAACGCGTATCGAGACTTTTGCATTAACACAAAGGATAAACGCACTCTGACCACTGCGACGAGACATTCGTTGTAATTGCAGCCGGAGCAGCACGCCGTGAATTATTAATTTTCTACATAATTTTCCTCCTTTTTATAACTTTTCATTCAGACGACCATATCCCGTAGTTCTATTGAAATTAAAAGGGTCAACGATTGACGAACGAATGCTATCTGGCACATAACGGAAAGATTCGTGTCTACGCTATCTTCTGCATTGCTACCGCAGTTATTTATTAATTCCACATTATAGACGAGGGTATATAATAATGAGGGTAAAAATTGTTGAAAAGAAAGATGAGAGTATCTAAAAATACAGCGACACGTTAATTGACAGTAATTTCAAACAGTTGAAGACGTGTATTTTCAGTCCAGTTGGCTAATTAAAAGGGCGTTATTCTTCGCGTTCAATTGAACGCGTCTGACACCGAGTGTATACGAGTTATTTTAATTTCAAAGTTTTAAATTAACAAATGAAATATAAAGCGTATAATCTTCTACAAAGCCGGGTCAGAGACGTACGAAGCCAGAGCCAAATTCAGCGGTAAAAGAAAAAGAAAAAAAAATGATACTAGTTCAATTTTTCAGACTGAATCGACCATGCGACATATTTTATTTACGACGAATGAAAAGTCAAGTGCATTTCGAACGGGCGCCGTACTATAAACGGTGTAAAACCTCGCGACAGAGCGCGGTATTGTTAGATGCACTTTATGGTTGCCCGAAAGATAATTCCCTTAGGTTATGTCTTCAAGTGGTTCAGTGTCAGAAGCGGGACGGGGACGGGAAGCCGATAAATAGCTTAAATACGAACGTGTTCATGAACCATGAATGTTGTCGTAGTCGTTTGTGTTCGCGCCTAATTTTCTAACCTCGGTTCATTCCCACTCCCAAACAAGACGGTCCAGAGTCAGATTTTAGACGCTAATTTCATGAGAAACTAAAAATCTTATTTTGGCATCGAGTCGAATATGAAAGGGTCGAGGCATTTGGGATAGTGCGATTCCGGAAGTAATGAAAAACAAAAGGAACGTCGGAAAACTATAAGTCGAAGCGGTGAACATTTTTCGAACAATAAATAAACCGAATATATATTTGCAGTGTGAAATAAGACAGAAGATGGCGTCTGACTGAGTTCATTATTATGTCTTGTAACGCGAAGCCGTACGACGCCAAGCTGTCTGCCAGAACTAAGTCCCCCACTATGTCGACCGAAGCACAGAGGCTTGCCTTGTTGGATAAGACTATACTTCGCGCAAGCTAACTAGGGGCACTGAAATTCAACACTAACAAACGGGTTAGGGTTTGAGGGAAAGAGTTACGTTGATTAGATTATAAATACATGAATATAATTACTCTTCTGGAATAATGTGGTCAGTCGTCGTGTCAAGTGGGGATAAGAAAAGGGTTCGAAGAGCTTTCGCAACATTACTCGCACGTCGATGTGATGAAGAAATCGTCAATTAATCGCATCTGTAATTAATGCCAGAGAATAAATGACTGCCTCGTATCTTTTTTGTTCAATTTTCATTCATTTCAGACGATATTTCGACCCCGAAATTCTTACCTCTCGGATTTTGGTCGGTCTTTCGATTTTCTGTATCGGTACACGCGACCAAGTTGGAGGAACTGATAATTATAATAATTAGGTACGACGAAGAATACGAGAAACTAGTCTCTCTGAAGTATTTTTTAGATCCAGTTCACTGTTTACAGACTCTCTCAGACTTTGAGTAAACATTTCATCTGCACGAGATTTTCGTTTTTTGTTTATTCACTGAGTATATATGTATACATATATATACATATACGTGCGCAAGTGGGGCAACTCGTATACATAAACTAAGTCAATTTCGTCGCGTCAAGTGAGAGAGAGAGAAAGAGATTTTTATTTTCCATTAAAACCAGTGAAATGAAAATTTAACGCTAACGTATATGTAGCGTAGAAGATGATGACGATTCCCTCGTTGTAACGGTGCGTTGCCCTCTCGCAATACGTACGATTCTGTTTATTTTACTTTGGCATAAGATATATATGCACCGCAGTCAACTAACTTTATATAAGTAGCCATCTTTTCTACCCATTTAAAACCAATATTATCTCAGGCATAAGATAAGCAGATCTAATTTTTACGATATATAGTTACACGCTATATTCATATACACAATATATACGAATGGGTTCATGATTTGAAAATATTGAAAGGTTCTCTTCTCCCCGAGATATAGGTACCGCATACGTATGCACCTACTTGTTGGCACCCTATTCATCGACGTTACTTATTTCAACACCATTTGTATACAGAGTTCCTGAATTAACTTTCAACAAGCACAGAGTAACTATAGTTAGACTGCGAGGCGCACCTGTTGAACATTCCTTCACGGATATAGTTACAGGCAGCTCTGCCAGCTACGCGAATTACATATGGTATAGGGTGTAATACAGTGGGAGACTCAAATTCTACCGGTTATAAAGATTTCATGCAATTTAGAGGGAGATACAAATTTTTTTTTTGCCTCTCTATTTACATTTTTCTCTTTCTTCCGTGATAATTATTAGTTAATTTGAGAAAGATAGATCCGTCACTGATACATGAAAAAAAAGAGAGAAGAAGAAAAACACAGTAATGAAATAGAAAAGCGGATCAAGGTAAAGAATTTAATTTGAAAAATGTATCTACTCCTCAAAAACACCATCTTTGGCAAATCTCCGGCACTCGGTCGTATCTCTGTGAAAGGCGAGCGAGTTCTAGATGCTGGCTTCGGTTCTTTCAGGTTGTGTTTATAGCTAGAGCGATATAAGGTGAAGTTGGTTTGTCTCGGTTTAAAACTGGCGTTGAAATCTCCCGTTCGTTTGTGGAAAATTTCAATTAACGTTCTATTAATAGAATCGCTAAGTGATCGTTACTACGCTTAGCATTTCCACGTGAAATCGCTCATCGCTCTTGATCTATCTGCTCGAGTCAATAATCGCACAACCTTGGATCGATATTACGATCCGATCAAACTCGACGGTCGTCAAAATCGTCTCAAAATAGAGAAATCGTTGGATCGGGGAAGAATTTTTCTTCAAAATCCAAAAATAGATCTCATATTTTTCTCCCAGTTTATCCTCCTTCGGTTCTCTCGCTTTTTCCTTCTTATTTTCTTTATTTTTTCTCGCCCTATCGAATCGACACGCGACATTCTTTCACACGCGGTCGCACGCGGCTGATATCTCTTGCCATTCTCATGCACCGGGTCCACCGAGGGCCCAAGGGGACGCGATAAAGATCGCTAAAGCCTCAAGTGCTAGTTATCGATGATCCCTTGACTTCCGGCTGTTGGATCGGTAAATATTTATCAATGGGATACGGGGAAAGAGCTTATGAAGCCTACATACGAGGTGGTTGTGGCATTGGACGGTATATGTCTGTATGGCCATAGCATTACATAATATAGTATAAGTATATCAAAGGATTAATTACAAATTTTTAATCGGACGGGATATAATAAAGATTACACAACAACTTTGAGCCGATGATGTTGGAATGAAAAAAAAAAGTCAACCGGGTCCGTGATACTTTTTTATAATTCAACATAACGTTGTTACCGAACCGAAACAGAAATGATTGAGAGCCAGACAAGGATTGAAAACACGCAATTGACGTCAATAGGAAGGATAATTTCGAGATACTTCTTCATCGTCTCAATCTAACATAATGTTGTTACCGAAGCAAAACATAGTGTTAATGTTTAAAAGATTGACCGTATAACGAGACGAGAAAACACGCGCCTGACGTCAATCGCAAAGATAATTGCGAGACACTTCTTAACCTATGATTCCTACGTTGTTATTGAATGCTAATCAAATCATAATTGTCTCAACGCTGGAGGTAACGCACAATACTATACCGGATCATCGGAGAGTTTTCTATTTCAATTTCGTACAAAGTCACGTCGCGAATTACCTGAACCATATACGATGCAAAAAAAAAAAAACGATCGATATTTAGCGATATATATGTATATCCATCTATCGGTGCAAAAGATCCTCTCAGGGCACTCCGAGTGCGAAAGTAGTGTCTTTGTAGGTCTGATCCAAGATCCAACATGACGATAATTTAACGCACACGAGATGTGCCACCCAGGTGCGCGGTGTGACGTGTACAGATGCTGTTCGTTGAACAAGAGAGAAGAGAAGAGAGAGATGGGTTTGAGATGAGAGGATGGGCGGGCGGTTGAATCTCTCGCGCGATTCGCTTTTATTTTTTGGACTTTTAACTCCTTTTCTTTCGTCAGCCCTGTTGAACCTCGGGCACACTTCGGTGCGGGCAACGTATAGATACAGATATAGATATATATATACATACAGGTAGTAGAAACGGGTAGAAAGATGATCAGAGATCTACCGCACGGCCTCTAATTATCAACGCTGCCGCTTGTGCCAAGCTTCTTTTATTAATCAGCAACAATTTTTATTGCCACTAATCTGATCGATCTATATCCACTATTATAAGATTAGGTCCCAGTTTTGCTAACGAGAAAAATGTTCACGGTTACCGGTTATCGTGAAGAACCGATTCGCTTCTCTAACAATGACTTCTTTCGAAATAGCACATAGGTATATGTACCGTAGTACACCAATACTAATGGCACGTATACGCATATACGCATAGAAAATCAAGGACTGATCGATCGATATTTAAATTTCGTATACGTATTGGTCGGAGACTAGGAAGCACTGACTTTGTTTTCAAGGCATGTAGATATGACGTGTGTATGATATTCCGAATGTGACTGGTGCAGTAGCGTAAATAAGGGCATCCGCTTTGATCGATAGATAAGGAAATACGTATTGCGTACAAAGCTGTGGCCATAGGCGGTTCACATACATATCTACATATGGTAGGTATAACCGTATGGATAAATCTCTTTTTGCGCAATGATATGTGAGGCGGAACCTCGTGAATAAAAATCGTAAGTCAATATAATTCGCGTGTTATACTTTCTTTTGTATTCGAGGTAGGTACCTACGTGTCTCGAGCGGGGCTCCGACTCTCGTTGGTAGTTTGAGTTACAACCCTGTCTTTTTGTTGGCCCCTATACATGTGCCGAGGAGTCAGGCAGACCCAACGGGGCCCAACAAGGCCCAGGGGGGCCCCATAGGCGGCCGAGTGCCTAATTAGAGGGGTCTCGTAACTACCTCGATCCTCTTCTATACCTACTCGTTCCTCCGCATATCCAGCTCGCGTGTTTGTCTTGTCTTTTACTTCTTTGATGCGCCCATCTTGCCTCCTTCTCACGATTGAGTCATCCACCGCGGGGACCACCTGGCAAGCGTTGATCGATCTAACGATACCAACCCGCGGTCCTACTCTGCAGGTATATCCGCATCTTTACAAGTGTGTGCACCGGTTATACGACCGAGACCTCCCGCCACACCGGTTCCCATACTATACCATACCATGGCATACCATACCCTCAGGACCATGATTCTTTAACAGGGAACGAAACCATACAGAAGAGTCGCCCTCGTTATGAATACGAATATACCGAAGGAAGATGACGATTTCATATTCATTTCGAAGACTTTATAGACTTTAAACGATCGATCACACTTCCTAGAAGTCAATCTATCGAACCTTAAGAATAGACCGAGTTCAATCGAATGGAAGCACTACCGAAGTGGGCTGATGGTAGAAGAAGAAGTAAACACCTAATATCTGGGATCGCTAAGTGTCACGGTGATCGTGAGGTTGGGGGAGAAGCTTGGACGTTTCATTCATGGATTATACATATACGAAGAAGAAGAAGAAGAAGAAGAATTATCATTGAATCGTCGAATGTCTTTTGAACTCCCAAACGGCGAGGCGTCTATCACTTGGTATCTATTAGAAATTTTCTCTTCGTGTGATCCCGTTCAGAACGAAAGAGTACAGATAAGTCACGGGTTCGCCCGCCTAAAAGAAGAATCACCTCCGCTCTTTCCATTAGACGATTAGGACATCACGAAGGCCATTAACGACCTGAAGACACATTCTAAGAATATCTTCTATACCGATGTTCCGACCGGCGCCACCCAGAAAGAGAAAAACCGAGATAGGTACCAGGGAACAGCGGAGACAAAGCGATATACTTATACCAATGACAAAACGCGAGGGATGGAAGAAGAAACAAAGAGAGAAAAAAATTATTCAATTCGCAAAAATTTATAACCTGCAATGGGTTCTTCAAGTGCGGGTAACGCCGTGTTGGAAGGAACTTGATAGTGAGTCGGTTTTTGCTTGAGGATTTGCAGATTGCACACCTGTGCAACGCGGTGGCCAAGCTCAGAAAAGACCCCACCTGTTGACCAACCGGTCCCCATTGACTTTATTTTTATTCTTCGTCTCTCCTTCGAGCGCCCTAGCTTTGCCACAAGCATCTCTCACGTAAGATATGCTCGAGGCAACAGGTAAGGAAGAAGGAGAGCCCACATTGACGTGGTGTAGTAACCGCGTGTGTCTGTTATAATCTGGAGATTAGTATTTGTGCCCGGCAGCACGGTACCACCGTCATGTGTGCTAAATATAGCGTAGCAACCTTCACGGTTAAGAGTCCAACGGTCATTTATTTCGAATCGACTGATAAATGGCAAAGCGTTCTTATACTATACTCTCAACGATTGAACTCCGCGGGATGGACCGATGGACCGCGATATATTAACGGGCCTGTGAGATGAACCGTGCATAAAAAAAACGCGGGGGACGATTCTAACGCGAGAAATTCTAACCTGAGACGGAAAAATCCATACCAAGGTAGATAACGAGATACAGTGGTGATCTGTTGTCGTATAAAAGTAGAACCCGTCGCAGGTTCATCACGTATGCATCGATAATGGCAGAGGCAGACCTCCCCGTGTGCCTGATTTGCCCCAGGCCATAAGTGTGGGGAACGGCCGGGTTCGTATACGTATAGGGTATATAAAAGACGGCAGCTATCCTGTGATCTTATGATATAACCTAAAGGCAAACAGGCTGCTTTCATCGCACCGCTCGATAGGTGGATAACTGCGTGAAATTATAAGGAGGTAGTGGTAGATGAGATCCTGTTCGGTTAGGTGCTTGGTCTGGCCCTTTTGCACGCCGTTACTTTTTCTTTCGTTTTTTCTATTTTTTTTTCTTTTTGATGTTGTTTTTTTCGAATCACATAAAAAGCACGAAACATAAGATCGCGCGGATTTTCCTTCCTTTAGTTTATCCATTGTTACTTACTTAATCCGCAGAATCAACGTCATTTTATCATTCGATCGATTTCGCATACATCAGGTTCAACACTGAGAAACTTTGAGATTTTCTATATTTTCTTCTGATATATTTTGCGAGGCGTTGATCCCGTCTTCGGTTCAATCCAAGTGACGTTCCATCGATTAAAAATCGAGCAATCGTTACAAATGCGGTCCATCTGACGCTTAACGATCGCGACCACTCGGGGCAAATTATCGCCGCGAGCCAATTACGACAAACCGGCCAGGTCGTGATAGCTGGTGCAAAAATTCTGAGAATTGCCCCAGCTAAAAATAAAATCCCACCCGGGAGCAGCGATTATACCCCGAAAAAAGGAACGAGCCAAGGCGACGGGGGAGCGTCGCGGGGTCCGGTTAATGAAGTTGTCGGTTGAGAACGTTTACAGTTGGGGGTGGGGCTCTGATGGGGGGGAAAAGAGGGAAGAGGAAGGAGGGACCACCTGCGTGTGGTCCATTCACAGCATCCAGGACTGGTTAAGAGTTGCTTTACATCTCCTACATCTTGTCCCCTTTCGTACCCCACCATGGATCCTGATCTCGCGATGGACAGCGACTTCTTGCCAGAGGCATAACCTCGAGTTGTCTTTAGGCCATGAGAAATGATACGTGCCTATTCACTACTATCGAGATATTATGTCGTTCGGGTGTTTAATCTTCGGACTTAGAGCCTATAAGCTTGTTACAAAACTTGAGTCGATGGTCCGTTGCATCAGAGAGCCGAATCCTCCTGCATTAGGCAAGTTCTGTAAAGGAGAGTTCATTCTTTGAGAAAGGGAAAAGGACGCCGAGGCAGAAGTTCTCGGAATCTTGAATGGACAGTGCGAGGGAACCGGGGAGCGACCCTGGGCTCACGAAACCTGCAGCGTAGAACGAAAGAGAGATTCATTGATAAAAGACTGGGCGAGGCGGTAAATCTTCACTTAACGAGGAACACCGATACGTGAGAAATACTACGGTCCCAACAGCCATCTTTGTTTCATCGATGCTAACTACCCGACGTGCCACGTGCACGTGCAGAGAAAGTCTAATCTTCGACTAACAAGAGCGAGAGTTGAATAAAGGATATTCTCCCACTTCGATAACCGAGGATCTTTTAGGAGGTGAAAAGTCCATTTTTATAGAGGAAAACGGCCAATTCATCCCTGCGCGAACTTAACAAGGTTCTCCGAGCTCCACCCAACCAGCCTTCGCTCAGTTGTTTGAGATCTCAGCATCTCAGCTAACTTCTCTCTGAGCTCGGCGGCCGCACTTTCATCTCAACGCCGGTCCAATTATCTTGCGTGCTCCGCTGACCATCCCACAAGATCACCAACCATCAGCTCGCACAGCTCGACCGCGCAGCACCACTATAAGTGCATCTTGTACGCACACGTATAGTCGCCGGTAGAATTTCAGTTCGACAGTAATTCTTTGAGTTATACCACAGCTACAAAGCTTGACGCAATCGTTTGGGCGTTATTTATGCATTTAAGCCGTCACGGAGAGGTTGAAGTTCAGAAATGTCCAGCCAACGTCTTTAGCTTCTTTTCTCTCAACGGGTAGGAACAAGGCGAAAACAGTTAACGCCGAATGAAAGACTTAGCAATTTCCTTGTAAACTTGAAACGGACTTTTAGCTTCGAGAGCCAGATGCCGCAGGCGAACCTTTCTTCAGTAAGGATGCACTTCGCTTAACTGCTACTCGGGTGAACTTTCTTTTTGCAACCAGTTTCGATTTTTGCAACGACACACTGCTGCACGGGCATGGCACCTAACGTCACGTATTTTTATTCCTTCAATCGCAAAAAAACAAGCCGCTTTTACCCGATTGGGTAGATTCTCTACCACCTGCGTACTCCCATACGCGAACAGATTTATCACAGTCGAGGTCGGTCTGCAGCGTTAATTGACAAACGTTTCCAAGATCTTATGACTATTTATACCCTCACCCCTTTCGGCCTACTAAACAAATCTGTTATACTTACTCATCACAATCTATTCATTTCCATTAGTACCTTTCATCATCTCGTACAAACAACCCTTTCCAAACCTCCCACATGATTCCACCACTTAAAATCAACAATAGGTTTAGAATGGGATGTTTTGCACCACTGGACCGAAACCCACGTGTATTCCGAGGAAGTTTTTGGAAAGTTTCTAATAGAAAAATCTGTTTCTTTTGGTTCCAGATGCATCATCAGCAAAGGCGATCATCCTCTTCTTGCACCACTCGTGGATCAAGCTACACGAGGTCCCTGCCCGCGAGGACGTTGGCGATAGCAGTAGCCGTGTTTCTTTTGTCCTCGAGTCTGGGTCTTGCCGACGCCGGAGTCCTCATGGGACACCCGTTAGGCAAAAGGTCATTCCTGGACATTCACTGCAAGGGAGTCTACGACAGAAGCCTCTTCGCGCGCCTTGACCGCATCTGCGAGGACTGCTACAATCTGTTCCGAGAGCCCCAGCTGCATTCGCTCTGCAGGTATAACTTCGCTTCTTTCGCATATTACAGCTAGTTTCGCATATCGCAAGGCGCGGATAATTAGTATTCGAAACATTCTATCGTAACACGTGTCTTTCTTCGACGGAACCGTTACGATACATGCATGAGGAGCTGACCAACTCACAGCGGGATGAATCATTGATAGCTGAGGGAATGAGCGGGGGAGGGGAGGGTTAAAAATCTTTGAATTTGCACGTGAAAGCGATCTCATACAGCGTTGTTACGCAGCTGGCTCGTGGAATGGTCGATAGTATTGAGAGAGGGCGTTGAACAGTCCGCGATCGTAATTTGTTGCAAAAGCAACGTCGGCACGCGTATCGAAACGAATGAGATTTCTCTTCTATTTATAACTTACGAACGAATGCCAACATCCTATACCGCAGTGCCCGTGTGTACACACCATTACTCACTCGTTTCATGTTTATTGCACGACATGAACTGTGCAGCAGCAGCAGCAGCAGCAGCGGCGGCGAGTATAACGTGCAGCGATAGACTCCGCGGCACTATCGCCGCACAAGTGGTCGATCTAATGTAAGAAAGTATGGGATTCCGTAACTTATACGCGTGTAGGTGTGTATACAAGACATTTGTACCTGCGTCGATGACTACTAGGTCGTGTCCCACGGTAGATCATGCTTTTTATTTCGAATACCGATTCGCGGTAGGTCGCTAAATATAGAATTCATCACTGACACTGAACTCATTGATTGATTATGTCAAGATTTTTGTGTAAAATTATGGCATCTCTTGCTTATACACGACCTGGGTCATGCGTAGGTACCGTCAAACGTCCCGGTTCGATCCAGTAACGACTGGAACCTTTTATTGTTACGTGAATTAGAGTATAACCGCAGACTACTACGCGGTGTTACCTACAATCATGATGTGTAGAACACATATGTGCGTATGCACGGCTTACAAACTCAAGACTCACACGAGACGCAATCTTGACATTCAAATCTTCACAGTCAACACCATTTCGCGAAGTCTCAGTGTCTCTTTTGCTATGGAGATGTAAAATAGCGGAAAGGATCAGTAGACGGAATGGCGGAATATACTACGAGCTGAATAAGACCCATATTGTAAAAGATCTGCTTTTGAAGCCGCCGTCATTCCGTTTCTGCGGTAATTTTACGGGATGAAAGGGGGTAGGGCTGCGACCGCACACGGAGAGCTTGGTTACATTATGGTTAATAACGTAGTTAGTTCGCGGAGGGGTTATGCAACGGTTGGGCATTGATTACGGTAACGATATTAGTATAGAAAGCTTGTACAGGCTTAGGATTTGTTATAGGTCGAGCTGAACACGAACAAGATTTGTAATATGTGTCGGCGATCTATAGGCTCTGCTGCAGCTGCTATACCTATAATAGCAGTGCCCACGAAGGGAGGAATGATCATTGAGAGAAAGAATAGTGCGAAAAAAGATGTTATTCGTTATTTTAATTACTCTAGGTATATATATATACCCCCAGGGTATAGTATATCGGCTATTTTAAGAATGTCACTGGATTTTATAACAGCAAAAACATTTTCTTAACCGTTTACAGCAAGAACTGTTTCACGTCCGACTACTTCAAGGGATGCCTGGACGTACTACTTCTTCAAGACGAGATGGAAGAAATCCAAACTTGGATCAAACAACTCCATGGCGCTGACCCCGGGGTTTAGGTAGCTTTTTATTTTGAGTTTATGATTTATCTATACTTCCTTTTTTCTTTTATAATTTATTTTCACATTTTTTGTTTCTCTATTGTTTCACTCTACAATTAACCCAATTAGTTCTTTACTATTCCTTATTCAATCAATATATTATCCTAATCGAGCAACTATAATATATATATACCTGCCTATATACTTCGCTGCATTTATTTTCGCTAAAATTTGTACATTCGTTAACTCGCCAAAAGTTGCTATACACAACACACCACATCGCGGCCTTTCAAAAGAAAATGATTAGGTAATTTGGTACTAAAAATCATGAAACTTCAATGACTATATAGGAATAGAATCTGAGCCTATTTACTGCTCATTTCTATTTTTTTTTCTTCTGAGCATCAAATAGGCTGAATGAGATATTTTTGCAAATTTTTTCTCTACCTTTCCCATTGATTTTATGGTCTTCGAATTTTTGATGGCACACCGTGTCTGTTTTTTTTTTACCTCTATGGTTGTTCTTCTTTTTTGATTCAAATCTTTTCTATCCTTATGGGGATATAATTTTTGCAACGACAGATCGCCACGTTTTTCGCACCGTTTTTACAGGATATTTTTGCACCGAACTTTTTCCCTCGTATTTTTCACCGACAGCGGCTGTTTTTGAAGACACTGTTCTACTAACACCGATTTTTTTTTTTTAACGAAACAAAAAGAAAGAAGGACTGAATTTCGATTTCATTGATTTTTGAAAAGAAAAAAAAAAGAAAAGAAAGGAAGATCTAAAAAACAACATCTCCTGACTCGTTTATCTCGAACAAATTCATATATCGTTTCCGTTCTGTTTCTTCAGACAAGACTGCTTCAGCACAGATTACTTCGCGAGCTGCATCCAGGCGCTGCTGCTTGAAGACGAAAAAGAGAAGTACCAGGAGATGGTCGAGTACCTGGGCCGCAAGAAGTAAGGTCAAAGGCAATGGAAGCTGCGCGTACGTAGAGGGAGGCAACGCGTCGCCATATATCTAACATCATAATATTTATAAAAGCGGCGTGAACGCGGCCTAATCCGTGAGTGCTACCGCGACGTACCTACCTACTTACACACCGAAATTTTATCAGACACTATACAACATGAATATACATAATATACTATCTTCTGAACATCTTGCTTATTGTTAGCCGAATATAACAAATATATACATATACATATATATTTATCGAATTTTTTTTCATTGTTTTTTTTTCTCTCTCTCTTTTTTATTTATTCGATTTTGATTTTTTATTCTTCACTCTTCGTTTTCCAAACAATCTAATCAACAGTTTTATTTATATACCTTTACCAACGTCGATGTATTTATTTTATAATCCCTTTCTACGAACGTCCGCACAAATCCGTACTAAAATCAAAGTAACGATGTATAAATATATGGTTAAACGGTTTTTCCATAATAAAAGTTTAACATGAATCATAATTGAAACTGCAACGATAAAAAAAATAGAAAATAGATGCAGAAACTTCAAAGCTTACTGACTGTCGTTAACAATGATAGCATATATATTATCAACGGAGGGATACTTTTTTTTTTTTATTTTCACACGGCACGAATAATAATTAATGATAATCAGGATAGAAAATAAGGCAGTTTGTTTTTTTTTTTTTTTTTTCTATCCATTCTTTAAACCCCTACAGCTAAGAGATATCGGCAGCTTTGATTTGTTTCGAACCGCAGAATCTTGTACGTCGTAAATTTAATGGAAAAAAAAAAAGTAGCAAAACAGTAATCGAAAGGTAATTTAAACGTGTCAAATAATCATGCTGTGGTGTTAGCGAACGTCATTATATTATTCGATCAAGTTGGTAGTAACACAAATTCAAACGACAAGAAAAAAAATTAAAAAAAAAACAGAAAAAAAGCAACTGAAACACACACACGCACAAAAAATAAATAAATAAATAAAAAAAACTACAACAACAGGAATAACAACTGAATTACTAAAAACGGAAATGAAACTAATGGAACGGTACGAGATCCATAGGTCTCACACAAATTCTAGTCCACAGATATCTAAACGATATATAGAATATTAATTATTATTATTATTATTATTATTATTATTATTATTATTATTATTATTATTACTATTATTACTATTATTACTATTATTACTATCATGATTATGATTATCGTTAATATTTTACTGGATATTAATACATTATATTATAAAAACCATATATATTATACATATATAGTTATATACATGAAACGCGCACACGCGGTTATCGAATTCGATAGCTGTGTGTGAAATAGTAAAGGGAAGAAAAAAAGAAAAGATCAGTTGGCATATTTTGTGGATATAAAATAACCCGGTGAAACACGAAAAATGACATAAAAATTATTTAAAAAAAAAATTAAAAAACACAAAAAACACAAAAAAAAAACAAAGAAAAATTTAAGATAACGAAAGGTTTACCTCTCCGGAATATATTTACCTTAGTATGTAGCTGCATCACGAATTAAATTAATTATATTATTATAATTTTATATTATTTAGGTATATATCATTGTGTAATATTTATTTATTTTTTTCACTTTTAGTTAAGAAAAAATTACTGATTAAAGTATTACGTATATATGCATATATATACAATACATATTATTTATGTGTGTGTGTCTGTGTATATATTTATGTTATAAAACGATATTATGCGATGAAAAAAAGGAACAAAACTAAACAAAAAAAATCTATTCTTCTATTAAGTAAATAATTACTGTGAAATTTTTTCAACGCGAATTATTCAAAATTGATATTCATCGGAAGAAAAAGAAAAAAAAATATATGACAAAAAAGAAAGAAAAGAATTTATATATATAATTCGCCTACAGCGAAAATAATTGTCTTCCACAAAAGAAAAGAAAAGGAAAATAAAAAAAATCTGATTATTTTACGACTGGATTCAGATTTTTGGTGGTGAGTATTTTATTTATTTTTCATTCTATATGTGTCTACACTAGCGAAGTCATATCCTGCTGATAATTGACAATTAAAAAACTATCCTGACAATTCGGGAATTCTATAATTTGACACGAAATACTGAAACAAAATCAGATGATCCACTCGTCAAACGACAGAGTCGAAAAATCCTAAGCCCGTAATATTCGTAATAGAAAACATTCACAGAAGAAGAGATCTGAATCATTCCAACGTCAGTATTGAGAACCCGTATGCTTATTAGTTGCAGCTGAAATATATCTTCTTGGACAGAATTTCGAAGATAAATATTTTCGAAATTTTCTACACAGAGAATAAAATGACGCGTCAAAAAAAAAAAAAAAAAAACTTCATGCAGATCTTGAGTCAGTTGACGAAATTTGATTTGAAACATTCATTTTCTTAGAGAAAACAAGTAGATAGAGAAAAAAAAAAATTGGTCAAATATATTTTTCAAGTAATATGATCGAAAAAAAAAAATAATAGAAAACAAAACATCATTTTTATAAATAATATACAAAATATAAATGTGCTAGTAGATAACTACCTACTATAACATTGCCTATCAGTGTTTATACAAATACCAAACGATGATTGATATCTTTCCATATTAATTGTTGTTATAAAAAAAAAAAGATCAGAAAAAACACTAAAAATCTTGTATCGTTCAAAATACATGACTGAATAAAAAAATTTTAAAAATTAGAACAATTGTAAAACAAAATGATCAGACAGCTAATACTATAGGTATACATATATATGATTGCCGATTGAAAATGCAAGTGTATTATTTTTTATTTATAAATATAATATAATTTACTTATTAAGCATCATACGCTGATTGTTTCTTATATATAGCTCGTGAATTAGTATGCAGTAAACTACTATTATATTAATTAGTAGCTCTTATTTATTTATAAGACAAGCAATTTGTTATTCGTTTTGTTGTCTTTCTCAACGATTAATTTATACTTCATTGATAACGATTATTATTTCGTAGATATTATTGTATTGAATAAAACGACGGAGAAGCAAAATTACTATTCGATAAAGTAAAGTAAAATTATAATATATATCTCACGCATCATATATTATATATTATATATTAATGATCGATATATACATATATATATACACTTGTTTAAATGAATAAACGGGTGAATCAAGTGAAATAAAAAAATAAAATAAAGACTCGTTTTACTTATTCCTATTCCCTAAGCTTGGCCAACCTATTTCATGAATTTTATTTATTACCCTCCAATCTATCGGTATTTAACTTTTGAATTAAAGTTCATTTGCTATCTCTTATCGTTCTGAGATTGAATCCATTTCTTCATCGCGACTCTGACCTAGGCAGTAATACGTCTTCCACCCATATATTCTAATATATATTCACAAATCTGACAAATGTAGATGTAGATGCTTCATGCAACGGGATATGTATAACTAATTAGGTGATTATAACGGGTTGAAAGGGTAAATTGAATTAATAACTAGAAGCGATACTACGTTGGATAGATTTCAATAACAACGTACGAGGGGGTCCCGATATGATATCATTTCTCAGAACTTGGATATACATTTAAAGATCATTGATCGTAGAAGAGTTGATATTCAGACTAGAGAAGAAAAAATTTGTCATTTCATCAGATAAAATCTGTTAATGTTATATTCTGACTATAGTTTAAATCAATATGTGTATCATGTATGGTATTCACGCAATGCTAGCTGATAATGCGTAACAAACAACTGCAACGATGGAAATTTTAACGAAGCAAAAGGAAAACTGTTGACCTCACCAGCCACCTTGGACTCAAAACAACAATAATCGTCATTCCGCAATTAGTGCAGTACGATCTCATTATATTATATTAATAAAGCGAAGACGTCGTGTCATTATCGTATTCCGGCTGTTCAACACCCATATAGACATATTTTTTGAAGGCCTCATTTAATAAATAATTAGTATATGTCTCTATCTCGCTTTGGCCCGCCATGTCGTAATGTAAACATTGAAAATTGTAATTAATTTATAATTGGACCATCGAACGCGCGGATTTAGTCGTAAAAAGTTATTTTTACTCTTCTCAGATGTTGTGTATACATCGAAATAGTATTCTAGTAGTGATAATCCTGAAACCCACCTGTCGAGTAACCTAGAAACTAGCACGCGTGATCGAGTATTTACTACAGGTAGACAAGTTTCGGTACCCAACGTCAAATAAAATTACGTATATTTAGGGAAGAAAACGTCTTACCTTTGAAATTATTGTACTGGATGATGTCCTGATACCTGCGGCGCGGGTGGAACACTTTTCACGTTAAATCACTGACGGTAGATATATTTATTTAGGTAAATAACAGAGAGCTGCCAGACGGCGTTTAACCTAACGCAATAAAGGGGTAGGACGTGAGGGACACGATGTGCGACTGCGCATGCGTCGAGACTACAGCTGACTTTTGATTATGCGAGAATACGAATCTGAACCGTTATAATCATAAGATATTGCGCATTCTTCAATCCACGGGTATTCTTACATTGATAAGATCCGAAACAATAAATCAGTCAGCTTCGGCCTAGCTACGTATCCCATAAATACTGCTATCGTTCTATCGATATCTCACGCTGCATTATAACATCGTTGTATTTTATCACCCCTAACCGCGACAATCGCTATGCACCGTAGCACGTCGATGTAAAACTGGTGGCTGCAATCGAGGCGTCAAAAATACAGCCCATTGTCTATTCATTTATTTGGCGTATACTGTTGTATAAGATCTTTGCCACATTTTCATTATTCAAATAGGTATTAAATTGCAGAAGTAAAAGTAATCATTATTTTATTGTTAGTCAGGATCAAAAATACATTATACATATCTTCTTTATAGTCTTTATTCACAAACTCAAAGATTTTGCTCTATAATGTAGTCGACGAACTAGTCAGATTACTTTTAAAACCTTGTTAAGTGGTTAAAATCTATTTATGATTACCGAATTTTATTGAAAAACGATTAAGAAAATCGAATCGAATCGAAAAATTAAGTACAGAGTAAGAACATAAAGAGGTTCATCAGTTTCCTTATCAGTAATATTAATATTATTAGTTGTCATACAATTATATTATTTATTTGTCTTGAAATCTCAAAATAATGAATCATATATAGCATAAACTAATTACTATAACATTATGCAAATATATTTATGACACTGTTTATGCAAATGAAAGTAATTGATTGTTTGGTATATTAGTATTAGCACTAAGTTATTACGAATGATAAAAGATTATTTCTCATAGAGAATATAATAGATTATTTTCTTCACATAAATTGTACCTATATTTATTAGATTTATATTATCATACTTCGGTGCTTAAGGTGCCTTTATATGTAATAGAAGAACAAAAATTGGTAGAAAGTCTATTGTGTATAATATTATGTATTAAGCCTTTGTAAAAATAATGCTCGAACAATATTTGATTGCAATTTTATAATAAAACATCTACTTGTATAAGTAAAATTTTTTATTATTTGTACTGTTTTACCATTATAGTTTATTTTTTCTTTATAACATTAAAAATAAATTATCCCTACGTAATAATTTTAACTTTGGGTAACTTTAGAAAGCAATAATCCTATCATTATTATTTATTACTAATTATTCTATAGAACAAATTTTACGAAGGCATGTATTTTTAGTTTAGGTGTTCTTACGGTGATTTTTACTCGGCAAACACTGATAACCGTCTGTTTATTAAAACGTACAAAAATATATAGCGCCAAGTTATTTTACTATCAAGTTTGAATCAAAAAATAAAGATAAAATTCATCAGAATGTATAAAAAGTTTTGCTTCATACTTAATAAATAGGTCTTATCTCATTATGCATAGAGTATAGCCAACAACGTGCGTTGTAATCGTTAGGGATTCTAAATTTTCCACTCGCTGTTTAATAAAATATTCCGTCATCTAGATATCAAATTTAATTCTCATCATATATATCGTACTTATTAAATACTTTTCACATTTCGCTATTCACGAGACGAAAGACCACATGAGGTGTTTGTAATGGGATACTAATGTTTTAAAACTATTGAGAATGATTCTTAATCTTAATTTTTGGCCCTTAAAAATAATTCATGCAGATTCCTCGAGTGATTTTCTTTCATTATTTTGTTTCATGTTTCAAATCAGTTTTATTAATTATTGACTATCGAAATACGTATGTCTTGTATTTACGTTAACTGACCCAACTCAAATTTGTAACGTGACTAAAATGAGAAAAAATATTTGAATAAAATCATTCAATCTTCATTGATTATTACAATTATACGCAAAATCATCACTCAAAAGACAGTTGCCATTACATGACTTTTAACTTACATGTATATATAACTATTTATGATATACATGTAACACGCGAAATGTTTCTATGATTATGTTAACTAAAAGCAAACTTTACATAAGTGTTCAATATCTTGACTTGAACACGTTCAACTCCTTCTTAATATAAAACAGAAAAGCCAAGAAATATTATGCCACACCAGGTTTTATGAAAATAAAGCACGCATTATTCAGACAACATTGGTATACTAATATTAATTCTAGCAAGCACTACTTATGACTAGGATCTTAAATGATTAAATAATAATATCCCACCTCAAACATAGGCATGCGTAATCCAATTTAAAAATGAGATTGAGATGTTAAAAAGAATTATTCGTATCGTATCTTTGAGATCTATGGATAATAACTTGACCTTTGTCAGAATTTTCCTTTTTCGTCAATGAGTAATGAAAAATAAAAAAGTCATTTATTTCATATTTCATATATGTTTCATAGGCGCTATTAGCAATCATTCTCCAATTTCTGAACAAAGCAACAAATTTCGGGATAGAAAATTCGAACAAATACTGACAATGACGTAAGAATACCCAAAAGCAATTTTGAACGCAAAGTATTCGAAAATTGGACTGCACATCAGAATATCTTGTGACTACAATTTTTTTGTTTTTTTTTTATCATCCTCAAATGTATTTGCAATCATATTTTAAAAAAAAAGTAAGATTTCGTTTAATATTTTCGACTTTTATACGGCATTAAAAAGTACATGCACATAATTAATTTTTGTTACGGATTGTACTCAGAAATTCGTGATAGATGCCACCACAATTATTGAATCGCTGTGAAAAACGTAGCTACTGTACCAGTCCTGAGTTCTGATAGTCTAGAATGTAGATAATGAACGAACACGTTTACAAAACATTAACAAAAATGAATGTCACGATCAGGTAAAATAATTAAACTAATTCATACAGGCAGCATGTATTGTAACTGTGTAACAGCAGTTACCACCAGGTTTCTGAAGTAATTACGTTTCTAAATATATAACTATACCTATATTATATAAATTCAATGTGGCTGCCAAATAATACAATAATTACAATTTAATATAAAATTAACAATTACCTAATTCAGAAGCTCCAAGTTTCAATGGTTTATTGATCATTTAATTATTATATTTGTTCTCATTGTCTGCACTGATCTATTTTTAGCGAAAACATGCTCCTTATAATGCATTTTTTTTCACTTGGCACCACGTTGTATTTAGATATACTGCAGTACCACTTTACACCCTTAAAAATACCATCCACACCTGGCAATGCCCACGCACAGACCAGGTCGCATGCCAACAGCGTAATTATATGGTGAAAAATATATAATTACGGCTGTTTATTCATATATTACAACAGCACGTGAGCAATGCAATAAAAATACACGTTATTTATATCTCAAAAATGATTATGCAGGTATACCATGCACCCTAAACCTGTAGAGGCTGGTGTAATGGATCTGTCCATGATTGCTGTGAATTCTCAATTCCACAATTTCGTATGACTTGTTTAATGTATTCTGTTGAAAATAAATTCATGTTACTAACTGCTTTTACACATTTTTCTTTTTAGTTCCAACTCTTTATGATCTTTACGACTCTTGATCCTAAGATATGATTTTTTGTCAGTTTATTCAGAAGGAACATCATCTGCTTACCTGAACTGGAAAATACTGTAAGCTTTCATCGGAGTCCTTGAACTCATATTCGCCAAATTGTACCGGATCCTTATCGTTTTCATCATTATATCCCTAAACACAAATACACGAGTGATGAGTATGATCAAATTGAATTGAAACAAAGATTAATAAGCTTGATCTCTGAAAAGCAGAAGAAGCATCGATCAGAAACTGCGCAGCCTTGCGATGGTTTATCAAATTCAGAACTCACCCAAACGTTAAACTTTCTAGGCGCACTTCGCATATCACTATTTGGTAAGATGGCTCTTGGTGCATGTTCTATGGTGAAACCTGTTATATTAATGAAAGTCCGTAATTTGATGAGCAAGTATCCAGGGAAGTCTTGAAACACCCAACATTTTCCCGGTTGTATTGGGTCTCCTTGGATAACAGTTTGTGGGTGGGAATTTTGGTAGAATAAAGTATACCCATAAATGGTATAAGCCCTTGTATCCAAATTGTATTTCTGTGTGCATCGTGTGCTGAGAATTTGCCCTCCTGAAGCATAAATAGTCCATAATATTCTTTAGCAAATCTTTGGAGAAGAGAAATCTGAACCTATTTATAAATGAGGATTAAGCAATATAGTAAATATTACTCACCAGCTGATTCGAGGGCATAATCTACTCTTCCAGTTTTGTCAGCATCATAAATTTTCAAAGCATTTGTCACGATTCTACGAACATCTCTTTCCGTCAATCCATTACTTCCGTTACTACCGTCACTGCCACCACTGCCATCATCACTGCTCAGCTTATACATGTTTATTTCACTAGTAATGTCAGACATCACTTTATCAGCTAAGTCTTTAACTACAGAAAAAGAGAAAAAAAGAAAAAAACATAGTAGTGAAGAAATACAATCGCGAAAGGAGGAACAGAATAGGCTTCAGAAAAATAATCAGATTGATAGATAAGAAAACAATTGAAATATATAAATATAATTCTCTCAGGCTATTCAAGCACTTGCTAATAATTCTGCCAGTTGCTATTCATCAGTATTATCATTCAGAACTTGTAATTAGTTGCTCACCATCCTGTACATTCACTTCCAGAGTAGAATTGATGCTAGCTATTCTTTCTTCTAGATCATTTTTGGCAATGAATAAATTTTTAATGGTTTTGGCAAGATCTCCCTTAGATAGTGTTTTCATTCCGTCCTCATTCTCATTACCGAAATATCCGGCTAAAATATTGTTAACGTGTTTCTCAACTTCAACAATAGACACTGCAGCTGTTTTCTCACAACAAGACTTAAGCTCTGATTGCAGTTCACGTAACGATTGCAGTTCGATTTTAATGGCATTAATATCATCAGTGTTGGATGCTAATAGCAGTTTTTCTTTCTCCTCTACTTTCTTTTCTATCGTGGCTAATTTATCCTTGAAATAAAATGGCATTAGATTACCGAAACTAATGCAATATCAGTCTTAAGCTAGCGCAATCAAATAAAATTTTCAAATTCAAACTGAAATTCAAACTTAGCTAGAACTTACATCATAATATTCTTTCAATTCTGCATTATTCTCAATTTGAGTTATAAGGACATGTTGTTGTTCTTCCTTGATGTTCGACAATGCTTCCTGAAAGCAGTGAACATTCCTCCATGAAAATAATCCACAAAATGAAGTACCGTAATTTTAATTAAACAAAAGGAATTAAGGTCAATTTAACTCACATGTTGGAGCGAATATGCGTTTTCAATATTTCTAACTCTTGCTACTAGTAACGAAATGATGGAGTCTAATTCTTTCTCCTTCTCTTTATCAATTCCTTTGGTGCCTCCTAAGGGCACAGTTATAATTTCCTCTTTCCATCCATAATCTTGCGTTTCACTTAGCTTCATCGAAGCAGCCGTGGATTTCACTGCTGGAATAATTCCTTCTTCTGTAGCTTGAGTGTTCCTGGAGTCTGAATAGAATAAGGATGATAAAACTGTCACAGGATACGTGACCAGTGCCAGTATAGAGTCCGAGTTTGAAAAAACGTAGGACAACAACCCCAAACCTGAAACAAGATATTTGAGAATAATGTTCATCATTTTTAAGTGATTGAATAAATGTGAAGTATTTTGACGTATTGTAGACGTAGGAGGATAATCAGGTTTAATGATTAAAGAAAATTTAGTGATATATTTAATGTATTAAACCGTCGCATCCTTCTTAAGTTACCGTATTGGGATCATCGAGATTACCACATTCTGTAAATGGTGTTTTAATTCATGTAATAAAAATGGTTTTCTTCAATTTTATGGCCAATACGGTAACCGAGAGAAGGATAGACAAAGGAACTCACCATTTAGATGTCATCCATCGATTGTAAATTCATTTCCCACTTTTCATTGTATAGATTCATATTCTAATTTCAAATATTCCAATGTCCTCCAAGTCCGAAACCCTTAGAGATCGTCCGCAATGATATTACCCTTTCTCTATCCTTCTCCCATAAGTGATTAGCGTTAAATAAAAAATAGACATTCTGTTCGCATGCATGATTTCGCTACTTTCTTTCATTTTCATCATACACAGTCAGGCAGTCAAGTATATCAAGATATTTTATGATAATTAAATTCATTGCTAACTGTGCTAAGATGATTTTTTTGCGAAATTCACAAAAAAATTCATCTTTTGCATCCACCTTTAGCAGTATTTGTTCAAAATGTTCGAGAGATGTTTAGGCGGCAATAATTGACGGTTTTCATATGTTGAAAAATGTGACCAAGTCGTGACATACTTAAAATGATGGAAACTTACCACGCCGATGATCAGGCAGAAATTCATTTTTAATTTCAAACCAATTAATAGAGTATTGAAAATACTTTATTGGCTCAAACGTACATATTAATATAGATTCTTATAAAATAGACAATGTAAATACCTGGGATTATCCTAATGTTTTTGAGTACGTCACATAAACGTATACATCCTGAATGAACTTAGTATATTTATTGCATACTGATATTTTATGTATTTTATACCAAAGTACGATGAATTATGACCTTACTACAATCTACTTTTATAATATATAAGGTAAAAAATAACTAACACCGGTGGGTTTTCAGAATAAGTTTGTACCATTGATCAACCATTCTATTATTTAGGAAATTCAGATGAGAAAAACATAACAAGTACGTTTATAAATGCTGCTAAGATTTAAGATAATTGTACAATTGTCGATAAGTATGCACATGTTGCAGAATGTTTTTAATTAAGCTTCGTGATTCGAAAAGCGGTTTTAGAAAAGCAAACAAGAACTGTAAATTTTTGTTAAACTTCATTCTCTTTGCAAGACTGCAAAACAAACTCCGTGTTAGGTAGTTACTAAGTTAGACTCACAGAGATCGAATTGATTTAGTTTATCGCGAATTTTTTTTTCTTTTTCGTTTTTTTTTCTCAGTTGCCTAATATTTATTTTCCATAATTGATCGCGATATTGAAAATTAAATGTTAAAAACGCATACGAATTGGATTAATTGAATACCAGAAAAATACACAAGCACGCAAAAAATAAATAAAATAATGTCAAGATAGTCATGTATTATATTTGTTAATAAATGCACGCGTGTTATTAAAATAATAAAAATTCTATGAATAATAATATTATTGAAGCAAAATGTTAGTGCAAACTCGTACAAACTAAGGAAATATTTTAGTAAGTATAGATTTTTTTTATTCTCAACTTTAAACCTATAAAGTTGTTCTTTTTTTTCCATTATATTAAAATATATTGTTAGTCAAGTTAAACGTAAGTCAACACATAAGAGCAGAACTAAAAAATATAAGAAGAATACCTTCTGTGGAGGATATTTAAACAGTGATAATTTTTTTCGCTTTTTTTCAAACATAGTGAATTTGTTGAAACTGAAACCGAATTTCAAAATCAGAAATATAGTCTATCCACTTGAGTCGGAATAAATTAAAAACGGATCGAAGATATGTTATATTTGTTAAAAATTCAACATAACTCACGTATATTGATATACTATAATTGAAGTATATTTTATAATTGAAAAAACAATAAAATATGAATATATATTATAGATTATGCAATAAACTCGAATTTGATTTTTTGAACATAAATATTTTTCTTTTTTGTATATAATGTAATATACTAAACTTTCTTTATCTCATAGATATATATCAACAAATATATTATTTTATCGATAATTACGGATCGTGCCGATAATTACGTTTCTGCTTAATTGTTAATTTATAAATTCCTTGCTTTTTTTTTTCAATTACTAGTTACCGAATAATTATATTATATTAATTATCAAAATAAAACCAAATACAAGAAAATCTCTAATCTTCCACTATGTAAATATATTACTAACGTTTGATCATTGTAAATGGCTACTAGACATTTGCTGATATTGCTTTTTGATGAATTGACTATCTAATTAGTACGAAGAAATTATCATACAATCTAAAAATTACCAAATCTATTAGATTGCATGCAACTATCAGCTTTGTTAGTGAGTAGAAATAAAATTACAGTGCAACGAAACACCGATACAATTATTCTTAAAGAATTTAAGTATGCCTGGACAGCTAGCCTGTGCAAAAGCAAGTAAGCATTCATTGAAAGGTATGGTTTTTCGAAGAGGTATTTCTAAACAAAGAAAGCTGGTCACCCAAGATTCATTAAAAGGCAAGTTCCCTAACTTGTTTTTCATCTTAACACATAATACCTTGCAAAGAACTGGACACCTTCGAACAATGAGACCCAAGACAGCTAAAAAAAACTCATTACATTTGAACACTGCCTGATAAAATTATTTTGCTAATTGCCATACTTTCAGACAGGCACAGCGTTATATGCTTTATACAATCAAATCCAGGTTATTATAATTTATCAATGGAAAGAAATTACTGAAAAGGGTCACAGTCATATTAACTATCCTGAGATGAATGAGCAAAATGATGAATATTTTGTTAACTCTAATGGTGTCCAGCACTTTTTATACGCTTTGAATCTGAACTGATATAGTGTGAATATGATTGGACAGAAATTATGACCAGGAAATATTCCAACCAATATTAGGCAAGGCAGGCAATGATATGTCTGGAGAAGGTAGGGAAAAGTTCTGTAAACCTTTGACGTATTTCAAAAATGAGTCATAGTCTACAAGTGTCACGTTAGTGATATCATTAAAGTACGAGTAAGTGGTATTGACAATGGTAGACTGAACATCGTATAGGGGGTCCAGATAGGGAAAGGTATATTTGTGCATGATGTAAGCTCCTGAAACATAAAATCGGCAAATACTATATTTAGCTAAAGATCTTTGAATTTTTTACAAACCATTCTCAATTATAACTATTCTATTCCATGATTAGATTTCCTACAAAAGTATTCATAATACGTATTACCAGTATATTTACTGAAAATATTCATGTAAATAAGATTTCGCATAAATTACATTTAAATAACAGACAGTTTTGGGAGATAAGACATTAGTGAGGGATGTATGAAAAAGAAAAGATCGTATAGCCGTTGCGACTTGCTGCCCGGACCATTTCTTTTACACGATTGTAAAGGCCACATGCCTTAGTTATTTTTCTGTAATGAGAATAATAATTAGAAATCACTTACCACCAAGAAGAAGCAGCGGTAATAGTAGGATCCAGAATAGTTTAGTACGACGCTCTGGAATCCCTTCTCTGAGTGGGGCAGCACGACTCAAAAGCCATGTATCCAAGAACAAAATGTTAACGAATAGCGAATACAAGTATTGTATTCCATGGTCAATCGATTGCCATACTTTACTCCATCTGGATTCTGAGATTTTTAATTTGTTATGATCGATTATTTCAATATGTTGCATCCTTATTCATTACATTCTAGTATAACTCAATAGAAAGATAGAGAAACTCTTTCAAGGCAATAAGAATAGATAACAATGTCATCTGAAGTGAAATGGTTTCTCTATGAATAACTGGATATCAGACAACTGTGAGCTAGAGTCACCATTATTTATTAAATTAGAGCAGTTTCGAAAATTTATCGTAAACATACTGGCTAAATTTAAGGAAGTAGTTTTTTATCATGAAACTCACCATCTTGCTGTCTGTAGCTATAATTGGTTGGGTACCATCTTCGATTTTCACCAAGTCCGACGTAATTTTTAACGCTGGTATAACTTGTGGTGATAAGAGTTAAAAGGCTGGTGTAAATTCTCATAAAAATATTCAATTCTTTCTGTTGTCGCTCCCTGTATGAACGTCTATGTCCATCGACCGAAGTTATAGTATCATCTATATCTACATCAGAATCGGCTTGTAAGAGAGGTTCGTATCTGCGGGTCACAGTTGGTGGCTCATAAGGGCTGCTAGAGAAGCTGAAATAAATAACATAATTCAATGGATTATTTTTGGGACAAAAATTCTCAAAACTGTGAATAACTGAATACTCTGAGATGGTGTCTTTTGAGTGATTACTACTTTTGCTTGATAATTTCAAGAAGTGAAGTTAATATATGTGAAGTTTAATCATTCATTTTTGCAAACATACTTGTTTCGCATCGATTGAAAACGTGATGCATCTGCAGAGTTGGAAAATATGAATTCCCTGCGACTGCTATACTGCTCTACATGTGTAGTTTTGTACAGCTTTGACCTGGCTGCAGAATCTGGATGCCGAGAGTGTAGAAACAGATCATCCGTAGGCTTTTCGAGAAAATGAAAGATAAGAAATATTATAATCTGTAATCGACTTATAACGTGTCTATCTTTTTATGAAAACAATACAAATGGAATGCAGAACATTATCATTACTCACCAACAAGTCTTCTCCAACACTTTCTCTGCCGATTTGGCTCATTGATTCTCCCAATAATTGGGATGAAGACTGGCTGAGATTTTGTTGACTGGTTGACGGTATGCTGCCGTGAGTGCTACTTGTATCAGAGTGAATTGAGCGACGGGACATGTTAGGCATAGCCATCACACCTGGAGCTATTTCGTATCGGCACTGAGATTTTTGTGAGTATGTGTAATCGGTTTTTGGAAATACACTGGAATGGAAAGAAAGATTGTCTGGTTGAAAGATTGTCTAGATCAAATCAATCAAGATGTTTTGTTGGCGCGTAGTAAAAGCAGATGTGTATCTAGCTCCTCAAAATTTAAAACCTCCATTAGGAATAGCCGTCTGAAAAAACGTATACCTGCTGCACGTGAGGCAATAAGATGAGGTCATAGTCGAGTTGAATTCAGACATGAATCAGCCTAGTAGTAAAAGTGAGGCAATAATTTGTAACCTTGAGCATACGCATAGGAACATGACCAATATTATGTAAGATTTGAAATTAGCATAATGTAGAAATTACGATTCTGAATGGGCAAACATAGATCAATTATATGCACACCAACGTTATATACACATACCTGATCTGAATGGGACAACACAGTGGCCAAGGTGATGGATATCAAATTGATAATCAAGCGAGACTAAAGAAAGATTTTTTGAGGACCATATGACTCGGTTGAACACAATGTTGTGGAATAACATGCCATGAAAGATTCTACTGGCTTTATAATCGAATGTCAACGACCATTCCTAAGGGACTGTTATGGAAACATCAGCTCAAGGGATTAAGTCTTATATCTGTATGTGTAACAGGTAAGTATTGTCATCAATGTTAAGTAAAGGAATCAACGGAAACACAGTTATCTTTGAAGCATAGGAAGATAGTTAAGTAAATTGTACTGTAAGGAATCATAACTCATTCGACTATGGAGTTAAAACATGTAGAAACCTTGTCTAAACCAGGAGTATCATCAAGGTAGACAAAATTGCTTGTAAGGTTGAAAACCATATAAAACGTTTGAATCAATATATGTCGATTTAAATTTTGTAATACAGAAAAAGAATAGACCTCGTATTACGGAACTGTTCAGACCATTTCAAATGCCAAACTTGATTGATTAACTGTCTGAAGTGATACCTTATCATGGATTGTTGAATTTGTCTAAATCTGAACTATGATTCCATGTGCATAAATTGATATGGTAACAAAGCTGGGACAAACATAGTCCCAAATCGAAATTTTGAATAGTGAGATACTCAGCGTTGTGGCTACTCAGTTTATAATAGATAAAAATAGAATGATGAAAATGTCTGTATGGGCAATAGAAATTTATAATGGTAGAAAAAAAGTGTAAAAAGGTAGCCAATCAACCATGTTTTACTACCTTCTCTATTAACTTTAATTTGAGACTTCCTTTTTTGTCCTACAACTTTAGCGTGGGTGTGTCTTGAATGTATAAACATATGATTTCCTGTACCTACCAAATTAAATGGTACAATGCACATATTTAATCTAACAGGTGGTGCCTGAAGATCGATTATAAATTAGAAACAGGGTATGGCCCCACCCAAATCAATTTACATCAATTAATACTTCTTAATTTTCATTCGCAGATTTCCAAACCAATAATATCTTTGATTTAAAACCCATGTATATTTATAAAAAGGGAATAGTATATATTTTATATGGACGTTCATACTCACTTCCACCAATCCCCTGCTTGTTTGTAAATTTCATAAGCCGAACCAGGTCTGCTTGGAGGATCTTCTCTCTCCTCTCTGTCTTCCTGTTCTCCTTCTTCAGATGAATAATCGCTGGTAAATATTCGCCTAGGCGTTAAACTCTGTCTTTCTCTTTCTACTTTGGAGTTGTTTCTGTTTTCACTTGTTTCGTTTTGTCCATTTGAGAATATCTGCCTCTTGGCTCTTTGACGCTCCGAACGGCGCTCAACTTTCTTAACGTTTGTCGATTTAGTGGTCTGACTCTGGTGATTTTGGCTCTCAACCTCCTCCTTCTGTTCGGATATTGTCTCCATGCTTTTCTCGGCTGATTTACCAATGCTGCCAGGTCTGTATGGAGTTTATTAAAAATGTATTAGCCAGCTGTTTGTAATACTTACACATTTTCAATGAGATTTTTGACGACTAGATAACTGGCTTAAGATTAAAAAAAAAAGGAACCCTCAATTCATGATACAGATAAAAATAAAATATCTCGTTATGTAAATGAATTCATATAAATTAAACTCAGAATTGGAAAATAAATTACTTGGATTTTCTCACCGCAAGTCTTGCTAATTAATTCATCTAAGAATTGTGCCAGTTAATGAAAGCATATGTTGATAACTCAGCATAATAATAACAACTTAAACCAGCCTGATAAGAGTCCTTATCATAATTGTGAGAATAAGAAAATTGCACTTCCTAAACAATACGTGCAGTTTAATGATTCTAGTAACAACACTAAGCCTATATTTATATGCAAGAAAGGGCAGTACTGTTCGATTAAGTTGTCGCAACAACAAACGGCAATAATAAATGGCAATAATAAATGGCAAACAATAAATCTGAACCAAGATAGAGGAAGTATTATTAGAGCTATCGAGGTTAACAGTGTTTAATCTTACACAATTCAAGAACCGCGATCTGAATGAGTGCCAAGATCTTAGTTCGAATAGCTGCTTGCTCAGGTCGTTAGTTTAATCTTAGTTAGTTGCCAATTATTCACAGAGTCAGATATGATAGCGATAACCTTTCCTGATACAGGATTTACATTCCAAATTGCATCTCTATAAGAAGAGAATATAAGAAAATCTTCTTGCAATTACGTATCCAGATAAGTTTCAGATATAGCCCCTAAAATTCGACTGGATCAAGAATCCTTTAGAACCAGATGTAGTAACTCCATTTTAAAACAACTCACAATGATCTAGACCCTGATCTCCGGCTGCTCGTCACTTCTCCTGGAGTATGAGACCTCTCACGGCTACGGCTTCGTAAATCATAATGATGCTCGGGCGATTCGGCATCATTTAAATTACGGGTTAAAACCTGGGGTGTCTGCGATCTCGACCGACTTCTACTACGAAGTTCGTAGTGGTGCTGCTCACCTTCCATTTTTCTTCAATATCAAAATAAAAGGTATTCAAACAAAGGAATCTTCCGACTTTATGATAAAGTTGACGAGGAATCTTTTAATTCATGAGAAGTTTATGTATAATGGAAGAAAGAAATTTAGCAAGGTATTAATTTCAATGTGATATCATTGTTCATTTGATAAATGAATGAACCTAGTCCTTCGCATTGCTTTTACAATATTATTAAGTTTGCTCAAAATGATCTTGGGAATAATGAATGAATTCTCAAAGTCACATCCAGAACCGGCGCCATACACACCCTAACTAAATAAACTTAGGATCTATTTGTATTCTGAAGGAGACTTCTTTCCCTTTAGAGGGTATTTCTTAAGACCGTGCTTCAAATGTGGTAAAAATAACTCCCTCCTCAAAGGGCTCAACCAGTCTCCACATTGACTGTGAATTTTCTTCAGACCTACAATAAAGATGTCCTACCACATGCCAAGAGTGTCTTTAAGGTCCGCTTGTCTTTTACGTAATGAATTCTATTACTGGCTTGACTCAAAATATTCAGTTTCCGCTACTCAGCACTTTCTCAGATATAGAAAATTACATTTCAAATACTTAATTGCGTGATATTATGAATATTACTATCAGCATACAAGTATACAATGTGATCTTCTTACAACATAATAAGAACTATTCTGATACTGCATTACCAATGAAGAATGTTATTATACAAAGTATAATAATCACTGCCAATACAATACGTGATTGTTCAGCTATTATTAGATTGTAATGAGTATTTAAAAAAAGAGGGAAACCAAAGTCTGAAAAAACTATATTACCATGCGAGTTATGATCAAGTGATTAATATTATTCTTTACTAGCAGTAAGCATGAAATAATCTCATTCATATATTCTACCATGCACCGTAAGACTATGAAAAAAATTGAAAACTAAACCAGATGACATTGAGCATTGCATTTTAATCTCATTTATCATCTGTTTATCGATGCAGAGTAATAAAACACGAAAAAGGAAAAAAAGATAAGCCTCAGAACTGGCTACGACCAAGTTTTATACATGTAAAATTAGGAATAATAATATTCATACGATAATGATTGAATCTTAATAAAACTCAATTTATAACTTTTAATTAGATTTCAAAAGCTTGACGTTATTGTATTACCGTATTTTTTTCTGGGAAAATATAATAGCCAAGTTTGGGTAGAAGTTAATCCTAACGGACTCTTCGAGATCTACTAAAATTTTATACGAGTGGATAAAAAAAAAAAAGAAAAGAAAAAATGGATTGAGGAATTTACACACATAATAAGTTGTAAGATAACCATAATAATACGACGCGTAGCAGTGAAAGGTGTGGAACACGATCCTCGAAATATTTTGTATATATTTTCATTCTAACATCATAGTATGTATTGTGAGTGGATTCTAATGAGCGGAAAAATAATACCAATACAAATGAATAACATCTGCCACCCGGCGATACTACGAGTTTCTTTGTAAATCGGCTACAGAACTATCTAAAAATAGAAAACTTACCAAGCTATCCGAAAGTGTGTTGGAGTAAGTCGGGATGTTACGGGCACATAAAACACCTTATTGTTAAGTATATTTAACAGAAAACTGACAGAAATTGTAAATAAATTTTATACATATACTACAGTATGTACAGAAAAACACTAATACATAATACCATCAGTTTCTTTAGTTTATATATACCAAATACTGCTGAGAGCATCAAACAACCGCCACAAACGACACGCGAACGATACGTGCGAGTCACACACACAACTGATGACGTCACCTCGCTAATGCGTAGGAGCGACGAAACGATGATATGAGAAGGGAATAGAAAGTCTCAAACCCAAACTCCCAACATAAGCGACGTTTCAGTAGCCAATGAAAACGATTTGAAATCAAGGCGCTCTTTAGCGCGGGAATATTCATTGGCTTACGAACTGACGCGTGTCCATTTTGACGTCGGTTCATACGGCATAGCCTTAAAGCTTTGGATCCACTTTTATAGCTCTCTCACAAGCGGGCAAATTAGACTTAAAAAACGATGGAATCCAACAACATATTAACGTTAGGTTAAATATCTCGATCCGGGTTTCTTTTTTGGAAAAAAATAGTTGTAAATTAATTGCTTTGTCGTTTAGGCTTAGGTATCATTAGATTAAGTGGAAGGAAAATTTCATTTTACATTTTTATTGTTTAGGAGTACATGAGAATACAGAAAAGACGTCTATTTCTTAGCCTCACGAACGGCCTTGCGGTCAGCTGCCCTTTTCAGCTGTGCTTTTGGCTTCAGGTTGTGCTTCTTAGCGAAACGCTGGTTCCTCAAGAATTTCAAATCCATCTATAAACAGCATAGAAAAATAAATATACTCAATTATTGTGACTCGTATCATTGCGCAATAACAGCCTCAAGGCTCAATGATAAAACCCATACATACTACAGCCTTGAAATGACTGTTCTGCTTTCCATTCTTTTTGCATTTACTGCCAGATTTAATTATATGCATATGAACCATGTAGGATGTAGCATTTCAACAAATAATGGGCTGGTTGATATTACTTTAAATTGTGAGTATCAAATGAGTCATGTGTTTGTGAACAAAAGAGAATGAAGAAATGTAAATTGAATTCTAATATGAAATTCAAACTTATAAACACGATTGAAACATATATGAGTAAGAGAATAATCAGTAACGCTTACACCAAGGGTAGATTCGTGCCTGTACTGCTTTGGCCTTTTGATTCCATTGCGATGAGCTTTTCTGCCTGTAAATAAAGAATTATATTAACACTAGCGTCTGCGTTCGGTAGAAGTGAAACGCAGAGATCTTATGAAGTTTTGCAGGATTGTACAGAAGGAAAATTTTCTGGAAAATTTACACACATTTTGACAAGTGAAATTTAAAAAATCATATTGAAGGATTACGCCAAGATTTGAATAGTTAATTGACGAATTAGAAAAATTGGCATCTGGTGTATTGATGTCAAGATTCGTGAGCGAAAATACGATGTAAATATCTTCTGCTATTTTAAACAATCCGCAAAATTTGGCAATTTATTTACTTACTCTGGTTATGATTTGTGTGATTCTTTGACTTTGCCATTTCTTTTGGATTCTCACGTGTACCTGAAAATAACAAATAAATGATAGAGTTCAATGACGAGAAATTTTTGAGGTTAGCACGAAACTGTGACTTCAAACTTTCGAGAGTTCGGGAATTTACAAAGCTATGGGGAGAGGATTAACGCGGAAGAATTGTTCATAATAATTAAAATATTTTTCGATTCAGACGTTGATCTCATTTTTACGATCGCACGGATTAATAAATCGAAATTTATTATATTGTCAAGTAGCAGATCTCACTCACCGGAAAAGGAAACGAGAAAGAAAGTGTCTGTCTGAGCGCCAAGATGCTTGTAGCGTTTATAACTAGAACTAGTCGAAAACAGCGGGAATGTTTTAAAATGTTTAACAATGTATAAAACGACTTTATAGAATTTTTAGAATGATTCTGAGCATTGAGTATTGAATAAATCATTCAGGCAATGATGCCCTATACCTAACTTATTCGTAAGTCTTGGTCTTTGTTCCAGCGATTAGATCCGCGTCAGTAAACAACTGTTGCATGCTTCATCAAATACAATAATTATCCACTGGATTTTTCTAATGTTCGGCGAATGCATACCTCGTACAGATTTTAATATTCTTTCCAATTGACGATGACAGCGAAACCATTTGGTTATTTATCATACTCGTTAAAAAACTATTATTTCGTGTATAATAATATTTAATAAATCCGGGCGAATCCAATGCGCGCTAACAGAGGGAGCAAGAATTGAAAATACTAGCGTATGTTTACGTTCTTACGACGTGTCGTCTGTAATCTATTTAAATTAATTTCATATTTATTATAAACCCCACGTCTTCATCACGTTTGTATATTATTTGTAGAATTTATCCCTTTGAATAAAGCATTGTGAAACGCCAAACAAACTTACTATTTGAGATCTAGCATAATATACGCACACACCTGTATAAAACACCTTTGTCCATGTATGTATACAACACCTCCGACAATATTGTTATCTATAAAACTGACGTTCTATTTCATTGTGTGAATGATTACTTCGATGAAATAAAGCCATTTATTACTCAACAAATGATCATACTATTAATTTGATTTAGCAGAAGGCATTTGGTTATCATTCGGTCATTCTAACCTAACCTCGAACGTGTCAACCTACGTTGTATTATAATTAACATTTTTTATTTTTTCTTTATATTCATGTCATTTATGCCCATTACAGGTTTAAAAATTCCTTTTTCATCACATTAGATCAAACTGATTACTTTTATTTTCTCCCACTCCTCAGACACGAAACACCTAATATGAAAAAAATTAAATTCCAGGAGCTCTCCTTCGAAAATGCCTTTCACAGCAGATGCAGCTGCGCATCAAATACAGGTGACAATTGATACCAGATTTTAATTTTCAATGTACTTTTCCTCACTGTTTGGACTTGAATACATATTTTGGATGCCTGAATGGTGCCTCAACTTTTCAGGAGCGTCTGAAAAACATATACAACTTGGTATACGAGATAGAAGAGGAACGCAATCGATCCGAACATAATTTAAACAACATAACAAAGGCCCATGACAAAATAACTCCTGATGACAAAGTGTCACCTTATTATCAACAAAAACTCAAAAGTTTATATAGCGCTGCGGTTTCTGATGCTCAACAAGAAGAGGAACTAATCCGCAAAGCGTTATCTAAAATCAATGAGATTAGAGCAATTAGAAATGAACGTAGAATTCAGGTAGAGATCTAGCACCAAAGATTATTCTATGAGAAGAAACCATTATATTCTCAGTTCAATTATAAAGTCGATTTCTTTTTCATTAGGCACGTAATGCGGGAAATAAGGAAACAATTCGAAGAGGTGCTTTAATGAAAATGCTGCTGAGTTCGGCACAAACTTTACCATTATATGTCGGTAAATCTCCTGGAGCCAAGCCTCCGCCTTTGTGTGGTGCGATTCCTGCTGAACTTACGTATATAGCAAAGGTATTAAATTTCGGTAAAAAATGTTGTACTTGAGATGGCTATTGAATTAAAACATTGATAAAATTTTTCAGATGGGAGATATGGTCGCGGCATTAGTGAAGGGATCAGAAGAGGAAGAAAATTGGATACTTGCTGAAGTTGTACAGTTCAATCCTACGACAAATAAATACGAAGTTGATGATATAGACGAGGAGCAAAAGGATAGACATGTTCTTTCCAAGCGACGAGTTGTACCTTTGCCTCTTATGAGAGCGAATCCGGAGACAGATGCACATGCGTTATTCCCAAAAGGATCTATAGGTATGATTGTTGGGGTAGTTTCATTGAGGAATTCGATTTCTGTATTAATCATCTTGTTTTCTTTTAAAGTGATGGCGCTGTATCCCCAGACTACGTGCTTTTATAAGGCTGTTGTTAATCAGCTACCTACAACGGCGACAGAAGAGTACGAGGTTTTGTTTGAAGATGCTACATACGCGGACGGATATTCTCCACCTTTGAATGTGGCACAGCGTTATGTTATCTCGATAAAGGAGAGTAAGAAGAATAAGAGTCAATCTTGAATAAAGAGTGTAAAATGAATTCAAGACGTTTACACAAGTGCTGCATATCTTTTATCGTATTATGAAGATACAGAAAGTTAGCGAGAATATTGACGCAGTTGTAACCACTTCCAGTTATGGACCTACTGCGCTATACAAAATAAGAAATTGCCCTGCAGGAATCAGATATTCATTTATTACTACGATGAAGATTTTTTGCAAGTCGAATTAGTTTACTAAACAGATGTATGTTTAATCCGAATAAGTCTCGTTTAATGTAAATTTATGTATATACCTAATTAATATACGAGAAAATTTTACATGGATTATAAATGTTTAGTAATTATTAATTTGATAAAAATTATCCAAGGCTGTTTTGTGTAAAAGTAGTTGAATAAGTTGGTTAGATAGCTGAATTATGCATAAGGATTCTTTATTTTTTCCACTCAATCTTACATTTATTTTTTAACATTTCTTTTTTGTTCTGTTCTTATCTATTTTTTCTTATTTTTCTTTCCTAGTGAGAAATAAAAATTGTTCATGAAATTGTGTTATGTCGCTGAATCGAAGGTGATGCTGCACCGCACCTGCAAAATACTTAGCGACATGGGAGTAATGTGGGTATAATTAGACTTTCGGTCTCTAACTCTGACACCAATGACTTTTTAGTGCACTTAGCACTACAAAGTATATCAATATCAGTAATAACAAACCGTTGTCATCTTACAAAGTAGAATTCAACACGTTTTTCAAGATTAAATTAAAGAAATCTATCGTTAGAAATATGTTCTGAATAAATCAAAGTTGCAATTATATTAGAATTATCTTAATATTTCATACACGATATTAATGGTTAACGAAACTTTTAAGCAACTTTTATTCATCAGATGCATACAAAATTGATGATTCAACTGATTAACTCGCTATTAATTATAACTACGTGACATAATTCTATTCATTCAGATTGTAGTTCAATGAATTTGTTTCTCTTTTTTTTTTATATCAGGACTCCACTATACAAATCAACATATGGATAGCCTTTTTTATATTATTTATTATTATTATTATTTTTTTATTTCAAAACTTATAATTTTGATAATACTCGCATTCATAACTTGTAAAAAGTGAAAGAAAAAAAGGGTGCAATTGTTGTGCATAAAATAATATCTGCATAAACTGCCCAGACCTTTGTGTACGTTTTCGGGAATTGCGGCAAGAAATACTTAATCTTGGGTAAAATTATTATTATTCTTGCAAATGGTACCAATAATATATCGTAGTACCGCATGCTATTAGATTTGTGTATTCCTACAAGGCGGATCGAGACGATTCACCTGAATCGACAGATGCCATCTTTACGTTAGATAATTGAGAAGAAAAAAAATTGCCTACATGTAATCAAGATCACCTAAATCCCGATAATAATTTCAATGTAACATATTTACGTGAATAATTGATTAATACAACATAATTCTTATCGATCTAGTTCTATTCGCTTTTATCGAGCTCTTTTTTATTTATACACTACCGCGTAATAGTATTACGAACACTTAATTCATATTAGAAAATATAGAAATGCCTATATGGTACAGAATTATTCAATTACATTACTGAACCGATACATTGATAATTCATCTGTAATTATTAGATCTGTTGATAACGGCTAGTCAATAATATCATCTTTTCTGTTATTCTATAGAGGTAATATACCATTCTAAAGAAGATTTGTCAAGTAGATAAAAAAAGTTGAGAATTTTCTTTATATTATCGTAGAAAAATTCGGACCGGAATTAGGAGCTACAAGAAATTTGTGATGAGGGGGCGGAGGTGGTGGTAGAAAACTTATGTTAAATAATAAATTTCTGTAATTATTAGCAAATAAATTGAACTACAATTGCGAATGTTTGCTGATCTGGGTATTAAAGGATCTGTATTATTATTAGTTGTTGTTTTTTGTTTTTTTCTTTTCTTTTTTTTTCCATCTTTTTTTTCTTTTTTTTTTTTGTTGTAATAAAATTACGAAATAGGAATAATTGTGCCCGCTTTGTCCAATCTTTTTTTTTCTTTTGACATGTGGCTTTTTTTCTCTCTCTTTTTTTTCCATCGTTTGAGTTTTTTTTCTGTGGACATATCATAAATATGAAGAGACATGAATTTTCTTATTACAATAAAATTTCTTCTGTTCAGTTTTAGGAATGAATGTTTGTACATACACTGGCTACATCCTTGGGAGGAATGTATTTTACATCATAAGTTTGACACAACAAAGCACAGACAAAATTCTAAAGAATAGCTCAAATCATAAAAGAATAACATTTCAATTGTTGATGTGGATAAGCTGATAGAATTTTATAAAATATTCACATTTTGTAATAGTGCCAACTATGAATCAGGCCGTAATAATAATACATAAGTGTATTTGTATGCCAATATGTCGCGCTTTGTTGTGCAGTTTATATTAAACACAGGATTATTATTAACTACCGAAGATCGAGTAGAATGCAAAAAGCCATATTCTATGTTGTAGCTGCATCAGTTCCGTTGATTTTATCGCCATAATAATAATATTGCTTTTATCGCCAACGCAACTCTCTGTATGTTAAATCGGACGCTTGCTACAAGCTATATCGTATTAATTTAATTATATCAGAAATAGAAAGTCTTAAAACCGTTAAAGCTTACTCTTAGATGATTAATATCACACCTTATATGAAACTACGTTAATTTACTCGTAAAAAAAAACACAAAAAAAAAAACAGCATAGAATATGACTATTATGGAAGAAGTTCTAGTTGAACTGTAATAATTAATTATTTACTCTCTTCCTTTCATACTCCCAAACAGTTATTTACACACCAATTAATTCGGTACTGTTTCTCTACTGTATTCCCATACTCATCTAGTTGTATCATTTAAACAAAAGACTTCAAACTGAATGCAACTTTATGAAAGCCAGAAAAATACGTGTATGGAATACAGTATTGAAGAAATTGGTGCCTGAAAATTAGGTTCTCAAAATGAAAACAACAATTCCTTTATTATAATTTAATTAGTCTTTCAGTCTTTATAGCAAATCTATAAAATTGGGTATTGGTATTGCCTCTATATTAAATTCATGCTTCATTTACAAAGAGATTGAGAAAAGGTGGGTTTCGCATTTAGTTTCGTATTGTAAATGGTTAAATTTGTTTACAATACTTTATAAAGTATTGGAGTTCTATAATTAGTTATGAGTAATTATTGACTGAATTGGTTCTGAACGAATTGGTGGTTTTCATTTAAACTACCTTAGATAATGGTTGAAAAATACAAAAAAATAACGAGGAGGTAATATATCCAAATACTCACCCTGAATATGAATCAGATGGCACCTCTCCTCATATCGATGGTCTACAAGCGTCAGTAGGGCATGTAATAGCCACGCCTGTAACTTCTGTGGCGTTAAAAAAAAGGAATAATAAAACTTCAATTATTTTGTGAATTTTTGTACCCTTTGTCCATTTAAAACGACTTTTCTACGTAAAGAAATATGAAAGGAAAGATTAAAAGTGCTTTCTAATACTACCGTATTATCGATACTTTATTACATGCAACATCAATACTCGAATATTATTTATTATTCAACTACAGTTGATTCACATTCGTTTACACCGCGAATAAAAAAGATAGAAAAAGATTTGAACAAAAGATCGAACAAAGTGACCAAAAATAATACAAAATCGAAGCTTTTTTACTCATCCATTCACACAAACATGTCATCCTTTATTATTCACCAAAATATTGTCCAACTATTTGAGAGAGGAACTTCGTTGAGCATCTTTTTACTCAGGAAAGTTAGATAGTTCAGTATAGTAGCCCAAACGATTATTAGTAATCATTTTTCATTTCATTAAAGTTAATTTTCCAGCGTATTGCATCGGAAGTTACGTGCTTTGGTATACAATGAATTTTACGCAACTACACAAAATGCCAAATGATAAATAAAAACTATGACCTCGTTAATTCCTTACTTCTAATTGAGGCATGCCTTTAATATGAAGTCACGGTAGTTTGATTTTCGATTCAAAACGGTTTAGCATCTAATCCCAAGTATTTTTCAACATATTCTTTATTTCCAACAAAAAAACTCTTCCATCTCATGACATTATGAATCGATATTCATTGAGGAAACATCTAGAGCTACAACTACAGCCAATTACTTAATAATAAATAAAAACAGCGTGTATTAAGAAGAACCAAGATTACCTGGGTCGCCTTGCGTATCTGCAGCCAAAATAGGCGCTGCCACGACTGATTCTAGCGGCTCCTCTGAAGCCTCGTGCTCCTCTAGGCCCCCTAGACATGAATGTTTGGTCATTTTTGATTCATATGAGACTCATGATGATTCAACATCCTTGGATAACAAGTCTCCAGGAAAAAGAGCAGAAATTACCTGTTGGTGATCGACATGCCTGGTCTATTGGTTCTCTTAGGCATAACTTTGATCTGACGACCTCTAAACAAAGATTCGTCCATAGCCATCGCAGTTTGCACTGAATCTCGATCTCCGAATTCGATGTAAGCAAAACCCTTGGGATGACCGTCGAATTTATTGCACAAAATTGTTACTCTGTTGATACTTCCACATCCATGGAAATGCTGCTCCAGTTCCTCGGCTGTAGCTCCGTAATCAACCTATATTTCGTTTTTGTTAACAATAAATCGATTAGCATTAAATCTTCCTTTAGATTCTTCCACAGAAGCTCATTCATCTTTGTTCATCTTTGTACTTACGTTTCCAACATATATCGACCTGTTATCTACTTCCATTTTCTCTTCCAAGGACATGTTCAACGGACTAGCTACAAACAAAAATTAGTATTAACATCAAACGAAGCAGGATCTTGGCTTCTTTCCATAAAATTCCAAGAATAGTAACTAGTTGAAAGGGGTATATCAGCGATGAATTATTTATCAATTTCTTTGAATTTGAATTCCTAATAGGTGAAATCTGATCCTTTCTGGACCTCATTAGCTCCGAAATTTGAATAATCAAATTACTGTTGAATAAAAATTGCTTTGTCATCTGTTTCCCGAAAAATCCTTCTAAAAATCCTCATCTACGCCCTCAGGCGAAATTCGTTTGCGATTTACTTACTGATGCCAGGAGGGCTTCCCATGTTCATTTGCTTGTCGACCTCGGATTGCAACTGTTTCAATTTTTCAGCTTCCTCTTCCATTTCTCTGACGCGTGCTTTTATTGCCTCTAATTCCTACATCGAAGATAATTTACATTTGATATTTTCAATATTTATTATTCAATTTTTCATTTAATGTTTCAACGATCCCCACCAAAGAAAGTAACAGTCTTATATGATCAATATTTTCCCACAAAATAATTTCTAGCTATACATTTTTGCAATTGAATGGTAACAATTTTCTTCTATACAGTTCTTTTTTTAGTCTTTTTCTCTGATTAATAATTAATTTACAAAGACGTCTCACGTTTTGCTAAAAATGAAAGAATTTCAATACTAAAAGCAACTCGGATCCTCCGCTAACAACTTATCTAGTAACACTTACCCTGATTCATGGATTTGCTGATAAGAATATGAAAAGAAAGGTTTCAGAAACATGAACATCATTGTTCTTTTCAATAAAGAAAACATCAAATTCCTTAAGCAATTAAACTATGAAAAGAACTAGCTTGAGTTTGATGAAAGAATTTTACTGAATTTAATTTACTTAATTGTACATATAACCTTGATAGGAGGGAAAAAAGTTACGATAAATGCAAGAAATGCTTAGCTTTACTTAGTCACGAAATAAATATAAAAATAAAAAATTCCATCATAATAGTATTTCGTGAATTTATTGACGAAACTCATCTTTTTTAACGGCATAAGTAGAGAGGGGACACACACGCGTTTCAGTCGATAAATCGTGAATAAAACCAAGAAGAACATTGAACTAAAGATTGTTTTTAATCTCGTTTAATACCTAGTTAGTAAGGAAAAATAATGAACGAGGTACCCTTCCTTGATGATAATTATTAAGAATTGAACGGTAACTTACAGGGTCATCAACGTTTGCTTCGCTGTTATTGTGATCGCCATCACCTCGCATTAAAGTGTCTCCATCCTGACCATTTTCTAGGCCATCTAGGCCGTCGATTTGATCGCCGGCTAGTAAATCGGTTTCAGACATATCTACGGGTGGAATAAACTAGCGATAAACGTTGATGATTGCGAATTAACGAGGCAGGGAAGTAGAGGAGGGTTAAAACGCGGGAGTAAAAATTTTTTTTTAACAAAAATAACTATCAAGCTCACCTTATTTAACTACGATGCGGTATTACAGGTACCAAATAAAGAAAAAAAAGTTTCTCCAAATTTATCCCACCGGTACACAATTATTGATTATTTATAACTAACGTGAGCCGTAATATTAAACATACAATAAACCAATTCCCCAGAGAATTCAACAAATTTCCGACGCCGCGAACCTACAGCAAAGATCAATGAAAGAGATACGTGTACACGTACAACTAGCAGCCACACGCTGATTTTGTTACCGGCTGTTTCAAGGATGCTTATTCACCGGCTGCCGCGCGATGGCGTGTTGTAATGATGAGATGATTCGGAAATGATTTTTTATTTTCAGTTTTATTTGGAGTTTTCGTTTCGTCTAGCTGTCGGTCCCTGATTGGTGAACATTTCGAGTTTTTACCTATCAGATTTTGTAATTGCAATAATCAATGTAACAGAACGATGCGATTCTTCACTTCAATTATTTCAAACCTTGCCAAACTCCCTTTATAAAACAGTAGAAAATTTTGTCATAGAAAAACTCCATCGAATTTAAGAATTCATGTTAACAAGCTGTCAAGAATTTAACAATCATGTAATAGAATACATTCAACCAAAAACCGATTGCGAATGATACAACAACAAAAATATATACCCGGTGTATAGTTTATTTTATGATGTACCACATATAGTTAGACGTTGCGGTCAAAGTGCCGCAACTTCTCGCATTATATACCTAGATGGCGGTATTATAGTATTTTCAAAGCTGTCATCTACACGCTACACACCTCACAAACTAGTTTGATTTAGCAAGCGTGGCGAGTTATGAGTCGCATGAGCTTTGGTCCGCATTTAATCAACATGTGAATCTTCAGAAATGAGTCTTTTCGTTGTAAATAGGTAATTTCGAACGAATTCTTAGCCCGGTAGCATAATAATCTTCTACAATGTTTAAATGTCATAAATCATCGTACACACACATCAATCTTAGGCACACGTGTTTACCCACGTGTTTTATTTCATTCATCCTTCCGTACTAATCTTTTTTGTTGAATAAGAATGTTAAACAAATATCCCGTAACATCCAACCTATTTTTTTAAATATTTCAAACGCCTTGATTTACGATTTTCTACTTTTTGTAAAAAATATATTTGTAACAAACGCATTCCTCAAAATTTCTCTACAAATAATAGTGAACAAACAATGACAGATAAAAAGCTCATGCAGTATTGAGAATCAATTGCCTTCCCAAATTTGATTAGATACCAGGGTAACGAGGATTCGTTACCCGATTCTACGAATTCCGAAGACCACCTAACAGCTTTATTGAAAAAGATCGAGGAACGTAAGAAGCGAAAAGGTACCACTGACGAAAAAGAAGTTGACAATGAAGTTCGTCAAACTTCGGAAGCACCAGTTCCTAGGAAGAAGCGAAAGAAGCATAAGGCTTCTCTTCGAGGAGATGAAGTTGCTCCAAATAAAACCGGAGGAACATCTTTAGTAGATAAATCATTCACAGACTCCTCTGTTATACAAAACGATGATAACGTGGCTAATAAACGGCAAGAAAGTATCAAAGAGGCGGGAAATTCTCAAGGGAAACCAGCCAGTAAAAAACAACAGGATTTTGTTATCCTCGGGTCTGATTCGCATAAGAAAAAACCTTCGATAAAGAGGGTCTTACCCACTTGGTTATTGAAACCAGAACTAATATCGGCAGATGTTAACAGTGGCCCACCTTTGTCAGACTTCAAATCTGTCTTGGATGATAAATTAATTGATATCCTAAAGAAAGGTGGTATGACAAAGCTCTTTCCAGTACAAGCTACCACTATACCTTGGATTCTAGAGTGCGACACGCATAGAAAAGCGAATTGGTGGCCACAGGATGGTTGTATATCTGCACCAACAGGGAGTGGTAAATGGAATCGCTCTTATTGTATACCTGCGTACAATGATAATTTTAATGTGTGTGTTATTGAATGAAACGAATTATTTTTATTCAAGGAAAAACGCTCGCTTATGTACTGCCCATTGTTCAACAGCTACAACATAGAATGATAACAAAAGTACGATGTCTTGTTGTTTTACCGGTGCAGGAATTGGCTGCGCAGGTTTATAGGGTCATGAAAAATTACACTGCGCACACAAGTTTGAGAGTTGCTCTACTGTCTGGTGCGGCATCTTTTCAACAAGAACAAATCAAGCTGGTCAAGAAATGTTAGTATTTATTAGCAGATGATTTTAGAAGCTGCAAAGACCGGCCTAAAATCCATGGTTCTTAGACACAGTTCAAGAAGTTCAATTGCAGGGGAAAAAATAGTATTTTTTGTTGTTAAGAATGTTATAGAAGACATCATAAGGAAATATTCTCTTTAGAATCATAAATATATTTGCTCCTCTTTGAATTAGCTTGAAAATTCAGTAAAATAGTTATTGAGGAATCATCTTTTATGTCCAAATTCGGATCCCATTGGACTTGAATACTTGGTTAATTACAAATTTGTGTTTTTAGTTGAATCTGGAAAATACGCGAGTAGAGTAGATATCATCGTCACGACACCCGGCCGTCTGATAGATCATATCAACAGAACTCCTGGATTCTCTTTGTCCTCACTGCGATTTCTTGTCATCGACGAAGCAGACAGAGCCACAGATTGGCTGCAGCATCTTCCGGCTCCCCATTTTGGCGCAATACCTTGTAATGTGACAAATATTACATCCAGGTAAAGTGTTGGAATGAAACTGCGAAGTTTTAATCGATTCACCATTTTACAGAGCTACTTTAATTTTTGTAAACTTTTTTACAGCTCGAATCGACCGGCTCAGAAGCTTCTGTTCAGCGCAACGTTATCTCAAGATCCTGAAAAGCTGAGCAGACTGGGATTATTTCAGCCAAAATTGTTTACCTCTGTACTACCAGAAGATAAAGACCATGATTTGAACTTGGACAAGAATGCCGGAGATTTTGCTGGCCGTTATACCAGCCCTGACGAACTAGTAGAGAGAGCTATTGAATGCGAAGCTCTGTATAAACCGCTCGCCCTTTTCCAATTACTGACTGAAAATAACGAACCCAAAAGAACGTTGGTATTCGCCAACTCGGGACAAATGGCTCATAAATTAGCCCTTCTGATCAGAACACTTGGAAAAAAAAGTGGATTAACTGTTGCCGCGATATCAGCGCTATTGAATCCCAGCAAACGAGAACACGTTTTGTCAGAATTTTCACGAGGAAAAATTCAAGTGTGAGTCGTGCATTTTATACAGATGAAACAGTTTACTTCATTGGCATAATCAAAGTCATAAGGATTGTCATATTTGAGTCGATTTATGAGATTCCAATTCCAATACTAATAATAATAATAATAACAATACTAATAATAATAATAATAACAATAATAATAACAATAATAATAACAATAATAATAATAATAATAATAAAAATAGCTGACATTAGTTTCTACACAAAAAAAAAAAGTAACTACTGTTTTATTTTGGATTTTAGATTGATCAGCTCGGACGCTCTGGCTCGTGGAATGGATATTCCAGGGATAAATTTGGTCGTTTCATACGACTTGCCAAAACACATAAAAGGGTACATTCATAGATCTGGGAGAACAGGTCGAGCTGGTAATCCAGGTGTAGCAGTTTCTCTGCTTACTTCTGTTCAGGCTGGTGCGTTTAGCCGGATGTTAACTGCGGCTCGAAAAACCGTTCCAGAAATAGAAAAGAGAGATTTAGATTCATTTGCTGCTTTGGTCGATTACGAAAGTCACATAGATAAGGTGAAGGAAATATTGGTCAAGGAAGAAGCTGAGGCAGTGAATTCTCTCAAGGCTGTTAAACGAAAACATCGAAAGCGACCTGGACATTAAAAGTTCCATGATAAATCTTGTACAGAATTAGATCTTTGAATACTTCTACATTATGATGTATATAATGAAAATAAGTTCTCATATCGGAGAATTATGAAAATTAATCATCGCTTAATTTATGAATGGAGTGTATGAGCACTAAAATAGAAGATGTTCTGTTATTGTTTTGTTTTTTTTGGGAATTAAATTGAAAGGATATAACATCGATAATAACATTTTATTGTCTGAATTTAATAATATTATACATCATATTATTATTTCTATTTAATTACTTCGTTCTATCATTTTATACTTTAGTTCCAAATAAATAACTATTATGATTACTCTGATTATTTAAATTTTTACGAAGGCAATTATTGATAATATAATAATTTATAAAAAGATAAACGATGTTATTTATCTTGTAAAACGATGAAAATATTATCATTACTGACTGCACCTGAAACCCTCACAGTTTAATTTGCATTTAATTCAATTTACAGTTAACTTTATTATTATCAAATAAAATACAGATCATTGTTCAAACTGTACACGGAATAAATACAAAATATGAAAAGCATCTATAAAAACGTATATGTATACAGTTTCTTTTTCTTTATTATTTTTCATTTTTATATTTTCTCACCGTCATATAATGCAGTTTTTCTTTCCGAAGTTTTATTTATTTTCATTATACTTATTATAACTGCAGAAAAATATCAACAAATTGCGCTGCTATTATGTATGCTCACATAGATCGTTTAATAAACTGTACACGATGAGTAATATTTTCTTTTTCGTTTTATAGATATAATAGATGAAAGTTTTACTCGACTAGAAATTTGATTACAACCGTTTTTGCTTCTGCTTGTTTAACTTTTTCGGTTTATATTATAGAATGAAATAATAAAACGGTATTTTATAACAACTTGAATAGATTTTTTTTTTTTTTAATTGTTAATTTACCCAATTATGTGAGGCCTGTGCGAATTGCGATATCAAATATATCATTTTAATCTCGATTTATTAACATCGGATAGAAGAAAAAATAGTTTATTGTTTAAAAATATCTGGAATATTAGGAGTAGTACAAAAATTGGCACAAATCCGAATATTCACTGTACATAATTTCGAAATTACGCGCAGGCCTGTGATACTCGGGTTATAACATCTATTTTATATATATGGTACAGTAACATTATATTTCTTTTTCTTTTTCTTTTCCATTATTAAATTACATCATACATGGAATCGTTCAATTTTACATATACAAAATCTAATCAATTTTTATGAATTTATTAGCATTATTAATTGATACCGCGACTCGTAGGTGTGTACGATTCAACATTCAATTATAATTATTTACAGGATGCGGTATGAATTCAATATTCAATATTCAATATACATAATATATCATGTCTGATGTCATTTATGTACATTTAACGTGGTCCTATGTAATTCATATGTGTCGTTGCCAAATATGTATAAATAATCTAGTATAATTCTGCATTCATTTTTTGCGCGCCTTTACTCGCTTTTGTACTTAACTTAAACACGTTCAATTTATCATATTATTATATACAGACTCAAAATTCTGCCGTACTAGAGTTTTATCGTATATATTCACCCTATTCAACCGAATTATTCATTAATTCCTATATAATTCTCGGAACACTTACATATCAACTATTAGCAAATATTTATTGTCACGACACCGCGCGCATTGATAATAATTAGCAAATAAGCTTGTACGTTAGCACAACGATCGGGTGAAACCAAATGCTTTTCCTAGATTAATTAAATCAGGTTGGGTGGCTATGGAAAACATTTTTTCGCTAGTCGTATAACAGGAGTAAATGATAAAGTCAACCATTTTTACAATTTTTCAAAATCATTCTTAAAACAAATCTTAACATCATCCAACTTTTATCTTCTTACCGGAAACATTTCAAAGGCCATTTTCTAATATTCCACCTGAAACTTCGTTGTGCTTATATTATATTATATATCAATGGTTTCAGAATCAATTACCATAATAGATGTGTTGGAGTATCCTAATCCGAAAAGAATAATATAGTCGTGAAGAGCATGATCGATCTGGGAAACAGTACGTAGCTATTTTAATTAATTAATCCAAAATTCGTATTTGAGTATCAAGAGAAACCATTGTCTTATGTTTATTTAAGATTTATGGGCAACGTCATTGTTCAATTAATTACTCTGGTGTGTGGTAATTGATTAGCAAACAGTTTCTAATTAACAAAGATCAAAAAGCTTGGTCAACCGAGTCTCGCGCGTCCGGTAAACATTATATAATCTAGGTAATAGGGTAGCCAAAAAGGGACAGGATATTATACACTGTGTGATTGTTACAAGCGGAGAGCTATATTTACTAAATTTCCCTTATTAGGCTTTGATTCTGAGCCAACAAACCCGGTTCTATGAACAAAATAGATCTTCTAGTTAGAGGAGCTCGAGCGAAATATACCCTCAATTTCCTAACTCTAAACCTTGTTGACATTAATCTGCTTGTAGGTTCTACTATTATTCTATGACTTTACTGACAATGACTAGAACGAAAACTCGCAATCGGTATGAAATTAACTGCGTGATGATGAACGTCAGTATACCTATTATCTACAACTTTCGATAAACCGCTTATTACAGTCTACATCGTATAGGCAATAACAGGGCTTTGGTTTTCGCTGCAAGCTTTTCATTCTAATTAGTTGTGTTAAAAGTACGATAGTGGGTCAGAAGGTGAAAGAGGTAAAGTTGGAGTTTAATACATATTAAGGGGAACCCTATACACATGATTGGACAAAAATTGCAAAATAATTTATATTATGGAAATAAAGCTTCTGCATGTGAAAAAGCTACATAAATCTCGTCAAATTCCCTCCACAATTAATGTGTCAGAAAAGTTTGAATTGAAAAACACAATATCTATGACGCACGGAACATTTTGATTATATTTCAAATATATAGGTTTTGCAAAGCTCCAAATTTCAAGTTGTTCAGTTTCAACTTTTCCTGCTTATTCGTGGATGTAATTTTAATAGCTTCACATAGCTTTTTCGAAATCAGTTCATGACTTCGCGTAATACGAATTAAACTCATCCGCACAGGCCCCCCTTGAGAAGACTTTGCAGTTATCGTTGTCTACTTTTCACGGGACAATTTTTTCAAGCGCCTAAATTAGAGAAGTATTCAACGTTAATATAAGGTATGAAGAAAATAAATTAAGGAATAATTTTTCAAGAATATAAGGGAAAGCCTATCCTATCCTTGACACGTTTACTAAATTTTTTTTGTCCTCTTCATTCGAAGTAATTCTACTTCTTATTAAATCATTAAATCATAACAGGATAACGAATGTCATAATTATTAAATATAAAAAATATAATTTACTTTTAATAATGCGGAAGGGATGTGTAAATATTGGAAGAACATCTTGGAAGAATGTCTTTTGCTCTTTACATAGCATATTATATACTGTTATAAAACTTAAGGGTAAAGTTAATAGCGTGATTTACCTGCGTGTTAGTTTTATATATTAAACATATATTTGTATATAATAAATGTTTTGGCGGACATTACCTATATGTCATTACATCACTGTTTCTTATAAGTATATATGTACTTCAGATCTCTATGTATGTATATATATATTGAACATTATTACGTATGAATAATAGACAATCTACATCATAATTATCAAGCATAAATAATAGAATAAATAATGAAGATTCTGATAGTTTTGGCAAACTTTTTTTATACACACACATATATTTTCAACGTATAATTACGAATGAGAAATGAGACCGTTAAAACCTCTTCTAGAATTCTTGCGTTAATTATAGATAACGTTATGAATAACAAAGAATTAGTCACAGATTAAAAAAAATCTAATAAACGTTTTTATTCCTCCTGAACTATGAAAATGATTCCAAATAAACTATCAAAAACTGTCGACACCCTGCTGCGTTCGTTTCCCTCGCGACGTTATTTTTTTAACCATACATCGCGTGATTCGCATATCTAACAATATATGTATATATATCGTTATTTTATTAAATAATTTTGATCGTTTATTAGTTCGTTTTCCCAAAGGAACTTTATTCCCGTTCAAGGTTCAATTATTATTATTATACCTATAGTCTCTTCATATTGTTATACCCTATAATCTTACCTAAACATTATCAACTTTTCACTATAATATATCTTATACCATAATACGGTTTATTCGCCAATTAGTATCAAACAGTGCAGCGTTATTATAAGACCATCCGGTCGCGTCATACTGCCTCAGTGTCCTCATCAATTGCTATTTACAACATTCCAATTCAATTTGGCAATAATAACGATGATAACCATAATAATATCGATAATAATAATAATAATAATGATAATAATAATAATGATAATAATAATAATGATGATAATAATGATAATAATAATAATATCGACAATGAGGATTGCGATAATCATTGCAACAATAACACGTAAAGCCAGTAATTTCCACTTACAACGTTATCATGAATAACAGTAATAGGAGTATTAGGTTCTTCAGGGCAAAGAAACGCTTCCTACTTGCAGCATTTAGAATTACCCACGGGGGCGACAAGGAAGGTACCGTCAAAGGTCCTTCCGTACGATGACCATCCTGCGTGATGCCGCCCATTCTTTGCGTCGTACCAAGGTTGTCGTCGTTTCCTAAGGATCCGTCCTCTTCCTCGAAATGTTCGCCGTAAGGTCTTCTGTTCTTTTTTTTGTTCTTTGGGAATTTTTTGCGAGGTCGAGGGTCCGTGTTTTTGGTCAAACTTACCGGCGTCGTCTGGGGTAGTAGGTGTAACTCTGCGGAGGTCAAAGCAAGGCCGCAAGTTACTTGAACCATTCTTTATTTGATCCTTTTGATGTAACCCTAACAGCTTATATACTTATACTTGTGCTTCTACTTACCCTGGAGCCGGACGACGCCTTCCGCTTTTCCGAGAGCGTTAGATGCGGAACAAACGTAGCCACCAAAGTCCCTTTTCTCGAGGGAATGGACCGTGAGATTCATCTGCCAGGCGTAGTCGCTCAACGAAGTTTCTGCCATCATGTATTTATCGTTCGCGAGTAATTTCTCACCTTAACAATAATAACAAGTATTTAACAATAAATTATATTTATTACGAAATAACGTCTACAGTCTTATCTCGGAAAGTGAAAATAATTATAATTAATTGATGTCAAATTGCAATTGGCTCAGAGATTGGTGAAATTTTTGGAGCAACCGGTTAGATAATGAAATTCGAATTACTGGAAAAGCGCCGTCTCCGACATTCCCGGTGAAAATTCCGTGCGTATATCCATTATGGAAAGTTTCATAGTAGCTGGTAGGTATGTAGGTATACCAGTGGAAAAGTGCAGCTTTTAATTAGTTCCGCTTTTAAGCTCAATTGCACGGAAAGTTTTGCGTCAAATTGAAACTTGGCCTATGCCACGTTACACCACGAGACGCTTTAATTCAACAGGCTGCAGGGCGTAATGTACATAGCTATAATTGGCAAAAAGAAACTCCGACTCATCGAAACACGATTCTACCATTTCTTAGCGGCATTCAAATATTTGTTCAAGCTTTTTTGTCAACAAAATAATTTTTGCAGATCAGCTTTACACAGAATTAACCAGAAACAAAGCAACGGTATTAGTTTTCACGTGTAAATATCACGAGACTCTATTTGAATGTACTAAAAATAAAATAAAAAATTATAATCGTGTCTGACCACACGCTCAACTTACTACTGCGCTGCGATAGCTACTCGTGTCGAGGTTCCAGAGCTTTTAACTTATAAGTGGAGGATTTTCTATACCTGTGTCTTTGTACCAGGTGTTCATTGATCGAGGGGAGGCTTCAACGTAACATTGGAGTACAACATCGCTGTGGACAGGCGCAGCCACGAGTTGATTGGTAACTTTAATCAGCGGTTGAACTAAAATACGTAAAAATGATTGTGTAATCTCTTATTACGCGTTTTGAAAGAATGTAGACCGAAAATGAAAGGAAGTTGACTTTTTTTCATCGTACTCCTTTATACCGTATCACAAATTGATCGATTAAAATTAATCGTTAGAATTATTGAGCGAAGCTTTCGTCAGAAGAAATTGTTCAATTGGTATTATATGCGGAATATCATAATAATTTTTTATTCAAAGTTTAGTGTACTTGAGTAATCGGTATAACTTACAATGTACGTGAACAGAGTATCGCTTGCTTACGCTTGGCGGAATCCCGTTACTTGCGATGCAGAGATAAGAGCCCATCTCTTGGCGCAGCACAGCGATTAGCTCTAGCATCTCACCTTCGTACAACTTTAACGCTACACAGTATACGAACAATAGTGATTATTCTTGTTCTTATCAAAACATCTAATATGTGCAGTGTATAAGGTATAACAGCAATAGAGGAGAACAGGTTAATTCTATGAGTCAGAGTTTACACACTTTGCTTTTGCAGACCGTCCTGTCGCAGGATGATATTTCGCCCATCTTCGCGACGCCAGGTAACATTGGGCATCGGTGTTCCGGTCGCCTGGCATCGTAATCTAATATTACCACCTTCGTGGGCGACGAGACCGTTCGCGGAATCATCGTCCTTAATGTCAGGAGGGATCACTACTTCCATGTAACCGTTCTGAAAAATCAATCGATGTAGCTCAATGGCCTTTGTCATGAATTAACGAATTGTTGAAAACGTCGTTCTTTGTTCATTTCACCTGGCTGCGCATGGGGTCGGTGTTGACCTGACACATGTAGGTCCCAGAATCGTTTTTCTGGACATTAGCAACGTGGAGTTTCCACGTGTTGTGTCCATTGTGGGTTACGGATATCCGAGGATTGTGGGCGACCATGTGAGTGTGAATGGCCAGGATTGCTCTCGAGTCAGATTTTATCCAAGCGACCTGGTGAGAATTGATCACGCAATCGATTGATCCGATTTATGATTCGGTACTTATGAAGATTCGAAGATTATTCTAGCGTTTATTTGCATAAAGATTAGTGTGAATTATTATGGGATAAGGGTCGCCTGAAGAAGCAGCTGGAGCTCGTTGTGGCTCCGTGATCATTGTTTATTCGATTTAGTAGTAGGTATCTAGATTCTAGAGTGTAAATAATCTCCTTGATCATACTTTACAATTAAAATAAATTAATGCATATCTTATATCACTGAATAATTTAAGCCAACGAAGCCGACTGAGTTAAATATGGAAAGTGACGGAGTAATCCGGTGAAATTATATCCTCCTAAATGAAAAAAGAATAAGACGATGAATTTCATCCCGTTTATATTATATCTTGAAATTCAACCAACGCACTTGCGGATTTATCTCCTAACCATATTATATCCAACGCTACACTGCGCAGCGAGGATCTTTATACATACCTACGCTGGGGGTGCGTAAACATCGCAACAGCCTTGTTTTAACAGAAAATTGAAATACCCTTTCGCAATTTACTTTGGTACAGTTTACTTAAACTGGTAGCTGCACGCGCTCGAAAGAGCTGCCTCGCGTATCTAAAGTCGAGAAAGGCGTCCGGAAAAGCGACTAGCGAAGAGGATCGTTTGGAATATTTCAGACCCTGACTTTCTCGGATAAACTTTGAAACTTTAGGCTTCAGGGAGACGCGGGGTCTCGAGCCCAGTCTTAATCAGGAAATAAAAAAAGTTCACTTTACGATTGTTCAGCTTACGCGCGGGATACTCGCGGCTCCCGGATTCTTGGATTCTTGGAGTCTGGACGAGTTGCGAGTTTACTTAGAGAATCGAATCGAGGGAATATTGATTCGGGCTCTCTCTTCTCTTAGTTAAAAGATAAAAGTTAAACTGATACCGTACCTTGTACGTTTGCAGGTGATTCACTACGCAGGTAAAGGACACGTCGCGACCCTGAGTAACCGTGTGATTCTCCAACGGTGCCAAAAATTCTGGTTTCACTTCCGGCGAATTTTGACCTGAAACATATATTAGATCATTTTAATATAGTATATCAATGTTACCGCTATCGGAAACAGACGTCGGATACAGACTTTGCGAGGCCGTTAAAAATAAGAAAAGAATGAAACCGAGATTCAAGTAAGATGTATACAAGGGATGGAAAAAATACATATCATTTTAGTAAAATAGTCACGAACGCGAGTGTGCGCGGCCTGTGGTCTGCACGAGTGCTTTTGCAATTTCGGAATGGATGACATCTGGTATTCGTTGTAACGGAGTAGGTAATCGCATATTTTTTACTTCTCGCCTAACATCGAGACGCGAGCTTTTATTCTGTTCGAACAGCGTCGTTTAATCCGGATCTCTTTTCTTCTTCTTATTTCTGGATGATCCTCTTTCAAAAGGGATAAAGATAAACATTTTAGAATATCATCGGAGCCAATGTGGATTCGGGAATAAATAAATAATGGTCGATTGAATATTCAACGATGTGCAGAGATAGAATGAAAATACCATATTCTTGTATAGGTATCGAATTCTCGCGCATATAGGTATGCGGTCATGCACGAGACCGCGATAAGTGCTGAAATTCTTCTAACTCTCGGAAAATTCTAGAAACGAATCGACTTCAGAAATCGACACCGGGTGGTTTTCCACGACATTTTTTAAATCCGATGCAAATTATTCTAACAGCTGATGAATTTCTTTTCTACGAGATTGATTGATCGAATCAAGATTCTATATATCATTAGACGAAAATTCTGCCCAAAAAAACTTTAGGATTGGATTCTAGTTTTCCCCTAAAGATATGAAAGGGTGAAAATACTGCTGCCCCGTATAAAATCGAAATAGAATTTCGTCCGGGGTATGAAAGAGAGAAAATAACGGGCAGGTTGAGGTAAAGCTTGGCCATTACCGCGGCGAGCTATAATATAAGATACGAACTACGTAGAGCTTATATATTCGGGTATATAAATATCTATATATTATAAATATGTATATATGCTGGTGCATCGGTTAGGGATTTTTATCGTTAGTGGAAAGTACGAGGGGTCTAGACTTCAGGCGATCAAGAAATTAGTACCGGTCTTTATTTTCTTGCGCCTGGTTTCATTTATGGAAGAGAATAATTTGCCCCCTTCTTATTCTCTTCCTTGATAGCATTGTTTTTCCAAGATCGTTCGAAGCAGATATAACAACCGGTTACAGCTGTCTCAACCCTGGGGCAAAACTCCGGGAACTAAATTCCGAGTTTTAAACGAGGCCGGGAGTCACGACGCCCGCACTCCGCCGTTTTCAAAAACAGATTAAAACCAGTACCTACCTACAGTGCGTGAGAAAGCAACACGACTAAGCTCGATCGACTGAACGAATGGTTATAGCAAAACGAACATTCGAAAGAGAGAGAATACGGGAACAATTTCAGATGTATTTCACCGTTCCAGGGAGATTGTCTTGTTAGCATAATCTGAAGAGACTGGAACCGAGAAAGCAGAGGAAGAGGAAGAAGGAACCAAAAGAAGAAGAAGAAGAAGGCGCAAAGGAGGGCGAAAGCTGGGGCGAGAAACTGAAAGAGGGTGAGGATGGGTGGTTCTTCCAGCTTTTCTGAGCTTCTCTGAGATTCTCTCAGCTCCTCCCAGCTTCTTCGTTTCTATATCGAGCGCTCGTCGGTATTTCTCCAATACGTCTTGGCAAGAAGCCCCGCGGGCGGTTGTCAGAGGGTGATGCTATTGTGCTTTATTTAAGGGCGCGACAGCCGTATTAAAACTGCTTCACTCAAGCCTCTTACTCCCTCGTCGGCCCTCACCATCGGAGTGACACGATCCAGCTTACCTACCTCTCACGTCCATTCGCTTCTCTATATACGCGACGAGGCTCGACATGTACCTCCTACCTACCCCTATATACAATACGCGTACATTCACGTACATCTATACGTATACAGGGATCTGCAGTATACCTATATACGCGGCAGAGATTTCCCACATCAATTTGGCCACGTTTCGTGACCAGCTCTCGATCAAAGGGGATGGTAAGATCGTAAGATGATTATGTTGCCGAAAAGCGTTGCCTTTCAGGGTTGCATTTGTTCTCGATCAAGAAAAATATATAGGTATAAATACAATAAGAATTTGAAAAGATTTTTTTTTCAAACTCCCTTTCATAAAATGATGAAACTCATTACTTCAGATCGTAACGAAATTTTATTCCAATTCAAGAAGACGATACCATAATGATGTAGGAGCTATATGAATGCGGCAACTCATTCTGGGAAAATATAATTCTAACGGGTTTAGAATTTACATTTTTCAGGACTACGTTTCTCAGGTAATGATCTCGCTAAAAGTATAGACGTAATGAAAATATTGAAATGTGGGAGAATTCAGATTTCCGAAAAATCATGTCTCCCACAAATTCGTAAATTAAGGATCTGAATCGCAGAAATTTCCGTAAATATACGATCCGTCGTACTACAAGATCCTTATTTTTGAGTAGAAAAAAAAAATCACAGATGTGAGCAGATGCACAGGTTGAGGCGAGTTACCTAGTTTAAATAAATATACCTCTCTGCAGAGTGCGAAGAAAATCAAATTTCCTCGGGTTTTATTATACCTACTACTTGAATTTGCTCCTTTTCACGATTTTCTCCCGCGTCCCTTTCGCCCCTTTTAGACTTGCAGTAAATATTATTTTTCCGTAATATCACATCCTCGGGGTTTGAATACCGTATTTAGCACGTAGATTTTCCTTTCGTTAATTCCGCACCTCGCTCCTAACTTGACGTGAATTTTCGTGTACGTATAATTAAACTTTCACGCTAGGAAGAATATCTTGAAAAAATTCTCACGGCCAGACGATTTTCGATCGTTAGCATTTGTCCTTTACGCTTTTGGACATTAGACTACGCTTAACGTAATTGCATAGTCCTTAGGGCTTGATCCCACGCGGAACACTCCGTCTATTAGAGGTCCATACAGGATTCATAGTCCCCTGAGAGCTCTACATCCATGATGGATCTGCGATGGACATCCACGGCGCATCCGAGTATCCATGGTTTAATCGAGGTCCGTGTTGGCGATTTAATGGAAGTGTGTAAATCTGCGTGGATGCTTAGATAATAGCAGTGTGGGTAATAGCAATAAATTATGCCAACAATATGCTTATTATTGGAAAAAATCTCTAGAAGACAAAAAACTCAATTCTCAGCAACCAGTAAATATCAAAATATCGAATTAAAAGTTTGATGTCTTTAATTTGAAACTCATGTGACATGCATTCTCGAAATCAAATTCGATCACGGATGCAAATTCGCGGAAAGTTTCTGTGATTTCAACAAAACGCGACTCGCCACTATGATCAATCAATATCTGTCCCAGATGCCAATTTCTTCTTTCTAATCCATTAAAATTCTATTCCTAGTTCGGTTCATGCGGATATCTCGTAGACGTATCCATTGTCCACCATAGATGTGCACCGCACGTCCATCGGAGGTGAATGTTTTGTGCGGAACATAGTTACCTATATCAAAGGTACCATTCAGACGTAATCGGCATGGCAAAGGATGGCTTCTGGGCTGGCGTAGAAGTATAAGGTAAATCGTTGCCGTACCCGAAAGGAGTAAGCTACATTAGAGGTAGTTACATAATACGGACTGAAAATGACCGCACATATATACAGTAATATATCGTAGACCCAAGGGGTTTCTCAGAATCCACTTAAATCCACCATAATTTAGTTAAAGTCACGCGGCTTTCCACCGCGGACGCGATGGACTATGGACATCTCGGCTTTTCGTGCCCGGGAAAACGAACTTCGGAGAGCTCTTCCCGTCTCATGGAAGAGCGCCTCGTTGTGAAAATAAAATTTAAATAAATTGAGACAGATTTTCAGGAAGCTCGTTCCACGGTACTTTATTTTTATTTTTCATCCGTGTATAGGAATTAGATTTTCACTGTTGAATATATTTTTACAATTTTTATCTTATAGATATAGAATAGAATCGTACGGAAATTTATTACGCCGTTTGATGAATTATTCGAAATCCCGGATAAGGGGGTTGAAAATAAAAGAAGGAACTCTAACGTATGTAGATGCATAAATTTCTTTGTCACAATCTAAATTATTTTCCTGATAATATAACAACGCACTGAGTGACAAGACAAATCGTAAGAGTAAGTTAGGAAAAGACAAACGATCGAAGTACGAGACTTGAACTCACACAAGCAGAGATGCAGAATCGCTCCAAGAACAGCAGCGAGTTTCCTCGATGCCATGAGAGCGAAAATTTGTCTTGCTCCGCGAGCGATCTAAACCAGCTAGAAGCCCCAATCTGAAACAGATAAAGAGTGGAATTAAAAGTCGTTCATTCCGCCTGCTGACATCGCCGTATCTCTCTATCTCTCCGTTTATATAACAGCTGTATTAGCATTTGAATAAAAACGATAAAATATGTGCAAGACATGTAGTCTGAGACTTTTCCTCTTCCGATTGCAATCGGTAATTCTCAATTTTGTAACGTATGATTGTAACGTGGAAAAAAATAACGTGGGAAAACGTTATCAGCAACTTCGAGCAATATGGTACGTATATATATCTGGATATATACGTATTCGCCCTTTGCCACAATACGCTATCGAGTTTACGGTTCGCTCCATGAATCGTAAATGAGATATGAACTTTCTACTTCAGGGGTTGAATGCATCGTGAGATATAGGCTCCTCTAGTCACCTCGCTCGAACGTTTTATATCCAAGGGACATCTCTGCCAATATTTTTATGCTGTACTCGTAAAATTGATAGCGCGTTGTTCTTGCGAAACGCGTCGGGCTGGAACGTTTTTAATAATCTTGACTGCACCGTGTGTATGCATGTACCTACGTACACGTTCCTTAAATTCCTCAATGGACTAATAAAAATAGCTATATGGTAATAAAAGAACAAGTATACGTACATCGTACGAAATATAACAGTAAATAATTATAGAAAGACTTCCGACAGAATGATTGAAAAATGTTTTCATCACAATCGGTAGCAAGAATAGGCAGACCGTTAATTTGATTTTAATCCGCAGTTGGGATTGGCAGTAATATCTATCCGTATCAATTCACAAGTACGTCATATATGGATGTACAAAAATTGAAACGCGGTTCGTATTAGAGATAGAGGCTTTATTCACCGGCGCAGATATCTTCAGGAGTTAATTGGAGCGAATATCAATTGATAAATACACGAACGACGAAAAGGGGTAACAGCCCTCGAATTTAGTGGCAGGTAGAGGCAAAGGTCACTTGATAAATTTCGCCATATGGAAGGAAACAATATTTTCATCGAACCGAACGGCATAGGAAAGGGCTTCGAGGGTTTCCAGGGTTTCCAGGGCTTCCAGGCGGAGGAGGACGAGAACGGACTGAACAAACGAGGGGGCTTAGGTGGTCCTCGCATAGTTCAATAGCTATATCTATGTTTGTGTACATATAACTGATACCTGTTCGTGACAGGTGGTTCGCAGTTATTCAGTCAGGCGGCAGAACGATTGGCTACCGTACGTATTGCTCCATAATTCTCCTGTTTCCTCCACTTCGCCGATTATATACACATATATGTGTTCGTGGCATTGGCATGAGCTACACATATACGCATCTGTACATTTCGGTCCAGAATATAGGTCTGGTTAATTAATACACACATGATGATTACGTGTATCCTCATACGCCTAAGATACGACACGAGGATACGACAGCGAACTCTTTCAGAAATGTTTCGGACGATCGAGTTTATCTGATGTTTAATTTCGAATTCGTAGAAAATTCGTTTCCCGTTTCGTTTCTCGTACACGTCACGGTTAAACAGCGACAGGTTTACGTCAGGTGAGTCGGATCTCGGACAGTAGGTATTTTATGCAATATCCACGCCTAGATATCCCATTCTTCGTATATAAGTAGGATTGGTATAGGAACCAGGAGGAATTTATCGAGTTATTTTGTTAATATAAGATATATTCCGGTGTTCCCGCATATTTGCCTCCTTAAAAATATATTCGTTTTATTAATATCACACCCTCCGTTATATCCCATCATACGTCAAATATTTACCTACGGTATCACGTAAGCTGCAACGCTTATACCCAGAAACCCCCCAGTGGCTCATCCGTGTACAAACACGTGCGGCTGTACTGCGCTTCGCTTCGCGCTTTTGCCATGTAAATCTCCAAACATTCTGTGGCCATAAATCGACTCCTTAGCATATTTCTAAACATCAACGAATTTCAAACATTGTTCGTTCCGCGGTGACGGAAATACAACAATATTTAACCATGGTTCCCGTGAATTAGGATAATAATTTTGTTGGGATGAATAATTTCATAAGCGATTACCTGCAATTATACAGATCCCAGTTGTCCGTGTGATTGGGTTCGAATAAATGAAAATACTACCCAATTTTGAGCGAAAGAAAAAAGTTAAATAAATGAAGGGCGTTCGATGAAAAAAATGAACAAGTATGATAGTATATCCGCTTGCCACTTGAATGATAAGATGAGTTTTCGGTAAGTGCGCGGGCAAAGATGGGTGCGAGTTTTCTTGAATTTGAGAAAGGCAGTATGAAATCCATCGCAAAGTGCTTTTAAGCTTGGATTCGGTTCCCTTGCCCTAAAAAATACAAAAAGAATAAAAAAAAAAAAGGAAAATAAAAAAGAAAAGAAGCATAGAAAGTCTTATCGTTTCACGCGCTTCCCACGAGACACACTGAATCCTGCAACAGCGAGGAAACACAACAACTTCCATTTGCCGATAGCCGAATCGACACCCTCTCGACACAATAGGAAATCAAATTTTCTCATTCTTTCACAGATTCATACATAACATGTATACGCGCGAATAATAACAATACATACGTACGTACTACATACATTAATATTATTATTTTTTGTAAATAGAACTCCTTGGCCGATTGAGGCAATACTTTATTTTTATGTGCAAAGAAACGACACGAGTACTTCTATTGCAATTCGTATTCACTAAGTTCTTCAGGTAAGCAACTATACTGAAGGTGCGAAGCCCGTGTCTTTCATCATTGCAATTCTTGGGTCGAGCGTTGCTCATAGACGTGAATGAAAAGGTGATCGTGGAGAGAGTACTTTGTATGCGTACCAACGCCAGCGTAACATGCTTCCTCTATCAGCCAGGAAAGCTCTAGCTCTCTCATGGCCCATCCTCGAAGCTCTTCTTGTCTGACAGGGTGACCTGAGCGCGCATATATCTCGTAATACACTTAACTTCCATTTGAGCTTATCTTCTTAAACCCCAAAGCTCTTCCGCCGCGAATGACTGTCAAGATGACGCTTCTATGAAATCTTTTCGAGAAATTCTTGCCGGTTCGCTTTTCGCTCGCATCCGTTATTCATGGAAGCGTTTTGGCAAACGTGTAATTCTCATAAATATAATAAGCTACGCTCTAGTAATCGAGCAGCTAAAATTTCGAGAATCGTAGGTACGCTAGCCTGCAGTTACCAGGTGTCCTCCTCGAAGAATGACGTTCTCCCGAAGAGATGTAGATCTGAAGTTCCTGGAGGCAATTCTGCCAGAGTCAAATGCCTCAGCTGCAGGTTGGTTGGTATAAATGTTGTACCAAACCGGGTAAGACTAAGGCCGAAGTACCTTATCTCAAAACTTGTTCAACTAGTGAAAACTCCGATAAACATTAAACTGTTTGCCGTTACCACCGCTGTCAGCCAAGTTTTACGAGCAATTAACTATTGCAAGTAGAAGTAGTAGGTATCCCGTACCGGCGAGGAATTTATTAATTTATGCCATTCTGGACCCCGTTTCTGCAAGTAGCCGATAAAATCACCGGAAGAATCCGGTCCTTGTCACTCATCAATATTAAATCGTGAAAACATCTTCTCCATGCTCAAGTGTCCGACTATAATTCTGCGACTCCATAACTGGCGCTGGTTATTTGAAATAAAAATTCAAATGTTTGACGAAACGACATTTTTTTCATATTACATGAATTTATTTACAACAGTGCGAGTGGGCGATGGTCTGTTTCTGTAATTGAACGTCCGAGCGGTATTTGAACTTGTTTCCCACCCGGCGTTCAGTTTAAACGATATGGTGTATTTCGCAGGTTCGCGAAGGCGAACAAACGGTGGGTTATTTTGTGATAAAAGTTAGCGATTAGGTGGATACCCTAGAAGTTTGTTCGCATCGAGTGTATTTGGCAGTTAACTGTCCAAGTGTTAATCACAAATATAAAGCGAACGGAGAATCGGACCCTTCTGAATTTCAATCGGGTATACTAGAAGTAAAGTTTCAATATCTGTGATGCAAATAACTTCTTTGTTTCTGGGTGGGAGACGCTCATCAATTTTAATGCCAATTTTCATTTTGTGAGCTCTCTTTTTTCGCAGGGGAATCCCATATTCCCTGTCGTTGATATTTTGAGAATCAGTTCTATTCGGAAATAGATACCCTCCAGTCTCCGGAAGGCGTCAAACTTTTAACAAGTTGAGGTGCCAGTCGCCCTGACAGGGCAAATACCTCCTTGTATCGGTGTATTCGCGTTGTTCTGCCAAATGAAGAGCGGCGAAAAAAAATGTCTCCCAGTTTGTCACGAGTTCGAACTAATTCACTTTAGAATCGAGGTGACGTCTACTCGTTACGTGCTAATTAAAATCAACTTCTTTTTTGCTTTCCTTTATCTCTCTTCGCCTCACTCTCTCTCTCTCTCTTTCTTCCTTTCTTTCTTTCCTTCTTCCTTTCTTTCTCTCATTCCCCCGTTAACGAACGCGAATCCCCGTAGCTCTAGGGGCATCTCAATTACTTCGAACAAAAGGCAACTTTTGGATTCCGAGCAGAGTCACGACGCGACGCGGCGCGGTGCGGCACGGCGGAGGATCGTCTGCAGGACTTTACCGAAGGAGACGCAATCGCCCGAATATTAACAATGGCTTGGCGACGACGCAAGAGTCCAGGATATAGGGTAGGGTAGGTATACCCAACGACTTCGTTGACTTTCTCTACCCCTCGTGGAAAACTTGCTCCGTTTTCTATGTGCCTGAGCTACATAGGTGTGTGTACCGAAAATCTTGGGGGAACTAGCGAGCTTTTCGAAGAAGACATGTTATCGAAACTGAACGCGACTCCTGTGTTTCTGTACCGCAGCCTCCGCAGCTCACACTTCGAATTACGGAAAAGGAAGGGTGTGGAAGGAAGGACCACCTGAACAACACGCAATGGTTAACAAAGTGTGCAAGAGACCTTCTCCTGTACCCTAGCTTTCACCCTTACCACCATTTCATGGTTTCGGAAGTAGGAGGAAGCGGAGAAAACAGAGGAGGAACTAGTTTTTGGCGCTTGCCGACGTCATTGTCTACGCGAAGATTCATAAGAGGCGGAATAGGAACGGCTTCCTGGCACCTACCTCTACCTTCTATGCACAAAAGCTGGCAGTTAGTTTAACCGAGCTCACCTCTAGCTACGCCCTTCCCATAGTGTTATACCTACACCACCACCTACACCTATATACTCATATCCTCTCACTTATACGTACCTTAATACTCCAGGACTCCGACAACTGTGAAGGGTGATTCGCATTAATATAGGAAGAACTGAAAGTCTAGTGTGATCAGAAGTATAAATGTGAGAACGAAATTTGCGTTTCGACTAGTTTTTAAGGTGATCAAAAGAATGGGGCAGGTCGTTACTCTTGAGAAAATTAAAACTTGTGGTAAAACGCAACTGTACAGCAAATTCCGTTGAAATTGGTTCGAAGTTTCAAACTGCTACCCCTATCGTACTTGATTTCTGAATTGTGCAATATTTGATCAAAAAGCTTGATGCTTTGAGAAGTATAGGTACAAGTCAAAGAAATTTTATCGAAATTTCAAGAATGGTTGCGGAGATGTTGATACTCCATTAAAAACACATGTTCCCCTACCCCTTCGAAACCCCGCGACCGAAGTTAATTTGTGTAGAATCTCGAACACACCGTTAAATTTCATTTTATTCCCAGAAAACTGCAACCTCTGATAAGAAATCTGTGCAACGTATCGATGATGATAGAAATGTGGTCCGTGTATGTCAAACTTCATAATCTAGGAGAGAATTGTTCGTTAGGAGTAAATCGCACGGTCATTAAATATTGACCAATCTCTATTCCGATACTCAAACACATACTGCGCCTGCACCCATAACAAACTTGCTCTTTTATAACTCTTTATGGTAAAACCCGACTCTCCAGAACTATGGCACCCTCGGCGACGGGATAATAGCTGCCCGAAAGTGTATAGTATATACGAAAGGTGCATGAGGCTGGATGAGTAGGGTTGTTGATAGTACGCTAGTACGTACGAAGGTACGAACGTAGAGAAATATATAGGTGGGTATGTAGATCTATATAGATATATATTTGTGTATGTGTACATGTATGCGTGGAAGAGGAAACGGAAGAGGAAGAGGAAGAGGGCCTGCAAGGGCAGCGCGGGGATATAGCAAGGGACGTAACTCAGCATCAGCTAGCCGCCAGTTGACCAACCGTACCTAACCCCGGAATTTCCGTAATCCTGGGCAACACGCCACCCGTATAGTATACCCCGAAACCCCCATAGATCTCGAGCCGTCGCTCGCGTTTTACTCGCCAGTTACTTTGAGGTCGATCCTCCTCTTCGGCGACCCCGTGGCGCGTGCTCCTAATCGCGCGGTAATGACTTCCTTGTTCCAATTGGTCAATACGGACCTTTGAACATTATGGTGTACAGGGTCAGTCCTTCTTCCTGAATGACGCCTCACGAACCCGTATCCATAGACTCCAGCTTCTTCCTCTAATTGCGAATCATTATACGCAGAACTTTCGGGTACGAGAGCTGAATAACAATCCAGACATGTCCAGCATCACCTCCGATCATTTTCTTGCCCTTTTTTAATTCCCACCTATTTTTTAACAGGACGGAAGTCTCTTTTCTCTGCCATCAGTAAGCATCGGATGAAATCCAAAGGCATATTCTAATTCGCGTGGAGTTCGCTTGATCTAATAAATTTTCTTTCCGAATTCAGATCGCTGCGAGGATTTCAATCAATTTGTGTTCTATATCCGCGTAGTATTAACGGATTAACAATGACAATAGTACAACGACAAAGAAGAGAAAAAAAAAGAAAAACTTTTCAAACTGATGGAATTTGTTGAAAAACAAAATGCCCGATCCTTTACACTAAATCAAATCCTGGCCTGTATACCGCAGATAATTAATACGAAAGGGGCGTAGCTCCATGGCTAGTTATCCACCCAGCGAGGCAAGCTGGTCAACGTCCGGTGGCAAACAGCTTTCGCAAAAAGGAGAAACGAAAAAAATGATGAAAAAAAAAAAGGTTTTGGACCCCAGTTTATACAGGGAAGCTCGCAGGCAGCGAAGAAGCGTGTTTTTCTGGGCTCGTGCCAAAGCGACGCGTGTTCTGAGAGGTAGATTCGGATAAATGTTGTACTTTTCGATATTTTTTTTTTTTTTGAAAAGGAGACGAAAATCAAGTTCGAAAATGATCGTTATCTCCAATGCATACGGCGAGAGTTTGTCTAAACGAGAGCCTGACTTTTGGTGTGTACCAATATTGTCTCGAAGGACTAAGAGGGGATCAGGCAAGGACTAAGAGGGTCTCCGAGAGAGACACGCTCAAGGCGAGGTTGTGAACCGATTCTAAAGAGGTAGGGGCACCACCGCGGGCAGGAATCTAATTAATCAAACTCCGAAAACAGCTCGACAGCGTCTACCCCACTTAAAACTGCTCCGAAACTGCGATAAACGCTTCATAATCATAAACATACCCAACCTAACGTCGTTATCTTTCGTGTAGAACGATCCCCCTGGACCAGGTATCCGTTACAAGATACTACCGCTGTGTACTTACACTAATACTCGTATTAAACACATTCAACCCCAACACCATTAACGATCCATACACTAGTGATCCGGTGTTTTTGGTCACCCAGAAAAAAGCTTATATATCGTAAAAGTACGAAATTTCCTACCGTTCGAAGTCGTCTGATCATTTTTGAGGGTAATAAATATTCCGGCAAAATAACCATTTTTTTTTTTCTTCTTTCGTGTAAAAATTATCAAATGGAATTAGCGGATTAAATTTCCTCGCATCTGTAGACACAGAGTGTATATTTTATCAAGGTGGTAAGGTGATGGGGGAAGCTTGAAGTGATTTTCATTCGCCTTGGCGTAATATACGTAGCGTAAGTTTTTTTCGAGTGATAAATTGGAGTAGATATATACAGTTGAATACCGGCATACCCCGAGGTAGAATTTCACCGTCAGTCTCATCGCCAGCAAGCCGCAGGGTCTTAAATTATTGAAACCTAATTAGTCAAGGTAGGTTAAAAACGTCGATAAGGTAATAAAACTGCGACAGGCCGCATATAATAAAAGGTTAAGCTTTTTCGTGAAACTTTCAAGAAGCGTTACTCACGCCTTTGCCAAGCTGTATGATTGCACATAGATCATCGTAGCTAATTGGGAAATTCATTTTCATGATAATCTTGACAATTTCTTAACAGTCTACGTATAATTGGCAATAGGACTCGTTACCAAAACTTTTTATATCAGCTTTGACTATCCACACGATTTGTATCATAAATATGTTTTCATGTCTACAAGGCATAACATGATATTCGAATTCGTATATTTATTTATCCTTGTTTATTGAGAACAACCTTTACCTTGCGGTTCTTTCTCTCATTCTTCTTTTTCTTCTTCTTCTTCTTCTTCTACTCTTCAGCCAATTGTTTACAGATGTATTAAATCAATACCCAATTGTTAGCAAACAAACACCGATACATATAGGCTTATAAACTCGAACCAGAACGGCCGAGTGCCATTACTACTACATCCATACCCTTTCGCCTTTCGCCTTTCCTTCGACCCGGGGTCGGGTCAGGTCAACGTGACTTCTAGACACGCCTAATCTCCTCGTAAAGACCGCGACGTCGGCTATCTGCTCGAGGGTTGGAGTCGAGTCGAGTGTCGCATCGCCTCATGAGGGGCTCTTTTCTTCTCTCGTCGTTTTTCCCCCGTCTCTCCCCGAAGAATCCGCAGGATTTTCTGTATATCTACTTCTCTCGGCTCACAAATTCTTGTCATTATATTATTATTATTATTACTTTTATCATCCCCACACGATAATTGTCATAATTATATCATTAAATCATATATTATTAATAATATACCCCGAGCTTTTTGTGTTGGACTTTGAAGACTTGATTGTCACTTCGCATATAAAAATGTGAGGAAAATGTCGGATGAAAGAGAAAAAGAAAAAAATCAGAGGAAGAACACACATCGTTATTACTATTCACCAACTCGCATAAATCGAGATCCTTTACTCCCTGTACAGATTTATGTATCTACCTCAGCTGACCGACCACCGCAGCATAGAAACAAGAACTTTCTGCCTGGCGAAGATATTCTCTATTCAGAGAGCCTAGTCAGGGCATGGTCAAGCATAGTTTGGCCACTCGGATTCGGACGGTAAAGAAAATAGAGAGAAAGAAACAGAAATGAAAAAACAGAGGAAATTCGAGGAAAGAGACTCGCGCGCCTTGAAATAGCCGAGAGATTTAAACTGTCTGCGAAGTTAGCGCGGTGGATGAAGCGCCCTTCTCCTAATGCAGCTACCGTACCTCTCAGCGCGTATATTTAATTTATATCCTGTATAGTTTAATGTACACAGATACGGCACACGCAGGTGCAATGCGTATGACAACATGGCTCGCCGTTGTATTAAATTAGGAATGTTTGCCTCTATATATACGGAGTTAAACACCGTGGAACCGTTAGGGGTAAATTAATTAAAAAGTGGATGTTTGACGATCGCGTGACTTGTTAAATTTGGGTTTTGAATATCGTTGACAGTATTAGTCCACCGGAAGTGGATTAGGTTCAGTTTGTTTTAGCTTACTTTTTGTATGAAAGGAGAAAAAAAATAATTACAGAGAGTCTATAATACGTATATACCTATTCGAAAAGAGCATGAAACTTGAGCGAAGAGTTGATAAAGTTTAAACTAAACTCTCTTCGACAAATACGCGAAAAAACTTTTGAACTGTAGATACGTCATAATTGGCCGATCCACCAGTCGATGTTTGATCGCTCAATTTTTTCTCCGTTTTTACTTTTCCAACATCCCTTCCATTCCCCCTGTACCTCCCGTTCAAATCGCTCGCAGAGGACGCGTAGGTAATACCGCGAAGGAGTCCCTCTCCCAATAATCAATTCGAACACATTGCGAGTCGCGGGACGAGATACCGAAAACGAAAAACGAAAAGTGAAAAGTGAAAAGTGAAAAGCAAAAAACGAAACGAAGCTCGACTTTCACTCAAACTTTCAGAAGACGAGGGCTAAAAGTAGGTTTAACACCAGGAAAAGGAACGAGGAGCTCGAAACGAAGAACCACTCACTAGAGGCTCTTAACTCCCAACTCTTAAACTCTCTGGCAACTCTTCGGCAAGGATTGGGTTCCTCCCGGTGCCCTTTGCCCGAGGATAGAGAAACGTTACGCGGAAATACGTATACACGTACGCTCGGTAGCGCACACGAACGAGAGCTCTAATCCAAATGAGAGTGGCTTTATAACTGATGCAACCTGTGCATATGTACCCACAGTAGGTTTACTGTTTCCAGTTGGGATGTTGCGCCTTCCGGTATGGCCCACAGGGGATTTCCACCCTTTCTCTACCCGCCGGCCACCATCCCGTGTGTCCATTGCACCATTACGCCGTTGCATTGCTCCGTTCGTTCTCCTAAATGTATAAATGTATGTATACAGCTGTGGAGCTTGGGTTTGGATGCACTACTTCATTCACGACCCTTTCCTATATACGCCCTCCGTTTCCATCTGCTCAACGGCAAAATTCGCTTTATACGTTACGACGGACACAGTAAAGCTACGGAATCGCTTCCTGATTACGAAGCTACCTCAGCTTACCTCGCAATCAAACCAGGTAATGCGAATGTATGAATACATCACGTACACACACGAGTACGTGTTTACATGAGTCTACGGAGTGGACTGCGCTGGGGAAGAAGTTGCGCTGTTATTTTTCAAACTGGAAAACTTGACGAGGATGGGTGATTTTTGTTAAAGAAAATGTCGCAGAGCGTGAAACTGCAGGGTATACAAGTAAAGGAAAATGGGATGCAGGACTCAGGTCTGAAAGTATTCACTGGTGAATAATTTGGCGAGAGTCGATCTTGCCGAGAAGACGGAGAAGCAGCAGCACCAGCCAGTAGGGATATTGAAGCATCATCTGTGCTTCGCACTCGGAGACAATGGTCTCGGTGGAAACAGCGTCGATTGTGCGAGTTCTTCGCTTCTCTTGCTTTACTCTCACTGTCCTTCTGCTGTTCTTATATATCCTTGGCTAAGCCCGGAAATACGAATGCCAGGGGATGCTTGCTGCAGGAAGCTCATTAGGCAAGCCCCGAGGTGTTGTGGAAGGCATTGGCGCGCGTCACGAACCATTTCAACAATTTCAACTTTCAAACATTCCTAGGGAGAGTGTGGCCTGATTATTTTAATTTTTTAATACAGGCATGTGTCACGTTGTCTTATTCTACATCCAGTTCGTAGGTATACATCCTATCTATATGTTTCCGTAGAACAGTGCCTTTCCTACAACCTACATCACGTTTTAATATTACGTGCTCAATCTCGTTAGGATCTTAACGAGATCACAAACTCGCTGTAGAGGGAGTCATTAAATTTTAAGATATAATGGAAGGTAATTTCAATTAGTTCATTACCAGGGCGGTAGGCATGTGATAATTATAATACGACGCGTTTGAAGTGTTTTTTATGTTTCACGAAAATCGAGCAATTACCTAATTGATTGGCGTTGGATATATATTTTGAAGAAATTGATGTTTACAGTGATCTTAAGTTAGAAGCAAAAATGAGGATGCCATAGGTTTTTTTTTTTACTACTTTTAGACTGTAGATCGAGCGGTCGTTCGGTACTGCTGAACAAAAATAATTCTAAGTGTAAAAAAAACGATATAGACGATTCGCGTTTCTCTCACTCTGAGTAAACCTTGACGTAACGGAAAGTCGAAACGTTCTCGGTAATTAAAGACAAACAGCGAAAAGTCAAGATATCGAACGTATTGGAAGCTAAGAGCTGAAGCTCAAGGAACGATGCTGTAGGCACAGAGTATACAGAAAACTTTGTGTACACAATCAGTCGGTGTATTTTTCGTCTTATTCGATAAGAACGGACCAGGATGCTCTTCTGCCAACATTCTAAAAAACTGCACGTCATGGCCAATTAGCGTAGCTCTCGGTGACACCTGAATGACGATAATTTGTATTTGCGTGTACAACCTATACTTCGTTGCCTGTTTGACTTTACTATTAGCGTACGCATAGCGATGACTAGTTTCAGTTTTTCTGTAGAATTTCAGGAATTGTATAGTAAACCATAAGGAATTGGTCTGCAGTTTGATATTTTGTGGATTCCGGTTTACAACGAATGAGAAAGAATTAATTTCGGGTGAAAATAAATTGGTTCGTTTCATTTAGATCCGAGACCTTAATAAAGCGAATTAACCAATTTGTTTTGGCTTACTGGGTGGTGCAGTATTCCACCTCGATGGTAATAAAGTAAACAAATTTCGGTTTACAAGTTCAAACATCGTGGTGAACACCGGGAGGGAACTAACCGCAGTGGAAACGGATAATAACGGTAAAATGAAATGAGTTTGGTATAATTACAGGATTCCTGAATAATAAACTAACCCTCGATTCGCTGCACGAACTCCCGAAAATCGATCGCTATTAATTTACTCGTTAGAATTACCTCTCCGTTTGATTAACATCGCATAAAACATAAAAGAATATCTGAAATCGTAAACTCCCAGATCGGTACCATAATAAACGCTGAAACCTTTCCAGACGATAATTTTTTATTTTCTCCTCGTTCGATTCGCGGTCAGATTCAAAATTCGAAGGCATAGTTAGCTCCCGCGTGAACGGGACTCTGCGCATGCGCGCGCGTCAGCCGGTGCGAGATGATGTCGACCCTGGAATCTCGTACACTGGAGCAACTCTGAAGAGAAGCGTGGAAACCTCTGTCAATACATACGAGGGTAAGTTTATTATATTTCATTTGTGCATTGCGTCTATGCCTACCGTTTGCTTTTGAACGTATCCGTTCGCAGTTCGATATATTCTGTGCTTCGACGTCAGAATTTAACGGGCTTTTTCCACGTGTATAAAGCGCCGCGCTCCTCGAACGAGGCGTGACTTTTAGGTTAGGATTACGCAACTTACACCGGACTATGACACTTGTCGAGGGTAATACATAACATATAGCTATTTCGAAATGGCAGCGAGGTAGGGTGGAGGTAAAACGAAGAGTATTTCCCGCGCTTTTACTAAATGCAATAGTTGTGGTCTTGTAGTTAGTAAATATTATTCATTAAGGGTGAAATTCTCTAATTTGATGAAATGCAGCATGCCGAAGTAGTCGTTTGAATTCCTGGCTTTTGGATTTAGAATATTTGTTCTATTATTGAAACCGGAGCAAACTTTCGAGAAAACAAAATGGTTTCCCGCGTCCTAAGGGCTGCTTTCTAAAGGAAGGAAAACAAGTCGTGGAATATAAGGGTGGCAGGAGACTTTTTATTACTTCTTTGCTAACGTTTATCGATCTATCTTATTCATAATAATTTTCCCGCTTCATGGAATACAAAAGCTATAACATGATATATTGCAAGGGGAAGTTAAATATTTTCTGTTAGTTTCCCTCTGACGATTTCTCTCGGGGGGTTCGCCCGCCTGAAACCTCAGCTCGTTTTTTATTCTATTTCATTATTTCTGTCCTTCCGTGTCGTTCAACTTCACAAAGAGATGCGTTCATATATTAAAATTCGTCTCCTCTGTGAAGACGCAATGATTCTTGTGTGTGTTCGTACTGCGATAGTAGCCAGCAGCTTTCTCCTCTCGTCTTTCCGCAGTCCGTATGTCTCGTTAAATTGTCATCCCATCGCATTGCTATACAGCACACCATCTTGTCCCCTATTGTTACCATACGTCACGACCGACAGATGTTGGATACATCCTCAACCGACTAGAATTCTATGCCATCGTCCTCTGCTCCTTGATGTAACAGGATTAACTCGGAATCTCCTCTCCGCCCTGATTTTGAACGGGGAAGTACAGAAAACAGACATGCAGACTACGCCGGCGCCCGGATATACCGATAAACAGACTTTGTCACTGCGTACGTAAAGATAAAAGATAATGAAATAAGGAGAAGAAGAAGGAGAAAAATAGGAAGAAAACGAAGAAGAAGAAGATTAAGAAGAGGAGGCAAGGCAGAGTGAGCAAGATAGATGAAGGAATCCCATTCGTCGATTAAGCTCGCAAGATCGTACATCTGAAGTAACCATTACGGAGGCAAAGCTTTTCGCCTGGTGCATCGTAGCTCGAAACTGGACGCCAAGATTTATATCTATACGTTAGAAATACCAGGAAAAATTTCGCGATGAACCTTTACCACTTTTAGAGAAACTGAATGTTTCCTCTTACAATTGTACTACCTACTTCCTCGCAGGACTCTGGAACCAAAACTTCGCTCTGTTTTCTGTTTTTTTGTTTTTCAAACTCGCCCGGTTTTGTCTAAACTTAATGATTGCTCGAACTTTTGCAAGCTGATGAAAGCTCTGACATATGTCTGAGAATTTTAATCACTTAAATCTCATCGCAGAAATATTTTAAGTGTACGAAACGTAATCTTTGTTTTTTCGAGTCGAACCAGCAGTAACAATACTTTCTTTTCATTCCATTCGAGCCACCGGATTATGCAGCGGTTGATAAATATTGTGAATACCAACATTATACGGAATATCGAGATTTTCCAGATTTCTGAACTCGAATCGTTGCTGATCTTTATTCGGGCGAAAACTGTCTTCTCTATACAAGCGTTACGGAATATTGGTCGCTCCCGGATTGCGTGAGCTTTATGTACGACGATCCTTCAAATTCGTCTCTCATCCTTATCCTTATCCTTGTATTATAAATTTTCCCGATTTCTTGGCTACACGATTTTCTCGCGGGACGTAACCACGCCGCACGAATATGACAGGTGACGATCACTCCAGTAAATCAAAACGCGATTGGTCTACCAATTCTCTCGATTCCCATCCCTTTCAACGCATCTCATATTCATGGAATTTTACGAAATTAACTTCACGGCGCAAAATATGTTCTCCTAACTTTTGAACACGCTGAGTGCGAAGACAGACCACAAAGTTTGAAAAAAGTATTTCTCAGTCTTTCCTGATCCCGAAATGTGAAATCACCCCGTGCAAATTCGTCGTTTCGATGTCCCCTTCCAGGAAACAAAATTATACTTCAGAACTAAACATTTTTTTAAATAGATTACGAGGCGGTCAAACTTTCGGGTCCACTTTTTACGCAGGAAAAAAAGGCCTCCTCAGACGGACCACATCTTCGAGATCAAAGGATGGACTAAGATGCGCCGGACTCTTATTTCACAATGGATCGACGGACAAACCTAGGAAATTTCTTTTGTTTAAAAATTTCGAATCGGCCGAATTTTTTCCAGCCTACTTCAGGTGCTACCGAATGTGGATGATGGTTACAGTTTCAGAATTCTTTCATCAACTATATCAAACTTTTGGAAATGTTGAATCTTCTCTCGACTTCTTTTTATCTCTAAGTAAAAAGCGTGTGAAATGACTGTCCCCGTAATTTCGTCGAACACCGTTTACCCACGCATTCTGTACCGGATCGATAGATTCATTTCGATTATAGATGTACAGAGATATTGATGGCTCGAAAAGTATTGTGTTCAAGGCTGTTCGTAACCATTTAGCAAATCGGGTGATTGTTTTGCTAACAACTCCGCGTCCCCATCCTCATCCTTCTCTTTAGCCCTTGGCAGTGAATTTCACCCTTTATCCACCCTGGTCCTGGGAGAACTGCCTCGGCTCGGATACTGGCTGAACCACCATCGCCACCGCCACTACCACCACAGTGAAACTATGATATCGTCATTGCAGTAATACTACTACGAAGACATCTACCTGAACGTGTTCTTCTCCCAGTATATAGCTAGCCGCATATCCGCACCGTTCTACGTCCTACGTCCTACGTCCTACGTTCCACGTTCCACGTTCCGAGTTCTGCCTCTAGCCGCAACACTCCAAAGCCATTATCGTTACAGTCCGCCACTTCTGTGGGGTAGATACTTCGGAAGGGAGAAGACTCCATTATTTTTTCAGATACAAAACAGTTTTTAGCACCATTTTTCATCCCCGTCGATTGTTTGAAAGAAATTTTAAAGTCGTTCAACGTAGGTAGGTATACTCTTCGGTCGATCGCGTCCTCCGTCTCCTCGAGGCGATGTATACAGTCGTTCATATATTATTTTACTTTTTTCTTTTTTTCTTACTCGTTCTCTACTCTTTATTCTATATATCTACTATGGTTGCTCGCTGCTCTTTATTGGCTGTTCTTTTCATTTTTTTTATTTTTTTTACATCCTTTATCCCATTCAGAGACACGTAGTGTATTCATATTTTTTAAAAATCTTCGGATATGAGAGAATTCAGGTACACACATTTTATACACTCCACACTCTCGTCTCCTTCTACTTTTCATTCCTCTCCTCTACCTCTGGCATACAAGTGACGGAGTCGATTAAAAATACCAAGAAGATAATATAACGCCCCTGGCGTTGGGTCTCTCTCTCTTTCTCTCTCTTCCCCTCTATAAGTCCACCCTACATTTTTACTCCGTATCGAAGAGTTCTCATTTATATATACATATACGAGTATATATATGTATATATATATATATATATATATATATAGAGAGAGAGAGAGAGAGAGAGGTACACATATGATGTACATGAAGAAGAATACCGAAGAAAGAAAAGAAAATCGTCACAGCTCGGTGTCCTCCGACTTTTCTTCTTCACAGATCCATTCACATATCCTCCTCCACCTTTTCCTTCTTCTCTTTCCATGAATTCAATTCGCCGCCATATCGTGCGAATACAGATATCGAAATCTAAAACATAGGGGAAGAGGTGAAACTCTCAGATTGCCAGGGCAATCTCAGCGACAGAGATACCCGTCCCGAAGAGCTGAAAGTGGATCTTCTCTCCTACCCTCAATTCCTTCCTCGCGTGGTTACGTGTGGCCACTATACTCTACTCTATATACTATCTCTCCCTGATTTTCTCTCTCTGTCTCTCTTTCTCTCATTCTCTCTCTTCACCTCCATATATATATATATACACATATACACAAATATATATATATACAATATATATATATATATATATATATATATGTATATCTGTAAGTATAGGTGTATATAGATATATGCTTATGTCCGTGTGCCAGAGGATAGCGTAGAGTCGTAGGTGTACGAGTAAGGCACCTCCGTAGAGACGGGAGGGCGAATGACACGGACGGAGTGCGGCAATTTCGTGCAATACCAACGGCATACCGGGGGTCCCAGGAATGTAGCTTAGCATTTTCAACCTTCCAAGGCTAGAGCCATTGGGATGGTAGTAGCTACCCCCTTTTTTTTTCCCTTTCTTGTCTGTATGTGGGAGAGTTGTAACTATTATTATCATTGTTATCACCGTTATTACACTCGTTCTTGATTATTTTTTAATCCCTTTGTTTCTCAATTCCCCCTTTTACTCCATTTGCTCCACTATTACCTATCTTTTTTTCATTCCCATTCTCTTTTTCTTATCCATATAGATATAGTATACATACGTAGACTTCTACCTTTATGCTGGTTTCGGTTTACCAGATACAACGACCAGGCGCATATATATAGATATATATATAAATATATGTATATTCACGTTGTTTCAACGCAGTTTCATTATTCTGAAAGCACGATGGAGTAAAATTATTATCTATCGGATGTAACGTACCTATACACTTGCCCAGTACGCGCCGGGGTAAGTCCTCAGAAGAGTATATACCTGCTGCCCGCGGCTTTCCAACCTTCCCGGGTCATATAACTTTCGATGGAAGAATACAGTACACCTATCCTATACGTACTTTAAAAAAGATTTACCGACGCCGTTGTTGCCCGTCCAAGTAATTCGGTATTCAATTCCGAAAAGGAACGAGACTGTTTTTTTTTTCTCTTCTTTTCTATTATTTTTTCCCTTTTCCTTTTTTTTTTTTTTTCTTCTTTTCACCACCGTTTTCGGGCCAAAGCGTTTTCCTACCGTATATACCTACGCCCATTCTATACGTATGTATACTGGTGCAATCGTATAGAAGATAAAATAGTCTAGCCCTAAAATTCCCGAGCTATTCGTCCTCGAATACGTTTTATACCGCTGAGGTAACAAACTACGACGTTTTTAGTTCAGCTAAAAGCTGGCTATTCGGTATACACAAATATTTCAGGGCAGATAGTTTTAACTCGGATTCTTCAATACCTCTACATTATATTATATATACCTCTTGGTTTATATCTGCGAACCCCGTTTACGGAATATTAATACCGAGGACGTACAGATTTCTTTTCTTCTTCAAAGTTTCTTATAGGTATATACAGTTGGTTAATCTTTTCATTTATTTTTCTTTTCTTTTATTCTTTCTTCCCCATTTGCGAAAGAGATACATTTGAGACAGACGAAACTATCGCGATTCATGGGTTACTATCTGTTGTAGTTATATCCGCGATGTATGTACATTACGAGCATATAGGTATATTGTACGTACAGTAAGGCGTATAGCTACTAAGGAACGATAAACGGTATGCATGGGGAAATAACGCCTTGAAGATGTAATATAATCTCAGGGAGTGATGAAATTTTAATATAACGTACGCTTTGAAATTCATAAAGCAGCTAGCACGTGAAAAATCCGAAAAAAAAGGTATTCTAGTTACTTACACAAGAGTATTCGCACACTCAGCGACACCTTTCTGCACGTGTAAACATAATACCTTATAAGTATACCAGTCCGGTTTAAGCTCTCTCCAAAATCATCCACAGCAACGATATTGAAAATTTATGCGGTATCGGATGAAAGTAAAATAATAATGTTCTTTCGTGAAAAAAAAAAAAAAAAAAAAAAAACGGACGAAATTGGCTCAAATTGAAGCTGAATATCCGCAGGATAACAGGAATCACGTATTTTTCGGTATTACGTTTCAACCATTAAGCGAGAAAGTAAACGAAGTAAAATTTCAGGCAATTATTAGGGCAAAGGCGTACTTATACATATATTTATATATTAAGGGCCGTAGCGAGCACGTGGCAGCTGTAGATGTGCTTGCAGTATATAGTATATAAATAATATAAGCGAATGAGTAAACAGAAGTTTTTCCGCTCAATAACGAAAAATTTGTTTGCTGCCACGTAGTAGCTGGTTCGTAGCTCGTTATTCATCCTCATTGTCAGATAACGTGAATGCATGAAATTCTGCTGAAAAAGCACTGCCAGAGTAGTACATGTATACATCGTACCCGTAGATGTATAGAGGTAGAGGTCGCGACTCCCGCTATATACGCGATAAAAAGTAACGCAGGAGAGCTAATCTGTATTATGCACACGCGTCTACCGACGCGTTACTCGTTACTCGTTACTCGTTACTCGCTATCGTCTATCCACTCTTCTGGCGTCAGGTGAGAATCGTAAGCCCCATAAGCCCCATGGGTAGAAAATTATATTCAAAAATATAGTTTTATAGTTTATATATTTTTATGGACCCAGGCGAATCATTTCGCGGTATGAATCGAGGCAGTTTTACACCCTGAAGCTATCAGGCGATGTAAAGCGTACGCGTTGTGGAAGGATACATTAGAGTGTCGGACTTACTTCGTACTCAATGAATTGTGAGAGTCATAAAAGGTGTCGAGGCTCGGGACGGTATCCATACCCGAAATACTATGCGAGATGAAGTTACTGATCGGAGCAGTTTGCCCTGAGAAATGAGTGCGAAGTGTACTGGGACGGAACTCGGAAATCGCACGGCGTTTTAGCAGGGCGATGATACCGAATTCGTGCAGATTTCAGCGCCCCGAATCTAGAATAATTCGGGAATAAAAGGGGTGAAACCCTTCGAGCTTTCTATTTCTCACAATGTCTGAGAAATGAAAGAAAAAAGAGAGGAGTATCCGTCCCGCTGCGCGAGGGGTGGCTCATTCTCACCTTACACACCCCAAGAAAGTGAGACACTTGTAGGTTCCTCGCAATGAAATTTCGCATACAAATATCGTGAATTGCTTCGTGATCTGGTTAAATTAAATTTGGGCAAAATCGGTCGAAGGGGTTCGTCAAGCGAAGGTAAAAAGGTCTGGTTTCAAAGAAGCGATACACCCGATTTCCGGGCTATTTATTTTTTTGTTACCATATTATTTCATCAGTTTAAAAAAATGAGAAATAAGATCTAAAAAATATTTTGCGGAGGCCGCGGAATCTTCGGGGACTCTTTACCCCGGCGTCGACGCGGCTTTCCGAGAGTTGTATAAGAGAGTTCCCGCAAGTGGCTCTCGGGAGAAAAGTAAATTTGACACTGAGCTACCCCAGAGATGGAGACAACACCGACGAGTCCCCCTCGACCGTGGTCAGGATACCCGAGAAATAACCAATCTCACGATGGACACGGGGCTTGAGGACACTGCGGCGGAGAGCTGGTCCAGGAAGTCCCTCGAGTATTTGCCGTCCAGGACATATTAACAAACTTTGTCACAGTGCAGTAGTAAACGCAGTGGAAATCTAGTAAAAGTTTTTGGGCAATAGCGCGAAGATTTTTCCTCCCAATTGACGTAAATATTGCGGGATACGTATTTCCAATATTTTATAGAAAAATCCGGTATATTCACTAGCAGATAATTATTTGTCACCCTACGTTTCCCAGTTGTGACATGACCAGTATTGATTCAGACTGTCATACGTATATACATACATATATGTCGTTTCGAAACTGTATTTGCCACCGAGGCAAAATAAATCGAAATAGAGTGAGAGGGAACGAGATATACTGTATAAATTTTATTCCCGCAATAGTAAATTGTATAAATATGCTTGAATTATTTTACCTTTTCATTATAATAATGATAAATACCCTGAAAACCTTGGTACCGATAAATTGCGTCGGTATTCCCGTGTATTTTTTTGGTTTTAATAAAGAAAATTGGGTTAGTTAGTAAATTAAATGCCATTTTAATTGTGACTCTTGAAGCTCAGCCTGTCGCTAATGAACCGAATCGATATATCTATCAAAATAATCGATACACGGTATCGATCGTTATAAGAAATTACGATACTCAGAATCGTCCGCGATCCGGCACTCCTGCTTCAAGGTAGAAATGGTTTATAAATCCGACATTTTATTGCGCAGCTTTATCCCGTTTTATTGGCCAAGATTTTATTGAAATTGACTTAAATGCAATCTGTTTTCCAGCTTAGCCAAACTTAAGTGAAACAGAAGTTCTTTATATCGTCTTGTACACATTTTCTCCATAGGTATACCAGATTTATCTCGCGTATGGCTTTCTCAGCGCTGAGAAGACGGCAATTAAATAATCGAATAGTAGAAGAAGAATCCTACGAGGAGTTCTACGATATCAGATCCGTTTTTTTGAGCGCGAAGAATAATTTTTTATACACGCGAAATCTTTTTTTCTCTCCAATTTCGCACGCTTCTGCATCTCCATATAATACCTGAGCCTCGTCCCGGTTGTTCAACGATAAATAGGGCAGTCTGCGCCTGTGCGTGAAACTATATACATATATCTAATGTATATACCATATATAAACCTATATACTATACATCAAGCCTTTATAAATGGGTCCGTACGCCGGCTCAACAATGCCAGAATGATTGGCTCCGCTGTCTAGCTTCATAGAATGAGCATTCACTACTTACAATGCTCAATATACTATCGCAATTCTACACTGCCGGACGCGAATCTCCGAATTCTCAGTGATATTCCCGTTCGTTCCTTCTACAATTTCTTTCTCCAAACTTCAACACCTTATTTCCACTTATTTCTCGTTTACAGATGGCGGAAGAACGTATTTCTTGACGGTATATCATAAAATTGCGATTCATTCTTATATTTATCCAAATTCTCGACATTTAATTACTATTTTCACACTTTATACTTTATTTCGGAAATCGCGCGCGTGTAATAAACGCTCGTAAGGCGTAGCTCGGCACGGTATATAAAATTCGCTTATAGAATATCGTCGGGTCTCCGCGAGACACTAGTCCGCTCAGAGTATATACAATAATCGTTTGCCTGTACGTAGCTAGACCCGATTTAATTAGAACGAAAACTAATAGCTAAACTAATTCGACTAACCGCGCGTTTACAAACTACGCTTGACGTCCACTGTAGGCTACTTTGAACGCTTGCTATCTGATAATCGCGTCACTTCAACCTTGATTCTACGTATTATCCGTAACCAACTCTAACCCTGAACCACCGGCGTTGAAATCTACATAAATTCAGGAATTACTATGTGTATAGGTATACGCGTGAGGTTGACGTACACGGTGAACGGGATTACGAGCTCTATTCTCTTTCTGCTTATAAAAGATTCAGGAATGAACAGCTGAAGATGATATTAATACATCGTCGGGGATATTATATACTTAGGAGATAAAACCAACTTGAAATCCTCCGCTCGAATAGTTGATGGCTAATAATGTATAACGATCCCAAACATCTGCATATTGAAAAATAATTATCTTTATTATACCCTGATCACTGCGCGTATATCGTATTTTTATGCACTTATAACGTCGTTGGATTCGTTACGTACCTTTATAATCCTCGTTACAGGCTCGTTTAACAAGGATTATATCATTCCTCGCATTTTATGTTATTCCTTGATAATCTTGCCGGGCTCGGCGTACTCTGAAGTAAATATCATAATGATAAAAACGTCACGTTCGAACGCTTTTTACTTCGTTTATCAACCCTTACGGAAGATTTCTATTCTCCGTCATGCGGATATCGCCGGTATATTTTTTCGTTATTATCCACACCGATACTAGTTCTATTACCCGTTTAAAATCCCCCCGTAAACTCTACTCGCCTTTGTCACAATATACTCGCTACATCTTGTTATTATACCTAAGTTCAGCTGGTCGCCATATGTCTCGTGTAGTAGATAGGTATAAGGGTGTACCCTTGTGCGATTTTCTTTATCGGAATATTTCCGGACGTGAAACTTCCCGGAGAACACATGTTACCTCTTTTCTTACAGGGATACGGAGTTCGTTATTCCTCTTACAGTCGTTTCATTCGTTCTCATCTTTCTCACTTTTGTTTGTCAAATATGAATCGAACGTAGAGATGAACGGGGATTCTTGTATCCGCGAACCATTGAACTTGAGGAGATCATCGGAAGTGGTGCTTCTTCTTCTTCTTCTTCTTCCTTTTTTCCTTTGTGCTAACGATCACCATCGAAGAGAAGAGAAGAGAAGAGAAGAGAAGAGAAGAGAAGATGGTTATACGTTCGGATATGACGTAGTCGTTGGCGCCAACGAGCCACGAGGATAACGATCTCTCTCCTATTAGGAGACACGCAAAATGCCGATGATATACGTATAAAGTTACTCATCCTCTCGCCTATCTCTAACCGAGGGAAGATGGAATACGGAAGAGCGGAGAATCGAGCGTGTATTAATAATGGGTGGAAATATCTTGGTTCATCTATACGCTGGGTATGAATCTTTAATAGATATATAGCCGTGCGCAGGTTGAAGATAGTTAATCACTAACTTTTCGTCATAATTTAACCATCGTTTTACTACACGGCTTTACGTAATACAAGGATTTTGGTTATTGAAGAGGACAGGATAATTCCTAAACGTCTAACTTTTCCCATTTTTCGTATACAGCTATATCTTTATACTAGTTGTATAATATCATAGTGCTCGCGCCTTGTTACCCTTCAAAGAAAATTTCCTAATAGAATAGACTCAGAGATCTGCGAGGAGGCTGACTGAGATAGTGAATCCGCCAAGTAGTATCAACTATCAATGGATTCCAAGCGCGACCGAGATGTAACTCTTGGTTTAATCCTATGGACCATTGTTCCGAACAATGCCGGACGAAATTAAGCCGGCGTCTGAGGAACCCAGACTCCGGAGTTCCCGGCGTCTCCATGCCGCAGTTTTAGCTTAACGACCGAGTTTAACATTGCCAGGTGTAAATGCTGGTCAAGACTTACGGACACCGCGGTGTGTCCGGACCAGGAGAAAATTCCGAACGCAAAGAATTATGTGTATACTCGCCAAATGTGAAACGAAATGAATTGTCTTTTTTTTTTCGTATTACAAAAATTACAAAAATTCGCTTTTCATCGTTGAAAAAATTTAATTTTTTACTAATTGTAAATCCACTTACTTCGAGGATGTTTTTACCTGTTGCTGTATGACTTGAACTTATTTTTTTAACTTTACGTAGTTTGATTACCGTTCATAATTGTGACCGTCGCTAAGTTGGATATGAAAGCTTGATTTCGACGGTATTCATTCTCGGCATAAACGCGTTAGGAATGTCCGGAGGCCTCGGCAGTGCTCGATGAAGAGGTTTACCCAATCACGGTGTCTGTTCTCTGCAGAAATTTAAAGACACGTCGAGAATTCATTCCATCTACTCCAGAGTCGTTGAATCAATTTTAACAAAGGCAGACGTATTTCAAGATTTTCCTTATTTTTTCACTGTTTTAATAACCGATCAAAGGGTCAAATTTTCCCAGGCGTTAGCTAATACCTTTCACACATTCCCATTGTATTTATTCTTTCATACAGCCGGATTTTTACGAGCGACAATCTCTTTTATAGAATCTCTCGCCCAGGCCCAGTTTGAATGATTGGAAAACGCCGATGAGTCGGGTGTCGCTAAATGGATCCGGCTTTTGAAAAATTATCTTTTCATTTCTTCAATTTTTGCGTATATTCATTCAAAAGTACTCGATTTTTAATACTTGTGATCATATCGGATAAAAATTTACCTAGCGAGTTAATATTCTTACACTTTTGCACAATTCTACTTTCGGTTCTTCGATAGCCTCAGAATTGTCTATCCGGAATTTGAACGACGTGAAATCTAGTCTTGAGCATCGAAAGACATGTGATTTGGCAGAGACGAGGACGATAACGAGTGATCAGAGCCAGTTGAATCGAATTACGATTTGAACGATTTGATTCAAATCACTCAACCGCTGAAATAGCTAGTCTAAGATTTTGGATCCGATATAACCCTTTCGAAAATCTATTCGGCTCGAAGTGCTCCTCATCCCATATGAATTCCGATACGAAATTCCTCCGGCAGTGTGTGGGTATAACTTACATTGAAGTCCGTCTAAAGTCGCGAGTCCAGATCGACGAACACGGGTAATTGGGGGCAGGAATTGATTCGGTTTGGTCAAAACGTGATTCCTTTGTTAAAAGGGTTAGCACCGCGATACCCAACGAGGGTAATTAGAATTTCCCTAATGCGCGCAATACGTCAAAGCGCGTCCGCGAATGTACGAACTCGTCGAATACCCGTCCGTCCGTCGAGCCGTCGTCTATACATCCCATATACATTTAATCATAGATATACCTCTACACATGTACGCGCAACGTGTACATGTATTCCCTATTTACGTATAAATACCCACCCATACGTATAGGATTTAACATATACTCGGACACACATGTAAGCTATAAATCTCTGCGGGCACTCGCTGAACTGGCGTCAATGGCGCTTTGGCGGTCCCAGGGCTGTCGCGGCTCTATATAGGCAAATATATGCATATTCAGTGCTTGTGTAGTGGCGATATGGCGATATGACGGGGCGCGGCAGCGTGGCGGCTTGCCATGACGTGGGCTTTGCGTCGGCGATATGCGGGGCTACCCACCAGGGTGACGGACTGCCGGACATCCGACCTGTTACCACCCCAACTTCAACCAAACCCTCCACCCTCTTCGTGGGCCTCAATTCCCTCCTGTATTCCACCCGATTCCCTCTCTCAATTCCCTGTCTCTAGTATTTCTCTACGGTACGTACTACCCACCTCCCTGCTCTGTACCTATGCGCTAATCGAATCACATATGCCCACAAATCTATTCGTAATCAGGGTATAAGTTAGGCATGTCTGTGCGGTATCGTAATGATAATAGATATATCGATAAAACGAGATGAAAGTGTAATATTTGTCGTTAAAATTCTATCGTATGTGTAAAGTTGAACCCCCTCTACTACCGAGGGTTGTCGCGAAAAGAGCGTGTCATAGTGTGGGACGGGGTGCAGAGTATATACTGTCCGGTATTTGTATAATCCATACAGGGGAATTGGTTTAATTTAACGACTGTGACAAGTGAATAATTAAAGTTGTAATCCGTGAATTAGGGCGGAAGGGGTATATGTGTGTGTTCCGTGCGGAATTTTAATAATTTGGAAAGTTTATCAGTTGGGGTAGATTATTGTCTGCGTTTAGTTAATAACCGAATGGATGTCTATGGGTAATGCGGAGTTTTATAGACAGGGTATCTTTTTTTTTCTAAAATTTATAAATTCGATGCGGGAAGGTATACGTAGCTAGATATATGGTCGGGTGGAAAATGGTCAGGGATTGAGGAAGAAGATGAAAACGGAAAGGGGCGAAGTTGATAAAAGAATCTGAGAACGTTCGCGAAAACTATTACGTTGACAAACCGCGAAGCTAGGAGAGTTTGGGTGGTCGGTGGGATATCTCGAAGTCTTTGGAGTAGCTGCTGTCACGTCTCTAACTATAAAGTCGTGTCTTGCGGGAAATAAGAAACTCGCCAAGGGGATGAAGAAAAGTAGGAAAAAGGAAGTCGGGGGTGAAAGGGATGTAGGGAAAAAAAAAAGAAATAAATAAATAGAGAAATCGTGGGCTATTGATACTTCGAATCATGAGTTACTCTCGGGAACAGTGAGAAGTATAGGAAAAAAGCTCAACTTCCGGCTACTGATAAACTTGCGGGATTGAAAGAAACACAAAAAATATTCCACCATGTTTCGTTACTTTCATCCGTTACACTTCCACCATTCAACCTTTTAGATATACAACAAAAAAGTTTCCGTACTAGTTCGCTACGCGAATATCAAAGTGATGCAAAGAAAAATTGAATCCTACCTTGCGATTAGATGAAGAAAAAAATATGTATATGAAAATGAAGGAACTTGAGATTTTTCTATCTTTATTTCTTTACCGTTCCTCTCAGCTCCGTTAGAATTTCTCTATAAATTATCGTCGATCCGGTTGATTTGCGAGGAATAAAAAATCGGGGGAATAAATTTTCAACGTATCTATCGCTCGGCGAGGATTTGCCTCGCGACGATTCTCCGATATGCAAACTTCTTTTTTCCTGAACCCTCTTATTCTTCCTGGGGACGATCGACAAACGCTTCTAAAAACATTCGAGGCCGTCTACGTCTACGTCGACGACTACTACGACACCGTGATTTATATAACCAGGCAAAAGTCGCGAACTGAACGGTTGTTCTCCGGGAGTTTCTATACTCTTACTAGCTTAAACCCGGCTAGCTCAGGGTATACCCCTTCGGAAAGCGTCCATCGAGTGACAAATGAAAGGTGACACGAAACAAATCGACATTCTCGACGGAATGTTCGACCAACGTTCTGTTCGACGAAGGTGGAATACGACTTTAGTCTAACCCAGAGAACCGTGGAAATTGTCTACAGACTGGTTCATCGAGATCATTGAATAAAGAAAATCGAAAAAAAAACCATTGATTTCCTTGATATCGTCGCGACACGCGTATAAACGACGGAATTTTCGTTCTCCTTCGAGATATCCGAAATTCTATATATAAACACATTTTGATAAGGTTGTTTTACCCCATTGTCTCAGCATCTGCCGGTGGCATCTTGACCTAACTGTTACGGTATTTCAGGTCTATGGAGTATATTGGCGCGTTCCAGACAGACGAACGTTTTCGGTAGATCTCCGCTGATTAAACTCTTTGACGAGATGGGCCAGCTTCCTTGTTCCTGTCATTAACAGCCGACCTGCATTTGCGATCCTTTCAAAAATCCTTCGCCTTCTCGTCATCTGGGATTACAGAGAAATGACGGAAACCGGCCGCGCAGCAACGTGTTAATTACAGATATACGTATGTGTCGTTGAATTTCCATCATTTACAGGAAACGTTTATTTCCCGCGCTCTATTCGTCTCGCTGTTTTATACACTATTTCGCTCATCCCATTTTTTATCCGAATGCGATAACCCGACCGTAAACTATAAGTGTGCAGCCTTCGGAAAGGAACGTGTCGATTTATTTAACATCGAGTCTGTCCCGGTGTAGAGCGTGTCTTCGTGGAGCCGAGAGCGAATAGATGTACAAACGTATTTGTATCCAAAAAGCGTCTTTTCCCAGCGAGATCCACTCCTGTGACCGACGGGTCCGTCCTTCCGTGAAATAAAATGATTCTGTTACAAGGAGTCTCCTGCAGATACCAAGTCCTCCGCGTGGAACACCCATTCCTCACACGTGGAAATTCTCCTTCCACATTTTCCATATACCGAACGATAAACACTATTCTACGGCATCTGACAGCCAGAATGACTTTTCGTTCTCAAATTTTAAAGCTAAATACATACACCGTAAATAGGGGTATCTCTAGATTTTTGGGTCTCTATAAGTGTTCAGAAAACAGAGTTCTGTCCGACGAACAGATAACTTTTTGATTCCGCGAGCAACTTTTTTTTTCTACCGTCTACCAATTTTTCCACAACGAAAATCAACGCGTCGAAGAGTTGCCTGTTCATCGGATACAGGTCTGTTTTCTGAACGATCGCAGAGCCGAATATCTGAAATGGAAGCAGCGGTTGACGCAAATTCTTGCATTAAGTGCTTTTACTTCGACTGCATCGAACTCTGAGCCCCGATGACTCAGAACTTCTAACTTTTACTTGATCATGGTTCAGAAGACTGCGCGAACTTCTGTAATGAAACTGGTTGTTTGGGAAAAAAATTTGACAGATTCTAGTCCTTCGAAAACACCCCTATTCGAGCTCTACGTACCCTCTTAGGCCGAAATTTTGGCTCCTCCGATTCGAGAGGCATGCGGAAGAAACTGGAGAATGTAACCCCCTACCCTCAAGAGTAGATCTTCCAATTTTGAAAAAACCTTGAAATTTTCTCAACACGTTGAGTGACCAGTGAATGTTTGAAATGAAAATAAAGAGGCCTTGTCACTCTACTATACGGCTATACTTATATTTTCTATTCATTCATAAATCATACGAATATATTCACCTGATACAAAATTTCTCATTTATGTTTTTCAGACGAAAACTTGTCTCTAAAAAATTTCCTATATACATCCGCATCGTTCTGCAAACATTCTCTCGGTCACAAGCTACAGGGGTGTAAGTATGAAGTAATCTAAACTAATCGTAAAGTCGTCTATCACATATGCATGTATACTAGTTCATGTATTCGATTTTCTGACGATTATTATCATTAATATCATTATTGGTATTCAATTTTTTCTTACGCATCCGAACCCCCACCCCCTTGCAAAGTTTGTCGCGTGGTTGAGCTAGCTAAACCGATTTGGCGGTGCTGCCCCTGGAAAGCAGGATCGCGGGGGTTGGGATGGGTGCAGATGGGAGTCGGCGAGGTGGCGTCGATATTAGATTAGTATTTCGCGAAGGGTTCCACCTCCGCCTATATACGTATGGAAGGAAACCGTCGACTCCATAACGCCAGGACAGTCGAGAAACGTGACATGCTTCGTGTTTGCTTAGCTTTCCTGCGCGTTTTGCCTCTTGCAACCCTTTACCCCGTCCAGGTTAACACATCCCGTTGCCAGACCGAGAATCAGTCTTCCTGAAATTCCTTGACAATTTCCATTTCTCCGATTTACGTACAGATATTATCGATTGGTTTCGAATCGATTTGAAGGATCGGGAAATACAGCGGATATATGATTTTGACTCCTTTTGTTTTTTGAAAGTCTCATTGCTCGTATAGTTCCGGTCAAACAATCGTGTGGAAATAATTGCCCAGTTGAAAGAATAGGGGATGAAAACGGGAGGGAAAAACGTCTCCTTCGTTTTATTTTATCTCCTTTCGACCTGGAGAGCAGAGTTTGCGGTTTCTTATAGCCGGCTGTCGACTGCCGCGGCTGCGGTGTGGAAGCAATTATATTGGGAATAAAAGTTGTGTAGTTGACGCGATTGTAGAAGTAGGTACCTATAGAGACGGGGTTCTGAGTTGATGAAATGGGGTGAGATTTTGCCTGAAAGAGAATCTTAGGAAGTGAGACGGGGTAGTGGCTGGTCGAAAAGTAGGTCTGGGAACGGTCGAAACAATATTAGCAACTCGGTAGAGAATTTAAACGTTATCCGAGGGAAATTTGGTGGTCTATGAACCGCAAAATGAACCCGCGAGTATGAGGCGAGCGGAGATAGAACGCGGATAAACCTCGACGGTGAAACTTTTAAATTGTGCCAAAAGTAAGGGTAGGGTGAGGACGAAGAAGAGTAGGAGGAAGAAAAGGAGAAAGAGGAAGAAGAAGAAGGTCGAGAAGGGCCGATTAGTGGATTATAAACATACTGAAAACTTCTGATGGGATGAACCCTCCATATACTTTCCTACCAAGAAAATGCACGACCTTCCAGCGTATTTAAACAGCCCCCATATCGTCCTACGCGCCGGACCGTCCTTTGATACCTAATGTAAATACGAATTGGTATGCGTATATACTAAGTTTTACTACGTGAAACACGTAACACGTATGTGGAAATCTGACGGAGTTGTTTAATCGTATTCGGCCGAAAGAGGACCCGATCGAAGAATGAATTTTGAAGAAAATTTTAGGTATAATCGATAGTTTTACCCGCAAGTTTGGGAAATTTCTAGTTTAAACGGTTCTTTTATTTACTTTGCGTAAAAAACAGATGCAACTTGAATTATATGTGAGTAGCTCTTTTCGGAGGTGGAATAAAATTCGCTCCACCGCTCTGAGTCGCGTCGTTGAGAGGCGGTACGTTTTTAGGAACCCTCGTAAAAAGAGAAACGTATAAAGCTGCCGATAACTTCTGAACCAATTGACAAAGAAATTTGAAATAATCGACGGATCTCAAATCGCGAATATGCAATTAATTAGCAGAAAAATATCCCATTTCATTCTTATATTTTGCCCGATAAAATCTCAGCATATTTTTACCCGAATATCGAGGTTTGTAAGTGACAGTGCGTAGAATGAAGACCTAAAACAGGATATCCGTGTATCATTTACCTCAGTCGCTACAATCCTCGAAAATGTGTCTAATTTTCACATCCCGAACATATCACATATGTATGTATGTGTATATTTTTGTACTCCCTTGAATAATTGCGCCGATTACAATCAAATGAAAATGCGGTGTTCCAATGACATAATGACACTTATTTCGGGGTAGTGTCAGAGTTATGAATCCTTTCAAATATCTCGTACAAAAGTTGAGCTTCGTCTGTATGTTTTTGGACATGAGTTTTCGGTGAAATTTAAGCCGGATAAAAAATGTTCGAAGAACCTGCGAGATCGGTTGTTCATTGATTTTGTACTGCGGATATATACCCGTGTTCGTCGTGTCTCCGATTTGTAAGAGGAATTTCAATCTGACCGTAGGTCTTAGCGAAAAATTTCATTGACCGCATCGGTGTTCTTTCTTCACTCGTCGCGTCTTTATAGAAGTAAGGAAGGAAAGACCGCAGGTCGCCGATCGACGTTTTGATAGTGGTAAAAGTTTCTTTCTTTGCTACGAAGCAATTAGATGATGGATCGCGATTAGCGGGAAATGAGAACGTCCCGCCAAAAAAAAGCGGAATTCCACGGGGCGGATCTACCGTTGGAAAGCTTCCCCATTGGCCATGGTTTACTCTTTTTTCCTCTTTTTCTTTTTCCTCGATTACTCTCTTTCCATTTTTCTCTCTTCACCTCTGCTGCACACCTCTGCTCCTTCTCTCTCCCTCTGTCTCTTTCTCTCTCTTTCTCTCTCCCTCTCTCTCTTTGCTTATAGGTGTACGTATGTGTGCGTGAATATGTTGTGGAATTTTAATGGTCGTTCTTTCCCCCATTCGCATTATTACCGTTAGGGGCAATACACGTTACTTTTCCATTATTATGCAAACCTCGTTAGGGTGCGTACAAAGAAGCAGCGATCCCATAAAAAATTTAAAAAAAAAAAACGAAAAACAAAAAAAAAGTAGAATGAAAAATGAAAAATGAAGAATGAAAACTACGAAACAACGAGAACTTTTCACTAGACGAGACTGCCTGTAACGGCTGAACACAAGTATCACTTATCATCGTTAAATTAATCCTCGTGTTCAGATTTATCGATATTTGCTCCAAATAAGTTTTTTTTTGAGTCATGGCTCATATGGGGGTCGAATAAGGTCCCATTTTCGATTTCTGGGTATGAAATTGTCCACGAAAAAAGTCTCTACCGCACGAATACAGAACTTTTTAATGTGTCAAATTTTCGTACGAGGAAATTAAAAAACGAACCGAAAAAATGTATAAATTGTCAAATTTTGTCGACGAAATATTAGCGACCTGATTAATTTTTGCGATATCAAGAAGTCCTGTGTATTCCTCTGACAGAGGCATCGTTTGTGAAGGATTCGCGACCACAAAATCCACAGTCGAAGCATCGATGCATCCGATTTTTCACAACAAATGACTGATTTCGCGCTTTTCTATCTCCAGTATAAATGGATGATGTGAAATATGGGTTTTGAGGGCAGAAGCGTGCTCGGTCCTACAGAATTTTTAGAATTTCATCAAAACCTCGAATACACAGAAAGAATAATAATTTCTCTGCGAAAACGAGATTAGGTAAGGGATGGGATACACTTTTCACGGAAATACTTTAACTGAATTTTTTCACAGCTGATTACCCGTATTTTGAGACGTAATTGGAAATTATTTGGGATTTTAAAAACTTCGCTTTACACAGATTCAGTCTACCGAAGAAAAAGTGGTTGTTGCAGGGTGAAGGTCCCATCGTTAATTGAAACTTTTTGAAATTCGTTGAAAATATTCTAAAGTGATCTAATTTTGGGGAAAATTCAAAATATATAGAGATAGAGTCAGTTTTCTACCGTTGGGAGGACGCAACACACCTTTTTCTTCTCAACGTTTACAAAAAAAGGGACTCAAAATCAAAAATTTTCGAATAAAAAAATGAAATTCATAGAATATCATCGGATTCTGCCAAAATCACATCAATTTAGAATAGTCCCTTCAAATTTAAACAATTTTGGATGAACGATGTGACCTGTACCCTACGACACCTACTTTTTTTTTCGTGCAATTAATATCTATGTGAGACGAAGCTCTATGAAATCTCAAATAATTTTCAACGACGTATCAAGACGAAAGTAATTAGGTGTGAAAAAAACTGAGTTAATAGAATATTCCTTCACGGCGCATCAGTGATTCGTAAAAAAATTGAAAGAAATTATTTCCGGGCTGTATATGCCACCATCTATTCGAAAGTGTAGATATCCCCTTAAATTTTTGAGTTTGTGAGCGCGTGCGAGGTGCGATTCGCCGAGGATGATTTGAATGTTTTTCACATTTTGGAGAGCAGTGCTATCCGTCATTCCCGACACGTTTGTGGCGTATTTCTCACCGCAACATTGACATTCATATTATTTTTAAACGTCGACACGTTTACCGGAAAAATATCCTCGACCGGACTTGCGATGATGCGAAATACCGAGCTGCTTCCGTTGGCTAACAATATAAACGCGTGCCTTCTATAACGGGAAGATATGGATATACCTATACCTATACTGAGGGAGGAACGGGTTCTTCCGGTGGATCGCTTTTTCTCTCCGCGCGATTGTTTGACGAAACATTTCTAAACCCTCGCCTTTCCCGCAGGACCCGCTTATTGCCAAGGGAATGTTTAAACGGGGTGACCGACGCTCCATATTATATTAATCCGCGCATATTTTCGCCCTAGCTAAAAAAAAATGAAAAATAAATCAACCTCGTGCCAAAGATGCCGAAGAGAAATTCGACCGAGTATAAATAAGTACGCATGGAGTTTTCAACCGACTAAAATCCCGTGCAAAAAGGCTTTGTGATAATTTTAATAACTGGCTCAATTTCAACCTGAATTTTACCGCAGATTCATTAATTACTCCCAAAGAGATGTTTCATACATATTGATATACACTCGCATTTTACTTTCATTTTGTAATAAACGTTGCGGAAGAATATGCGTTGAGCTTTTCAACCGATAAGAATCGTTGGTAAAGTTGTAAATATTTTCAGCCCGCACACTTCAAAGGAGCGAAACAGTTTGCTCTTAACTTCCCCTCTCGACTCCTTAATTTCTAAGAAAGTATTCGAACGAATTTAGGCCATGATAACATGTTTTTGGAAGAATAAATAGCCTCAGGTATTTTTATGAATATTATCATGATACGGAATAAGCCCAGCCCAGCTGGTACCTTGCTGATTAAAATAGTGATCTTCGTTGCGACGTCTGTGAGACACAGGTCATTTGAAAAATCGTGCTAGTGCCTGCATTTAGGCAGCCAACTACACGGAAGCGATTACTGGACCGCCTGATTCAGGCGAGCACGACCACCGAAGTGAAACACAAAACTTTTCCAGTTCAAAACTTACTGGACTACGATACTGACGGACGAAAACGAATCATTTGCGTGATTGTTGAATTGGAAAAGCGTTATGACTCCTTCGACGGTTGTGCGCGCCTAAAAATAGACAGCCCGTTGTTCGCCGCTGTGAAATTGGCTGCCTAGATGCAGGCACTAGCGCGACTTTGAATGCGCTGCATCTCACATGCGCCGCAACAGAGATCATTATTTCGAACAGCAGGGTGACAAGCTATACCCATTCGGCCATCTTTCGAAGATAAATCACTTAGTTCGTGGCCACCCTGTATATGACGAGTGAAAAAATGGTCGTCGTATTAATAGAGGGATGTGTGAATCAAATCGATGTTATAGGTATATGTATGGAATAGAGAGAAACTGAATGTGCTCTCAGGCATACCTGATTCTTGAAAAGCTATGGTAAAATTAGGTTAACTAAAGTCTATTAAGCCGGCGCCAATTCATTACCGGTTTCTCGTTAATTACTTATTATAGTTTCCACCAATTTTCGTTATCGTTCGGATCGGGGGTATAACTTTGTTACATACTGGAGATTGCGTCGTGACTTTCGTTGTCAATTGTTTTGGGATAGCCCGGGTTCCATCCTGCGGGGTAAATTTACCCCATTCCGAGCAATTCGTATGGGTAATATATACATATCTATATATATATACCTACTGTCATATTCGTCGCGTCAATTTGAACAGAAATGAATAATTCAGCAAATCATAATTATCAACCCGAATACGGTATAATATGGGTAGATTTTTCGATTATATTTTATCTCCCTCGCCGATACGCCTCCCAATATTTTCCCCAATTCTTTTCAGTGAATAAAAGTACCGGACTTTTCATGGTACCAATTAGTCTGACGCGTTTTCTGCTCCACGTACGTAGACATGCATATCTATATACATACATGGACCAGGTTGGTATACGAAGGGTAAAATACTCGAAATTTATCATTATTCGTTTTTTTTTTTTTAGTATTTTTTCGGATGTAGTTGGTTCAAACATTCCATGCAAATAAGTCAAGAGTTTGCAAGCGATAGCAGCCAATAGTTGATGTACTACGTATAATTGTTTGTTTTCTAGATTTTTTAAATATTTTTTTTTTTTTCAACACTGGAATCCGACGATTACGCAATTTGTTTTTTTGTTTTTTTTTTCCATTTACCCATACTGCATGATAACACCGCGGGATACGCGTGTGTTTGGAATAGAACTCGTTTCACAGACGAAATGAGAAAAGAGAAGAGAGATAGAGAGAGAGAGAAAAAAAAAGGAAATCCAAAAAATGAAGTAAAAAAATATTCACACACCCAGGGCTATAAATTTAACCGTAGTATTTCGCACGAAGCGATCGCAATAAATATAGGCAATGTCCACCGTGCGTGGGTGGGTATAGTCAACGTGCTAAACTGTAATGCAGTGCATACGTAGAAAATTTATAACGCGTCTATCGCTCGCGGACTTTTCCTTGACTGAAGAGAAAAATAAAAAAATAAAAAAATCGGAAAACAAAATGGAAAATAACGAAAAAAAAAACGGCTATGATATATCGCATCTTCCAAGTGATTTATCGGTAAAAATTAAATAAACGAATAGTTGAAATGAAATATTTGTTAAAGCGAGTAATTTAAACGCGTTAATTACATCGCAAAGGGATTGTTTTTTTTTTTTCCTTTTTTTTTCCTTAATATTTTCGGACGTGATTTATTGTCTCCTACCCGGTTTTGAAGCGGTTTGGCCCGCAGCGAAGCGTGAATTCTTTGCGGTTGAATACAGTCGTGGGCGGCCATGGCTATATGGCTATGGGGATGGCGATTTTCCGGTTAAATTAGAGCGGCCCGCACAATTACAAGAAGATTATCAATATATACCTTACTATATCGGTGATTTATTGAATTCTAGGTATAATTTCAATGCCGTTATCGCCGTTTCATATATATATATATATATATACTCCATTTTAATCCGTTCCACTTTTTCATATAAATGGTGCAGCTAAGGATGCCCTATAGTCCTTATATAAGAATCTTTCATCCGTTACCCTCCCTACCCGGCCGATAAAACTAGATAGAAATATCGAAGGAAACAGGATACAAATAAAAAGAATAAATAAATAAATAAATATAAAAAAAAAGAAACGAGGATTATAAATAAAGGAACATAACGCCAAAACCAGGAATGAGAAAGGGCCTCGAAAACGAGTGCCACGAAATATTTTACGAAGTATATAATAAACTTTGAACACATTCAACGAACCAGTTACAAACTGGCGATGACGTGTAATGGCTCTAATATTTCACCTCTCAACTGTCGACACGCACTCTATTGTAAATATCCTATATGTCAAGGGGGTGGAAACGACCCCGTTCCATAAACGGTAATAACGAATTAAATATTATCACCCGGTTGACGATTGCGGTCAGGACCTGAATCCGAGGGGATGTACAGAATTGATGCGGTAAATTTGAAGAAAAGACGAAATTCTTTCGTTTCGAACTAACTCGGGGAGTTCTTAAATATGTTCGAAAAATCCTGAAAAGGGAAAGAAAAAAAGAATATAATAATTTTCATTTTATTTTTTTTTCTCATCTTCTCTTACGAAGCTGTATAAAATTTGGGTGTGCAAGTGGATAGTGAATTGGGCCAAAGTATAGGGTAGAGTTTGGGAACAAAGTTTGCCGCGAGAACCAGGGTTTGTGCGCATGTATAGGTAGGTATATGTCCCAAAAGAAGCAAAAAAAATATTTGAATTTCGTACCATGTTCTGCATTACGTTTTTTGTTTTTTTTTCTTTCTCTTTTTCTTTTTCAATTCGTTTTTTTATTTAAACATCACTGCAGCCGATATATATGACCCAACGTTCAATAACGTTTCAAATGTATTCAACACCGAGTGAACAAAAACGCGTAACATTTGCCATTTGTCATGGTTTTTGTAATAAAACAGCTCTGCGCCACTATACTAGCAAAAAGTGGTAATGCGATTTTAGATTAAATAAAACCAATAGCGTATCTGAATATTTAGAATTGAAAATTTCCTTGAAAATGCAGATATCCTTTACCTACTTTATATATAGCAAACAAATGTTTCGCTATTTCGTTATCGTTTCGCTATATAGCAATAGCTTTGCCGACTCGGTGGCTGAGCGATTTGATACGTAGGTAGGTGCAGGCACTGGCACAGGCACAGGCACAGGCACAGGCACAGGATTGCTTTTCACAGTTTTAATTGAATCGTTAGAGAGAACATTCGCAACCAGGCAGTCGAGAGAGTGAGAGTAAAAGTGAGATAAAGAGAGGGATTGAAGCTGCGGGTAAAGAGAAGAATTACTTCGCGAGCCACACAGTATGATTGCATTACATCAAAAACAATAGAAAGTTATTTGAAAAGTACTAGAGTTTCACGTTTCCGCATTATTTCCCACACCCCGGCTTATGCACGTTACAGAAAGAGCGGAAACTCGGATTTACAGCCGTGAGAGTTTCACGTAGAAATCATTTACCGCAAAAGGCAATAGAAAATCTCTCACACGTATCTAACTTAGTGTACATACCTACGTATATTAATTCGCATACTCAGAGGCCTATATTAGCGAAATGTGTATTAGGGTGTAGAAATTGAACGTTTCTTGATTTACTTTTTCGCTGCTAACACTCCAAATGACAGATTTTGAGGGGAAGTAGTTTCCCCTGAAAGAAGAGGCCGGTAGATCAATTCTGAGTACTTCTATTTCCCATATAACGAACACAGGAAAATAAAAAACCATTTATTTAAAAAAAAAATTATAACTCTGTTGAAAGTCAAGATATTGACCTCGTTTTGGGCTCATTTTGAACCGAAAGGATTCAGGTATTCGTGAAAAAATAATCGAGATTCAAGATGAAGCTTAATGGTCCGCGGAACGGCCTGGAAGGAGGTATTGGTTCAGGGTGCAAAAGTATTCGAAGCTTGATCTTGAAGCCCGCTTATTTTTTTTTACAAATACTCTAATCCTTCTCCCTAAAAATGAGTCCGAAACTAACTTGATATATTAATCTTTAGTCAAGTTATAAATTTTTTGAAAAAAATTCTTTTTCCTGTGTGTTAATTATATGGGAAATAGAAATCCCGTTCGGGTGAACGCTCAAAATTGGGCTACAGGTCTCTCCTTTCATCATTCGGTATATCAGCAGCGAAAAAATGAAATAAAAAAGTTCATTTCCGATACACTCTGACTACATTATATGCAGTCATCTCGAATCATACTTGATCCCAGTTTTTATTTCGTAATTTTTTCATAGAATTAGAACGTGACTAACATGAATCGAGTAAGAATAACCCGCTGATAAAATCAGGATGACTGCAGCCCTCTATTTTTCTGTTCGGTAAAATAGCTGCCAATCAGCAATGATACAAATCGAATGTGTCACGTGTCTCGATTATGCGATGAACTCGGGATGTGAGGTGGGGGTATAAGATCGGATCTTCTGAGAGGCAGATAGAAATAGAAAGACACTCTTTTGTTCGGTGAATTGAGAGCTACCTATATATATCTATCTAGCTACCAAAGTTATGCATCGTCCTCCTTAACGAATCTCAACTGGCTTTCAAAAGATTGAACGTGTTGAACTTGTTAAGAGAAAGAAAAAAAAAAAGAATAAAATAAGAAAAAGAAGATAAAATTGTTAACGATTGAACGAATTTAGGTCGAGGAACGAAGAAGAATAGGAATACGTATATACCAATATACAATCATTAAATTCAATCATTATTAAAGCATACAATTGAATCGTTGCGTAAGGCGTTGGGAATTATTATTTATTTTTTATTTTTCTCGCTTACGATTATGATATTCGCGTATAATTTTTGGGAAACGATGCAATTCTATGCCGAGTGGAAAAAAGTTAAAAAAAAATGGCGGGAAAAAAGACTCTTGTCTTTTTACAGAAGTAGAAGCATGTATCGTTTACCCGCCGCAGCTGTAGCTATTAATATTCCATTAATTTCAATTATTTCCCGAGCTCTTTTCCCTCCTCTACAATCGTCTAATCGCTTCGATCCTTGACTTTGCCGAGGGTGGTGGTTTCGGATCGATTTTCATCGTCATTGTTATACTACTGCAGAGAGAAGAGAGAGTGTTTAACGAGAAGCACTTTCCGCTTGTCAACAGGTTCCTTCCGATTAAGCAGTCATTGGCATTTATCCAAACGATAGTTGTTCTTGCCCGGCGATTCTTCATCGTTTTCTTTTCTTTTTTTCGTTTCATTTTTTTCAATATCCATGAGACAGCCGAGCGGCGATAAACATAATGGATGTTACAAAGAATATGGATACTCACAGCGTAAACGAGCATGTAAGTCAGTCCGAAGACTGGGAGGCGATTCAATAAAATAAAAAGAAAAGAAAAAAAAAAGAAAAGAAAAGGGAAAAAAGAGTGAACGTTTACAGCGATCATTCATCAGTTAGAAAACGGAACTACCGACTACGCGGCTTACTGCGTAAATCTAGGTAACGTGCGGGGTTTATTCTCCCGTAGATTTTTCCACGCGGTGCCACCGATCGCGATGGTCCCAGACGTGCTCTGGCATCGGTATTAGGTCAATATTAGGTAATTGATACCATGAGATCCCGGCTTCTTTCGTCTTACATATTACAGCACCGTTTCTCATTTACCGTATCCTGGGATTCGACGCTAACGAAACAGGAATAAATGTATGAACAGGAAATGGGTGGAAAAATTGAAAGCCTAAGCCGCATTTGCAGCATTAAATATGAAGTTTTCCACGATGTATAGCTCACTCCTCGGCGCGCATTGCCTGATGAAAAGTAATGATCGATATGATTGAACGATTGAATAAATAAACTCAATCTGAAAAGCAAATTTACAATCGGAGTATACGAGTGCGTTTTGCGCTAAAATAAAAGCGTTGGAAATTTTTAGCACCGATGAACGAAAAAAAGCGTCCTTCTCATTTCTGGCACCAGTATATCGCGAAAATTCTTTCATTTCGTTATTTGACTTATTAGCGAATATTTGCAGCGTGTTTTTCGCGCGCTTCGAGATGTTAACACGAAATATATGAAACAACTATACGCTGTATGCCATAAATTTCCCAAACGTCGGATCTTGTTCGTCGACGTATAAGTATATAAGATACTTACCCCGCGAATATTTGTCGCTCGATTGATCAAGTCGGTGAGGAAAAAAAAAAAAAAATCGTTTCAGATCGAGAATCGACGTGGCATTAAACGCATAACACTTTTACTATACGGGTTTACGATTTTCCCCACGAACGGTCCTCGCCGATTTTTATACGTTTCGATATTCGAGGTACTGGCTTATAATTCTTGGCTATCAGCCCTTTAGCACGCGGTCTCACTCCCAAGGGTGGCGCGGCACGACTGTAGCGCGACTCTGACACAATCTCTACCCTCTCCGATCATCGCCTCATCTCTCTCTCTCCATCTCATTCTCTCGTTTACTGTTGGTCCGCAGTCATACCATACCGGAGCGCATTTTAGCGCGCAACCCACCACACGGCCGCGCGGCGCCGTGCCGCGCCGCGGTAATCGGCGCGCGCTTCAACCCTCCGCCGTTCAACCCGCTTTTCACCCTGACGTCGGAAAGCGTGCCACGGGTATTTTGGGGTAGGTTAGGGACGAGATTTATGAACACACCTGTACTACGTTCGGTCGCCTCCGATCCTGCACCCTCATTTTTACCCTTAATTTCATTTTCGACGTATCAAAAACGACATTTGTAATTCATACGAAGAATATTTTCTCCTCGAAGAAATTTTCAATGGTATCGAAATCAGATGAGATATAAAAAAAAGAGATGGTAGGAAACGAGGAGAATAAGAAAAAGAAGACTCCGTGGCAAAGTGCAAAATTCGGAGTCGGTAAACTGGGCTTTTCGTTTTTCTATCTCGACTCGCCTATCACCGTGTCACGTAAATAGTATATATCTCCCTTTCTAGAGATATACAATAGAATGATTGTACACGGTACGCGTTACGCCGAGAAGTCACGTAGGTGGGCCATATAGATAGGCGAACATGAGAAAGGTAGACTTTGTCGGACATCATTGATGGCGCGTGTCACTTGCTCAAAGTATTAGTAGGTACGATACGCGGAAGTAACGGGGCGTGAGGGAGAAAGGAATAGGGGCCGAGAACCATGGGGTGAAATAGAGAAGAAAGAGAGAGGAAGATATGGATAGAGGAAAAGGAAAAAGATGAGTAAGAATGTGCGCGCCCACTCAGACAATAAAGGACGAAGGATAAAATAAAGGATAGCGGGTGGATATGTGCCTCGGGCGTACCACCGCGTCTATCGCTCGCCAATATCAGCGAAAATTGAAATAGTCGCGATATTTCTTTGAGAGAGAAATAATAAAAGAGAGAAATAGGGTTTCGAGCTGGAAACTGGGAGCTACAGTAGCCGGAAAGAGCAAAAGGAGGTGGTCTTCGTTCGCGTATATGGCTCCTAGCTAGAGTTGGAAAAATTGAGGTGTTGGCTTTAGGTGTTCTTTACAATCAGATTTCTCACTCGCGTTCCTATCAGCCGATAAAATTCAACTTCTTTGTTACGGACGGGGTGTTCTTCTCGGCGTCATATATCTATACGGCCCCCATCCTAGTTCTCATTCCGACTCTGTCGATGGAGAATAAAGACTGATTAGATGAAAAAAGTAATCAGCAAATCGCGACTAAGTAAAAAGCGTATGAAAAAGGTTGAAAAAATGAATATACCTATATCCAACACGTGCTTCACTTTAAAACGAGAAAATCCATTTCCAGATTGACTGCAAACATCTCCTGGGTTTTAAGAACTCATTTATTGATCCAGATAATCCGTGGGTTGTCAATTTTATATTTATCACAAAAAAAAAAGAAAAAAAAAATAAAGAATAAAAAATTCGTTCAACTGCCCCAGGTTCGGAGCTAAATAAACATCTCGGGAGAGGGAAAGAATGCGCTTCCGCCACCAAGAGATTTATAAAGTTTTTAATTGGATCAAATCGCTCTCCTATATATAGGTACCGAGAGAAAGTGCTAACTTTATTTCAAAGTATGGGTGTGCATGGACACTCGCCCATTTTCTCCTGGGGTATTATATACTTTTGTTTGTTTACTACCCTCGCACTATATCATATCCTATACTGTATAAATGCATCATCGACGAAGTCAAGTGCCTTGTGTGTACGTATTATAGTTTAATATTGTGTCCAAGCGGTAATAGTTGCGACAGTTTGTGCGTTCGTCCAGGCGTATTGTATATCGTTACATGCGGCGTATAGTAGCTGGTATATGTATATATGTATATGTCTATGAATATTCTTGTACGGAGATGTCTGCTCGCTCATGGTATGTACGAGAAATAGGAGAGACTGCGAAACTGTTGAGGAAATTTTGCGTAGCCTCAGGCATCGGCATTGGGTAAGTTTAATATTGCTATCAGAATGCCGGTTTATACCCTCGGGGAATTTGCGGCCATAGCGGACATGGAAACTCTTGTCACGTTGGATCTCGTCTAGGGTAGAAAGAGAATCGTAATCGTCTCGAGTTAGTTGAAAACTAAAACCCGCATTAAAACAGATTTAGAACTATACTTCTCCGTCTCTAACTTCACCTGTACAGCTACGCCTTGAAATTGATACATTTTCGAAGGAATAATTCTTACAATACGAAATGATACGGTCGGATGCAGCCAAAGTAAAAACGGTCAACGTTGGGTCTACATCGTTTATCGAAAACCTTTGAACTTTGCTACCAGTATTCTATAATGATGTAATTTCAAACGAAACCAATAATAGAATATTGTTCGATATTATATTTTATAACGATATTCGTTAAAAAATCTGATTGAAAACTTTGATCAGTACAATGTTAATGGCTCGGTCCAAATTGCACTTGATTTTACTCTGAGTCAGTACACCAGTGAACATCTGTAATAAACCGAAATTATCGAAGAATTCCTTCGGAATATCCCATCACGACGGTGTATATGACCCCTCGAGGGTTTTTTCCTGCTCTGAAATCTTTATCAACGTTGATTTATCGCCTGTACGAGTTAATAACGATTCCCCATACATTTATCGAACGATAGGCGATTGAAATTAATTACACCTATATCGGGGGCGACGTATTCCCTCGTGGGATTGCCCTTGCTGCCTACCTGTTGACAACCGCGTGCGGTCGATGGGATCTTTTCAATGCCCTTTTTTCACCGTGTTACAGAACCGTGTAACAATTTGAAAATTTTCTTTCACAAAATAGAAACACGTATGAGGGGATCCGGCTCCAGCTTATCTTTTACTTTAATTGAAGATCTCGCCCCCGTCTAACACGCGATCCACGGAAAAGGTGAAAGTCTTTCTACCCGAAATCTGGACAAAAGCCGTGTCCTCCAGGACGATAGGAGATCGCGGGTCGAAAAGTGATTAGACCTTAGGGTCTTCCAGGTTTCGATAGAACACTCCTTTGCCGGGTTTCGGAGTGATAAATATAGGCGAATATGGGGTCGTAGCTACGCAGACTGACCGCGCACGGTCACCGCAGACTTTCATTAAATAAAGCGTGATAATCTGCGCGGACTTGAGGCGGGGGAAAAGCTGTCTTTAATTTCGAATAGAATCCTTTGACCGTGTGCACACGTTGTCCGATGTACTCATGTTTGTGTCGCAGACGGGACGTGGACGGGGTTTACTACTAGCTCCCAGCTGTTTGTACGGACTCCGCAGATTCACCCTGCATTTGAGGTCCTGCCTTCACTCTCCCTCTCCGTGTCGCGGGTCCCGGATACACCCTTTGAAAACTGAACTACAAATAGCACTTTCCCCACTCGACCCACAAAAGAGACGGACCGCAGAAAACATACAAAGAGAAAAAAAAAGAGGGGTTTCGTTTACTTTTTACTTCGAATTACATAATTCGCTTTTATCATACTAAAGGGGACACTCTTTGTACATTTTTTATACAAGAAATTGAGAATCACTCGTTTCCAGCCCTGTATTCGATAAACTATATACCGTGCGTTTTCGTGGATGAGCGACATGCCTAGATCCGAAGATAGCCGAACGTACGCCCTATTATATGCAATTAAGGGTATATATATCAGTATTTTTGACATTTGACGGCGAGCTGTCAACTACTGTAGAGCCTACGTACATTGGCGGCGACGTTTATAGGTTATTCTTTAATCATAAAACTAGCTGAATGACGCGGATCAGTGATCAATCGATTTTGAATAATTACGTGTGGGTAAAGAATAACCTATAAACATTGCGGCCAATAGATATAGAGGCTCTACAGCAACTGACAGTTTGCCGTTAAGGGTCGAATGTCAGAAATACTGATATATATATGACATGTACCCTTAATTGCATATAATAGGGCGTACGTTCGGCTATCTTCGGATCTAGGCATGTCGCTCATCCACGAAAACGCACGGTATATACAGTAGCTTCGGCTTTGCCCGCACAGGCACGCGATGGTCCTTTTAATTTCCTGAGTAGGTGCAGATAAGAGGGTTGTAAGCCTCTCTCCCATAGAGGCCGCAGAGCCGGCCGACCTCCGGACATCTTCTTCTACTTTTTATCCTCATTCGGTTCTTCTCATACCCTCGCGACTCTTGCTCAGGTTCCTTCATACTCCTCCGTCTGATCCCAAACCGCGTATCTTTAATCTCGTATAATTGTGTGACTTTTACGTGGCTTTCTCTTGTATCTTGGCTGTAACACCGGGCAGAACGACGAAAGAGCCAAGTGGGGTTGAAGAAAGAGGAGGTAGGGATGCTGAGAGATCAGGATCGCGTGTTTCAGTCGCTTTTTCTTCCCTCCGCTCTTGCTATTTACAATACGAGTCGAACTTTGAGCTTTTTCTGTGACAACGGACAACTTTTAATCCCTTTGTTATTTTCCGAGGATAGATTCCCGCGGGGTCCTCTTCTCGTATGTTCGAATAGTCAGTTCTCGCGGTTCATACAACTGACGTTAGTCATAGTAAACGGTGGAGAGATCTTGTACCTGCAGTAGGGGATGTGTTTGTCTAAATTGAGAGAGGTGGTCGGTGAGTAAGGCGAGGACAAGCAGGGTAGGGATTTCGGTGATCCAGGAGCTGGGCTGAGAGAAGGAGAGATGCGGATGGATTCAGGATGAGCCTGAAGGATTAATTTCCTCCTTGAGAAAGCTTACCCTCAAGTTATGAAGCCAACTAAACTCCGCTCGACATCGTCGGATAAATGTTAATCAACCATTTATCCTCATCTCTGTCACGTGCATTACATTTACACAACACTTCACCCGCGCCGATATAAATGCATCGATCTAGGATGTGGAAGTTTATCGCCATTTGAAATGCTCCCTGAATAACCTAACAGGAATTATGGTCACGATTTGACCGAAATAATTCGATTTTTATTACAAAAATTGATATTCCCGGCCAATTAATGATAAAGGAGGCAGCGGTACCCTAATGCTTGAGGTTGAATAAAAAATGTTAGCTGCGGTAAAGAGAAAAGGAATAAGAGAGGAAGAAAAGTGTTTATTATGCGCTGGGATAAAGTCTGCTGAGAGCAAAAGCGCGGAGTGAAAATAGATTATCATAATAATAGAGTAAGCTAGTAAATAAGACTGAGAATAAAACCAAAAGTACATGAAACGACTGGGGGACATCAGAGGCAGAGAGTGCCAGAAAAATACTGTGAGAATAGGAATCTCACTTGGAATCTCACTTAAGTTAGAATTTGTTGAGCATCCCTAGTATTGTATAAACAACTTTGGGAAAGAGTCAAGAAGAAAGTTCCAAAGAGTCGTCGTGTTTGTTTGACGACGAGAACGGCGTAAGGACTTCTAGCAAATAATTACATCGCTGGTGGATTCGTCTTCTTCACTCTTTAGGAATACAAACGCTCAAGTCTTGATACAAATTTTTAATATCTTACAAGTACTATGTACTTTATTGTATTATTGTATAGTTATAATTTTTGGAATAATAGATGCCTACTAGGTAGATATGAGAAGTTCAGAGAGCTGGAATACAAAGGTAATTTTAAAAAAATTCCACAGACTTTGAACTCGGCCACAATGTCGAATTAATAAAAGTCTACGTGCTCGTGAGTATAATGAGATTTCTGCGCGATAGACCAGGAAGGAAAAGATAAATGAAGATTTTTTGCTAAACCGCAAGATGTGATGATTCTTATATATTCAGGCTTTTCCGCTTTCGTTGATAATAGTTTTCTTCCATCATAGATATTTACCGCTCCCGTAGAACGCATGAAGACGAAAAAAGGTGATAATACTGAGCCAGGACCTCCGATGTTCGTTTATAATCATATCCTGACAGATACAAGTAGTAGAGTACCCGACAGTAAAATAAAGTTCAAGGATTTGGCAGAGGATAAATTAAGCAGGAATGAGATTGAGTTTCCGCGATGCATTTACTCTGTATCGTGTATCTCACGGTGTAATCAATATGCCAGCATTGAACTTTCAATTAGTGTCACTTAGCTCGACAAACACAGCCGCTCCTTTTCCGAAAGCTTGACATGTTTCCAGGCTACAGCGACACACGTGAAAATACAATTTCATGCTGACGGTCAACCTTTGACTGTGTAAATGATAATTGAGCTTCATTCGTTCACCAAAACTCTCAGGGCTATCAATCCTTTCGAGTCTTGGAGAGTATCAAAGACTTTCGTGATCAATCGGTGCGAAAAATGTTCATAAAAATGTTGAAAATTGCGAATAAATCGCATTGGCAGATTCGATTAGACTACTGCCTCGTATATAAATATGTTATACGTGTACGGATATATAATGCTTGTAAATATGAGTAAATATTGTATAGTGATATACTGAGATTCTCGAAAAGTACGCGCACGTGCCTTACTCCTTGCCACAGGATTTACTACGTCCCACGTATCCTTAGAAACATTTCATATAAATACGTGAGCATGTGGCGCGACACCTGCAAAACAATTGCACGGTCATGAATAAATTTTCCTGCCCGGGATATATACGGGCAAAAGGATTCGGAGGTGAGTTGAATTGAATTGAAAAACGGGTAGAAATTGCACAGGCAGCAAATACAATCGGGATAGAATTACAGCAGTACTGTTCTACACATTAGTCACAAAGTTCGCTTTGGTGTAACATATTCCCGGAATCGTTTTTTCCTCCTTTTTTCTTTTTACGGATTAAAAACTTGATTGCTACACAAGTTCTGAGCTTTGCTAAAATTTCTGAATCAGCTATGCGATAAGTTTGGGAAATCCACGAGGTGTGAAATACCGCGTTATGGTTTCAAGTGAATCTATGCAACATGCAATATCGGTGCAGCTCGGGTACCGTTTCGAAGTACCATTTTCAGTCTGTATTAATTTAGTCGTTAATACGTGCCTCGACAGCGTAGGCGAGAAGGAGAAGGAGGAGGAGAACCGGGACGAGAACAACGATGAAAAGGAGCTAGAGAATCGTGGGCGAAGCAGGATGGGCGAAGGTTTCCAGAGAACTGCTCGAGGGCATGGTTTAAAATTAAAGACAGAGTTAATAATCTGTGACGTCCAATAAAGAGGAGATTCTCTCTAGGAGAACCGGTCTGTCGCGGTACTTCCGGGGGCTGTTTAGTCGGGACGACGCGACGCAGACTGGCTGGTATATGGGGCTGGATGTAGGGCCGAGGTTATACGAGGCAAGACTCCGCCACGGCATGGCAAGAGCGTGCTGTATTTGTTATTAATAACACCTTTCATATAATAAATTGTTCGCTCGGATTAATTTCCACCCTTCTTCCACGTCGTTTTCTCACACCCCCGCGATAACCAAGGCGAAGACTGCCAAAGGCAGTCTATATACGCACAAGCTTTAATATACATAGAAATACACGCACTCCTACACCTGGCTATATTGAATATAATTTGGCCCAGGTATACGTGGCTGAAATTGTGTACGTGTACATATTATATGTGGATACATGAGGTATACCGTTTTAAAGCTCAAGCTTGGCTCGGGAACGCGAGCCGGTCTCATCGAAAGACGTCTTAACCATGTGGTGGATAGTTTGCATAGTTAAGAAACTAGCGCCGATGAGAAGGGGCCTGCTTAATTGGCAGCCTAAATAATTAGCGAGCCAGGAACGCGGGGTAAACCTACGAGGATCAACCTGGTCAAAGAGTAACCCGCAGAAGTTGGAAGTCTGCCTTGTACACTGAGGTATACCCGTTACCATGGGCTTGAAATTACTCTCCAAACCTAAAACCTCACCAGCCCCTGGATCCTCGAGCGAATAAATTATAAACGATTAAACTGCACTCGAGGAAAACTCATCTACCTCAAGATACCTACGATGAACGCTTGAACCCCGGCTTATCGAGGATACGTAAGCGAGAGTTGTTCTTCTTTATCAAATTCACGGAGGCTAGTTAAACCATACCTAGATATAATTTCTGAGGTCTCAAATCGTCGGATCGTATATTCAATGCGAATAATGAAGCGAGTACAGATGCGCGGTTCCCTCTTTCCGGATGAAGGTACGGAAGTTGGAACCGTACCTTTTTCCGGGAGGCTGGACGCACTTCCGGTATTAAGTTATTGGTCGGGGAGGCTTACTGGTCCAAGTGTCAACCGCAATGCCGCGCCATGTCGATTTGGTAATTAGTGGAACAGCGTCGAGTGCAAGTTACGACCCATCGATGGATTTGTGGGTGATTTGGGGGCCCCGTATCCGGCTTGTGCGGTAGAATGGTGGAAGAGCACGTTACATATCCCAAACGGCTCCCTGGTCTAATCGATATCCGATCGCTCGACCGATACGTCAAGTACATCCCTTACTCGACCACCGATCCTCCCGGATGCAAGCGCGGAACGAGCAATGCCAATAATTAACTAAGTTTTCCATTAATCTTTGAGAGGCTGCAGCTGGGCGCACATGCCCGGCTCTACTTTTGAATCTCCTCCACGAGTGGCTCATTCATTCCTCGATAAAAATGATCGAATTCATGGCATCATATCCCAAAGATAATTGCCCGGTAACAATTATTATATTCTCGAATGAAGGGATAAAATCAAATCGGTATCGAATCGCGGGGCATTTTCGGAAACTCTATCCACTCATGCTAGGTACTTATACTTTTGTCGGTAACGCGGCGATTCTATGCCTGAGCATCTCCCTGGCGGGTTCGTAAATAAAGTTAAAAATTGTCTCGGAATGGGGCAAGGCGAGGTTTGTCTAAATTGGTTCTATCAGCGCGTTCGGTTGGTCCTATATCATGCTGGAACCAGCGGCCACAGAGAAGGAACACCTCCATCTTTCAACGTCAGTGCAGCCTAGGCTGCTACAACGCAACACAGCGCAACCAAAATGTAGCCCCCAACCTTATCTACCCCCTTTACTACCAGTATACGAACCTCCGACCTCCTCAATAGCCAATCCAAGTTTTTCTCTATCCCTTCTTGACTGGCCTATCGCCGACTGATTAGCCACAGCTTGATTTGACTTGATTAATAGCTATGCCTCGCTACACGGTGCCACTACCATTCGTTGAACCTTTTAACTAGGTTCTATCTCAGGATAAGAAAGATGAACTGCAATGGGGTACCAAACGCTGACTCGTCTTCGGCATCTTCGACTCTTTCTTTTTTTAGACAAAGATAAATGGGATTCTATTTGTTTTATATTCGTTTAACCGATGAATCGGTGATTGGAGATAAAGGATCGAATCCTTTTTAACGAATGGGTTTGAGCCGTGGAGGATCTGGCGTGGGTGAGACTGGGGTAGAGATAATTGGTAATAAAAGAAACAACATTAGCTCCTTTGAGCAACGAGAATCACGTATACCTATTCCAACTGCGGCGGAGATTAGGCTGGGTCTGGCTTCGGCTTTGGCTTGGGTTTAGGGACAGCATCGAAGCGGATTCTAGCCGGATTCGGAGGAATCATGTAGCGGCAGCTTTCAGGTTCGGCCAGGTCGCTTGACTTCTTGGTGAGATTAGCTTAGATACAGATAGCACCGCAGCGAGATAACATCGTAGCCGCACTCTCTACCCATACCTCAGCTTCCACGTCACACCCACGTACAAAATTCTACCTAAACCTTCAACCCGAGCCAAGTCTTCTACATTATATTAAACAGCGCTGAGAGCTTGCGAGAAATCGTTTGCGGGGGCAAGAACTTTGATTATCTTTCCGGGGGAAGTAATACGACGGCGTAAATGGCTACTCTTGGAAAATCGTGTGTTCTACAACGAGTTTACGCTTTGGTAAACATGCCTTCATACATTCGTACCTATACCACTTCAGGTGTATACGTACAGATACATACACGTCCGTACAACGCAACGTGAGGATATCGGGGTGATATTAGTGGTGGTGAAATCCCAGAGGATATGTAAGGAAATCTTGTTCCTTGTGGTACAAGTACCACAACGCGACGGTTGGGTTAGCCAGCGGAACCTGAAGGTTAAATTCCTCAAGGAATACGCCGAGTCGAAGGTGCAGGTGCGCGAGGAAGCTCACTGGTATTCAGAGTAGTTTCCTCGGAGTGGAGATTTCTTCATCGAACTGATTATACCTATTAAACTGTTCAGGAATGCGGAAGAATTCCTTAACCGACGTTATGAAATCGGAACAAAAATAAAACACCGAATCTCTCTCCTCGATCGTTGGAAATGTCGCTTTATTCGCATCTTCCGGAAATCATCAATCCTAGCAGCGTCCTCGGTTATCTCCATTCTACGAACCAGGCGTTATACCCACCTAGCTTCTACCCTCGAAACGGCTATATACTCAATAACGTTACCCAGAAGAGCCGGGGCCAGCTGATGCAGAGGTCCAACGGAGAGAGATTCCACCCACAAAATCGTTCGTATACTAGGTATACGGATAGATTACAATAGTACAGTACAGGAGGAGGTTCTGCTTTATCGCCTCGCCGATGCGTGGGATTAGAGTGATGAGAAAGCACGGTGAGCTAGGAAGAGGATATAGCCATCCGCGGTAGACCCTTCGTTACAATTTTTACTTCCGATGTATTTCATCGGTTTTTGCTGTTTTTGACAAGAATTTTCAATAAAAAAAATCCATTTTTAAATCGGCCAACCGGTTAATGTTTCGCGTTATAAAACCGTTCAGTAAATTAATTTCATTATAGTCATAGTGGAGGTAGTTGAGAAATAATTTAGCGATATAACGACACTGCTATTACTGGCTCCCTGACTGGCTGACTGGCTTCCTGTTTCTCTGTGTTAGTCGGTGAGCTGGTGGTAGCTGTATAAGCTGTTCTATTGTAGGGTTGTATAGTGGCGTCGACTCGGTGCAGGGCGCGGCTGCTGTACTGATTGGCCCCCAGCTGGAGCAGCAGTAAACATTCTCTCTCGCGCGCGCGAGGCTTGGCCGGGGGTTCCCCGCTCTCCACCGCCCAAGAGTTTAAGCCCGATTTAATGGGGTGGAAACGCGCGGCCCGATCAAGTTGTATTCAATTATCCCTCCCCCTCTCTCTTCTATACTACTACCTCTATACACGGTGTCTCGGAAAGATACTGCCCAGGATTTGCAACCTTCATTATTGTGCGCGGGCACCTTATCCATTACATTCCTGGCGAGGAGGTGTGTGTCCGCGTAGGACACCAGGGGACAAAGACCGAAGACTCTTGAGCCTCGACTAGAAGCTCGGAATCGAGATCCCGAGTTGATTCAGAATTTTCGGAAAAATGAGTCGTTTATTTGTTATCAATTTTCAATGAAAGCAAAATCGCAATTCGTTCGAATCGTCTTGCGCTACAAATAGGGAACTTGAGGGAGATACATTTTGAGACGCAGTCACCCTCGTAGCTAGAACTCAGGAAATTGGTAATCCAAGGAGTGGCGACGGTCTGAAGGAGCTGTCGTTTCATTGACATAGAGACGCCAAAAGGCGAACGGTCATTTCCCCCAAGTCGAGATAAAGTGGCACCTCAAATTACCGCGGTAAAAACAATTTACGATTCTTGCCAATTATTCTTCCTTCCGAATTGCTCATCTCGAAAAACATTCGTTCACCCGGATCGGAGTTATTTTCACTCCCCTGAAAAAGCACCCGAGAGACCGAGCCTGCAAATATCTGTAGGTACTCGTTTCCCCGAATAGCTGGAAATCTTCAAATTTCGGACATGTAGCTCGTAGCATCTGAATGAATAATAATTCCTACCCTTATTTCCCTTATTTCATACTCGGAGTTAAATAATGAGATAAATTCTGACCCAAAACTATCAGTCTTACCTCCATACTTCGCTAGCTGCTTACATCGTGATTTGCCTCGTGGAGGTCTGATTAATTTTTGCGAAAACGCATCCCCTATCGTTTTATTACTTTATTTAATCTGTCGAAGAATTCTCGGAGATTTTTTTCCGTGACACCGCGTACCCAGGCGAATCCTTTCCTGAACGGTTCAACCTCCATCTCCTCTCTTCGCCGCAATCCCCAACCCCAACCCTCAACCCCAACTCCAACTCTTGTACCTACCTACCTCGCCCGGGACGTAGTCTCCGTATATAGTAGAAGCTACGCAGAAGTTACAGTCGCCATCCACAGGCACCTTCGACCGAGGTATACAGAACGGTGACCTGTTTTGTCCACCTGTGCCTGTGCTTGACATTATTCTTCGACCGCTTATCCGCGGTGCATAGCGATATATATTTATCGAAAGAATTTATTTATTAGAAAATTTTTCGCGAACGCGATCTGCAAGAGATAAAAATTGAACGAAATGAACAAAAAAAATAAAAAATTTTTTTTATAAAATTGGCGGAATATCGGTAAGGAATAGTATAGCAATAAGGAAAGAGCTTAGCCGTCATCGCGAATATTATCATTATTTCCGCAGTCAAAGGCTTAAACTTTGCAGCAATAAGAAGAGGGAAGTAGGTACCTTATACCAGCACCGTACGGAGTGAGTAAGCTCCGGCTTAAAGCCTATTACAATGTTATTATATGCGAGGATATCTTACCTTATTGTAAATTATCGGGTGATGTTGATTACAGTTTGGGATCGACAGTTCGAATCTCCTATCTCTGATCGCGAGAAACCTTTGCTAACTAACAGTAAGTAGCTTAAACCTCAAATCCGAGCAATCTTGCCGGGTCGGAAACGCGGCGACTCGTATAATTGTACGTTTCTCTCAAGGAAGTGTCGTTTCTTGTAACAAAGAGACGAATGCTCCCCTCATCGCAATTTTTTACAGCGTGTCTCATGCCGATCATAAACGGTCCCAAAATCACCTGAACGCTTCATAAGACATATACGCCTCAATCCTTCTGTTTCATAAAATTCCGAGCAGAAATATCGATCACTCGAGTAATTTCTGCAGCATACACCGATCCTTCGAAAATATCATCTCGATTTTAATGTATCCACTTCATACCGGCGACGTGTACGAACCGTGAGAGACAGTGATATGTAGAGAGACTGAGAGAAGGAATTAATATTACGTGGGTATATAGATACAGTTTCTTGCCTCGCAGTAGCTGGTACCAAGTTGCAAAGCGATATTGCCTACGTCGTTGTAATTAGGCAGAACGTCGCGTCGCCTCGGTCTTCACATGTTATAACGGCCGACAATGGGCGTCGAGAGGATGTGGATCGTCCAATGGTAATTGGATTCAAGGTACTACAATTGTGGGCCTTGACCAAGATCACTCAAGTCGTGATTAGAGTAAGGTCAATTATTCCACGTTAAATAGAGTGGCAGCCGTGTGGCAAGCAGATCAAAATACATTTCCGTTTCGGACAGACAATACGGGCATAAACTCGATTGCTGGTGGATTTTGATACGCGGATTATCCACCATAGTCCTGATATCTCGTCAATCGGAAATCGATAACAATTAATCTAGACGAATATTTCAAGGGTTCGTCAAGTTCTCGGAAACCCGATTTACTCCGTGATCTATATTTTCGGTCATAACTGTTAATTCCTCTACAGGTACGATTTTGAAGGAGAATTCCTGTGTAGAATACTTTCTTCCATTCCCAACGAATTAATGGACATGGGTACAACGGATTTATACATTTTACTTTTTTATTACACGACTATCTTTTCTACACTCGCCAAAACCACCCACATTTTATCTGTTTTCTCCCAAATGTATTTCTATTCGAATATTAACCAAAATTCGATTGCCTCTACAGCATTTTTCGATGAACTAAACTACATTCCGAAAAGCAGACTGCTCTGCACCGGAACGAGTGAAAAAATGCGAGAAATTTTTAACATTCATATAATTGTTTCAAACAATCCAACGGCATCCTTTGACGTTGCAGTGATGTTTCATTTATTATTATGCGTGAATATACGAGCTTTTATCATTTTTGATAATATTTCGTTTCATACGAATGTGCCGAAGGCTCCTGTTACCCTTTGCTCGCTTTCTCGCTCACTTTTTCCACTCTGGCGTACCGGAAATCAGTTGATAGTCATTCATTTAATAGATTTTCAAAAGAGAGGGGCTTCTTGGAAACGAATTTGGCCAATCGCCGAGATCAGAATCATGCAAAGAATTCCTGTTTTTCTATTCGTTTGTAGTATTGTTCTCTCCCGCGGGACTTTGCCGAGATATAAAATAAGGCTGAGTACGTGTCTCAGTCAGTAGAAACGATTTTCTTTCAAGAAAGATCTCTGGCTGATTAAGAAATGCTTGGAAAATTAAACCCTGACTGGAGTTTAGGATCCCACAGACCCAGGTCACAGCGAGCTTTTTAATCGCACGACTCGCTCTCAGACGTCTCCTAGTTCTAGGCGCCAAAGAGCCCGTAAAAATTCTATCGAATTCCGCACTTAGGGATTTCGAGATTTCTTTCTACCTCAGCTCTCGCAACGCTGTCCTACCAAGTCTCGAAAATTATCCTCAAATTTAACGGTCATAAAATATACGTTCGTTTCTATCACCTGGAAGTATGAGAAGATAGGAGAAAATCTATCATCCCAGATTTCATAACGAATGGGACAAAGTTTAAGCAATATTACTGAAAAAAGATTAACGCGTTAACGAAGAATCGACGCCTTTTTACGATTATCTCGGTCAAAGTTTTTCATTTTTGAAATTCTGTCCGTTTACCCTTCATAGAAAACGCTTCTGAACAGAAAAGCTTTCTACACAATTTTTTATTGGATCAACGGTTGATACAAAGACTTGGGAAAACCAAGTAACTTCGTTGAAAAATGATAAACTGACGACGTAAAACAAGGTTTGTCAAGCTCGAACGTGATCGCCGGTTATTTTATGAGTCTTTGTGATCGCTGCGAATATTTTTCGACAATATCGAGATCAAGGCTCTCGATGAGACTTTGAAAAGCGCCGAGTACCTTTGGCGAGACGATAATGTCGAATAGTGGCGTTTAGCTTTACAACTTTTCCCCGTGTATTTGGCACGGCAAGTATGCCGACTATGTCTCGTAGTTTCTGAACGGCGAAAGGACGCGATATGACAAAGCAAGCCCCGAGGCTCCAGAGATCCACAGACCGGATAGTACCGAGGCTGTACACGTTATATACTTGCGTTGGTAACGGCCGCCTAGAATCTCCGAATTAACTCCCGCGAAGGATTCGCGTGCCGCTACCGTTTCGCTATGCCATAGCGCGGAGCTACGTATCTAGTATGCCTAGTATGTACCTTATACTAGCTAGTATAGCTAGTAGCTGGTATCTAGATGGTCTGCAGCATGTATATACCATTCCTAAAGCACTGGGCTTCGCTGTGTTGAAAACATGTTTAGAAACGATGGAGGAACGATGGGCGCCTCTGGCGTGTGGTGTGGTTCACTCTGGCATTTTGTCTCCTTTATGGCACAAAACAATTTCTGAACGCATACTTTGACAACAACGCGTGTTTCATCGCTCGCCACACCATAGCCATGCCATGCCATGCCCATACTCGCTTTTATTTCGCAGTCCACCGTCCCCAAAAGTCACTGCATTCCTTGTTTTCGCCTCAGGCAGACTCGGGGGCGGCTACTTTCGCGATTCTGTACGCGAGTGCGGAGTGGGACGTAGCGAGACTTACAGTCTCCGAGAATAATACACAATTCCTCTTTTATACAGAATTAGCCTTATTCAATTACCCAATTATCCTCGCGAAATGATTTGATGAATACGAGGTATTCAGACTCGGGGAGTATATCGATCTCGTTTTTAATTAACGCCCAGTCCTCGCGACAGGATGATCTTTCTTGCGGAAATGTATTCGATATTCACGTATATTATACGAGAATGAAAATAGGGAAATTCCTGTGTAAGAAATCAGGTCAAATTCCAAGGAAATGAAAAAGTATCAACCTTGTATACGATACCCAAAGGAAACTGGAGCTTTTGCCCTGCCCCCAAGATTGATAAGGTTGAATAACCGCGTAGTAATTCAGGAATTATATACGTTAAGTATCGTAACTGATTCGAATCAGGTGAATAATTGCACTTTCATTGTGATCACTATTTTTAAATGAATTTTTTTCTAAATTTCTAATTTAGAAAACAGCCCTTTGGTGTTCTTTGAATTATTATGGGTACAGCTACGATGTTATTAAGAATTTTACTTTGATATTTGATACGAATATATAGTTTGATAAAGGCAAGTTTTAATGAGGCGTGAGTAAAAAATTATTTTGTAACGCGCGTGCGGTCGAGTTTACTAAGGCGAAAAATTGCGGGGTATTATTCAATTTTATTCTTTAATAAATGACAACGATTTTGCCACGGGAACCGTGCGCGGTGCAGAGAATTTTTGTGTTTTTAAACTTTACAGGGTGGAAAAGTTCGCTGACGGCCTGGAAGAGGCAAAGGGGTGAGAACGAATTAGGGCGAGGCGTGATCGAAAGTACGCGAAGTGTTGAGAGAAAAATGGTAAATTTTAATCGACGAAGAAAAAAGCGCGAGGGGCTGCTACTGAACAAAGCTTACAGTATGCGAGGTACACGACCACGTACAGACTGTAATGTTTAACGAAAAGAATCGTTCTACCACCAAAATAAAAATTTATAAAAAATCAATCGCTTATCCACAAAAAATTATAATTGCCCTTCACGTGAGCTTACGAGCCACGTTGCAGTATACTGAATAATCGTAATCGTACTAGACTCAAAGATCCGCTACTCAGTTGGATTTGTTAATAAATTATACTTGCAATGTTTGCCCCTTTCGTAGTTTGACGGAATTAGGTATTTCTCGCCACTTGTGATGCTAAGTAACTCGAAGCCACCGTCTTTATGTTGAAATCGACTTACAATTAGACACTACTACCATTTAATTAGTCAAATGTAGGGTTCAACGTTTGAATAGAGTTGGTATATAGTTGGACTGGATGAATCACGGGCAATTTATGTGTAGTCCATTGACTTTGATCTCGATCGTATGATATTTCTTGATCTTCCATACGTATACGTATATCGCTTTCTGTCTGCGAATTTCGCTCATTTTTCTTTACTATTTTATTCCTGTCTCATTTTCTGGACCATAAACGATATAATAATGCGAGGTAGAACTTTTCAGCGATATATGTTCAGCAAAGAAAGAAACTGGTACCAGTATTCCGCTCACATTACAGCCACGCTTGCGAAACTACATATTTTCAAATCTCGTTATTTCACTCGAACTATAATACCTCCCCTCAGTTTTCCCTCAGTTTTTCTCTTCCACTTAGTTTTCTTTTCCCGAACGAATATCCGAGTCAACGAACAAACGATAAACACATAGCTTTTATCTCACCCCAACCCCCTCGGCCCTCGGCCCTCGATTTTTTCGTTCTTCCTTTTCTCTACGTCGTTTGGCAATGAACTGAAACCTGAAATTTCCAGAGTAACAAATTTTGCAGTATTCCGTTGTTCAAGCCTCCGCGTTTACTCGGATGAATGGGTTCCCTCGACATTTGCTTAACTAAAGTAACTAGGCGACGTATTTTGACTCGATGCGAAGGAGAAAAAAAATTCACCGGCTCCAAACTGCAACGCAGCCGAAGGAAAATAATAACTACGCTGACGTTTTTGAAGGGAAAGAAGGCGATACTCTTGCCCGTACCCTCGGTACATAAATCAATCTTGAAAAGAAGGAAAGCGATTCTCGTAACGGACCATTATAATGCTTAGGTTGGAACGCGACTCAAACGGGAGCAAAAGTCAAGTTGAAAGTCAGCATATCCTTTGTGAAATACTCACTCCCTGGCCTTTTGTACCAATTTGAACCACACAAGGGGATGACGACGCCACGTCTAACCTTGTCCACGACCCTCCCTCATACCCTGACCCCTGTGTTAAACCCCCGACCCTCCGCCAGGGGCTCTTCGGTCCTTTTAAATGGATTGAAGGAAAATCCCGATGAAGTAGAAGAAGGGAAGAGGTCAATTTTTCGGATTCTTTTCTCTTTTCTTCAAACTTTGGAGAGGGAGAGATAGATGAAGCGATACATAGTTAGCTTTTATTGTGCCCGCAGGAGGTACGGCTCCCTTCCAAAAACAACTCGGCAAGATAGGAAATAAAATAAAACGGAATTCGAGGATACCGCCAGAGGCAATACCTCCTCATTGGTTTCTTAAAACGGTACATTAATATGAATACAGAACAGAATATCCAGCGATTCTTTTTTTTTCTCACCAAATAATGAAGGAATTCATCTGTAAAAATCCGATCAATTCATCCATCACTCGCATCCACCGGTTATGAACGGCAAGACTCTCCGAGCGTTTGACAATCGAACGAACAGAATGGCCTCAGTTGTCCCACGATCACAAACGGCACCACAAATTGCAAAAAGGGCTCTTCAAGACGTGCACAATCGAATTGCCGACTATCCAACGTCTCACTGAAGAGCTTGACTAAATAATCTCAGGGGGCCAGTGACAGATGCTCGTTATTAACGGGCCTCGGAGATAAGGAAAAGCGACGACTTGCCTGGTTTACATTAAAGCATGTAATATTCGGTAGACAGATCTTAGCTCTTTGTTTCATCGAATCATCGACATCCCTTGACCATTCTGTCCCTCAAACACGTCGTTAATAATTTGTAACGGAACATCAAGCACAATGTAAAGGGTTGTGGCGTAGTACGGTCTGTAGAGCGAATAGGGGTTGGAAAATTGTGACGCGATATCGTAGCGGAATTTATACTGTTTACCAAAGAAACTGGAAGTAGTAAGTTCGAAGATGTGTAGGTATGTGTGGGAAAATGTCGTTGTGGGGTAGTGAAAGGCATGCGAACAGGCGAGAGATGGTAGAAAAAGCGTTTTCCATGTTATTTATTGCGCGGACCGATGAGTGTCATTTAAAATTTCGATATAAATTAATTTAAGGGGTAAAGGGGTTTCTGGGCGGTGCAGTGGGACGGGGCGTAATGGCTCGGAAAATGAAGTTCTTGTAGCTTGCCGAGAGAGAATCTCACCCTCTACTTTACTCTCTCCAGTCTCGAGTTTCTCCCCGTCGTTCCTTCGCCCCGATTTCATCCCCTTCACCTTCCTTCCTTCCTTCCTTCCTTCCGCAAAACTCGCCGCCTCTACGAAACCCCACGAACAGTTACGGACTGGTACTACCTTCTGAAATATACTTCCTTCCGAGGGTGCCGTGTGCTTCCCATCTCCGTCGCTATTATCTTAAGTAAACAGAGTCTACCTGTGCTCACGCGAACTCTAGATAGAGCCATATGTTATCAAAATCCTTTCTTAAGAGCCGCCAGCACTGATACTTACTAATTTTCAAATATTAATCATCAACTGCGTCTAACTCCCCATTCTAAGCCATTATCATTATTCGACGCTAATTAATTTTCACTCCTTTTCAAATTAAACAAAAATAAAAATCGCCCTCGTATATATAACAGGGGCAAAATTATCGCAATACTTCTCTTCATGTTCCGGGCACATTTTGAAAATCTGAAACGAATGACTGGATACGTAGGAATTCATATTCCAATATCATTGAACCTGGAGTATAGGTAAAGTTGGTAGAGGAATGATAACGATTATCATTTGAATGCGGCGTCGTTGTCAATGGCTACTAATTATCTGGACGATGCACCCGGAGAACTGTCAGTGGTGGACAGCAGCGGACAGCGCGGGAGAAACCCGAGGGGACATCCCGTGGACCAAGCTACAAATGTTTGCGGTCGTGTAAACCGATACAATTTATGCTCGACGTTCCGAACTCGGTATATGGGTATGGCGACTGTATGGGATACCGGGACCGCGGAATCACCCAAGTGTTGGATACTCACCCTCTATACATCTCCGTTTCGCATACGTCGACGAATTCGCGATACATATTTGGAACGCTAGCGCGTGCCGAAACGCGGAGTGTAACAAGCTCGTACTGGGACACGCGACTCGCATAGCTATATTACACGATCATAGCTCATTCAGTGACGCAATGAAATTATTCGTCCCTTTGTTCGTTAGTCAATCGCATGGATATTTATTTTTGATACAAACATTCAATTTCGCAACAGTTTCGCTAATTATTTGCTGATATATCGAAAGGCGAACAAATTAGCGACGTTGGAGTGAATATCGTGTGCGAAAAATATAGACGTATCTAGGTGTATGTTGAAGTAAATTTGAAAATTATTATTTTTCGAGTATTAATAATTGAATAAAATTGAAATTCATGCGTTGCCAAATGTCGGAGGACTGCGGAAGAGCAACGAATTAGTATTAGCCTGGGTAAAACTAGGCGCCAATTTTATGGCGAATGAAGACGAGCGGGAACGCGTGATAAACACTAGCGGCTTTTGGAAAACCAATATTTATGGCACCGCGTAGAAAATAATGTGACGCGTAAATTACGGTGCAAACAGGTTCGCATTTTCGAGAGCTGTACGTACGCGTATATCCCGGGAGTCTGCAACTCTACATCTGCTTTCTACGAGCATGAATCTCAATATTTTCAATCGTATATTTTCCAAAAAATATCACACACCGCTAGAGAGAGAGAAAATTAAAATAAAAAATATATTTTTACCGAACAGCTCTATCTATACATCACCTCGTAACTCATAGATCACTGCAGGTCTTTTCTTACTCCGTATTACTCACTTCCATCTCATCAGATATTCGGCGACGGGTTTTTTTCGGAGACGAAATTCAGCGGCGAATTTCTCGGCCCCTATATTCATCGAAAGAAGCCCTTTTATCGAACGTAGAGTTGAAGATTGATTCCCTATCTATATAATCTATGAATTCGGTTAAATAACCGAATGACTTGCGGATATCTTATTAAATTATTATCATATACGCTTTTCGTTGATATCGTATCGGTTTTATTTGTTAAGCCGACAGCAACTGCAGGAGGAGAAAGGGGCGTATCAAGCTAACACGACTGTTGTTGAACGGCTGATTGTTCTTCACACTCTGATACAAAGCGAGCGCAGCTGGTTTCTAGCGCCTGTTGCTTATCGTAAGTGCCTTTACATTAGAATCGTATCGCTGAGAAACAGGTACACCTGTACATATACACTTGCGTATTAATTACTATTCCACCGATTACAAGATCTGGTAAATATGTAACAATCTAAGTAAATATATGTAGTAATTACCTCATACTTTTCCTAAATAGACATTCAATCTTAATTTTTATTTCTCAATGACGTCGGAAATTCGATCACTTACTAACTTCGCAAGCTTTGAAAGATGGAAGTGGTAATCAGTTCCTCTATCATCGCTGTTAGAATCGTTATTTACAATTATATCATTAACAGTGGACAATGAAACAGAATTTTATCTCAAATAAATATACACGTTGTATCAAAATTTCTATCTTTGCCTTTGTAAACGGTGTTAGTTTATCTCATATCGTCTTATCAAACGATGTTTATGTAACCCTGATGATATTTAGCCCCGTGAATTATGAGGCTCAGATAAATTTTACTAACAAACTGAGAGTTTTTAATGTGGAATATTCCATAAAGTCTTGATATTCATTGGATAAGAAGAAATCGTAACGTTTGCGAAAGCGAGAGGTGGAAGAGCTGGACAGAAAAATATAATAAAAATAGTAAACTCATTTTCAATTTTATAGGATGTATATATAGGCCGTTTGAACTCTTATCGTTATAGATACAGGAGTTAGACTGGTGGCAGGTAAATGGTGTTGGATACCAGGCTCAATAGAGTATAGACGCTTTAGAGTCTATGGGGTTCACAATGAGATAGAAATTTACGTCGGGCAAGCGTCTGGAGTATTGTTAGGTGTCGGGACGTTGAGCGTCTATGGTCGTCCCTTCTCTCGTGTTTGACTGGAGTCTCGCGACCTCCAACTCTGTCGTTTCAAGTTACCCTAAAATTACGTTTCAACGCCTCATCCCCAGTTGCTCATAAACTTCGAAGTCTAACTCATCAACAAACTTCGAGAATATATACTCGCATATATTGGAAGTTCACGAAGAATGAACCTCGCACGCTTCACCCATCCACGTTCGGCTCAACTCCACAATTTTCATCCCCAAAAGTTCTAGACTGCATTTTCAAACATTCACAGAGAAGGACGCACGATTCATGGACTCCATTTATCCGAATATGAACTCACGTTTGTCAGTAAAAAATTCATAAATAAAAATCACTGTACGCCGTGCAATTACTTCATTAACTATCTGTATACGTTCCTATAACAACATTCCCTCGCGCAAAATTAACTAGATTTCCAGTAATTGTTGTATCTACACTCAATAGGTATATCACCATGAGTTCTCAGTCTGTTCTACTGCCAATTAAAGTTCAATAAACCATCGAATTTCCACGCTCCCATTCCTGTCACTGTTTCGCAAAATATTCGGAGAGTGATGCCCAGGGATACGCAAATAATTGAAAGTCTAGATCTAGATACGAATTTGACGGTGATATGGCGTATCTGTTCTGCAAAAACCAGTTTTGCGATACCCAGTGAAAAATGACGTATATAAATTGATGATTTCTTCCTACAGGAATCGGACGAAATACTTGAGTCGAAGTGAAAATCAAAGGATTAGAGGAAAGTTTCGTAAAGAAAAAGGAGGAAAAAGCACCTGCAAAATGTCTGGAAATAAGAATATCTTAACTAGCATGGTCCCAAAGACTGTAACTCCGAGATTATCTTTGGGACAGTACATGTTGAACTGTCTACGCAGTAATGGGACGAGCATTGCAAATGTAAGTATATATGTATATGGTTTGAGATATTTTTCACGGGATTTGTCGAGTAGGTAGTATACCTGAGTAGCCTATTCGTGTAGTAATAAAAAATGAGTAGAAGCTCGTCTGACGACAAGTGACTGTTAAAACGGTCGACAATATAAAATCAAGAACCAGCTTCCGTTCGAGGAATGAACGACGAATGGTACTTTAGGTTTTAATGAATGCTATTGAAAGACAGTTCCGCGGACACGGATCAATATGTCCCTTGCTCATTTTAGTCTGATTGATTCCCGTTCGCCGGACTGTTCAATTTTCCTTTCCACGATCCAGCGAACCCTCAAAACAATTAACGAGCATTTGAGAATTGAAAAATCTACCTAATAGATAGACGCGGCCACGGGAGAGACCATCGACTACCGAGAGATATACGAGCAGAGTATATACTTGGCCAGAAGTCTGAAAAAACGCGGTCTCAAGATTGGCGATCGCGTTGCCATTTCCAGTGAAAATCGTCTGAACCTGGCAGTCCCAACAATGGCCTCGCTTTACCTGGGCGCAGCTTTAGCCCCCTTAAATCCAACTTATGCAAAAGGTGAACTTTTAGATAGCTGCAGTAATTTTTCAGTCCGTTGAACGAGAACGATTCCGTTCAATGTCCTATTTAAAAGAAAATTCAAGTATCAACGGGTAGCTGTTTGCTAAATGTCTGTCTTTTCATGCTTTAGCGGAACTACTGCATGCCTTGGGCATTTCCAAGCCAACCATCATCTTCGTATCGCCACGGACGGAGGAAATTGTGCGAGAAGTTGTCCAAGAACTACATCCGAAGCCACAGCTCATCCAGCTTTCGTCAGAAGCTATTTCCAAAGACATTCCCACTTTGCCCAGCGTTATCGCCGAAACGGAAACAAATATTGACCTTAACAGCTTCAGTGCCGTGGAATTTTCAGACTATAAGAAACAGGTTGCTGTCATTTTATGCTCCAGCGGTACCACGGGCTTACCTAAAGGTGTCATGCTCTCCCATCACAATCTGATGACACTTCTCCAACACTTTAGGTAATTTTGGTATTTCTAGAATATTTTGTGTTTCTATGCTTACAATTTCGAGAGCTTTTTCTCTACGAATCACGTAGCTATCGTTTTTCACGTTTCACTTTTCGCGACAGTCTGTCACAGCTAAAAATCAATTTCATACGCTTTAGATTATCGTAGATTGATTTTTCAATCTGACGTTCTGGGTTATTTCGTAATTAAATTGTTTGCCTTCCATTAATTGGGGCGCAATTTGACCACGCAATTACGTAACTAGACCGACACCAGCCCGGTTTTGGTGACAGCAGATGCAGGTGACCGTAAATCCGTAATTCCGACTTTCAGAAATCCATATTCTATTAATTTTCGAGCGGATCGTCCGCTTCTTGGATTAGTTCCGTATTTTCATGGCTACGGATTCTCCCTGGTACTAGGACTAACGGCGACACAGGGAAAGGGGATTATGATGAGCGATTTTGATCCTCTGCTCTTTCTGAATGCCATACAAAAATACAAAGTGGCAACTCTCCCCGTCGTACCACCCATCATGGTTTTTCTAGCCAAGCACCCAATTGTCAGTGAATTCGACTTGAGCAGCATCGAAGAAATCATTTGCGGGGCTGCTCCGCTTTCCGAGGAGGTAAATCTGACGTCGAAAGTGAAATAATGAGTCCAACCCAATTTCTTCACGTCCATTTTCTTAAAACCCTGACAGGTTCAGACGGCTGTTATGAAGCGGCTTGGTCTCTCAAACATTCGCCAGGGTTACGGTATGACCGAGTCCACGATTATCGTCTCATTGAGTCCAGCAGCAAAGAATAAGGTCGGAAGCGCGGGGATTCTGTCTCCGGATACCATCTGCAAAGTTGTCGACATCGAGACCTCCGAAGCTCTAGGTCCTTGTCAGCTTGGCGAGTTCTGGATCGCCGGTGATCTTGTGATGATGGGCTACTGTGGAGACCCTAAATCCACCGCTGAAACCATCGACAAAGACGGTTGGCTACACACCGGTGATATTGGCTACTACGACGAGGATGGGTACATATTTGTCGTTGATCGTCTCAAGGAGCTCATCAAGTACAAGGGTTTTCAGGTGCCACCGGCTGAGCTCGAGGCCATCCTACTTAATCATCCTGCGGTGAAGGATGCTGCGGTAATCGGCCTCCCGGATGAGAACAGTGGAGAACTACCGATGGCATTTGTTGCCCGACAACCCGGAGTTGAGATTTCTGCTGACGAAATTCGGAAGTTCGTCGATGGTAAGACAACTTATTCACTAATGTTACATTCAATGTTCATTCGAACCCTAGTGGATCTAATACAGCACGAGATATTTCACAAACTACAATAATTGCGGGCGTCGAAGCAGAGGTCTATCTTTCGTTAGAGCAATGTGTGTTTTTGGAAAACGAATGAAGAGGGAAAAACTGTGCTTCCGATTGATTGAATATCAGTCCTTTCCTCGTTCATGATTGATTAAACTGATTAGAAATCGTGAAGATTGGTCGCAGCTATGTTTCCAGTTGGAGTTTTTCGAAAGAACCAAACGAATTTCTGTGCTCTTTCGATTTTCCAGATGATCTTGAATCTTCCTTCTTACACTCCGATGTGTTTCCTCTTTTTATTTTAGGCCAGGTAACTCCGTCTAAATGGTTACGAGGCGGTGTAAGGTTCATCGAGGATATCCCGAAGAATCAATCGGGCAAAATACTGCGCCGAGAGCTGCGAAGCCTATTATCAAAGTTGTAGATTGCAATTGAAAATGTTTCCTCTGTCGTGAATGTATCCGGCATTTTTACCGTGTGATTGTCTATATGTGTACCTTTTTTTATATTACAAAGTCGAATCAGAGTCTGTGCTCTTAATAAATATTTGTATATGTGTAAAGCCTTTACGTTTATATTATGCCAGCATTAAGTTTCCGACAACTTTGAACAAGCCTTCTCCTAACAATCGACGGTTCAACGAGCCAAATTTATAATCTAATTATTAAATTTGGTTAGGGGTACAACCTCCAACGGTATTAACTTATTTTATTACCAAGATAATACCGTCCCGATCGAACTATTTAATAAACAAAATCGCTCTAAAATTTTCTTGTTTAAGTATTCAATCCCTAACTCCTCTTTCGCATAACTCGCTCCTTTTTTCTTCAATTTTCTACAATAGCTTGATCAAACGAAATCAGCTGAAAGGTAATTATTCTTCAATTCTTAACTCTACTTATAAAACTCGTTTATATTCCATCATACAAACTATAATTGAACCACGACGAGTCCGTATACGTAGCAGCACGATCAGGATCGAGCAATTAATGTATTACTCCAATTAGAATGAAGAGTTCTTTCGCTTTCCAGCTAGCGGTGAACCTTTTTTATCTGATAGAGAGTCGGTTGGGTGAAAAATTGACAAATTAACTTAGATCCCAATTAGTTGTCTTCTGGTGCAATGGAGGAGGTAAATCGGGTTAGATGAACGAGACCGATAAAAGCGACGTTAGGCGGGTACCTACATACACCCACGTACGTGTATACATTCAAATGCACATCCTAGCTGCCTAGACTCCAGAGCGCTTGGGGCTGCGAAGTCAGTGTCGGTCGTTCATGGGCGATTTCCGACTAGCGCCAGGCCACCAGTTAATACAATTTGTAACGTCCGTTACTGACAAATCTAATTGACAGATCGAAATTATTTAACGTAGAGAAAGACTGGACGAAGTTGAAATTTGACTGGAAACAAATTTTCACGGATTTTTCGAATCATTTCGTTATTTCAAAAATTTCATTCCGAACGTTGAAGTTTCGAGAAAAATTTTCAAAAATTCAGAAACGGTTTTCTTAACCCAGGATCTAAAACTACAATATCGTCAAACCTATAATAGACTCAAAGAAATCGGCTTTTGACTCAATGAAATTAGGAAACTAGCCCTTTAATGACAAATGCTTCCTGACTAGCTCTCAGCCATTGAATCTAGCCGAGGTGATTCCTGCATGTTGTAATTAATTCTCATTCAATATTGACGCCGAGTGAGCTTTAAGTGAAACTTAACACTTGGTAACCGGCGTTCGGCGTCGTCCGCAGGCGAGAGTTGACGGGTGTCTTCGGTAAGATAACCCTGAAGCGATGTTTTGTTCGTCCGTTAGCCCGTCGGCGTATTTCCATCGTCAAGTTGGATTCGCCACAGAGAATTTGGATTCGTGTATGCCGGCATTGTGTAACGGCTACTTTAAGGACTCCTGTAGGATCTATGGGAATGTCTTATCTATTCGGTAGCTCACGCAGGAGGCCGTGACGTCTGGAATTACGTGAACAATTCGTACTCAGAAATTCCTCGTAACTAAATGAAAACGGAGAACTGGAGAAAAATTTTTAGAGCTGTACGGTTTCAAACTCTTGTCAGAAACTTTCGGCGAGACAGTTCTTTTAGATTAATCTCCATCGGACTTTTGAGAAAATATTTTCCAAAAATATCAAATCATCGAGGTACTGGTTATCGAGTAAATTTGTTGACACAGAGTGTGAAGAGATGTTGGTAAAAAGTAAATAATTACTAGTGAAGTAATTAATCAGGATTTGCAGCTGCATCGAGGAGCTGCGCAGAGTGCGAGAGAATCGCAGGAATTTATTAAGCTCTTAATTAGTAAAGGTTATTGGATCCCGACTTTCCAACTATCGACGATATACTAATTTTGTATAATTAAGCAAGATTAAAGTCCAGCTTGAAACAGATTAGTTTTAATTTACATCCCCGCCGTGAGAACGTAGGTATTTTTAATAACGTGACGAGTAAATTGATTCCGAGTTTATCAGCATACAACGGAAGTCGATATATCCCAACATCTATTTCCCAATTAAATTGATTGCCATCCACAACCGTCCCTCAGGTCATAAGGGATGGTCGTTGCGGCCACTTCGTGGTCAAGTACACGGTACGTGGCTAAGATCTAAAGACGAGCAGTCTCGAGAAGCTCTGATGTCGGCTGCACCAGTAAATGCCCAGTTGGTTACCTTCTATGTATTTCTATGAGGAAATATAGATACACATACGTAGATATAGGAGTGTAGTACATGGACGTATTCATACGGTATAACGTACGAAGTATAGCAACGCTTGCAAAGTTAGATACCCAACTATCAGGTGCTAACATGCACAATACACAATGTGAAATATCGTGACCGCGTTGTAAGGATTCTCGGACAAGGAGTTCACCCTGAGGAAAGTGTAACACCTCCCGCCCATTCTCCATCCCTTGCTTCCCTTCCTACGATGTATGTAGTTCACTTCGCGCTATGTCTGTGGGAACTGTAATTTATATTTATAGGATATGATAATAATAATGGAAACATACGGTCTGAAGGGGAGAAAAAAATGGAACGAATTGAACAAAGAACGATTCCCACATCTTGCAGCTACTCTCCGTTTGTAATAAAGTCTGCCTGCAGGGTTGGAGCCCCGTCAGACTTTATCTGAATCGTGCAGGGGATGATTTTTCGCCCCCTTATGACCCTTGAATCTTTATGCAAACCGCGACCCAAGTTCACCCTATCGCATTCGGCTATCAGTTTCTAATATTTTCTCTGCATTCCAAGTAGGAAAACCCCCACGCTCTTGACCGCGATATCACCAGAGAAACGATGATCACGGGGCGTGTGCAACCCCTGTGTAGAATTCAATGAAAACTGTTCAAATTTGCATATAGTATACGCTCGTGCGAAATTATATACGATAAATTAAATAATCCAAGAGAGAAAAAAGTTCTCGATTTTCTCAAGTGGAGCTTTTTGAACAGACGTTCACTTGTGGTATTGGATTTTTGTATAACCATCGGTTCTATAGACCGGGAAACGAGGGCCATTTTTTCGCGTCGGAAAATTCGCGGATGAATGAATGGATAGCGACGTACCGTATGTAACTACTTATTGGATATAATGAACCCTTGGAACGACTCTACATCTACATTTGACAGATTCTCTCCCAACCGATTTACAGGTCACAAGCCAGACCGAGCTAGGCAGTGACTCGATACGGTGCAGTAGGCACGACCTGACATATACTTGCCGTTGACACATCGATACGTCACCGTACGTGGTTTTGGTCTCGCTGGTACAGTTTCGTCGCTGTTACTACCTCTCTGTAACGATGAAATAACGATAACATAAATAGCGGCGATTTATCAAGTTCGCGAAACTTTATTCCCTCGGAGTTATTGTGGTTTAATTTTTGGACTGATTCACTCGGGTGATTTCGCAATTTTTTCATTCGTTAGACTGTTGCACCAGGTGAGGATTCGTTCGTTTATACATATAGACAAAGAAAAATATAAATGATATATTCCGTTTGGAAATTTTTCGTCTTCTGCGAATCCTACAATCTTCTTTGCACGATTGATTTACAAAATGCGAATTTATTATCTGGATCAATGCACTGGGCGGTGTCTAACTTCGGCGTTATTATCTTTTGCATAAATTTGTAAATTATTAGCGTTTGATTGAAAGCCAATAATCCTGGTTGTTACTAAATTAATTTAAACTTGCCAATAACGGAGGGCGTGATATTACCTGAATGGTGATCCGGAATTATTTCAAACGTGGGCAGGATAATCAAATACTACAATTTCAAGCTAATTCTGTATTTGATTTCACCAAAAATTTCAGTAATGCTAGAAGTGATATCAAAAGTCTAATAACCATCCATACTACCGATAACTGTATCATTCTCAAGTTCAATGACACGAGAACATGTTTAACCGGTTTTCCCCAACGATAACTACTTCGACAGCAAACAATTTTAATTAGTTACCTAAGCAAGTGGCTGTCTCGGTCGACACAAAGAAGCGAAACTGCAGGACGGTGTATTTTTCTTAATTTTTTGATCGCAACTCTCGGATCAACGATAAACGAGATCAAAAGCGACTGTCAATCAACCAGCTGTAAACAGTTATTGCTATGTATCAGTTATTAGTCATCGATGTCTATCTTATTCCGGGCCAATCTGCGTAGTTCGAGGCGAAAACAGAAACGGTGAAAAAATTCGCACGTAGATACAAGCCACGCAGCTATAAAGAACGGCGGGTACATGTACCGTGCTAGTGTTGGTTTAGTGATAAGATTAGCTCGGTGACCGGATATCTCCTGGCTGACTAAGCCTATATACTATTGTTTTAATGGCTGGCGAAGTGTAAACCCATTTTCTCTTGTGGCGTTAGAAATTATAAATTTTTATCAAGGTTTGTTCACTTTTCAACCTTTCGTCATCTGAATCTTATTATTCGTCTCACAACTCTGCGTAACGTGACGTCATTCGCGACTTGTCTGAATAACAATTTATCCCGAAAAATATTTTGTTCCTATTTTAAAGTGTTTTAAAGTATTCGCTAAAGCTAGGGAAGTGAAGCACTGTAACGCGTCGAAATTTTCGGTACATTGTCAATTTTTGAGATTCCAGGATCGAGTCGTTACAGATATACTTCAATTGATGGCAAAAGGAGTTTGATATTCAGTGTTATAAATGCAAATTATAAATGGCAGTGTGATATTATGATAATCATAATATTAACAGGTGACTCACGACGCCTGATTGTCAAACTGAGGAACGGGTACAGATAAATTCTCTGGTTGGAACAGACTTTGAGAAATTAACAAGTAACAGAAGAAATTTCTGGGGTTTAAATATTATAAACCATTGTCAGAGTCAGCGGAGACTGTTAACTGTTAATCGTCACTAATTTAAGGTTGAATTAATTAAGCTTTGCGTAACCATGGGAAGTTCAGCTAGCACGAGGCAAATTACCCAGGAGATGTTGGAGGAATATACTCAGCTTACATATCTAACCAAAGCCGAGATCATGTAGTAAGTTAAGTCAACGTGAATTACACGTTATTTGACATTTAAATTATCTTTGAAATTTTTATGCAGCTTCCGCATACGGTCGTCGATTCACTATTACTTGATCACAACCAAGAATTACTCTTCTTTCACAGCATATACAAACTCGTTAAAACATTGGGTTCGGAGGAATTGGCTAACAATTTCCACCATAGATTTCCTTCCGAAGATATTATGGGGATTTTTCCAACTATTCAGGTAGGAAAAACTTAACTTCAACTCCCTTGATTCATAAATCCATGGTTCACTTCTTGTTTCATTAAATATCTAGCATAATCCTTTCCGGGATTCGATCATGAGAGTTTTCTCATCGAAAAATGATGGTCACTTGAGCTTTGAAGATACCCTGGACTTGTGCTCTGCTTTTTCGACGAATTGCCCTGAGAATGTACGAGCTGCTTGGGCATTTCAAATTTTCGGTAAATTGCATCGTAGTTTTTGCACATTTTATTCAAGCCTTGAGTGATTCAATCTCGATGTTCTTCCTTCTTGTTTCTCGCAATACTAACGATTTCAGATTTCGACGGTGATAATCAGCTGTCACTCGATGATCTGATAGAAGTGGTACAGAAACTAAATGGTTTGAATGAAATCCGTGAGCCTCGAATGGATCAATCGAGTGCTGAGTACGTGGCTCAAGCGGTATGTATTCTATAGGTACAAATGATACGTTCACCAATTATCTCAAATAATCGCAATTAATTCTCTCCGCAAGACTTGCGAGCCGAACTACGTGCTCAAAATGTAGAAGATTACAAATATATTTACGCGGCTTTGTTTGCTGGCGCTTTCAGGTGCTCCAAGAGATGGACATGGATCATACCGGAAGTATTGCCCCCCAGGAGTTCGTCCATATCGTAGCCAGAATGCCAGAGTTTGCACACACCTTCAGATTTATGCCCTAGGTACGAGGATACCATTACTAATATTAACAGTTATTTGCGAGTAAACGAGAATTCATATAAGCGGATTTCGGGTATATATATATATATATATATATATATATATATATATATGTATGTGCGTGTGTGTGCGTGTGTGTGCACTGGTATCCCACGAAACTGGTGCGTATACGCGAGTACGAACCCGGGTAATTTACACGATCAAACAAACATAATTTATTCAACGATATTATTAAACTGTGAAAAGTCCACATGTAACAATGTTCAGTCTATCGGTTTTATATTCTAGTCATTTTCATGCTCAAACTCTGTATCGAAGATAATACTCGAGTATCCTGCAAGGGTTTTTGAATAAATCTTATGTCTTTCATCGAATTCATTTACCTATGATTCTTCTGTATAAATTCGTCAGTTCTTGACTCTGATTTCTATCTTTCAGTACTTAAGGCGTGTAGGGTAAACCGTATAGTAGTACAAACCAAATAGTTATTTTACGTAAACATTGTGCGAATAGAAGTAGAGAATTCTCATCAGCTATTAACGGTGAATTGTTCGCGGCATTTCTACTCATTAATTAATATTTCACGTATACATGTGTCAGGATTATGATTTCGAACGTATGCAAACATCATTACGCTTTGAACATATAAATTCCTCGAACGCTATGCCTAGATCGCTATACATGTAGCAATTGAGGTGTGTGGCAAATAGACTTGCAATATTTCGTTGACAATTCGTAAAATCATTATACCATTTTTATTCTTACAATGAAAATAAACACATAGAAATGTATAACTTTATCAACGTGATCACGATTATTACTTCAATATCAGTATTGACGAGCGGATATCACCGCGATTGCCATCTCTGAAAAAGTTTGTACAAAAACACGATTAAACGCAACTGTTACTATCCTGAAAGATAATTCCGTTTATGATGTTTTACTGCGTTGTGAATCAGAAACAGTAACGGAAAAATCGTAGAACTAAAACGGAAGAAAGATTATAGTTTACCATTTTTATCAGCATTGATGTTTCGCCGTCGAGTGATCAGAGCCAAATACCTAGCGTTTGTAGGCAATGCAATTTCCGGGTGCGTAAATTCCGGGGAATGCCAATTCGGGCATATATGGAATTTTCGAAGTTCTTTCATACGTCAATGGTACTACAGGAGGTCGCTTATATTCCGTATAAGATTCTGGATACTTGAAAAAGTAAGACGGTACGAGTTCCGGCGAACACTGAAAAGCGTACTCGTCAGCCTTAAAGAAGCTTAACGGGTGCAGGGATCCGGTATGATCCTTGTACTGTTGCCTATGCATTTGCACGCCCTGCGCGAAAGAATTCGTAAATATTTTAAGCAATTTTTTTCGGACGTTGCTTCAACAGGAACCAAATTTCATTTCTTAATTATAGACAAACGTATAAATTTAGAAAAGAAGTCGAAAAGGCAAAAATTCTACCATTTTCAAGAATTCTCTTTGGTAAAATTGCTCTCGGAGGAGAGTCTGTTACCTTGTATAGGTCATCAACCTCTTGCATTCGACCTGCATCAATCGTTGTAATATTATTATGTGGAACTGACAACAACCTATTGTGATCACGCACTTTAGCAGCGGCAACTAAATCTGGCCTGGGACTGTAAGGGGTGCTCTGCAGTCCCCACTCATAAGACGGCATCTTTTCAGTAATTATAAATACGTTTCAGTTAATTATTTCATAATATAATTGCGTGGGAATAGGATCTCGATATGCTTGGGTCGTGATCGTATACAAAGGTCCGTAACTTGGCCTATATAGCGCCCTCAATAAAGTCGTTTCCTAATTGAATTTTATCTGCGAGTAAAGCAGCTCACCGAAAATCTAGAGAGTGCTTCATTTCTGTAGTTTTGAAAGTAGCTAACTGTCCCACCTTCGTAAGATGAACCACCGATTTTAGTGGGTGGATGTGCCCCCATAAAGGCAGGCATTAATGACGGTGGATGAAAGGTTGCTTGGTTTTCAGATAGATTTCGATTTCCTATAACCATTTTGAATAACGCAGTTGTTCTTTTGGCCGTGGACTGTTAATTTTGTGCTTTTTAATTGATATCGCGGTTAAAATTTTCTGCAAATTAGTCAATGGACGAGTTCAGAATTTGGGGAAACAATACAACGTCGCTTTTTGCATAATATACACTCCGAAATCTAAAATATATTTTAATGCCACATTCTGATAGATTTACAGACCCTAGAGCGATTAGTTTTTTGATTGCGAGCGAAGAAACGTGTCATAAATATCGTAACATATTTGCAATTTGTAAAAGGTTCCGCCACGGCAAGCGTAGTTCATAAAATCTTCACTATGAATCGCCACCTCCTGTACTAGCAGGCCGCAGCATCTTGCAGCGCGTTCAAAAACTGTGTTGGTTAATACTCTAGGGATATTAGCACATGATCTACAGATTGCATACAACAAGGCGTATTGTCAGAATTATAATTTGAAAATCGTAATCTATGGAAAACCAAACTTCATCATTGCTGTTGACCGCAATGACCAGATAAAAAATTTTGACATAATCAGAATAATGTATATTTTGTAATAGTTTCATATTTTTTTAGCGTAAAGAGGAAACAGAAACATTGTATTTGAAAGGATAATGAATGAAAGATAACTATACAGTACGAGAAATCAATTAGTATTATTATTAATTTTAATTGTACACTGGGATTTAATATAAATTAAAAAATACATGATATTATTTTAAGTGGTTCAGCTTTTCTAGCTGACCGTTTTCATCGTTCAATTCATTCGTCCACGTATAATAAATTAAATATTAAAAAATACACTATGTTAAATCAATAAAAAAATTGTCCAATTTTTTAGTGCCACCGTCAGGAAGCTTACGTCGCTTTACTTTCATTGACATCAGGTTATTCTTCAACACCTTCGATTTGAACCGGATAATAGGGCTAGGATAATCATCGACCTTTGAATGACCACCAAAACCGTCATAATGCATCTCTCTGGGTTTCTGCCCTGCCTGTTATTATAAAAGCTTCATTATCAGCATAATTTTAGTACTCAAGGTTTCATTAAAAATATGAAGAGAACTTTAAAACATCAACTCTGATTGTTGAGACAGATCAGGGAAGATATACACAAGCTATACCTTCGATGGTGCTGTGAGTCTTGGTTTCTTTGACAGAATGGAAAGACTTGAACTGGATGGTCTCAGTCTCGCACTTTGTTGGCTCAATGTGGAATAGCCGTGAGCTCCTTGAGCCTTGACTGATAGATATGGTGATTTGTCACTTGATTTTAAGTCTGGAGACGGTTCCAGCGAATCTGGTTCAGGTTTTGGATCTAGTGCTGTGTCTGGACACTGTAAAAAATTCGGCTATTATTACATGCTTTCATTTTATACCGGCCATGCCTAGTTAAAATAATTATGAGCTGATAATAGATGAAAATTTTCGTTATTATTGATCAAAGTTACCGTTGTATTACAATGTAGGATATCACGTTTCTCATATTCTCTCAAAGTCTGGATTTTTTCGGGTGCTGGACTTTCAGCAATGAATCTTTGGATATCTTCACTAGATGTTTTCTTTGTAGAGCTCAGTTGGCTCTCGAGCTCTTGAAGTTTGTTCCATAAAGATTGCTTTTCACTTTCACAATGAGCCATGTCCTCCTCCAATTGCCTTAAAGGTATGCCAAAGTTTTTAATTGATGAATGATATTTTTATCAGTAGAAATAAACGACTAATTTATCTTTCAAGCCTTAATTCTTAATCGTAGAACTTGATACCTGTATTTGGCTTCTTGCTGCAGTAGATCATCTCGTTCGGTTTTAACTCTAATCAGTTCTCTCTCCAACTTTTTTATCCTTTCCCTTAATTCCCTGCGCCGTATGACGTTAGACTCCATTTCTCTGAAATAATTGTCGAATAATAATATCAGTCAAATTGATTTGCCGCTCGACCCTAAAGATTACTACTGTTATTTCATAGTTACCTCTTCATTACAGACACATAAGTGACGAGAGCTGTTTTATCTTGCGTTTCGCTGAGCATTCTGTCTACTTCATCTTGTGAATCGCTTATCAACGTTTGCACACTATAGTAAAAATAATGTATGATTCGTTTATTAGAAATAAGGAATTTTTCCTCTATATAAAAAGGCAAAGTACACTTGCTTCAACATTCTATAAAATTATTCATATCCTTTATTTCTAAGCTATCGCAATCTCTGCGCCCAGGAACAGTTCTACGGTTGAATTACTCCGAAAATAATAGAGTAAGAACTCACTTTCGGAATTCTGAGACATTCTTTTTTAATCTAAGAACTTCTTTTCTGGCTGCTTCAGCATCTGAGGCAAGATCTTTCATGCATTTAGCTTGTTTCTTGAGTGCATAAATGGCTGATTTATGCTGATCAATTTCAGCCTCGAGCTTTCTGACTTCTGCTCTTAGGCCTGCAGTCTGGGTTTTCAACATTGCATTATCCTCTCCGCAAGTTTTCAAATCCTTATCTTTTAACAATATTTGAAACTGCAAGCTGTCGATTTTACTAGTTAGGACGGTTGAATCAGCCTGTACATCATCTGCATTTGAAAAATCGAAGTAAGCTCTGTGGATGCTTCTCCCTGTGACCTTCGTTCGACAGTGCGGACAAGACTTGGACCTAATTAGCATTGACAAAATAAAAGACAAAACCGAGAACAGAAAAAAAAAAAAAAATTCACGTTGGGAGACTAATAATCCTAACAATAAAAACAGACCAATTCCAGTAGAAAAACTTGAATAAAATCGAATGAAAACATTATCTAGATTTCAAATATCGTTAAATTATTCTGTGTCGTCGTTAAGTATGACGATATAATAAAGTCTAAGATACAGTTATACAGGTGTAAATAAAGCAGCCCCAAAAGATTATTGTTCAATGAAATTTGGCAGTGAATCAAAAAATTATTCAGCCAAGTACTTAAACTTGGGTTTAATCTTACGGAGTGTTTCATGTGAAATAATGAAGCTAAATTTACTGCGATGATTTTTACCTTTCGAGCCAATGCGAAACGCATGGGAAATGGAAGAAATGTCCACATGGGGTGAAGTATACATCGTCCGAAGGTACAAACAGCTCGTGACAAATACAACATTTAATATTCATTGTTTCGGTGAATTATATACTTTTTTTAGAGGCCAGTGACGAAGAGTATCAATGAGTGATACATGATTGGAACCACTCTGTAGCGTTGTTTAATATAATACAAAATTAAAGAAACGGTCAAACACTTCACATGCATACACAAAGGTTGTTAAATTCGTATCTCGATTCCATCCGAAGAGTGAAATTCAAAACTCTGAAGATATCGAGTTAAGGCATTGAAAAAGCAGTGCAGCCATCGAAAAAAATTGGCAGCAATTGTTGTAAAGTGGTAATTTTAGTTAAAGTTACTGATGAGTTGGCACTCGGCATCCGTGTCGCCACAGAATAATAACCTGCGCGTCGCTGACGACTGTAGTCGTCGGTGATACACGGGTCACAGGCGTACTTAACCTCCGTTCTATGGCATTGCGAGTAGATATTAAGTGAATATATTTATTGAATCACAAAGTGATTAAACCAGTTGTATAAATATAAATAAAAATAAAAAAAATAATAATAATAAAAATAGGAAAACATGAGTGGGCAAAAATTTCAGTACGACGAAAGTGGTGGGACTTTTTTTTACTTTCTTCTATCATTTTTGGCTCTACTACTTATACCTGGAACCTACTATTTATGGCCACGTCGGCCGAAACAAGGTTAGAATATCAATTATTATGCTTTTATTCAGATTATCATTCTATTAACTGTTTCATAATCTACGTGTGAACCTTATCCACGTTGTACTAGCCGCTTCATACGATTCTCGTTCGTACTCTGCTCATTCAAAAATCACCTAATGTTTCATCATATCATTGAAGCAGATTTTCTTACTCTACCACCTGTATGACAAATTCAGATTTCGTAAGCAGGTGTAAACCGATTATCGGTCAAAGTTTAACGACCTGTCCTTGAAGTAGATCCAAGTTCGATAATTCCTGTTTCAAGGTGTGAAATGACACGAGAATTCAAAGTTGGAAATTGAACTTATCAACTCATTAGGGATCATTATACACAAGATCCATTCACATATACCGAAATGACCTCATAAAATATCTTAGCACTGATCTGATTAAAAAATAACATTTTAACAGAAGTAAGCGTTTAGTCACATTGTCAAAACTTTGTATGCACCTCATTGTCAACCCATTTACAGACGTTCTAACTGTACCATCTTTCATGTGTTTTTAACAGACCCTGAACTAGTTTCAAAAGAATGTCAGTGCGATGGATGTAAGAAAAAGAAAATTATTTTACAATCAAGCGAACCGTGGAAAGAAACCAAAGCGTTACTCACGTAAGATTACAAAATTTTGTTTGTCTGTTACCATTCATCATTATTCAATGTCATTAAATACTGTTAATTGTTACAGGAAATTTCTCATTATTCTTGGCTGGGCCATACTCATACTATTGGCGTATAAAGTTTCCCAGTTTGACTATGAGATGGCAAACTTTGATCCGTTTGAAATTTTGGGAGTACCATCGGTGAGGATGGTTTTCCTTGTTTTCCACTCGGCTTTAACGTGCTTAAAATCTAATAAGTTTTGTGCATTTTTATTTTCTAGGGATCTTCGCAAGTTGATATCAAAAGAGCGTACAGAAAGTTGTCGTTGATACTTCATCCAGATAAAGAGACTGGAAATGAGAAAGCTTTCATGAAATTAACCAAAGGTAAGTGAAACACATTCCTTGGATACGTTCAAACTTTGATTCTTTAATTCTTTACTCATTTTTTATATTTTGCAGCTTATCAGGCACTGACTGACGACGAAGCACGAAAGAATTGGGAGAAATATGGAAATCCTGATGGTCCAGGTGCTATGAGTTTTGGAATAGCGCTACCATCATGGATCGTAGAAAAAGAAAACTCAGTTTGGGTACTGGGATTATATGCTTTAGTGTTTATGGTCGCATTGCCAACTGTTGTCGGAATGTGGTGGTACCGAAGTATTCGATATTCTGGTGACCAGGTAAATATGATTCCAGTTTTCTATATGTTATGTTCAAATAAGAGCACAAATTTATGATGCCAGTGTGTGATAAATTGAAATATTTGAGATTAATGACCTCATATCCTAATTCCGATTTAGGTGCTGTTGGATACGACACAATTGTATTATTACTTCTTTCACAAAACTCCTTCCATGACTTTAAAACGAGTAATAATGATTCTGGCTGCGTCCTATGAATTTTTCAAAGGACGTAACAATGAAATAACAGAAAGACCTGGAGACAACGAGGAAGTTCCTGCTGTAAGTTTCATTAGACGAGTTTTATCATCCGATATTTCATATTTTTATGTTCTTTAATTTGTCTGACGAGCCGAATTGTTCACAGCTTATAAAACAGATCACTAATTTGGGTGCTAAGAATAAGGAGAGGCCTTTGTGCTACGTTTATTCACTAAAGGCAAGAGCGTTGATACATGCTCATTTATCTCGGATGCCGTTAAATCCAGAAACTTTAGAAAAAGATCGCCAATATATTGTGAAAAAGTGTCCTTACTTGATACAAGAAATGGTTACTTGTGTTAACCAATTGATATTGCTCGCGTATGCCAGACGTAGTAAGTATATTTAAGAATTATTCATACCGTGTTTTGAAAATAGGATTCAAATTACCTATCATTCATAAATCATTTTTTTAGTTCAAAGATTACCGAGCATTGAAACGATCGAAAACTGTATGAAGTTGTGCCCTATGATTGTACAAGGATTTTGGGAGTTTAGAAATCCACTCCTTCAGTTGCCTCACATTACTGATGATAATCTAAAGTATTTTCTTGCTAAAAAGGTATTTGCATCTCAATCTATTTCCTCAATTAGATTAATAATCGATTAAATTCTGAATAACTTATATTTGTTTCTCTTTATTAATCGATTTGAAATATCAGCGGCAGATAAAGAGTCTTCAAGAGCTTGCACAGTTGAAGGGAGAAGAAAGAAGACAAATACTCAGAGCTCTAACCGATAGCCAATATGAAGACATAATGAAAGTTCTTGGCAGTATGCCATATGTTGAATTCAAAGTTCGTTCTGAAGGTTCGTAGTCAAAATTATAAAGAATGAAGTTCACTGCATCTAATCATTAATCAATTATTTCTAATCGTTTTAGTTATTGATGATGAGAACCCGACGGTTTATACTGCTGGAGCTATAGTGACTGTGACGGTATCTTTGACTCGTAAAGATATGAAACACTTGTTTGGGGACAATACTGTAAAGGAACAAAGTATACTTGATGATAGCAAGTCTGGTGGTGGTGTAGAAGGAACTGAAGAGGCTGTAGAAGAGGAAAACCAAACTGTTAAGAAGCCTGCATGGGTCAGGCAAAGGAAGGGTCCTAAAAAGTCAAATAAAAAGGGGTCAAACAAGAAGGCGCCACCACCAAAGCCTGCACCAGTTCAGGCTCAAGCAACTGCCACTTCTACTCAACAAAATAATACACCAAATACGAGGAGAAAGGATGAACATAAAGTAGAAAAAGATCCAAACAAGGACGGGGTTTCAGATGTTAGTGACACTGAAATAGAGACAGAAAGAAGCGACGAAGAAGAAAGTTCTCACGATAAGAAAGACTCTGCGGTCGATGATGACGATACTGAATGGGAAAGGTATAACTTTTTATTGGTTTCTCACCAAGGTTTCGTACTATTATACAAAACGAATCACTCAAGTTGGTTTCATCAAGCTGATTAAAGTCGTATCTTTGTTCTATCAGGTTTCAGCAGAGGATTTCGAAGCGGGAAAAGATCCTAGAGGGTAGGAGCAAGCTATCCCACGAAGTTCATTGTCCTCTGTTTCCAGAATCCAAACAGGAATATTGGTGGGCATATATCTGCGATCGAAAGAGTCATACTCTGCTCACCGCGCCTGTGCATGTTACATCTTTAGCAACATTTGAAGAGGTTCAGTTGCGGTTCACCGCGCCCCGCTGGCCAGGTCTTTACACCTTCACTGTATGCCTGCGTAGTGATTCTTATATTGGCTTCGATCAAGCTCAGGATATCAAAGTGAGTAACTTTCAGTTTTCTAAATTGAATATTGACTTGATTTCATTTTAAACCAAGAACAAAGTTCTCGACGTTCATTAATTATATTTTCATTTACAGTTGGACGTTAAAGAAGCCCCAGAAGTTCCCACAGAGCATCCTCAATGGGAAATATCTGACGAAGAAACAGCAGAAGATGTTGATGCTGTTGATGATCATTCCGAATTTACTACCGATGAGGACATAAGTGACAATGAATAGAGCCCACATTTTCATCAGACTAGTAGATTGAGGTGATGCATTCACGTCTTTTTTCAAACTTTAAACCCAGCATAACACTAACACAGTTGTGTGACTGTAATACTGGATAGTGCAAATGGATCCATAGAGCATTACTCTTGCCTATTATTATCGAAAATTTAGGCTGTATTAAAAACCACGATTACTAAAATTCCGAATGAGATTATGGCTGTAATACGAACTTTTATTGTACCCAATTTCCTTCTCAAGTTTTAAAAGAAATTAGCTTAGGTAGAAATTAAAAAATGTTCATTACCGTTTTGTGTTATTATGGTGTAAAAACGTTTAGAATATTAGAGAAGTTTGATTAACTTCTCAGTAGAAGATCGAGAAATGTAACAACCAAGTCAATTAATTAATAATATTAGAATGTTGACTATGTTCAACTCTTTTCTTCAATCGTACTATTATTAGTCTAAATGTGAATGCTCTTTGGTAAGGTAAAGTGGGGTGGCAACATTTCAACCCCTGTATATGATTTTCGTACTCATTACATTGTCAATAGATAGAATATGGAAAATTGAATGAAAATGGTCGCTAGCGAATGCATCCCCTTAAATAATGCTACGGGAATCTAGTATTTTTTACTAAAGTTTAGATCATACGGGACTTTTGTATATGAATTGATTATATATATGTTGTTGTACGTATTTAAGGTAAATCATACGACAACAGAATACAGAATTTCCCAAATTGTTAATTGATTTATGACCTTAGGAACTATGTGTGCACAACTTTGTAATAAAATGAAAATATCTGTATGTTTAGACACTGCGTTTTAGTTCAATCTTTGAGATAGATCCATTTTCCCCTCTATCATTACATTTTCACAAGGCATTCAATTAATATACGTATATTTGAGATTTTTTATTGATTTAACATGATTCGAAGTTCATTGTAATAAAAACAAAGTAGAAACTGTTCTCTAGGCAATCATTCGAAACTGTTTGACAAAAAATTTGGCGCGGGTTAAGAGAAAGTGAAAAAAGAAGATGATGAACTCCTTATTCATTGAGTCATGACACTTTCTGTGAAGCTAACAATGCCGATGATTTGGTCAGTTGGTTCATGTCAGCAAAGCTGGTTAGCACCTTATCAGAGCTCTTTCAAATTCAATATTGAAATGCATTTTCAACGTTTGGTAAGTATATGCCCAACATCAACATAACGAATTCTAATAATTTATTGCATTGCTCTGTGTCTGCAGTGCAAATGCTCAATATTTAAAATGATTAAGTTCACATTTCGGAGATTTTAATGGAACTTATGTGATTCAATATATATATAGTTGTCTTCAATATTAACGTTTTATCTTCGGTTTCAGATTCTTCTTATTTGCTCGACTACATTTTTAGCAAGCATCGGATGTGCAGTAATCATTCGTAAGTAATTATTTAAACATGAAACTTCTAACAAACAATATCTGATGGTCTGAATGTTAGTGACATGATTAAATACCCATAGATCTTATAGAATTTTGGCAAAGAATATTGAATGTTAGATTTTATTGATTCATCAATTTGTATGATCCCTCTGACACAGCACGCAGTGATGTTGTAAGAAAAGTACATGAGAGGCTGGGTGAATCGGATGGACCAGTCTACACATTTGTTAAAACCGACAAAAAAGCAAACATTAAATGGGGTGTGAGGCATTATCTGCCTCGAAGGCACTAGGTGTAATTGTTTATATTAGAAATAATCACATGGTGATCAGATAATTGCATAAAAAAGTAGTATTTCTTTATTGCAAAACTTCATATTGTATAAAATTTGAATGCATAATGTAAGACTTATAAAATTTAACGAACAATATATATGTATGTATTTTATGAAGAAACAGTAATAAAATATCCATTTAATAGGTAACATGGATTTATTTATTGTATGTAAGTCTCTGGATTGTTTCCATCTTTGATTTTCAACTCTTTATGAGTCCAGGTTCCTTATTTGTAAGAACCTTTCATACGTGTTGGACATAGCATCAATCATCCTGTAAAACATACAATCATTATATCCATTTTCGATTAACAATAGTTTATTTTTTATCAGCAGCTGGGATTCTTATGTGAAAAAAATTTTTGTAATTAATATTGACAATACACTAGTGGCCGCAATATATTAATTTGTGAGTCACTTGAATATTTCTCATTACCAATCCTGCAAATCGTACGAAAACAGAAAAACAAAAAAATGCTCACATGTACCGCATTACCAAGTTATCACGTATAACATTGTCGCTATTTAGAAACATCAATTCGTCTGCGCCGTATGCCGCGGAAGATGCCAACGAATGAACATCAGTGCTACTTTCTACATCCGTGTTTTCCACATTTCCATCAGTAGGTACTGGTTGCTGATGATTTTTCCACCTCGTCTGTAAATTCGATATTCCCATTCTGTATTCGGTAGTCAATGCGATTGCAGAATCGATAAATTGTTCGACTTTCACAAGCTCTTCAGTGGCCTGAGCTGTAGTCACTCGTCTCATATGACTGAAAAATTAATGAAAATGTGAATTAATCCCAAGATAAATCATAGGGTAATATCTGTGTTATGAGATTATTATTCACTTTGTACCAAACGATTACATTCTACCTGATGTTTTCAGTTGTAAAAAGAGAAAAATATCTGTAGAATCATTATACCTATATCGTACAATGTATTATACCTTTCGATTTTCGCTAGTCTTTCGTCATTCATTTGTGTTTGACGAAATTTCAGGAACTTTACTATTAGTGAAGCCATACGACTTGGTCGATGTGTGCTTTCAGTAGGGCGAACTCGACAAGTTTCCATAACATCTTGCACCTGGCTTAAACTGAAATATAAAGATACATATTACACGTGCAAATTCATCTAAAGTTAATCGACTTCTAATGGCGCAAAAAAACCTCTGAAGATATTATAAGGCTTCTGTGACTCACAACTCTTCATATTCAGTTGTCCAAGCGACATCTCCGAACTCTTTTAATGTGTCGCGTACACGTGAAAATTGATGGCACTTTGCTTTCAGATCATTGATTTTTTCTGATAGATGTTCCAGTTTTGCAGTTTCAGTTTGAATTTCTTCTCGCCATCTAACACGGCCATTTTCTATATCACATTGTAGCAATTCACTCAACGAATTGAAATCCTGCTTCAGTAAATCAATTCCTGATATCATTTCAACATTCTTTGATAATAGTCTATCGAATATCGAGTTGATTAGATCTCTATGAATCAGAAATAATAAAACAGGTTTAGTAGATGCATTCGCAAATTGGACATAAATGAATTTAAGTATTGCAGATATAATTACTAACATTTTCATACTTAGAGCCATTATATAATATTTGAAGAATTCAACTTCTTTTTTCACAAAAAAAATTGCTGCAGAATAACAGCGCTTCAACTCAAAGCAGCTCAGTTCAGCTTTTGGTGATTGTAACATTTTTTGGACAAGGGTAGGTAGATTTGGCGCAGGTAAATCAACCGGCTCTGTACCGTCTTTTCTGAAAAGTGTTAGAAATGTATCCTAAAATGAAAGAAATTGCAAGATTACTGTCATCCATAAAACACTGAAATCTCATCAGAAGCGAGCAAAATATACCACCATGCCTGTTTTCAATTACATTCTGTATTCTACTAGCAAAGTAAGTACATGGATTTTAACGCTCATCAAATTTTGTGCGTTTTTTTATTACTTCCACGATTGCAAAGAACGATTGAGTACTCACTCGTAAGATTTCATCATTATTGAGAACATCACCAGAAGAATTAATGAATTCTTGACTAGATGTACTTATTTGAGTATCTTTTTCGATGTGCGATTGCAATGTGCGAAGGCTAGCAGTATTATCGACCTGGTAACTGTATATTCTATACTGGTGTACACAGAAGATTTGAACGACCTGTACATCAAACAAAAAAATCAACATAATTGATAAATAAAAATCAATTTTCTTTTGATTTTGATTTTTTCTGTTTTAGATGTACCTTCTTGGATAAAATTCGCTTCAGCATTTTAAAGACAACAATCTCATCGGTCTCATTGCCCTGATTTGGCCTTCCACGCTTTTTTGCATCCCATTGTAAGACAATTCTAAACCAATCTACTAATGCATCTCTGATACATCTAATAACATAGAAATATATGTTATCAAGGTGATAAACATTCTTAGTCGGGATAAAGAAAATACTAACAACTAAATACAGTCAGTTCTGTTCCTTAATAAAAATTGAAAATTGTGTATCATCTTACAGTGTCATATCTGTGGGTTCCTGAATACATTGTAAAAATACTACGCTGCCATTAACACGCTGTACACAAATATCTTCATATGACTTTGATTCGATATGCTTTCTCCTGCGGACAGATAAAATAATTAGTAGATATTCGTCAAGGTTGGAAAAAATCATGGTTTTTAAGTAGTAAATCAGAAGAACCAGGACTCTTCAGACTTGAATAGGACTTATTTCTTGTTTAAATTATTACATAATGTGATGTATCTTGTAATTCGATATTCGTATAGCCGGGCATAGTTTTGTTTGATAAAGCTTCTTGCATGCCAGCCAGTAGCTTAGTTGAGTCTTCACATTTATTCAAGCCTTAGAACTTTTGATTTTGAATACTGAATGTAATCAATATGCAAATTTTTACCACAGTTTACATCATGCCAACCCTTGTATTCATAAAATCGGAATAGACAGGCTGACATGTAGATGTGATTATGTCTATTTACGGGTTTTAATTTAAAATTGTTTACCAAGTTACAAGATTTGATTCATCGGGCAGAAACGGTCTACAGCCAGTCATTATTTCATAGAACAAAATTCCCAAGCTCCAGTAATCGACGGAGCAAGTATATTTCTGGTTCCATAATAATTCTGGAGCAACGTAGTTCAACGTTCCAACAATTGAGGCGTACATACTGTCATGACCCAGTTCTTTCACGTAACCAAGATCTATCATTTTGTAGACCACCTGTTTCAGAATGAATGAAATCATCCATTGTCATTCAACTATCAATTTTAAAAGCTTATAATTAAAATATTTAATATAGCGGGTATAGAACCATGTCATTTATCTGCTGCAGTACTACATTCTCAGGTTTTAAATCTCTATGAGTCAATTTGTGACTATGGAGGTATTCTACCGCTCCCGAAATATCCTTCATTATCTGAATGACGTCTGGCTCCGCCAAGCCGCAGCAATTCTCACTTTTATTAAGTAGCTAGAAATATATGAAAGAAACGTTCAATCTTCTCTGAAATTGAATACATTTGAACAATAGAAGGAGAATGTAACATTTTTAAAATTTTTCTATGTTTCATTATGACATACTTGTCTGAGATCTCCTTTTCTGCAATATTCCATGCACAGCACACGCGAGGATGGTTCGATTATTTTAATTTCATCTGGGACTGGTCTTGTACCAATAATATTTGGGTGTTGCAAATTATTCATGTTTTGAATCTCTGCGATCCATCTCTTTTTTTGCCGAGCATTTAACTGAGCATAGCCAGATTTACACAGTTTTATTGCTTAAAAAAATATCATTTTTATTCAAGATTCAATCTTCTAGCTACAAACATTAGTCATATTTTTAATATAAAAATGTAACTCATTCTAAAACACTCATTCTTTATGGTAATCACAATTACATTATTATAAATGTATGGATAAACAGGTAAAGTATTCATTCTTCTTAGAAATATGAAGCGAAATCACACCACAGAATACAATGTTGTTACAACTAATGTAATATAGATCGTGTATGTTTGTTTTCATTGTAGTCTGTCTTCGTACTCACCTATTTTTTCACCATTATTTTTGTTTTTCCAAAGCTGAACTATTCCGAAACCACCCGAACCAAGGGTGGACTCAAATATCCAGCCTTTGTCCACCTCCATTACACCTGCCATTGGTTTATTAGAATATACAATTAACGACTAGAATTTACATTAACAAACTTAGGACTCTGTATTATATCGCGGTATAACTGGTCGAAGGTGTAAAGAGTTTTAACAGAATTAAGGCTGTAAGGGTGTCCCATGGTGGGGGTAACGACATACGCATGTACACACCTACGAGTGAATTACGCACGCTAAATTCTCGAGAATAAAGAATTATTTCAAGAATCTGATGTGTACGAAATGTTCATTGATTAAAATTGTTTTTGGTGAAATAGCGGAGGTTAGCCACAAATAAGCCTGAAGTTCTCATAAAATCTTCATTTAATATCCTTGTGACAGCTGGCACATCGATACACACACTGACACAGTAAACATGGCTGACGGGTGGACGAGTGATGTCTAATTAGAGCGATATAATGATTTCTTGCACTCGACTAGCACTGAGCACTATTTCACCTACAACAATATTACAGTAGAAATAGTTCAATTACCATCCCAAGTTGTAAAGCTATCTACATTTGGAGAATTTGGCGTTCGAAAATTTCTAGCTAATAGATAGCGCCACTATTAACTCGTTGAATCAAGCTTTCGGGACCCGTAGTTGAATAAAAATTTCTGAGGGCCCGGCCTGTTCCACTTACCGATCACACTCATTTCCATCTTACACAAAACGCACAAACCAGTGCGCTACGTGAATAGCAGTGAATTATGAATAGTGAATATGCTACAGAATTTGGACTTCGTTCCAGGGTTGTTAGCAACTTGCTCAGCGGTTATGAAAGTTAATTCTGCAGATTATTGTTGATGATAAGCACAGAAAATCAGACAAAAATTCGGGATAGGCACCAATAGAAGTATATTTTTGATTCGTAGGCATAATTAGCTGCTAATTAAACTAATTATTAATTAATTTGTAGGTTAGAATCATACTTGTAAACAAACTGTTCGTGCTCAATAATGTGAACGTGCATAAACTGTGTTGCGCATTTTTGACCTAATTTTATGTAACATAGGTATGTTAGATATCTTCTTCAGATGAAACTGCTGTGCATTTTCATTCTTTATCAAGTATGGGAAAACGCCAATGAAACTTCGATAAAAGTACATTTTGATTTTTGTAAATGACTATAAAAGGTCCAATCAAGAAACACTTATTGCAATTCTTACTTCATGGTGTATTTGTATGGAAAAAAACATTCAACCTTCTGCGATGAAATTCCGGCGCAGGGAACCTTTGCAGCAATACATAGGACACCTTCTGCGAAAGGTTCTCTGCACATACAATAGCACTGCAGAAAATTGAGATTTATGTTCCATATTGTAAAAATAGTACAAAGCATTTCTCCACTGGACCCTTCTTATTAATTTGCGAAAAATTAAATGGTTTTTGTCAAAGTTTCAGTCGCAGACCCCTTTATGAGGACAAGTTGTCTGAGTTCCTAGTTTGCATATAATTATGGTCACCTCAATTGATTCAAATATTTGAATTCCCCCTAAAAAGATAAGAAACTCGCGAGTTCAACTGACATAAGTGATAGAATAGATGATAAAGTATCTTCGCACAACTCTTCCTCAATTCTGAGACAGCATTCTTGCATGCCTTGAACGTTCGCTTATTCATCGTTTCCATGATACACGTAGACAAACTGTAGAATTCGATACATAAAATGTCATATAAGTTCAGGTATAATCTCATATAAACGAGTTTGTACCCAGATAAATTATCAAATGCGTTATCATGCGCAACACTGTGTATGCACTGTCTTCACATAACATATTGCACTCCTCGATTGAATTTATGTAATTGAAGCTTGTATATATTAAAATGCATGGAAATTTGAGCTATTATCATCTAACGTGTATTGTAGTGTATCCTTTTAGTCATTTTGACTATGCGGATCATTCGAAACCTCATATTAGTTGTGACGCTGCAGAGTAGCCGCCGTCACAGTCAAGATGAATAAACTAAAAATGATATGTCACTATTTTTCCAAATACTCGCAATTACTTTAATGTCTCTGATTGTAATTATCAAAACAATCAGACGTTTAATTAGAAATTTAGAATCCTCTGGACGATGACTGCAAGTAGAATTACTGGATTAAAGTTTCATGTGTCACGTCTACCATCGATTTTGATGTACCCAGTTCATAGATAATTCATGTATTGTGAAATATTGGCTGCGAGGTTGTTTATAGATACGCAAGAATTTAGATTTATGAAATATTCTTAATTGACAACAAATTGTGTGAAATTTGGGGCCCTCTAATTTGCACCCATACTTTGTATCAGCACGGACCTGATGAGTTTAGTTCGAAAACTCGACGCGCAGCGGCGCTGCGAACGGTCACCACTCGTCCACGTTATACCTCGTCCATGGTGAATGGTCACCACATTGTTATACATTTTTATCATCGGATACACAACCCAAGATAACGAATATAGATGCGCCACTCGACCATGAAAGACCACAAGAAAGACAAATATTTTTACTCCGCGAATAACCAAACGCGGCAGATTGTACAACGAATAGATAAATCTACCAGTCAGTATATTTTTATTCAACACAATCAGTGTTTTTCATAAACTTGGTGACCAACAGCGGGAAGATTAAGATCTTGGCGTGATAAATTCGTTCCCTCATCTAATTACATGTGAAAAATAACCGTTGTTGACAGCTCGTTATATCTGTCATTTTCATGATTTGAGTTTTCACCACCAGGTTCGCGGACGCTAGTAAATATGGATAGACGCCAAACTCTGGATAATTGTTTATACCATTTATTTTTTTTTCTATAATTTATGATCGTCTATCGTATTCATACTGGTTGACAATTGTGTCTGTTAATATTATTCAGGTTTAATATTCAGGTAACAATAATCTCTCCGTATGTGAACATATGTATGTATTAGTAATAAAAATAAATTTGGTATTCGGCCTTTAGCATGCAACACGTGACTTTGGACATGTGTCAAATAGAAATTATTGGATAATTTCTATCATTTAAAAAATATTCATCATTTCGTTTTTTCGACCGCTCTCGACCTTCAGCCAGGAAGTATTTGTGAAGTGTACGTGGTCTATTTTTACTGTCAGTTATGGCCCTTTGTTTATTATTGGATTGATAGAATATATCTAATAATATATTATATTTGTTTCGTATTTGAAAGTATTTTTCCGATATTTATACTAGGGAATACAAGATATGTATAGTTTTTATTGCTCTAGTTGCTCGGAGAAATTTATGTCAGTTATTATTATACTACGTATACAGGGTGATCCAGAATGGGGTATTTTCCTTCTACCAGTGGAATCCTTGTGAAAATCTAAGAAGCAAACTATCAATACTAAAATGTCGAGGGGGGAGCCGTTTTTAGATAAGAGCCGATTAAAGTTAGCCAATAAGAGAGCACAAATCAGACTGTCTCAGGGCTGTGGCCGCGGCTGTTCGGCTGTTTGTAGCTTAGCTATAGGTGATGCAATGAAAACAGAAAAATGCGATTGTTACCGGCGATAGCGGCCCTGAGACAGTCGCGTATCTGCTCTCGTATTAGCTAACTTTAAACGGTTTTTATCCATAAACGGCTCCTCCCTTGACACTTTAGCATTGATAGTTTTCGTCTTAGATTTTTACGAGGATTCTACTGGTAGAAGGAAAATACCTCATTCTGGATCACCCTGTATAGGTATCGTAGACACGTGTCAACTTATATTCAGAATTAGTTTGGCACACATTTTTTTTTTAAGAGAACGCTTGTATCTTCCTGATATGTGAAACGTTCCTGTGTATCAGAACGTAATTTGTTAAAGAAATGTAAGACTAATTCTTGTCGTGGAGATAAGGGAACATGCAAGTTATTTTTTTAATAAATCTGTACGCTTTTGGACTTTGAGGTCTAAAACCTAAAACCATTTCTCGAAAATTCAAAAAAATTACCCCATACGTGTCACATCAAAATGGGTGGGTCCTCTTTTGATGTATATTTTCATATCTTGTAGTGAAACGTTCTTCACTTCTTGCAAGTAATTGATTTGATATTCTGTTTTTATTTCACCTAACAATGCTTATCTTTTATCTCTGGGCTACTTGAGTAGACCGACATAAGTCATTGAATCTGTTTTTTGGTCATATAGATTACTTCGTATCTTTTAGACGTTAATTTTCCTTCAATATATACTCACGAATGTACAATTCTAATTTTTTTTTGTTACATATTCTTCAATACACAACTGCAGATTTATCATGGTTAGTTTGTGTAGTGATTCTTTATGATGAATCTCAATATGATGTGATGCTAATATGATGTATAATTTCCATCAATTATGACCTCAGAGTATTAACTCGTTGGTTTTAATTATGATAGGATATGCGGTTTCATATTACTACAGATTTAAAATCGTTAGTTAATGTAGCGATTTATACTTATTGAATAGTTCAGTAGCATATGATTAAATTGAGAGGACAGGAAAGTTTATTAATTGCGACCTCAGAATATTAACTCGGTGTTCATTAGTTGCTTGGTATAAGGGAAAATACTTACACACTTCTATAATATAGTTTTTGATTACCGTAAAGGTTCATTTTTTTCTATGTTCTTTACAAATCTTAGTTCTAAATAAACAGATAAAGAAACAGATTCTTTATACGCCTCTACTTCTATAAGCAAGTCTGCCACTTCACAGCCAGTTGTTTACTCCTAACACAAGGCATTTTTTATACTGTATCTCAGTATTATTCAAAGAATAATACTTGGAGTCTATTTAAGATGAACTTTGACCGTCTTATTTACTTGATACGCTTTTTCCTTTTATTATATACTTGTTAATATGTTACCAAACATAAAATAACACTTCGGTAGTTAGAAAGAAATCGAAAAACCCCTAAGTTGAAAAGTGTACGGATCTATAAAGTATTCCTCAGATAAATGTTTGTGATGGCACTATCGTACTCCCATGGGCTCTATTAACATTAATAAATGCAATAACATTGTTTTACCACAACCCTTTTCGACATAAATTGGAATTGATTTGAAATAAATGGGATATCATGATGGTGATATCACAAAACAATACAGTATATCTATACAACTATATATTTATATGCAGATATTCACAATGGCAACGCGTTGGGGAATAGCCAGTGCTGGCAAAATATCTCATGACTTTGCTGTGGGTCTGGCTACCTTGCCTGCCGAAGAGCACACCCTTGTTGCAGTAGCGGCACGGGATCTTTCACGGGCGCAAGACTTTGCTAAGCTTCATAAAGCTCAAAAAGCTTATGGAAGCTATCAAGATCTTGCTAATGACAGCGATATCGGTAAGTTGATTTGGTGCTATTGCTCATACATTATCTAATAAAGTCCAGTGACTCGGGTATACATCACATAATTACTTACATCCGCGCAATATTCTGCTGTTAATTCAGAAGCAAAATTATGAAGAAAACCATTTGGCAATTTCCTATATTTCCCATTTTTTATTGGGACATGATTTAATCACGTGTTATTCTATTTCACAGAAGTGGTATATATCGGAGCTCTGAATCCCCAGCATCTGGAAATTGCCAAACTGATGTTGAGCCATGGGAAACATGTTCTTTGCGAGAAACCTTTGACTTTGAATTTGAAGCAAACCACTGAACTGATCAATTTCGCCAAAGAAAAGGGTCTGTTTTTGATGGAAGCTATCTGGAGCCGTTGTTTTCCAACCTATGAATGGATGAGACAAGAGATAGCATCTGGAAGTCTGGGAGATATTAAGCAAGTTATTGTACCTTTTGGATTTGCGTTGGGTGCAATTGAAAGACTCAGGTAAAATATAATAAATAAATTCTAAATATGAATGAGGCCTTACGCATTTTACAACATAGGTGTATCCAGCTCTTGACGGCAACGTAACTCGAAGATATTCCGTAAATACTGTATATTTATGAAAGGCCGCAGAACCAACTAATCTAATATAATAGCCGATATTCCCTAATACTGAAATGATACTGGGTATCATTGTTTCAGCAAGAAATCTCTTGGAGGAGGCACCGTATTAGATTTGGGAGTGTACACGATACAATTGGCGTCTCTTGTATACAATGGTGAGATGCCGACTTCGATAAAAGCCTCTGGACATATTAATGCAGAGGGGGTAGACACCTCTATGTCTACGACACTTCTATATAAGAATGGTGGTACTGCGACAATGTTGACACACGCTTGTGTCGAGTTACCCAACGAGGCTGTTATAGTCGGCACAAAGGGTACCTTGAAGGTACCTACATTTTGGTGCCCCGTTGAGATTTTTGGACCATCAGGACACCGGTCTTTCACTTTACCAGAGGGTCCGGTTCCAACCTTTTTCAGAAATTCTACAGGTCTCAGATTCGAAGCAGCGGAAGTCCGGAAATGCATTCAAGCTGGTAATACTGATAAACGTACAAACCTACATTTGAAGAATGTTTACTATATATATATTCTGATGGCTGTTGCCGGCAGGAAATGATATGAAATAGTCAAACAGTATAGAAACAAGATTGTTGCGGCTTTTTGGAAATGACTTCTCAATGTCACACAAAGCAAAATTAATTGAAGATACCTACTCGAAATCCCACCAAATGATAATTTTGGTTCCAACAAATCTGAGTTGCGCTAGTCACAAGATACCTTATAAAATACCAAGGAAAGTTATAAAAGTGGGCAGTACATTCATTTTGTTAGCTGAATGCATTGAGACAATAAGTGATGTAGAGTCTCCATTATTTTCGCAAGTCGCAACCATACATGTCTATTAGGGTGTTTCAAATTTTTTTTTCATTTTTCTTTATATCATACCATGGAAAAAGTTGAGTTGTAAGATGAAGATATAAACCCTGTAATATGCCCGTTGTGGAATGATTCTTCGCACAGCTCATCGAGGAAACCTTTTTCCTATAAGAATAACACGTGACATATATTTCTTTCAACGAAATCGAAAATCGCCTCAGGAATTCTTGTTTTATCGCTATCAATGTTCGTGGCATCGGCGAAAATCTTTCCGTGGTACGAGTTAAAAAATTTTTTTTTTTTAAATTTGTAACACCCCAATGTCTGTGGGAAGGTTGCATGTGCGGAGCACCTCCGAATAGTTACCATGTGTTTCTGGGCCTATGGCTTCTGAGAATCATATTTGCAATATTGTTTGCTCGCTAACAACATGAGAAGAAATGAAAGTTGTTTTCATCCTTGCAGGTTTGAAGGAATGCCCTCTGGTAACCCACCAGGACTCGTTACTCATTGCTGAGATACAGGATGAGATAAGGAGACAGATAGGTGTTGTCTTTCCCGAGGATTGACAAGTTATTTGACAATGTATGGTGGTCCTCGCTAGGTGGGGCATATTCTTATTTGAGCTACATCAATCTGTATCATATCTGTACATAATGTATATATACATTTTACCTAAATACAATAAAGTTATACTGTTATCACAGTATATATTCATGACAGATTCAATCTCATCTGTTGTTATCTAACTTACGGAATAACAGAACGTTATAATATGTTTTCTATATAAAATGTACTCCGGAGGCTACATTTGACACTAAGAAATTATCAACATGCATTCAATATAAACACTGTCTGTAAAAAAATTAGTGTGAGAGAGTTTTCCTTTTGAATGGAGGATCCCTGTTACGTGGTGTACTTTTGGACTTGCAAACAAGGCTGTCAGTGATGCAGACAGAGAAAACACAGCAGATAGATGTAGAAACCTGATGGAATGTCCGTTTCTATCCGTTTTCTGAATTCGATTCTATGGGGGTCTGACTACAATCTATCTGTATTCATGCACTTTTTTCAGCTGGCATTCGTACGCAGTATGATATAAATAAAATTGAATCATTACTATGATTCCCTTCCTCGGAGTTACACTAGCAGCAACGTAAGCAGCTACACAAATACGACAGATGTCACACTAACGAACCCGAAGGATCAACTTGTATATGAATACACTTCAAGTGTTATATGTGTGTTACTGTTTTATGCCTATATAATACTTGAGCTGGTACTGTTCTGATCCAGGGGTCATTGATTGTCTAACAACGGCCGTAAGTTCATATAGATAAAAATATTAAGCATGCAGAAGACCATAAAGTTTTTCTGCTACTTTTTCTATTCAGGCAGGGTGACATATTACACACAATCATACCTAACTTGCTAGTAGATTGGGGGATTTGTGTGTAATTGACACAGTGTTTGACCCCTAGATTGAGATGGATTGAAAGTTCGGAAATCTAATTCTGAGATAATCAAAATATTTTTTCCGATTTGTGAGGTCCCTTTAAAATTGAATTCAATCCTTTTTGGCTGATGGTCTTTTTTTCACTTCTGATATTCCATTAAGAGATTTGAATATTCGAATGAGCTGTGCATGTGATCTATGAGTGTGCTGAATTATTTCGAAATAATTTCGAGCGCTTTCAATAATATTAGATTCACATACGTACCCAGTTTATGATGTATACATCGCGGTATATAAGGCGAGAATCAAGTGCGTTGCCCTGTTAGTCAAAGCTTAGTACCATAACAACTAGTTCGGTATCCGGGTATGTACATAAAGCAGCAATGCTTCAAAATATTCATTATAATATATATCAATCGCTTGATATGGAACAGTTTTTGTTCACGATCTACAATAAATGATTGGAAATGCTCAAAAGAATTGTAATTTTCTATACTTGTATTAATTGGCTCAAATCAAGAGGTATAAGAATGAATATATTTGATCTAACAAGCATAATATTTGTACAATAATAGTTACCAACATATGCATACGAATATATTGACATACCTACACGTATAACACACGATGGCAACTCGGTGGGGGATAGCAAGCGCAGGGAATATATCTCACGACTTTGTAACAGCTTTGGCTACTTTACCTGCGAGACAGCACACTGTCGTTGCTGTAGCTGCACGGGATATTACACGCGCCAAAGACTTTGCCAAGCTACATAATGTTTGGAAGGCTTATGGAAACTATGAAGACCTTGCAAATGATAGTGACATCGGTGAGTTGGTTTAGCGCTTATGCCAACATACTATATTGAGAGATCTTATAATTCTGGTAAAAAAAAAAGACGCACTGGAGAAAAGATTTCCTTGATACAATATCGACTATCGATGAAATTGGGCATCCTATAACATGTTCTCCACGATTTGTCTGCCAGAGGAGTGTCGGTCTCCTCTATTCAGATTATCGGCATTTGTTAATAAAAAGTATAGGTTCACTAAATGCATTTAGTAAGAAGTTGGGAAACAGAAAAGTCTGTAAAGCACGAGTTCATGACTGCTCAGTGATTGAATATCATATAATAAATCATTTAGCATACTGGAGTAGTAGCAATTTTCAGCCAGATTGCAGAGCTTTCTTAAAAAAAAAAGGCCCCTAAGTAGAATAGCAGACATTTTTTGCTCCTTAGTAGAGTAATAGATATTTTCTACTCGAGCATACCCTATGAATTATATAAGTTCAAGATTTCGCTGAACCATTGAAATCAATTTCAGCTGTTATCGCAAGTAACAGATATATTTTATGATCTGTAATAAACTTTTTCTCATCATCAGCCTGATTATTATATCTGCCCAATACTCTCCTATTGATCCAAAAATGGTGTATTATGATAGCCTGAAGTTTCATGAGAGAATGATGAGTGCTGGCAAAGCTTATTTGGAAATTTTCTCGATTTAATATGTTACAGAAGTGGTATATGTCGGAACTGTGAACCCTCACCATCTGGAGGTGGCCAAGCTTATGTTGAACAAAGGCAAACATGTTGTTTGCGAAAAACCGTTAACTATGAACTTGAAGCAAACAACTGAGCTTATTAATCTCGCTAAGGAAAAGGATTTATTCTTGATGGAAGCTATCTGGAGCCGTAGTTTCCCAATTTATGACTGGATAAAAAACGAAATAGAATCTGGAAGTCTGGGGGACATTAAACAAGTTATTGTATCTCTCGGACTGCAATTGACTGGGGTTGATAGCTTTCGGTATGGCATTTACAATAAAGACACATTGGTTAGCAATAAAGCTCATACAGGTTCATTATATTGCTTCTGCATTCTGTTTGTAACATCTCGTTTGATCATCAAAGTCTGACTAATTCAGCGATGCTTATGTCAATGATCTTCACAAAGAAGCAGGGGAACAGATTCCCCTTGAGGCCGGGGCTTATTTCTGTTTTGCCTAGAGGAGAGATTTAATTAGTTTTTTATGGAAATGTGTTGTGTGCCGACTATACCTGACTTAATAATAATAATAATAATAATAATAATAATAATAATAATAATAATATGATTGTTTCAGCAAAAAAAATCTTGGGGGAGGCACTGTATTAGATTTGGGAGTTTACACGATACAATTGGCGTCGCTCGTGTACAACGGAGAAAAACCGATTTCAGTACAAGCCTCAGGTCACCTAGATGCAGAGGGCATCGATAACTCCATTTCTGCAACACTTTTATACAAGGATGGTCGCACCGCAACGATTTTAACTCACTGCCTGGTGCAGTTACCGAACGAAGCTCTCATTGTCGGCACTAAGGGTACTTTGCGGGTTCCTAATTTCTGGTGTCCGACACAGATGATCTTGCCATCTGGTGAGGTACGATCGATAACCTTGCCTGGAAGTGCGATTCCATTCAATTTCATCAATTCTGCAGCTCTCAGATTTGAAGCGGAGGAGGTGTGGAAATGTCTTCAAGCTGGTAATACATACATATTTATACAATATGCACACGTAATATATATGCTAATGAAGATGTTAGTAAGTAAATAAAATAAGATGTAATTTGATAGTGAAAAACCATGTGATTGCTGCGGTTTTCTCGATTTGAGTTTCTTGGTATGTGTCTACAAAATAGATACGCTGGGTGCATATAAGGATTTCTTTATACATTGACCTGTAGCTCTGGGCCTCATCAAAACTCATTCTAATTACCTCTCAATTATAACTGTGGTATATAGAGAGATGAAAGTTTTCTCTCTTTACAGGTCTAAAAGAGAGCCCTCGAGTAACTCACTACGACTCATTACTCATTGCCGGAATACAGGATGAGATACGGAGACAGATAGGTGTCAAGTATCCTGTGGATTGATTAGCCGTCGATCAACTCAATCCAGCAGTCCATAGTACAGGATGCGGTATTTGGATTGAGCCGCTTGATGTATACAGATTTGGCATTCACATACGATTTATATTATGATAATAACCTGGTACTTTTAGCACAGTATATACATACTAGGTTTATCTATGGTTTTCGAACTTATGGAATTACAAAACATTATACCTATACTCGTCTATCATGTTTTTATTATTCATTACGAAGTCACAATGATTTGGTTCATTGTCTTACAGCTACCAGCATCTGTATACTCTCGAAGCTATACGCAAAGACAATCAAAGATCAGATAAACAACTGCTTCGCGTTCATTTTTTATCCACAATTGACTCATTTCTCTTCCCTTCATCAAAGAGTAAACAAATCTCAATTTCGGCGTCAATCTTTGAGAAATTTAAAGTCTCCTCCTTCGAAGTTAAGTCTTTACAATGTGTAATAAAAATCAAACTCGCCAGACAACCTGCTGGAATGAAATGGAAGAACTGAAGCACTTGATTTGCGCGATTGACTGTTGGTATGCCAGTTCTACAAAATACTTTATCAAGAGAATCCTCATCTCACACACAAATCTAATTAACGAGAGTATTTAATTTTTAGCAAATGTGAGCATGTGCCTCCACCACCATCCTGTTCAATTATGTTGCCTCCTCGAATAGAAGAAGTACCATGTATTTTACCACCTCAGAGACCAGTTTGTCGTCCACCTAAGCCATGTAGCCCACCCATCTTTACAGGTCCTTGTTGTCCGTGTCCATTAGCACGCCCCACGCTGCCGCCACCATGCTCTCGTCCGCCCACTGGGGCTCCATGTTGCCCACCTTGCTCACCTCTTCCATGCTACCCAAGTACTTTTTTCCTCCTAACTTCGAAATTTTTTTACCAAAGTTTAGCAAGGCTTATTTTTTTTATCAATCCTGGCTTATGGTTGATTGCTGCAAATGTACGCAAGTGCAGCGGACACCTGGCAGTGTGAACACTAGTCACGACAACAACTGCAAAAGCTTGATTGATAAGATTATAATGATTGAAATCCAATTTTTCTTCTACAGAACCATATTGCTGAGGTACTGAAGTATCCTTGACTAATGGATGAAGGAGCTTTTAAAAGATACTATTAGAAGAAAGCCTATATTTTGATTCGATGTAATTCCAATGTGATCTATGCAATTAAAGTGTCGAGTCCATTAAAACTTATTCTATCAACCAATCATATAAATTGGATCAGTGAGGCGAGTTGGAAAGCTGCTTGCAATTTTACGTATTTGTATAATATAAAGGTGATGGTTTGTGAATCGGAAACAGTTGGATATGGAGCAGAAACGGTTATTATTCAAAAGTTCAGTAATTACAAATATATACAATCCCCAAGGTGAATGGCAGTTAGTCCAAATCAAGTGGACCTTGTCGAGCAAGTAATTATAACAACTTAGTCTGAATAAGAGTAAGTTGATGAGGTAAAAAAATATTTATATCAATGAATGGACAAATACCAGTAATTCCTCAATCGTCGAGGTAAATCAGCTTGAAGAATTATTAATTTTACAGACATGCTCGTATGGCAATTTTTTAACAACTAGCCCTTTATCATTATCAATTAATTCTACATCCACGCTGAACTCTTCTAGACGAACTTTCTTAAGCGCAGCCATAGCTCCCTCATATTTTCCCCGCAAAATTAGAACAGACTTTCCAATAGCGGGAATAACAGTCTCAACATGCTCTTGATCCAATCGCAATACATGGTCCACGACATCGCTAGGAGTTGTAATTTTGACTCTGGCAATACAACAAGGACTTTTCTGTCCCTGTAATTGTACGACACCTTTAGCTCTGTAATATTTTTCTCCTAATGATCTTGTGACTACTTTAACTACCAATCCATCCCTCAGCCATCCCTCTTCCTTCTCAATCTTGACTGAACCATTGGAATCTTTCTTTTTCTCGTCACGATATTCTCTCTTTATTTTTTTATCCAATGAATATTCAAACTCAGAAAGCTGTTCATCAGCTCCAGAATTGCCCCGCTTCTTTCTTGTCCTATTATCCAAAGAAAAACTAATGCTTGGCCCAACTACTGGCGCAGGCTTAGGCTTTAGCTTCAATTCAAGCACCAGAGGTTTATCTTGCTCCGGTCTTTCGAGAGGCTTCTTAAATTCACCAGAATCTTCGGCGACCTCTTGACGACCACGTTCCACTTGTTTGTCGATGAAGTCCATCATTCGTTCTTGATCATCTTTGTCCATTTTTTCTTTTTTTTCTTTCTTCTCTTGCGCAGCAAGCGTTTCTGGATCTCGATCAATGTAAGTCACGAACCACCCCTTCTCAGTCTCGTCTACAACACATTGACCAGATCTTCCCAACCATTTGACGAAGCCAGTGAGACTCAACCACTTTGTTGCGTTCATGTGTATATGATCTCTGTCTGCTATGTAATCTTGGTAAACTCTGTTAGCTGGTACTCGTTTAGTCCCAAATTGCCGTTTAAGTAAGTGTAAGTATCCTTGGGAAAATTCACGGGAAAATTCGTCCATGTATCGGCCAGCGTTATCGGCGAACAGCAATAGTTGACGTTGATGAGACTCCGACATTGTGTGACATTTGAAACCATTTTCATCTCGGCATTGTTTCTGACACATTTGACAATACCATCTTAGCTTCTGCAGACCCTTTGCTTTTATCTTATTCGCGATGTATTTTGGCGTTCCAACTTCGTGCTTTCCCATCTTGATTGTTAATCTTATTTACTCGATTGCTTGAACTTTTTTTAGAATCTTGTACGGTTTTTAAATCGTCTTTCGATGCCGTTATTCACGGGTATTATAATTGCACGGTGCAAAATTTCCAATACGACAGAATTATTACGTTTGAATTTTGGTTAAGTTGGGTTAGGTTATGTTGTGTAACACTGACGTTTCTATGTTGCAGCCCAGCTGGCGGCACTAGTCGACCAGCGACCAAGGACGAGCAGCGACCTTGACGTAGGGTAGAGGCACCTGCCGCGGGGTCAGTGGCTTCCAGTGGCCTCCGTGGCGTCAAAGGGATCGCACGGGGGTTGCGCTAACGAAATATTTCATCGAAATATTTTAAACTTGATAGACTCTATGACGCGAAGTAAATAAATAGACTCGATCATTTGCGATGAGTGCATATTTAATTTAAAGAAACAATTATAAATTGTATACATGACTTTGACGCTAGAATAATAAATTCTCAGATACAACAATAATCAATTGCCTCGTTATTTTGCGCTTTTCCCTCCCTGCGACTCTTTATTTCAGATACGATTGTAATATAAGCGGTAGGCGCAGCGTAGTTAAACATAAGCATAGGTATGATATAGCGTACTGATCTGGTACTCGGTTGTCGGATTCTAGTGATCGATATATTTTTTTTTACGGAAATTATAAACCTGTGAATTTTATTGCAAAATGAGGTCGAGATTGAATTTAGGAATTATAATACTTCCGGTTCTACGTGTCGTAGAGAGATTTACCGAAATGCATTTGGAAAGAAAAAAAAATTAGCTATCAAATTGTTATTACAAATGTATTACAAATTTTATTTGTTTTCAAATCGCCATAAAATTGCAAATGATATAATTCCTATAAATCATTTAAATGTTCAACAATTTTATCTAAAAAATTGCGGCCTCTTATAAAATTTTGACAAAAATGTAATTCCAAATGGCCGAATTCTGGCAAACGAACAATTGTGGAGATTACAGAGGACCTGGACACCGAGCATTGCGAAGCAGAGGATTACGTGAAAACAGAGGCGTAAGCCTCACCCCGAATGTCCAAGATGTCCGCTGCATAGTTTGCATTTTTTGTGCTGGATTTATCTTAGTCTGCGCATGGGTATAAACTCTGTAATTAGGCAAAATATACCCTCTAATCGGAGGCCATCAATTGCTCGAATTTTTGGTGAAGGAGATTTAGTCCCAGATCTTCAGAAAGAATCTATCCTGCTGATTGCTCGCTCGCGACTTTCCACTTTCCCTTTTCGCTGTGGAACTCGTAAGCAGCGTTCGTAAGGGTTGCGAGTTGGATCCGCGGTGGCGACTGGATTGGACACCTAAATTGGAACAATTTTCTCGTTGAAGCCCCGAAATTATTGCCCACGACGGACACGTTGTTACTATCAAATAAATTCGGTGCGGTCTTTCCACTTGGATCAGAAGAATTAAAGCCTGATATTTCCCAGCATTCAGAGGCTAAACAAGGAATGATTCACGGAATACGTAGGCTTATTGACTGATCAGGCAGTGTCCAATAAAGTGGAATCGTAGTCTGCCTATCATTTTTTCGTTCTTCATATAATTGCTAATGGCTTGGATGAATTAGGTAGTACCTGTACTTGTGTGTTAATCATAAATCATGATTCTTGTTCATGTGAAAAAGTACCCTGCGAAACAAGAATGTGAATGTGGAGGAATATCTGGTCGACTAACATTTTGATAAATATTCTTTTTTTTTTAACTTGAGAATTTATTTCACGTTAGTTTGACCTCGTCTTGGGCCTGGACATTCACTTCTGTACGCTGACCGGGCATCTGAGTACATTATTCAAATGATTGATTCACTCGTACCTTGATTAACGCATACCTGTACTTGTTTAACGCTTGCAATAGGAGAACCCCCGCTGCGATCGCGACTGCTAAATTTAAATATGTAGACAAGGTCCAGGTGACCTTTTGCCATAATCGTTCGGAGACTATAGAATTGTCACATGCGATAGCCATTTCAAATTACGGAATTAGTGCTCTAGTGAGACACAAAAAAATGTGATACACATGAGTAAAAAAGAGAATGGAAATTCGCTCCTCCAGAGTAGAAGCTCATTATTTGTTTTAGTGGAATGAGGAGTGGTACGGTTTTCACTCCGAAAAATTCAGAGAGCAGTTTTTAACGTCAAAGTGTCTTATCCGTTTTTTAGAATAACCAAATGTTTATACTTTGCATCTTATGTACGAAATACGAGTAGAAGTGGAAGGTATTTTATATGTGAAGTTTTTAAAATGAGTCTACAGGCAATAATTAAAATCCTCGCTTGATTAAGCTTGAATTGTTTCAACCAGTGGAGGTATAATTTGCGGACGAACGAGTAGGCACATCTCTGTTTTCGTTATACTAGGATTCGTACGACCGATAAAATAAGTAAAACAAGACATAATTTCGCGGAGTTTATCCTGGTCCAAGCCGTAAATATTGAATATTTGGTGACCATGCCTATCGCTCCACGTGATGAGTAATTTTATTTATAGACAAGAGAATCTTCTTCTCAGTCGAGACATGAAATCAATCGGCGATGTCCTGACGAAAATATATTCAAGAATCGGCACATGTGAACTCATATGAGATTCGCGGTATTTTCAATCAAGCATCCGATTCTTATCTCATCGAGTATGTCAACTGATAAATGTACCTGCTTTCGTCTGAATGACTTTTTTCTGGAATTTTTCAAAAGACGTTCTGGTAATAGGGACTGATTAGGGCAGTGAATATCCATGGCGGAAATGAGGTATGCAGAACATTGAAGGTAATGTAAATCGGCCCAAATAAGTGTACATTTGGGCCAATTTGAATTTCCTTGACGTCTTCTCAGTATGTTTCCCGCATACGTCTCATTTTCGCCGGGGATGGACCTGTAGAAAAATCATTGATATTGTTAACTTTCAATACAGAGAGATTAAAGTAACTTAAAATTAGGGCAGTCTCTTTTTTTCGGTCATAGAAACGTCTGCTTCCGTAGCCTTTTTTTGCGGACTGGAATTTTTACCTTAATATCGGCTGACTTGGGAACGGCGAAGAAAAGGTCACCGAGAGAGAGAAGTTCCACAGATTACGGAATTATCTTGCTTTGATACGTATGATAAACTTTGAACCATGGTTCCCTGGATATTCCACGCATTACAGTCGACGCCTTGAGCCAAATCTTTTTATCCGGGGCCATCAAAATGTCACGTGAAGGCGGTCAAAAATCCTAGAAATCAGTGTGACGTCATTTTCAGGGGACCCCCGACAAAATGTAAAAAATTGTTTTTCCTCTCTTCATGAATAATTACGACCGCATATGTTTTTTACTAAAAATATTATCATTTGTCCAAACATAAAATCTACTCTAGAATGGAACCTCAAAATTTGCTAAAAATTACATTTATCAAAAAAAAAAAACTGTTCTTTTCTATTCAACGTTTTCAGGCTAACTTTGACATTCGAGAATTCTATGAAATTCACCCACTGCGTGCGGATTGCCGAATTCCTGAATATCGTGACTTATTGAATCATCGAACAATACACATCTGGGATAGTCGATAATTATCCAATAAATTAATAAATTCTGTCATATATCTTCTTCCACATCTTGTATCGGCTTTAATGTCATCGTCCAACGACGTCCATCGGAGGAATCAGTTTGAGGGCCTCCCCTCTTTATTTATTTTTCATTGCAGCCATACCCGGTAGTCCAGATGGTAACGTCATCGAATGGTAAGGATTCGTATATATAGACGGAGATGAGCTTCAATCATTGCACAGTAAGCCAGTCTGTACTTGGATCGACATGAGATTTCTGGCAAGACTCTTCTCCTTTTGCAACTATTAACGTAGACAAAAATGCGATCATTCGATCAAAATCTATGGGTAAGTCGGCGATATTTGGCCGCGAATGTTCACGATGAAAAGGGGTCACACAGAATCACAATTAGTTTTTCTATTACAATCATACGCGTTATCTGGTCCTCTGATATCAACACGAGTAGGGTGCTTTGTCCAGGCTAATTTCACATCTTTTTCGCAGAGAATTAAACTTTATTGAACCCAGAAGAATCGACCCAAGATTTTGATAACAATTATGGACGAAGCGTCACCTTCAGTCTGCTCGCATTCGTCTACATATTCCGAGACTCTGCAGAGACGCTTCGTATAATACCAGCAATATCTAGCCATCAACTTTTCCTTCTAATTTACAGATAATTACTTTCGCCCTCGTGGCTGCCGCCTCTGCCGCTGACTAAAAGCGCTACCTAGGATATCCCGGAGCCCCCAATGGGTATTCCGATATCCTGTATCAAACCTCGAAGCTGATTCCCAGAAAGTCCTATTCTTACGGTTACGAAACCGGGAACGGTATTCATGTCCACAAAAATGGTGTCTTCATTTATCCAGGATCCACCGAAGAACCGATACTTAATGTCGACGGAGGATATCGGTACACCGGTCCGAGGGGCGAAGTGGTTTCAGTCACGTACGAAGTTGGTCCAGAGGGATTCATCCCCCACGTGGAAATTCATTATCTAGGCAATGGACCCGACGCAAACAGCCCAAGCAGCCCGATCAAGCCAACCTGGCCTAACCAGTCAAACTACCCTGGATAATGGCTACGAGACGCGTCCGCTCACTCTGACACCGTTGAATCTACCCGAAATGTAGGGTAGAACGCAGCACCGGATCCTTTTATCGAATCCCTGGAATATACCGCCTAATCCGACTTTCGGTCTGGAACCAATATCAACAGCTTTCGGACAACAATCGGCCCGCGTTCTTCAACCCTCAAGGAAAAAGACGCGGTTGCATTACTAACCGCTCCAATGTATCGCTTTATGATTCAATAAACATAATCTTTGTATGAAATATATACCGTCTGCTTTATTTCGTACGTGTATCATATTATAGGATATTTAATTCGTAGAATGAGTACCCCGTAACTTATCGCCAGGCTAGGGTAGTGATTCAGGTTCAAGCTAGTGAAGAGGGCTTCGGCCAGGGACGCAGGCCCGAGGGTTTCGATCGCCTGATTGTCGCATGCTGTTGATTTTTAGGGGATAGGCCAATGAGTCGATCAAACTGTGAATATGTAAATTGAATTTCGCGTTGACGGCATAATCGACAAATATTTCACGTTAATCAATGAATCATCAATGATTAATGATTGGGGAACTGCTGAAAGTTTTCTTATGTATACATTGTACTGAATGGTCGCTTATACGAGGACGAGATAATGCATTTGATTGTAATGAAAAAAAAGAGAAACTGTTCTTCGGTGCGTGATCTTTTTTTATGGTATGGGAGCTCTTTTCCGTCGATTCATGTGAATCTTGTCCACGTACTCGATGACGTGGCCAACAAGACTGTTTGGTCCATCGTAGAAAAAAAAATACAAATTACTCCTTCACAAAAGGGTATAAGGGTGCAAGAATGCCATCACTCCTGCTCTTGTCTGTAATAATCGTCCAAGGGGGCACCTCTCCTGAAATTGTGAAACCAGTTAGCAGCCAGCTTCCACATATAAAACTTTATTATATGGAGCAACTTTGTGTCATATACAATTTCAAATACATTTTTATTGCAGACAACTGAGTCATAATTATTTCTGACAATTAACCAGAGTGCGAAGTTCATACGTTCCTCTTTACACGCAAGACAACTAGGACCGCCGGATCCAAGCAACTTCGGTAAGGATCGCAGATCGATTCTTTCCATGAATCCGTGGGACGATGTCATTAAAGTCGATAAATGGCGTAGACAACACATATTATAATTTTTCAAATCAATTATTTCATTATGTATTTTCGGGCCTATCTTCTATATCAAATCAATGAATCACAAGATCTCGGGCTTCGAAGAAAAAAATATTGAACTCACCTAACAAGTCTGATCGTGGCCTCATAAATATTGATATTGACGGAGAATGGAGATGCAGTTGTTCATTAAACAATTTATGTATTCGATATTTTAGCGGTGTTAATGTTTTTTCAAAAATCTAGGATATTCTCAACATCTCAGCCTGTGATCAATAATAGGAAAAAATTGGCCCGAGAATAATGTTTTTTTTTTAAGTATCAATTATAGCTTGTTAACATATTTATACGAGTCGTAATATTAATAAAAAAACAAAAACAAGCCTCCTCGATTATTTGCAGAATTTCCTCGAAAACCCGGCACACATATTTCATCTGAAGATGCTTTCTCCGCTCTTCGGATTCTTCTTCCAGTTTCAACATGACTGGTTTTATTAAATTGAATGGTCAGATTTGGTTGGGTTGAAAATTTTGACACTAGTTTACACAACTTCGTCGTCGAGATTATCTTTGTTTTTCGTTCCTGACTTCTAAATAGAAAGTAGCAGTCGTGTCTCAATTATAAACGTAATTTTCGGGCAAACCTCGGGGATTTATCCCAAAGTTTGGATATTATATTCAACAAGATCAAAAGTCTTAAATAAATAAAATGTGTGGTCATATTTTTTGAGGAAATGAATATGAGATGAAAATTACGGACGAGTGAATATTTTAGTCTCGGGTCGTCGATTCTTAATTCGCGGAATATTGTTCTTCGTTCTGCTATGTGGTAGATCTTATCCAACTATATTATCAGCTTTGAAATTTCGATTTATATTGTTGCGTTCTCGAAACACTTTGTGTCCGATATTGCGTCGCAACGCATAATTAATTGCAAACTTTACTCATGAATAGATTTAATATGATTTTCGTATCGCTCCTACAAGCCTTGAAGGGAGACCAAGCCGATTTAAACGGTTCCTAATAATGAATCAATGATTCTGTCCAATCACCCGCTAGTGTATGAGAGTAGTTGGCCTTCAGAGTTGGACAAAAACTGCGCTTTGAATTCAGGTCTTTCTCGAAAAAAAAACCCATGAGATAAATAAATCGACGTTTTGAGAAAAGCGCGTTCGAAAGTTCGTTTTTGTATAAAATCATGTCGAAAATTTTTCGAATGATGAAATCTCTACCCTTCTAAAGAATTCAGCTGCTATTTATAAGACAAATGGGATTTTTTTTGCAAGAATGAAAGTTTGCCAGTATTCATGAATTTTGTGGAGTGAAAATCATGCAACTCTTCACATGAGTGAAAGAGAGAATGGAAATTCGGTCCTCCAGAGTAGAAGCTCATTTTTTGTTCCAGTGGCATGAGAAGTGGTACGATTTTCACTCCGAAAAATTCAGAGAGAAGTTTTTAACGTCAAAGTGTCTTATCCGTTTTTTTTTTTTCTTGAGTAACCAAATGTTTATACTCTGCATGTTATGTAAGGAATACGAGAAGAAGTGGAAGGTATTTTATATGTGAAGTATTTTAAATGAGTTTACAGGCAATAAATAAAATCCTCGCTCGATTTAACTCAAATTGTTTCAACTAGTGGAGGTGTAATTTGCGGACGAACGAGTAGGCACATCTTTGTTTTCGTTATACTAGGATTCGTACGATCGATGAAATATGTAAAACATGACATAATTTCGCGGAGTTTATCCTGGTCCAAGCTGTAAATATTGAATATTTGGTGACCATACCTATCGCTCCAGGTAATGATTCATTTTATCTATAGATAAGAGAATCTTCTTCTCAGTCGGGACATGAAATTAATTGGCGATGTCGAGACGAAAATATATTCAAGAATCGGCACAAGTGAACTCATATGAGATTCGCGGTATTTTCAATTAAGCATCCGATTCTTATCTCATCGAGTATGTTAACTGATCAAAGTACCTGCTTTCGTCTGCATGACTTTGATTTTACCTTTAGTGCATACCGCGTAAACCGATATTCCACGGATTAAGATGCGAGCCAAATCTTTTCATCTGGGGCCATCTACGAATTTTGTCACATCAGAAGAGGAGAACGGGTTGGATGGGGAGGGGATAGTAATAAATTATTTGATAAATGAAAAAATCCTGTCATACATCTTCTTCAGGCTAACTTTGACATTTGAGAATTCTATGAAATTCACCCGCTGCGTGCGGATTACCGAAGTCCTGAATATCGTGACTTATTGAATCATCGAACAATACACATCTGGGATAGTTGATAATTATCCAATAAATTAATAAATTCTGTCATATATCTTCTTCCACACCTTGTATCGGCTTTAATGTCATCGTCCAACGACGTCCATCGGAGGAATCAGTTTGAGGGCCTCCCCTCTTTATTTATTTTTCATTGCAGCCATACCCGGTAGTCCAGATGGTAACGTCATCGAATGGTAAGGATTTGTATAAATAGACGGAGATGAGCTTCAATCATTACACAGTAAGCCAGTCTGTACTTGGATCGACATGAGATTTCTGGTAAGACTCTTCTCCTTATGCAACTATTGACGTAGACAAAAATGCGATCATTCGACCAAAATCTATGGGTAAACCGGCGATATTTGGCCGCGAATGCTCACGACGAAAAGGGGTCACACAAAATAAAAATTATTTTTTTCTATTACAATCATACGCGTTATCTTGTCCTCGAATATCAACACGAGCAGGGTGCTTCGTCCGGGATAATTTCACATCTTTTTCGCAGAGAATTAAACTTTACTGAACCCAAAAGATTCGACCCAAGATTTTGATGACAGTTATGAACCAAGCGTCACCTTCAGTCTTGCTGGCATTAGTCTAAATCTTTCGAGACTCTACGTTTCGTACAATTCCAGCAATATCTAGCCATCATCGCTTCCTTGTAATTTACAGATAATATCTTTCGCCCTCGTGGCTGCCGCCTCTGCCTGTATCCTGTGTGGAAACTTGGAGTCGTTTCCCGTACAGCACACCGGTCCGAGGAGCAACGTGGTTTCAGTCATCTACCAAGTTGGTCCTAATGGATTAGTCCCCCAGTTGGAAATTCATCATCCAGGCAATGGACCCGACGCAAACAGCCCAAGCAGCCCGATTAGGTCAACCTAGCCTTACCAGTCAAACTACCCTGGACCATGGCTACGAGATGCGTCCGCTCACTCTGACACCGTTGAATCTACCCGAAATGTAGGGTAGAACGCAGCACCGGATCCTTTTATCAAACCCTTGGAATATACCGCCTAATCCGATTTTCGGTCCGGAAACTATATCAACAGCTTTCGCACAACAACCGGCCCGCGTTCTTCAACTCTCAAGGGAAAAGATGCGCGTGCATTACTAAGTGCTTCAATGTATCGCTTTATGATTCAATAAACATAATCTTTGTATGAAATATATACCGTCTACTTTATTTCGTACGTGTATCATATTGTAGCATATTTAATTTGTAGAATGAGTACCCCGTAACTTATCGCCAGGCTAGGGTAGTGATTCAGGTTCAAGCTAGCGAAGAGGGCTTCGGCCAAAGACGAAGGCCCGAGGGTTTCGATTGCCTGATCGTCGCATGCTGTTGATTTCTATGGGATAGGCCAATAAGTTGATCAAACTGCGAATATGTAAATTGAATTTCGCGTTTTCTTGTCTTAATTTGCTACTGCTTGACTGCTATGAAAAAGCAACTGTGATTTTGGTGGCATGTAACTTCCGCTATTGCTTACAAAACGAATGAGACATATTTTGGAGTAGGATTTGGTGCAGACTTCTAGCGATAATTGCAAGAAACTTGAAAAATTGGAATATCATCTCTGACAAAACCATCTACTACTAATTTCCATAAACTTATTATCATGTGTCAGAAACACTATCTTTTTTTTTTTCGTTCACTCGCTGAATCGTTGAGGATACCCAGAATTTTGAAGAAAAAGCACGCGCACCGTTTGGATGTCGACAGTCGACAGCATCTCGATTTCTTTTGGAAAGAACGAAATACAGGTAAATATTCGTTACAGCAGTTTACTACACTCCGTATAATACTAAACTCATAATGCTTAGAAACGCATAACAAGCAGCTAATTATTATATTGAAGTTTCATGGAGGATTCTCAAATGAGGTATGGGGGCTCAAATTCACAGAATTTACGTAAAATATTAATTCCCCATTAATCTCGCATATGTCTTGCTGCTCCATAAGCTTGAAGGGTCTTAGAATACTAGTTTTCAAATCACATCCCAGCTTCGAGTTTCATTCTTCGCTGTAAAGACTTGGTCGCTGCTTGGTGAATCTTGCTGTCTAATTTGTCTGTAAAAAATATCCGAGCTATGAATTGATGAGAAAAGTAGCTATCAGATAAATTAAGGTAATTTCAAGTTATCCGAAAAACTGCGCCTATCTAGTGTCGCCGGTAATATTTAATATTTTTTGGAATATCTCCGAATTTTCTCGATACATATCCGCAGAACTTACATATTTTGTGTTTGCCTTGCATAGGAAATCTAATTGGCAATTCGTAACAGTCTTCACAGATGAAAACATACGGACTGTCGCTATCGCCGTTAGGATACTGTTTGCAGTAATCTTCCTGAGAAAGGACGTCGACAACTGTTACACAGCCTAGTAAGCATCCAGTTGGGTAATTCGCAGGAAACTTGATCTTTCCTGTACATCCAAAAATTGGGTTGTTTTAATGTAGAATTATCGGAGTATTCATCGTCCTTAAATAATATAAATAATATAAATGAATATCAAACCATTATTTAAAACTCTACATCTATTCTCTAGTGCTGTTATTTCTTCTGAAGTTGGAACTTTGGAAGCTGCTGCTATCCACAGTCTTCCTCTGTGCGCCGAGTACCAGGTTCTTCCCTCGTGGCTGAGAACAAGATTTATACAGTGAAAATTACGATCTTTGTACTATTTTTTCCAATTTGCATTTAGATCATAAACAACTATCAATGCACACGTTTTGATTCCAGCTGTCAGAAGCGAGGCATAAGGCTGATGTAGGCTGAGGCACAATCCTTCGTCAACCATTTCCAGATATTCTTTGTCTTGTATTCGATTGCAGCCGGAAGAGGCAGGATTTAGTTTTCTTGATCGCCTCGAGTCTAACAATCCAACATCCACATACTGCAATTGGAAAGAAATACTTGAGACTATCAACGCTTGGCTACAACATTTATTCGAAATTCTAAGATTTGATGATTATTCATTCTCTTAGACATGAACATGTCCTATCCTACCGATGGTTGATTGAATTCCATGGTTGGACACGTGTTACTAGGCATAGTAGTATTACTAGGCCTAGAATTAACGATACTCCGCAAAACAAGATCGTTTGCTTCATCGATATAAGCAGCCTCGTCGATTACTTCCCTCCCAGCGAAGTCCAAAGTGATTTTACGATTCAAACGTGATCCGTGTTTCTTAGCTCTCATATCATTCTCATGCTTTTCTAACTTATCTCTCTCATTATTAGACAGCCATACACTATTAGTTTGGTAATAGTCACACTCGTCGTCTATCACCTCTGTCCTTTGTGCGCTGAGGAGAAAAATTTCATTAGTGTTAAAAAAAAAAATATAATGCATAATTCAATAATGTTCATGGAGTCTTGTGGTTTCAAATGATGTTAAAATGAAGAACTCTAATGATTTTTCTCCGCATGTTTACCTATTACGATCATATTCAAGAAGTTTGTTTCTGTGCTTGACCGATTCCTCGGCATCTTTTGGTGGTTTTTGATCCATAAGTTTGTTGTAGAGATGATCAGCTTGTCTACTATTACTTGAAAGCAGTGCCTGCTGATCGGGCGAGCATACTAACTCTCCGCAGCAAAAACAAGGCCCGGGACCTTCCTGGACGCAGACTATCCTGCCGCAGCTTACGCAGTTGTTTATCAAAGCATGTTTTTTTGCTTCACAATTACACTTGCGTCTTCCTAGTTGGAAAGTGGCAAATATTACTCGTGGAAGATGCAAATGCTTGAGTGTGATTTACTCTTTTTAACTTTCTGCCAAATTCTGAAGATTACCTTTCAATAATATAGTTTCTCTATCTCTACCTTCTTGCGAATAGAGATTAACGAATTTAGTCTTCTTCTTTTCCACTTTCTCAGGCTTGGGAATTTCCTGTGAGTAAATAATATCAATAATTCTGTACAGAGCTTAGGGATTATAGATTTGTGATTCTAAATGCTGAGAAAATTAATGGCTAGAGAACCTGTGCCTGTTGATTTGATGCTTTAGCCTTTCCTTTCTTCTTTTCATTTTGCTTTTGATTGGTAGGAGTTTCGTTGATGGTAGATTTCTTGTATCCGACAAGGTCGTTATTTCCAGCTGAAGCATACATCATAATTAGGATTCTTATTGTTGGGAATAAGGCGATTCTTAGATCAGTCAGAAAATACTTCAGGAACGGACTCAGCCTACTGTGAAAGAATTCAGCAGCCGAAGTGATGAAATAGGCTGATCGAAACAGCTGCTTGTTATCTCGGGTTAACTGATACTAATGATCTTTCACAAATTGAACATTAATGCATGAATAATGGTTAAATTATAAAAATCTTGAAACGTGACACAAACCTTGACGCTTTTTTAATTCCGAAACGAATTGCCTGTGCTTTGGGTTATCGTAGTCCAACAAGGTTCTAAGATACTCGTCTAAATCTCTCGCATTTTGCATTTGCAAAATATATCTAAATACAGAAAATTCCGATTTCATTATATTATAACCTACGAATCAATGTAGTGAGAATTTTTTTAATAACAATCGTTACTTACGACGTCAAATCATTCGGTACTGGGAAGTCTAATAGTCCCGATAAATTTTCTTGTAGCCACTTTTCCATTTTTGCAAAGACTTGTTAATTCTTTCTTATCCCAAAAGCTGTCAGAAATAAATGTACCGATGATATTGAACGTTTAGTGACGTCTTTTGCAGCGACTGTCATGACGTCATAACCCCTAACGCAGGCTACTTTGTGTTCTTGTGTGTGTCTGGTAAAAGTCATGCAGGCGCACTGTATGCTAGCCATTTTTTTTTTTACAGACTCAGGGGATTCCCCAACGATACTATAGATACGTAAAATGTATTATCGGCTAAAAATTGACGCTTTCGAGTATCGAAAATCAGAAATGGAGATGAACAAATGAATTGTTTGATACAACGAGCGTGGTACAAGAATAGTTAAGAAAGATTTGAATAAGACTGTAATATTTAGATCTTGTTGAATATTATTACCTACTGCAGTATATTATACAGACATATTATAATATCATAATACATGTTTGTTTGATCGTAAGGATCATGGATCTGATGATGCTAGTGCCAACGTCAGAGGATCAGTTAAATGCGCAGGGGAATTCGGTGGGTACAAAAATTGTTGGTTAATTAAAATGTCAAATTATGTAGATGTATTATTCATTCTCATAAATTGGACGAACATTTTTTCGTGGCGTTATTAGGAAGTTCCATGCACTGAACACCAGTGCAAGATTCCACCGGAATGGGACGAACTAAAGAACGTGATAGAAGGAAATGGGATTTGCGCTACAGCTTGTCGGTCGTTTCGCAAACAGTGTTTAGTATCTACGAAACATCCGGATACGCGTTTCTGGTTGAAAAGTAAAGCCGCGATATCATACGAATACATTCGGCATGCAACTTCGTATGTCTACATGGTGCATCCTTTTAGCAGATTTAGGTAGCGAATTCAATCTTCGGGTCGATAAAATCAACCTACAACGTTATATCTAACTTTAATACGTGTTATACGTATACATCACAATTGATAATTACCTGAATGGCCTAAAAATGTAAATTAATCAAAATTCGTTCCGTAACTTGATTTCACCGACTTTTATACATTTATATAATTAGATATAATTAGTATGATGAGTGATGAATTGATAATCTGCAGTTGCAGGAAATGAATCTGTATAGTAGAATCGCTGATGCAATAATAGAAACTTTTCATTTTATTTTTCCTAGGATTTGTTGGGAGTCATTGATGATCGTAGCAGCGGTGTTGGGTCTATTGATAATTCCATTCCATGTCGCCTTTTTCCCGGGGCTCCCAAATGGAGAATGGTTCTTTGTCATCGCGATATTGAACGTCATTTTTTTTATTGATGTTGTGCTATCGTTTTTTACCGGTCACCATGACCTGCGTACAAACGTCGTTATCCTAGATCCGAGGATAGTTGCATGGTAATTTATATTTATGCAAAATAGTATAATAACTAACGATACAAACAATGAATAGTAAAAATATCATAGGCAAAAATAAATAAATAAATAAATCGCTTCAATATGATGTAAAAATCGAAATACAATAACCACGTATTTGCAGTAAATATATTACCGGCTGGTTCCTAATTGATTTATTGTCGTCGCTACCCATAGGACTGATCGCTTTATTTGTAAATGAAACCACAATTTTTGTGGAACTGTATATGCATTTCCAAATACTCAAGATTTTCAGACTACGTACTGTTGCGGTTTACGGACGTCGCCTTCGACGCGTAAGTGCTTTTCTTTCCCATGAATTGGTACCATAATTTATTTGAACTGCATCTATGATAAATTAACAAAAAGTACCATGCTTGCGATCTATATAATTTTAATTACATCTCATGACATTTCCAGGTCTACGATATTTCGTTCCAGAAGCACAAATCTCTCGAGCTCGTGATCGTGACTATAACAGTATTGCATTGGGCGGCTTGTGCCGAATATTTTGTACCTTTGTCCGTCGCAAGGTTCAGGAAACAGTCTGGCTTAAAAAACAAGTACATGTTTCCATATTTCTCATATCTAATAAACTTCCTCCAAAAATGAATAAAATCTACAATATTCGACGATGGAAGGGCTTTACGCGGTTCTTTATTCATCATCAGTGATTGCCGTAGAACAGTGTGGCGCACATAGCAAGGAACCATACAGCGTTTTAGTTCTGATAAATCATCACGTTTATTCCACAGCAATTGGACCGATGGGATTGATGATAGAGGCGGGTTCACCTATTGCCAGTATATCATAGCTTTGTATAGAGCGGTTTCTGCTTTGGTCTGTTGTTTGAAGCCCGGCACTATAAGTGTTGTAGAAGACGTCGTAGTCGACGTAGTCCTCACGATATTTGGCCGTATCGCTAATATTTATTTGATAGGTATATACCTATAAAATTATAAGCTCAGTTCTAAATAACTTTCTGTGACACATAGGTAAACTCATTCGAGAGGTATCATCGATGCAAGATATTCGGAAGGGTTTATTATACCAGTAAATCACACCCTGATATACCTAAGCAACAGCATTGTTATTTTTACAGCGCAGTGGTTCCAGCTGATGAACACTTTCCAGGGTACAAATAGCAGCTATACGCGATTACTGCCTCGATTACACGAGTACATGCGTCATAAAGAACTGCCAATTGAAATTCAGAATCGACTCAAAACCTATTACGAATATTATACACAGAGAGGTATCGATCTAGAGAGGAACATCATGAGCCAAGTATCAGCACAGCTGAGAGAGGTAAATTCCTGGAGTGTGTTTTGGTAGAATTGTCTAGTCGGACGTAATTAACTATAGATTAACAATTATATCTGTTCACGGTCTTGACTCTCGTTTCATTGTTCATACCTCTGTAGGAATTGATGCTACACTGTTATCGCAAGCTCGTTGAGAGGATGTCGTTCTTTAAATATTTACCCAACTCGGTAGTTACGCGTATCGTAATGTCTTTGCACACCGAAGTCTTCTTATTACATGACGTTATAATGAAGGCAGGTACAACCGGGGATACAATGTTCTTTATTGTTTCCGGAACCGTTGCTGTATACACCAGTTTAGGAAAAGAGGTTTGTACAAATGGTTACTTAAAGCTATCACATGTCTAAATGCCCCTTTTTCATATTTGGTCGAAATAGTCGAAGATTTATCCTCTCCCTGCGTTAGATTTGTCATCTTGAGGACGGGGCACACTTTGGTGAAATATCTCTGATCATGGAAAACGAACCACGCGTGGCGAGCGTAGTGGCCGTACAAATATGCGAGATTTGCGTATTGTCTCGCGAAGATTTCCAGCAGGCGATAGAGCCGTATCCCAACCTAGTGAATACCCTACAAAAATTAGCGCTGGAAAGATTGGAGAAGACGTTAGTTCTGGGAGACATTTACCACCTCGAAGGAAACATACCTGAAGTTTTCAACAAAAGGCGTTTGAAATCTAATGATAAACGAAAGAATAAAAATTGGGACTACCTTTACTCGAGTTTATTTATTCATATCGTTATACCTATAATAATTTATGCCATAAATAGTGGTAAAATCTTTTCCCTATCTCAACGTATCCATATATTTTATTAACAATAACGACCTGCAGCTTAATATCAGTGTGGTATACTTAAAAACTATTCAGCGATTAAAATTGCTACTAGTGAAGACCATGATGATTGCAGTCGAGTACTTAGTTTTCTCTATAATTGCCATCTCTCTATCTCTTCGTACGAGACAGCTGGGTGGGTCTATGGTTTCGAGGTGGTCTGTATGACTGCTGATAGACGGAAGTGAGTCTCCAGTGTTCGGGATAATCTGCGTCTCTACATCCCTTCATAACACTGAATGGTGGTGTAAGGGTATCAATGCAGAAAGATCTCCTGGCAAACGGGGTTCTGGGTCGAGGTACATTAGAAGTAGCCGGAAGGCCGTTTCTCTTTGGATCATCGTGACCCAGCCTTGGAGCAGCGGAGTACAAAGCCAATCTCTGCCTTTGCTTTCGCGCCTCCTTCTCTTCGTCTTTATTTCGCTGATCACATGCAGTACAATTCCGCAGATAAGTAGCATGCTTCCGTTTATCCCGCCTGGGGACTTCAGGCGACCTTGTATAACGCTTAGCCAAGTCATGCTCAGCCTCGGATATCCGTATATCGCCAAATCCCTTGCATAAATGGCATTTGCTAGAGTCGTTCAAGTCCAGCAACTTCCTAGCGCTTCTCGCATCGTCCTCTTCCTCAGCTTCCGTCTTGTACCTCGTCAAAACGTTCAGTCTACTTCGAGCCATAGGATCGTCTTCCGAGGGTGAGCTGCTACCAGGTGATCCTCGCACAGACGGTGAACAAATTCGAGGAAATGCTCGCTTGCATCCTACCTCGGAATGACGAGCCGGCGCTTGAACAAGTCGTTCAAATTTTCCTGGATCAGCAGAAGCAGCTCTAGGGCGGGAAAATTCTGGGGCGTAAATTTCCGACGGTGTGGTACCTGGGGGGTGTTGAACCAAAGTGAAAATCCCTGGAGCTGGTCCACCGTAGCTTCCATCAATGTGAACAGCTCGTCTTGGCTCGTAAGTTGGATCAACAGGAGCGTCCCAGCATATAGCAAGGTCCATTCTTGTTTCGGGTACTTTGCAGCCTAATACTGGACCGTATAATTGATTGAGAGCTTGATTTCTGGGTCTCCTTTGAAACACCTTCGGTGTTATCTCCTGGTATTTTCTGTGCGATTTGCAGGATGGTATAGAGCCGCAGGATCTAGCTCGTCCGAAATTCACGTTGGTGAATACCCTGTCGTCGACACGATCCGGAAGTGGTTGATGCTCGAGATTTTCCGTGTGAAATTTTTTCGCAATCGCGAAATTGTCGCGGCAGGTTGGCATCTCGATGGGACGATGCGTGTGCTGGATCTTCGGCGGACGAAGTGATCGAGATCCCATATTCCTCGGCAGTGATGGACGCACCTTCAAATTCCCTGCGACATAGGTTGGGATGTTGAAACCTTCAGCTGGGCGAAATTCTGGCTCGGTGTAACTTCCCGGACAATATAAGTCGCACTCTCCTCCATGTTCCATTCTCCCTAATCGGATCCTCCGCTACCGAATCATAATTTTCGGTCATTTTTTCATGTTTCTAATTATCAATGAAACAATCATTCTGAAAATAACAAGATTATAAATTGGATAATTACAACGACTTGTCGCACAGTTCAATAATCAAGAGAATAATGATAACTATCGTTACCGCACATATCGCTATTCTGCAGCAGTGAGAATACTCCCTTTATAATAGTTCACGAATTTGCGTGCTTGTGACAGTGATTGATTTTGAGCTCGGAATAGCTGCAAGGCTGATGCATCGATGCCAATCAAGTCCTACTGATTAATCACCGGATAGTCGCATCGTATCATCGGTATACCAGTAGGTACAGATGACAATGAAGATGATTGTCAGACCGTCAGCCATTAAATGCACAAAGCAATCCATTATCATCATTTGCTTAATTAAAAAATTATACAGTTTTCTACTAAATTTTCAATCTCTAATCAAAGTACAACAATTTTCGTGCTTTCAAAGTAACAAGAAGATTTTCAATCAGACGACACGATTCACTCACCTCTAGTTCTAAAGCGATTGCATGGACTCATTTTTGGACCAGTTGTTATGCAAACGGAAGAATATAGACTCATATGAACAGTTTTGATATTTTAATTCCGTTTAGCCGGGATTGGGAAAAGTTTGAGATGGTTTGAGGGTCACCAAATCGTAATGACATCTTCTACAGGCCTCGTTATGCAACGTTAATCGATGGTATACCGACGATGTTATTCGAAGGAATGTATCCTCGAGAGTCGAGTTACTCCTAAGCGTGTTGGACTAGGTCTAAAACCCGGGTCTCGCGAGGTTCGCCGAGTTACGGAATGTTTACTTGCTTGACGACGGATTAGTTCGATAAATGGATACGGTATATCCGCATTCGTGGCGAATACCTTGTACCCTCTTTCTCACCTCCAAAAGACAGTGCCAACAGACTGGGAGCATGAAGTTATGATATCCACTCCGCAAAAGATGATTTTCTCAAATTTTTTTGAAAGAAAAGCTAGTATTTGTCATAAACCAGCTATCAAAAGCCAAATAAAACGCTATACCGTACAAGGAAATTGAAAAATAAAGAAAGTAGTGTGCAATGAGTACTTTTTGGAAGGGATTCCAACGGAGTGCCAAACATGCACTTCATGTTTTCCACAGTAAACCTTGATCATCGAATATCTCAAGTCAGTAAAATGTCTAGCCACGACTGGACTGCAAGTGCAGCATGCATTTACGTAATGTTTATCATTTTCACCGTATCGTGTAACGGAAGGGTACCCATGGCGTCCCGAAACCCTGTATGGATGGTGATTATCACGAAGGAAGTCAGGTCTGCGTGTCTAACTCGACCTACAGCGATTCACATGGGAAATTGGTTCTCTATTCAAGCAGCAGAGCTAGACGTCGATTGGAATGTTTCGGACAAACGACACCTTGGCCGATGAAGATAATGGTAAGCTTGACCCCGTGGTTAAAGAATATTAATCAAGAAATGCCATATAAGATTTCCCTATTCATTATGTCTTTGTATACCTAAAGTTGAGAGGTTCGTTATTCATCCAAAGTATCGAAGAAGAAGTAACCAAGTATTATTGGTTTCGGAGCAGCGTTCGCTGATGCTACTGGCTACAATATTGTCAATCTTTCCGAAAGATCGAGAGAAAATTTGTTGAGGTAAGTTGTCATAAGTTGGGTCATTCAGTTCGGTAAATTAGGTACCGAATAGGTATCGGCAATTCATGGATCCTGAAAAAGGGGTCGTTTCTTTTTCTATAATTCCACTAAAGAACTATAAGGACAAAAGTTCCCTTCCTTCAGATGATCGAAGTAGGTTAATGATCGTTTCAAGATGCGTGTTGCGCCAGTATAAGAACCTATATTGATTTCTTACCCCAGCGCATAGGGTGAATTATAACAGTTTCAAATATAGGTCGTATTATTCGGTGGATGGAATTGAATTAAACATGGGTCGAGTACCGATTGGCTCTACACAGTTGTCAATTAGAAGATTACCTTTTGAAGGTCGGTTCATTTTCTAGAATCCCAAGAAGTACAATTCACGATTAAACTCTGAAATCTCTATTCGTTATAAAATTAGGCCCAGACAGTATATATAATTCTGACAGAATTTCACAACTCCTCTTGATCAAAAGCGTTTCCGAAATGATTAATGGAAAGCTAAAATTGATGGTTTTCATCCTTGGACTGCGCCTTCATGTCTTGACAAAAAACTTGACAGGATATAGCATGCTGCGGTTAGAATATCATCAGGTGTGGGCTGATTACTTTGTCAGGTCTGTTTTGCGCCTTGTTGATTACCATATACGTGACGTTATTAGAAAACCAGTTGATTATGAAATTTCATTCCTGTCTTTTGCTTTATTCAAATATTCTCAACCGTTATATCTACTCTACAAGGTTCCTGCAGGGATATCACGTCGAAGGTGTTGAACTTTGAGGAATTCTTACACAAAATCGACCAAGCAAAGGTTTCATAGAGTCAGGTGAAAATTCCCTGAGCATGGGTTGGGTGAGTAGAAGTATGTCTCAATTCGTTGGGCAATATCCGGGGCCAACTCTTCAGAAATCGCCTTTCAATCACATCAGGCTTATAACCGTTGTTCGAAAAAGTACGTAAATGGAGTCGGTGTGCATTGCGGTAGATGGATACACTTGTGTCTATGGAAAATCTCGACTTGTGTCACGAACTTTATCGAAATTTGTTCGTTATTATGATCGAAACGGCGACTGGTGGGCATTTATTATTGATTAAATTCAATAAGAATTTACTATTCGTGATAAATTATGGGTGAACCTACTGATATAATGAATTTTTCAACAGGCTTCATTCAGGGATTAATGGAAGTCGAAGGTGAATGCAATCATAAAGTTCTACTTGGATCTTGGGAGCGAGCAGAGAAGTTGAATATAATAGGTTGAATAAATTTATGCTGAAATGTACTTCGATTGATATTGTTCCTCGAACTTCTCTTCTTGCTTCCACGTTAGAATCTCAATCACTAGGTGCGGGTTGGTTGGATTGTAATCTGAGTTTAGATCTTGACGGAGGTCCATCATGGGATACGAAATTCACAGCAGATGCAACTGAGGTTACGAATTTGTAAGAATAACGCCGTTATATGGATATACTGACCTGAGTTTACTTTTAATATTTCAGATACAAAGGCATTATAGTATCGATTCGTGTAGAAGCGTGTTTTAAATTTAAATTATGTATATACTGCCGGATTTAGACCTCGTTCGATTTTTTTCCAAGTATAGTATGAGAGATTGAGAAGTGTATTTTTGGTAGGCCGTAGGATTGCTGACGAATTTTATGAACAGCGACAACTCTACACGCTGGGACATTTCAGCAAATTTTTACCAGAGGAAAGTATCGGAATATTTTTAGATTCAGGAACTCGGAGTTTAATGCGTGTACTATGAAACAATTTAGATATTTCTGTATTCAAACTTTTCGCAGAAACGAGGATCCAGTATCTATAAAGATTGAAAGCCTGACAAGTGAAAAGAGGATATACTCTCTGAAATGCCGGAAAGATCAATTCATACTGTCAAATTTTGGTATGATATGATCAAACATTCATGTTGACATTTTTTGAAGTATTTTCTTATATTGAAGCTATATGTAGTTTGATGAGAGCATCAAAAGATGTGTCTCTGTATACATTAACGAATTCTGATCAAGTTTCAAACGCTCCGAATCTTAAAATGGTGGCAGTGAACGCAGTCATTGTCAGATCATACTTTATGACTATTCGAATCTCCCGCTTTGCGAAGAAGCAACGAGTCTAGAAATCGCCGATAGCGCCTCTATCCCCGAGTAGAAAAAACATGTGAACCGTTAGCGCCTAGCGTCGATCATCTCCAAAGTTATAAGACCATTGGAATTACAAACGGAAGGGGGATACCTAAACCGAAAACCAGTTGATTACGGTTATGCTGCAAACTTTCGAGTGTTTTAAAATTGTGTGTGTTAAAAATACAGTAAATAATATCAATTGCATTAACGATCCGTCTTGACACCTATAAATCATAAATTTAAAATCGCTGAAGACCGCTGAAAACTTTCCACTCTAACTTGCGAATACGCTTTAGCTTCCTCAGCTCATTATCCACCGACGCTATGGCAGATATCACCAATTTCAACTCGTTACCGCGCACATTCATTTCAATCTAAACTGGATTTGTGACTCCACATCTAACACGAAAAGTCCAAGACCCGAGCGAAGCGTAAAATCCACATCCCTGTCGCGCACTCGAGTGTAAGTATCTCTTCTGCATTTATACTTTCATCAGAATTTCATTACCATTAAGCGGAAAGTTCGATGAACTATGAACAATCGATCATACTCTTAATCAGAAGCAAATTCAGTCTGCAAAAAAATTATTTTTCACCACGTTTGTGGAATCTATCACGCTAATTAACCCTCGAAGAAAAGTTAGGTTAGGTTATCTTATCACTTTCGCGCTCCGAATCATTTCAAATATTACCAAACTCTGACGCCTACGGATTTTCCTCTCTATATGCAGAAAAATAAAAGGAAAATAATGAAAACATTCTAGCATTAGAAGTGAAAAAAACATTATATCTGTTTCACGCTATAATCACCAAAGATTCTATAAACTTTTCAGCATGTTAAATATTCTCCTCTCGAGATGCGGTAGACTTGCCGAAGCCTCGTACTAGTGGAAAAAAATCTCCTGACTGAGCTCTACTAAAGTCAAGACTCTGGCGAAGGTGTTTATCAGTTAAAACGGTAATTTATTCATGAATAACGAAGTCTAGCTACTTTTTTACCTCAATAATAGCCATTGATGATTTAAAACAAACTGACATCTATTAAAAATTGAAATTCATATTAGTCGATTCCTGATCCTATTTTAAATTCAATTATTACTCAAGTGCTTTTTTTCCCATATAGATACCGTCAACTGATGGAAGGTCGTAAGGAGTAAAGTTTTATCGAATGGACTTGATGCTCGAAGGAAGGATAAGATTTTTCAGTTTTTTACCTTGTAAAATCTTGGGCAGTCATGATGCTGTTCGATTTCTTCAAGAAATTATTTGGCTGGGCTGATGAGAGCAGTAGAAAACGTCGAGCGGATGATTCGTCAATTTCTCACGAAGAATTTCTTCAAATTAAAAGACATCGAGGTGAGAACGAGATGGGTCATCGTTTGCCGGTGTTTACCGATTCCCAATACAGTCTGGAGGACGATGATGATGTTAAAGTATCAACTGAATCAGTCTATCAGGCAAAATATACTAAGAAATTACTAAATAGAAGTAAACAGGATGAAGCCAACAGATTCTGTTGTCCAAAATCATCAACAGTCATGAATCCATTGAGCAGATGCTCTCAGCGTACAAAATGCAAAGATTCCACAAGTACAGAGCGATTCGCCGAGAACAGTAATCCAAACACCAGTGGCGTGTTTAATAACAGCAAATTTTCAACGCTGAACAAAACGCACAGATTGCGTGAGAAAAAACAGTACGGAGAAATGTTGCAGAACTTTGTTCCGCACAGAATACAGATATTGAATAGCAAAACGATCCATTCAACACCCGCTAGGCAAACTCCGGAAGTTATTGATTTGGAAAAATATGAGCTAAAGAAGAGTTGTAAGGCGTTTAACGCCGCGAGTAGAGCTCCGATATTCCCAACAAATTCTCAATGGTGTCAGAGCAGGAAACTCAAGGAGAGAATCACGGCCTTAGACTCTAAATTCTCTGAGCAGACTGATAGAAATCGCAGAAAATCAGTCCCTGTTACAAAAACGGTGAAAGATGAAGCCTCCGCTTCTTCATCCACTTCTTCCTCTTTCTCGAAGACTACACCGCAATCTTCAGTGCCGGAAAGCATAGTCTCAAATTCTTTGCGCGATAGATTGGCCTCAAAAGCAGTTATGAAGAATGATTTTATACCGCAAATTTCTAAGCGGTACAATGCAAGGATCGAAGAGCGCAACAAGGAAGCCGAAGAGTTGAAAATAATGACTGGACTTCTCGCAAAGCAGAATAGACTCGCGCGAGAAGCAGCTCTGGAAGAACAGCTCGCTCGCTCTATGCGACTGTGCGAAGAGGTTCTTGATGACAGAGAAGAACCGGAAGAAGCACCACTCCCGGTTCTGACTCCTGAAATGTTACAGGAAGTTAGAAGCGCCCTTGTACCACACCCGCCGAATCAAGTACTCGTAGAAGGATTCGGACTCCAGATTACGAGAAAAGATATCCACACACTGTCCGGCCTGAACTGGTTAAACGATGAAGTAATCAATTTTTACACGAATTTACTGATCGTTCGCGGTACCAGTGGCAATTTTCCAAAAGTTCATGTGATGAATACCTTTTTTTATCCAAAATTACTTTCGGGAGGTCATTCGTCACTTAAGCGATGGACTAGGAAGGTCGATATTTTTTCAAAAGACTTACTCGTCGTTCCGATACACCTAGGGCTACATTGGTGTATGTCGATAGTTGATTTCCGAGAGAAAACAATCCGGTATTTTGATAGTATGGGCGGGAGTAATCCAAAGTGCCTGAATGCTTTGAAACAGTATCTCCAAGATGAGAGTATGGACAAAAAGAAGCAGCCTTATGATACAACAGACTGGAAACTAGAAAGTGTAAAAGATATACCGCAGCAGATGAATGGTAGTGATTGCGGAGTATTTTCGTGCATGTTTGCAGAGTATATATGTGCTAATAAGAGACTTACTTTCACTCAGAAAGACATGCCATATTTCAGGAATAAAATGGTCTACGAAATACTTAAATCGAAACTTTTATAACGGATTAACATCTGGTATTTTCTTCGGGGGATTAAGTTGAGTAAAACCTTTTCCGTTTTATTGCATTTCTAGGACGGAATCATACACGTATAACAATGTTATATTATTTAAAAACGACAGACATAACATTTGTGCGTTTAATTTTCACGGATTATATTCGCTCTTGAAGAATTTTTCAGAATAACTTTGAAAGATATTTAATCATCTACGTGGGGTCAGAGGACTCGCATACTGTGCCAAGAGTTGAGGAAAGAACTCTTATTGAGATTATCAGTTACTCGTCACTATCCTGCACTGACCGCGAAAACCTGAAGTAATGCTTATTCATTAATAAAATTGCTTTCAATTATAATAAAAAGCATTCAATTCTATTATCCATAAAAGTAGTCATCTATAAGCTGATGATTTATAATCTGACAAAATTTTTGACTGATTTCGCTTACTGCTATGGTGAGGGAAAGATAGAAAAAAGTAAATTCCAATTCCAATATCATTTTAATTTCTTGTTATTATACTTATTTACGTATCAACAGGCTGACTAAATGCCCTGCACCTTATTCATGCTTTTGGAAGGCAATATATATTTTAAAAAATAAAAGCGGATCCATACGAGCCACGGTTTTTTGTCTTGTAAAAAGCTGATTCACTTAATACACCATCTTACCTCTTCTATAAGGTTTTTACTAGGAATTCAATTATCTGTGTACTGTATCAGTTTTTTTCTAGTCATTTGTTTAATGGACTGCTTTGGATATGCCCTTAATCTCTTTCCTAATTCCAAAAACGCGAAATCGATGATTCAATATCTGTTTCCGATAACAACTATCTAATCCATCAATGGTTCGCCTTTTTATATTCTATTCGCGATCGACTTTACGTGTCTTTAGTTCGCAAACTGGATTTCCAATCCCTTTTCGAGTTTCTTATTCAATTCGATCTAGTTATACTCTTCCAGAATTCGTGAATTCTATCTTTATATGGATAGTCCGAAATTTACGGTCTAACATGTACTTCGGTTCGATTTATCTAACTATATCAATATAGTTTAGCATTGTAATAGTTGCATGCTTCCATTAGACGAACTAAATTCACTTTTGAGACACGAAATGGTGATTTGTAAACTTATTTCGATCGTCTTCGGTAGCGAATAATACACAAGGAACCTGAGAATTGGGTAAACATTAATGTATTTATTAGTTTATTTTTTAAAATACATAAAACCGAACAACGACAAATGTATTTATTATTTTTTGTTTATATAAAATACTTGACGCATTTTGAATCAACATCAATCTAATAGTGGCACATCATGTATACACATATAATTTACGCAGGTACATTTCAGGCTTAGGGTTCAAGCACCCGCTCCTCACCTGTTATTACTAACAATAAGTATACCTATGTACAGTTTACAACAAAGGCGTTTATAAGTAATCACAAAGAGTAATAACTGAGGATGAGATGTGAATAAAAATTCTTTGGTATAAAATTTTTATGTTCCCTGTGACCCAAGATTCAAATTCAATTCTAAATTTGTGATTTTGTCTAATGGTAACTCATAACGTGTTCAAATTAGGTTCAAAAGAGTCGCTTCTCGTGGGAAAACAAGCCATGAACATTGCCCTCCAACTGAGCGGACTGCGTTCTTCTTTCGAACCTAATTTCTCCGCTATACATCATCGATCTTAATCCCGAAACCGATTTGGCGCCGATATCCTGGCAGCCATGTTTGATCCCACATTGTAGATAGGGGAGAAATTTCAGGACTGACCCCTTGTCGACTATGGAACCGCTCACCCCCTGAGCAACTTTCAATTTGTCCATTTCGTTGTGGTAGTATCTGTCCATAGCAGATCCCCTGGAATCCCTACGTTCCATAGCTTCCAGCGAGCCCATTCCTCGGTATTTCTTAAGTCGCACTCCATCGCTGAAAAAGTACTGGCCAGGTGCCTCCGAAGTACCGGCTAGCAATGAGCCCATCATTACGCTACTCGCCCCTAGACATAAGCCCTTGATTATGTGACCGATGGACTGAATTCCTCCGTCAGCAATCACCGGCACCCCAAATCTCTTCGCGTATTCTGAAACCTTGTAGACCGCAGTGGCCTGCGGTCTGCCTACGGCCATCACCTCTTGGGTAATGCAAATTGAGCCGGAACCCATTCCTACTCTAAGTCCGTCAGCTCCGGCTTCGATAAGATTCTTGGCCTGCATACAAGTGACCACATTTCCTGCGACAACTTCGAGATCAGGATACGCCGACTTAACGTACCTGAGCATTTCAATTTGGAACTTTGAGTTTCCTTGAGAGGAGTCGAGTACAATCACGTCGACACCAGCCAGAGCTAGACACCTTAATCTTTCTTTGTCTTCATCTCTGGACCCGATCGCAGCTCCAACCAGTAATTGCTTGTTTTCATCTTTGCTGGCGTTCGGATAGCTCCTGTTCTTTTTTAGGTCTGTTCGGGCCATCAGCGAGACTAGTTCACCCCTTTCATTGATTATTGGGAGTTTTCCCTTCTTCGACATTTCGAGGATAGAGTTAGCCTCCTGCAGAGTGACTCCGGAGGTAGCCGTAATTAGATCATCCAACTTGGTCATTGCTCGTTCGAGTTTTTCGTTCTGTTGACTCGCCACATCCTCAATGAAGTCGATATCCTTCGAAGTTACTATCCCGACCAGCCGGCTCCCGAGTTTACCACTCTCCGTGATTGGCACCCCAGAAAATCCATGCTTTGCCTTTACACTGAGAACATCTGCGACAGTGTGATTCGGCGAGAGTACAACCGGGTCTCGAATAAAGCCGTGTTTGTACTTCTTTACTTTTTGCACCTCCGTAGCCTGGTACTCGGGTGTACAGTTATGGTGTATGATCCCAATGCCACCTGACAAAGCCATTGCAATAGCCATGTCCGATTCTGTGACTGTGTCCATCGGCGTTGATACCAAAGGTGCTTTAAGAGTTATTTTTTTAGTAAGTGGCGATGACAGGTCGACTTGGTCAGCCGTGAAATCGATATAGCCGGGCAATATTATGAAATCATTATACGTGAGGCCGTCTCCAGCAGCGAACATCTGTCCGGCGGTAAGTCCGTCTTCGGGAACCGTAAGTATTTCCTGTTGCATATCGCCGAAGACGTAGTCGGCCATTGCTCAGTGCCAAAAACTCTGTCGTCTGTGTATAGGTATGTTATCGGAAAATATTGGCTCCTCTGTTTTTCGCGCGCGGTCTTTCTCTCTCTCTCTCTCTTTATCTCTATGTTTCGTTCTCCTTTGGACCCAGGTGGTAACGCGCAATTGAACGAGATGCTCCTATTGATTAATATTATAACGAACAAATTTCCCGACTCACTTCCTCGGGGCGAGTGATATTGACACGCTTGACACTTCGCTGGTTCTTCGATCCTCACCCGACACAACTCAACCCTCGAATGGCGCCTCACCGGCCTTTACACTCTAAGGGTGAACTGAACCTTCGCCCGTGCTATTTTACCCTCGGCCAATCCCGAATCAACTACAGTTGGCCGAGACAATTCCTCCCCCACCTTTTGTCGGAACAGGGCAATATCTGCTGTTTTCACTGCCGGTTAGAGTCCGATTATTAATTTTTAATATGGCTTATTGAAACCCAATTCCCAGCCGAATAAATACAGATATATACCCATCCGTGCATAGGTGTGCGAATGCAGTTAAGTGGATTACTAATTTTGCTATATCGTCGAGCGCACAGTTCGATAACTGCAGTAATAATTAATTGGCAACGACCTTCGAAACTGAATGTGAATTCACGATTAATTATACATCCACGGTACAGGAGTTTCATTTACCTACGCAGAATCACAATGATTTTAGATTCACGTTTAATGTTATATCAATCCGATGTCAATAGTCATTTCAAATATGCGTATACTTCGAACCAAATATTTGATTATCCTTTTGTTTAAACAAATGATCAGTATTTGATTGGCTCAGGTGACGAACTTTCATTAAATTTTCATATATGATGAGGACCAGCCAGGTCAACTTCTTCTATTTTCCGAAAATTTGCAGAGCTGCGGGCTTGAGACATGTTCAATTTAATAATAGAATGTAGGTAAGTGTCAACTTCGCTTACTTCGAATTTCAAAATCTCATGGGGCCCTTAGTTCGGGCTAAATCATGCCTGCGAAGGATCTACCCTTGACCATTCTCGACCCACCAACCCCGCAAAAGACCGTGGCAGGTGTTGCACTTAGGGATTATAAATTTCCTGCTAGTCAAAATTTTTAAGAATTTGGAATCTGACATCAGATATCCAGAAAGCATTCCCTATTCTTCCAATATAGTCTGTTTTCTGGTATACATCGGTTTCTACCTATAAGTTTGGAACAAGTTATTCCAGTGGCAACGGGGTATCAGATAATTAAATCGAACTCTCATCAGTGAATGTAAAATTATTGTACCGCAGTGAATAGTATTATTAACTATATCGAATTGTGGAAATACGAGTGAATTGATCTCCAGAGATACACGGTCCGCAAATTCAATTATTTCAAACGGGTGAAATGGAATTGTCATAAAATACATACCTACCTGCACAGCGACAGGATTAACACGTAATAATTCACCACAGGAGTTGTATAAGAATTTAACGTTACGTGACTTGCATCAAGATTTGAAACTTGTTCTAAGTTAAGTTGCGGAGTAGTTATATCTAGTTTGTAGTCAAGTGAAAGCCTGAATATGTGGGCGAGGAATCCGTAGAAACGTTTCTGGATCAATGTAATCCGGAGTGATGCCTGTCTTTGTTACTATTTGCTCGTTCGTCGTGGATTAACCCAGATTCATCCTTGGGGTTGTGAATAAAGGTTTCTTAAGTTTAAATATTGAATTAAAATCACATTGGAATGCCTCCTACAGTTTTGCAATAAACTTACAAAATTTCGAATTGATTGACACCGGAAATCATTGAGAACGTTTCAACAGACAGTAACAATATCATTATTCGCAAGTGTGCCCATATAGTGAGTTCCTCTTTTGTTCTGACTAAATAAATATATTTTTATAAGAAAAAAAAAACGTCGCTGAATTTACTCCCACGGCAATGCTTCTCTAATATTATTCTCCATTGAATGTGACTTCCTTTGTGAGGGGAGAATGTTGCCTACAGGTTTAATTTTCGGGTTTTCCGCGTAATATTCACTCTCCAAGTTACGGTAGAATTGCTAGTAAATTTAAAACAGTCGACAACATCGGTTCTCCGTAAATTATGCGTTGGTTGAATAACATTTTTCTCTTTTTCCTCTAGCTAGGAATTGCAAAAACTTTTGCAGCCACAGTTCTTTTGGCTTTTCAAAGAAGAGGTGAAACTTTTGCTGCCCTTTGTCTCGACTAGTCAGTGTAGACTACGAATTGGTATACAAGGGTAGGTAAGCCCTGTAATTGACACGAAAGAACAGCGATTCAGAGAGACGAAACAATGGATTTCCGTGAGACAAATTGACGCTGACCGTAATTAACTTCTCGTATCCTGCAGCTCTTATACGCAATTCACTTTGACAATTTATATCTGTCAAGGCAGCTGGCTTTTCACGTATTATTAAATTCCAATTTCTCATTTGTATATAATGTCGCTACTTTCGGTAGTGAATTTGTCCTGAGGGTACAGACCAAGTTCAACACCTGCAAATACTTGATCATAAGTAGGTATATAATATTCAAAATGTACGAGTTGCCAGAAGTTTTGAAGCCATTCATGATATTACTGAGTGTTTGTTCATATTTTGAAACAATCTGTAATTTTGTATTATACTACACGATGGAAGATCGAACAAACAAAAGATGGCTTCTCAATTGGTTCTGCAGAGGGACGTAATTGACTTTTATTTCCAGTTCACTGATTACACGAGATTCCATCGAATCAATTTTCGTCCTGATTTTTTTTCTATCCTTTTCGTCCGCTTTTTTTTACAGAGTTTAATATCGGGCTATAACGCTGCTGAAATATACTTACTGTGTATTGGATAACATCAAGCTTGAACCGCGTCCTTAAACCCGTTATAGTTGCAGTAAAAGCTGGGCAAGTGCCTCGGCAAGCATGGCGTAGAGACTTGTCTTGCCGTATGCATGCACCGTACTCCCAATTCTGTTTAAAATTCACGTTAGGCGGCGCTGACGGGCATATGAGCGCACAGGTAACACGTACACTAGTAGGGTATGAGTATGTCACTCGCCTAGCGCGTATTTAGAAAGAGAAAAATCGTGAAATCACCGGTAGGTCGCATATGGAGACAGTGGTATGATCTCTCAAGCGGAATAACAGATCTCATTTCAGCCCTCGAGGAATCGATATATAAAAAGATATGTTGAGCTATGAGTTCATCGGTCTACGGTCCGGGTGACTTGATACGTCTGCCTGACTGACTGGTCGTTTAGATTTTCTGTTATTTCCGGTCTGAGTCTCGTATTATGTGCTTTCGAAAAGACGTGATGTCGTCATTGAAACTTGTACCACGTGATTTTTGATGGATAAATATTTGCAATTCGATTCTTTGAATATAAAGTGCTGCGCCATGAATACGAAGTACTGTTCCTATGTAGATTCATTAGCTCGTGGAAAGAAATGCATCGTACATTTCGTACGGAATGCCAATGCGATGTACTGATTATTCGGAAGGAGAAGACCGGGTGTTCGTAAAATTGTATCAAATTGCTCACTACTATAGGCTCGACAATTTTGTGTATGGAATGAGAGAAAAATATGTGTTATACATGTTTAAAATTGTATTTACATTTGAATTTATAACGAACACGAAATATAGTACAAAGTATACAGTATTTTAGATTACAGAAGGCACTCAACCTTTAACCTATAATATTATTAGTTGTTATTTATTTATTTTTTTGTTAATTTTTGTTTGTTTTATATTCTGTTATTATAATTTAATATATAATAATGGTAAAGTCCTTCATACAAAAGTGAAATAATATCTAATTATATTAATAATATATAATGTATATATGTAATTGCGTGTGTGAATGGAGTGAACTGTGAAATATGATCATACGTATATTATATATTATATATTATACGTTATATATATAATATATATATATAATATAATAGTGTGAATGAATAGAACATGTTTATTACGAAGCAGAGATAAAAATTTGCAAAATTCTTTATTTTTTTTTTATTCTACAAAAATATTTGCGACCAGCATAAAATTAGCACTAAAGTTATACGGTTCCTCAATAAAATGTTATATACTCCGCTCGCCATATGATACATAATATTACATAACTATACATAACCGGTAAATTTATACAAAATTAAAACCGTACCTCCCCTGCAGAATAATTATCTTAAGGGTTGAACGACCTATATATTATATAGTAGACAAATGTTCTATGAGCGTGAAAAGAAATGCATCGTAAAGTGAAAGCAAGGTAAAGACGAGAAGGAAAAAAAAATGAAAAAATTAATAATCAAGAAATACAGATACTGAACCGGTGTCGAATATTTTTGTGCGTGTTCGCTTGTTGCGTGTGCGATTGAAAATAAGTGCCGAGTAGGTATATGTAGTATATAAGTAAAGCAATGATTTTTTTAATTAGAATCTATATAATAGTAATAATATTAATAATAATATTGACAGTAAAGCAGATGTAATCGATAAAATATGAATTGTACGAATTTCGAAAGTTTTTTGGAAAAATTGAAAGCTCGATATCTTCTGCGTGGCGGGATATTACATGGGTGATTGTCGTTGGTCTATTAATGAAATCGTAGATAGATTCTTTATAACGATTGATTAGCATTACGAAAGGGTCGAATTTGAGTGAAGACGATTTTACCAGCCGAGATGTTTCTCGATATTTTAAGGAAGTTTTAAATATTTGAACATCCGGATTGTATACGTAGCAAGTTACCGCGAGTCTCGCTCGATATTTAATGGAGAAACAGAATAAGAGAAATAAAATCCCCATCTCAGATATTTGCCGTATTCTACCGCGGTATAAAACATCTTATCGCAAGCAAATGGTATAAAATGCAAACACTTCGAAATGCTATTTATTCTAGACCCTGCTGGTCGTAAGAAGTAACGATGAGCAAACACTTTAGACTTTAGAATTTAGAGCTATACTATATATATTATCAACGTGAACAAATAGATAGTGGAGTACGTACGAAAAAACCTTCACGCACAAATGGAATGGAAATGATTTTCTTTATATGTATATATATATACCTATACGTATATTTACATTCGTTAGATTTCCTTTTCTAATAACAATTTACGTATCTCAGACAATTTCCCAACATGCGTCGTGTCAATTACAAGTAACAACTTATGATAATAATCACTATATTCCAAAAAAAAAAAAAACAATCATCAAAGCAAAAATGATAAACGTCGATTAATTTTTTTTTTATTTCCACACATAATATATATCTGAGATCAGATTCTTCGAGTTGAAAGTTATACAGATGCAAATTATCGGAGATTATTAATTAGTTGTTATATCGTTGATTCTTTCATTTTTTAATATCACGACGAGAGTTCAGATCTGCTTATCCAGCAGCTTTGTTATCATATTGATTAACTTTTAAATATGAATGAATTAATGAAACTTATAGTATATGCGCGTGTCTCTTGGTTATTTATAATAATTATAATAGAATTATATCAGTGGAATTGCGACGTCTGCGTAAATTATTACATATATATATATATTATATATACATGTAATTATTACATATATATACTATATATGGTAGGTACGTAGGGAGATATTTTATATTTCTAAAAGTAAAATAATTATTATCATGCCGTGATAGCTATAGCTTATAGAACAACGATCTATTTATGTTATGAACACCCATTCTTCGGAGATTAACTTTTTAACGTATATAGGTATGTATGTATATAAATATGTACGGATTTTTTTCTTTGTTTTTTTTTTGTTTTTCTGTTCTTTTTTTCTTGTCTTTTTTTTTCTCATACTTCGTCTATAAATTATAATTGATAAAAATTCTATATTACATATTATTATTATTATTATTATTATTATTATTACATGTACGTATAATATTATTACGTACTAATAATGTTTTTCAATAGTTAAGGTCTCATAATAATAATATATTTAATATATTTAATTATATTATTACATTAATAATTTTATACCTTGGCACAGCATATGAAAAATAACTATAGTATGAATGTCTTTTTTTTTTCTTTTTCTTTTTATATTTTTTCGTTTTTTATTTTTTTCATTTTTTTATTTTTTTATTTTACTTATCGTGTTTTTTCTTTTTTTTTTTTCTCTCTTTCTTCTCTCTTAGCATAGGCAAAATTGTATTTTATTGAAATTCTTTGAGCACAATTATTATTATTATTATTATTTCATTTCCTTATCTTACACAAATACTTCTTTCTATATATAAATATATATATGTGTATATATACATGTATATATATACACATAAATACATACATATAATACATCTAATTTAAAACTGTTTAAAATTAATATTAACTTGTTTTTTTTTCTTTTTGTTTCACATCATTCTTGTAATTTTTCTTCACTTATAGTCAGAGTCTTTCATATTTCGTGAGAAATATTATAATAATAACTGTATGACAAAATACCAAATCTTTTTAGCTTTTGTCTTATAATAAAAAATAAAAAAACATGTATCCATTCCCTTTAATCTTCTCTCTTTATTCGGTTTATTTCCCAAGGCAGTCGACCAAGCTTCCCTTTTCTCTCTATTAACTTTCTTCTTTCGCTGTAATCTTACATCCTCTCCCTACTCGGTCTTCAATTCTTCATCTTTCCAGCTTTTTTTTTTTTTTTCTTTATTTACCATTTTTTTTTATTCATCTTTTTATTTTTTATTTTTTTTTGACTTCACATCTTAAGCCTACACCCTGATTATTTTACAAACACGTATTCAAAACATTTATTTTTTATTTATTTATTTATTTATTTATTTATTTATTCATATATTGATTTAATAATGCATTTATTCATTCATTTATTCATTTCTTTGTTCGTTTGTTTGTTTCATTTATATTTTATATACCTATATTGAACAACTGACACATCCACGCAATATTTTCTGTCTCTTCAGCGTGTGATCCCCAGATGCCGAAAACGCACTGTGATATCAAAGTCTTCAGAGTCGTCTCTCGCACCGGGTTTTATAATGAAACGACGGAATTTTATTTCGATGTAATCATCGCGGTATGGTTTTGGTTAGCCACCTTTATTGAATTACAATAATCGTGTTATCTCGCAGCGCAGTGAACCACATTATATTTTAAAGCAAAGAATTTCCATAACAGTTTTTTCAACTAATTTATCTGTTTAAAGTAAAGGCATCACTCTCGTACCACATTCTAATTACACATCGATCGTAGAGTGTAAAAAATTTGTGCCGAATTTTCTTTATTCCTTTTTTTTTTTTCTCATTTATGTTCGAGTCGCAATATCCTCAGATGTTATCACCGCATCCCTTTCATTGGCTGAAATTTTTTTATTTTTTTTTTTTACGCGGATGAAAGTAACGCTGTACGGATATATGCATATTTAATTGATCGGAAAAATCGATACCCGTACGATCCGAATATCAATAGAACATCAACAACAAAAAAAAAGCAAAGATCAGAATAACGGAAGGATGAAACTCCGCAACGGTTCTTCCGCCCCCGAGATGAGTAGTGAATTATTGATTCGACCTGTGGACGTAGTTTAAATTTATGGTATAAGGAATTCGGCGAATTCCTGGCTGCTTCCCTTGTTTTTAGGTTTTTTATTTTCTCTCTTTCATTTTCTTTCTCTTTTCCTTATCAACTCTGCCACCGAAGCTTCGACACTTGTTTCGTCTAGTTTTGTCTCGGAGTACAGCTGGGTCTGCCTTTTATTCGCGACCAACAGGAGTGGGGTGAAAATTTTTGCGAAAATTCTTCCCGGTATAAAATCTGTCGCGAGATTATCCTTTTGCTATTATCAGGACAGTCGGTTCTTTCCGATAAATCATTAACGGCTGTATTACATTATAAGGTGGCCAAATTCGTCACGGATCTGCCTCAGGGTTTACTTACTTACGGTATCGCTACCGCGAGGCACGCAATTATCCTCATTACCTCTCGCAAAACTTGTACGCCATAATTTACAGCTCAGTTTTATAGAGTCACGTGGCCGGTGCCATTGAGGTCGGAGGGGTGGCCGAACGCCACAGTGAGTTTGCCGATTCTGTGATCGTTGTAATCTGTATCGATAATTGAAAAAAAATGTCAGTTAAGTTATTCCCAAAAATTCATCTCCTCGCACAATTTCACAGGGAAAACGTAAAGAACGAGCGCGCTGGGTAACCTCATGGTACGAAACAGGGTAATTTTTTGTTTCTTTTCTCTTTTTTTTTGTTTGTTTCGGAAAACACGTTCGCGTTCGCTCTTTACTTTTCCATTGTGATTCAGATGAAAATTGTCTATTCGGTTTAAGCCTCTGACGAGAGTCACGGCTTCGACAATTCTGACGTATTCCCAATATGAATTCAAATTACACGTCAGTCTTCCGAAAAACAATCGTTTCGCCGATAAAATTGGATCGTTTCCAGCATAAACTGGCTCTCGTTTTCTTTTTTCTATTCCGCGACACTTTGATCATTCTCTTTTACCTTTTCCTATTGTTTTTTTTTTGCGAATATACGGCATGATGTTTGAAACACGTAAGTCAACCGTTGGGTTCGACGTACGATTTTTCTTTCCTCAAATTTGACCCAGCGAATAAAATTTCGAGGCCTAAACCGGATATACAATACCATCCATCTTCGTCTCTAAAGAGATGGGGATCGAGAGACACGATCGGGACTCGGGCCTACCTTGTTTTCGCGACCGATCAGAGGAGTTTCCGCGGTAGTCTCGTCTACACCCCTTGTAAGATAGGGGTGCGGCGGTGGAATGTAAACAGACTTTCCGGCCGCGACCTGTGCGTAAATCGTTGGTTCCTGGGGCTGTTGGCGACGCGTTAAAGTAGACATGGGCAGCAGCTGAGGACGCTGAACACTCGATACTGGAACTGGCTGATAGCAATTTGGCGGAACTCGTCTTCCGCCTCTCAGAGATAACTCGGCATAAGTCAACTCGGTACTCTGTGGTACCAATGGCGTTGAATCGTTCGTTAAACGTTTCGCAACTTCGGAAAGCTTTTGGGGAAAAGATATATCGTGGAAACTTACGTTGTTGCCACTGCTGAACGATGACTGATCCAGTCTAGGCTGTTGGAGGATGAATCGAGGCGATGTACCCTTGCAGAGCTCCGCGTAAGAATTTTCTGATGCAAAATAAGCGAATTGGTTTTGGTTTAGGCACGGTGTGGCGTGGTGTGGCAGGTTTTCTACACTTTTGTTCAAATTTCGTAGAAAAGATACGATTTTCAAAAGAGATATTATCTTCCCCGGAAAAGGGCTATTTTTCACTAAAATCGACGGTAGGTGAGCTAACGCGCATTTCGAAACCTGTAGGAAACTGTGAGTTATCGTTCGTTCGAATAGCAAAAGAGTAAAAATTGAAAATGCTCATAAATTCGCGGAGGATATATACCGAGGTAATATTTCCCTGTTATATTACCTTATATACCATCCGTCTATATATCAATGGGGGTCTTCGTATTTTTAACTTTTCAAAAACCGCTTTAAAACCAACCATTATATTACCTACACAACAGTTTCCAATTAATTTGACTCTATCTAGAAAAGCCAACAGCATCTATTATCGCTATGCAACCCCGTGCTCTCTCGACCAGCGCTACATTTTTAATCCGATAACAAATAACTTTACAATAAAATCAATCGTTCCTCTCTCTCCCTATAAAAATAAAATGAATGCACGCATTGATCCGTTTCATCGGATAATCGACTCCTCTTCAGTTCTTTTCGACTTACCATTTGCATGGGGGATGATGTCGGGATTTTTCTCAAAGCTCTCGATGCTGTCGGTGTTGAGAGGGAGGCTGGATGTTTTCTCGTGAGGTGCGGCGAGGTTGGCCATACCTCCGTCGTCGTGTGAATCTTTGTCGTCTTGGGGACGAGGCCTATACCGTAGACGGACGGCAAGCACTATCACAAAGATGACTAGGAGCAGTCCAGCAGCTGCGCCCACGACAGCACCGAGCAATGGACCCGAGAGAGATAGCATTACGGGTGTCAGAGCTGTCAACATAAACTTTAGCTTTAATCTTGGACATACCCCGAGCAATCCTTTGCGCTTAACAAACAATCCAAGCAGCGGTGGTCCAGGTCGAGAACAACGGTAATATATTGGCCGAGGTCGTGACACTTAATCTTATCTTTAAAGGGTAGTTCCTTTTAAAATCAGACACATGTGATTTCTTTTTTCTCGCTTTCTCTTTCTCTTTCTTTGATTTCTTTTAATTGACAAATTTGTAACGGGATAAAATTTCGAGTTATTTTAATCCCCGAATTCATTAACGGGGGTCATTGTTTTTTAGGGAAAGAAGGAAAGGAAGAATTAATTAGAAATACTTCGCGAGCCTGGAATAACTAGGTGATTGTATTTTATGGTTGATATATTTCACCCGGTGTACGGAATTCTGTTTTGTATTAGTTCCGTATTTTATCTATTACGCGCCAGCTACTTTGACGTGGTATAGCAGAGAGAGTCGCGAAGTAATTAGCTAATTGTGATGTTGGTCGTTTCATAATTACAACCCCCAGTCGTGCTCGTCGCATAGAACAATCGTTAATAATTAAATGAGTAATTAACTTTTTAATTGAAAGAGTCGCAGTTGTACTTTGCGTGAAAACTTACGCGGTTCTAGTGCGGAAATTCTCTTCAAATAATTAATACATAGATATATACATATTTTATATATATATATATACCAATGCGCGCCCCACGTACCTCTTCAAAGTTAAGTCGTCAAATTATCTCTATTGTTCTCATCCAGGTTTCTTTGACCTGCCTATCTCTGATGGTCATTGTCAAAGGAACAATGACTGCCTTGTTCCATAGTCTACCGCACAAAAGTAGTATCATACCTACTCTTGCGGAGCTAGATATCAATCTAAAGCGTATATCCATACCAATTATGTCATGTCTAATGTGCCAATCGATTAACGATCAGGCTAGAATCGTCATCAATTATTTATACGTGAAAAATGATGAAAAATGTTGCATCAATTTATCATCAAAATTGTTAATACCGTTCCACGTCAAGGTATGACGTGTTAATTAGCATCTAGAACGCGTATATATGCTTGTATATTCTAATCTTACTAATTGCAATCAAGGTAGGTAAGGACGTGGTAATTATGTGTCGTATAAGGATGCTGTTGACGTTAGAGTAACGAACTTCTCCGCTAAGCTGGTGTTGGCGTTGAAAAATTTGTTTGTTTTTATATTTCCACCGGTTTACTGACGAGTATATCGAGATAGAGGTAGGTAGGTAAGTTTAAAATTCAAACTTTACAAGGTTTTTGATCACTGGTACGCGGGGGCACAAGACACATGCAAACTTGGTGGTGCTGTTGCATAAAACATGGAAATGTATTATGCAGTGCGAACTTTTCACGGTAGGAAAAGTCAAAAAGTAGAAAAATTTAGTTTGCTTTAGACTGTCTTGAGGGGGTTCAAGACTTGGGGTTGCAGTTTCTACTGTTATACAAATACAAGTATGAAGGGTACGTCGAGCGTACGTTTTTACTGCGGGATTTCCGCCGTTAGAAACCGTCCATCATTTTCCTCGACGTAAAAATATTGTTTCCAAAATCCTCAACCGATATCGACCGAGGTTTTCTACGCACGTTAAGAAACGATAAGGACAAAAAAAAAAGAGATTACGAACACATATCATAATTCATCTCATTTGGGTAAACTTATAAGAACATCTACGTGTCAATCCCATGCAGCTAAGTATATATGCGCTAATAACAAAACATAAATGAGTATATAATTTTGTGTAAGCAAAGCGCAAAGAGAGCTGCAGGCATCATCATCATCGTCATCAATAATATCGCACTATGGAATTCCCCGGAAGAAATTTCTCTCTCAACAAAAAAAAAAAGAAAAGAAAAAAAAAATGAAAAGAAGGAAAGATTTAAAAGAAAAGAGAAAAACTGAGTCCGTTTGCGTCTTCTGATAGTTTTCACGTCCGATCTGACAGTTTTCTCCGAAATGAAATCTACAACCCGATGTTTAATTAGCGAAGATTTCGTCGTTGGACAAAAGCACTCTGGGTTAGGTAAATAGCGATTTTATGAAGTATTCATGACCTCGGGAGTATTTGCATTCTCCCGTTTAACTATTGTAATACAGAAGCACGATCGTCCTCAGGCAAGTCCTTAGCAATACCTGTGTTATCGGATTCAACGAATCTCTGTGGTCTCCCTACCTGGGTATCGCTGGTGTTCGAGGGTCTCGCCTTCCTGGACGGAATGCTGACTTCGAAGAACCGTAGCGTCGCTGGTAGCATGGGCTGTCATGATCCTGAGGGAGAGTACGAGTCCAGCTTGGCTTCTTTCAGCTGGTAGATCGGTAACCTCGAGGATACTCGGCGTAAGGCTAGTCGCCGATGCCAAAAGCCTCCTCGTCTCAGCATCGAAAACCTGGAGGACGTACGTCGCCGTGTTCGGATCGAAGTACTCGCTTTCGGCGCAGCTCACCCTCACCGTTGTTCTACTCTCCTCGCGGATGGTGCAGTTCTCCGGTGACGGGGGACGCATCAGTCGTTCACCTGCTGGTACGGGGATAATCTACCCTGAACGTATCGTCTATAGATCGAGTTCTACCCGGGCACCCGGGTTCTCTATTTCAAGCTATTTAATGGACGAAACGGTGTCCCCGGGTTTCGACCCGGAGGAAGACCTCTCGCCGATTTATTGAGCTCGTTAATTTATCATGCAATTCTCGGCTGACGGACGGACGGTGTTGGCTTTTAGTTTTTTTTTTTTACGAAAAAAACTGGGCGAATTTTTTTTACAATATTTTACAACGTTTTATGCATACATCGTTAGAGGAATGAGTATATAACGCTTCATGGACGTTGTGCCGAACATGTTTCAGAGCAGTCAAATTTTGACGAGTCTCGATGGTCTCTTTGTGGCAGAAAAGAGTTTTCGAGTCGATGGACCGAACGCGTTTAAAAATGGAAGAAGTGTTTCGAAATGATGAAAGCTGATGTTCCTTTTTACCAACTTTCGGACATCACGGGCTTCGAATTTGTATAACGAAGTGTCCGAACGATGGAAAGGCTCTGAGAAATCAATTTTCATCGGTTGAATTCCCTCAAGCATGTCGTTACGTCAAATTTTGTTGATAAGGAGCGGAATTAGAGATCTTGAGAGTGTCCTTGCGAGTAATTAATGATTCTTTGAAGGGCCGAGTTTGAAATGAACCTTCGTACCACTAATCGATCAAAGATTGATTACGAAAGTCGTGTTTCGTTGGGTTGAAACGTTCGGCAGAATCCATGATATTTTGAATAATTTTTCCAAGAGATACTAGTCTGCGATATGAATTCGTCTTTGATATCGTGTGTCGTTTTTGCATTGATTCCTCTAAAGATGTACTCGAACCTCCCCTCAGACCTAAACGTCAAAAGGTTGCGAGTTTCGGAATCCAACAAGTAAAGTGGATATACTTGAACGACAAAAGCGTTCGATGAGACATATACTTTTTTGCCAATGAATAGTTCGCCACTTCGCCGCGTACTTTAACATCGATAAACCCACTTAGAGTAATTTTTTACGGCTTGAAATGCTGCGTCACGCTTTTATATTTACTATAACATTGAAGGCAAAGCATCGAAGTAATGGGGCTCGTCGTTCCAGGAGCTCGAAATGTTTACATTGAATTGAATTTCAATACAGGTCTAATGATTTTTTTTTCCGCTTTTTTTTGCCATTAAGGAACCTCGGGATCGTATTACCTTTCAGCATTTACATTATTGGCTGATTGTCAGTCTAATTGAACGAGCTGAACGTCACGCTACTAACGTTATCGTATTTCTCACCAATTTTTAAAAACTTGAATCGTACGTTCTATACTTCCAATAAATTAGCGACCCACGTATCCAGGACTTCGTCCGCTATGTACATATGGCCCAAAAACGGCCGAGATATGAGGAAGAAAAGTCGCTTCCAGATGACCGACGAAAGACAGAATTATCGTGTGCCTTGACCCCTGACCCCTCGACGACAAGCTTGAAACGTTTATTCGCTTATTCGTGGCACTCGAGCTCCCCTCGTTTATCGATTGGCGTGCGCACAGAATTCGTTTGTATTCCGTGTGAGTTCAAATCTTTATTCCATCGGGATAAAACGATACAGTAGGTAGGTTCGTAGGTAGGTAGGTAGGTATAGTAGCCGGACTCGGAAGTAAAGGGAGCGGAGGTCAACGAGCTCCAGAGTTTTTGTCCTGCGGCGAAAACTACTGACCCGATATTCGAAAACGCCTCTCATACATGACAATTGCATAGGACGCGGTAATGCGGAGTAAAAACATCCCGGAAAAAACTGACTGCCAGTCTAATTCCATAAAAAGAAAGAAAAAGGCATTAAAACTTTTCCTAGATACGATGAAACATGTTCTATTCCATTTTCTTTATTGCTGTTTCCGTTGATTGCGATCCGATGGGCTTGGGCGACTCATTAATGAGATCACCTATCAACGTTTGGTCATTCTGTTTGAGAGAAAATTGAAAGCTCTGTTCTATAGCTGCGAAATGGCACGTAAACCAGGTTTCCGTTTGGAATGGCATGTATCTTGATTAGGGCCGTTGATAATGGACTCTGAGTTCACAAAGCTGATGGCTACACGTTTCGGTCAGAGATTTCTACAAGGAATAAATCTGTATCTGATAAACGGGAGTTCATCGCTAAATGAAGGGGTACTAGTTGAGTGACCGAAGCGATTGAGGTACGGACGTTGAGTGACGCGCGGACGACGGTTTTCTATGTCATTATCAATGTCGTGTAGGTGTATGTATGCATGTATATATGTACTATCATAATTATAACAGCTATACGGACCCACGCGATTTCTACGATGCAAGGCCGTGCAGCGTAGCAAACAGTGCTTAAAAATGAAACGTAACGAACGCATATCGTACATATGGTATATACATATACATATATGTAAATAAATCTTATATATACATACGTATGCATAATTTGTATATAAATATGTAGAATATATGTATATAATAACTGAGATGCTAACGCGACTGGTAGCCAACGCCCATGTAAGGTGTTACGGAGAATAACTTACCGGTTCGACGTTCGGGAAGATTCAATGTTGTTGCTTTTAGTCGAACATGTTCACTCCGTCCTTTCAGGTTGCTGGCGAAGACGGTAACGTGGTAGGTTGACCCTGGGTCGAGACCGGTGACGGAAAATATCGGCGCCTTGCTGGTGTAGTTGTAGACGAGAGATCCAGCCTTGGCGATATCTGTCGTGGATTCGAGTTCCATTTCAAGAGTATATTCCTGGGGTAGTCCCCCGTCAAAACCCTCGGTACACTCGACGTGGAGAGAATCTGTTGTCTGATTCAGGACCGAACAGTTGTGCGGATTGTCCGGACGCCCTACAATCAAATCCACGATACGGTGCATGACGATGAAGCGAATATTTTAAGAACGCGGCACCAGTCTTCGAGGCGGTACCTGATGTGGCTGAAAAATTGCATTACAACTTCTCCAAGCTTTCGCGGTCGGCCCGATACGTGCTAAGATTGCAAAGCGGAGCTTTATTCTACTGTATAGGGTGTAACGGAATTAACCACATTATCGGTCATTTTATACCGAGCGGAGTATTCTCCGATAAAAATTAGGACCAATTTCTATTTGCCAGAAATTCGAGACTCTGATAGTTTTCAAATTAGAGCCGTTTCAAGATTCGACCAATCGCGTGGCGGCTGGACCGTGACGTCAGGCGCTAGCGCGACCGTTACTTCCGACTAGCGAGACGTGATTGGTCAACTTCAACTCTCTCTCATTTGAAAACTATCATACCCTCGAATTTTTCACTCATTTAACTTCGCCTCAGTTTTTCACAAAGAATACGCCCTGCGGTACGTGATTCTGGTACGCCCTGTATGAATTCTTGGCTACTTAACAGTTTCCCCTGCCTTCGGGGAATCGAGAAATACTTGGAAACTATGAAAGCTTGAATTATATATATATAGATTTATCCATAATTGTGGGTGAGGTACGCTCGTCACTCGACGTCCTAATCGGTCACGCTTCCTTCCCTGACTCAGGAGGGTTACGTGACCGCTAAAAATGACCAGTGTGGTCGTGCGGAAGGACATACTCTACGCAGCTAGGGCGTTTTTCTCTTATTCCGCGTAATTGATGCCTTGAAAGTTGCGCTTATACTGGATTTCGGAATATCAAAGGACTCGTTACGGAGTCTATATCCGCTTACTGGGGAAGCAGCGGACGACGGAATCCAAAGAATCTTATCTCCGTGTCAGTTGCGAGTGACCGACGAATTCCGCCGGGTCAAATAATCCGATTTAATCATCATACCTCGTTGGGGTCTGTCCGAAATATCTAACATTTCAAACAGCCCCGAGATATGAACCTGTTACATTTCATTCTGACTCTGAGCTCGAAGATTACGGGGTTGATAAATTATAGTCGTCGCATGTCGTTGCAAGATACTTGTTGTAAATTCTGATCCCAAATGAGTGTCGGATCAGTGAAATAATATCGCAGCAAAAAAGTGAAATCGAATTGAAGTTCAAAATAGTATTTTCACTTTTTGACGATCTAGCGTGAACCTACTATATTGCTTTTCCAAGTTTCCGACTCTTTGTATGCTATTTAACTAAAAGTATCGATTAAGCGTTGAAAGCAAGAGGTAAGGAGACATTGAACGAAGGGACTCACCAGCCGGAACGATGGTATAGACACAGGGTTCAACTTGAGTACCCTGATCGTTGGTTCCTGAGCAAAGAAGACTTCCGTAGTCCAGTTCCGTCATGGGAGTGTAAGAAGCTACGGATCGAGCTCTATCCGAGCTTACGTGAGCTTGAGCAATATCCACTGCTTCCATGCTGCTGTTGAACTTCCATGTGAAAGAAACATTTGCTGGATTGGCTTCCAATTCGCACGGTATCAGCACAGTCTCGAGACGACCAACGCCGTAGACCTTTGTCTGTCCCGGTCTGCAAACTGGAGCAACTAAGACGACAGAAAATCAACGTTTCTCTACATAAACTGTCCATCGAATAACCTGGGTCTCACTTTTCTCATCAAACGATTATTCGACTCACACTTTATGTCCAAATTCAATGGATTGCTCTCCCCGTCACCTTCCTGGTTACTACCGACACATGTGTAGATACCCGCTCTGCTACGCGTTACACTTTGCAACACCAGGCTCTGGTTACTAATGATTGTACCAGCGGCTGCGTTGTGGTACAAAGGCTTACCCTAGACAGAGGTTTTAAACGTATCAATCAACCTCCCCGTATGGACAATGAGTTATTGGTCGATTAGTAATCTCATCGATTACTCTTCCCTGAACCCTAAAGTTGTGTCAGCCCTCATACGTTATGGGTATCAGTGACGATGGAGGAACAAGGAGAAACGTGCGTACGAACAATTTTCACTTTCCGTGCGTTCCGAACGTGAAAGTTTTGCCTTTTGATTATTTTTTGAAATCATTTCGAAGGGATTTTGAAAAGAAACTTACATTGTGTCGCCAGGAGACTTTGTAGACCCAGGGATTGGATTTAATGTTGCATTCGAAGTATACGTCGATACCCTCTCGGATTAGGCTGGCGTTCAAATTGCTTCCAAGTTCCAAGGTGACGACAGGCTCGTCTGTAATTAGAATTTCAGTTTCAACGATCGTAGCCGGAGGAGTTGATAGCGAGGAGTTGATCGCCCGGAAGTATTTAGTCGTGCTTACGAAAGTACTGTTTGTATATAGGATTGGCATCGTGGAAAATCAAGGCGCAATGCGAGTTAAATGAGGGTATAAAATATCCCATCTGGAAACAGCGTGTTCCACCATTTATACCCGTTCCACGTAACGATCAGAACTTTAACGAATAAAAAATGCTGAAAAGAGCTCAGAGATACTATGAAGAAGCGAACGTCTTCATACGTTCGTGACATACGACGGTGACCTAATTGTTATTATTAAAAGGAAAAAAGAACGGAGTTAAAACGGTTCAAACTCGCTTGAGGTCACGTAGTTGAAAGAAATGATCAGACCCAGTGAATAAATAATCAAATTTTATTCTCACGGTGTATATCGAGCTTCCAGCCATCTTCCATAGACGAGTGAGATATGGCGGGGACGTTGCCTCGGCAGGATAAAAATTTTCCAGCGTCTTCTATGCTGGGGACGAAAGTCAAGACGCTCGTCGTCGTATTGCCGTCAGGACTGACCTGTTAAATAAAATGAGGTAAGTAAAACCGATGCAACAACGAATAACAAGTAGAACAGCGGCATCTTAAGAGTTCTGATTAATCATTTTAAATTGTCCTGTAAATTTATTAGAGTTGATCTGATTAGCATTATTTTTATTGAACAGTGGGGAAACGAAGCGTGACGATATGCTCCAGGTATATGATCCTCCTGGATGTAATTCTCTCATTAAACTCATGGAGCTTTTATCGACATGAAATAACCGTGAAAGTTATCGCAATTTTTCCTCAGAGTTCTTACTGTTCGAAGCACGATCGTATAACGGGAATTAGATTGCTTTATCGTAACATTTTTCATCGCCAGTATAGAGTTTGACGTGTTTTTTTTTCGTTTCTTCATCCCCCAAACTTTATCATCTCAGTCTTCAATACTTCAGTCTCTGAACAATAAACTATCTACCACTCGCTTACGGCCAGTCTGCAGCCTGCTTTGATCTATGATGGAAAAAACACTCGTTCTAACTACGCCTATATAGACATCGGAAGAATTACTTACCGTCTGTCTCGCCGATCTTAACGGTGTATTTCCCTTTGACCAAGTGATGTCAGGCATCGGCCTAGCGCCAACAACTTCGCACGCAATTTCGTAAGTGGTTCCAGCACTAAGCGGTCGATTTTCCCCTTGCAAACGAACCCAGAGTGGCCTAACTGGGGTAAAAATATTCAGGTGGATTTCTTTATCACATTTCGTCGATAATTTTATCATCGATTTACCGCAGGAATTGAAATTCTTTTAATTTGTTTTTTCTTCTTCTCTCTTTGCTCATTTTTCTGATCAAACTTACGATTCATGTTCAGCGTGACTGTGCCGACTATCGGAGTGACCATGTTATTGTTCGACGCTTGACACGTTAGTGTCGCGAGAAGATGTTTCCGCTCTAACTTCTCCAATCGTAGAACATTGCGAACACTTCGATTTCCCACAGTTTCGAAACTCTCGTCTAACAGAACGCTATCGTCCCACCAAGTTACTCGGGGTTGCGGTCGCCCTGGAATATCATGTCGATTGATTAAAACGACCCTCTCATCTCATCGTCAGACTATATAGATTTCGCCATAGAATTCAGTCGCGAATTTTTCTTCCGATCTTTGAATATCGAAAGTCGATTTTCATTTCCTATTTTATTTCGTAGATAAGAGCGGATGAAAAAAAAATCTTCAAATCTCAAAGAATCTGACCGACTCTCTTTTCCGACAAATGAAGAATAGCTTGTTTAATGAAATCGTGAAAATAGAGAAGAGGCGCATTGAAAATTATTAAGTTAATTAATTAATCGTTGACTCACCCCCAGTTGCAACGCAGGTAATGTTGACGGACGCGCCCTCACTGTAGGGTCCAAGAATGTAATGTAGAATGTGAGCAGCCCCGACTTCGTCCAGTATGCTCAATCGTTCTGGGGGAACTGTAACCGAAATTTATCGATAAATTCACTTCCTGTCTATAAATCTCTCCGGACCGTAATATATTCTGTTGGTACCGGGGATTCTCGCAATTCTCGTATATAGTATATGTGCTTGGCGGTATGCTATAGCGAGAAAGTAGCGCGGTTCTCTGCTACCGTGAAATATAAATAAAACACGTGGTAACGAGAAAAACGAAAAAAAAAAAAAAAAAATTGATACTCTCTGAACAAAAGCGGGTGTAAAAAAAAACCAGAAAAAAAAAACAATGAGAGAGTAGAAAAGGAATAAAATTCAATTCCCGGTTTCGTAATTAGTTGAAAAACCTAATTGTAAAAACGTTTCACCGAGTTGTTTAAAAAACAGAACGCGGTATACGTAGTACATGGTATATACAGCGGCGATAAATGAAGTCGACACCTTGGTGCGGGTGTAATCAAACGTTAGAGAAAATGAAAACTAAAATAGATAAAAGTTCACCCCGATGAATGTAACGTAGGAAGGGAAAAGCTCCGTACAGTTGTCACTAAACTGGTACTCGAACTGTGCTTAAAGTTTGAAAAATAGAATAAGATTCACGGAGTATAAAAAGAACGGACCGAAGCGTTCCACCTAGTTTCACGCTTCTATAAATCCCTTACGGTGAATGCGGTGGCTCGCGATTTCTTGTAAAAAGGAAACGCGGGATTCCCCTGCCAAAGTGAAACGTTATCTGAGCTTTGGGGAATCCCTGAATAGCGCAAGGCAGACCGCCAGGGCGCCGGCTGCGGGCGCCATCCAGGGTGATCGAAGAGGCATCCGACTCGTGGCATTCAAATAAACCCAAGTGTTGTTTTGTTCCCGGCTTCAATGGACACGTGATCGGGGATCAACTTCCGATGCATGACCAGAGCTGCGAGCTTTGTCGACTTATGATACGAGAAAATGAGATTCATACCTATGTATGCGCATGTACGAAATTAAAAAATAAAATAAACTCAAAAGTTGGCTTTTCTGTGACTTATAGAGGCGAAAGGGGAATTCAGGAGAGTACAAATTAGGGATGTTCCATTCGGCGAATCACATTTTTGAAAAAGAATGGTGGTGGCAGACTTACTGATCACTGTGAGGTTGACTTTGCTGTTCCTTGTGGGTGACTGTTTGAAATCAACCCTACATCGGTATAGTCCGGTATCCCTCTCAGTAACAGATTCGAGTTTCAGTTTTGCAGGCTTTTCTGAGTGCTTGAAGAAAGCTCTACCTCCCAGGCCAGGATCTTGCCAATGTTTTGCTTTTTCCAGCATAGTCCTACCTCGAGAGTCGAAGCTGAAAATGTACGTGAAAATGTATCCATCACGTCCGAAATAATATGATTATACCTTCTTCCCTCTTCCCTTATATATTTACTCCCAGAGTTTATCCCCCAAAGCTGATAGGCAGTTTGTGGTCTGAGTAAAGGTGGCAAAGACTTTCTTTTATACGTTCTTTTCGTTTAAAAAAGTCTCAAAATTGCCAAACGCCTCGATGCAGATGCGACGACGTCTTTGATCATCGAATAAGAATCACTACTAATAGATCGACGCATCTCATTTGGATTTAGATAGCTAAGTCGGGAGCTTATTCCCTTTTTCCCGAAGTTTTCCATTAGGAATTTCGTATTTTGTATTTGAAAAGGCGCGACACCTTTATAGCAAAAAAGGATTGCACGGAACCACGGTCTTCCTCGTCTCACGTTTGTCAACCCTCCGTTGGGATTTCCTTTCGCTTAGTCACGCTTGCGTGATTTTTACGCACAAGATTCCCCGGATGAATTTGAAGGGTAAAACTTGTCCCCTATGTTCTGATTCGCGCTCTTTGAATTGGCCCGAGATTAGTGTCGTTTTTTAGTGTCTTTTGTTCTCGGATTCATATACAGCGCGAGCGAGCCAGCTTAGCTATTTGATGATGACGACGACGATGATGATAATCTCTACAAACCTGTATATAGGAGTATCTGAGCCTTCTTTGTACCAAATGACGAGGTGAAGCCTGTCTCCGGGAACAGGAGGCTCTACGTCGCAAGGAAGCTGCGCTACACCTCCGGCTACAGCTTGAGAATCGCTCATTATCACTGTAAGCAGAAAAGAAGAAGAAACATTGGATCAGTTTTCATCGCAATCGGAGATGTTCCAAAAACAGATTTGCGTCGAACAAATAACAGGAATCTAATCATTTTCCACGAAACACGGAATCTTGGTAGATTATGCGTTGAAACAGGGTGAACGGACTGAGACACCCTGAAACATAGTGAAATAAGATGAAATGAAGCCGTTATTACCGTTATCATTAATTTTCCGTATGAACCGCGTTATATGTTGTTCAGCGATCGTTGAGTGATGAAAAAATGTGTCCTCGAGGGTAGAGAGAAGCGGATATAGGAACACGGAAGAGGTTTCCGTTCCTATAACTCCGGAGGATGTGTAGTCGAGGCTTGGTTTTCTCTTTAGCATATAGCGAATAGCTAATTACGTCGACGTGTTTACCGGTAAATTAATTACATCAACGGTAACGCTACTTGACTCGGGTATTGTGGTCGTGCACAAACAACCCGAGGCCACGACACACCTGGGGCGACTCCGATGAATGGGCGAATTAACGTGGCATATGGATATGTACTCCATTCGTTCGTTCATTTTCTACCAGGGTAAAGGACATCGGCGCTCGACTCTTGCCTCAAAAATTAATGAAAGGTAACTTGGCGGTAGCGGTGGTACTTTTTATGCCGAAACCTTCGCGTCCACCTATGCACGCGTATTATGGGCACCATACCTACCATATGGTCAAGACAACTAAAACCCAAGCCACGCGCGACGCGACGCGCGAAACCATTCTACGTAGGCTACCTACGTACCTACATACCCACCTACCTCTACCTACCTAGGGCAGAGGCATTATGGAAAATTGAATCCGCCACACAATACGAAGCGAGGACAAAGCGGGCTTGTTTTGTTCATGAGGACTTGCTGATGCAAGGGTGCACCCAGGATCCGCCCCACAGTGTTCCTCGAGTGTACGTCCCCGGACACGCTAACACGGATCCATACCAGAACGCGCCTCCATTTGGCGTGGGACAAGCCAAGCCTCTCGCTGCCGTTTTCTCACCCTAGATATGTGTATATATACACATGTACAGGGTGGTTTGAGAAGAGAGGAAATATGAATGTACGGTGAGAGGATCAGAGATAAAAGGGCGATTTTAATTTGATTAGACATTTCCTTGGATCGATAAATTTGAACATTGTTAAAAACCGTACGAAATGCACGATTAGGATAAATAGGAACAGCTCGGAATGAATCGTCCTGTATAAACGAGTGGGGGTACGTGTTTATTCAAGTTTGTATGGATATGGGCGAACGAGAATAGGTCCCCGTTGTTCCACGTGCCTACATACGTGTCCTGGGCTCGAATACTTGAGCTGGTACGTAGAAATTCCTCTGAGCAAGCCCTGAGGTATATTATAATACGTACATCTACCTATCTACATCCGAAACGCTGTGCCATGGAGTCTACGATATAGGTGTGTATAATAATCAACACGTTTGTAAGCGGTGCAAAGACGGGTTGAGGAACGGGCGAATTGTCTAGCGCGGAGTTTGTCACGTTCGGTTTAGAGATATACGAAGATCCGGTAGCCCACACTGCATATTATATGCGGATGGGTGGGTGTAGGTAGGTAGGTAGGTACTCCGAAGAAATATTTGACGGCTAGCCTTTCGTTTGATCAAATATTTAACGACGTTAGCTCTTCAGGTTTTAGAAAAAGGACTTTTAAGGTTTTTTTGAGTAAACGAGAAAGATCGAATTCGACTGGTTTTCACGGATGAATAAATTCCCGTTATCGTGTATTCCGGTTGGAGAAATTGATCATTGATTATAATGCTCGGAAGCGATTTGAATCGAATGATCAAAGCGTGCTTTGGCGAGGGTCGCGATATATTTCCTTTGTTTTCTTTAGAATCTAAGATTCTGTAATATAATCAGAGTCTCGGTGGTCTCTCGGTTCTTTCTCCTCTCGAACGGAGGCTATTAAATTTTTCGACATTTCTCTAAGGTCTCCTCCGGAGACCACTTACGGATAACTTGAATTTTATTAGCATTAACGATCGGGAGAAGGTAGATCCCGGCGAGGGCCAAGATCCACGATCGCGGTCTCAGATCCTAGAGGATCGAAAAAAAGCCCCGATCTTTGATGTTTAATCTTTTGAACAAACGGGCCGAGGGATCAAAGCGCAATGGATGGATAAGGATCGAATTAGGACTAAGCTAATGAAATTAGTCGTGAGCCTAACCAACAACCGTGTCGAGTTGTCCGTCTCCACGGAATCCAACTTTACTCTATACGGATGGGTATATGTGCGTCAGACCTGAGCGAAGATGGACCGCGTTGCAAGGGTAGACCCAGTGGGCGGCGAACTCAAGTTCCTAAGCCGCATAGAGTTTATTTACGACGGTAGCCGGTGGCATTCTCCCCAAGGACGAGAAGGTTCCAAAGTTCCTTGGAGATGCTTAAACCTCTCGATGGAAACACATACGTGCAGGCGTGGTATGTAAATTGCGAAGGACGCGCACGCTTATCTACTTTCTGTATGCTGCGGGGTCATATCGCGTGTGTGTACAGGGTGACTTATATTTTTCGCTAAAATAGAAAAGGAGATCATTTTTCCTGATAAAATAACTCGAAGATGAAGAACAACATTTTTATGGATAACGCGAGGCTGGAGGTCCTGCGGGTTGCCCGCAAACCTCATCTTCTCTTCTTTTCAAAAAATGAGTGTAGACTCGAAAATCGTTCAGGAGTTACGGCTGGGTTTTATGCCTTGTATCTAAGGCTGAATTTTGGAGGAGAGAAGTATTGGAATTTCGAAAAATCCATGTTCCTAGAGTCCTTTGGAGCCACACACAACAATATGCTTACTGACTGGCGTCTTTCTTTTACACAAAAGGTGCCACGCGTCTGGACTACTTTGCTTCACACGTTTGATATCCTTTTCGCTTTACCGCTAACCCGCCGTTCGCTTTCTGGGAAATTACTTCACATCAAAGATGCGAATTCACCCAATATTCGGAAAAAGAACAGAAGAAGATATTCTGGATGAAACTAAAGTTTTACAGGAATCGAAAAAATATTTACGAAACGATTCGAACCGATCACCTGATCTCCGATTTAATCGAGTGATATTTCTAATCGAATAAAAAGCTGGTTTGGCCAAGACGTATTTTTTCACTGAATCATCCCATGCGATTATTTTTCCTCCAAATTGCTTTGTTTTTGGGAGAAAAAAAAACTCGAGGTTCTGATAAATGCCGATTGAAAAAATTTCGTCTAAATCGCCCCAACGGTTTACGAGATAACGGTGCTTCGCCCAAAACATATTTTCCTTTCTCCTCCGCGAGCTCCTTATTCGATTTTTTTTTAAATTCAATAACTTTCTGATCCAGACGTGTTATCGAGTATTTGTTTGTCTCTGTTTCTAGTTCAGAATGCGACGTGTAAATCACTGTCAAAAAATTATTGTTATTCTACGGTTTTCCGGATCATAGTGATCTGAGTGTCAATCACACTTTCGGCATATTATGTGCCTATTCAATCTCAAAGCTAACACGTTTTTAGTTGAATGAAATTTGAAGAAACAACGCGTGTTCATGATTTTTGGAACCGATGCAAAAACAGAAAATCCTTTTTAAGCTTCTTATCGCCGAAAATCTTCGAAAGAGATCGATACTTCTCTCCCGACAGCAAATGCCGGCTTTGAATCGAGGTGTAGAAAGATATTCGCACAGCGCGAGGGAGTCCCCGCAATCTACAGCCCGTTGGGTCGAAAACACGAGAATGGGTGGATTCCGGTACAAGTACCTACATCGACGCGCCGTGCGGCGCCGCGTTCCGCCGTGTCTTAATTACCCTCGTCCCAAGTATGACGTGGTCATGAGGAACGGGGGTTGGTTTCAAAGTCTACCGAAGAGGGAGAGAAACGTGGATGTTGCGTGTGTGATATAAGTATGAAAGTGTAAAGCGACTCGTACGTACGGATCCCGAGAGAAGGAGAGACACTCGGTTTAATTGGAAGGCGCGTATCCTGCATACGATTCCCGGTGAATAAAGGGGGAAAATTTCTCGCCCCCCTTCCCCAAATGAGGGCTGACACCGACTATCTCCTTGAAAAACGACAAGCCCCCTTCTGGTAACAAGGAACCGGTCCTCTCCGCATCCTTTTTCATCCTCCACGTGACAAAGCCCTGCTTTTCGTCCTCACGACGAGACGCATGTACCAACGAGGACCATCATATTCAAATTGTATGCCCAAAGGTCGTCGACATCCGCAGAATTTATCCCACGAATATTAATGGATATCAAACGCACGAAATATCTTCACGAACATCGAAATCATTCCCCTTAGAAATTTTACCGATCACATTGTATCAATTTTTTCCCTCGAAATTAACGATTATTATCAGCCGTTGAATGAATTCCTGATTCAAAGATAATATCGAAAACCCGTACAGGGGTAGAAAAAGAAATTGCGATATTATCATTCAGAAACAAAAAGCTCCCGTCTCTGATAACATCCGTAGGAATAATTAACGCGATTACTTCGCAAAGCCGAGCTTTCCGTTAGTTTGTGAAAAATGATCGTTGACAGTTGAGAGCTCGGTGCAGTGGCAAGGCTTGTTGTTATTATTATTGTTAACTAACTAACGACTATCAAGCTTTAGTTATGCAGAGCTCAATTACCGTAATTACGTTATACACTGTAGCCCCTGGCGGGTGTTTTATGAGTCTATTTTGTTCAGGGTCAGGTAGAAATTGTTTTGTTCAAGAATTACTCCTCGAGAAACGGGTAGGCAAAGCTCTGGTTCAGGAGTTGGTACTTGGTAGCTTACGTGGCGGAATGCGTCTAGTGTGGACGTAGGTACCTTTTCTTGGTGGTAACCGCGTGCACGTGGCCCTTATATGAAAAGAGACCCACATAATTATTCCATCGGGTTGGTTCTAGCCTTGCCTACCTCGGGGAACTTGACACCACCCCTTTATATGTATATATATATATATATATATATATATACATATATGTATATCCTTCGTACCCTAATTCGTAGCCTTTGTGATGCTGGTGTAAACGGCAGACCGTTTTCAAGATCCATTCAACACACTCAACTTCTCTCGGGCTCGAACGCCGAACGAAATTATATCCTGTTTGCACTTTGATCAATGGAACAAACCAAATGTTATAAAGTAGAATAATTCAGTTACCGGCTTTACCACCGTCTCCTCTTTCTCCTCTCTGAATCCTTTGTGATTACCTTTAAAAAATGTATATTTTTTTTCGCCATTAACTGACGAGATGAGAATAGCATTATGTGCGGGCGAAAAGGAACGGAAATAAATTAATGAACGAATTTTACTTTCACCGTTATTTTTTATTTTTTTATTTCTTTATTTTCTACCCTCTTTTTATTTCACATTTTTTCCTTCGCTTTACTCAACCCCGAGAGATTTATTTCGCGATGAGAATTGATTCGCAGAGCTTTTAGCAATTAATCTCAACGGTATATGTATATCCTTCCATGGTCGAGCCTCGATGAACGCGTGTACGAGGATATAAAATCGTGGTAATCACAAGAGCGATGTTTCCTCTGGTAGAAAAATATTGACAAAAAATATTTTACCTTAGTATCCCGTATGTATAGGTATATAGGCTACAGCCCTTACATGCCTACGGGAAAAGTGGGGAATAGCGTAAACAGAAATCCATCAAATCGGAGGAAGCGGGAAGAAATTCTATTGCCATGTATAGAAAGAGCAAAAACAATCGAGAAATATCCGAACACGAGGGCTTTGGCCGAGGAACTGAAGATACGGAAGAAAAACAGGGGCTGTTTCCTCCTTCGCTAATATCATCCGGATTTCCGCTAATGATATTTCATCTCCTTTGTTTCATGCACGTAGATCTAGCATTTCGTGATTTCGAATTTTTTTGTACTTCCTTCTTTCGTCTCCACTTTTTCAATCCCATTTTTCGAATTAACTCTCCCTTCGCCTAGCTGGATATGAAACAAAAAAGCCAGTGTATAACCGGAGCTGAGTAATACCGTTGGCACTGGTTCGGGCTTCAACCCTCTTCGGTTTAAAATCAATGGGAAATCAACGAAGCGGTTCATTAGGCGTGTGAGTCATTAAGCTACCGTATGTGCCATGTTCGCATGCTAAAAGGTTTTCAATAACAGTCATTGCTGGGGAGCGACAATGGTCATTGTGAAATTGGAGCAACACCTGGGCGGCGATTGCAACCCCTGCATCGGCGATTCTCTTTATCACCACACGAGGACGCCTTAATTTATTTTCGACACGCTTCTCGGGCTCCTCGTTTTTTTTTCACATTAATTATTGATCCGAACTGTGGAAAAGGCTTTTCAACTCAATTGCCGAGTTATCCCGCCGTTTTTAATCCAACAAACGAATCCGGGACCGGCGGACATCCCCAATGCAGTTACGTCCATATCCGCGATCAATCCGTGATCGCGAGTGTATCGCGACTGTACAGCGGCGTACATAGCTGTACTATTTTCAATACCTATCATTTAGAGAGAAAAAAAAAGAAAAAAAATGGGTTGATTCTGTCGAATTGCACTTTTACACGATCAATTTTAGTTTCATTTTTTCACACCCGGACGTTTTTGATGAATTATTCAAGTGTGGGAGAATCGTGCGGGCTGCTCTTTTTCACCTCTTGGCCGAATCGAACGCTGCTTTTCCCTCTTGTCAAATTTGATGCTTGATTTTTCATTTTTTTCTTCTGCGTTTTTCAATTATTTCTGTTTTACAAATTCCGAAGCTGCAGCTAAGCTCGAGAATGATCAACGATATACTTTATTGTTCGATGACTACGTGAGGGAGGACTCTGAAATTTGAAGTATACATATAAACCGAAATCTAGTCTCACGGTGAACGAGTATAGAGGGCTTGCAGGCTCTTCTCCGTCTCCGTCAAAATTACTGCATTTCCTAATAAAGTTATTCTAATGACGAATTCTCTAGGTTTGCATCATCAGGCTTAGAGCCATATCGAGTCTGCAGTTCGTGTTGAATAATAAATCAGATGAAATTTGATTGTGAATACGTTGAATAATTGCGAGGTAGGATAAGGGGGAAGAAATGAATGAGAAGAAAATCCTTACAGGGTCAATAACGATTCCCGTTTCAATTTGTGAAAAAGGAAAAAGAAACGTATTCTTTGAATAAATAATAAAAGAAAAAAAAAAGAAAAGAAAGGAGAAAAGGAGAAAAAAAATTGAAATACACCCCCGTCTACGCAACGGAACGTTTTTATTCGAATTACTTGACGTTATGTCACCCGGGATGGACGTAGGGACTAGTCGATCGGCGTAGTGCGTCGCGACGCAGGCGTTCGGAGCTGGGGAACACCGTGGCGTCGCATTTACCCCGAGTGCAAGCGCGCGTGTCAGCATTGTGCGGCATAAACTCGCAGTGACAGGGGGCGAGCCGTTGTCACACCCTCGCTCTGAGTATTATTCCTCACCCGACCCTCGTTCCATCGTTCCATCGTTCCATCGTTCCATCGTTCCATAGCGTCGCGTCGCCCCGCGTCGTTCCATCGTTCTTTGCCCCGCGTTGGTCGTCAGCGTCGTCATCTCCGTCCTTTCGTGGGATCGTTGAAGGCCCTCGCCCTCCTCGTCCCAATTCCCACCCTCAAAGCTTCCGAAACGAAGCGAAGCGAACCGTTCTTCTTCAAAATATTCCCCGGTAATATACGACTACATTTTGACGTGTGGATATGACAGTTTCGGTGACAGAAAACCGGAGAATATTGCCTGGCCCACCGGCTACGAATTTTTATTCAACTTCCAACGTCTCTTTCCACTTTTATACTCTACCGACTCCCAACTGCTTCCCCGCTGCCGTTCGCTAAAATAACGCGCTCTATATTTTTTTCGCGATTTGTTCAACACCGTAAACATAATTTTCCATAATATCCCGCGGAACGTTTCATCCCCAGAACTTTTTACCAATAATGAGAAAAGAAGAAGAAGAAGAAGACAAAAAAAAATTAAAAAAGAAGTTCTATATATACATTCCGCGAAATGAGACCAAAAAAGGGGGTTTTATCATCGCCGAGCTACCACCGCCGGTAGCTTCTGCAGTCTCCTTGTTACATAACATGGTGTGCAGTCGAGAGCAACGAGGGTGCTGGCACAAGGACCGTACACCCACTACCTATACCTCGTCGTCGCAGACCCTGAGGGCTGAAGGTGTCTGAAGTCCGAGACTTGGTCTTCACACTTCAATTCAGAGACGGCACTTGGCAAACTAATTACTTGGTTCAACTAATTCAATTGGACAAAGCTCTCCCATCTGTCGAGTAGATAGCAAGGAAATCTTATTAACAAGTCTTAGGCTATGTCTAGCGGAAGTTTGACTTGAGAGTAAACGGAAGGGATGTAGATTAGCAGTCGTCACAATTTCGGGCTGAATATTTTAAAGGTTTATCCCGATTTATGGAATCGTTACTTTCGTTCCATTTTCTTTTTTTTCTGCTTCTCTGAGACGCGGACGCGGTAGTCTTCAAGCTCATATACACTCAATTTCTGTAGATTTTCAAAGACAGCTATAATAATTGATGGAAAAAAAATTGGACCGAAGAAAAATTCGCGATAAACGACGTCCGCAGCGGTTTAGTTTCGAGGCGAGCTAGCGGACCGTGTGTCGCTAAATCTATCAGTCAGATACAACGCGTGCTGTTTCCACTTGACCCATACGAGTATAAGATTACTGCGTGACAATAGACATTAACGAGGAGCGAGCAGTAGCGTGTCGGACATGTTTTTGAGCTCTACGAGCTCTGAGCCGTCTGCGAAATATCGTTTTTCGTATATTTAGTACCCGAGGCAGAGCTTGAGGGCGATAAATTTCGAAAGCATGTATTAAACTCGGTACATTCGTCAACTGTAGTTTTGATGGCGACCGAGCACGCAATTAAGAATAGGAAATTTGCATTTCGGGGAGCCATTCGATGCCTGATTTGCGTCTCCGTCGACGAAAGCAGCGACGAAGTGTTCGGAGTAGATGCAGACTTCCACTTCTTCGATTTCACTTCTCTGATACAACTTGGGGAATTTTTACTCACGGCGGGAAAAATTTTCTCTCGCAAATTCGGTCGATAAATGATCAGGGAATAGTTTTCGAAATCCTGCTCTTCTTCGCCGGAGTGAAATATAAAATTATCCGCGAATCACGACGCGGATTACACAACGTCTGGAGCCGAGTACTGAGGATGAGTGGGAAAAAGAAGAGAAAAAAAAACCACTTTAAGTAATAGTCGAGCCATTATTTCATACTATGTCATTAGGACATTTTAAACTCCAGGTTTCTCATAAAATTCTCGTAGGTACTTTTCCCCTGGCTTTTCTAGCGACTTTAAGAATTCCGTGAATTATCCAACTTCTCTAGGTCCGGAAAAACCCCGCAGGACTTGTGAATCGCTTTAAAATCTAATTTTTTTGTCAATTAGCGATCGAAACCCTATAATTGCCGGTAAAAATATTCCGGTCAAAAATTCGAACGCTATTTCCTCATTCTTCGAAAGTTTCTTTTTGCCTATGAATAACGCGACACGTGGATGAAACTTCGTAATAGATAAGAAATGGTTAAAAGTTCGATAAAACTCGTGCAGAAGATACAAAGTCCTGGAAAAGTTCAGTTCATCTATTTTCGTTTTTCTATCTCAATTTTTTTATCCATTGAATACAGACGTGTATAAAAATATATTTCGCTAGGCTTGTACTAGGTATCGCGACTAAAAATCTATTGGAATTTGAACCATGACTGTTCCGAGGTCGGCTTTTACAAAATCGGTAAAATTCGCGAGTATTCACGTAGCTCCGCGGTTCTTTGAGATTAATATAATGAATATGCAGATTTAATTTTTCGTTGCGGTGTACGGAATTCCGTCTGAACTAATCCGAGAGCCACGAGCTGAGTAACCCGGAGGAAATTCTTCGGGAAATTATTTACCCCGAGAGAATTAAAACTAAAAAGCATAATAAATGAATTAAACAACAAATGCAATTAATATAAACATAAATAACATTTCAAGAAGATGATTAAGAGTTCTTACGATATACGACCACTTTTCTAACTCATACGTCGATATTTCCCTCATTCGAAACGCGGATGATAAAAATGTATCGTTTTTCTATTCCCCGAACAAGTACCCGCGAAATATATATGAATTTGTGTCTACGACGTGTTTGCGTATTGCATGTATGTATTATACCTATATTCGTTCTTTCTTCCATCACTGAACTTTCCGCATTATGGTACTTGGTGTAGTTTGACGATTTTTTATTATTGTTATCCGTGTTATTATTATATTCCAGTGGCTGGCTAGTCGCGTCGGTTCGTTCACTCGTCGCTTTATCCGCTCAGCTCAGCCTGGGATTGTTAGCAATTCCAGGCCGCCGCTTTATTGCCGGTGTTATGACAACTCCGTTGTGATCGCCGTTAACTATTTCTAAAGTTGGCACGAATACTTTGCACTCGAATAAACCGAATAAAGCCAAACCGTTACGACTCTCATTTACAATCGGAAATTCCGTTCGCTGATATGATTTAATTCTTCTTCCTTCCCTATTTTCATAACTACCAATTCCATCCGTCCATATATCCCCGCATAGGTATTCTCCCTTCCATATCAAACCATTTCCGAATAGAAAATCATTTATTTATCGATGAATTTCAGGATTACATAACTCCGGAGTAAATATCATCCAGCTTTGTAACAACGAGTGTATAATTCGTATAAATTATTGTCACGCGTTGTCCGCGTGTAGTGGGTGTCTCAGATTCTTCTTCTTCTTCTTATTTTTTTTTCTTTTTTCTCTCGTTAAATACGGTGACGCGACCCGAAGAAGCGTACCAACGTTGCAAGTCGCGAGTCTTAATTGGCTTCAATTTGCTTGTGCAGTAATAAACCAGTCGCATAACGTCATCCAATGAATCTAAGTGAATCTGTGTGCACGCAGACGGTGTCCAATGTAACCTAAATGGATTCGAAAGTCCGTTTTTCGCTCAATATTTGCCGCTCAGAATCGAATGATTTGAAAAATCTTTTATTCCGTATTATTATTATTTTTTTTTTATCTCCGGTTAAATGAATTCGCCTCCCTTGCATAGAAACGAATCGAAGTATCGTTTCGATTGTAAGGTATCGGATACAAATGGTTCTCGAAACATTTCCCAACGTATTCCATTCTCGATTCAGCGTCCAAGCCTTAGAAGCTCAATGTTAAAAAAACGGTCGGACCAAGGCGACGGATGCGTGTGGATAGTCCGGCGGTTTGATAAATGGAAGAAATGGAAGAAATGTTATTATTTGTCCATTACTCTTTGTTACAACCTGCACCCAAAGATCCCCCGTGGTTTATACCACCGCGACGCGGTGATAAACGTAAAGGATTTCGCTTTCGAGGACATTGCAACAGCAGCCGGAGGAGGTAAACGAGCGAGGAGGCGACGTTGTTAAACGAGGTTTGCGAGTTACCGAGACGTTTCGAGTACCGCAAAATCATCTAATGATACTTGAGGTGTTCCTCGGCTCGCAGGTGACACACAACCCCTTTATACCCCGTTAGATACTCCGAGGAGTTGATTTTCCGCGATATATTTGAGGCCAGATTTTCACCGCCGCTAATTACTCGAACTACCCGCGTATTTCCCATGGAACTACTATTCCCCCAGGAAGAGAATCGTTCGCCGTTCTAACACGCGTCCCGTACAGTTTGTTCGGTTAAAACTTTTGCCAGAAACGTGATAACGATTGGAATAAATTTCTGAAAGGAAGAGTTCTACGAGGCTTCGAAAAATTTTCAGGTAGTTTGGCTTTCGATCGCCGTCTATATTTTCTTACACACATTTTTCTTCGATATTCATTATACTCGTAGACGCGTATGATAAGTTGCTTGGAAACTAACTAATCAAGACATTAATCTCTGACACATATGTGTTTAAATGTAAATAAGTCTAATTCCCATTCTTCCGAAGGGTTGGCAGAAAATGAACCCGTCGTAAAAATGTAAATCTCATTTTGAATAATATTCTCCGGTCGGCGGCAAAGCGACCTTACATAATATACACCCCCATATATACACACACATATATATATATATATATATATATATATATATATATATATATATATATACAAATACATATATCTATATGTATTCCTAGACTGGTTATGCGAAGAGGTTATATGCCGAGGGTGAGAAAAAGGCTGAAAAGTAGGATACAGAAGGTGGCTGGATAGCGGGGAGGATGTCTAGGTATAAACTACCCCCTGCTCCGAGAAGGGGCTATAGGAAGTAGCATAACAGGCGTTGGTGCCCTAGGGAGTCCGACCATCCAAGCGCTCCCGGAGCTTATGAGTTTACTCGAAACAGGAAAACAATGTAGTTCCCACGTTAATTATCTTCGTCGTGTATCCCGTGCCCAGCCTTTCTCCGCAAGGGTTAACAGTTGATTGTGTTAAAAATCGTCGTTAAAATTCCGAAGAATTTCATTCCCAATTATTTCGTGAATATGAGAAGCGTGTCGGAGTGAAATCCGTGGGTCGTATATATTTTTACAAAAGAAGAAAGAAAATTTCATTTTCTTTTATTTTTATTTTTTTTCTGCGAGACGGAAGGGAAGTCCCGGAAATATCGGAAGATCTGTTTCATTTCGAGATGTGTTCTTCCACTTTGCAGAGGGGTTCGTGAAAATCGTATGATTTTGGCTCGAACATAAGGGTCAACGAGCACCGAAGTCCGATTCTTAGCGGAGCTAGGTGGTTCCCTCTTCTCGGACTAAGGGGATGATCACTCGATGAAATTTCGACGGGTTTAGAGCTGACCTACCTCCCTGATGGCGACCCCCTTCGCCGAGGACGAGTGTCCGATCACCCCCGAGCTTTATTCGAGAATCTAACACTCTCAGCTTATGTTGTCAATCGCGACTTACAAATGCGTCTTGGCATCGAGAACGTCCCCAGTTTCTATTTCTATTTTTTAAATTCATTTCCGTCGATATCGAGTCGAAAAATGAGGCGCTTTTTCGGAACATTATTTTGCCCAGAAAGAAGGAATGAATTTTTCCAAAAATAAAAACAACGCACGAAGAAAAATTGAAGATTTTATATTGTCGCTGAATTTCGAGATTTTTCGAAGCTTTTTAATTCTTTTTCTTTGGCCAGCGAGTAGAGATTTCATTACAAAATGAGAAACGAATGGAAAACCTCAGATTTTTGGCCAGAATTCGGGTTTCAAAAATCTTTTGAATTTCTTCGGCAGCCCTGAGTGTTCGGGAAATGAAGTTTGAGACATAAAGCGAAGAAACTTCGTTGCGAAAGACTAAAGACCGTAATACAAGGCCGAGAATAGTGCCACCCTAATCTGTTTGAGTTCGAGTTCTATTTGATGTAATACAGGCAGCCTAGATGTTCAAACGACGAAGTGGAAACTTATTATAAAGTAAATCTTGACCGTGACTCAAAGCGCGATTCCTTTATCACTAGTTTTGCCGAGGGATTGGCAATCGGACCATTTGTCATCTCCGCTTCTGACCGTTTGGTTTATTTATTCGTAACCCATAGACTCAAATATTTACTGATCGTGGCTCGTGTTCGGGATCACGTCGACAGAAGAAATTCTCAGTACCTTGTTATAGGCCAGCTGGGTATCGCTCTGACGTATAGATATTCATGGGGTTTGCATACGCGGACACGAGACGAAACGGTATCGCACCGTGACAATAAATTGAATTCGAAAATTTTACGGAGTATGAAACCGGGTCTGTTTCGATGTTGGATAAGACGCGGGTCTAATTATTTCGCCTACGCTGAAGTAACGTCGCCTGGAGCATTGAAACGTCGGCGAAGAAGAGAGTGCAGCGGCACTTTGTTAACTAGACATAATATACGAGTTATAAAAGTTTGAAAAAGTCTTTTCTTTATTTGCGGACGTGTATAATTTCGCAAATGGTATAACGAAACGTTAAAAAAACTTCCGTCAAAAGTTCAGCGGGTATGAATTGACGGAGTCTTGCTCATTCATGTTCCTGATGAAAGGTTTGGTGTACCTATTAAACCAGAGCGCGAAACCTCGCCATTTTTTAGGGAGTCTCCAATGTTCGCGGAAACCGAAAAGAGAGAAAATAAAGTACAAAATCGGTCCACCTTTGACACCAGAATTAAGATCTCGAGGAGTCAACTTACCGCGTACCTTACACACCGCGGAATCATGGTTATTATTCATCCACCCTCCTTCAATATTATCGCAGGTGAAAAGCTCGCGGGATTTTCGTAACTCGATATTTAGAGCGAATATTTTTTTCTTCTTTTCGTTTTTTTTTCTCTCCTTTTTTTTTTTTTCTTTTCAACGCTTTCGGTAATCAGGATGCAAAGAAAATCACGTCGGGCCAGAGTGTTCAAATATTTCGTGATTAATGACGCCGCAAAAGTCAATATATATATATTATACAGCTGCCTCTGATTAATGAGAAGAAAAACCGGACTAATTGTGGAATTTTAAGCTGCCCGAGTAGGAATAAAAATTCTATTTTCGACCCTCGACGATCCCAATTTCCCCCGTTCTTCCGTCTTGTCGACGGATACATAATTCCGTTTCGGTATTATCGTGTCTCACGTAAGGATTCAGAGGTGTAAATCATGATTAACGCTTGTATTTGAAATTCTGATTAACGACTCTAACTAACTAAGTCCTACCAAAATTTTCAACTCGACTCACGACCTCAAAATTCTGCAGAAGATCAACTCAATCGTCACAAAACTTCTTATCAGAGACTCAGGGCTGCAGATCGAAGTCGGAATCGCAAAGTCTCTCCGAATTCTAGGATCCAGAGGCTCAAGATAGAATTCTAAGTCTTCTATTTCGCGCCTAACCTTCCCCAAATCGGAGATAGCTCTCGCTTTAAACAGCAAATCAGAATTCACCCCGAAATTTTCGTTCGAGAACTTAATTGTATAATAAACCTACAATTTCTATTCCGATTCCGGGTACTTAGACGTCATTGTCATATTGCACGATATAACGAGAAGGGTTCGTGTATCTCTCTCGAAAATTTAAACGACCGGAAGCCGTTACGGGTGTCACGTGTCTCGGACTATATCGATTAACCAAGGGAAACTGAGGTGAGTAAGAACGGCAGTGTTCCCCCGTTGGATGGGATGTAGGAAATGGTTACAGGCGGCCGAGTCTCTGCCCTCGGCTAGTTTCCCTACTTTTAGTTTATTTTCTTGCTCACCGTTCCGATGAAACGGGATGAAATATGAAAGCTCGTGAGCCACCCGCGGAGCGATAAACTTCGATGGAAAAGAAGAAAGAAAAAAAAAATGTGACGGTACAAAAAGGTCCTTTGTGAATTTAAGTTCGGCGTTATTTTGACCTACGAAGCGTCACGGTCGTTAGCGCGGTTCCTTTTTGCCGATCCTCTTGTTTGCTTTTCTAATTGTCGTTGATAGATTGTTTTGAAAGTTTCCAGAAACGAGCGGTTCAAAGTTCTGCTTCGAATGTATATACCTACGTAACGCGTCGATCCCATGATAACTCTGATACATGCCTCGTCACAGTTCAGAGAAAAAGTAGGTATCCTATCCTCTATACCTCTACTTTAAGTTCCTCGAACAAGCTCGCGGCAAATAAGGTTCTCTCGTATTAGTTACGGTGCTTTGAAGATGAACAACTTCTCTATCTGACTTTTAAAAGTTTACCTTAACGCCGGAGAACGCGAAGAGATCGACAACGGAACTCTAAGTACGTTCGAAGAGTATAACTAGCGGCTACGCTGAAGCCAATTTTATAGATATACTATCCGATATAGATGTTGCTTTGAGCACAAGAAGATGAAGAAGAAGCAGAAGAAGAAGAAGAAGGAAAAATTATTCCTCCTTGAGTTACTTTCAACAGAGTTTTGCTACAATAACGTATCCCCCTTATATAAGTATAGATATATGTGTATATATTTTAGGGAGATAATCCCCCGGACCAATTTATGTTCCTTTTCTCTACAATGCCGAAATTACCCTGTCGGTGAAATAAACAGGAAAGGAATCACGTTCCGTAGGAATTACATGGTTTGCATATTTTATTTATATGTATGTATGTATGTATGTATGTATTTCTGTATAGAGTGTACGTATATGTGTGATAATGGAATCGAAACATTGTCTGACGAGCTTTTTGGCAAGAAAAATATGAAAACGTCAAGTACAACATTCGATTCGATGATATATTCGGCATAAAAACGATATCGAGTCGTCTTTAATCACGCGGGTTGAAAAAACCTCGTGATAAAAAAGGAAAGAGGAAAAATGATGAGAAAAAGAGGGAAAAAAAATTGGATGAATTGGAAACCGCTGATCCTAACATCTTGACAGGTTAACACGAACATCCTGATTCAAAAGCACGCGTTGACGGGGTGCTACGCCAGCAACCCCTATTTTCTTGCGAAAATTAACAATTTTTAATGCTATGCTACGTGCGGGCTGGTTCCCCTCTTTTCAGGGTGCTAATTGTCCCGCAAAAACTGCTGATACGTTCAAATTTTTGTCCGATTCGATATTTCTGGTTAAAAACAGAAATTTGTAAACGCGCTGTAAGAAGGAAGCAAAATTCTTCGACCCCCGTATACGTATGTGTTTGAGAAAAAAATGTGTAAATCCTAAACGATGTAAAATTTTTTTCTGTGTATATATTTTTTTTCTACGGTTCTAGAAATTCGTAATTTGATATAAATATACCGACATATGCACGCGTATAAGTCTCTGACCTAAAAATCCTATTCAGAAGTTCTGATTGTTCACCGATTCGGCTGTCACATATTGTCGACGTGGCGAGCTGCACAAAGGATATCACGTTTGCGTACCCACCATAGAAGGCTGTCAAACGGACGAGCACCACGCCGCGCTGTGCGGGACTAGAGTGGTGCAAGTTGTCGAGGGGTAAATGGTTCGACGAAAATAAAAAAAGAAGAAAAAAAAAAGTGATCGAATCCAAACCGAAATCATATCTACGTAGGCATGTATACCTATCGATTCGTTTCCAACTCTCTGGCCCACCGCGATATATCAAAGATTCATCTTCCGCGATGCAGCAAAAACATCGTTGGGGCGTAAAAATTCAGCTATACATCAAGTTGTCGTATATACCATCGCATTTGTACCTATCCCAGTGATATTTCCGACGCTCAACCAACGTCCAAGTGGGCTTATCCTCCCCGAGATCCGTCAATATCCTCCCCATCCTCCCCGTGGCACAGGAGTTTTTACCTTCGTTGTTTCCCTGCAGGATGTCTGTCCTTCTGTACTTGATATTTATGATTTCAACCCTCGATAACCGGTAACATGGAAATTCGTACGACCGAAGCGTAGAGGCTGTTTGTTTCGCACCTCGGCCTTACCTGTCCACGTTAGTTTGTATCAGTTCTCACCCTCTTCATCGAATTTTCTTCTCTTTTTCTTTCTTCGCTTTTATCATTCTCTTTCTTTACTTTCCCTCCTCCTCACGTTTTTCTCAACCATTTTCAATTCTTCGATATTCTTTTCAACGTCTTCACCCAAAGCCTGCGGCCAATTTCTTATTCTCCCTACTCTCAGCGACCCTGCAGTACCCAGCTGTGAATATAATGTATACACTGATGTATAAAATATATATATCATTTCGGAGAGACCCACATTTCGCCTTGTTGCATGGTATTATAGGAGAGGCAAATATATTCGACAGTGTTTGAAGAAAACCTTTCTCAATATTGTCATTTTTGCATTAGCCATAACTCGGGTCGAGACCGTTTCTCTTTCTGTCATTTTTTTTTCTTTTTTTTCTCCTTTTTTCTATCTTATCCCACCCTTCTTTTTTCATCCTCACTGGCTGGATGATCACATTTTACTTCTATCGTCGGTCATTCTTTTGACGGAGTAGCTGGCAGCCCGGTTCTCAAACGTGTCGCGAATTGATGTCAAGACGGTTTTTTTTCCTCCTGGAAACCGACGTGAAATGACAAGGATGAATTCCACCCTTTCCTTGCCTTTCCCTCCCCTTTCCCTTTTCTTTCCTTTCCTTTATACGATCAGGACGGAGAATATAATCAGCAGAACTACCCACTGAGTAAGACGTCGGCATAATGACGTCAACCCCTATATCTTTGTGGATTTGTGAAGAGCGTGTACCATCGGAAGTGGTAAAAAGCTTGGGGAAGAAAAAAGCACGAGTACATACATACCTAGATCCCTGAGCATTTTCTCGAACAAAAAATGACGGGAGAAATTCGTCCCTCGTCGAGATGCTCCTTATCTACATAAGGAAGAAGATGATATTGACAAAGAGGGATATTTTGGTAATATAAAAAGTAAGATTAGGCTTACCTCCGGCAGGAAATTTGCCCTAGTACAACGGAGTTATACACATGCGGATATATAAATTGACATAGGTACGTATATATATACATAAAACGACATATATACATAATCCAGGCTTATTTTTTCCCCAAGTCAAAACATCCACCGGTTGTAGTGGGATATGCAAAGCGTGTAATAGCACGCCACTCGATATCCGCTTTCAGGCACTCATGGAATCTAGCCGATTAGTGTTTCGCCGTGAATCCCTCTCGTGGATCAACGTTGATCATGTTCAATGAAGATCGGCGAGCCATGAAGCATGGCAGCTTCACGTAGTCACGATTCAAGTGTTCGGTGATACCCTGGCAGTGGATTTCGTTGCTGTTCACAACACAACGTGGTGCTTTCACAACAGACACTATCAGGAGCTAATTTATGAGCCATAACAAATTTCATTGTCGTTCACACACTGGGGCAACGATAATATTCCACCCATCGCCACGTGTTACTCGTCACTCACTGTAACGACATTTTATGGTTAAATGTTCAAAGTTATATACCCATAGGTCTGTTCTATAACTAAGTGCCTAAGTGCAGAGTTCGGATTGGGTCAAAGGTTCAGTTGTACAGCTAGGTCATCAGGTCATGGTAAAGGGAGGTACGTTTAATCGAGTTCCAAGCGGTTAATTTGGTAGCCAACCCCTCAACGTTCGCTTATTCGGTGGTCCCTTCTATCGCAGCTGGTAATAGACTTGCGTTTGGGCCGTTTGACGATTCTTGGAGTTCCTCCGTCGCGTGGAGAAGAAGTTTTGGAAAAGAAGAAGGAAGAAGGAAAAAAATATTCGAACGGGTACGAGAACGAAATGCGAAACTATTGTTGAGATAAGAAAATTGTCAGAGCTCGAGCCGGTCTCCTCAAACCACGTAGAGGGAATTAACCCTCCCTTACGAAGAGCGGAAAACCGGGTCTCTTCCTCCTGTGCTTTTCCTTACTCCCATCAGTCTGCTGTGCGAGACTCGTGTCTTCTTTCATCGAGGCTAAAGCTAATGCAGAAAAGATCAAAGGAAAAAGCTCCCGCTAGCCTACTTGGTCGAAACAAAGGACGTGGGAGAGGCCAAATGATAATTGCTCGTTCTCGTTACTGAAATTCATGAAGCGTTACTCGCGTTACATACCTTAGTACGTTCCTATATTCGAAGCCCTAACGCATTTGTGTTACTTCTTCACGAGAGAAGGTATATTCTTTCCATTTTTTTTCCCTTTTCTTTTTGGACCACTGCGAGCTAGCTAGTAAGACGGTGATATGTATTCAGTAGGAGATACCGATACGAGTATATTCGTACGTGAGAAAACCGTGGGGTACAGGGAGAGGAGACAACGAACGGTCAGATCACGTCTGCATCTATTTTCACAAGAAAAAAGACATCAAATATTCAATTTATTCGGTACAGGTGTGTTGTTGCCACACCTAGGGCACGAGGTTTTATATTTATACGCAAGTTCCAGGAGTATTATCTCTCCAGAAGACCATTCATAGGTCTCAGTCCTATCCTAAAATCAGTCAAACTAATTTATTAACGGTTCGATCGTCTCCGAAAGACTTAGATCCGCGAAGGGTTGGTTTAACCTCGAACGAATCGTCGCGAGTATCGGTATAATTGACTGTGAGAAAGGAAAAGGGAGAATTATCGATGGGCAGCCCGGGGTCAAACTTATTCGGTACGTACCTACCCACCTATCTTAGGAAACCCTCGATCACATCGTTCCACGGACTTGGAATCAGCCGAAGAAATCTTCACCGTAAATTCATTCGAAACCGTCTTTAATCACTGAAAGTAATTAGTCAAGCCATAGGGTCCGAAGTCAATGAGCGAGAAGCTGGACGCCATATCCACCGCGTGAATTGACCCGAACTTAGACGTCAGCTGTGGAGGTAAGGGTGATCAGTAGGGAGTATCAATTTCGAAGTTGTACAATTGTTTGAAGAGCGTTCGAAGTCAATGGCCGATTCGATCAATTGACTCCCTGAGGACCGTGGGTTCGGTTTTAGTCACTGGCAAAGCGAAGTACTGTCACAAATGACAATTCGACTTAGTAAATATATTTAACGAATTTAGGTAATTAGACGACTAGCCGTTAGTCCGCCTGCAACGTTCCTTTTTCCTCCTCTTTTTCCAGTGGCTTTGAATTGACCCGGTGAATTTCTCGGGCGGTGTTCTTGCCCGGCGATTATAGAAACAGAAATTTATGTCATTCCTAACTCGTTCATTCATCACTTCAGAAATCCAGCCATTAAATAATGTAGCAACACGTGGCGGGCGGAAGCTTAACGTTGAAAGATACCGTCGATTCGTTTCAGGTCTGTCTCAGCCTGGGATGGACTTGTTGAGGGTGGTTCTGGGGAGTTTGCACAGTGCCAGTCGATCGATTACCTCATCTTCGTGTTCCTACCCCGAACGGGGTTGTTTTTACAAAATAATTGAGAAGGTGGTTGTCACGAATAACACAAGCTGTGGGAAATTGTCAATGGATTAAACTATAATCAAATAACTATTAAACGTATTAGTCCAATGATGACCCCTCTTCGTGCTTTCATTCATTAAGTTTTTTGTATCAAACGTGGTACAAAATTTCGGCTAATTTGTTCAGAGAATGATTAAGTGGCTTCTGCCCACTCCTATCGCCCTTAAACATACAGTAACAGCCCCTACGTCGATAGGTTCGATTTGTATCGAGGAAAGAATAAAGCCGTGTTCAATAAACGGATCGAACTTTTCGTGGAAAATTCTATCGCGTCGGTGGTCACGCGGGACTGCCAATTCACGGGGTTAAAGTGCTCGTAATGGATGACAGGTGATTCGTAACGCGAAATTGAACCTCCCCGAAGTATGTAGGTAGGTAGGTAGGTACATGTACGTGATGCAAGCTGGTTCGAGTAGCAGCAGACACTCAAGAAATGCCGGTACGTACTACTTTCTCGACTCCAGATCATCCCGACTTCCGTCAGTCACCCTCTAGCACCCTCTCAGAACTTAAAAGAGATACCAGCCACTGTGTTGGGTATAGTAAAAAGATAGAGAAACTCGAGCTCTCGTGGTCGGGTGCATAAAATAACACGTAAAAGAGACTGTCAAGTACGACTTATACCGCTGTGCGAGAGTAGCGTACGATCTTGAATAAGCGAGTCAAATCGTCGCCTGAATAAAAAGTGAAATAAGAAAGATTCCTTCGCACATCTGATCCTTAAAGGATCAGAATAATTCCGAGGGTATATCTCGATGCTGGGGGGACTCGTTGACATTGTCGTCCGGCCGGATCAGACAGTGAATGACGGTATGTTGAAAAAAAGAAAGAGAGAAAAAAAAAAGAAAAAACTGGAAAGAACGGACCGGGACAGAAGAGAGCTCAGCGCTGGTTCGATCGTATTGAATGGACCATTGTTATGAGCGTGAGTGTCCGTAGTGTATTCCGACAGAGAAGAAATACCAGGGTAGTCTTTATTTATGACCAGTGGTCAGCATCTCCTGGCGGATATAAAAAAAGGGAGTAGATTTAGTGGAAGGAGAAAAAGGGTTAAGTAATTATCAATTATCTGCGCGTGGAAATTACTCGGGAGACCAATTAGCAGATTTCTTTCCTTTATCCATCTCTGAGTGTTGATTACCCCTATGCTCCCCGTTCCCCACCCCCCAGCGCCCCCCGCGATGTCATTGCTGGTAGATTTCCCTGCGGAAATCCTGACGTTAACCAGCAAAGGGCGCTCGGCGTATAGCCCGTTGTTTAAGGCGGAAGTAGCATTGCGGGAGAAGAACGTGGATTTCGGGTTTACCGGAAGTCGCGACGGTCCAGGGGGATCCGCGGCTAAAATATCTGCGTTTTTGTCACGGTCTTGAATTTTCGTAACCTCGCCTCCTCGGCCCGAGGATAAATGAAGGCACGACCTTTTTCGTTACTGGACTGTTTACTTTGAATGATGCGATAATTGTGCAAAGGGAGGATTGCGATATTTTTTTCTTTCTTTCTTTTTCTGCCTTTTTCTTTTTCCTTTTTTTTTTTTTTGCAATCTCAAGGGTAGCGAGTATAACTTCTGTCAGAGTAAACGAGGATTTCAGAGCCACAGGAAGCGGTGACAGTCCCGGGTAACTCCTCGTTCGTCATGCCGGAGATATGCACCCGCTCGTCGACTACAGAGGGGTGGATTTTGACCACGAGTTTAAACCCCCGAATAGCCCGAGGGAAAACAGGGACGCGGCTTACCGTACGACTTTGTAATTGTAATTTAATAAATGATAATTATACCGAAACGCAAAACACGCAAGGGTCGTATCGCGAGATATTTTGGGCGCTGCTTTTTGCGCCCCATAAGCATAGTGGCAGTTGATTTACTCCTTCACTCCTTGAGGATTGTTTAATTCTACACGAAATCCGGTGGGCAAATACTCGGAATAATTTTCAGACTCGGTATTCAATTTGCGAAATTTAGCGAAAAATGGGGTTCCGAAGTAGGGCGATTTTCATCAATTTTTCGTCTCTAGTAGTTCTCGAGGCACGGTGCTTTTCGGCCGAACTTTTCATACTCAGGAAATCATCGTGCGATTAAAATATGGAACTCTTTGTTCCAAGGGATCCCATTCAGGCCGATTAAGAAGTCCGAAAAACGCGGTGAGATAAAACGGCGTTCGGTCGTCTAAAAATTGTCCGCGGGTCATTGGATAAGCAAGAGATCTTGGTAATTGGTATAAATTCAGTGACCCCGGTCGAGCTAACTGAAACTTAAAAACCAGCTACTCGACGAACATCTTGTTATTTCCCATTCGAAGTAATTGCACGCAATTAAGAACAATTAACGGTACGTAAGTTGTACCGCCTCCGCCTTCGCCTCCACCTCCTCCACCTCCACCTCCACCTCCGCGATACCGCCGCTTCGCCTGTTCTCGCTTCGCCCAAGTTGCAAGATGCCTCTCAGCGACTCTGTCGAATTAAACTCCTCGCCTTGTAGCATAAAAGCGCCGAACAAATCTCCGCGTATTCTCGAGTTCACGCTGGACCAGTCTCTTCGCTAACTAGCCAACTTAAAGCTAAGACTTTACTCGCTAATCCCGTCAACGCGGGGGCGAACCGAGCCGAGGTACATATACATATACACACATATACCTATATACACAAAAGCTCTTTGACTATAAGTTTCTAATTCCATGGGTACGAAAGGGTTGATATTTATTTTTTTTCAAAATAATTCAACCTCAAGATCACATACCGTTTCCCTCCTCGCACTACAAAGATATGGGTGCAACGAGCTAGTCACCGGCCGTATACTTTGAACCACATATATATATATGTAATTTCGTAGGAGGATTTATGACTACGTGAAATAAAATTAACTGTTTAAACCAGCACGAGCGTAGCTCTTTGTAAGTAGTTCGAGGAAGTCGGGTTCAGCTTATATTAGTTGATAGGATGGGGTAGCTGTTAGGTACGAGATATTAAATTAGTTTTATAGCGTCGTCTTCAAGAGTTTGGTTTAGGTAATTTTTTTTTTAACCACACGTTCGCGGGCCGAATAACGACGAGTAACAAAATCGCGATGAGTCGATCAGCGAGGGTGGAATGACATCCGAAACTGTTGTTGTAATTATTCATATAGCTACTTTCTCGGGTGTATATCATCGCGTTAGACCGTCGAAAGAAAATAATTCGGGTTCGCACGCACGCCGGTTTTTCTACTCTTTGATTAAGAACGCGTCGTGAGCCCCGGTGAATTGATCGCTGTCTTAGCACTTGATAATTAGTTTGCTCAATTGGCCGAGGGTTAAGTCTCACTCGCGTATCACTCGGGTATTTCATTAATAATTGGTCGGTGAGCCTAATTAATTATTCCAATTCATTTGGGCTGAGGGAGGAGACACTTCGGTCCTCGAATAAAAATCAACTTGAGACCCCCGCGTACCCTCGAGCCAATTATTAAAACACGTTTTTCTTTTTCTTTTTGTCTCTTTTTTCGACGGAATAAATGTACGAAATAAAGAATATAAAAATTAAAAAAGAAACGAAAATAAGGTAAAAGATACATTAAATAGAACGGGGATGATAAATGACGATGAAAAAGATTCCGTTTAACTCATCGTAACGAGATTTGGGGTCCGAAACGGACGAGTGTTCGGTACTTTTCTGTTTCAGGCTGATTCCAGTATTTTCCTGAATGCATTTCGATCGAAAACGCGAATAGCAACGCGGCTCGAGTGAGTATAGCGAGTATAGCGAGTATAGATGGGTACTTCGGGTACTTAGCAAAGTGTCACACTCTAAATACGAACGGAGTCAGTCCCCTTGCGGTGACCCGGTCGGCTGGGTGACCGTCCGACCCTCGTCAGTCGAATGTATCGTGTAAAAAAGGGCTGGAGAAATGAGAACGAGGGAGGAATTGGGGCGAAAGAAAAAGAAACGGGAGAAGAGAGGAGAGCGGAGAGGGGGGAGGGGAGGTCAAAAAGAGGAAGAAAAACGATCGACGTTGTTATCGGTCGGCGTCGGCCCGTATTGAATCCAAAGTGCTAATAGCGGTAGTGATGGTTCTAAATTCATGCCCGTGATACTTTCCCATATCCACGATACAGCCCGGTAGTCAGCCAGTGAATAAACGAGGGTGGAAAGACCGACGAAGAACCCGGAGTAATATCAATTTTCCGTGAAGGCCCGGGGGGCCATTCGTTATTCGGAAAAAACAAATGAAAGTACAAACCCCTGACCGAGGAGCCCGTGAACCCCTGAACCCCTGAACCCCTGAACCCCTGAACCCGGAGATTCGTTATTAAAAACAGTTTCCTCTCGCCAAGTTATTTTCCTTGCACTTTCATAACGCGGTTACGAACACCCGGCCAAGTTTCACAGATGGAAACACGGTACGGTTATAAATCTGAAAGAACGACCGTGCGATTGGTGAACTTAGTTCCTCTTATTCTCTCTAGGACATTAGAACATAAGTATCAAAGCTTCTTTCCGACAAGTTTGCAGATTATTCAGTGGACTTTTTTCTTTCCTTTTTTTCTCGCGATTACATTTTCTTCTCGGGACACGTATATACGCTCCTCGGAGTAAATTAGAATCTAAACTCGAAATATCGCGAAGATCTTCTGACACTATGAGGAAATTTCGTTTTCGCATTCGATCCGTGACGTACAGCCGAGGGGAACGCCTCGATCGTTCTAAATCACTTCAATTATTCGCGAATCTCTTCAACACTCGTTCGTAAAATAATAAATAATGAAGATATCGTCTTCACCCGAGCTCCACGCCCATCCTTCTCTATCCTCTCAGCTAAATCTCAATCCAATTACTTCCGTGTCCCGGGTCAGCTATGACGTCCGATATTTTTTCTCTTACACTGTTGCAGAGAGAAAGAGAGGAAGAGACTTCGCGTTAATTATTCGCGATTCCTGTTAATGAGATTCCAGATGTGTATACAGCCACGCGCTAATTCTCTACGAAAAGCTATCGCGGATTTGTTAATAATAAACCAGCTTCCCCTCACTCGCGATTCAGCTAACGTTACTCGTGCAATAACTCGACTGCCACGGTCCTCATCGCACTCGGTAATCAGTTATTCAGTCTTATCCGCATTCCGAGTAATAGGATGTCAAATTTTGATCCAATTTCTATTTTTGATTTTTTTTCAGAATTTTCGGCGTTGATTTAATCGGCAAATTTCGACCGGAGGAGAGACCGACGTTGAGATCTCGTACGCAGGATTGTAACAAGGTTGTGATTTGTTTCGATCGATCTTCCGGAAATTCCGGGTTTTTGTTCCGGTCTTTACCCGTGGTATTTTGTTTGAAAATCTTTTTTCACTCATTTTCTTATAAATTAACTCGCGGGAAGACTTTTTTTTCTTCACTGTGTTCCTTCGCCCCTCGCGAGCAAAGGCAAGGGGGCCACCAGGACTCTGTTCAACGTCAATTATTCGCTACCCCACGACAATGGGGGTTGTCTTATATCTACGGAACGTGGAATTAGACGAGACTCGGTGATGGTGGTTTTTTCTTTTTTTTTTCTATCTTTCCGGGACGGACCCTTAAATCTTTCTGTCGGTGACAAGGTGACGCTGTGCCAACCAAGGAAGATAAAAAAAGAGAAAGGAAAAAAAAAAAAGAAACAAAAACCGTAGAGAAATTTTACCACGCGTGGTTTTTGGCCACCAGAGGAATAGAAAGAACACTTTCATCATCAGATGAGTGATCCGGTGGCAATCTTACCTCCCCAACATTTTTCCTCTTCCGCTTTACTTTTGTCAAAGGAAAAGAATATAAGAACACCGAGGATATAAGAGGAAAGAAAAAGTTTCTCCCTTTATACTTTTCGACGTGAAATTTTACAAGGTCGCGCTTCCCAACCGCATACGAGCTTTCCCCCCCCCCCCCCCCCCCCCCCCCCCCCCCGCCCCCCATATATTCTCTGAGGACCGTAAATCTTGATAAAGAAAAAGAAAAAGAAGAGGAAAAAAAAAAATTGTTCCAGGGTGCAATTCGCTGTCTAGGAAGTGGGATCTTATCATTAATATATATATATATATATATATTTTTTTTTTTTTGCAGAGAAGAAGTTTCCGCGAAAAGTTTAACCATTTCCTATTTGCTTGCACCGGCTAATTTCCTTCGGTATCCTCGGCTCGGTGAGCTTTTACGGGCGTTTGTTCCGACACCTCATATTATATTTTTCTAGTGAGATATTATCCGGTGTGAAAAATCGTCCGTTCGCTAAATCGGACTATTTTCAATTTTGACGTCCAGATTTCTCAAGGCGTTCGGGTCCCAATCTGTTATAGGTATTCATCCATCTTTCAAAGCGGGAAAAAATTCCCATTCCTCAACGATATTCTAGACGTTTCGACGCCTGGCGTCCCGGGAATATATATATACACCTATATCCTCGCAGATATAAGGAATGTTTCGCAACGTCTTCCTTCGCCGAACCCCCATTCAATGGCTTAAAAGGAAATATGAAATGTTCATGTTACGCGACACATGTCAACGAAGACTTTTACCCCATGAACAAATTCTATGCCAGCTCATTTCCGTTTTCGCAAACACGCCGACCACCTGATCCACCGTACAGATTGATTTAGAATCTTGAGTTCAAAGGGTGGAAAGTCGTACATCTATATTTCAAAACGATTAAGAAAGACGCGAGAAGCTTATCCCCCGGCGAAAAATCGTGTGTCAAAATTCATAAAAATCGCACGAACGCTTTCGGGGATGTTATTACTTTTCCAAAAGCGCATTTTCGCTCCGTTTTCTCCCCCAAACCCTCGGAGACCAAATTTTCTCAACTTCGGTACCGGGTCTGCGAATTATTCAAGGTATCCGTGCCCCGAAACTCGGTTAAAATAGTTCGACTCTTCGGGAAGTTATCGAACTGACGGATAACGCGAAGATCTCCAATTTTCTTCGGTCACTGAAACTACCCCAGGTGTAATTCAACCGGCCCGTTATTACGATCTTTAACCCAATTTTTTCCCTTCGCTTAAACTTTCTTATCTCACTTTTTCCTCGCTCTTCTTTAAATAATTCGTAACGTGAGTAAAAATTTTTTACAAAGGTGAGAAAATTTGAAATTTTTCGAAAACTGTGAACTTCAAAGTTTACTTCCGCCTTTCGAACCCTTCCTTCTTCGATCGATAGCTCGTGCATATACCTATAGCTGTCAATTTATAATTTATAGGGTATAAATTCGCGTGATCAAACCTCGCGTCTCCTTCCCTCAACTCCTTTACTCGTCTTCATTAACTCCTGAGGAGCCCTTGCAATATTACCCGGATAATTATGTCAGAGATTATCACCCCAGGCGATGTTAATGTATCGAAAGAGGATCATCCACGTCTCATATTACATGAATTGAGGGATTAGCCATTCCCTCTTCCGTGAATTATTGCCAATTTCGTATACACCCTTCGCGAGCTTATCGTTCGGTAAAATTTCAAGGGCTTATAATATTCATAGAAGATTATACTAATTACTCAAATAATTAATCGAACGAAAAACTGCCTTTCGAAAATCTACATTAGTCATGCGGCATGGAAATGATTGATACCTACGTTTCAACCCTTTATCCTTTCATACTCGTTTATAAATCTATTTAACAAGAACCGAGTCTCCGCTTATTGTATAGAGGATATAACGACGTATGAATTACACGTTATCGCTTAGCTATGAGTTTTCCACGATCGCGTGTCGGGCACATGTCACGCGACTCGCAAAACTAACACAATCAGTCCGCCTCCGAGTCTGCATAAAATTATTCAATCGAGTTATCAAAAGTGCAAAAACTAACGAAAAAAGAAACAAATAAATGGCGTCCGTCTCTATCCGCACTCTGCAGAATTCGACTACGGCGTTTAGCGAGTTCCGGCACGGAAATGGTCAGAAGGATATCAGGCGAAGGCTGAAGCCACGTTTAAACCGAAGGTTAGAAAACGGAGTGACCCTTCGGTCGGTGAAGAGAAGGTCAAACTTTCCCGAGGGTTAAGAATGGCCGTGAATATCGCACGCGGTTAAGGGCGTAGATCCGCAGTAGGTCACCAGAGCTTAGGGCATAAGGGTGGTAGCCGCCAGGCTGGCAGTCAGCTCGGGGAACCGTGCAGAATCTCCCGAGCTTTTTCTTTTTTTTTCTCTTTTTATTTTCATTCCTTTCTTTTCTGAACAGTTTTAAGTATTTGTAAAGCAAATTTAATTAAACAGAGAGAATTTTTTTTTTCGTCAGCGGTTTGAATAAAGCCCGGCGTTAATCCTGATTAAAATAAAATATTGACGTAGGCATTTTTGTATATATTCGAAAAAGAAGAAAGAAGGAAAGAGACTGAGTATAGGTGTGCGCGTATATATTTATGTATATATATGCGAGGGGAGAGATTCTGTGCTGCATAAAATAACCTATTTTCGAGCTGTTTTTTTTTTCACTCCTTTTATTTCCTCTTGTGTGTGCGCGTGTGCTTTTTTCATTATGTTTTTTTTTTTGTTTTTTCATTTTTTCATTTTTCTTTTTACAATCGTTTCTTTCTTTCTTTTTCATTCCTCCTCCGCGGCCCTTATTTCACCGCTCGGTGGACGAAACTTTTTCTCGTACCCTCGCGATGTTCGTTGGATAACACAAAGTGACGGTGAGAATAGAGTGGGGGGGAAATACCCGAAAAGTCTGTGGTTCCGTTTGTGCGGTTTGCTTGTAAAACGAAGAAATGAATATAGAGTACGGAAACGACGAAACGAAGAGGAAGAGAAAATTAAAAAAAAAAAATTAAAAACAAATTAAATAAAAAAAGAAAGAAAAAAAATAAGGACAATTTTAACGTAGTTACCGCAATCGCGGACGACGGGACACACGCGAGCGAGATCCCTCGAGAAAACGAGTCCTCGATTAACGTGGTAACACGACTTGGTTGAACAAGTACTTCTGCACCAGTATACAGCGTTAAGAAAAAAAGTTAAAAAAAAAATAAAAATAAAAAAAAAAACAGGAACAAAATATTAAAAAACTACTGCTCCTCGACTCAGGCGGCGGCTCTCCAGGTAACGATTACGTGTGTCGTAGAACAGCCCATACTCACGTCAAGTGTCGTAAACATTTCAAAGATATACTGTAATTACGTCCAAGCCCGTAGCTGAACGAAATAAAAAAAAGAAGTTTTTCAGGGAAAAAGAGAGTCTTTAATGTATGTTCTCGTCATATAGTCTACATGTTTTTATATTTGTGTGTATATGCATATACCTATATGCCTCCACGTATAGGTGGAACGCGAATCTGTAATAGAATACAGAATATAAACGATCGAGTGAGTTCTGTTCGAGTCCTTTTGTACATACGGGACAATGGCGATCGGTCTGATCATATGTTCATACGTATTCGCATTCGACACAAACATACAAGGATTCGCGAAAAGGGTTTCCTTTTTTCTGAGCAATAAAATGTGAAGTCTGTAGTACACCGGGCGTAGGACATTTCGGGAAAAGTTACGGTCTGGTATCTCGCGAGCTCGTTGCGTTACGCGGTGTTATTTATACATCAATTTTTTGACCACCCACCTGCTTGCCCGGGTGAACCTAATATCGTATAATTTACTTTCCCATTTCTTATTTCCCAGGTGTGCGTGAGCGAGTTACTATTTTTTGTCTGAAAAGTATTGCCGATATTCTAGAAGCCTTCTTCTCGCCGTTTTACTCAACTACGAATCATGCGAAATATAAGATAAACTTTCGAACGAGACGAGGCATCGGGATATCTTCTCCTTGCTTTTATGCAAGATAGTCAATCGAATGAAATTTCATCAGCGTCTAGCAGCAAAATTCGACGATGATTTTACCGTCTAAACGGGAAATTTTGAAACGCTTAGAATTCGAGTGTTTTCTAGTTTTAATTGGACGTACAGCGCAACCCGGTCTTGTTACAAAACGAGCTTTTATATGAACTCGAAGATTCGATGAAAATGAAGCGCGATTCGATAAGAATTCATCAAATGCCCCGGGGATTTGAGTTTAAGCTATTAAAGGAATCGAGCTTTAGGTTGGAAAGGGTTCGTTTATAACTATACGTGGTACGTCTACCTATATACGTATACAGGAGCATAGAAATCCCGAGAAAACAATCTCTGCAGGGTGATCGCGCGTGGAGCCAGCTTCTTTCTTATTACTTCCCTTTTCTTTCCTTTTTCCAACTCTTTCTATTCCCCCCGCGATCCGTGAAGCGATACACTCTGCGGAACGTGCATTCTGCTTCGTCCTTCTTCCTTCGTCCCCATTCCTCGTCCCTCGATCCTGTGTTCGAGTCCCACCCGCCACCCCCGCCGAATACAAGTCTCGGATGACTCTTGCATTTCAGGATTCAACGATGCGGTCTCCCGGCTCGCACCTGCTCGAAGGATATCTGGCTGACAACCCGATAGTGCCGCAGGACTCGCGGGATGAGAGAAGAATTATTAAACGAATTAGTTTTCACCCACCGTCAGAGAGACACGCGATTATTAACGAACCGATCGGAAATAGCCGATGAGTTTCACCCCAAGTCGGTTGAATTTTCCGAACTAGATATAAGTTCGTCCGGATTTTTTTTCAAAGCTCGGAAAAATCTCGTTTAATTATAAACGAATTTCATAACTTGGTATTCGAAGGAAATTACTATCCAGGAATAGACAGGAATTTGAATAAAAGTTCGGAATATTAAAGAGAGGGATTACTTTATTGGATCGCGAACAGGGGTGGAAAGGGAGCATGCACCTACCCCCGGGAGAAGATAGTAAAGCGCGGTTATCCGGAATTGTTGAATTATTTATTTGCAAATTCGTAGATTTTACTTAACAGTCTTATTACCTCCCTCTCGCAAGATCGGGGGATTTTTTCTCCATCGTTCCGAGCCGTAATCCCGATCCGAATCCCGACCCCAATCCGTCGTTACCGACGTTAATTCTCGTCGCTCTGAAAGCGAGATATCGCGTGTCAAATTGATCGGGCAGTTCACCCTTAGACCCATAGTCCAACACTTTAAGTAGCGATATCTCGTAATTTGATCTGCGAAATGGCATCGCTTGATCTGAGTATTAGTTACAAGATGATTCCACGTCCAGTTGTATCCGTACCCCAGATTTCTATGTACGTAATACTCCGCGCGATGTAACGCACCCTTTAAGGGTTGATTCGATTAGCCAGCCGCTGCTGCAGAGGCAAGATTAAAGAGAACCGCATAGAAGTATGAGAGGCAATAATCAGCGGCTAATTTTCCGATCGCAAAACTTTTGCGGACAAGGGTAGTTGGGGTTGCGGCCAGGCGGCAGTTCGCAACTACTTTGTGTTCGATACACCAGTGGACTGCAAACTGAGGTATAAGCGATGCGCTTGGAAGCTGTTCTCTGGTCGGTAGTTAGCTTTACTTAAGCGTCAATTACTTTCAATTGAGAAATAATTGCAGAGGGTGCCGGTGATCGCGAGACAACGACTCTTATCTAGTAAACTTTGAAGTACGGAGCTACGTCGTGCGAATTCCTCGACCTTAATATCTCGGACATCGAATCCTCGGTCTTCGACGTTTTCGTACAATTTTGCATAGTTTCTCTTCCGCTGAATTTTCCCCCACGTTGCGAGAGGAGTTTTACCCTCGTAAAAAGCCCGTCGTCGTTCGCCAACGCGCTGCTAGAATGACCAATTAATTCCTAACTTCGTTTCGTCCTAAAATTGACAACTATATGAATTTTCCAATCAACTTAATGGCTGGGCTTTCCAGCTACAGCTTTGGCTCTACAGCTTCGCGCGTTTGCTGTAATAAAAATGAATAGATATTATGGAAAATAATCGAATCCGGAAGCAGATTAGTTACAGTTTATACTCCCATCGAACCTCTGTATATTTTTCACTTTCGATTCAGGCGTACGGGTGAATTTCGCACACCTAAATGTCCGTTGATAAATAATATGAGATCGTAGAATTTGATTAATCAGTATTTGTTGCCGGTATTGATAATCGACGTCAAATTTCCAGTCTAAAACGTGTCAACGTTACTCCCGCATCCGTTCACGTCTCTGTACATGATTTTCGAAACCGATATCGGATAGCGTAAATTATCCAAAAATTTATCCATTCGATTGGCACTCGATATTATCAACAATTTTTCCGATAGTAATTTTTCTCCGTAGTTAAATAACCGGATATTCGATAATAATTAGATAAAAGCATCGATGAATTTCAGGCTAAAGAACAACGTTCAAATTTTTCACATTCCGCACCCTAAAAATCGAACGACGTTGTAATTCAGGGGTGGAAAAAAGCGTTTCCCTTTGATCCAAGGTTTTTTCCTTTTCCCTTTCCCTTTTTTTTTACAAAAAATTATTCCATTACTCTGAGTCCTGGTCAGAAAGAGACGCGAGTGAAATCGAAGGGTAAAAAACGAGGCGTAGGCTTTCACAGACTCGTGTGAAAAGTAACTCCCAGTTGGTTCGAAGTTGAGTCAATTTTACCTAATCCACGAACGATTGGCCGGACGATGGACCGTCGACCGTCGATCTCCACGACGTCCATTTCAACGAGCTAGACTAATGACCTGGACCACGTGTTTCTCGTCATCCATATTCCAAGTTGCCAGCGAACTATGTAGGCAGACTGTAGAGGTTCTCGCCATTGTCGACCGCGGACAAATTTGCATAATGATATCTCATTGCTTGCAAGATGGTATGGTATGGCATGGCATAGTATAGAATAGCATAACTAAAGCTGATGCCAAGAGACAACTCGACGTTACGTAGGTAGGTAGGTGGTAGCTGTGTATCTCTGAACCATTCGACGAATTGCTTCGTGCAATAAAAAAGCCATCCCTTATCGTTGAAGTAGGAAAATTTTGTATGCGGCGTGAAGAAGGCGGTTAAATACAATTCTTTTTTTTTTAATTTTTTTTTTATTTTTTTGGGTAAGTAAACGTGAAAGGACACTTTTTTCCTGCATAAAATTAACCGCGGGTTTCGCAGAGCTGGAAGAGAAAAGTAAAAATTGAGAGAACGTTTCTTACTCCGGTTTTTTTTTTCTTTTTCTTTCTTTTTTCTTTTTTCCTCCCTTGAGCGATCCGCGTCTTTTTACGGCTCGATTTAAGGTTCGCGAAAGTAAAGACGGGGGAAAATTGTGAAAGAAAGAAAAGAAGGAGAAGAAATAGCGAAATTTCTCGGCGCTGAGGATCATTTCGAAAGTTTTCTTTCTATTTATCGTCACTCAGCGATAACCATGATTGTTAAAATGACCGAGAAATAAGTTTAAGCGTGTATAGCTACGCGGAAAGGAGAATTTAAGAGAATAACGGATCGGGGAAAAAGAGAGGCGCATAATTTTACCCCAGCTACAATAATGGCCACCATCAACCCCTGGAAGGATTCTTAACTGTTGGAAAAGCGCTTCCAAATCTTCTGTATATCACTTTATCGAGCAGATGGAGAACCCCCAAGGTTTCAAAGCTTTCTTATAGGTAGGTAGGTGAGGTATGGTTCAGAATGTGGATTCTCAGTTTCCTGACGAAATGTTTTCGTCGTGATTCACTCAGCCGTTAGTTTCACGCTTCGTTAGTCGGGTGTACATATATAAAATTGAACTTTTAAGCTATTCGACGATATCGCACCAATCTCTGTAACGAGATTCCCCAAAGTTTTTCCCCCCGAAATGTTTCGGGGGTGATTTCGTTCCTCTGACCATCGCATATCGCATATCGCGCGCCGTTAACCTTTTCACGGTTTTCTTAAAGTTTAAATTATCATTTTCATCCCCACACGGATTTCACAGATCGTCTGAGCTTCTGTTTCGTTAAAGGCTCTCCTCTTCAGACTTAGAGGATCAAACGGACCGTTTAATTGCACTGAAAATTGTTAAACGCGCTCAAGGACTGACCGAAACTTTTCCTTACATTATAGCCACGGATTAGTCCACACGGAATGAAATACGCAACTTCGGGTCATTTTTCAACCGAAACTTTTTCAAAGCTTTTCCCCCTTTATGGAAAAATTTAAGTTCGACCTCAAACGGAATACATATATGTTCGGGATGAAGGAATTAGCCGAATTCTCGGGGATTGTGGCAGCTCGGATAAATTACAAACAAATATCCTGTTCCATAAAAATTTTTAGAAGACATTACGCAGAATGAAAGACTAGAACGGGATGCCGCGTATCGTTTATCTCAATCATCACATTAATCTCCGAGAACGTGTCTAATTTTAACAATTTTTTTTAAAAAGAACTCGTATTTCCAATCGAGGCGATCGTTTCCCACATCATCTCGTCATTTCATTACGGTATTCGTCGAAGTATCATCATCCCCCGAAATTCATTTGCTCTTCTTTTAGCCCGATGTTTAACGCGACGCAGAAAATATCAAAGACATTCAAATACGTTACAAAAGGGTGAACACGAGCGCCCGTTATAATTCTCGTAATCTTCTGTGGCGAAATCAAAAACGGGGTTGAATACCGAAGAAATTTCGAGTTCGGAATCTAACGAATTAGGCATATCCTCTCTGCCCGGTTCCTCGCGCTTTGCCGAAACAATTATTCCAGGGTTCGAGGGTTAATCGTCGAGTTTGAAGCCACGAAACATATACATATACACATTAGGGCTATTCATTTATTCGTCCATATTTTTTAATTTGCGCTCGCACCCGTGAAAAAGTGAGTGTATGAGGTCAGCATCAATACCTATCAATTTACAAAAACCAAAAAACAACGCCCACTGTGCAATTTTTTTGGGGTGGCCCATCGTAAAAGTATTTTCCGCATTTGATTAACACGGGAACATCGCTTTTCTTTACTTTGATTTTATTTTACAGCTTCAAAAATTGCTGCATCGTTGCGAGGTCTTGTCGAATATGTATTGTGACGTGGATTTTTGTTAGACCCTCGGATCTGGACCGGATAGCCAGACTCCGGGGTCGATCCAACGATGCACACAGCTATATCTCAAAAATTTAAATTGGTTTGGGCGCCAGGCGAACTATCTTCGCCACTTTCAAAATTTCCACAACAAAACAAAAGACAAACGGTAACCTAAGCGGCGGCTAGCAACAGTACCGCGGAGAGGGGTCGGGATGAATATTGAGGATCAGCTAGGCGTTAAATAACGACTCGTGGAGTTAAATTTAACAAGGAAATATAAAGAATTTATTCAATAAAAAAAAATGTAAAGAAAAACAAATTAAGGTAAAATAAGCAAAGAACGATCGTGTACCCGGGGGTACTCCCCCGCGGGTTAGTTGTGGCCAAGGACCGTGTATAGGCGGTCTTGCCACGTTTCAAAAAGTTGACAAAAATACAAGTTTCCACGTAGGAACGCAATGACAAAAAAAACAATACCAAAATAGAATAATCCAGAACTTAACAAATTAGTGCCTCGCGGAACAATGATAGCGGGTCATAGGCGAAATCTACACCGCGAGGTGTTCAGTAATAATTTTACAATAAACACTAACAATAACTTAAACCTAACTCTGCCGCGTAGGCAGGCCCACGGGACCTTGACTCGACAGTTCCAAAACAAAACCAACTCGACTCGACACTAACTGATTGAATTTGAATTTCTACGTGAGAAAGAGAGACAGTGACTGACTTAGGCTTTCTCCCTCGCTCTCATAGGCGAGCCTCGGTACAGCTACGGTTGGACTATTATCTGGCCAATTTTTAGGCCTCGAACCAAATTTCTCGAACGCGAAAATTCTTCTAAAACACTGGCTACGGCCTACCGACTCGCAGTTCGGCTTAATCGACCCTCAAAATTAAGAAATCGCTCGTGGCGTGGATCAAAGGCAATATGGCGAATGGCCGTTTGCCGGGTTCGAAAATCTTGGGACTAGATAAGTTGACGCTTACCGTAATCCAGCCACCTCATGGACAGAAGAAATAATGCCTCGTGGCGTTCGACCCAAAACAGCACTCAAGCACACGCCAGACTCGAAACTCAAACTCAAAAAGTCCCACGTAGGGGAGTCGCAAAAATAGCCTCACGGCTTAACAAACTAATTAACTTAAATCAGAGCTCGATGCTCTGCCTGCTAAGCAGGCCTACGGCAGAGTCTCTTCCTCCAAAATCGCTCGAGTCATTGCGCTCTCAATTTGCGCAATATCGACCTTTGATCCTCAAAATTGATCGGGGGGGTTGCGCTACGTTAGGCGCTCGTCGGGTGTCTAGTTGTCCCTCGCCGATTTTCGTAGAAAATCCTTCGGGAAGGCAGGGAACGCGGCTCGCAGGCTCTTGGGGCGGCGGGAATCTCCTCCACCGCCGATTTCCCACGTTGCTGAGTACCCTAGGCACTCCTCCGCGTTCCTCCAGGTTGAATCACCGTCCCAGACTTGCTTCGAACGTCGCTTTTTACCCCTCGTGCCGGGATTCGTAGCCAAGTCCTCGTTCTGGGACACTTTCGGCTCCCCGCGTACATAACAGAGAGTATGGAAAAGAACAAAAAAAAATAAGACTCAAATCAAAAGCCTAAGTCGGTCACGGTCGCCTCTCGGAGATAAATTTCCCTATACGCGGGTACATTCACTCATGACCTCAGCGGTCTTTCGCACTTTCGCTCCCTTAACGAGACCTGCCAAGGGTTTTGGGCGGACTGTAACAGCATTCCAAAATGCAATGTTACAACTCCCCCCCCCTTAGACGGGCCGCTGGGGCGGAAGCGCCGACTTACGTAACCCAAGGGCCGAACTCCGAGTGGCGGCCGCAAGCCGTTTGTTTCTTCAGCCTAGTGACTATAGACCTCTAGTTATTAATTACATTACCGCGTACGTTCAGGCAGTGCCATGTAATAACAAAAAAAAATCATTGAGGCGAAATGATGCTCTGATCGAGCTTGCAGAACTAACCCAACACCAACAAATACACAACGAAACAAAAATAATGACAGGATTGGGAGCTTAGGTTACCCCGGACTTAGTTCACTCGAAAGATGTTATTTGATCGTCACCCCGATTCCACCGTCTATCCTTACGTAAAAGCCGCGTTACTGGCTCCGAAGAACCCGCGAACGCCGGAACAGACCGGCGGTACCTCGAGGCCATCCCTACAAATCGTCGCGATTGTTTACAGCTCCGGGGTGCCGGATAACTAACCATCGGTTCAATCTTGTAGAGGTCGATCTGCAGCCCGTCGTTGATAACCCTAAACCCCGGATATTTTACTTCATCTTTACTGACCCAGTATCTCTACAGCCGAGCCCTCGAGGCTATTAGGCAGCGTAGTTGTCAGCTGGGACAACTCTGCATGACTCAAGGTCCCCCAAAAGTTATCGCGTGAAGTATCGGTCGTCCTCATGGCTTCCCGTGTACTTCATAACGCGGTTAACACCACAAAAGTTACTAAAACGCGAACGCGCGGAATAAAACTCTGCAACCCAGGATTCCGCGGGTCGCAGATTTCAACTCGCCACGCTAAAAGTCGCGCATTCGTCAAAAAGAAAGCACAAAAAGAACGAAAACTCGAAAAGTCAACCCGAACTCCAGAATGATCTAAGCGCGAAAAACCACTCGAAACTCACGCGTAACGCGAAAGAGCGAAAACAAAGCTCCAAACGCGAAAAATCAAAACGCGAAAATTCAGAACTCCAATAAGTCTCCAAATGCGGAGGGTGTTTTGAACTCGAAGTCTTCCACCGGAAAACAATCCCAATGGAACCTCGAACGTGAACCCGAACGCGAACCCGAACTCGAACCCGAACGCGAACGCGAAAATTAAAAACTCAAAGTCTAAACTCCAAGCATGATGGCTTCGTTGCCAAGTACCGCCACGCTGTACATGGTCGCCGAAGTCTTTCGGTCGAACCGCGTTAGGTTGTAGCAACGGCCGTGGTATCCCCGGCTCCTGAAGCAACCGTGGACCACGAGACCTGAACGCCTCCCTATTAGCTCAGACTGAATCGCGAACTTGAACTCGAACTCAAACTGAACCGCGAACTTGATCTCAAAATTTCGCATGCCAACTTGACTTCGAACGAGGGTTCGAACTCAAAGTACGACCTCAGACTTGACCTCGAACGCGAACTCAAAAACACCGCACGCAGAACGTGAGAATTCAAAACTCGAAAAATCAAAGCTCGAAAAATTCGTCGAACGCGAAGTTGGACGCAAAAAGCACAACTGTACCTTGAACGCAAACTTTAACTCGGACGCGAACTCGAACTCGAAACTGAACCCGAACGCGAAAACTCAAGACGCAAAAAATGATAACGCAAAAGGTGTTCTATGGCGACTTTCCGCCAGAGGAAAGAACAACTCAACGTCAAACGCGAACTCGAACCCGAACTCGAACCCGAACGCGAACGCGAAAAAATAAAGTCTGAACTCAAAACATAGTGGCGTACCTACCACGTACTAGCATGGCAACAGCTGTAGGGTCTCGCTCAAGACTCAGAACCCACACCTGAGCACCACTGTTAAGCGCGAAAATCAAAATCTAAACTAAGACGAATGAGAATTATCTTGAGCTGACTTTGTGAGTCACCACGTAAATATTCCCTCGATACGGGGTGTACTAAAAGTCCGTCGAATAAGGACTATGTGTTTCCTCCACCCGGGTATCTGATCGCGAAAACTAAATTATCTGTCGGTTCACAGCCTATGCACCAGACCGCGGCCTATCTATAGCTAGTTTTGTCTTGTCTGTGATCACCTACAGTGCACATTCTATTCTCCACCATTCAGGCACAGAGCACAGAACACAATAATCCAGCAAATAAAAAAAAAATGTCAACAGCGAGGTGTCGTACAATTTTCAAATGTATCGTAATGCTACAGCCAGGGTCGTTGCCAGTGTCCCAGAACAATAGGTGCAAGTCATCGAGAGGCTTATGTGCCGACAAGAATTAAATTTTCCTACTCCAGGGAGGAAAACGCGGCTAAGATTTGGCTCAAATTCAAACGGAGAAAACTCCACAGGAATTGCGCGATACAACGCGAAACCCGAATAAAATAATCGCCAAAAACTACTAAAACTAAAAAAAAGTAAATTCAAAAAAAAAGTACACAAACAGTCGAGCGACCTAACGCTCAATCTCCACGAGCGCACGCTCTGCCGGTCCTCCTCCGGTTGAAAACAAAATGCAATCACGCACGAGGCAAGGGAATCCCGAAACAATATATAAAAACTCAAAAATTTTTGCACTCGTGATGCTAAAAAAAAACGACTTGAGAAGGCCCCACGTTGGGCGCCAATTTGTGACGTGGATTTTTGTTAGACCCTCGGATCTGGACCGGATAGCCAGACTCCGGGGTCGATCCAACGATGCACACAGCTATATCTCAAAAATTTAAATTGGTTTGGGCGCCAGGCGAACTATCTTCGCCACTTTCAAAATTTCCACAACAAAACAAAAGACAAACGGTAACCTAAGCGGCGGCTAGCAACAGTACCGCGGAGAGGGGTCGGGATGAATATTGAGGATCAGCTAGGCGTTAAATAACGACTCGTGGAGTTAAATTTAACAAGGAAATATAAAGAATTTATTCAATAAAAAAAAATGTAAAGAAAAACAAATTAAGGTAAAATAAGCAAAGAACGATCGTGTACCCGGGGGTACTCCCCCGCGGGTTAGTTGTGGCCAAGGACCGTGTATAGGCGGTCTTGCCACGTTTCAAAAAGTTGACAAAAATACAAGTTTCCACGTAGGAACGCAATGACAAAAAAAACAATACCAAAATAGAATAATCCAGAACTTAACAAATTAGTGCCTCGCGGAACAATGATAGCGGGTCATAGGCGAAATCTACACCGCGAGGTGTTCAGTAATAATTTTACAATAAACACTAACAATAACTTAAACCTAACTCTGCCGCGTAGGCAGGCCCACGGGACCTTGACTCGACAGTTCCAAAACAAAACCAACTCGACTCGACACTAACTGATTGAATTTGAATTTCTACGTGAGAAAGAGAGACAGTGACTGACTTAGGCTTTCTCCCTCGCTCTCATAGGCGAGCCTCGGTACAGCTACGGTTGGACTATTATCTGGCCAATTTTTAGGCCTCGAACCAAATTTCTCGAACGCGAAAATTCTTCTAAAACACTGGCTACGGCCTACCGACTCGCAGTTCGGCTTAATCGACCCTCAAAATTAAGAAATCGCTCGTGGCGTGGATCAAAGGCAATATGGCGAATGGCCGTTTGCCGGGTTCGAAAATCTTGGGACTAGATAAGTTGACGCTTACCGTAATCCAGCCACCTCATGGACAGAAGAAATAATGCCTCGTGGCGTTCGACCCAAAACAGCACTCAAGCACACGCCAGACTCGAAACTCAAACTCAAAAAGTCCCACGTAGGGGAGTCGCAAAAATAGCCTCACGGCTTAACAAACTAATTAACTTAAATCAGAGCTCGATGCTCTGCCTGCTAAGCAGGCCTACGGCAGAGTCTCTTCCTCCAAAATCGCTCGAGTCATTGCGCTCTCAATTTGCGCAATATCGACCTTTGATCCTCAAAATTGATCGGGGGGGTTGCGCTACGTTAGGCGCTCGTCGGGTGTCTAGTTGTCCCTCGCCGATTTTCGTAGAAAATCCTTCGGGAAGGCAGGGAACGCGGCTCGCAGGCTCTTGGGGCGGCGGGAATCTCCTCCACCGCCGATTTCCCACGTTGCTGAGTACCCTAGGCACTCCTCCGCGTTCCTCCAGGTTGAATCACCGTCCCAGACTTGCTTCGAACGTCGCTTTTTACCCCTCGTGCCGGGATTCGTAGCCAAGTCCTCGTTCTGGGACACTTTCGGCTCCCCGCGTACATAACAGAGAGTATGGAAAAGAACAAAAAAAAATAAGACTCAAATCAAAAGCCTAAGTCGGTCACGGTCGCCTCTCGGAGATAAATTTCCCTATACGCGGGTACATTCACTCATGACCTCAGCGGTCTTTCGCACTTTCGCTCCCTTAACGAGACCTGCCAAGGGTTTTGGGCGGACTGTAACAGCATTCCAAAATGCAATGTTACAGTATACAATAGATGTCAATGAACGAGTAGCAAAGGAAAACAAAAATTTTTCATCGAATGCCAGTGAACAAGAATAGTGACGAATAGTGACGATTCCTGACTATCCTCGTTCACTGGCATTCGATAAAAAAATTGACATCTATCGTACATATTCAACAAGACCTGACAGCGATGCGGCAATTTTTGAAGCTGTGAAATAAGATCAAATCGAAGAAGAGCGATGTTCCCGTGTTAATCAAATGGGAGAAATACTTTTGCGATGGGCCACGCCAAAAAAATCGCACAGTGGGCGTATTGATAGGTATTGATAGGACTGACCCCATACACTCACTTTTTCACGGGTGCGAGCGCAAATTAAAAAATATGGACGAATGAACGAATAGTCCTATTATACATACATACCCATATATACATAAATACTCGATGTTTTTATATCTACTCTTTCATTCCGAATGGGAAAGAAAAAACAATCAGAGTTCTTCGTCGGAAAAACCGACTGGTGTACAGAAATGTGCAATGGAGACAAAATCGCCGTATCTTTTTTACGAGAAATCCTGTAAGAGGGGTTCATTCGTTTCAATTAACTCACCTATTTCTTGATTCGTTATTGTCGCGTGGCAGGGGCCGAGTAGAAAGATCGCTGTAGCCAAGAACATGGCAAAAAGCGAAGTCTCGACGCCACCGGCGCCTCCGCTCCCCATTTCAAGCCGACGTTAGCAACACGTCACAGTAGACACTGGCTCACTGCACCGGCACCGGCACCCACACCTCTCCGGGATTCTTATTTCCACCCTCGTTCGCGCGGTGAATAAACCGCGCACTGTAACACCGACCACTTTTATTACTCCGAGCTGTGATCCCTGAAAGTGTCGTCCGTCAATTAGCCCGGTAACTCATCACGGAATTCGTTTTAGTCTATAGACACAGACCGTGGATCTTGCCGGAACTGAAACTCCGCGATCTATCAGTCCGTAAACCCGACTTAAGGGTTCAGACGATTTAAATTTGACCCGTAAAGTTTCTCGCCGATTTATACTCGTTTGAATTTAACGAGGAATAATAGCTCCGATCGTTTACCATTCAGAGTCTCTCGCGCATCTTATCGGATCGTTTAATTTCATCATCGGATCATTCGGCACCCCGGCAGTCGCACAAACACATATGTACGAGTCCGCGGAGGTCCGTTGTCTCTCGCTATTCTTTCTTCGGTTCGTTTGTTCGTTTGTCCGACTTCCGCGGACGATTTTCACTCGAAATTCACAGCCACACGCGGCCTCCGAGCCTCCGGATATTCGCTGGAATATTTTCCTCCCTTAAATAGATAAGAATTCGACTTTATAAAGAGAAACGCTCGCCGCTGCTGTATTCTACTCGATTTCACAGCCGGAATTGCGATAACCGATTCGACCCCTTCTAGAATCGGGAAATCCGTATATTACTTCGTCCGTGAACTAGCCCGCGATTTCGATCGATAGTTCGTCCCCGGTTCGACAACTGTGATCATTAAATAGTTCGCTTGTACGCGTATGAATCCTATTCATAACCCGAACTGTGAAGCGGATCTCCGATGAATAAAAACCGCGTATCCGTAGCCAGGGCGTCGATGGCACCGAAGACTAATGAAAATTATTTATACGTCGATCCCGTATATTCCGACAATAGAAACGCTGACGATGAGAGTGAAGATCAGACCGATTACAGACACATTTTGGTGCCCTCTTTCCCTCCCTCGAATCTACCCCGAATCGACCCTATCCTTTCGGGCGAACCTCTATGTCTGTCCTTATTTTCTAGTCCCTAGTCCACGGCACGGACCGTGACTGTCCTTTTCTGGATACGTGTGTCTATATCCTCGGGACTAATGGGCCGGCGTTCGGGGCCCCGAATTTCGGTCGATGATATTAAAAAATCCTTTGTGGAGGGTTACGATTCTGTGAGAACTGTGAATCGATGAATTTGATGTAGGAAGTTACGACGTCGCGGTGTTTTTGGTTATCAAAGAATCTTCGGATCGATTAATTCGTTAGGCGATTGAAGTCGGTGCTTCGTTGAGGATTCTTGAGTTTCTCGGGTATTCGGTGTATCGTGTACTTAGGCGGGTGAATGAACGAGGGAAAATTGTTTTTTTTATAGAAACTACCCCCGATGGATGTTGTGATATCGTTTCGTCCCGTTGTTTAGTCTGTTTGGATAGAATTCCGTCACGTTTCCCCGCTATAAATAATACACGTAACACGTAAACGCGTATTTATTCAAACTCCATAAATCACCGATGGAAAAACTATTACCATTTGATGTACGATGTATGTCCCTGTATATAAATCTATCTATATATACATATATATATACGCATCAAACCGCGCTAACGAACGAATAAAGAAACGTATGATAGTTGTATCACGTAGAATACGCGGGGAGTAACGACTTACGGATATAATTGACCCCATGGAATGAATTTTAATCTATATAAAAACGGAAGAACCGAATCGTTGACGAATGAGCCGATTAATGCGAGAAAAAGTATCTGTACGCTCATACGTATGAAAGCAGGCAGGGGGATTTTATATGTGTATATATATGCGTGTATGTATACGTGTATAATATTTGTACGGAGTAAATTTAGTGGATAGAATTTTACTGCTATACTTTTGTACAGTTTTTTCTTTCATTTTTGTCGCTCTTTTATAAGAGAGCTGGTAGCTGGGTCGAGATAATGTTCGTAATTTTGGAAATTATATTCAAACTTTTTTACGAGAGAGACACTTCCTTTCAACCTATCATAATCAGCTATACCTACTATACGAAGGGACAATCTGCCCGGTTGTTTTTCTCCGCTAAGAATCCGCGAAAACAAGATTATTATATACTCGATCGGTACCTCGAACCCTGCTATATCTTTCTTTAAAGAAAACTATCGCACTTGGAAATTCGATCGCGAAACTCGTCGATAAGTCGAGATTTTCAATCACCGTTCGACTCATAACGCGAATTCCTTTACCTATTCGGTACACACGCACCTGGCTCGATTCATCCACGGTTTTTAATTTCTATACATCCGACACTATCGGTTCTTAAATAATTAATTAGATCATCTCGCTCGATCCGCTCCGGTGTAATAAGAAATCAAAGAATTTATTCAAGAACGGGTTCCAAGACTGCATTCGATATCCACCTGCGACGATCGCCGGTTTTCACCTCTTCCCTCGTACAATCACGATCACGAAACTAACTTGTAATCTTACGCAAACCTCGCTCCGTATTTATGTATACTTAATACCCGACTTTTCCTGTCTATATAAAACGGTGAATTAACTCTGCGTCTATGCGCCCAGCGAAGTTACAGATAAACTAAGAATCGACTCTTCGAATTCCCTCGATTTACAGAAAGAAATTTCGATCCTGCGCTACCCTGTAGTATCGAGTGTCTATCGTACGCGAAAAGCTTCTCTTCTGGTTCTGATCAGTGTTTCATATATTTCGAGCCGAGTTTTAAACTTGAGTTAAAAAATCTATCAGCTCTAGTTACCCTCGAAGGATTTGCCATGTAATTTATGGATCGAACAATATTTCGCATTTACTTATGAAGCGGTATAAATGACGTTTCTTTTTTCCTACGTTTACATACGGAGATGTAAATGTTTTATTAATAATCCGTTTTACTTATAAAGCCGCATTTATTTATTATATATGTACCTCAGAGTTTGTGATATTTTTTTTTGTTTGTTTTTTTCTGGCAATTTTTTTTATATATTTTAATTCGCTACGGATATCATGTCGAGAGAAGAGAAAAACTTTTGAAAGGGGTGAGCTCAAGCTACGCTTCGCTCTAAGGGCTCCGATACGCGGATTATACAGACACGTTACGTCGTACAGGCTGCACGGCCAACACTGACGCATTCCGGCAGACGCGAGGCGCGCGCCGCTATCCAACCAGAAACGCGTCCGACCAAAACCGAGGATTGCCGATCCTCACCGAACGGATACGAGCGCCACTCGCCTTTCCTTGGGGAAAAATTGGGGTGAAAATTTGACGATTTTAAGTACAAATTAGAGAAAAATGAAGAAAATAAAGACGCGAAAATTCAGTAGAAAATCAAAGACGAGTAATCGCAACGTTTTATAATAATGCGAGATCGTATTCTCTCGAAACTGAGCAAGTTTATTTATATAACAATCTTATTCATACCGGATAAAGCTTGAGCCTCTGGGCGTCTGCGACTAGGATGGACGTCATTATCCCGGTTGTACTTCTCTAAGGATTAGAGATATTCCGAAGCTTCCGCCACCCGAGGATCTATCTATTCGTTACGCGTTTCTATAAGACGAAGCGGGTAGGCGTGGGTTACCGCGGGTTGGAATAAGATCCTCGCGGTAACGACATCCTATTGAGATAGGTAGGTATAACGCCGCGATTGATGGGAAGCGATACGAGAGCTAGGAGCCCGAGTTTGGAGCTGTGGCTGTGGCTTAGACGGTGTTTCTATATCGAGCTGTTTAATTAAGGAATCTTAAAAGTATCGGACGTATGTCGATGCCTCTACGATTACAACCTGTCACGTCAAACGTAGATAGGTGCTTCTTAGATGACCGTCCTTACCCTTTCATATACCTAATCTGATTTTATATCCCTTGCAAAGTCACGATCAGAGTATGCGGCGGGTTACGTTAAATCCGGGGCGCGCCTATATGTATAGCTGCGGTCACATTCAAATGTAATTTTCTAACAACACGAAGCTCCGTGGCTTCTGAGGTGCAACTGGATATATAGATGTGGTAAGAAGAAGAATAAGAGGGAGAGGGGAGAGGAGTCGGAGAGACGCAGTGTCCCGTTGCGGTTTCAAATTGAAGTGCTTACAGTTTTCAGGATTCTTCCGGCAGGTATTTCCCAGAGGAAGACTTCCAGACTCCCGGTTATAACAAGGGTTGGTCGGTCTGATACTACGACGCCGTAAGAATTAGTTCACGGGATTATTTCGCTCGTCCTAAACTCGCGGCTGAACGCTCGACACTTTCGCGTCTTACCGAGACTTCCACGCTACCGTATCGCCTCGGAGAAACGAAATGAGAACGTTCTCGCTTCTATTCATCCGCAAGGATTTTAGACTCGAAGCTATATTAACCCGTTCAAAGTTGCACGGCTACTTAGTCATCATTTCAACGCTGCAGCAATTGGACCCAAAACTCGTTCGAATCGAAACCGATTAATATCCTACCTTCGGTAATTAATTTACAAACAATTGTTGCTCTTCGTTCACAATGCATCATTTCTCCACGCCCTAATAGACAATAGGTTAATTATCAGTTAGGATAGTTTATCACCAATTACCGGAGTGTTTAACGATCTCTGCATCGCTCTGTATAACTAGAAGTGTTTTGTCCAGTTGTACGGCGTCATTTTTTCATGTTCGTTTCGAACAATCGTCAGTCGGCTTTATCGTTAGAGTCAAGTTCTAGACGTGGGTGGTAAATATAATTTGACGCGAGTTAGCAGTCGAGGGGCAAAAAAGGGTCAGTCACTAATATATCGGCTACCGCAGTACAAAGCAATCGTCAGAAAACTGTTTTCGGATCAATGTCGTCCAATATGTTTTTGCAACCAGTCGCACGAACCTTTTCAAATTCCTCTTTCATCATCGCTGTATCACGGAACTCGATTTTACGCGGCAAAAAGCACGGGGTAGCACATTCGACAGCGAGTGTCCAACCGAACGGATCATTTTCTTTCCCGAAATAATTATGCGGTGTCTTGCATAATTTTCTTTATTTTTATTTTTTTTCCGTACAGTTGGAGAGAAAGAGGTTGATATGTTTCGGACATTGCAGAGAAGTTGTCTGTCTCACTTTCGCGAGGCTAATTGCTCCGAAAGTCAAGCGGAATGAAGATGGCTCATTTCCATTGTTTCGTCGTATATAGGTAGCAAAAAGCGGGTTTAAAGTAAAGTAGTGTCACAGGTGCCTGACGCCTCGGAGGATTCCGAGTTCTCGAGAGGTTGAGATAGGTGGTGATGGTAGGTGGGCATTCTGGGAACTGGGAATTAATTAGAAATTAATTCAATCTAGAACTGACACGAATTAATTCGAAGGTAAAGGTATAGAGGTAGAGGTAGAGGATTACTCTTACCCTCACGATATACTATTTAGTCTCGCACGATTAGCTGCCGCAACTTCTCCAGGGGTGACTTCGGGGCGCGGGCCCCCGTGATTTGTCAAATTCCAGTTAACGTGGGGCTTATTCAATTCTAATTAAGCGCCGTCTGATTGGCATGACTTTATCCCCCTCACCTCACACCGCCTCTTCAGATTATAGGTTCAACCGTCTCGTACAATTGCTCCCAGAAATATGCCACTCACAATAATTACCGTCACGTCTTGCACCAAATTTTGAATTTATCAAAAAACGTGAAAAAATTCAAGAAAATAATAAAATGAATAAATAAATAAAAAGAAAAGGATTCTAATCTCCAGAATTAAATCTATTTTCTGTTTTTGGATTTTTTTTCTTGTTTTTTTTTTGTTTTTTTTTTCATTCGCTGCCAAATTCAGGTATTACAACTGGGGTAGATTTTATCGTTTGACTTATTCATCGACAGGGTATTTATGTGTAGACTGAGAATAATTGATAGGTCCAACGACGGGGAGGATGCGAGGTGGTTGTAGGGAGGCCCGCGTTTGTGACTACCGATTGGCTTTTACATCTGCTCGAGTGACGCGTAATTACAAGGCTCCACGGTTGTAATAATACGGGTGTCTACTCGCGGTTCAGGCTTCGCTGCTGAATTTCTTTCATTTTCTTGTCTCTCGACGAACTTGATTGGCCTTTGCCTACCTGTCGAAATTTCAAAAAACAAAAAAAGGAAAAAAAAACTCTCACTGTCAGGGGTGCTGGAAAGAGAAGCTCGGAATAACGTTAATTCACTCGAGCTTGAAAGAGCCTGACGTCTCTTCCTTCGTGTGGGATACGTCGTTGAGAAAAATTCTCCATACACGTGTGATTCTTTTTTTGTCAAATTTTTGTATTGAATGAATAAAAAAATTGAAAGAATCCGACGTAATGCTTGGCTCAAATTAATCAAACTTTTATCCGAGTGTACTCAAATATCGAGGTGCGACTCAGTTGGCTTTATTTGTTCGATTTAGCCACAGCTGCTCAATCACCACCGAGTTTCAGTCTACCGCGACTCATTAACATCTCTATGCGTCGATGGCGCAGTTTGTGGTTTATGTAGCGTGTGATGACACGGTACGGGCTGTCTCGTATTCGTAATTACTTGTTTATTGACCGTTCAAAGAGACCCTGGTGTATACAAGAAACCAATATTACGTATACCGGTCAATACGGTTATTGCGAAATTAGACAAGCGTCGAATATCGCGTTTGAGAACGCGCGCTTCGACACCGACGGTCGACGGGACGTGAAAGTAGATCAAGTCGTTGAATCAGATTCCTTGAGTATACGGCTTTTCGCGAAACTGGCCAGCGCTGCGATCCCGACAGTTAATCTCCGAGAGAAAAGTACGCGATCTATTTATTCAAAGTATACCAACTTCCGGGGCGGCCGTAGGGCCATACAATGGACACCGGGGATTGTCTAACTTGTTTCAATGTGTATTGATCCTTTGTTGTTTGGCAGAAGCCCTGACTTTTCCCGTTCCATTTAACTATAGGAACATCGTCCAGCGTCTTGGGTCAGCGAAGAAAGAATTATCGGTTTATTGCGGTGGTGGACAGAATCTGACGCCCCCCGGACTTTTTCGTGGGCGTTCTTGTGGCCGTGTAGCCAAAAAGTGTCAGGAACACCCCGTGGTTCCATAGAAATAAGATTGTATCCGTCGATCAAACGACGTTTTATACCATAAAGATTTCTCTCCTTTATAATTTCTTGCCTTCTTTTATTTTCTCGATATTGAAATTTTCTTTCACGCCGTGGATTCGCGGTGCTGTGATCGCACTCTTGGATCACCCTCTTCCAGCCTCTGATCTAACCGTTAATAGTATTTACCGAGCTCAAAAGAACCTCGAGCGATAACTCGGTGTCACTTCGACGAACCATATTGCGAGACAGAATTGAACTATTACATAGTCGCTACTTTCATCTCTTATCGATGATTCGTTGCCCCATTTAAACAATAAATTGACGAAGGGTGAGACGGGGGTTTTTAATTATCGGCAAAGTCGCGGAGCACATCTCTCTGTACACTAGATCGAATTACGATGTCCGTTCCTTTGTCCTATCTTCGTTTTTCCTACTTTTTTCACCGAAGGCTCATCGATCGCTTTTTCGAACGTAAGTAATTAAGAAAACGTTGAGAAAGGGAGATAGGACAATGAAGGAAAAGAAAAAGGATAAATGAATGAAAACCAACATAATAAAAAATGTGAAATAACCACATAGCAGCTGAATAAACCACCAAATGTCCTCGCTGCGGGTTACCCGCTTCCCAACTCGATCGGGTTCATTAGAAACTCAAAAAACCAGACAGTTTTACGGCTTACCTGTTTCCCGAAATTTATACGAGCCCCGCGCACACAGTCGAGCGGCGATTTAACGCGTATAAAGAAAAACGACGATGAACTGTTCGATAAAGTATAACCTGGCCGAACGGTCAACGATTATCTAACAATACCGTAGCCAGAGGGTGTCGGAACGTATCCCCTAGTGTGTCGACGCGGTCGTTGTTAGACCAGAGCAAACAGATCGGTGATGATTACAGGTTACCTCCGTCACCAGGTAATCATGATAATAACAATAATGGCTGGCGATACATCGTTAGCATGATAATACACACATATCATACACCTATAATACATGCGAGAGAAGATCATCTCGCCTTTCTCTATGCTAGTTCCTATAACAATAGCAACGATTTTCAAAGGTGGTCCGTGGATGATCGTTAGTTGCTATACGAAGCCGTGGTTTCCCTAAAATTATCGAAATTTATCGTACCTTGGATCATCGTTAAACCCTGGCCTCTGTTTACGGATTTGTGAATAGCCATAGACAAGCTCTGTAATCGTTGATGCTTAGTATTATCGTTCGATCTTTCGGGTCAAAAACCTCGGCAGGGTATGGTCCGATCCTCTAACGTCCTTAAACTGATAATTTTTCTTCATCTCGATAGATATTCTGGATCGTATTTCTATTACCTTTTATTTTTTACTTATTTTTCTATAATATCGAGGGATGAAGGAGATCGAATTTTTTTCGGCTCGGATTAAGCCAAGAATTGAAAATCCCTGCATGAATGGCGTCGTGCTGGTGGATGGAGTTATCGCATATTACCTAGCGTGGTTTTTTGAGGAACTTGAAGCGGCTCGAAAAAACGGCGCCGGCTTTTACCACCGTCTAAAAATCTTCTGCTGAACTACACTTTTCTTCCAAAAAAAAAGAAGATATTTTTGGAACTGTGACACAGTTTCCAGGACTTCGGAGACAAGAATATTCGCTTCTATCCACGTCATGCAAAAATAAACTCAATATTTTTGGTTCGAAATTGACAACACTCGATTTTTTCGTGCTCGATTCAAATGAACAATCGGTTGCCGCTGGGTCTGTAGCCAAATATCGATAGCGTTGATTCCCAGCTATACGAGATATAATTAGATTCATTCATTAGATGAATTTCCACCTTCATACCGAGTGTTTAACCAATTTAGACCAGAAATGAAATATAATTAAAAAAACGAAAAAAAGGTAACATTGCGGGCTGGTTTCGGTACCCAGAGTCGTACACATATACCCATGGCTCAAAGTGATCTCCGTTAAGGGAGGGTAAATTCGTTATTGGTCCCTGGGGTAAAGGGGGTGCTGTGAACCGAAGGTGCATACAGTGACGAACTCAATTTAAAAGCGATCCAGTCAATTAATTTTCCCCGCACGTTGCGACAGTCCTGTAGCATTATACCCTGGATAAATACCTCGCCTATATATACATTATAGATGTATCTACGTGTACAAATGTGCATGGAAACGTGACGTCGCGTCGCGGGCACCCGCGTCGTATTTTATTCCGGTCAGTTTTTATTCGGGTTGTAACAAGATTCCGACATTTACTAATTGGCTTAAATTTATGGATTTATTTCCCAGGCTCCTCGCCCTCGACGTTCCATTTCCACCCTCAACCCCGAGGTTCTTATGGGAAATGAAAGAGCATAGAAACTGGTTATGCGTCTGTCTCGCCCGTGGAAATTCTGATTCCTCTAAACTCCAAAGTCGGAACTCTGACCCGTCTAGGGAAGGACGTCTCACGCTCGGCTAACTCGCTGTCTGGCGTCCCGCAGGACGAAGGCGTTGATACTTGAACGGAATCGACTCACCTGCAGGTTTCCGAGTCCATCTCCTCCCAGCTCTTCGGGATGCTCACAACTTATAGAGATTTTATTTCTCACATCGAGTTTCAAAGCCGCTTCTTCCCCACCGACATTGGTAATTGGTAGTTCGCCGCGTAAGATCGTGACGTGGTTTATCGCCGATGTATGCGTTTCGGATATCGTGGTAAATATTTACCTTGAAAATTCCACTACCGACCGAAATAGACGAGCCGATAAATCGACAGGGAACGATTAACTCTTCTCAAACTGAGATAACGTTTCATTAGGCAAAGTTCCCGGTACCTGTAGCTGCCTATGGATATCTAATAACAGTTTGAATAAGCGGAATAGAACCGCGTCGAATCGGGCGTGAAATTTGTCACTTTGCATCGCACCATATCCTCGCCGGAGTTCTTCCGATGATGAAATTTATATCTTTGCCTAAGTACGCGCGTTGAGGATATTTTCTGACGATCGGAGAAACGGGGCTTCGACGTGTAACTTAATTGGCAATAAAATGCCACGTTTATAGTATCTAGTTAAGAATACAGAACATCGTCCCTAATTCGGTGAATAACCGAGGGCAGGAGAAAATCTCGGACTTGGGTATTTTCAGTGGAAAGAATTATTGCTCGGTGGATCTATTCGCTTCACCTACGAATTGCTTATTTATATAATCATTGAGCTCCGCTAGCGCCCAGCGTCTCTTTAATCAGTGTCAAAACGTTGACTTAAAGTAAAGCTTTTGAATTAAACCGGCGCGGATTCTACCTAGTTAAATGCAACGCGATGAAATGCAATGTAGTTCACGGTTCAACGATGGAGAAGGCAACAGTCGGCGAAAACTTTGACGTAGCTACGTCAGTTGCAAAGATGTAATTTGCACTCAGCTCTTATTCCCTTCACCGCCTTTGCTTCGCTTTCCAGCGCTAAATCTCCTCCCTGAAAATTTCTGCTACTACTCGCAGCTTTCGTATACTCGTTCTAATAAAGATATAGGGGTTGGTTTCGGATAATAAGTTTAAAAAAAAAAGAAATCTGAAACGTCTGGTACTTAACTTGAAAGCGCAACTTTTCTTTTCACCTCAGGGTAGATATAGAGTTTTCATTATTTATTCTGAAAAGCACCCCTGACTTCTGATCAAAAATTCACCCCCATTGTCCGAGTTGAAGAACCGTACTGACTTCGTTGATGCGTGATCAAGAAATGACGCTTTTTAAAGAAGAGACCGTTGAAAGAGGGGCCAGGATGGAAAAGGATCAGGATCGATAGAGGCACAAGCATCTTCTTACCTTTTTGTGTTACATACCCTTGGATGATCATTACGCGTGTTTTTTTCATCTTTTTTTCTTTTTTCTTCTTCTCTTTTCGTTTTAGCATCATAAAAACGATTAATTTATGCTTCGCGCGAGCTTAAAGTAGGTACCATTCAAGCTCCCGCTTGTAATTCTTATATAAAGATATCACGGTTGACAAGTGTTGTAAATTAATGTGATATTTAAACCCTTTGATACGGGTCCGATTTTATTGCCGTATAAGGAGATAAGCGAGTCTTATAATCTACCGATCACCAATGGAATCTGTGATTCTCGAGATAATTACTTAATTAAAATGCCCGAAGATCCGAGCGGCTCTATACCTCCACAAGCCTCGTTCCGCGGTCAGCTTCAAGCTGCTGCATACATGGCACATACACACCTACGTGTATACGTGTATATATATCCATATATCGTATGTATCCTCGTACATATTTATCTATACGTATTCGTATATTTACTTTTCGTTAGAATATTTATGACCACGGTTTGCCGTATACTAGCCAGTGCCGTTCAGAGGTGGAGAGCCGAAAGCCCGAGGCATATAAAGCGTGAAAGATTATCTTGTAAAATTCACACTGTTTACGACGCGGTTTTAAACTATGATTACACGACTTGGATAGGCGAGTAAGCGATCAGAAAAACACTTGATCTGATACGAGATAATTTCGGAATCAAGTAAAACTCATCGATTTCATAATTTCCAATTCAATTTGTTAGATAGCTACGTGATCTTATCTAAGGTGGGCGAACAGCCACCGACGAAAAACTTCCTATCTAATTTTGAGGTTCTACGTAAAAGTGTGTATATCTATATATACACACATGCGAGTTGTACAGGGTGTTGGTAAAACAGCGCAAAATAATCGGATTTTGTAGGGTGGAATAATTCCTGAGATTTATTATTGCCGGTTGATTTCGATATGAGAACTATTTGAATAAGAACAAAATTTTCCTTACTCGTTGAGTAGTAAAAATGAGAAGTAAAATAATGCATAACGGGAATAAGGGACACGCGGTAGCCAGCGAGTTGTCTTTCTGGGTAATAAAAAGGTTCCCAAAGGAATAATAAGATAAAGGTAGCAGGTTGGAAAAGAAAGAAAGAAAGAAAAGAAAAGAAAAAAGAAAGAGGAAAAGGGAAAAAAGGAAAATAAGGGAATGGTATAAAGAGAGAAGAATGCTGCCTTTAAAAGAGACTTAGGTTACAATACGTGTAGATAGTGAGATAGCGGCTCTTTTGGTCCGCGGCTTGGTGTACACGTATAAACTCTTCCCTCCTTAAACTCCGGCCCCTTTACCCAGGGTAAAACCGAACTCCAAACGTCCCCTGAAGGCTAAAACGAAAAAAGGTAAGGAGCGAAAGAAGGAAGGAAGGAAGGAAGGAAGGAAGGAAGGAAAGAGAAAGAAGTAAGGGAGAACCAAGAGGCCAAGACGCGCGCTGGACCTCGACTTTTTGTATAATGACGCTTCCTTCTCGCAGCTTCTTGGGTTATCAGTCGAGTGGGATCTTGCGCGTGTAAATATCAATTTCAAGAGGTTTTATGCCGGACTTTAGCGTTCGTCTAGCTGGACCGAGGCGTTTTCAGAATTGTTAGAAACGCTCGCTTTGGCGCCGTCTTATTATCGGGACTTCCGATCTCTCAATTACGTTACCTCCACCTACCAGCTACCTCTACCTTCTTACTTACTCGCGCGCGCGACTTAATGCGTGAGCTTTGAATTGATCGCTGCGTAAGGTAATTCGCTTCCACTCACTTTCCTTTATTCCCTTAATCTTAATTTGTACATTATACGTACACGGAGAAAAATTTGTATCAGCTTCTCTCGTAATAATACAGTGACTCTCCTCAAACGGTATAATAAAGAAGATACATCGCGCTGGTATGGTAGTCCTTCTCGTATTATATTCGAGTGCATATTTTCGTGGACACATTCGTAACTGATGGTAGAGAAATTCATACACTTTTATGGTTTACACATATACGAGTATGATCGACTTCAGGAGAACCAGTCTACTCGACACTCTCGTACTGTCCTCGAAGCGCTACAGCGAATGTAGCGCCAGCGAAATATTTCGCTCGTTACAAACGCAGACGTATGACACAGGAGAGAAATTTTGCTATTCTATCGGTGTGTGCTAGTTAAGTATGATAACCTTGACCACAACGGGTGTAAGGGATGCTCTTATTCTGTGTAAAAAAAGCTCAGCTTTTCACGTCTAGAATCGGTAGACTTGGTCGCATACACGTATACCCACGTACGCAGAAAAGCTCATCGTCACTTCGCCATCGGCCACGCTGCGTTGGTGCTAATTAATTATAACATGGAGCGATAAATCGACCCAACCGCGCGCATGGCGTTGGTCATAACCTTTGCCCACTTATTCTTAATTAGAATCAAGCGCGTTCGCAATGTGTGGACAAAGTAATTAGAAAAATTGTATACCTTAGTGAGCGTCGATCAACAGCAGATGCAAAAAGGAATGAAAACTTGTAATAAAATTCAGAAATTCGTTGAATTTAAAGTCATATTAATTGACCGTTATTACACGAAACAATCGCTTGAGGGATACCACCCTCACGAAAATAAATAATAGAAATTCTTATTATGATAACGATGGACTTTACTTCCTTTTTGCTATTGTAAAACTATTGTGATTCTTAGCTGTAGGTTGATAATCGTCTCAGCAGCTCTTTGGTCAATGTGTTACGCGTTTGAAATAGAAATTCTGAACGGCTCGTTGTGTGGCTGTATAATTTGGTAATCAATTCCATCGGAATTGTATTTTTATAGAGAAATTTTAACAAAGCGATAAACCAGTCGGTGTAGGGAAAATACTTTTGGTAACGTAAGTAACGGACCTAATTTTTCTTTTAAAACATCGTTTCTCAAGTTTCTCGCGTTCATAGAATCTTGTAGTATCGATATTGACTTTATTCCAATTTCATAGACTTTAGTCTGAACGAACGATCTTCCCGCGTTAAATCTTAAATTGATCACTTTCAGACTGCATTTCGCATTTTCCCAGTCTCTGTGATCAGGCGTTGATTCTGTACGTGTTTGAGTCGATTAACTCGCAATTTCAAGAAGTAGTCGATCGTGCCATTCATCACTATTCGTTCAAATCCAGTTCAACGTGTACCTTATCTTTTTTTAACTCACTCTTTACCCAGAGCTCGATAATCGAAAATCGAACACCTCACTACTCTACGCGAAAAGAGTTTCTTCGAATAAAAAACATCACTCGTTTGATTCTTTTGATTCTTTAGAAACGCTTAATCATTCCTCAGACATATGTACCCTCGTGTAAGAATTGGTATACCCAAGTACGCTGGACTCTGCAATCCGTACACAGCTACTTGTATAATGAAATTCAAAGGTGCATCAGGTACTTAGAAGAAAAAAAAGGTCAGTTTAACTCGGGTCTCAAAGTGACCCGTGACTTTTGATTTATTTAAGGGTTAAACCTATCTCGAATGCTTTGACTAGACTGGCAAGCAGACGTAAACATGAGAAGAAATTATCTCAAGTGGGTCTCTTCGCTCTGTCAAGTCCCGTTCGGGTTGGGGAGAATTCACGATGTTAGTAGAGACGAAAAGTTGAGACTGAGAGATGCCGGGAGCCCGGGATCTCGGAGTCCTTGGATCTCTGGATCCTTGGATCCGCAGAGTCCTCCCAGAAGTACGAGCCCTCGTCGCCCCGTTGTTGGAAGTAAAATAAATAATTCTGTAACATCGACCTTATTTTATGGCGTTTCGAAAATTTCTCGTAAAAACTCCCCGGGCTTAGAACCTCCTAGGATGCCCCTGGGACGCGTCAGACGCCTTCGGAACCTGGAGGTATCAACGCAGCTGGATCTTATACGCACATCCCTCTCTGGAATGAGAAACAGAAAGAGAAGAGACGAGAAGAGGAAGCGAGGGATAGGTAAGAGGGGATCCCAAAGAGGCGAATTAGTTTAAGCTCCATTCATATAACCGCGAAGAAAATTAGCGCGCAAATGATAAACTGGCATCAAGAAGGCCGTGATTGCAGTCAAAGAGCCTCAGGGCTGGTGGGCCACGAATTGCTACGTGATTATTTATTCCTTTTCAAATCATGTAGCGTCACGTAGGTAGGTAGGTAGTTACCTGCGACTCGTTACTCAAAATTGCACTCGCCAATCGCGTTTATCGGTAGCCTGCAGGCACGCTAATACCATCCGCACTGTTTTAATTAAAAAAATTCCAGAATACCAATTAGGGAGTTCCTATTGACAGTACAATGGCAGAAAATAATGAAAGGGTAGGTTTTATTCTTTTCCTCCGCATCGTCAATTGTTGCTAGGATTTCCTTCAGTTTTATTTTCGAGACGTTTTTTATAGCCCCGCGTTTAACGCGTCTGGAACGAAATAGCGGAAGCTTAACGAGGCGCTGAACTTTCGACAAGTCGTAATTTTCACGTGAAGAGAAAAAAAAATAAGAAGAAAAAATGAAAAATAAAATAAAGGAGAAAGGATTACCTATGTGCTTTTTCGTTTTTCAGATTAAACCCTTAAGACCCCATACATCCTTTTTTTTTGTCATTTTTTTATCACTCTATGGAATATAGCGGCTGTAAAGGTCCCGTAACAGCCGGTCCAGCGGTCAAAAGGTGTTCATTGTTTGATTTAATCTCTTGTAGCAAAATAATAGGTTCATCCTGTTCACTGTACCTACGACCGTAGGCGAAAAGCGCGTAGTTCCTAGTGGCGTGGCGGTTAAATTTTGATATTTCTTTTATTTATATTAAAATTACCCTGGTTATACGGTTTCTCTAATTACTTGCTAGTTCAAGTACTCAGACCTCGGTACACTGATGTAATTTAGTGTAATTAAAGCAATTGCTCAGACAGTTAATTTATTTTACGTTCTAGCCAGCGTCAGGTCGGCTTTGTTGCACCTGGATAGAAACTAAATTGTACGAAATGTAACGGGTCGGTACGAAGCGGAAGACGGGTGGAAATCAAAATCGTATAAAATCAAGAAAGAGGAAATAAATTTTTCCTAATTTTCCCTGAAATTTTAAAACCCCAGAGACGCGATTCAGCTCCAAAACATTTCTGCTTACCAGTTCATCGCTCAACGTTAACACAATTCTTCCACAGTCATACTTTGACCGTATAAATATCGTCATTCTTATTTCACGACGATGATTGAATTTCCTGCATTCGACTGACGTAGTTTTTCCGATAATTTCAAAACTTGTTCACCCTTAAGCCACCCGTAGTTCTGATTCCTTTTTTCTTTTTTTTTTTCACTAAATTTCGCAGTCTCCGATTCGGGTAGATTCGATAGAATTTAGAAAGTCGAACGGGAAGAGTATCTCGCTAAATAAAATACCTTGTAATTAGGGATGCATGAGGGATGAAGGAAATGCAAGATCTGCTGCGAAGTGTTGAGGGAATAATTTATCTCTCTGCTCAGGGAAGCGAAAAATTCTTGAGAAATATACTATACAGCGCGAGAAGTAAAATACCGTGGAATACGGACTGCGAGAGAAAAAGTTGTGGACAAAAAGAAATGATAAATAATATTATTATATATAAGTAGCAAGAACTCACAATCAGCTTGGAGTGCGGCCATCGTGGGCCATGAGAGGAAAATAGACTCTTAGAAAACATAAGAAAGAACTAGTGCAAGTTGGAGAGTAGACCAGCTTGCTACGGTATAATTAACTTGGCTCATTCAATTGAGAGATGAAAAATGGAATGAATAAATTACTGAAAATTATTTCTGAATGGAATCACATATTTCATACCTCGAGAAATAATTTCCCCCACAAATTACACCGGATATAACAAAGGTAGACGCGATTCTTGCAATTTCACCACATCCAGGTACGTAGAATTGATCTGATCGACAAAAATTTCATCAGACTTCTTTAAATTTCTCTAAGAAAAAAATGCACTCTCGAATTAATTTACTTTTCCATATTCTTATATTTCGAGTAATCCCGTCGCTGCTTTCACGGGGTGAAATCGTGACACAGGATCTAATAAATTTTCTATCCAATTCTAATTCCACCGTCACTCCCCGTTTTTCCTTTTCCGACTTTTTCAAATCCGATTAGCTCGGATTTCCCATCCATTTTTCCCCACAGTCGGAGCATAATACATTCGCGGATGTTGCTTTCCTTGCCTCATCAGTGGGCATAACCAGAAACCGTGATTAAAAACCAACGCGGATACTTTGTACTCGAATATCTGTGTATGTGTTACACATACAAGTATCTTTCTTCTTCTTGTTTTGTTACCGTCTCTTCTCGCCCTTCACGGTAAACAAGAACGATGTATAAAATAAGATAGGAAAAAGAGGTACGAGAAACAAGGGTAAAAAACGCAAAATAAAAAATGGAAAAAAAATTAAAAAAATAAATAAAAAACCATAACGTTATCTGCATCTTGGTGGGTCTTCGTACTTGCCTCTGTCCACCGTGCAGGTGTCCTGCTGTGTTCAGTTCAGTTCCCAACAAGATCGCAGAGCTCTAGGGTCTTACGTATATATATATATATATACCTCGGAGAGGCAAGAAGATGCGGCATCTTTCTTCCCCCTTGAGAAGAATGAGAAACGGAAAGAAAGTCCGCATGCAGTACGGTTACGAATGCAGAAGTATAAGTGACGCCGCTTCTTGCTGAGAGAATATTTGAGCATATGTTACATATCGAAAGAAATTGGATTCGAAAAAAGAGATGAATAAGGGGAAAAAAGGAATGAAAGAGAAAAAAATGAATAAAAATAAAAATAGGAAAAAGAGAAAGATAGATACGTATAGAATACAGAAGGAGATATTTTCGCAGCTAGGGCGAGCTCAGTGAGGATTTAGAACCTGAGTTGTAAATTATTCGTTGAACATTGAAATATGCACAAAGTGGTGTTATTTACCGTGTCGCCCTCGTAGCACGACGTATTTTAGGGCGTACAGCCAGCCCGGTGGCCCGTGGAAGGGAGGCGTTAACGGCCACTAACGCTAGTTTTGGCACTACTTTCGCGCGGTATTTTATCCTCACCTAGCCTCGGATATACGGAGAAAAAACAAAAGCCAAATAAGGGGGGCAGGGGCAGGGGGGAAGAGGAAGAGAGCGGAAAGAAATAGAGAAAGAAAAATGGTCCGGATACGAGGTATATACGTATACGAATACGAATACTTTATACACATACGTATAACGAACGAGGAGATGATGAAGAAGAAGAACTTCGTCCCCTCAACAACGACAGTCTACAAATTCCAAAATACCTACCCCTACAGCCTGCCTAATTCGACCTAATCAAATCCAAGCTGAACCACGAGAGATAATCTAATTCTTAATTGAGAACGTCACTGTAGTATGTATATATACATATATATATATGCCGGTGGCCAACTCTTTGCATTTATTTACCCCACCGCCAGGGAATAAGATTCTTTTTACCTCGCAATCAATTTTCACCCTGTAATTTTTTCTTTTTTTTTTTTCCTTTTTTTTCTTTTTTTCTCTTACAGCGGATACTATACACTGGTTTCACGTTACGTTATTTTAAATACACTCTCTGTCTGTCTCGTTAACATTACCTGCGGATTTTGTGCTCTAAAATTCATTGTTACATCCGTGGACGTACAATCAGCTTGATTTTCTGTTCATTTCTAGAACAGAGAAAGCCGATATCAATCCCGGAATGTGATTTTCCGTTATTGAACCCATGACGTACATACCTACCTACTATGGAATTTTTTTCAATCAAATATTTTAGTCCCATGTGAACATAGATTCCTCCGAAATACAGAATATCAATATTTAAACTGCACAGACGTAATGCAATAGGTTGATGCATATTTCGTTATCGGTAACTGGCCGGTTACTCTGTCATTGATATTGACTAAAAGTGAACATCAAAGCTCTACGCGAATGCGACATATCGCATTTAGGACGCCTTTGATGGAACGGCGGGATCAGGTGCGATGATTCCATTGGTACAGACACGGCGATGAACAACCACGATGTCACAAGAAATGAGAAAAGAAAAAAAATGAAAGTCGAATCTATGGAAACAACGACAGGATTGAAAAATGTAGTTTTGTAATATCCGAGTATCAAAGAGAAGGAATAACCGGTATAAACAAATTCGTTTTACCGACCGACCATCGCAATTGCAGATCGCGTTTTTTTTTTTTCTTCAAAGGGTTCTCAGAGTCCAGTTGAGAATCGAAGGTGAAACTACACGGTAGCATTGAACGTGTGACGCCTGGCTGTCGCGTAATCACCGTCAATTAACCACTTAAGTCAATTTTTTCGCGCATTCTATGGTATATTTGTGTAAATTTCTTTTTAACCTTAGGTAGAATTATCGTGCGTACGTACGTGTATATGTAAGGCGAACGCAGGTACGTATGAGGTGGAAATTATTGCAATTTTGTGTTCGACGTATGTGAGATAACGAGGTGCCCATCTACCCACCTACGTATCTGCTATTGAATATATATACGCATATGGGTGTGTATCAACGGACACATCCCTGCAAGCCTGCAAGCCTGCAAAATGTATCTTCTCGTAATATGTAATATTATGACCGCCCGCGGGGACGACGCGACGCTATATACGCGGGGAAATCATTACCACGCCGTAGGTAAACGAGTATTTGTGTTTGGTCGGTGTGTAAGTAAGTACATGTACACGTACCTGTACGGATGTGTGCAGGGTACAGCCGCAGTAGCGTAGCTGGGTTTAGTCGAGAGAGAAAACGCCTCGCCTCTGGTAGAGAAATTAACAATAAAAAGAAATAAAAAACGCAAAAACGTTATTTTTCAACAATCGCTGATTAGAAACCCTTCAATCGCGGTAAATCGTATCTTGGGGGGGAGTGGAAAAGCGTTCGGGAGCGGATCGGAGAAAATTTCATAAAATTGACAGCAATGCTCCTATTTTTTATTTCCTACCTCTGTCGTGAGTGTTTTTCAACGATAATTACGAATCTGAAAAGCCATTGTTAAGTTTTGGTTACGGTAGGGGTAGGGCTGGTCTTTTGTTGTTAGCTACGTCACTGCGTATATCTAGGTGTGTATATATATATATATATATATATATATATATATGTACAGTGTTAATGTGTGCAAAACTTGGGTATATGTAGACACAGTTTCTTGCTTGACGTTCTACCTACGTTTTGCGCGACATTTACCATGGTGGAAAATTTGTGGCTCAAACATTGCCGCGGAAGCTGCCGCGTGTAGGTATATATATTTATGCAGCCAGTTTTTTTTTTTTTGTCAAACAACGAAAATCACGATGAGAATATCACAACGTTTTTTAGTCGTTTTAGAACGGAAGTTGAAAGTGCTGGTGATGATTAATTAATGGAAGCGATTTATTCTATTATTTTTGTTCCTTTGATTATTATTATACAAATAGAGAGATGCAATAAAATGTAGTCTGGGATATAGGTAGTTAGATAAATAAATAAATAGTTCTATAATATCACGTGACAGTGTCGTTAAATTTTATGAATATCGTAGTTTAAGCCAAGTATAATATACCGAGTTATGATAATTTTAGTGCTTGAAAATGCGCTTTTAGATACAGAGGTGAACGGGTAGGAATAATAATGTAACGCGATCCCCAGTCTGTATAGGTATCGTCCTTTGAATTCAGCGGAAGATTAAAGTTCAAAGTCTGGTGAGTAAAAAAAATAACGTAGAAGAAAAAAAAAGAAAATCCAAAAAACGAAACGAAAAACTGAATAAATAAATAAAAAAATGACTGCAGAGTTATACCGCGGTAACAGCTATATCTATAATTCTTCGTTTTACGAGGATATTTTCAAACTAAACTGCGTTCGGCTATACACTAGCCCGCAGCCAGTCTAACATTTTTATTTACAGCTGGGTATACGTATAGGTTATATACTATGGAGTATAGAGAAGGCGGATTCTTCCGGAGACCATGAATTTCTACCTCGTTACTTCTCGAAATCCCATCAGCCGCAAGTATTCGAGCGTAAGGTCTTTCCAGCTAACAGCTGCTCGGCGGATGGAATTGAAAAATATATCCCAATATTTTTTTAAGCGGAATTCTTTTCGCTCAGGGTATAGATATATGTATACCAAAGACTGCTGGTTGCCCTTTATCCGTACGAGGCACAAGTATAGACATAAGAAAATAACAAACGGTCTTTAGATCGCCAATTTTTCTGACGTGTACCCAGAATCACGGGTCGTGTCTATCGCTGAGACAACCTATCCTGCTAAATCTCAATAAATTATCAATCAGAATGTCCGTTCAAGGATCTCTCACGATCTTGATGATTGCCGAAGCAAAATCACCGTCTAGAAGCTCCATTGAAACTTGGCACGCGCTTTGGTGGCAGCGGTGGGATACGCGTTAAGATTGGGGTGCTCATCGGTGATTACAAGCTACAGAATAATTCTGAACGATGTTTCGCACATTTTACGACGAGCGGATTCAGTCGTATGAACCTTTTTTCTTCCTTTTCTGTCATAGATTCAATTAGCTGATGCTCAAAGCTGCGTATATCTGACGCGTTCGAATAAAATGTGTGAAATGTGGGACGAGGTATAATCAGCCGGTCGGCGGCAAGACGGAATCAATAGAAGCTCCGACGTATCCTTTTGACGTTTGAGAATTGGATTGTATAATTCGTTTAATTTTGCCGGAATGAGCCGTGCTTGTATGGTATATGTGTTACATATATGCTCGTATCACCGCGCACGCAACCGGACAGAAGAAGCAACTTTTGAATGAGCGATCCGAGGGGCGGAGAGGTGAGATGAGGTAAAAAGGGAGCCAAAAGGCCCCGGGCTTTGCGCGTCTCGTGACTCGAAATCAGGTTCGGGTCCTTCTTCCTCACTCCGTGAACCCCTGCGCCCGCGCCGCTCATCTTCTTCGTCGTAAAACCAGCCAGCCCCCTTCTTCCTTTACGCTCTGACGTTCTCTTATTTGAGTCATTATAACACTACACCGAGTTCAACCTTGTTCTCGTCAAGACCCAATTATTTTGGTTTTCTTTAGGAATCGTTTATACGATATAGGCTCAGGCTGAGACTGCAGCGGCCACCTGGACAAGGATATACCTACCTACCTACTCACGTCGAATTCGATTGAGCTTGAATACCGGTGTGTGATATACACATCCACGTACGTATACATTCATTAATATACTTGCATTATAGTAGTAGGAGCATTGAATGAAATAAAAAGGTCATCAAAAAAGGATTTGGCGAGACTGTTCGAAAGACGTCAATGATAGACTCAAGGCCCAAGACGGTCCACCAAGGTTCAAGAAAAAAGAAATGTCCAGTCTTTCTCCGACGCCGAAATATAAAAGCAAACTACGCAATTTCTTGGTTACGATGTCCACTTTTATGAAAAAAATATTACCTCGAAATGGAAATTTTTTTTCGAATGAATTGTGGATCGGTATAACTTTTTCGGGTGCTTTTTATGCCAGAGGAAAAAAAGGTCCTGTGGTATAATTGAAATGTCAAATTCATGAAATGCTGTGATTTCGGTATGAAATGTTCCAATCGGATTGAATTTTTTTTCAGCTTTTATGTGGATAATGTAGCTACAATATCGGGATATTTTATCTACTATGTTCCAAGAAATAGGTTGATACAACTTTCCGAAGTGGTCCATCTTCCACGAGCGTACCCTATATTGGATCGCTTCATCGTCAGTTTTATCTTCCCGCAAAGTCTGAATAAGGAAGTCGTTGAAAGTAGTTGGAATCGGAGCAATAATAGACCGGCTCTAAAGTTTCGTTAATTAAAAATTACTTTCCGGTGTGAAAAGTGAATGGGGATGGAAGCAAAGGAAAAAAAAAAAAAAAACTGTTCGCTTTATCTTTACCGGACACTTCTACCACATAGACAATCGAATATAATATCTATGCACGCGTGAATGTAGTGAATAATTCCTGTCCGTGTGTCTGCGGTAAGTTCATGAATTTCGATGGTTCATTCGAATCGCGATATTCGAGGTAGTCGCAATTGGGCCTTTATAGAGGCGCCAGTTATACGTGACGATAAACGTAAAAAATAACGACTCACCAAGGATTCCGAGAGAAACTTAGTGGATAGTTAGAATGTACCTATACCGACACATCTCTTTACATGTATATACCTACACACGTGTACGTAGGTACATGTCATTGAACATGTGTACGGTAAATCGGAAGACGAGACAAGAGGAGAAGACAAAGACGTTACATGGGTTAGGCGGCACAGTCTTATACCCGTCCAGGTCATATCAATGCTGACACGACCCGATCAAACGTCGATCTTTCATCGCACGGGATAGAACACGCCCGATTAATGTTCGGAGGGTATCACCGCAGGAATTCTCCACAGCCACGACCCCACAGATAGCGATATACGCACCCCACATGTATGCATATAGGTATACGTATATCTATAGAAATGTGTTTAGGGCGTTCGGTGAAAGATACGATACAAATTTTTCCCGTATTCTGATAAAATTTGATCGAATCGTTGCTCAGAGGAAAAATTTAGTGCTTTCGAGTCTGCGGGTGCGTGTGATTTACCTCAGTCGCCACAGTTCTCGAAAATGTGTCTAATTTTAACATTTTTAGGTATGCGAAAGTCACCTTCTTGAATTTACGCTTTGTGAGACAATTTTGATGAATTCTTGTGATATTAATCGCTATCTTCATAAATGGAGTACAGCGACGATTACGAGCTTCCCATTCGCGATATACCTTGAGTCGTTGAGCTCGCAGATAGACGTACAATACTGAATCCTGCATCTAGACACTAACGTCTAACGGGGATTCCCCTGGCGTTGGTAGTAGGCGGAAGGGTCTGGCTGTGTAGTCGTAACAGACGTAAACGGCTTATGCTTCGAAGCGTGCACCAGTGTCAAACACCCCTTACTCCTCAGACGCAGCATCCCCGCGAGTCAAGCGAGCGAAACTCTTGGTACTACAACAACTCGAGTCGAGCAAAGCACTGCAGAGAATTTAGAGAAGAGGTACCTACGTCGTGGACTCGACGTGATCATACCTATACACACGGGGTGTTTTCGAGAACACATTGCAGTAATTTGGGTTGCCTTACGACGTCGGTAATAGGATTCTACAAACTCCCACTCATCCCTTCACCAAAATTATAAAACAGACCTAGGTATCACTCGGAGAAACTGAGAGACTGAATTTAGGGGTAAATGAACCCATTTACAGTTCAATTCATCGATATCTACCCATATTTAGGATTTATCGATGATAATGGACGCGGCGGATGGTTCTGCGTGCTACTTTATCGACTTTAGTAGGCAACCTGGGTTGCTGCAGTGTATTTTCGATACACCCTGTACGTAACGACCACCGCTACGCCTGTGAACTTGACGCTTGTACGTAGGTATGTATATATTTATACAATACGCGCGTGTAATATAGTGTAGATTACGTGTGTAGTGTAATTGCGGCATATATATATATATTTGTATATATATGTATATAGGGGGGATAACGGGGGTGGGTGCCAAAGGAAGCGTAGCACGCCAGTAGCAAGTGTGGCCCTGTGAAATATTATAAGCTAAACATCCCAAGCATAAACTTCTGAATTATAAACAAACCCTGTGAAGGCACTGTTAATGCAGGGGGTACAGTGACACCGCGGTCCTTTAGCCCCGGCTCTGGTTCTCTCCGGGTCCTCTCTTGCCTCTCTCGTCTCTCGTCTCTCCTTTCTCCTCTCACATCTCTCATCGCTTTTCTGTTCACTCTGCGACCGACCAGTCTTATATAGCCGTCTAATCTCTGAGTTACGTGACGCAGACTTTGTTTACCTTAAGAGCGAAGCGAGCTCACGATGTGCTACCTCGTATCCGATAATTAAAACAGCGTGAAAGATCGCTGCTTATCTTCACGAGGCTAAAATCATCGTGGAAATTCATCATCTTCGAGGAATTCATCTGAATTTCAAGTTCCACAAATTTTTTCCGCAACTTTTGGTAGAAAATGAAATTGGTGTCACCAACTCTTCAGGAATTTTCATTTTCGAGGTACAACGGCATCTGCACGGATCAATAAACAAATTTTTTGTTCTGCTCTGTATAATTTTTCAGACCGGTCGGTCGCTCGTTATTCTTTGCAAATGGCAACACCCTCGAATTTTCAGGGATGGAAGAGCAACGGTGTAGCATGGAAGCGGTGACACACATCAGCTTCAACGAGGCGCCATTTTTTTCATAAAAGTACAATAAATAAACACATCGAATAGCTCGGCGGCTGAATTACTCATTTCGGAATTGTATCCCGTCAAAATCCGTCGAAAGTAATAGTCTGTTTTCTTTTATTCCTTTCCGGACGAATGGGAAACTCGATGTGTACCTACGAGTATGATCACCGGGATCTCCGATACCGTTCAATCTCAATTTTTTCCTCCCAATTATTTCCGGATGTAAATAACGCGCGAGCTGACGTTAGTAAGTACCAATTAAAAAAACTGAGCCAGAAAGAGCAATCATATCGATATTCCGTAGGACAAAATAGTGGCCGAGATTTTCTCGGCTCGAGGGTTTTCCCGCGGTTTATAGAACGGCTTACTATACTCCCCCGAAACTCTCCTCTTTCCTTCCTCATCCCTTATTTCTTTCTACCTTATACTCCCTCGACCGAGTTTAGTTTAGGCTTCTTGGTTCTTGGTTCTTGCTACAGCGGTCCACTTTTACGAAGTGCCCGAAAAAAGGGAGCCCTGCGCTTTCGAAATTAATGTTCAAACTTTTAAAACTCATCCCTCTGCTCCCCCGCCCCAGGATGAGGTCTCGAGTGGTCAGTCGATCCACCCCGCTCGTTACTACCTCGGTCCGGAAAATTTTTCTTACTATAACTTATCCCATCCCCAAGATATACTAGCCAGTGTCTTACGTCCTCTCCGTAAACTCTCTGTCTTTGTATACACTAAAATCTGTATACATATTAGACACATATGTACCCCGTATGTCGACGCGGGTTATTTTCAAACAAGAGAGATTGATTCATTTCATAAAAATAATAAAGTTAATGAATTTATTTTTGTTCTTAGGCGAGCCAAATTACCGGGGAAGTTCCTTTTTCATTTTTTTCTATATTTTTTCTCTCTTTCTCTCTCTTCTCCTACCGGGGACAAAAACCGTCACGTCAATTCTTTTCCGATAGCAAAAAGAGAAGGAAAAAAAAAACAAAAACGGACGGGGGTTGGTATATATTTTTGTGGGGTATTGTACGTGAGGGTGATGACGCGGGTAGCGGCTGTGCGTGGGACCGCGTCATTCGTTTTTCCATAATTGGTATATAATCGTGAAGTAGATGGAAATAACGAGCTGGGGCGATTGGCGAAAGAACAATAAAGAGCGGTGCAGAGAAAAGATAAAAATAAATAAAAATAACTGAAATAAAATGAAGACAAAAAAAAAAGAAAAAAAGAAGAAAAAACCAAAAAACAGTAGGGGGAAAAATAAATACTCAAATTTATGTATAATATACACCCTGCTGCACCAATTCCATTTCTACTTCACCGGACAAATGGCCCACTTCAATGTGACGGCTGTTCTAAATAATTATTCACTTTACCGTATCAAAACTCCGATACATCACGCGTACAACTAAAATAAATTACCCGACTACTACCCGCTACCGTATAACATATCTTTTTATTGGCCAATAAAATAATCACCGAAACTCAGCGACAGTTGAAAAAATGTTAAACGTCAAAAAAACTCCGTACCTCAGTCTCCTTTTCGCTTTTTCTTCATATTCGTTTTCAAATCTAAGTAGAATCTAACTCTCTGACTTACATTAGCAGGAAACGACGTCAAAGAATACAGCAGGAAGTTCAATGGATCTAGAACCGGATCGGTCGCTCTTTAGCCGTCGATCTACTCATCTGAACTCGACGTCTTTTCTCTCTTTTATTCTCTCGCTCTCGTCGCGTCGCGAAGACGCGGGAATCCCACTAATTGTACGGTGAACCAATCAATTTGTTGCCGGGTATAATTACCGGCGGTGTTTCCTCTCGCCAGAGTATATTATTTAGAATTTACGCACGATGTATTTTAATCTTTGGTATTCTCATACACGAGTTTCGAAAAATTTTCGTCGGGCGAGAAGAGGAAATATTTTTATGAATATGTTACGTCTCTGATTATCAGCTGGCGTGATAAATCCATCAACGTAATACCTACGGTTATGATGCGAGTAGGTATACGAATAAAAAATCCTTCAGAAACACTTGCGTTTCGTATTATCGGAAGAGAACAGTGCGAGCTTTTGTTACGTCCGATTACCCTGAAAACATGAACGAATAAGGGTGGGAAAATAAAATTTTAGAACAAATCAGAGGCGATTTATCCTCCGTCGGTTCACCTCATATACGGCATGAAATCCTCCCTGAATATAATCGAGAAAAATGAGGCCAATCCAAGAAGGAAAAAAATTGTCACCAGATACCGTACCTACATACCATGAGAATAAAAGTTCTACCCCATTTGTAGGATATACTCGGACTGTTCCTTCATCACGGAACCAGCAAGGCTACACAATCTTTGAAATACCGGTTCAGTTACTTGCGACATCCTCCACACATCGACGTAAATCCCCTCATCTTATCTATAACTGGATCATCTCGCGGGTCGAGAAACTGTCGCGAGTAAATTAGGCGAAAGCACGTTGAATTCATTCGATTTTAGATCGTTTACTTTTTTTTTTTCATTTTATTTAGTCTTCTCGCCGGGATATAGCAGACAGTGATGGCTAGTCCCAACTCCCAAAGCCATGTTAATTTATATCACAGATTCTCGCCGCGTGTAGCCGTGATCATCGGACTGGTTGGTATCGTAATCTCTCAAGGATCCGGTTTGAAATTTTTGTAAAAATTTCTGTGGATTGAAACGGCAGGTTGGAAACGAGACCAGCCTTGAATCAAGGAAACGTTCCAGCCTCACAACTATCGCAAGTAACTGTAATTAATTGCACTGTTTACAGGCACCTCGCAGAGTTAATTAGCGAGGCGCCAGCCTGGACTGTTAGGGTTGGGCGAGGACCAGCATCTTGTTTCGTCTGACCCCATACGGCCATAACTTATAACTCCTTGTTATAACCGACGACAAGTATCGCTCTCACTGTTACCCTACACCTACACACGTCCAAAGTACAATACCTGCACCCAAGCTCTGTATAAATTGATTATGAATTACGAGCCGAGAGATTTTCCGTTGAGAATTTGACACCGTTGAATGATTATCGCAAACTGATATACCGAGACTTGTGCAATGGTATCGAATTCGGAATTTATTTTCCTGCGCATGAACGCGTAGTCATCTGAACAATAGGATATTGTTGACATCGCATCGATCAATCAGTCAGTCGGTCGACATAAAATTATCACAGGGATTTCTGTCGCCGTCCATCGTTTCGTCAGCGGGTTCGTGAAACGCGTTTATGAACTATCGCGTATCTTGATCTGGGTTAAATCGAACCGCGTATCTGCAGCCTGCAGATTTTTTATGCTACCTGTACGAGAGGAATGTGACGGGTAGGTAGTTTGGAAAGTTAAAAAGGTATCTAAACCTCGATAAACGACGGCTTATACAACTCGGTATACCGTGGTGTGGCGCCGTGAGAGAAACGGGCGGAGTCGTAGCTGTGCCACTGTGCTTTCCTTCTAATTAACGAGTCCGGTATCAGTGACCGCCAGCTATGCATCGAGCCGGGTAAAAAGTATGATAAAAATGGGAAAAGCTGAAGCATAATAAACAACCACGTCACGTAGAATAATAATAATGATAATATTAATAATACATTCTGCAGCGAGTCACGGTACCTCCTGCAGTCTATCAGGGGTTTCGTATAAGGATACGCTCGCGAGTATAGAAGGGTAGTAAAGCTTTCAGCAGAAGTTAATGCAGCGGGGTCGTTGGCGTCGTTGCCGGAAACCAGGAAGGCAAGTCCAGCTAGTCAGCTAGTCAGCCAGTCAGGAGAAAAGCGAGAAGGATAAGCACCGGCATTTGTATTCATTGCTTCTGTCCGAGTGGCCCGTGGCCGATTTGAACCAGCCGCGTGGACCAGTTGCCCCAGTTTGTGCGAAGCATCGGCTGTGAGCTTGCGAGCCATGGCATTCCCTCCTCTCTATTCTCTTTACTTTTTTCTAACCTTCGGTCCGAGACTCGTACACACTCGCGTACACCACTGAACTTAATCTTTCTAATGCTCGAGTGAAGGAATAAAGTTGTATCTACACAGGGCTATCTCCCCAAAGAGACGTGGATCTCTCTCTTCTTCCACAGCCCCAGGCTACGTATAACTGGCTCTCTCTTCCCTACTCTCACGATCAGATGGGCCGTCATTCCCCAACGATAAACATCCGATATGTGAAGTTTGACTTTCGGTGGGCTGAGCGTGATCTTGAATGCTCGGAGATAGCGGGTTGGATGTAAGGGAGGCGAGAAGGGGTCGAGATTTTTGACACCGAAACGTGAATCGGGGTCGTTGGAGATGGGAAGAGGTAATGCGACGGGTTGTGTGTGAGTCCCGAATGGAACACAGTTAGGTATGGCGGGGGACGTGTGGCTGGGGTTTGCTCTCGCATGGTAGTGACGTGTTGATTTCCCGGCAGCCTCCTGTGTTGACACGCCGATGATCACTCTGCCAATTGATTTTCAATATCGAATGACCCACCGCCCCCGTCACCCTGTCGCTACCGTAACACACCCCCGTCCCATCTCGCGTCATACATCCCATACCCTCGACATCACCGACACACCGCATTATTATGTCATTTGCACCAGGCACCAAGTGCTGCAAGTAACGACCATGGAATTGCAAATCTATCTAATAATATCTCCAAGATCATGACGTAGATATCTTATACCGAACGATAAACGCGATGTGCCGTGCTAGAGCTTGCGTCTTAACTTAGGGTCGTGACGTACTCGAGCTTTTTGATCGAATTGAAAAATCCGGATCTTCTCTCAATTTTTTTGGCCATCCGCTCTTCGTTCATCCGAAAAATTCGTTCTTCAAAATATTCTTCCCGTCGTACCATTTTCCAATACGATAGAAGAGCACGAGTCACGTTAGCATATTACGTCTTTTTTTATTATTTTTTTATTCTTTTCTCAAGAACTATACGGAGGGATGAAGATGACTTTTTCAAGTTGAGACAACAGAGCTAGTTGGAAAGATGAAGGTGGCGAAATTTGAGGTTTTGAACAGTTGAAGAATTGCGGTTGAAGAAAATGGAGAGAAAAAAGTTGTAATTTTTTTTGGATAGTTTCTTCGAGATTTCAAGCCATGGAAATGAATGTATATATCTCGTTGGATTTTTGGGGGCTATAACTCAGAGAGCTTTTTGTACGTTATACTCGGACCGTTTTCAGAGCGTTACAATCCGCTGATTGCTCTGCCCTGAAATCCCCGACTCTTGACCCCCGGCGGCGCGGAGCCTACCTCTGCATTTGAAATATAAGTAAATCCAGTTTCGTCTTTTATCGTCCGAAACAAAGCAAGACTGTTGGCACGTCTTTTTGTGTGTGTTTTTTGAACCCCACCGAAGGCTACTTTTACTTTTGTTCGTCCGTGAGAAGATTAATTGTTTCCTCCTTTCGGCCGGCTTTAGTTCGTAAAACTTTATTTATAAGGAACCAGCCGACTCCATACAGCATGAGATTCTCCTATACCTAAATTGCGAATATATACATTCGTTTCAGTCCCCTCAACATTTTTTTGTAACAAAATTTTATTTCCTCTCCGGTACGTCGTTACAGCCTTTATTTACCCCCAATTTCAAATTTGGCTCCCCACGGTCTATTTTTCGCATCAATTATCGTTCCAAGCCACCGGAATGAATAAAATAAAATCATGATCGCATATCTAATCCCCAAATCATCCGCATATTTTCCTTATTAGATTCTTAGGTAGGTACAAAAGCTATTCACTCGAGAAGTTGATTTCTTTCCTCGCCATTATGACCGAGTGAAGTCCGGCCACGTACGGATATAGCCCTGGCCATGGAATGCCACTGAAATTGGAAATTCCATAGCAAAGTGGGCGAAAGAAATAAGATGCGCGGAGGCAAAGAGAAAGAGGGATTGGGAAAAGAAAATTTCGTGTATTTGTCTGTACCTATATGCGCGAGCTACGGCTGAGGATCGGTCAAAGCTAAAGCAGAGAGAGAGAGCTTGCAGGCTCGGTTCACCGTTTGACCGATAATGGACGGAAAATGAAGTTAAGTCTCCCCGACAAGTTCCTTTGGATCCTGATTTTCCACCCCCTGCGATGAGGAGAAGCCTTTGAGTTCTTGACCTCAGGTTATACGCGAACCGAGACCTCCAGGAGTAGAGACTGCTTTGCCAATCTTCGCAGTGGTATATGGAAAGCGAAATCCCTCAGCCTCGTTGACCCGAAACAAAATGGCGTTTCCCCTCCTAGTATTTTTAAATTTCGGCACTGATTTTTAGGCGAAATCCTCTTTGAAAGAACCCGGGAAGCGAGAGGGGAACCGGAGGACGTTAATAGGACGGTGAGGGTAGTTTTTTTTAAAAGCATGAATGTTAGAACCGGTTGAAAGTGGGTATACATTGGAGGTAAGCGAGCCGTGTCGGCAGCATGCCACTTTTAAGGAAAATAGCACGTTCGTTAGGAATTCAACGCATTCAGCCAATTGAATGAAATTAATGTCTTCTTTCTCGGTTATACGGCGGTGGTGCGACCGCGGAGAGCATAGCGGGACGCCGTCTTCCTCCCTTCCGGGTTTTGGCCGGTGGTAGTCGGTAGGTATACCCCGAGCTATTTCGCGACGTTTTTTTCCCCCATTCAGGCCGGGTGTTTCGGAACGCTAGCGTTATACTCGAATCGCCGCATTGAAATTTATTCCCGCAATAAATAACGATGATTAATTGACGAGGAACAAAAAACTAAACAGAGAAAGAATACGCCCGTTTGACAAAAAGGAAGACGACAAAAACTGCGAAAAAATAAAAAAATTCAAGAAAATAAAAGCCAAATAAAAACCAAAATCAAAAGAAATAAAAAAATCATATTCGATTCACAAACCGTACGGAATATCCCAGCGAACAATACCCTCTTTCAATCTTTACCCGCATCCACCCCGCCCTGATAACCTCCGGTAAGTAAAATTTGAGCACGTAATCTTGCCGGGGTGAAAAATGAAAATTTGTCATTCGACTGTCATATTCTCCGTACGTCATCTTGTTACGGTATTACGTCAGGGGAATTCGATTACCTCGTTCTCCCCTTTTCGCACCCTTATTCAGAGCCGCATCTTACCAGCTAAAGTCACCGCATCTCCGAGTGACTACGAGCGGCATTACCCTGTCTGTGGGTCGGATGACGGGAAGTACTGTTACCTGGTTAACGGAGTGTGAAAACTGCCGCTCATTTTCTACCTTGTAGATCTTGCTGGGGTTCCGTGAGTCGGGTTGGAGGTGGTTTTTGGGATCGTTTTATTCATACTTTTCTTTGCCTTTTGCTCTTTGGTTCAGCCGTCGTCGGTATACGAAAGCGTAGGAAAGAGAAGCCTGAACCGGGGCGGTGATTCGTTATTTTTTATTTCTGGATCGTTGATGATTTACGTTATGGTCGGGGCCCCGAAAGGTCGGGCAACCTTACCGGGTCGAGCCGCCCTTGTTTAATTGACTCCGCTTTTATACTGTAGGTATATTTACTTACTCGGGTGTTTATTCGGCTGCACGGAATGCAATTAAAAACGTGCCTTACGATTTATCAAAGGTGGGGAATAAAGGCAGCGGCAAAGAAGAAAAAAAGAAAATTAAAAAAAAAAATTAAAAAAAAAAAAAAAAAAGGAGAGACCCGCGGATCGTAAACGAGGTAAAAAAAAAGAAAGAAAAAATAAAAAAGAAAAACAGAAAGAGAAAGATAAAGATAAAGGGAGACGGAGGAAACACTTAACGAGTGACGCCAGCCCGTGAAATGAGAAGATACAGGGCATCGCGCCTTTATTGTTGAAACTTAAATACTTTTAACAAAGGGCATCTCGCCCCGACTCAGAACTCGAATATTTTGCATGAAATTAGCAAGCGTTTTAACGCAAGCGCAAAAATACCCGCTTTTCACAGACTTAATTAACACCTTAGCCTTCTCGCAAGGACGAGCTAAAGGGTTTGGACAAATAAACCGGGCAGATTTCTAGACCCTTATCAAACAGTTGGCCAGAACCTCGCCGTTTCTTTTCTTTGTCCGGTTGAGTTTGATTGCTTTTAAAAAAATCTCCATTATTCTCCGTAAAGTTCAATTTTGAGTTAAAAAAAATCAAAAATAAAACAACAAAAACAGAAAAAAAAAGGAACAGCCCGAATCGACTCGCCAATTTTTATAAAATACAAATAAATTATATCGTCCAACAACTGCAGGGGATAATTAGCGGCGGTTGAGAGCTCGGTGAAAATTGGGTCAAACGATCATCCGGGTTGTTAAGCGCGTCGATAAATAGTTTGCGTAATATTTTGACTAAAATTTTCAAAATATGTATGGATTGTTCGAGCGACCTGAATAGCATGCAACACGCCAAATCTAGAGCAACGATAATTAGCGTATAAATAATTAAATGGGAATTTTCGAACGATATAGTCAAGCTCGTGACTATCTCTGAGGTGCGTGCTTTCGACTACGTATAGTACATATATATATAGATGTATATGTATATCTGTTACCCCCCGTTTCCACAAAACGATATCGTTCACTCGATACATGTGTCTTTGCATATAACAACCCCGTGCAGAGAACATCAACACACATAAGCACTTGTGTACTACATCCCGGTACACGATTCGCTCGCTTATTCCATACCTAACTCTGCTATGGGTAACAGGAAATCGAGAATTCGTGTACAACTGATATCTCCGTAGGCTCGTTAGTCGCCGATAACGACATTCAACCGTGACAACGGATCATGACGAGAGAAAGGGGTGCACCGGATCATTATTCATTCAACCATAGACCAGTGTACACGTGGCTGGAAGTTCACGCTACAACTACGAACCCCTAAGACGTCTATTTGCGACTGGTAATAATAGATCGACATTCATTAATCATAGATCTTTGTCACTCGCGGACTAAGTATGGGGATGAACGAATGACTTGTGAATTGCAAAGAAAAAAATGGTCTCTTTGACGTGCAAGTGAAAAAATAAAAATAAAAACGTATTCATCAGGGTGTTATACCTTTTTTTTCCACCGGACCAACGAGGTCGGAATTTTGTCGAGAATCTGTTAAATCGAAAGATCGAAATAGATTTCTGTAAAAGATCCAGCGATCGTTGATTTCGCTTTTGATGTAAAATGAAGAGAGAGAAATATGAGCCATGTTTAAATTAAAATTTAATTTAAATTAAAATATTGAACCTTTTTATACAGTAAAAACGTTCCGTAAGTACAAAGTACGGTAATTCTTTTCAGGATTATTCTATACACCTGGAGGGCTGGCTGAAACTGGCTACTGATGGTAGGGATGAAAATTAAAGTCATCGCTTGAGGCTCGTTTTAAAAGTTGAAACTATGTTAGCTACCAGCTGTGGAAAACTATTGCGAAAACTCAGTTAGGAACGAGTTCGATGCGCTTCAGCTGCTAATGGAAATAGTTGAAGCCATTATTCTGAGCACGAGTAAAGCTGGTGCAAAAGCACGAGGGCTGCCCACGAATGTTTTCTTTTTTCCTTAACAACTTACGAATTCTTCAATTATATTCATTCATCTATATCTATTTACTCAATAATTCATCATGTATTACTCTAAATTATACCATTCCGTCAAATACGATTTAAAGAAATGCAGAAATTAATCAAAACACAGCTGGACATTGTCCCAGATTTTAGCGACCCGGTTGTCGCATCGTTTACCGAAACTTTTTGAAACTCGAAGGCGATATTATGGAATTCTATAATTTCGGGGAAAACCGAAAATATGTAGACATAAGGTCAGGTCAGTCTTCTACGGTTGTAAGCACGCGACACACTTTTATTCTCAACGTTTACGAAATAAAAAATGGCTCGAAGGCAAAAATTTTCGTATCTGAAGATCAAATTCATCGAATATCATTGGTTTTCCCCGAAATAACATCAGCGTAGAACATTTTGTCAAAATTTGAACAAGCTTCGGCCTCTACCTCACGAAGACCACCTCTTCTTCGGTTCGATCAATCGTTGCGAGACCGAGACCACAAAATCTCGTGTAATTTTGAATTACGTTCGAGAACAGTCGTAATGGGTTTTTTCAATTTTCATTTCCAAGGTCCCTATATTCCCGTTAAGCTCGGCCATGATCGCAGGAAATGATTCACCCTCAAAGTCGATATAGGATGTGAGAGAGAATGACGAAGATTCCTGCGGTAAGTATACAAGGAAAGTTTGACAAAGACGATATTGGATAAGTTCGGTAGGTGGGTATAAGGTAGGTATATAACTAGACGTAGGTATCTCCCGAGGGAAGCCACTCTGAGAGTATTTAACTGACGTTACTTGAGACATCCGCGTGTTCAGCGCACCAGGAAGAGCTTCGTCGACTGTTTATTTATTTACTTTGGTCGGTTCACACGAGCTTCACAGAACCCAAAGCTCTCAGTTCTTAGTTCCAATTAACGCGAGGGAGCGACGTTTTCTTTGACATCGTGTCGCGCTAACCCCTGCCTCGTCGGGTCGCGTCGCGTAGCGTCGCGCCAAACGTTGACCTCTACTACTAGCCTACGGTCTCAGAAGTCACGACCCTTCTTTGTTCGCCAAGTAGTCCTAAGTACCTTATACACCTCACGATTCGACTCATACTATCGTGGTCGGAGTCTAACGATCAGTTACACAAACCCGAAGTAAAATTAACCCTCGTAAGGACTCGGATCAACAGCCCCTTCGATTTTTTTTTTCTTCTTTCTTTTTCCGTTCGTTCTTCGATTTTTTGAATCAATGACAGTTTCCATCACGTTCCGAGCACCCGTGTAATTATTGAAAATACCGTCACGTGTCCAAAGATAATATATAAGGGGCATTCTCCGTCAAAACGTACGGGAATAATAATTCGAATTTTTGATTCTATCAAAATTTTTATGGGTGATTACACCTAATGAGATGAGCTTTCACGATTTTTTTCGATTTTTTTCGTTGATGTGTTCTTGGAATATGAATTTTTGAATTTTTTTTTTCGAAAATTCACAACTTCTTGAAAAATTGACCAAATGAGGTGTTTTTTTTTTTGGTTCATTATTGTTTTTAACCATACTTTAAGAAAAAAAATACAAAGAACGTGATTATCATCACTTGCGGTACGATATTTTCATTCAAAGCTCAAACTGCACGATTTCGAGAGGTTGGACATTTTTTTTTTTTTTTTGTTGAAATCTCATAAAAAACATTGTTTTTTTCACAAATTATGCCGTCAGATTCATCGTGGGGTCACATCTCATTCTATTTTTTTTTTTCAATTTGAAATTTCTTTCAGCAGAATAGGGCTTCTGTATCAAATCAGACAGGACGATTTCGTTAAATTTTGACTCCCTCTGGAACTCGTTCGCTTAATTTTACTACTTTGAAGACTAGGAACTATTTTTCACAAAATTTTCGCGAGTTGAATCCTGCTATCAATATTAAATAATCTGTCCATGTTGTGATGTTTCTTTCCACTAGGAAAGCATACAATTCGTGGAAAAGTCAGTTTTCTTTGTACTTGAATCTAAACTGACGTGATTTTTGCTATCGTACCTGAAGCTAATTTTGGCCTGTAAAAAGGGCAAAAATCATGACAGTTACAAAAAAGGGAGATGTGGCCCCACGATGAATCCGACGGCATAATTTGTGAAAAAAACAGTGTTTTTCATGAGAATTTAAAAAAAAAAAACATGTCCAACCTCTCGGAATCGTGCAGTTTGAGCTTTGAATGAAAATATCGTACCGCAAGTGATGATAATCACGTTTTTTGTATTTTTTTCCTTAAAGTATAGTTGAAAAGAATAATTTTCAAAAAAAAAATACCTCACTTGGTCAATTTTTCAAGAAGTCGTGAATTTTCGAACAAAAAAAATTCAAAAATTCATATTTCAAGAACACATGAACGAAAAAAATCGAAAAAAATCGCGAAAGCTCATCTCATTAGGTGTAATCACACATAAAAATTTGGATATAATCAAAAATTCGAATCATTATTTCCGTACGTTTTGACGGAGAATGCCCCATAAGCTGTAAGTCAAAAATTAAAAGTAGAATTTTTCACCATATGGTCATTTTTTACGGTAATCTTTTCTGCATCGAAATGTTAAATCCAGAATTCAAATATGCTGTGAGCGAATGATCCTATAAGGGTATAAGGGATAATCAATACCATTAAAAAGTTGAAAATAATTCCTACGCCACGTTGACGAAGGAAATTATTGTCGTTCGTTGACGACTGGTGGGGATGGATTGAACCGTAAAATTTCTCGCCCTCACCTCATCACGTAGATATTTCGTATGTCAAGGGTATGACAAACAGCTGACAATAAGGTCAGTCAGTGGGACATCGCGCCGCAGGAGTGTGGATCAACAATGGATTTCCGGTGGGTCCAGCTGCCGCCGAACCGTAGGTAGGTATGTACGTTTTATAATTTATTGTTCTAATCCAGTGCCCGTGAGTGATCGCATTTCGTGTCGTTAATCTTTGGATTGTACGTGGCTCAGGCCACAACACCATACGTATATATATATATATTTATATATATATATTCAAACGCATATGTAGGACGTATAGGTCCGCTGCGAGTCGATAGATCGATAACGATTTGATAGATCTACTCGATATTTGATTACCTTAAGCGAATATCGATCATTTTTCGACGTTACTTCGTCGGCATTATCTTCAATTAGATGAGTTTTTGATCTGGAAAAATTTGGATAAAATCTGGATCGGGATAAGCGCCGTTTTTTCTAGGTGAAAATTTTGCGAGACTACCAGCTACTGCGGCGTTTTAGTCCCGTGACCAAAAGACAAAAGGATAGCCGTGCCGCATATCTCGAGATTTAGTTGCACATGGAGAAGATGTATAACGGTGAAGCACGTATGCAGTCAGAGAATGAGGGTAGAAAACTCGGACGCGAAACCGCGAGAAAAGAGGGATTGTTGGCTTCAAGAATCTCAGAGCCATGTCATGGCTCTTTAAAAATAAAATAAAATTACTATAAAACTAGAAACTTGAATTCTAACGTCGTTACTCCGGTTATACGACGTCTCTGTACGGAGAGATGCTTCGGTAGTCATATGAACGGATTCATTTACTCACATTTTGAACTAGAATAGGTTAAACAGGGGGTATCTTACGGCATTGTCGTTCCAGGGTGACATAAACCGCAACCCACTGCGTTCAACGTCTCTTAACCCATTTGCAATATTTTTCTGCGACAATCCTCTGCGTATAATTTTTCAGAACCAAAATACTACGAGGGAATCGTGTCTGCAGTCTTTGCAACTTTCACAGCCAGTTCGACACAACTGGATCTGGATGGGTACAGCTGGGTACCATACCGTTCCCAGTGATTCATTTCGCTTTATTACCCATAGTCCATTGCGCTACTGGCACCGCGTTTTGGGCACGAAATAAAACTCTGGATTCCGTATATTTTAATACTAACGGACGGATTTTTTTCCTCCTTTCCTTTTTCTTATTTCCTTCAAACTTTTCACCCGATGAATCGACCCACTTCCCACTATTCGACAGCCTCGGATTAATCTTAGGACCGTTTGAAGCACAGTGGGGTTTAAAATGAGACGAAATTTTTGAAATGATGTAACCTGAAGGGATTTGAGTTCATTTTCAAAAATTCGGAAGCTTTCGTTTTACTAAAATACGAATTATTCAATGACTTTTGTCCGATCGTCTGTATCGTTAATATTATTACAAATCGTAGTATGGAGTGTGTGGATGATAATTTGGTTAATATCCGTTTATTAAGTTATAAGTACAAGCTCAAATTCGCGATATAATATTGGGGCAAAGTGTCGCCCTGACGTTTGTATGTGACGGGAAGGGCGACGCGTGTCATCCACAGAATACCGAAAGCGTCATCACCATTTAATTCAATCTCATTGAATAGAGTATACAAAGCGTATATACGTCTACATTTGACAGTTTTTTGCTTTTGAATGCCTGGCGGTAAATTTCCGCGCATAATAAAAAAAGGTGGAGAAACTTTGTCCGTGTGAAATCGTTGAATGAAATTATACAACCGATTTTATCGGCGAGAATATACGCACATATACGTATATACACACGTATTTATAGACTGCGAACAGTACTCGAAGTTTTATTCGTTCGTATAGCAAGGAAATGGCCATTTTTCCTATTGCTTTTCGTTCGCCATAGTCCACAGAGTATAAGAGGCTGGGCAAAGCTCTCCGACGACGATACCTCGTTTATTCAAATCGGATAATCTGTCGATTACGGGCAGTAAGTTATTGCTTATGTGCCCAGAGGCGCCCAGGCCGTGAAGCATAATATTATAACCGCTATTAAATATAAGAGATTCATACTACTCAAGTGCCCTCTGAATCACCTCCTCAAATTGCCTCGACAATCGATCCCCGCCCGAGTAAGTCATCATCTCAGGGGCTGATTTATTATTATTATTACTATTATTACTATTTAGTTTTATTCTGTTATTACTACTGGTTCTTTTTACTTTGTCTTTTTTTTCCTACCCTTTTTACTTCGTTATTTCGATCCGCTGCATCCGCCTACACGATCATTTTCGAAACCCCATCATCTCTGCCCACGAAAAGGAGCCGCCGCGATCTCGTCTGGCGATTATACGGGTATACAGCTTACATGCAACGTATTTTATGATAAAATCGATTTTTCGAATTAAGATTTCGTCGCCAATTTTTTTTCTTCTTTTTTTCTTTTTTCTTCTCTTACACTCGCTCGATTTTTATCGATAATCCAGAAGCGCCGGTGAATTTAAATCAAGTCTCGGTAACTAATTTAATGCCTTGAACTTCCTAGACAATAAATATTACCCGTTGGCGAAAACTAACTGCCGTATATGCGAATAAGTAATTCCGACAGCACGTGTTTGTCGGAGCGTATAGCACGTGGTTGAACTTTCTCGTGTGTCACTAATACGCGAACTGGTATATTATAACTGCAATTTCTACCTGTCTACCTGCCTCAACGATCTCAGTATCTTGTTCTACTGTAGATTCGTGTCCCCCGAAACGAACCCGTCGTTTATCTCATGTCTTTCCCACTTTCTTCCGAGAATCTTAAACCTCTGTCAATTTCCTACAAAATCAGAGTATATATCTTGATACACTTCTTTCTCTGTTTTCGTTTTTTTATTTTTGTTTCTTTATCTTCTCTTTTGGTGAAAAATATCTCTTTGAGCTGAGGAAAACGTCACTTATCGTTACCCAGAATCGTTGCCTCCCCGATACGGTTCATGAATATTTTAGTAACAGCCTGTTTTTCATTTTGGAAAATTTTCTTGCCCTTCTTCTTTCCATTCCGCAGTCACCGATTAAAACAGATGCATTTCGTCTTACATTCAAAAATCGACGAAACGCGCTTCTTCCCTTTTGTCTCGCGATCTCGTAATCGAAACTGTGGATATAACATCGAATACAATGCAGCTGATTTTAATTCGACTGGAAAAACTTTTGCCCTTAGTTTCATTCTTTCTCCCTTTCTTTTGATTCGTTTTCTTCTCTCCAATAGGTAGAGGCATTATACTGTTTCTTTGTTACTTTCTTGTTTGCAGTTTTATCCCATACGTTTTTCCCCGCATAAGGTGGGTATAGGTGTATATATATATGTTCCTAAGGGACCTAGTCCCAGAGCATAAATAAATGAGCCCTACTTTATTACTTTGCTTACAACTCTCTCTCTCTCTCTCTCTCTCTCTCTCTCTTTCCCTCTTCTTTCTCTCCCCGAGACCCACGCATACTCACCCACACATTTTCTTTGTAAAAACAAGCCCCAGGTATTCACTTTACAAGTAAATAGGTACCGTAGTCAAATATTAATTTATACGTCCTGTAGTAGTTAAAGAGGCCTGTATTCCCCAGAGTTCCTATTTCCAACACAGCTACACGTTCTACAGGTTCGTCATTAAATTAATAGCTACGCAGAGAGAATCCCGCTATTTCTCTCTCTCCCTCTCACCTTAACGTTCGGATACGGCTACGCGTGGTAGGTACAGCTTTTCTGGATACCTAATTAATTACGAAACGACCTAGTACACGGTAATCACGAGAGTAAAGACTCCAGTAATTGCTAAATAAAAACGGATTATCCTAAGAATAAGATGAGCCAGAGGCAGAGGAAGAGGAAGAGGAAGGGAAGACTCGAGGAGGTATCATAATATTGTAGACAAATTCACGCCTCAAAATCTCGAATGTTTCGTTTCGCAAATACTCGAGGCATGAAACGTCTGCGAGTAAAGCTGAGCAAGGGTTGAGGTTAAGACGGTAAATATAGGTATAAAGCTCCGAGAGGAGTCTCGGGCATCGGAAGTCTTAAGGCACTTAATCTCCCGTGTGATATTTAGGGGATATAACCTTCTGTCCGTGTATATTTATATATATATATATACATACGTATATTGTATATATATATATATGTATATCTTCCAGCCCCATCCTCTGTATTTAGATGTAGCTGTTTTGAAACCGTCCTTCGGCCTCCGCAAATCCCTCAGAGAGTGAGAACGGTCTTAAAGAGATCCGAGCTCCGGGTCTCTCGCCTGGTCGACGACAAAGTTCGCACAAGACGAAGCAAGGAGAGCCCTGAAACGAGCTTTGGGAATATCCAAGATTTGACTAGCTTCGCTTCGCTTTTTACATCTCCTTTTCCTCTTCCCCTTTCGTGGAAATTCCCAACTACACGGAACGTGCAAGTAGTCCTATCTCCCTTACGGGATAGACTACTTTTATTACATACAAGATACACCCACTCTGCAGAAAATTCAGACTCTAATTTATGCTCGCTAATACTCGAGACTGACTCTTTTACATCTTTTGCTATCATATGGGAACAAAGACGGAATTTGAAGACTGGATCTCGATCTGCCATCTATTTTTTTTTTTTCGTCAGAAGCGTTCGGTGAGCCAAATCTTCGGCATATCTGCAGCTGCCGAAGTCGGGAAATGGCGAATGGGCGAAATATATCACAGAGTTAATACTTCAGGTTCTTCGTTTTCCCCTGGCTTGGAAACCTCTTATAAAATAGCAGACCGTCAAAGTTATAAAGTTACAAATTGGCCGTCCTGAAATTCGTCGGGGCGCTACTCGCGCGGTGTCCTTTCCTCCCTGTTTCGGCTCTCTTAGCTCTTCCCTCTTTCGCTCTCATCGCTCGGTGTATCCTTGCTCCGTATGCCACGGCACGCCCTGATTATCTTAATAGAAAACACAAACACGCCTTAATGTATGCCGTCTATATATCAGCCTCATTCCACCCCAGAATTTCATGCCTTGCGAAGAGACGAGCTGTTCGTTCCCTCCTCGTACCTACAAAGACAAAAACTGGGTTAATACCGGCTAACGTACCGCCCTTTCTCTCTCTCTATTCCTCGCCGATTTTTCTGCCCTCATCCGATATCCTTGTACACGAATTTCTTATCGGAATCTATCTCATGCCTTCCGAATCGGGTTGGAAACGTTGCGGTACTTCGCTAGACGAATTCGTTGGGATTGTGGATAATTATTCATTTTACTTAGAAATTTGGTACGGGAATAAGCTTCAGGTATTCTCTAGACCTGATATCGTGTTTGAGCGAAATCTATCGAAGGGTTAGAGAAGGGTAAAGAAAATATCAATATCTGATTGGCAATCGTTAGTGAGATTTCTATGTAAATTGTTTTCTTTTTAGTACCTGAGGCATGGAGCTTTTTCGCGAAATATAGAACGATTCGAAAATCTATTGCGGTAGGGGTAGCAATTTGAAATTTCATAGCTTGGATCAACTATACGAGAACACGCATTGAGAATTTTGATTAGACCAGAGTTCCGAGCTTATTTCGTAGCGAAAAAGCTAGAACAAGAAAGCTCGAACAAGTATTATATATTTTCGCAGTGTGCAAGTCGAAGGATGTAAGTGATTTGGTAGCGAATGGTTTAAGCGGAAGACTGCGTTTGAGAGTAGCGCCGAGTTGTGGGTGAGTTTCAGTTTCAATTACTTGATTCTGGCAGAACCGCGTTGTTCTACTTTCGAGGGTCTCGACGCCAGCTCGTATATTATATAGCCTCAGTTTCAGTTCTCGCGGATTTAGACTTCGGCGAGTCTGCGCTTCTCGGCTGCGAACAGAGTACAATCTGCAGGTCTCGGAATAGAACGAAAAAAAAAAGGGAAGGTGATAAGTGTCGGGCTTAGGCTACTTCGAATTGATTATTTTCAGATGCACCTTGCCTTCGTCCCCGTTTCCCAGCCCCTTAACCGATTCTCGCTTCCTCCTTCCCAGCTCCTCCTCTCCCTTCACGGAATTCGCTAACCGCGGTACCGATGGGGTGGTTTTCGGATGGTACCTTGGTTAGCGGTGAGGAAAAGAAGCGGAGAGAAGGCGTCGGGCTGATTTTTCCTCGTTTTTATTTCCTGGGAGCTGTAAAGCTTGTCTGAATAGACGCGGTGAATAATAGAGCTCTCTCGGAGAGGGTAATCGAATCCCTGGGCATGGGCTTCGCTCTCGGGGGCGAAACTTTTATTCCGCGTTGCACACGTCGCAGATTCGGTGTCATCGTACCTACCAGGGAAAAAATATATCCGCGAAAGGAATTACACATTAGTTGTCAGGAAATAATCGCCTCGGTACTTGCCCGAATTCAAATCTACTCGCGATTCGTTTCGTAACAGATATTATACCATTTCCTTACGCTCATTGACTGAATGAACAGGGTGTACATAGCCAGTGATTCGTGAAATAAGATATACACAGAATTCCTAAGCGGATTTCGAAATGAAATACGAGAAATGAGATGAAACGAAATCTTACCTAAGGTTTGAACTTTTTAAACCCTTTCGAGACCCACTACCCTGCTTCTCGGAGTGTGAAATGAGGAATTACCATTTCTAGGTGAAGGCCCGGCTTCGTTTTTCCTCTCCTGAGAGTGATTTCGGTGACGAAATGAAGAGTCATGTAGTGCGAAGGGGGTAATTGATCACTGAGTGATCCAAAAACGGAAGATTAGCGCTAGGCGTACCTCAGGGACTGGCAGGATAAATCGTGCCATTCTATATAGGCAATATATCCCATGTGACGTCAAATTGAAAACGGAGAAAATAAGTGCTAGCAAAGAAGCGGGAACTCCTTCTTCCCTACTTCGCGCAGGAGGAAGCTGAGGAAAACGATGCGTTATCGGGGCAGAAGGTTGGAAGGATGAACGGGTGATGCAGTGGCACCATTGGCTCAGAAAATGGAACCTCTAATCTAGATCCCAGTTAAAAAATGTCTGTCTTGTCTATCGTGAAAACAAAAAAAAAAAAGAAAAAGACAAAAAAGCGTATTCTATAAGATAGAAAATCGATGCGAAGGACGAACGGTAGATGAAGAGGAGAATCTAATCGACATACTTGACTACGACGATGTAGACGGTTTTCATGGGCTGCATAATATGCAGATGAACAGCCGACGATGAGATAAAAACATTCAAAGAGTCATAATCTATTTTACCGTCCATTTTCGATTAGATTTCCATCTATTCTATTATTTCCTGTAATCGAAGAAGAGCTCCGATTTTCAGCTGGCCTTTTTCCAAACATTTGAGTATTTCGTTGAACAATTGTCCACCGGGTGGCAAGACCGTTTATAAATGTTCGTCCGAAGGTAATTATACCCGGGGCTGCACGACTCGTAATGAAATAAAATTTTGATGATTGAAACGTTTTGGTGTTTGGACCCCCCGTCTGTGTTTCGTAACGAAAATTCCGTTTGTTTAGCGTTCACTATTCAATTAGCCAACGAAGTCAATTAATGTAAAAGCAAACTTCTTGAGCTCTTAAGCTCATGATCTACCTTTAGTTTGTTCCAGACTTTTGATTACATTTTCTTAAGTACAAGTAGGTACAGTTTACATTTACTCTAATTGCATCAATTAAATATGCAATCTTATTTCCGTCTGCCCCCAAAACTATAACCTTCCCTACCGCGAAATCCTACCGGTACCTAAATCTAGGTAAAGTCACACACGACCCCGTATAAACGAGCCAGGAAGTGATTGGAAACTCGATTAAACACGGGCTCCGATCTAACCGTCTATTTGCATTCGGTGGGAGAATCGGTACCCTAAAAAATTCGCACCCGTTTAGTTTCAGCTCGATAAACGATTCTTCACCGATTCGTTAAATATTCGAAGACGTCTCTAAAAGTTCTTTGAGTTCTCCGGTAAAAATATACCCACGTATAATTCATGCTGAAATTTTTAGTATCATTTCACCGCGTTTTAAACAGTCTCACAAAGTAGCAACGGAGCTTCAAATTTTCAGTACAAAACCCTGTGGGAAATCTATCGTGAAAATTTTAGAGCGAAAGAAACTGCACGTGTGTTTGTCTACGTATCATCGTCGCTGTAGCAGCCCGGTACTATCATAAAATGTAAAATTATTGTTCAGGACTAGAGAAATTCTGCCTATTAAGGAAAAGGTGAAACGATCCCCGGGGCTAGGAGCGATATATAGGATAGAGGATGCTTCGTGGATCCCAGTGGATAATATTAGCTGGGTGACAAGGTAACGCTCCAATTATCCTAAACAAACCTAGGACTGTTGTACCACTGTGTAGTTTCAGTGTAAACTACCCCGAACCTTCCTCAGCAGGACGTTTGACGTGGTCAAAAATTCTCTCAGGCATAAACGATCGCCACACCTCAGATGATTCTAGCGAAATTTATAGACGTACATTGTAAACTCGGTCGTAGAGAGAGTTTATCGTCTGTTTAACATTTTCACTGAATTTCTTCCCTTTTTTTTTCTTTCTTTTTTATTCTTCTTTTTTGTAACTTTTTGAGGGATGTTGTAGACAGAACAAAAGTTTTTCATAGCGTAACCGACGCCATCCATCACCTACACCCCTAATACCGCCGTTCTCTTTTCACCGAAACCTACATCTAGGTGTATATATATACAGATGTTTAGAAGAAGGGTTGAAACCCGCCGAAATATACCTTTAAGGTTTAAGTTCTGGATTAAAGAGAAGGGTGTGGCTCTGGCGTCAAGATGGACTAAGTTTTATGGCCATAAGGTACGCACCTTCGTGCGGTTATAGGTATTCGTGGGCTTATCGATACCAAGATCGAGTCACGCGCCAGTGAATTAGTCCAACTAGCCGTAAATTTGTTTTCCTTAAGAGAGGAGTAGCATGCGAAGAAAAGGGTCTTCGCTCGGTGGTGGGGTAGGGTACGATAAGGAGACATAATAAATAAAGGGAATTGTCGTCATTACGGTATTTTCTTCCGCCGATATAGAAAAAAATAATATATATATTTCCCATACCCGATAAGGTACCGCCGTCCAGGGACTCGTAAGGGTCAAAGTTGATCCATGATCGAGTAGCCGCAAACGAAATAACATGCCGCGATTCGTTGCCGAGCAAACAGCCAGGGGAACGATATTTGTCACTTCGGGAATCGCCATACCAAAAGAATCCCGGCTTCCTCCCACACGATTAGAGATACTAAAGTTGGATTTTAACCACTGCAGAATTCCCAACGACGCCAGATTGCAGCTGCTTGGTTTTAGAGCTTTTTTCTACGAGTACGTGGACCTCGTCGTTCCTGACAGTAGCCAGAACCCTGAAGCGACAACGTGCGAAGAAATTGGTTCGTTCACTCTGTTTTTCAAACATCACAGCGGGCACCAGGTGGACGCCTTCACACTCCGCACTACCCAGACTCCGTTCGTTTACCTTTGGGTGTGACAGTGACAACAGCCTTTATTTGCTACCTTCTAGCGCCCCAAACCAGGAGCCAATATCCTTCTACGGAAGGTCGATATTGTGCCTGGGAGAAGGTGAAATGTAGCTCTATCGGACATCCAATTCTGTATGGAATGCCGTATTATTAGAGTTGGGTATAATTCAAATTCGATTTGGAAAGATCGATGAGTAGATGAGGAAGGCGTCTTTAAACTAGCGATCAGGCCAACATAAGACGATGCCTTTCAACGTGATGAAACAGTCGGCTAATTCCCGGGAGCACCATCGACAAGTAATGCATTTCCTGGGTCTCGAGGTACCCCGTAAGTCAGGACGGAGGTAGTTTGCATAGGAAACCTATAAAGTTAGTTGGAAACCACGAGCAGATACAATTCCAACAACACTATGCGCTTCTCATAATTCACGATCAAATGGGATCAGCCTTGGGCATGGCCGAACCAATTGTTGAGCACTTTCATTCCGTGCTCAGATTCAGCATTCTTATTAACTCTTCGGAACTACCGCATAGACAGTCGGTGCTGCTGCTCGAGCATTTGCATTTGCAATTGGAATTTCTTTATCCCGAAAGCACGGTACGATTTGCGAGTGCAATTTCAGGGGGGATGACGGAGGATGGTAGAAGTCAGCGAATCCGTTCATTGATGTGAAAATTAAAAGCGGAGATCATCATTACTCGTACACTATTGTCTAAGCTGTGGTTTCTTAGTTCCCAGAGGGTTTCAGACGCAGTAACAATCCTCGCTCGCTGGTATTCCGGAAATCTGATACGGCGAATGAGATGCAAGGAAGCGAGTATCTTCACATATCCAATAGCGAAGAGGAACCGCATACAAAGCATGTTTAGTAGGTGACAGCCCTTGCCATAATATATATCCTACGCGATCTATCCACTCCGTCGAGGATCACGGCTTCCTTTAGCACGAAGCGGATCAAACATTACGAATAATTCAAAGCCATGCTATCCCTAGACGTTTACAAAGAGCCGAGTACTTCATTCCAAGAGGGTATGGCTATCCAACCACATCCCGGGATGTTAGCTACTAGAAACATAGACTAACGGATCATAACGGGTGTCATGTCTTCTATTGAATCGAACATGGCATCCTTCGCCTCTGGAATCATCTTCGAATCATTTGCAAAATTAGGTATATAAGTGCTCTGAAAACTATATCATCAACTGACTGAGTAAAAGTGTGGAACAGGTCAGACTACTGAAAGAATTCCTCTGGTGCGGTCATAGACCTGAATCCGGTCCCGAGTATCCAGCAGGGAGTGATTAATGAGCGATAGAAATCCGGTCTCGCGTATAAGGCACGTCTGACAGGAATTTGTGAGAGCACCTGGTTCCCGGTACTAATCCACCATGTGGCGATATATTTTTTGTCTCGTTAGGGTAGGTCGAGATCGGAAACGGAACGTCAATATAATGAAAATTGAATTGGTGCGCAATATCGAGGTTGTAGGGTATCTCGGGCAAGTAAATATCTATACTAGTTTCCTCTGGTTTCTAGTGCCGGTAGTTTAGCTGCGGATTTACCCCCGGGTCTAGAGAGAACATAGACGGTCTTATTGGTGTAGCTTACCTCTCAGCGATGTGTATTGGTATCAGACCTGCTCCAAAATTTATTGAATATCCATAAGCAATGGACCTTCTTATACGGATGATGAAGTACATCCTTATACACAAGCGCATATATGCCAGTGGTCTTGTTAGATATTACCGAAGCGGGGGTAAGGAGATGGGAATATCCTTTCGCAAGACGAATGCACCTCGTTTTACGTCCATAGGGTAGTTTGAGATTCCGCATCGATGTATCACCGCGTGAAATATCGGGTCAATTTTATTCAAACATTTCATAAAACGTGGCGGATTAGTTTCACATTCAATAACCGGGAGAATATGCCGATGAAAAAAATTGAGGAATTTCATTCTTTTTGCATAATACAGTTTAAAGTGAATGCGTGTGTAACGATATACGAGGAATGAAAAAAAGACTCTTTGACGTTACGCCCAGAAAGTGGATGGAGAATGGAGTTTTTCGTATTTCTACCACGCAACGACCGGAAGTAACGACCACTTTACTGGCACGACGGAAGTAGCGAGGACCGCGTATGTATCCAGTAACGTATTTGAGCGAGGCAAATAAACAGTAAACTAGATGCGCGGGCGAGCACATGGGTATATATAGTTTATGTACCTGTATTTATGTCTACATACGTATACTACATTATAATATATATGTCTTGTTCAGGGGTTAAGGTTGGGTACGAAACTTCGGAACAATGTCCCGCGAAGCTAACAGATTCTGGGCTAAATCGATTAATATTTCCTGCTCGTTGCACATACTGGAATTTCTATCTCGACTATTTTGGCTCTCCTTTAAGAGCCGAGTACAAGACGATGCCCATTGCGCAGGTATATGAAAAGTTGATCAAGCAGAGGCGGATTTGAGCTCGCGGTAAAATGCGGAATAAATTTATCAGGCTGTGGTTCAGTTTGAAATCGCGATTAGCAACGTTTACGAAATCTTAAATGCTCGTTATTAACTCCCCCCGTTATTTTGTTATTTAAATTAGTGTACACACATGTGTGTAAAGGGTAATGAAAAACGGAACCGCCACGTACGCGAGTTGGTTTTACTAGCGACGTGTCTAATCTCGGAAAACATTTGGTCAAGAGGAAACGCCGAAAACCAAGATAAGGTCGTAAAGAAAGCAGACCAATTACGAGAGAGTTGGTTCCGGCGAAATTACCAATCACGGCGATAAGAACCGGTACGTTTTCGCGGTTGTTAAAAAATGTTCGGGTAATTTTCTTGATCGAGGAAATAATTAGGTACGGAAATATATGGAAATTGGGGAAATGTGCCCGCAGCTCTCGATATCGAGCGTTGTTTTAATTCACCCAACGTAAACGTCCGACGGAAGTGTGGATAAAAACGAGAAATAAAAACGACCGAAGATACACGGTGCGAAATTACGAAAGACCAAAAAAAAACAAGAAATAATTTGAAAATTAAAAAACCTGACCCGTTCAAGTCTGCAGGCACTTCTGAGCTAACTCTCGAGGTGCTTACTAAGAGATTGTCTACGAGATTAGCGACTTGTTCGGGGACTTTGCATAGAGCTCAAGCCAGAGTCTCGAAGACTCATTGAACCTTGGTACAAGTTGCAGAAGTTACCTCGAACATTCTCATCGAGACTGCATTCCCCGCTTAGGTCGATATTTGAGGAGCGATAATATTTAGACAATTAGTACTGACGGGATGAAGATCATCAGGGATCGTTGAGTCGAGCTAATGAAGTACACATCGTATCGGCTCCAGCTTTTGGGAAGATAAATTCGGTTCATCTTTCAATGAGCTATAAAAGTTGCTTTTTCTACTATCGCGAATCTCTTCTCGCTGTTCAAGACGAAAGGACGAATTTTTCTGGACATTTTTCTGCCATATTAGTCGGAGGTTGGTCGAAGGTTGGTCGGTACGATTTGGACAGTGGTGAGATCCTAAGTTTCTGACGTAAAAATGAACGCGGTAATTTGTCAGAACAATAGCTGCTCTAGATCTTCGGAGCAAGTGACAAACCGACGTTTTTGCTTCAGCTACACAGCCCGTCGAATATGTTTGCAGAATTCTCGGCCAGACGTGATAAACTCTGTCCAAATTCACCCTCTCTTGTCTGGTGAATATTTGGACAAAAATATCCGTTCGTATCGCAGTATTCTTCCATCGAAATTAATTTTCTGTTAAAAAGTGAAGATTTTTCAGCCCGCTGATCACCCTGTTTAAAAAGAGGAAGACAGGGGTGCTTTTCAAGGGGCGGAACTGTAAACTGCATCTTTCCTTTGTTTCGAGTGGCATTTCGCCAGAACGGAACTTATTACAGTAGGTTTATAGTGTGGCTTGTTTCCGTCTATGTCTACTTCGTGTTTTAGCCCATAATGGTAGTGATAGACGAGGTGCCATCCATGGCATACATTCAACTCCAGCCCGTCTCTCTTTCCACTGATTATTCCGCGCAATTGAATACCGCGATTTGAGATAAACTTTTTTCATTTGTTTCCATGTTCAAAAACAGTATCGCGGCTTATTTCGACTCGACTTGTACACCTGGCTGAACACGGGGCTTCATGAAGCTTTGAGTATATGTATGAACGATGCCAAGCCTCTCAGATAGGAACTTCATCTCGGTCCCAACAGCCCGTCTTCCTTATGCACGGCCGGATGCTTTACGGAGAGGCTAGCTTTAGCTAAACGTTTAAAGATGACGAGAGACGGAGAAAGAAATTGTCATTTACCTTGAACGATACTCTGAACGGGGAAAAAGCGACTTCGAAAGATGCTCTCATAGAAGACTGCAGCTCGTTCAAGTTTAAAGTATTTCTCCGACCACGATCGCGTCCTGAATTTCAATTTATTGATAAAAATAACGAACGGGAAGATAAAATGAGCGGAAAAATCGAGTCGAGTCGATTACAAATCATGTCACATTCATCCCGAACGAGGTAACCAGGCTGCGACTGCGGCCTTTGAATTTACGCGACGTCTGGCCCAGCCAATCAACTCAGGAATATTAGGAACCCACTCCGTCCTCGCTGAATCCTCGACCACGTCCAAGGAATGGCTAATGATCTCGTAGAGGTAATAACAATGCTCCTGATCTTAACGACCGTAAGTCCCCAACCATTCCCTGCAGACTTTCCTAGTCAATCGCGCCTAGGGCACAGCTATTCCTCCTGGCAAACCTTGGCCTGGTCGGGGGGTGAGCCGCCGCGTAGGTCATTGTCAGGAAAACTAGACAGGGGAATTTATCTCGCCTGTGAAGTTAACCCAAAGCGTTAGGTGTACCCCTCATGGCAGGAAAGGCTGTGACCCTGACCTTTGAACGTGGCTTTCGATGCCATTCTTTAAGAGTCAGGCAGTGGAAACTGACCCAAAGCTCCCCCTGAACAACGAAGGCGGTACCTTGAAATTATCTGAGCTATTTTAGGGGCTTCGAAGCCACTCGTGCATACGTAGGATATTCTCTGGCCAAAATCCCCGCGTGAATAATTCAGTCAGAGTTGAAGTGTTCAATTTTTAACTATCGCACTTTTGCGACCGCAAATTGAATCCATAGTTGATTAATAAATTCTAAAAGCGTGGGTAACCGTTAATATTTGATAATCGAGTGGATGGTTTGAGTTAGCTCGATGATTCAGTGGACCCAACTCCAATTTCCGCAAAGTCATAATTGCGGTGGATGACGCTTAAGCCGCGTATTCGCTTCGGTTCCTGAAGCAATACTGTTATTATTTGGGTTTGAATTGTTTCGTCACAGTAATCCGATGTGGCTGATATTGCTGTGGACTTATCGTTCATTAAATGTGCAGAAGAAGTCAGCAACGATCACAGCAACTATTTGACACAACGTAACGAATGGATCGGATAAGGATATCAGGAGCAAACCATTCCGAGAGAAAACACAAATTAGTTTTACATAGGGACATGTTTCATATGAATCGTTAATCAAATCTTGAAGCGAGATACACTCGACTCATTATCAGTATAATTTATGAATTCCTTTAGTACGTAAAGAAACACGTGAATAAAAATGGAGATTTTATCTAGTACTTATTGTGAGATGATCTTAATCACCTCCTTGTAGGGGGGCGAGTTCTTTCTCAGTGTCCTTAGTATTAGTAAACTGGGGACAGATAGGCATTCCGGAAAGCCTCAGCCCTGAGACCAACTTCTTTACTGTAGGGGCTTGATTCGCGTGAAACTAATCGTGAGATTGTTTTCTTCGGATCTACTGAGCAGAGATTAGGCGTTTGAGAACATGGAGCTAACACCGAGATTAGGAAAAATCTCATGTAACTCAAAAACCGCATTTTCCCATCATTTCTCTTATCTAGAAAAATTTCTTGTTCGAAAGCTGCCATTCGGTTTGGCCAGTTTCATCTCAATCTCACTCGTAATAATTGTTATTAGAGATCGTGAAAGTGTATACCGTATGTCTTGGAGAAACCTAGATCTTCTCTCTTCGTGGGTCTGAAAGAAAAGTTTTTTCATCGTGTATATCCCATTCGATCATTTTTGTTCAATGTCACGACTTACATCGGTTACGTCCAGCATCCCAAATCGGTTCATTCTCTCCTAAAACGAAAGATACGACATTGGCCCTGCAGAGGTTTTGATTAACGGGGGAATCATTTATATTCTTTTCGTGACTTGTCGTCGTTCACAATCTTCGCGATTGTTTCAGTATAACTTCAGGACTCACCGCCATATTTTTGGGAACAGCAAATCGTCTTTTTCTCTGGCAGAGATGGTTCGGCTGAAATAAAGCCTCTAGCCCAAACCTGAGATTTAAATTGACTGGTGAAACACGTGTGCGTTACAAAAGCTGTTTATTTTCTCATGGAGAAAGAGAAACCCTTTTTTTTTCATCCAAGTATTTCGTTTCAAATCTCTTGGTCATTAACATATCTTTGATCTTCAGACAGGTGGTCATTCTGACGGGATTTATTCCACAATTAGCAATAAGTCATATTTATGTGTCGAAAGATACATCCGTAAAGATGATGATAATGAAAGCTGTGTACCCATCATCCGAATCGTCGTTGTATCAACACAAACCCCATGTAGGCCCAATAATGAAATGTGAATACTTTTTTTTTATTTATTACTTGTAAGTCATCGAAAGAACTCAAAATCTCGTAGCTTACGGTCATTTTCATGATACTCTAAGGAAAAAAGCATTTTTGAAACAGTCGATTCGGCGAACAGAACATAGAATCATATATTTTTTTGGTCAGGCTTCAACCCGGAATTAAATGGCGCCATAAATAACTCAAAAATAAATTTTACATTCATGGAATGGAAGAATCGTACCACAGGATGTTGTTCTGTGAAAATAAATTCTCTATTCAAATATAAGAATACATCTTATACCTACGCTTACTCGGTTGAGTAATGGCAGCGAACATTACAGCTGTGAGTGGCTCGTGAGTTCACATTTTTTGAAAAGGTATTACGACGTTTTTGAAGCGATTTCTTTCAAATATAAAGTGTTAAAGCCTGACTGTAGAATTTCAGAATTCGCAGCTTTTTCCAACAATTTTTTTGTTGAAGGGGTGAATCGGTCCAAGAAATACAGATGTAAGTTTATAGAAAATTGATCGATATTTCTTGACCTATTTCTTTTTTTTTTTACTCTTCTTTTCTCTGGTAAAGCTCGAATTTGCAACAAGCGAAACCTTGGGGCAATGGTACAGACGGCCCAAAGGGGAGATTCGTTACGGATCAGAAGTATCCCTCGCTTATCGGACGATCTAGCAATCCTGTCTTCTGGAGTTCCTTAATCGTAGCCAACGACCCAAGGAGTGCCTGCAGGATTACGATGCCGAGTGATCGCAGCATCCGCGATGTCCGAAGCCGAAGTTGCTCCGTTCCAACTTTATTTTATCTTCTTCACCTTCGCCTCCTCTGCTCCGAACTTTTGCGCGCCTGTCGCTTCGACGCAGACCTAAATTTACGTTCTGCTCCGGGCACAACTCACGATCGAGAGATTGGGGGTTCGATTTTTTCCATCCCTTAATTTTTTTCAACCCCAATTCTCGCTTCACTCGGTCAGTAAAAAACTGGCGCCTTTTACCCGGCTCACAACCTATCATAAAGCTTGTTTATGGAAGCCCGATGTGCACCCAGATGCATCATTAAAAATACTGTATGGTAAATGGTAGGTATATGGTGCTGTGCATCGTATCACCTCTCGACTTCGGGGACTTCTGGGAATAGCGCGAAAGTTGTGCATGTAATACATTGTGCATGTTAACTTACGACGTCGACCCAACGATATTGCGGGAATGTTATTACATTACACTACACCTACCTTAACCTTCTATGTCGTGCAACCGGTAGAGAAGTTCTGTTTGGTCTGGCGTAGCCACCGGCTAGTCACCTGAGGGAATACACCGGGAATTGCTTGACCACACGTTAATATAATTGAAGGGAAAAAGAACTAGTGGGTAGGAGGTAGAGTTTTGCTAGCAGGGTCGAATACCTTGGACATTTACGTAGTAGGGAGGAATTGTCGGTGAAGAAGTAAACTGAAAGCTAGGCAATTTTCAAATCAAATCGATGTTGCGGTTTGAATTTAAAACATTGCATCTTCGACCCAATCTGTAAATGGAAATAGAAATGGAAGTATATTTTTATCGGAGCAATCCACCAATATAGAGGATCGTGATTTCTTGTGTCAGGGATGCCATCGGCACGGTGCAATATCCTTCTTTCTTCGTGTCCTATTCCCTCTCTCCCTTTCTCCATCTCGGTATTTCTGTCTCTACGAAACTCAATCACCTTTTCCCACCACCGTGTAGTAAATTAATTGGCATTGTTCAGGGTAGCTGTCTTGAAGTGTCGGCCTCACGTGTGCAGAGCCAAGAAATAGTGGCTGCCACACCTGTCGCTTGAGAAACTAAATTATCCACTACTGTATATGGTAAACTTTGAACGAAAGATGTATCTCATTCTCGAGATATCCTCTCCGAGAATATCGAATGCTAAATGCCAATATCTGCATCGAAGGTCTGTGGTGAACTTTCCCATCGAATCAAAAACCCAGAACTATGAAACTGGACAAGGTTGATGAATAATCCTAATATTACATGGAAGAAATGCCCGGAGCTTATCACCCATGACAATAAGTCCCTCAGAACGTGCCTTTAGCAGCTTACGTATGACAATATGAATGACAATCGCGTCGTATGATGTAATAATGTATGTGGCTCACGTAATCATGAAGGACAATGATTAATGGTAGGCGCTCCTGATGGAGTCTGCAGAGGCGCGTGGTTACTGGTATAAGCTTGACGTCGGGAAACCTTCCCGTAGGCAACTAGGGGTTTGGCTGGGCTATTCACGGGGTGAAAACTACGCCCGTATCTAAACGTGGCCTTGGTACGCCTCGAAGATTTCTCCTTTCTCCGTAAGGTCTTACGCCCGCGACCTTGATCACCTATCCCAGCATGGTTCCGGAGGTTCTTTGGTCTTCTTGAGGTGTTTAAGGTTTTGGTATACAGAAAACGATTAGTTATCTCACCCTCGCTCACCCTCCGACATATTCTAACCAAAGATCCTTACCGCTATTCATAGTTCTTGCTCACCGATTACACTCGGTTGAAGAGCTAGCTGACTCCACGGATAGAGCTTTGCATATTTCGCAGAGGCCTAATCGAGAAAGCTTTTCACTTGACACTCGAGTTTATGGTCGGAGTTGAAAACGGACTTCGAATGAAAGAGCAAAACATATTTGGCTATTTTTTTATTTAATTTTTTATTCATTCTTCTCTTTCATTTTTCATATTTTTTTTTCTGTTTCTTTTTTTTTTATTATTCCGACGAAAGGTGGGAAAGTTTGAGCGCTTAGTTTGGTGCTGGGAAGTGATGCTAATGTCGGGGCAACCCTTCGATATTTCAATTTAAGTGAGAGGTTGGCTCAGAGTGGGGGGAGGCAGAAGTTTAGTAGAACCGTAATAACATAACATTTTGCACAAATGTGAACTCTCTAAAGTTCGCGGAGTCGTTCGGAACTGGGTTATCCATTTTGGCCCGCCTAGCCTTCGCGTATGCGAATTATCTTCGACGCTCTTCGACGAGCGTAAAATACATCCATCGCTCTCCTCGTTAATTCAGCCACTCTGAATAGCTCCGCACCTCGTCGAACGTTCCACGTTGAATATATACCTATACGCATAAATTTTTTTCTCATCAGCGTTCCTACCGGCGCTCAGTCCTTTTTTTTTTTAGTACTGCTTCTTTTTTATTTTTTGTCTTTTATTTTTTTTCTTTCGTTTTATTTTTTCAGTTTTTTTACTTGCAATAATGATTCGACAAGAGCTTTCAGGGATATTGGTTAGGTGCTGTATAGCAGCTCTTATTAAAATCAGGACGTGACTATGAGCGTCAGTCTGAACCAGCGTACATCATCGCTGGATTATTTTACCTATAAGTTTCTTCAGTCAATAGTCACATTTTTAAATAAAAATATTTTCTGACTTCTATGTGCTATCCAGTCGTTTCTAATTATTATAAATCACGTGGGATTGATATTTTCACTACTTTGCGCCAAGTGGATATGCAATTTTTTATTCCTATTCCCGGTCTCTTGTTGCCTAATATAAAAGGTATAAAAAACGACTGCCAGCTGCTGTCTTGTTAGCCGAGTGCTTCATCAAACGTTTGAGATTCTTTTTGGCCCAATGAACTCGGACGTCATCTTCAGCGTAAAATCTGCGGTGATGTTTGTGTTTACAATAAAGAAGAAGGTAGAAATTTCCGTCTTTTATTTTGTGCATGCGGAAAACTTGAGAAAAACTTACGTCGGGGTATAGGAAGTACCTACATCTTTGTTTGGGAGATGAAGAAATGAAAAAGGAACCAAAAAGAATGAAAAAAAAAGGAGAGAAAGAAATTGAAAGAAAGGAAAATCCCTATACCTACATCGCTGGTAGCCAACTGTCGTCAACGTTGGCTAACCGTTGGCCGAGGGTGAACTGAAAACAAGGGAACAAAGACTGCCAGAGCTTGGGTCAAGGGGGTTTGAATGCGGCTGGCAAAAGGGGGAAGTTAGCGGGCATAAATAGACGCTTGCCAAGAGAGAGAGAGAGAGAGAGAGACCTCGAATATTTACCAAGGTACCGTCGTGCCTTAATTAAGGGACAACCTTCTGGTCCGTCGCTTAGCTTGTGGTAAATACATAATAGTGCCGTTGGGTGTCACACCCATTCGCTCGGGCTAAGCACAATGACTTCAACCTCGTTTAACCCTCTGTTAAGTGTACTTATAACGTCACGGACTCGTGACAACAGCCACCTTTATTTTGATCCCCGCTTTCGTTGCCTCTTCAAAATTACACTGCACTGATTAGCGCTTTGGGATTTCTCACTGACTCCCTGTGGCCGTAAAGATGAGCCACTTCAAATCCCCATTCTACTCCCACATCTTTCGGCCAAAAAGCACCAAATCTTTATCAACGATGAGGCCCTTATTCGTTTTTTATTTATAGATTAAAAAATTGCGATCGATTTCGAAGCTCAACCGTGGCGCACAATTTTTTGGAGATTTTTTCGCAGCTTTTCATGGAGTGGTGAGGTGCAAACTCGGGGAGTAACAATTTGGTAGATTGTAATTTAGCAATTGGGAATTGGTCGGTTTTCAGCGTTGAAATTCTGGCGCCATATTTACACCGTTTTAAACATTTGACTGGTACGAAATGCGACAGATGTATATCGAACCGTGTGAATTGTACTGTCATGAAATTATCGAACCGCGATGAAGCATTAGACAAAGTAGTCGCTTCGATGTTCTCCGATAAAACAAAACCACCAGTTTACAAGAGCTGACCAAAATTTTGCTGAAATTCGATTTCACTTGATTGCACATTCCACTATACTGCAGATTCCGCGACAAATACACCATCGCCGAAATCACAGTCATCATTACATTGCAAACTGAGCTAAACACGATCCCCTACGGAACTTATTATTTTCAAATACTCAGTTTACTCTCGGATGATCAGCAGCCACTGAACCTTGTGATGACATCAATGTCACAAAGCAATGCGATATGCAGAGGTTCGATAGTTCGGTGATGCGAATAATCACGGGACAAACATGCTCACGACCTGATACTTCGTTTCTCCGTATGGAGCTATGTGGTGGAAAATGTACGGCAAAACTGTGATTAGCAAAGCTTTTGACGATCGTGGTGTCGCCGCAATCACCTCCGCTTTGACGGGGCGACAAACAGCAGTTCGAAAACAGTTTGAAACCAATCATGAGTTTCCCCACCGATAGATCAATGGCGCGTAATACTGTCAAGTCAGCTGCCTAGTTGGTGAACATGTGTGTGTGTATAGGTTGGATGATGCGCCTTGCGGATGGACATTGGGCGTCGAGGCGTCGGGGCGACGGGCGTCGGTCGGGTCCGAGTCACAGAACGACATTACCATCGGTCAGCTTAAGCGGCGGGTTTAGTGGGGCAGATTATTAGCGTCATTTGCCGTAAATAAGAGACCATCTCGTGGATCGTGGGCGAGGGGTACCTAAAAGGGGCAAAAAGGGGTCTAAGAGGGGGTGCACGAAAACGAGGGTGCAGTAGAGAGCTCTAGAGTGGCTTGAGGAGGGAAAAGGAGGGAAACTAGAGGGTCGCCATTCTAAGCTGTCCAGTATTACCCCAAAAGAATGGAACACTGGTCAACTGGGGCCGCCATTTGGTAGCTAGTATCCATTTCGGAACGTTTAGTCTACAGTTTTCCGACTTCTGGAGCCGATCTCAACAATGGGAAATGCTTTTATTCCGCTTCGTATGTAACATGTAGAGTACAAAATCAAATAATTGTATTCTCTTCTTTTTTATGGTGAGCCTTCCGAATTGCTTTTCGACCTTTCCATTCTACAAAGCCTATTGAGGAGATTAACTAAAGTCTAAACTGCTTTACTTTTTCCAGAAATCGCCTTACGGGAATGTCTCACTTCCCGCTCACATCGTGTTCACCTTACTAGACTCGTGCGATCGTTTCGAATATCATTAGCTGTGAATAAGCGACGATCTATCCGGGAAAGAAGCACTCGAAGTCTGATCAGTTATCATGGTACGAAAAACTGTCGTCAAAAAATTTGACCACGGGTCAAATTTCCCCAACTTCAAAAATCTACAGCTGCAGATTCTGAACGCTTCCGGCATAGTACACCGGCGCCTTTTACTAAATATTAAAACACACGCCACGGCGTATCAAAGCCCGACTGTGAATAATACATCCTAAAGCATCGCAGTGCCCAATTTCCGCTGAGCTATCTCAATCATCCCTCAACTCAGCTTCGAAGACTGTTTCTTCTTCAAAGTTATTTTTCAGACCGTTCTCGATTGCACTCTACTCTCAAAGTGGGGAATAAAATAACGAATGCGGAATGCTTTCCTGAAATTGGGTTCATCCCACTCTAATTACTCTGTTTGCTCTTGAACCAACACTGCTTTCAGCAGCACACATTTTTCTCTAGCTTTCCATCAGACGCGGACTCCACGTAACGCTACAACCCCTAATGGCGGGTTGGTAGAGAAATTCCGTCACGTATGCATTAGCGGACACATTCCATGCGTTCGTTAAACTAATCAAGCGTTCCTCGTCGAGAAAGCTATGACGCGGTTAAAGCTGAATCTCTATTGCAAGCTCGCAGTGAAGAAGATGTCTTCGTCACATTTTCTCTCTTGACCGATTCCGGGTTATCATAAAGTGGCTGTCAAAAATTGGTTGTATTGAATAACTGGGATCTCGTGATTCCTGCTGCAGGAATGAACGAAAAAATAGACCGGAAGTGGAAAATTCGTTACGTGCGTTTCGTCAAGAGATGTGGAAAGAGAGGAGGAGTCCTTTTGTGCCCGTATCCAACTTCCTTAGGATGTTCTTTGGACAGGACACGATTGTCGACTTTCGGTGGTATTTTATATCTCAGTCGTGATCTTGCCAAGAGCCGGATATTGGCAAATATTTCCAAGACCCGAGTCTCGCCACATCCGGCGTTTTCCGGTCCCGCAAATACCGCGACGTTTCAAATGAATTGCGGGCTCAATTCGCGCGAGAGTACTTACCCCACATGTTTATCGCCATTCAAACTTTGTCCTGGATATAACAAAGAGAAAGCAAATTATCAGCAGCCGCGGAATAAACGAGTGAAAAATTCTACGCTACTGGCAATTAGCGATTGTTATTCAGTTATGCGTAGCCATGTATGTGTCTATCCATACATCCATCTTCCTTCCAGCGAGATATCACTTGATAATGCCAATTTGCGAACCGAGTGAGGGAGATGAACTATCGATCATTGATGCATATGATATCGGTTCATTCTTCGATGGCTATTGAAACTGAAACTAGGATTCACCGATAAAATGTTGGGAAGAGGTGATTGGGGATCTACTCGGTGATATATGCGCTTGTAGTCCAGAAGCGTGAAAGTTGATCTCTGTCGGCTCGCGTCAAAGCGATTCTCTTTAATAACAATCAAGCGAACGTTTGACGCGAGTGACCGCTGATTAAATCTTCCCCATACCAAAGCGGGTGGAACTTATGCTGTGTGGATATTGATAAAGTTATATAAACCAGCCGGTCCATAATCAAATATGTTTCGGAATTTTGAACAAAGGAAACTAGGGGTTGTATCACGATTTTCGAATTTCGGTTCCAGGTGAACGACACACTCGCCAATCGCTGCGATGAATCAAATACCCCTCAAAAACATTGCAAACGTTAAAAATACCGTCAAGTATGAATGGGATTCCTGTGGGAAAAAGTACAAAAACCTATCGCCAGTCTTTGTCGTTAAATCAGGAAATAATTCCGAGCACCACAACCTTCTGGCAATCACATGTGTCGTAAAGTCGGACCTCGCTGATTCGCATATAGTGATATCGAGAAATCATTTCAAAAACTACATACTTGACAAGCACATTCCTTTCTCCTACTCCGACGTTATCACTCAGCACTTCGCCCATTGATCAGGGTCGATCTTTTTATTGCGTGATCCGATTGTAGCCAAAATTAATAGGGAGCGAGATATCGATGGAAAGAAACTCCCTTATAAATTTCGAGTCGATCGGTGCATGGATTCGAGAGAAATAAGTGTCGCCAGAAAGGGTCTGCGAAAAACTTGTCCGCAGAAGAAGAAGAAGAATCTCACGTTTTTGCATCAACTTTGGGGATCAATATCTCAGCAACCACTCGACAGATTTGGTCCAAGTTTCTGGAGCTAGGTCACGTGTACTAGGACTTATGATCCTATAAATTTGAACGAAAAATATGCAGTAGTTCAGGAGATATGGCGAAATGATTACAAGTATGAGAAATTCCCTAGGGTAAATGATTCGCAGCTCCAGGCGCTCGCCGACCGAAGGGTACTCGGCAGCGATTCGCTGCTGCGAATCTTGACACGTCGTTGCAAATATATCCATGTAAATTTTGAAATGACGCAAACAATTCCCGGTAACTTTTTCAACATTCGAAAACCCGCGAATAATTTTACTATAACTTCTAAACTTGGCTTGAACCAAGCATTCAACAAATTGGCTCTGGCCGCCGAGCGGACATTGAACCGTCTACCGACTTAGGAAATCCCTTGAAGATGTCATTGAAATATCTGCAAGGTAATACGAACTTTTTATCATCGGTATATCGCTATTCTGTCAACGAAGATTTTCGCTCTGAATTAATTACGAAACTGAATATATATTTCTACGGGAAATAGAGTGTCAAGAGTTCGAAGGACTTCTTCTCAGGGTAAAATTACTCGCCGGTTGAAGGTGCTGAATAACGGCTTGAGAATTTAGTAGCAGTGATTTATAGGCCGGAAAATTGTACCCGATAAGTCGATTCGAACATATCAAGAGTTATCGAAATTTCTATTTCCGATCTGTATCGTTACGCTGGGGAGCTGGATGGGCTGCTTTCCAAGGCGGAAGACGGTTCGGAACGGCTGCGAATTCAGTCGACGCGAGACACGTGAGGAATTCGAAATTTCCTCAAAGTCCCAAGTACCTGGAATTCCGAGGTTCTGCAGGCTAACGGTCACTTTGAGCTTAAGCCGTGGAATTAGATTAACGTCACGCCTGACGTACCCCTCGATGCTCTAATGAGATCCCCGGATCTAAGAAATTGATTGATTTCAGAACTGGATGGAGCATTTCGCGTCAGAATTGGGGTGAAAGAAAACAGAAACAAATTTAACGTATTAATTGCCTCGATGATGAGCCGGCGTTTATTTTCGACGTTCTCTCCGATATCTGGATCATTTTGTCAGTTAAGATGTGAGAATGACGGAAACGGGATCGAACCCTCCTCGCGGAAATTATATTAGCGCGATCGAACTGGAACCGCATTCAACCATCCGCATTAAGAAGTCCAAGACGTCTACTAATTGCCAATTAAAGGAATTAGCTTGGTTTAATCCAATCGAGATCCAGTCCGTTCCGATAGACCAAACCAGCTACTACGAACTTAGAGAGTGTTATCATTCCGATTCCAATAACTGTTATAATTTAAAGCCTGTTTCCGGAGCAGTAATTCGCCCATAACGAAATTGAAATTAATCCGCTGGAACCACATCGGCTTTTTCTTCACTTTTTTCTCTCTCCTTCCTCTCCTCTCTTTCTACTCGATGAATTTTATTATTCCCTCTGTGTGCACCTACACGCGAAACACATATATGTGTTATTTTCATTTTTCATCGTCCCCGAAGTTTATCCGAAAAAAAAATAAAAAAAATAAAAAATAAGGAACAGAACAGAAAAATTCTTCTTCCTCCATGTATTATATTCATTCTCGTATATACCAATATATATTTTTTTTATCGCTATGTTCAGCCAGTGGCATTGATGCGAAGGTTGGGATATATTCCCCAAAAAATTTGTGTCTCCGGTATACTTTGGCTTCAAACATGTATTTATATATATTTTTGATTTCTGCGGTTATGCTTCAACAAAGCCGAATAATATTTCGAAAGGTTATTTAATCCGGCTATATTCTATCCGGTTCATCCATATTCAAGCTCGGAGTAGATACGTACACCTAGGCACAGATTATATGTAATATCTACCTGCAGCACGGATTGCAGCATTGCAGTATCAGGCCCGTACGAATAGAAGTGCACGACCTCGACGCAGTACAAGTTATACATAAGCTAATATACATGGGGAATTGAAAATGAAGCAGTCGCGAAGAGGTGTATCATAGCTCTGTATTTTTAAAGCAAAGACGACAGTCGGGGTGGTGTTAAAAAGCCAGTGAAAAGTATGAATAAACTATACCATAGATACCTACGACGAGCTTTCACCCTCCGCAATTCGCAATTCGCACTTCACAGTTCGCACTTTGCGCTTCGTACATATACCAGCTACTTCAAAGAGCACCTCGGATGCGAGGAGCTCGAAAGGGCGGGAGATTTTTCCGCGTAAAACTCTTTCCGTGCCATGAGTTCGGAGTTCAAAATTTTCTCCGCAATCAAATAAAACTGCGGAACTATTTTTCTTACCGGTGAATAACGAATTTGTCTCTTTTAATCACCGCCCTCTATCGGAATAAGAAATTTACTGTTATTTGAGTACAAAAAAATGTCCCTTTAACCTGATGAAAAAGTTCACCAAAAGTTGGACCGCCACCTGGGCTATGGACACCAATGACCTTATTTATAAGTCTCGCCCTTAGGACGGCGCTTCGTCGACGTCTACTCGGGCCAGGAAGAGAGGTAAGGGCGGGGAATCCCCTTATTTATTTTTCAGATGGCCCCCATCTCGTCGCCTCCTTTGTTTCCCCGTTTTATAACGCTAGAAGCGTTCCTCTCCTAGGCCGTACGAGAAGAGAGGGTAATTTCCACCCCTAGATCCGATATTTTTCAACAATTTCGTATACTTTTAAAACGAGAATCCCACTCATTTGAATCCAGAAATGATCGTACACCGGCTTTCTAACTATCCCAGAGCCTTTTATACCACGTTTCGTCGAATACAAGGGAAGAAAAATAAGCCATTCGGTTACTAGCAACGTTATCGCGTAGTCGACGAGCTGAGCAACGTAAAGCTCGATCGAACCGTCGAGCAAACGTTATCTAATTTGCATTTCTTATATACCTTCTTCTGCCTTCTGCCAGCCAGTTGGGAAACCGCCATAAAATTTCTCCGCCGGGGTACATACGTATATATATATATATATATATTATGTGTACATATGTACATACACATCTATATATATATATATATATATACATGTACATGTATGTACATACGCATGGAGATTTAGGTTAAGGTAAAGGTATATATTTAGGTTGGTAGGTAAGTGTACCGGTCCCTTTTCATCTTTTTGGCCATAACCGAAAGGCAGAAAGAAAGCTTCGGTGGGGCTATGCTACGGTACGGTACGCCACGCCACGCCGCGAGCTTCTGCAGCGGGTTCTGGCCTATATTAAATATTTACCTCGGCTTAGCGGATATGACAGCAGTTTGCCAGAGTTGTGGAGCATAAAATCATGTCGTGCGAGAAGCTAAATGATGCTCGAAAAAAGGCGGTTAGATTATATTCCCAAACGCGATTCCGCTCCCCTCTTAGCTAAGGCAGCGGGCTTCCTATAACCAGAATTTGCGTTGGTATAAGAGCGCGGGGGATGTAGATGAGAGAACCGGGCTCTTTAAATTTTTCAGCGGGGTTACCAAATGCTCTAGACAAATTTTCTGCCGGTTGATGGGTACAGAGGTGTGTTATATTTGTAGCGACGTTGAAAGAGCGAAAATCAACCCCTCCGTATAGATATCATTCGACGAATCGCGGGAAGGTACCACATACAATTGCAGGGAGTAAAAGGGAGAAAGAAAAAGAGAAAAAAATGGGAAGAAAAAGAAGAAGAAAAAAAAAATGACATCGTTGTTCACCCTTGGTTTTTCAACCACCTTATTAACGCAAGATGGAAGGAAATCTTTCTCATTTTCTTTCCTTTCTTATTTCGAAACAACGCGATGACAATGAGTTATAGGATAACGAGTTGGCAACACGAGGAATCTAGCACAGAGAAGGGCTGGGATAAATGGGTGTCGTAAAAGGTGACAGCTGCCCGGGGTAACAGCGACTGTGTAATAACAACCTAACGCTTGCATTTCTCGCAACTTATACTCGGCACTTTCGTGTGAAGAATTTAACTTCCCCAAACTTTACTTAATACCTTGCCTTTTGTGCAGCGTACAGTTGTATACATATACATGTATATATATATGATACGGTACCTAACTACCAACATATACGCGTTATGGGATCTTACGTTATACGAGGAAAGTTGCCTTTCCCGCAACCCTGGAGGAAATGTGGAATGAAAAATTGAATTAAAGAGAGAAAAAAAAAAAAGAATTGAATGAGTGAAGAACGGGGCACAATGGAAACCTTTTCGGATGAAATATCAGGTTAATTTCTTCTTTTTTTTTCTACAATCAACGCGGATGAATGGGTTCTAGTTTTGTTACCCGCACATTTAGGAGCTATACCTATGTACATACCTGCATCGAAAATTGTTTCAAATTCGGTTCTGCCTAGTTGGGTTAATGAAAAATGAAAATATCGTGTACAGACGTGTAGATATGAAATAGAGAGAGCGGTGCGTCAGCGGAAGCCGGTAATAAATTTATAAACTCACGAAGAGAACAATTTTCGTGCGAGTTGTACAGCTGTTCGAGTTTTCTCTCTATAATTTCAACTTTTACGATGTTATTGTTCATTATTATTCCAACCTTTATGTTTACTTTTCTTCTGTTTATTTTTTCTTGCCATTCTTCCGCTTTCCCATTCACTCACTTCGTAATATCATTCTTTTAAAGCGAGTTATAATTACCAACCAACCGCGAGCGTAGGTTCATCCGGAAACAAAAAATGCTAATGGATAAAAGAGTAATTCGTAAATCCACCGAAACGTTGAAATTCCTATCGGTATTCCTTCATTTTTTGAAAAACTTGATCGTAAACGTTTTGATTCAAAGTTCTGAGAATCTACCCCGATGAATAAAAAAAAAGAATACATGAAAATCGCTCTTCCAGCGATGTCACTTAGCATTTTCCTCGCACTGATTCAATTTCTATTAGCTTACCTTTACGGGGAGTTCAAAACCGAGGTAAACGAATCTCCGGTAAGGACGCGGGAACGCACGTAAATACTTTTAAGCCCTTCTCCCTCGTTTTACCCTGCCCAGAGTGTATTTAGTAGGCACATTAAGGTCGTGACCAAAAAGTCCCCAAAGTATATAGCGGGCGGCTACCGGCTGCTACTTTGCTTGGCTGCATAATCAAACGATATCACCGCCAAGTATCTCTCTCGTCCTCGCTTCTTTCTACCTCCCGATTTCTCCTCATCCCGCTTTTCACCCCCCAAACCTCATCCCTCTTTCAACCCCTTCCCATCACCCCGTCGTCGAGCCATACAAGGGATCTTCCTATTAGCGTAGCATAGGTCAACGCCGGTGGCTCACGTAATCCAGCCCGTATCATCCAGTTAGGGTTGCCCGCGTTCCCTACCCTACCCTGCTCTACCCTGCCCTACCCTAGCCTACCTACCCCCCATATCGTACTCTCGTCCCTTTCTGCTCCCTTAACCCCGCAGGTACCCCCAATGTAGGAACTTTTATGGCCACGAATATACGAGTGCTTGCACACGGTCTTTTTATTGTTCGAACGTTACGTAGCTGCCGCTAGCTCGGGTTTTCCTGTCGTTTGCCACTCTGAGATGGTATAGGGTTGTCGAGGATGGTATAGAAAATCTTTTCAAACCCTCCGTGCCCTTGTTTCCAGGTTTTTTTACTCTCTTCTTTTTTTTTCTTCGAAATTTCGAAACTCTCCGTCGATCCTTGTGTCTCTCCTCCTTTTCGGGGATTCCGATCCCTCGGTGCCGGAGGATACTCTCATTTACGAAATCATCGCGATACGGTAGAATCTGGTTTTCTTTTCTTCTACTCATTTATTGACGTGTGAAAAAGGATCAGTTCACTCCCTGCCCGAGGGCGACGGTGAATGGTTTTCAAAAAGAGTAGAAATGTACAGAAAAAAAAGGGAATAATCGTTAATTAAATAACCATTCTCACGGACCCCGTATAATCCCCCGACGTAGAACCATCCGAGTTGAATAAAAATTTATACGGATATGCAGCGGGGTCCAACAAGTTTCATTAAGCCCCACAAAATTTGTCGAAAAAGTAGGAAAAGAGGGAATAAAATAAACAAGCTGTTTCTTTTTTCAGCGTACTTTCGGGGAGGGGGTTGAATAAAAAAACAGCCCTTAAGAACCGTTGAAATTTGTTCCATTTAAAGCAATCAGCAATCACGCCTCGTTCCCCGGCATGTTACAGCAGAGGATGAAACTCCGAGGAATCTCTATTGTCCCATTTGCTTTCACTTTCAATAATATAGAAATCTAGCGTCTGCCTAGTTGCGGTTTTCCGAGTTTCGTGGAGTAAAGTCGCTCCGAAACCCGTTCCAACGACAAATTCAATTCTGACCGAGTCGACGAACACCGTTTCAATACATGACGATGGAACGATGAAATATCGACGCGATACGACGATACCGTGTTAGAATCTCATTACGGACTCATTCCCGCCACGCTTGCTCCTTGGAGCCTGCCAATTAATAATTTCAATCAATTAAATGGTCATATCTATTCCTTCCTCTGCTACTAGTGGAAATAGGGGTTGTAGTTTGTCTGACAGAGGAGCTAGTTCTGGTCGCGATTATCGCAATGGTATACCGCGCGATGTATCTGCCTTCGTTAGAATCGTCGAAGCCGTCTGTCGCAGGATAACCATTATCCAGCACAGATCTACTGTAGATAGTTGCTCCGAGTGCATCTGGCTCTGAGGGAATCGCGAACCTTTTTTCCACTCGCTATCTAACTCCGGGAGGAGTTCCTCCCGCCAATCTCATCTTGGAGGGCAATTCGGCTCGGCTCGAGTACTAAACGAGAGGTTCGGTGGAGACGGGGGAAGAAGAACTGGAGTATAGTAGGAAGACCTGCATAAGCAGCTCTCTATGCGCGAATTGAGGTATAAGATAAATCGCATTATACAGATGAAAGATTCCGGTGTAGTGAATAAAATTTTAACAAAGTAAAATGGATATTGTGAAATTTCCTGCTTCTCTTTTCTTCCCTCTCCTTTTTTTTTTTTCTTTCTCCTCATTTTTTCATTACCGCGAGTTTGAAAAGGGCGCAGTGACCTCGGGAGATTTTTCCCGAATAAAACGGAAAGACGGACTGTCGGATAAAAACTATCGAGGTATCTCGGCATAAATAAGACATTTGTTTCCAAAGTGGCGGTGAGGCGAGACGAGGCAAGGCATGGCATGGCAAGGCAAGGCAAGGCAAGGCATTGCGCCAAGCAATGGAGGGAAACTATTTATGTAAAACATAAGAAATAACTCCAGGGCCAACAGTCCTACCCCTAGACACGGGGTCGCCTAAACTTTCACCCTTAAATAGTATTATTTGTCTTTCCATCTAGGAGGATTTATTCCCAGGCATAAAGACAGAACTTTGATATTTGTATCGCTGCTCCCCGTGGTTTTCCACGAGAGCCATAGAGAGTAGAATGGAATAAAATCAGGACGAAAATCGCTACGCAAACATAAAATAAATAAATAACAAATGAAGGGACCCGCCTTAATCTCAAATCTTTATTTACATAAACCGATAATAAAATAAGTGCAAGAATCTTTCCGGCTAAGATTAAATCAAATACTAAATACAACTTGTAAGTCGTCTTATTAAGCCGATTACAAGTTTAATTAATTTCTTTATTGTAGTTATTGCTGTTCCCTGAAGACCCGACAAATTACTTGTGCGAATCCCTAAAGGGAACGAAACGAAATTTTATTTGTTCTAAAAATTATTCGCGAAGTTAAATCCCCAGAGATGTAAGCCTACAGGTATTACATATTTCTTATTAAATACTTAAATATGATAGGATGATTATACCATTTGATTCTTTTGGCGTGCGATAACTCGACGAAGAATCATATACGATATAGCATGGATACTTTTGATCGATTGAATCGAAAAGGTGATAAAAGGTGATAAACGATCAATTATATTGGGGAACAGGTATGAGGTAACACCTGTCTAAAAAGATCGCTAGGTTTCTTCCAATTAGATTTTTACCTCGGAGAGACGAGGTGATGGATATTGGGAAACTTACTTTTCCTCCCTAACTCGAAGTGGAAATTATTGTCCATGTATTGTAGAGGAAAGTATGCCGTATTTCGTGTCTGTAGTTGTCCCACGGGATCCATGCCTCGCGTTCAAAGTACGTAATTTGAAGCCTGACGATATGGCTGGTAGGTATATAAGGTAATTGAATTTTTGTCAGGTCAAAGTGGTAATGGTAGGTAGATACCTAGGTGGTAGATACCTGATTGTAAAACTTGCGAAGAATGGGTGGTTCCGGGTTGAACCCGACTCTGCGGTTCGCGGAATATTGCTAGAGACATTTTAGCCCGTTGCCAATAGCGAGACCGAAATTGAAAATTAAAATATAAATTGCTAAAACCAATCTAAACGAAGACAGTGGCGGAAATTTTAAGCCAAAACTTTCAAAGTGCCGTTTAATACTTAATAAACCAGCCTACCTTACGCGAACACACAATCTCCTAACCCTGGCTTTAGAGAAACCCCTAACTTAATCCAAGGCCCATATCAGACTCGCGTTTCGCACGCTTCGCTGCTATCATCTTTCTCACGCTCATTGGAAACGTTTCATCCGGCACACGGCAATATCTGAATTCGGTCCCTATTGAATTCACGGTTTCAACCTCAACAGAGACATACCACACGCATGACCAAATACTCGCTATTCCCTTGTCGTACAACTTGCCGGAGCGTCGCATAGCGTCGCGGCACGGCGTCTGGCATTGGGCGTCGGTCCTCGTCTTCCTCTGTTCTCAAACCCCCGGGACTCCCACGTATCTGCGATCCCGCGCGTGTGGGCATGGGCATGTGCACGAGTGTATGCCTACTCGCACATCCAACTGACATAGATATACCAATGTATACACGAATGTAAATCGCATGTACAATTTGTCCAATAGCTCGTGCGACCTTTGTACCGTACTGCAACTCCGGCGCAAACCACTCGCAATTTAGAGTTCACCCAGCTATTCAACTATGATTTAAATCCAACCCAATTATTCGGCGCGTTATTAGTTCGAACAGATTGGACTTACGACAGGATTTCGATAATCGTGCGATCCCAGTACGCATAGATTCGACGGAACATGGACACCGTTTGCTCCGAAGGGATGAAACCGTCATTTTTTCGGTATCGCCACCCATGGAATGTTCTCTAATGATAAATATCCGCATTTTCGATGTAGGGACAACGCATGAGATGAAAATAAAGGGAAACAAGAATCGTATGGCACTCGGAGGACGTTAGATTCGGTCTTTATACGGCGTGTTGTGCAAGAGGATAGAATTGAATGGATATAAAGGTGGGTAGCTGGACTCGGAAGGCCCTTTGAGCCGCGGAAGAAGACGTACTTTTGGCGACAAAAGAAACAGCAGAGTATAAACAGCTTTCCTTTGCTTTTCCGAAAACCTTTCATCTCTTCATACGCGCGGCGCAGTTGGCCATAAAATATTAGTGGCTATGTTAGGAGCTATGTTAGTGGCCATAAACAGAACTCCCCTACCTTACTTTCCGCCGTGCCGCTTTGCTTCGCCGCATTGTGATCCCTCTTCGGAAATATGTTGACGTTGTCGAGGACCGTAATTGACTGGTCGAGTTCTCATCGAGATGTCTCAATGAAAATGGATCGATGATATGAAAAAATTTATACCACTCCCCAATCCATCAATGTCTTCGATACCAAACTTACATGCGTTTCCCTCGGTATACCTGTACAAAGAAGAATGAATAGCCTAGGCATTTATACGGTGGATTTCGAAGGCGATAGTCGAATTAATGGAATCGATAATTTATTATTGACGTAAGTGTTGAAAAAAGAGTAGAAATCTGTTCTCCAGGCACGGGAAGAAACGATGTGAAAATAACGCCGAGCGATCGTTCGCATTAATTTCTACCACCGATCAATTTGACGCAAGAAGCATTGACGCACAGAAACGACCGTTCGGTGATTTGGTCCGGAATGAAACGGCGTTACAAATCGTTTTACGAAAGACCAATTCGGCGAAAGAGTTTAAATTGATTCGAACGCTAATCCGTACAGAGTTCTGGAAAAGTGATTCGGCGTTGATATCGTTACGTTTTACAATTATTCTGGGTGTCTGAAAACCGGTACCGGTTCGCGTCATTGACTCTATTTAATTAACGGTCGTTTGAACAGCGGAAGCACCCCAACCCCCAGCCATGGACACTCTCGCGATCATAATTCTCATAAAGTTTATCCAACAGCGCGAAATTTCACCTCATTTACTGCATCGACTTGTACAAGCGATGGACTCCTGGAGTGAACAGTTAACGACACAATTGTCTCAAAACTATTGCAAACGCTTCTGAAACTCAATACTTCGGATTCAATCTCATATTCGGCGAGTACTCAATCCGCGTTCAGGCTTTTTCCATCATCGTTTAGTCCCTCGTCTGTCGTCATCGTTCTTGGTATCGATCAAGTAAGAAAGACACGTCAGCCGCCGGGAACAACGTGTCTCCGTTTGCACTATTTTGAGCAAATAATCCAGAGAGAGTGTCTTAGTAACCCCGAGTGGGCGTATATTGGATCTTCCGGTTTTCCGGTCGTCGATGCAGACCTGGGAAGCAGACCACGATCTCCTCTCGGTGGACGTCGGAGTCGAGGCACTACCCAAGACAAACAAAGCCCTTCTACTTTCGACGTTACTTCCATAGATGTTTGTCCAGCTCACTGTGTCTGGATGTCTCTATGTCATCGGGGTAACTTGATGCCCAATTTTACATTCTCCTCCAGGAGAGGTCGAACTATTCACTCAAAAATGTGATTTCATCCAACGATCGACCGTTCCATTCCAGTCATCAGTTTTCGTTGATGAAATTCTCTAAACCTGTAGACTGCTGGATCGAAACGCATATATGTCCAGTTTCCTGGCCTGAACTTTGAGCAGAATTTCGTGCCAGAGTTAAGACCAGGATCAGGTGAATGACGGAGTAGATGGTGATAGCCAAAGGTCAAATACGAAGGTCGAGGAACGGTCAAAGGTTTTAGGATTTATAGATCTCGGTTAAAGTCACCCGCACAAACCTCTGCGGAAGGTGGTGCGGCTATGCCTATCTAGTAAAACGGGAAAAGGATGGCGCGAGGTTTCACGGCGTCAAATCAATCTCGAGATAAGCTAAAAGTTTGGGTTTGTTGAGCGGGAGGTTCCTATTGTCAGAAAGTTTATCCTCTCTGTCCCTCCTCTGTTTGTCCGGAGCGATTAGCGACGAGGAATCGATACCTTGGTGGAAACGTATATATTAGGTGTGTATGTATACATATTCAACCCTGCAAAAGCTCCCGAGCACAGTTGGAGTTACATAGAGTGAAGAGGACACGGGAATCCCATCTGGATTTATTAAAATCAGATCCGTTTAAACGCAATGCAAGATAACTCCCCTAAAAGCAAGCCGAGGAGAATAAACGTAGCAGGGGATGCCACGATTGTAAGCGAGAAAATTTGAACGTGTTAAATGAATGAGCTACCAAAATGAATTGGCACCAGCAGCTGCGAGCTGAGTGTTTTCTTAACTCGCGATCACTCGAGAGTTGTATCTGTTTCGTATTTGTTCACCGAGATCAATTTCGAAAGGTCCCTCGTCTACGACGAAATCTACAAAGTCCTTTTCAAATTTTCACAAACGTTCATACATACGTGTACCTAATTCTTCGGAATCGTCGAAAAATGGCGATAATATCGGATGAGGGATCAATAATTGATTAGTTTTGTGCTTATCGATCTTTGAAACTTCAAGATCTTGAAGATTCCAATTGATTTCAAGGGTCTTGAAGGATTATACTGAATTTTAGAAGATTTCAAGGGTTTCAAAGATTTGATCAGACTTCAAGAGAATTCGGTACACAAATTGGAACAGCAAAACGATAAAAGTTGAGCGTTTTGGTCATTTTTAAATGGATCGTTATTACCTGTCAAGATTTTTTTTCTTGAGTCGTCTTACCCCGACGTTCCTGGTCTTCTGATTCATTGAATGGGCGAGCAGAAGTAACCGGATGTTTTACGTCGTGATCTAGGCTGAAACGAACTTTCAACGACTTGTCAAAACGTATGCCGATATCTGGCCATTCCCCACCCCCATTTTTGATATTCTCAGGATTTAAGCCAGGTATTTGTCGCGAGAAATGGGTGAAGATGGACAGGGGTCCGCTTTGAATGACCATAACGTGGGTCGGACCATCTTGGAGGGTTCCTCGTAAATTGACCGTCGCCTGATCCCTTTCTGATTCTTTTTTTTTTTCTTTTTTTCTCACCCTGTCGGACACCAGAATAACGGGGGTGGATTTTTTCCCGCGAATTAATGCGGCCAGCGTTACAACAATTTTTTTTACGCCCCGTCCCACAGCATATCAAACCTGCCGATAATTGAAATCGCTTGTATATCCCCGAGGAACGACTGTCGAGCCGTGGATTTGCCTTCGAAAGCGAGTATATTCCATTTATGAATTATTGCACCGAACTTTTTTTTTCCATTCCAACGATTTCGATACGGAAACACTCTGTGGCCCAAAGCTGAGCTCTTGGTATTCCAGAAAAACTTCTGATTTGACCGGGAGCAGCATGGCTCGTGACGCGCTTCCATGGATGGGGTCGAAATAATGAAAAAACGCGTATTTTCATCCCCACGAATGAATCGACTCGATCACGCGGTTGGTTTGCGATTCTTTATTGGATCATTTAATCTTGATAAAAGATAAACCGTCGACTCGTACTTCGACGCAACTTTTTTTTGTTCCCGATTTTGAATCGTCTCAAGTCAGATACTTGCCACGGCGTAAACGAGAAAGAAAGAGATAACAAAGTTTTCTTTAGGGGGTTGTAACCGCATGCCGGCTAAGCGTGAAAGGAATCTAAAGGATCTCTGAGACGAACTTAATTTAATATATCTATACCTGCACCAGCTCCGTTTCAAAGTTATTGAATCCCTCTCGAACAAAAAAAGAACGAACAGGTTCCATCGCTTCGGAAAGACGAAACATTAATTCCGACGAAGAACCGAAAATATAATTATTACATGGGAAATTTTTTTTTGTTTTTTTTTTCTATAGTCTATCCGATTTTGAAATTAACATTCCGGCTCTCTATTCATCCGGGGACCATATAATGTTGATATAAATATTATAGGCTTGTCTAGATTGAATAAATGCGAGCCAAAATTCTGTCAGCGGAATTTATTATTGATTTAACTTTAGCCATTATACCCGATCGCCTATACACATATATGTAATAAATGAGAATAAAACTGTACTACGTCTGCAACGAGGTATAAATTTATCCAATTCGGTTGTTGACGGCGCGTGGCAGAGCGTATTGCCATTTTAATTCACGGTTGAATTGTAACGCGAATAGAGCTAGGCAATGATCTACCGAGTTCACTAACAATGGAATAAAATAAAGAGATAAAGTCGATCTACGGATTGAACGCAACGAAACGCGTTGCGGTTTAGAAAGGCATATTTCACTCGCGAAATCGCACGATCGGTATGCACAATAATCCGCGAAATTCTGCCTTTTTGAAAATCGTCGATTTTAAATTTCACGTACGGGTGTAAAATATGAATTTCAGAAATTAGGTAAACGTCAAACGAACGACACAATCGACTTTCCTTTACAGCTACCGAAAAACTTATCCCAACCGCCTCCCGAGACTCTCGCGATTTCTCAGCGCGTCCCTCGAGAGATTGAGTTACACATCCTCGACCGCAACTCGCATCCTCCTTCTCCAGCCTTTCTTTTTCTCTCTGTTCCTTCTTTTTTCTCTCACCACTCGTCGGACTGGTTTCCCGTGATTCCCCCCGAGGTACACAACACCCCGAATATCTGGGATCAAGGTATACCTATTATCGTCTCGCCACCGAAACCCGCCCACTTTTCTTCGCCGTTTAATTGATACAAAAGGGAAATCGGTGCGACGGTTACTCAGTCCCGAAGGTGCGCCTCTTCTTTCACCCTTCAGCTGGATAAAGGGTCCCTTATAATCTCCGTAGATTTTTGGCACGTGATTTAAGGACTGTAGAATCAAATTTATGAAACGTTTTGCGAACCGATCGATGAATAAATTCCGTCAAAGATAACATTGATCCTTGAGATGATTTCTCGCTGAATTTTTAGGTTTCGAGTAGGATTTAAGGATTCAGTAGGACATGGAGACGCTAATCAGAATTCCAAGTTCAAGCGCGGAAACAGAATTACACTTCTGTGGGAGAGACTTGAGAACAAAGAAATTGAGTTTGATTCCGATTCGGGCATGTGTGTTGCTGCAAGTGCTTATACGTGCTGTCCGAAAAGAGAAGTTCAGGGACGAGGAAATGAGGGAGAGCAGAATTTTATTGGTTTTCTATATGAGGCAGTTGTGAAAGGCGAAACATTTATTAATAATCTTGATAGATGAGTAATAAAAGAGATTATATAAATATGAGTATAAATATATATATATATATAATATATATATATATACAATATAGAAGCTGGGCAAGGGTGTAATAAAGCTCCCGAAGTTAATAGTATAACTTGTAGGAAGTTAGAAAAGAAAAATACAAAACTGTTAATACTTTGTGAAAGAGTAATTGATTTATGGCAAAGCTCGTAGCTCACGACTTCACTGGCATATATATGTATGTATACCTATATATATACACATGTAACATATTATATAGGTCGTGTGTGTGTTCGGTGGTATGCGATCATATAATACCAGTTGATTCGTAGTTTGGTGGTGCCTTTGAATTCGCTCAATAACGATAAGATTAACGTAACTCAACGCAATTACTGTCCTCTAAACCGGGGTGATCCTATGGAAGCAAAGTATGTGCCTCTACACGAATATATATCTATATGTGTGCATTAATTACTAGAGATAATTACGTCGTCACCAGCTTGGGGATGAAGGTTTACTATGATAACGGAGTATCCAATATCCTGGTTAGTTACCACGGCCTGACGACGCGTTCACCATGTCTCTGTGTCCATATGTGTCCCACATATCTATATCTATAGACACACCTATTTCGCTACCTACTATAACGATCTACGTGTGCAAACTTACTATCCGGATATTTATGCACAATATATATATATGTATATGTATATAGTATATATGCATATACGGGGCATTTTAACAAAGTTCAACTTGCCTCAGACTTCGAGGCTTCCGATCACGTTGATTTTTTGTTCTAATAAAGTACTGCCGAATACAACTACCCATATTTTTCGGTTTATGAATTTGGGTTACCCTTTCTGCGATACAGAATTTTGGAATTTCTCGATCCTCGTTTACAAAGAGTGTTCAAACTCGAGATCTGCGAATCCCATCGCCAAAATTAATGGCGCAAAATAATTTTTGAAGAATTTTCTCAAACGTGCTAAGTACGTGATCGAGTTAAAAAGCTATTTTTCAGATGAATAATGAATAATTTAATCCAGATGGGATTCTCGCTGATGTTCAAAATATTTTATAGCTTCCAAACGGAGCGATTTACTGTTCTTTACAAGGTCCTAATACAGATACCAGCTGGTTATTTTTTTACAACATCGTGTATAATTTTGAATAAATTTAAACGAAAAATTTCATACCTTGCCCCATATGTCTACTCATACGTACATTTATTACGGAACATGCGATACCCTGCACTGCTATACCTGTCCATGTGAACATGGGGCATTCCGGCTCAAATCGCGCGGTCATCGCATAAAAAAATTGAAAAAAAAATGAATATACAATGACGGTTTCTCGTAGCGAAAGAGAAACAAAAAAATAAATCGTATCTAGGTAAAATTCGATTTTTTCCTTAGTTTGAAAGTAAAATTTCAAAAATCATGAAGATCGAGGGTATACTATACAGCTTCACGAATGTACACGTATAACTTACCTGGAGGTAAAGTACACCTCGAAGTATAGGAGCTGTGGCAATTTAATAAATCGTTCGAAACTTTTCGGGTACCATAAACAAGCCGTCGGTGTTAAGACTCTAACAATCTAATGACTGAATCATTTTGTTATGTGTAAAGTGCACCAAATAACGTTAGACACTTATACGTATACCTGTAATGAATAATAGAAGAATCCGGCGCAGCATCTCTGCAAATAAAAATTTCGTTCGATCATATTATCTCCATCCTAAGACAAAATTTCCGACCTAAAACAATTTCGGTTCTCATTTTGTGCTTCGTTGAGAGAAGATTAGTGTGGAAATGGCTCAAAGAAATTTCGACCTCACTTATTAGTTTCTTAAAAAACGCGATTGAGTGGTTAAACTTTTTCCATCCCTTTCATTATTTCTATATTTTCTATAATATAATACATATACATGTATAGAGAGAGGGAGAGAGAGAGAGAGAGAGAGAGGGTGAAAGGTATGGCCAAAGGGTGTCACGGAACCCGTAACACGTAAGACGCAATACTATACGACGTTAGAGGCTAAACGCGAACGGGAACGCACCACCGCTCACCTTAGTCTTACCCTCGGTGCGTTTATTCGTCAGGAATATTACTACCCTGGGATGTGTATGGCGGTAATTCTACCTCTTACTTACTCCCTGTAGACTTAGGGAGGTATAGGGACGCAAGGACAGGAGACTGGGTGAACGTTGTACGCGCCAAAGAGACTACAAGCACCTACAACCGAAATAACATTAGAAGCGACTCTGTACCTTGCGAGAAAAGCTTATGTAACATGCTTGTATAGCAAAGTAAATACCTAAATAATGAACCCCTTAATTACTCCAATTTTTAACGTTATCGATATTTTATTACCTCACATCCCCTTCTGTCAATTCAGAGGTCTAAGAAATAAAAATGAGGCGAAGGAGGTAAAAAAGTTACTTCGAAAGTCTACCATTTTCGTTCTTTTTTTTTCCCCTGTTTTTTCGGTTCAGCATCCATGATCCAGGATTTTATTTTTATTTTTTTTCTGCTTCTTTCAGTGGCGCTGAAATATATATTTACATAATATCTTAATTTAGCCGTCGTTAACGAAGATTTATTTCAACCACTTTCGGCTACTTTTAAGCCAAATTTGTCCGTGAGACAAGAAGCTTTTATAGAGGAAAAAGAGAAAGAAAAAAAAAGAAAAAAAAAGCAGCTTTGCCGTTTTACAGTCCAAAATCCTTACAGGGTTGCGACGGTGAAGCTATTCTTGCCTCTTGACTGTAGATTTCAGACTTCGAAATTTATAGCGTATATGAATTATTAATAACTGTAATCAAGCCTCTGGGTAATTTCTTGCCCGTCAATCAAAACACGTCTGTGTGACAAGACCTTCCCTTTGAATTGCTCAAAGCTTATCACAGCTTGGAGAATTTCGGTATATGTGAAGGGGGTATATACGCAGGGCTATAACGGTAACATAACAACTTATTTCTCGTAGAGAAATTCACCGCCCCTAAAGTTCGCGCACAACTCCTTCAGGGTATTATACCGGATGGTAGGTATTTCTGCTATTTCGGTCTCAAAGTTTTCTCATATTCCAACCCTCTGTCTTCTACTCTTTCACCAGGTACAAGTACATCCGAGGCTTAATTAAAATCGAGTCTTGTAATTGCCGGAAATGAGCAGCCCAAAGAGAATGGAGCGCTAAGAAGAAGAACATGGTTTCTTCAGGCTAAACGAAAGATGCCCAATTTTTACCCTCGATAATTTTTAATCTTACTCCGTAAAGCGGCCGGTATATGTACACGTTTCAATCGGTCTAAATTTTCGTACAGAAATTCTTTTCTCTTCCCCATGTGCTGGAAATTTTCGATACCTTAATCTTTCTCTGAGAAAATTGAAAAACGATCGATAAGAATCCGTATCAAATTCGTAACTCAAATCGTCTTCTGCAATGTCGAAAAGTTTCATCTTCATCCGATGAAAGCACGTCTTCTGAACAATCGCATTTATGTTCAGTGTAACTAATGGATCATGAAAGATGTAGATCGTGAAGGTCGAGCCTTGTCCACCTCTCACGAATTTTTCTGATCTAATCCGAAACCCGAATACGGGGGTAAAGAAAAATTTTTGTGTGAAAATCTCAACTCATTTGAAGGCGTACATATTCCCTTAGTCGTACATAGCAGTAGCAAACAGTACCGGAATAACATCAAGAGATGGATTGACGATGACTAGGCGAGGAATTACTCCGGTAGTGAAACAGCTACCAATTGTTGTCAGACAGCATTGGGGACAAGATGTAAGATGCTGCTTGTTGGACTAGTTTCTCGCGGTCTGGTTACCCCCGCTTCCTAATACACGAGTACACCTCGTCGCAGAAGTTTGCCACCGTTCGCGTCCCACATCATCGAATACTGTGGCTTTTTGGAGGAAGAAGCTCAGCCGGGTCGTCATTCGTGACAAACTTGACGATAATCATTAATTTACGTGTAGCACATCGACTTTGCAATTTGCGACGTTGATATTCGCGAGCTTTTTGGATTCGATGATCAGGATTGTTCTTTTCATTGGTTTCTTCGCGTTTCTTGAATGGGAAACGACTGTCTCGTAGAAAAGACGTCTTGGGATTCGGTATACATATGATCGATATATCGTACTTGGCGCATGGACTGTATTCGAAATACCAAGAATTGTATTCAGCCTAGTAGGAGCTGACGGAGGCGTTTAGTAGCTCCGAAACCCGTAGAAACAGGAGTGGGCAACTGCAGGGCATCCTTGGTATTCGATAATTCCCTCTCGAGTTTCTGCCTGGCTTAAGCAGAAACTCCCCGTTGAGGGAGTGCTCGAAGCCACAACGAGGAGCGATACTCCGATCCACCAAAAGTAGAAGCTACACTGAGTGAGTGAGCCCAGGAAAAGTTTTCTTCGGAAGGATGAAGCTTCCCGAGGATCATCCCTTTTCCCTGCAGCTTTCCGAGGAGTCGCACCTCGCGCTTTTTTCCGAATAGACGCAAAACGCGATATGCGATGAGGCTAATTTTCACCGAACGAAGACCGAAGCTTGGATGCAGGAAATGATTACCAAGAATTCAATATTCCTTCTTAGATTCGAGAGATTCGGGAATTGAACTAACCGAGGTAAGTACAAGGTCGTTTTTTGATTCGGAACGTTCACGTCTGATGAATTATACCAAGGCTGGTCTGAGATCAGATATGATTAGGTAGCTCGAACTTGAACCGCACGATGGTTATCTCCAACCCTGAGAATTATCCCTGGCAGTGTAGTAGGAAGTATTCAAGAATTCCTTTGAAGAATTGCTTCCATCTTGAGAAGGGATCAATTTTTTATCGCGAACTCATACCTACCTACACAGAGTGGGTCATTGTCAGGGACAATTGAAATTTGAGGAAATAGGAAGGAGCACTCTCCTCGTGAACCGGCTTGTTTACGTCCATAGAATTTTTCGCCGGGTCTATTTTCGGGTCGCAGTTACAGTGAAGTTCTGCGCTAGTTTTGACCTCTTTGAGATATTTTCTCCGGTAGTTGAACGTTAAAGTTTCGTGCGATTGAGAAGTTTGACCGAGTTACCGGTGCAGCAGAGAAACAAGAATCCTGTGGATCTGTAAGTACCTAGAAGCATGCCTGCACACCTCGGCTCGATATTACAGTCGTATCTTCGGCATTTGCTTATTCAAATGATAAAAAATGGATAAACAACCCTTCGGGAAGGTATAGATATAAGTTGTAACCCCAAGACGGAGATTTTCCTCGCTCGGTGAAAATTACCCTGGTACGTTTTAATTCATTCGCAATTATTAACAAACCGTGAACTAACGGAAAAGTTTTCCTCAACTTGCCCTAAGGGATAATAAGACTCTTACAACTCAACTACACGAGTTCATGGATACAGCTACGTGACTTATATACATTTGCAATATACACACAGACACGTAGCTCAAATGATACCCCCGAGTAGTTATCTTCGTGGATTCATTATAAAACGAAAATCTCGGTACATGGGTCGAAATGGTTCAAACAATCAAAACCTCCGGCTCTTCTGGCTTCGGAGTATGAATTAAATCGAGTGTAAACAGGCAGGTGTTTCATTACCTTGCCTTTTCCTCCTAATTCTTTGTGTCTACATTACGTCACGGCTGAGCTAACAATCTTTGAAAAAAAGAGGGGAAAAGTTGAGGGCGGCTCGAGGTCAAGGTAAAATTTTTCGGCTAAAGTTTTCACGAATTTTCAGCTCCTCGGTCTATCCAGCTCCTGATAAAACAGGATCTTGAGAAGTGCAGGAAAATTTTCATCATTTCGACTATAGTTTCTAATTTTTAAGCGAAATAATTTCTTTACGAATCATCTGGAATTTGAATATAGAGGAAATTTGCGGGGGTGTCGCCGAGTAACGTAAGACGCGGTTTTATCGTAAGAGAGACACTTTCCCCCGGTTTATTATGAAAAAAACTAGAATTTATCGTTCTTCGAAAGGGTTGAAAATTGGCAAATTTCATACAAATCGTTTCTTTAAACGATATAATTTTCCGCCCATACCTTTCACACCAGATCTCATTCTCAACCCTTCACCGCGTTACGCTCAGGCGGATATCAAAGCTTTGATTTCAATGGCTCAGGGTTCTCCGATTGGGAAAATTTATTTTTAACAATTTTCGACCGATTTATTGGCTCAATTCAGTTACTTATTCGTCCGACAACGACCGGACGCTTTCTCCTAGAATAATGTGCAATAATCTCCAGAGATTTATCCACCAGATTGAATGAAGCAATAGGATTATGTATAATATCAAGTACATGAGCGGTAATGTAGGATCTGTGAACATTCCCCTGCAATAATCACGTTTATCTTCAATTAAAACGCAATCCCCTAGGAGAACATCCCTTCGCCTATAATTCCACGGGCCCGCTTGTATAGGTGAGTTTCAGAGGCACGGTATACACGTATATACGCGTCGAGTAAGGGAAGAGGGATGCAGGTTTTACCCCCTAGCTTTGTGCTATACGGCACCGGTGCAATCCTCAAGATATACGAGGAAGCTTGCGTTGCAATATCGCGAGCGCAATATCGCCGATGTGTGTTTGTATTCGTCTGAATTTGTGTACGCCATCGATTGCTGCACAGTGTCGCGGGTTCTATTATAATAGCAAACACCCCCAGGGGTAGCGGGTCGAAACGTTGGGTTGATTTCGCCTCGTGCATATATACATATATATATAATCTGCACCAGGGAAGTTCAATTAAAGATATGAAAACAAATCGTCATCATTTTTTCCGTCAGAATTGACGCGTGAATAATTTTCCAATCGCAATGCGGTGATTTACTCCACCTCCGATCTCCACCTCCGACTCGTCTACCCTCAGCACTCGAGATTACTCCCCATCAACCGTTTTCTCTCCCTCGTTCGAACCGTCTCCTAGCGATGTCATCGAATCGGCGGTGAATTTTAATTAATTTGAGTGCCGTTATTAACGGTATAATTTTACCCGCCTTTCACTCATTTTATTACATCGTATATCGGCCTGCACTCAGCTTTTACCCACGTTGTTACCTAATTATTTACGATATCGAGTCTCGCGATATACCAACGATATAAAATTTATTGCACGAAGGTAATATCGCGTTTTCTATCTGATTCATAGCGACCCCGCTAAACCACGACACTCGCGTGTCACGAGCCCCCGGAACCTCCCTTACCAGACTAGAGGAGAAAACCACCGATACTGTCTTCTACTTCCTAAAGTAAAACTCTTTTAAGAAACAACACCGATTCTTTACCGCGCTATAAATTCGGAAAGAGCGTATTTCAACCTTCAAAATTTACTAGCAGAAGGTAGTAGTGCGCTGACAAAGTCCCCTCGGGGACACTAGGGTGCTGGATTTATGGACTGGCTGGGAGTCGGACTAGACCGGCCATTCGCTACGCCTTTCCACATAAACAGTAGGTATTAATTTCTCGCTGTGCGAAACGAAAAGACTGCGTTACTTCGCGATTGCAAAGTTTTTGAACATGGAACACTTTTCAGAGTGCGTCGAATTGCCGCCAGGATGGGAAAACGGGACTAGGAGACCTTCTGAATAATTTTAAACCTCTCCAATGAATCGAAATTTCGAATTGGTACAACTGTTTCCATCTCAAAGTGCAGACTGTGCGCTTTTCCCTGGTTTTGAAGATTCAAAAAGTTCGTTTACGATCCGATAGCCATTTCTCTTTTGTTCATTACTGACCCCAATCAGTGAGCCGAAAAGGAACCGAGTAGAATATTCCCGCGACTTGAATCTGGAGGGTTGTCGAAGACGACTATAAGTCGCCCCGAAGCAAACCCGACTGAGATCGGGATTCTCCGAGGAGAACAGGAGCGCAAGAGAATCATGGGAAAATTGGCGAGGTCCAAAAGAGCGGGAACCGATATCCTTCATTTCTCCTGTACAAATTTAGCCCTCTAATGTTTTCCTCGAAATTATTGCAATATTTTTGATAAATGACGGATATATCTACCTACTCCTTATTCTTTACTTCGAACCAAAAGTGAATTGGATAAATTTGGCAAAGTTAATGTTAAGGCCAACGTGGAAAGGGTGGAAGTAACGAAGGTCCGTGAGTGATGTTTGACCTTGGAGACTTCCCTGGAGGGTCAAATTGATCTTAACTACGTTGTAGGTCGGCGAGGTAGGCGTGCGGGTAGGCGGTCGACCGGAAGGTAGATATCACCCGGATGCGCCCCGGTAAACAACCTCACCAACCCCCATGAACTCCGCGACCCCCGAGGCTCTGAACTCCCTTTGACAAACGGTACCTTCTACGAATGGTAACCGAGGGCTTGTTACTTGTTACTTTTGACCGTAACAGTGTTAAGTTTAATGACCTAGAAATATTTCATTCATGCAAAAGGGGCTTCGAAACCATTTGTGCAACTATTTTACCGCCAAAACGAACTAGATAGAATATAACAGCGCGAACTTTCTCGCCATAAAATATTCCAGACAAAGGTTGGATTCCGTTATACGAAAGACAAAAAGAGGACACATCCTGCGGGATGTGTCTCCACTATTTCTTATTTATCCTATTTTATTTTGGATTTTTTATTTTCATTTTTAGGCATTTTTTTCCTCGTTTTTCTGCTCTCTTTCTCTTTTCTTTCCATTTTATATACTTTTCGCCTTCTCGACGTGGTCGTAGGAACCTCTACCTCACGCCTCGCCTCGACTATAGAATTAAAAAGTACCGGATTGTATTTACGGCGCACGTACAAGGCCTTATTTACACACGGGAAAGAGGATCAGATTAAGTGGAGATTATTTACGTGACAGAAGAGTCCAGCCGGGAATTGACGCTCCTTCGAGATCTAAACCAGCATTACAAACAACGAATAAAAATAAATTCGTAAAATTCGCAAACTACGAGCTTATACCGTCGAGAAGACAAAAGGAGGAAAGTTTTCCCTTTTTCGTTTTCGTTTTTTCAATTTTTCATCCGCAGCTATAACTTCCTGTGTTTATATGCATCTGTTAAAATCTTAGAGCCTCTCGACTAGCTCAGAGCTGTTTAATGATGTATTATCTATCAATGGCAACTTGACAAATGAGTTCCTTTCTCGGGTCGGCATACAAGTGCAGCTATTAACAAACAGGATCGACTCCAAAATGCCTCCGGGGGCGTTGAAGGCCCCTGAATTAGTCAGTCCCGTAATAAATCGTCCTGAACTACCGTTAGCTTCGGACCCACTCTAGTTTTTAATTTTTGGTATTCATTTCGTGGGAAAAATTCACAAAATAATTAACAGAGACTCCGGAACGAATCGGAACATTTGTTTTGTAAAGTCTCATTTTTGGAATATGAAGCATTCCGCGTCAACTCAGCCACATAAACTTTCCCTTCTGTTGTCGATTTTTTTTTTCTATTTCCATCGAGTCGCGACGAGTATTCGCTATTTTTTCCACATTTTTATCCCTCGTACATTTCGAGATATGAATTTTTTTAATATTTACTAATCAATTTTTATTAAATTCATAATTGTATTCTTCGATAATAAAATAAAATTGACAAAATAACGTGTCGTTGGTAATATATGAATATTCTTTTAGTCTGTGAGAGGATATTAGAGTATAGTCGTATAGGTTATTTTGAAATGCAGAATGAAAATGGTAGACGCTGGTTCAGCAATCGATGTTACACAGGTAATGCAGCTCTCGTATGAGATGGAAGTAAAAATGTAAAAGGTTCTTGAAGGCAGAAGCATTTGACCATATCTCAGCTCGCCTCGGGGCAAACTTTGACTCTGCAATTCGTTCGAACGTGCAATAAGGCGGATAGTTTTGAAAAATTCACAGTTCGACAACGGGGGCTTTACCCGGATATAACGCAGATAGCGTAAGCACGTCACGTATCTCCTTGATTTACGGACGATCACCGCCGTTTTCCGTGAAAAAGGATGCAAAAAGGAAGTAACAAAAAAAGCAAAAAAAAGGGTTTTAAAAAAATCAGTCAAAAACAGGAGGACTAGCTTTGAACGAAAGAAAAAGAAAGAAAGAAAAAAATAGAAAAAAAAACGAGGAAATTCAATTTTAAAATTGTTCTCCTCCACCCGAGGAATGCTCGACAATGCTAGGCGCAAACCGTGCAGGTACCCTTACACTATAACGGACCGCAAATAAAAAATGGCATCATATTTCAGCCCGTGTATGTGTGTGTATATTTATATATATGTATATATATGTATATATACATGTAGGATACGGCCGGAGGCTCGGAAGCCAAAATTCGAGGCAAATTTTAAGTTACGAGCGAAACATATTCCGTCATAACTTTTGAAGCTCCAGTCACCGAGCATAAAATGTAATTCGTTGCTTCTGTATAAATAGGGGGTTCTCCGCTTTACTATACGTCCGAAACGCGCGCACGCGCCACCATAAACCTCTGTGTAGGTATATAGCCAACTTGGGTGACATAACTTCGAAGCTTTTGTTCTAATTAACTATTGTTCAAATTATAGTGTGAAAATTGACCGATAATTTCGATCGACTATCCGTATTCTTTTTTATCAATGGTTAAATCCGGCGATTTGGTTCCTATACGCAAATATAAAAGGATCCGAATCGTTCGGCAATGGTATTAGCGGTATTATTCGTCGACGTAATTGACTAGTCTCCGTTTTTTAGCGAACTTTTTTTCCTAGCCTTGTCAATCCCTCGAATCCTGTTCGTTTGATTAAATTATCATTTTCTCTTATAGCTATCGTGGGAATGCCACTCCCGTATCTTCGTGACCTTTCCGCGTCACGCTAATCCGTTGGATGAACGCGAAGATCGAATTTTTTCCCACTTTTCTTGCTTCCCGTTTTTTATTCCCTTCTCCTTCCGTTCTCGCTACTTCGCAGACGAACCCTAATCGATCATAGGTATATGCAGTATTTATATATATCCACGGTACAGATCAGCTATCGAAAAATTCCGTCAGGTTTATTCACCAAATTTTTGTACAGCTTTTCACCTGTAATTATCGATGGAGGCAACTCTCGAGTCCAGCTTTTCTAGAAAAACCATATAATTACCTCTGGACTCCGACTGACGGCAGGAAACAGAAAATTGAAATCCGTATCGTGATTTGTAGCAGAAAACAGCCCAGATATTGTAACAGCTACGGAATGCATAAAATTCTGATGAACTGAATGCAAAAATTTGAGAATATTGTTAACTCTCGTTTGACAAAAAAAAAAAAAAGGAATTAGTCCACATCTGTTGCTGCAGCGATTTCAATCGAACGAAGAGTGATGAAATTTTGGGATTTTTTTTCTTTTATTTTCGATATCGGTTTGAATCGGTGGAAAGTCAGAAATTATAAATGATTCGATTGAATAGTTTTCCCTCTGTATATAACCGGTTCGAAAATGAAGCAAGGGTAGGTAGGCCGTGTTTGACAAAGGACGAGTGTACGGGCGGTCAACACGAATTTTAGCTTGACGGTGGGACGCGGCGCGGTGGTCGACTACACCTTTCGCTCGAGGATTTACCACCAAATATTGCCCGGTCTCGGATTAGTCTGTTAATCACCGGAATATTCATGAAAACACGCGAAAACAGAAGCGGGCCGTAACTCTTCCCGGCGGAACCGCCAGCAAGCAGCGAGGGCGCGATGGCAGAGGGTCTGCGAGAGAAAGTAGGTATAGTGGCGCGGCGCTGCGGGACGGGAAAAAAGGAAAGGGGCAAAACCCAGCGCGGCAGCGTTTAATAAATTTATGAAAACGAATTTATAAATACCAGTTGTCGTCGTACAATTCTCCCCTGAATTTTGAGGGCGGTGAGCGAGGTAAATAATAAACGTCGTCCTCTTGAACCAGCGCCCATTCAATAACCCCCCGTCATACCTTACCATAAGTTGGAATTACGCGACGTACCAGAGATGCATTAAAATCACCGATGAATGAACATTTTTTCTTTCTATTTTTTCTCTTTTTTTTTTTTTCGTTTTCTTCTACATTTACGATATAAAGTACAAGTCACCCCTCGACTACGATCATTCTCCTCACTATTTGCCACCGTGGTCGTCATCGTCGACGTGGGAACACCGCTGGCGTACTAAAAATAGCCAATTACAAGGGTGAATTTTTTTCTCCCACCGTGAAAGCTCGCCCGTCCTAATTGGCGACGAGGTCGTCTTTCGACTCCCTGGGATATATATCACGGAGAGGGACATCGTCCCCCTCTCAGACTCGACCTCTCTCACCTTGCGAAAGGAAATAAAAAAAAATTAACAAACCGAAAAACCGCGGGGGCCTTTTCTTACTGTAGAAACTTTACCATCATTTTTCTACCAACATATCCCACACATATTCCTAAAACAGATTTTCAAGTTCGGTCGACAAAACGAAACGAAAGAAACGGGGAGATAAAAAAAATCTTACACCACAAACGATGTGGACAATTTTCACATTCTTGAAAGTACACCTGTTTCCGATAATTACATGGGTCTCCAAGGTGACGAAGAGCACCGTGAAAATTGATCTCTTTACATCTTGTTTTGGTTCAAAGAATAGCGAAGAGATTCTCTCCCGGAGTGACACACCTTGTTACGTCGTGTGTCGCTCCTAATTTCTTTGAGCTCATCGTCAAAGATGAAGACCTTTTCTCGAAAATCTATTTCTCTACGCGTGTCCTTCGGTCCGTCGGAATGTTCGAAGGCTCGGTTTGGCCGGTCCTCATCTCTAACGGAGTTAGCGGATTCCTCAAAGGCGCCATTACTTCAGCGAATAGAATCTGATTACGGTACTGGAAAAGAGATCAACTGAACGCGCGTTCCGTTCGCTGCCTTGTCTCTATAAGAAACTACTACGTGTACCGGATCCGAAGAACGCGGAACAAATAATTGAAAACACGCCTTCGATTGGCTCGGGTCTTTTCCACAGTCCAGGAAATGCCATGACCCAGGATTCTCCTCTTCGCCAAGTAGGTACCTACATGCCCGCGGTATATACCTCACTGCAATGTTTCGTATCGGGCTGCAAGGTTCAAAGGTTTCCTTCACCTGACCCACACCCGTTTCCATTTCGCCTCCGTACCTACCCAGTTGACTTTGTCAGCCGTTTTGATGAGTCCGTGTATACCCACGATGTATCCATCTATATGTACGAGATACATAACTAGGTATTCGTACCTTGCTAAGTATATAGAAAGGTAATGGTGTATATACTGTCTCCGAACAGGCGCTGTCGTTTGCACTTTGGAAACGACAATTTAAACTTCTATAATAGACGTAACAGCTATGGGTGCGGGGATCCACGGCGTATATTCCTAGCCAAGCAACTGTTTCGCTGTTGGAAATAATTGAACTGAGATATATACTCGCGAAGATGGATGAACATTCGAAATCCGCAGATAAACAAAAATACGGTACGCTACTTGCGTCAGGTTTTTTTTGTCACCCACGCGTATGTCACAGCAAAAAGTGTAACTGACGAGGCTGAATTGATAATTTGAACGAATTTGAATTAATTTTTTTTCTTTTCAAAAATACGAAGCATTTCCGGAAATCGGAATGCACTCGTGTAGAATCGAAATGAATTGTCAGCTTCAGAGATACAAGAATTCGATTATGTCCAGTATGGATTAACGGGATAATTTTTGGGCCGGAATCCGTTCGATGTAAAGAATGATCATCGGCGTCACATTCAACCCAGAATGCAGCGGTCCGGGTCTCGTTTCTCCCCGAGGAAAGGACCACCAGCATTAATCAAGCACCGGCAGTACTAGAGATGTAATAAGCTCCGATCCCAGGAGTCAAGGTGGTCCATTTACTTTTCTGTTTTCCAGACAGAGACCACGGTGAAAGGATCGATGCGGTGGTCCTGTTCAACGACGGCGTATCCGTAACTATCTGCAAAAACTATATAGAGCGGAAGCGAGGGGAAGCAGACGCGCGAAAATCCGCGGAAATGTCGATGATTTTCAATCTAAGATGATATAACGATTCGATATAAAAATAATAAAATATCTGATTTACTTTTCGATTATTTTCTACTTTGTTTGACTCCTTCACCTCGCCAATATCACGCGAGGATTACCGTGGCTTATCCGGCTATATACTCTCGCGATTCCGATTATCGGATAGCGACTCTTCGGCTGAGAAGAACGAGAAAAAAAAATTCAGCGCGGTTGTTTAAGTATAGAAATAAATGCCCTGAGCAAGCGAATCAATCTGCTGCCAAGTAAACAAGCAAGTGAACAAGCAAACAAATAAATATCCCCGTCGAGGTGAGATTTGTCAGAGATTCGAAGGGTAGTATACCTATGTATGTGTGTGATATCACTCTATCACATTGATGATAAATAATTAGCGTGTTTCGGTTACATTTTACACTAGATGAAACTCGATCCCTGTACCACGAGGTAAATTGAGGTAAATTGCGGCAAAGCTCTGACCTAAAAACTAGACAACCCCTAATAAACTTTCTGTCGAGTAATTCCACGATCCTCGGTTAAACAATTCGGATGTTAAAATACGGATTACCGCATCGGTTTCGAACCGTTATTCCAAATTCGAAAGAGTGTATAAAAGTAGAATTAGAAGCGTAAAATTAGAACAGTAGAATTAGGGAATTCATAGAAAAGGATCAACTACCCCGATACAATAAGCTGGACGTTATGCATGGGGTAAAATTTTGATAAGGAAGAAGTAATTCATTTAGTCGAGGAACATTACCCACGTAATTAAAGCTATATATAATTACCCACGTATAACACGTCGACACGGAAAATAACCGCGTGATAACGGCTACACAACTTTTACAGAAAAATTTTCACCTCTGGCGAGAAACGTGGCCAGTTATTTTACGTACAGTTTAAATACCAGACACGGAATATTAGCAAAAATTATAATCATATTTCGGGACAACTATTGTCGACAAATTTCTAATTTGATAAAAAAAAAAAAAAAAAACTACATAGGCGAGATAAAGGTAGCTAAAAATTCATCAAAAATATTTCATCGGTTAGCCAACCGAATTAAATGCAATATTTCAACCATAATGAAATGTAATCGACGATCGATCATTGACTGATACTGAAGCATCGCTATCCATAATCGTTTGAGCGGGAACTTGCTGTTCAAAATAATAGTGAGGGTAATTAATTTCCGATTCAAACCTGAACCTGGATTATTAATAATCGGCATATTTGTTCCCTGATTTTTCATTATTTGTTTTAACATGTGTAATTATACTCGATGAACTCTCGGGGATCATTTATTGACAGAGTTGAAATCGCAATGTTAAAACACGCGAAACGATGATTCATGGTACACGGAAATAACGGAATTATACAAATAGATCATCCCGCCGGTTCTGTACGAAATTTTTTTTATCGTTATTATACCGAAGCGAATTTTTCCGCGGTAACAAATTGGCCCTGCAAGCTTTTCTCTGCATCTGTGTAGGTACAGGCTAGTGTATGTAACTACATGTAGCGAGTGGCACGTCACGGAGCCACCAATCACCACATTTGGTGATAAATTACAGAAGTAAAACGAAGAAAATGTGTCTGCATAGAAAAAGTGAATGTTGAAAGAAAGAAGAGAAAGAAGAGAAAGAAGAAGGAGAAAAAAACCTTATTACGTTGAGTAGAACTGCAGAAACTGTCTGACAAGTGTTTTGCCACACTATAACTACCGCAGCGTCGTAAATTAGGATCCTAGGAGGTTCTCGGCATCTGTTTTCGCCTAGTTTTTATCGGTATACCTCAGCATTATCAGCCTTTGTGATAACAGAGTAGCTTTTGCTTTAGCGTTGAATAATACCTCGGGATAATATTTTGAAACCGGAAATCAAAGCCGGTTTTACTCGACGACATATCGATCATTGTTATAAGAGAGCTGTTTATTTTATAGAGTAATAATTTCCACGGGAATACTTCGACGGGGGTCCGAACCGTGCGTCTTTCTTCGTAATCGATGACCCTGTGCCAGCGGCCTTATTTTCGAACGGATATCGACGCTGCGATCTTTTATGAGATATTTCCCTGGAATATAATCCCGAAATTCCAATTATTAACCACATCGATGGGTCGAGGGTTATACCATAGTTGCCTCGGGGCTTAATTGTGGCAACTTTTAAGCTTATCTCGTTAAATATATACAGCGGTACAGCGTTTCGTTGTATCCAATAATCTCCAGAATCAAATTGCAGACGGAGGTTAACGATTTATTCTCTATACTCATAAACTCAATTTTATTGTTTTATTCGGTTCTTTTGTGAGATACAAAAACGCTAGGAGGAAATTTTAACGTAAATTTCACTTCGGTTCGAAAACTATATCTGCAGAGTTTCGGGGCTTATTATTCCTTCCGCGTCAAGTTAAATGGTCGGAAGTGCAGCAATGGTAGGAAACCATCAGGAGCTGGCTGCATCATGTGGAGTACCTAGTATAGCAATGAGACGTATACTAGGGGCTGATGGGAGCAGGCTCTAATCACTTTCCTCAAACTTAATGGAGGCACCAGGGTAAGCCGAGGGCGTTGTAAAGCGTCTAGAGGCGTCGAAAGGCGGGGTTGAAACACATTTCGACGTAGCTCGTTCCAGGAAACTGTGATTATAAATAATAACCGTAGCTCTAATCACACTTTGAAAACTTTTCCCTCGGATTGCGAATACCTACCTATTCGGAGGTTTATGCTACGCTGTAAAACATCTACGTGTAGCGTTCGCTAAACCGCAGCTCTGTACGTATGCAGGTACCACGTACTTATCCGAAAGATTCGAACTTTCCTCTCCTGACTGTCTCGGTTGATCCGTACACACCTGACTCACTAATTATAGGTATAACCGAAAATGCCATCGCCTCGCGATCAAAGCGAATGAACGAAATTTCATTATGTTCGTTTGTTAAATTTTTCAACTCTTTTATATGCATATATATGTATGTATATTAGGGTGCTCAAAAAAAAAAAAGTTTTTTGGCTATCATCTCAAAAGTTTCTAGTAGGTATAAAAAAATTCTCCCACAAGGACAGCTCGATATTTTGATTCTACGTGACGCTCAAGGGATTTCCGTTTTCCCATATAAATAACACGTAAGAAAATTTTTTTTTTGTATTTCTCAAATAAAACTGCTGAAAATTTTTTTTTTTTAAATATCGATGGACATGTTCTTGTAGGAAATTAAATTGTCTACAAAAAAGCTCTAATATGATTTTCTCGTAAACCTAACGGGTAAAACGTTATTTTATACCTACTAGAAACTTTTGAGATGATAGCACTTGAAAAAAAATTAAAAAATGTTTTTTTTGGAGCACCCTAATGTATATGTGCGTTTAATCCGAAAGAGATATGATACGAGATACGAGAAGGGGTTGGGGGGAGTTCATGTTTTTTTCTCGAATTCGCAAATCCACAAATACGAGGGGGGGATGGCGGTGGTGGCAGTGTACGTCGGACTTTGTCGAGAGTCTGGTAATTGCTGGGAGGCATGTGAATTGCAAAAATCCCCACCACCGGTTACTCGGCATTTGTTTTTCGCACAGCGGAACGCGGCACTCGTTGGTTTGTTAAAAATGGTAATGAAAATGGTCAGCAACGTTAGGTTATACCCCCCGCTCATTGTTGTAGCCTTTCAAACGACGCATACCGTTGTCGCTAACGGACGAGTTAGCATTCAAATTTAGTCGAATTATTCAACAGGTTGTAATATAAGGCTCGACTAATTCCCTCGGACGTTTCGGGACGAACACTAAACAGTTATTCCAAAACCAAGAATTCGTGTTTTTTCTGCTTTTCTATTCCGTTCTTTAACTTCATTCGAATCAAGGAAACTGATCCGAACGCGGAAATCAATAATTAGAAACGAAAAAACGAAACAGATTTTATCAAAATTTTTGGTCAAATTCGATACGGGATGAGAAAAAATTCGATTCAATCTCTTGTATATATTTTGAGAGGAATATTTTTCCCCTTCTTTATATTCAGTTTATGCTGATTGGCTTTACCAACGCGTGACGCTGTTCGATTGTTGTTTGTTTTTTTTTGTTTTTTTGTTGTTTTTGTTGTTGTTGTATTATCTTTCCTGATCACGGTACCGTCGAAGTGACATGAGACCTTGCGTCGTCGGCTACCCTGGACCAACGCGTTTGTCCCTGAGGGTATTGACCGTCCCGTACCCCAATATCAATTCCTGGCCTATTTCCTTTGGGAATACGTCCGATGCGTACGTGTACATTTATACATATATACATATCTATATATATATATATATTCGTATGGTAGTCCGAGGAAAAAGGCAGAGCGTGCTTTCTTCAAGCACGTCGTATAGCCGCGTACTACATCGTCCTGTAGAAGAGAAGGAGAGAGAAAGGAAGAGAAGAAAAAAGAGAAAAGAAAAGAAAAAAGTCGAAAAACTTTTCCCGTAGTAGTCAGCGAAGGTGAAACATTTCTGAAAAGATCGCGACGTAAAAGATCGGCCGAAACCAGGGGGATATATATAAGAAAGTGACGAAAATTGGATTATTGCAGTTTTCCACTTTTGGTAACGTCATTTGACAGCTCGGCGTCACGATGGCGCCGAATCTTCCATGTATACGTATATATCTATAGGTATATACCGTACATATATACCTACCGTTTCCAAAACGCGATTTCTTCGGATATTCCTCGTAACTATATACGGGAGTTCGAAAGTTGATCGCTTATCCTACTGCGAAGCATGTTCCTTTCATCTTCGGCCTTTGGTTTCGTTCTCCCCTTTCCATTTTCGTTCATTTTGTTTTCTCCACTTTTCTGAGTTTCATGAAACTACTCGTTTCGAGACTCAAAACTCGTTTTCTAGTTCACCCAGTGAACTATAAGAATTCACCGCGTTTCACATGACAAACAACGAAAAAAGACTACCAGGGACCAACACTCGGCGTAGGAACAGCCAGCTGTACCGAAACCCTTCTTCTTTTCTTTTCCCTTTTTTTTTCTAGTTCACCGCAATAATAGTCGCTTCTCTCTTTTACCACAAATCACAGAATTTCGGTACCCACCTCGCAAAACGACCCCGCTCATTCTTTCAGTGCCAAAAATTTAGCCAATTACAATTTATCCGCATCAAACGTTTTCTGATTGTGCGTTCACCGTTTATGCAAACGTTTAGACGTTTCCGGGTGCAAAATTGGAGACAGCGTTTGTAGGTTGTTTTAGGTGGTATGCAGCCCTCTCAATTAACGCAAAACAAATCCATTTAACAGAGAATTTAGTAATTCGAAACTTCAACTAGGGGGGATTCTAGTGGAATTCTATTGCCACAAATGCTTACGTATACTTATACCCATAGAGAATCTGAACTTTAAGACAACGGGAAGATTCAACGGTGTATCAACTCCATTTGCAACCACCCTTGTCAGCATGTTGGGGCTTGGGGATGTAATTAGTAAATAACATCGTCGCAGTTTTCTCGCTAATTCGTTCAAGAATTGCCCCGGGCAACTTTGATATCGTTGCAGAAATTCGGGTCTCTCATCGCTGATCAAGTTTCACGAGAGAATGAAAATTTTGGGGCAACAAAAAAGGCTCGTCGGTGATTGGAGGACGGGAATTTTCACCTTAATGAAATCCTGCGCATATGAGGCTGACGGCTCATTTCTATTTCCGTTATTAACTCGTTTCGAATTCGGTATTCACATCCCAAAAAAGCAATAAACCAGCGATGTTTAATTTAGAGTCGATATGACTGACGTTTCACATGGTTATATTTTACTACAGGCGTATATTTTATCGGTGAAATTTATACGAGAAGATTTTTCGAAACGCCACATCTATATGATCCATAAAAACCCAGTAGATGCGTGGCTACGTAATAAATCATGGCGGAGTCCATGTATGTACACATAATTGTCAATTAAAGTGAAGTTTTGACTTCTCGTCATTTGGAATTCTTGAATTCGCAAGAAGAGTCTAAGAATCGTAGTACTCGGGGGTGTGAGGGTGTAAAAAAGGCTGCAGAAATTCAATCTGATTTTACATTTCGAGTCAAAATCTGATTTAGGGGGTAAAAATAGGTCCTTCGATTTCTATTCGGCGGAGATTTTCGATCAGGGATCGGTACCCTTATAGGGAATTTGCCGAAAATCTTTAGAGTTTTTGTGGGTTTTTCTGGATATTAGAAGTCAGACGTAATCAATCTTCTCTCGGGGAACGAATCGCCGAATTCTGGCTCTAGCCTCTGGCCCTTCTGCGACTGGAAACGCCTCCCTATTGTTTTGATACTCACTTGAGATTTGATGGATTCTGTTTTCCCAGGGACCCTCTTATCTAATACGATATTCAATCGTTCTTCTATTAGCTGTTGGCCCTCGGAAACTCGGCGCAGAGATTTGAGAAAGGAAAAAAAAAAGAAAAACTCGTAACACTCATTTCCCGGCGGAAAAATTTCAGTTAATCCATTTTTATCGTATATCGAATTCGGCCAGATCACCAAGGGGTTGAAATTCTCTTTCTATATAAATACCACGGGGTTTAAGGTGACGGCGAGTTTTATGCTGCGACATGGCGGAACGTAAAATCCTTGGTTAGAGTTCATCCTCGAGATTTTTATGCCATGTTTCCAGGGATGTAGACGTATAGGTGGGTCGGTATATCCCAGGTATGATCACCTATGTATAGTATATTTATGGAACCGCGGAAAGTCAGCTCGGATGTTCAACTCGGGTGAATTGCACTTTTTCTCAAAATCTCGCATATAAACGAGATATCTAGTAGCTTCGAGTAGGTACCGGTGAAAGATAAGGAATAGTAGATAGGACGTCGTCAATTCGACGTAGCGACGGATTGAGCCGCGGTGCAGTCGGCGTCCGACGTTTCAATGGGATCTGATATTAATATTTCATATCGGAAAACCTGGCAGCTCCTGAGGGACCCTGAAGAATATCACGGGGATCCTTTTCGAGCTTTTGGAAGACCGGCTGACTCCGCGATCTCGCAATTTATTATTAAAAACCTGCAGGTGAGTTGATGCTTATAATTAATAAATCACAAGTTCCTCCCTTTTAATTTAAAGACCGAGCTTAATCCGTCCGTCCCGGTTTATTCGTTTTTCTTCAACAACATCTTCTTTCTTCTTCACTTCTCGGTCGAGAAAATATCAGACGTATAGTTTTATCACTTCAAACGTATAATTTAAGACCTTAAGGAATTTAAACTAATTTACAAGCAGGTGCAGCATCTTTGAATCCCGCGAGTGACGCGAGGCGAGGAGAGAAGCTGAACCCGAAGCCAAAGATTCCTTCTTCTTCTTCTTCTTCTTCTCATTCTTCGTCTTCTTCCTTTCTATCTCTCTATTCATATTTATTTTTCTTTCAAGTTGGCCGAGGCAACGAAGGGTTAACGATTTAGTGACCATGAATTAAAAATATTTAACTGACGTCTCGTTGCTCGCCCGAACGTTCAGCCCCGAAAACAATGCCCTGAGGGTTTCGAGGACGGTAAATAGTAATTTACAGGTGGGAACATGAACGTTCCCCAAGCCCTCGAGGTGGTAGTTTCAACTTCTAACTTTTTCTCCTCCACTTTATTTTCGTCCATAATAATTAGCATGCCAAGGTGATGCTTCAACGAGCAGATATTTCATTTTTATCTCTTTTCGAGGTGAAATTTCGCTTCTCGGAAATAGCGGAGCGAGAAATCGAAACAGCGTCTACTTCGGAGGTACATTTATTCTACAAATGGTAAAATAACGAAATAATCATTTCATCCTGAACATATCATATAATTCCTCCATTATATTACATTTGCAATATTAGACCATTATTAATTATATTGCCGTATAACCGCCACTTTTCAAATACCCTACCGATTCGTGTTTAGTCTCAATTCGTTTGACAAATGTTTGTCTCGTTTGCCGGATAATCCGAAATTCTATATTTGTCGAACAGTTATAATATGCGAAGCTCGTATAATTCGCAATATGTTTATTCGCTGTCAAAATAAGCTACACGGTCATCCCTAATCATCGAACGATCTGCTGTGCACTCGTATTTGATTATTGTTTCAAACGGAGTGAAAATGAAGGAAGAATAAGAATTGCGAGATTCCGCGTTGACCGGGTCTGATTTTGTACGTAGCACATGTTGAGAGGTACGGCGAGACGGAATTTATTCAAACTGTATCACCGAGTTTCGAAGTTTGATCACGACTCGATTAATAGTCCGTTAAGCGCGTGGTGTAAAAATGAGTTATCGCGAAAGTTTAGTTGAAAGAGAAAAAACACGAATTATAGAAAAAAGAAAGCGAGAAAAAAAAAAGAAAAGAGGAAAAGGGAAGGAATTGAAAAAGGAAAAAGTTTCTCGTATCTTTCCCACACTTAGCCAACAAACGGGTTTATTTGAATGCCTCACGCGTAGGCTGAAACAAAAAGTTTTCAATACGCTCGTAGCTCGAAATACCAATGAGATAACTGAAAATGAAAAAAGAATCCGTCTTTCGCAAAATAATTTCGGTGAACCATGAACAGAAAATTCACTAAAGTCTATAAAGTTTTTCACTTGATTAACGCGCATCAAATTTTCATTAAAGTTATTCGATCGCAACAAGTAGTACAAAAGTCTGTCTCGGTGCTCGAGGGTTTTTTGGATCGCTGATTGCGAATCTGATGCCCAAAATTCCGAAATCAGAACATTTATGCCACTAATATCTTGGATATATGAATAATTCGAATATTTCGATTGGATCCGTGATTTTGAATTTTGAATTTTGGACCTCAGATTCGCAATCAGCGACCCAAAAAAAAACCGTGCACCGAGACAGACTTTCGCACTACTTTTTGAGTAACGTTTTGCTCGGTAATCGAATAGAGAATCTTATATTTTCGGTCGAGGTACGAATTGGAGTTTGATGGCGGCGTCGCCACCAATTATTCGATTATTTGACGTAATTGTAGAGATTTTTGCGTCGGGAATGCGAGGAAAAAGAAGCGTCGATTTTTTTTGGCACACCATAATGTCCGCATGTATATCCCTCGCGGCAGAACAAGTGGAGCAGCGTTCTGTCACGTCTGCAAACACAACCCAGTAATTTAGCTCACATAGTAAGCCTGCCATTGATTTTGGGATGTAATTGACTAGTCACTATACGTTCGATCACCCGCAACGAAATTTTCTCACCGTGTTTCAACGCTCTGCAATATACTCGTGTGCCAAAATTCTGTCGGCGAATTACTCCACACGTATGTGGCTACATCCTTTCGAGTTGAAAGTATCCGATATTCATTTCAGTTATTCGCAGAAGATTTTTTGCGGAATTTTATCGCAGGGAAATAAGCCAAGAAACAGAATCAAAATGGGTGGTTCGCTAAGCTCATACATATACGAAAAAATCGCGAAGAACTACGAATAACCGGGGAAAACACCGCGTCGAAAAACCGAGACCATGACGATGCTATCGCTTGTCTCATCTCAGGGAATCGCGTCGGAATAGCGACCGAGCTAAATGGAATAACGAAGCCGTGACTCGCGCCTATTTTCCGAGACTTTTTATCGTCTGCACCGTAAAATGAAATCGCGGTTATCCCGGACGGGTCTTTCATAGTCGGACAGGACTCGGGCTCGTATGGTTGAAAGGATCGTCGTCTCGGAGCGAATCGCGAAACTAATTAGCATCGCTGTGTATGCGAATTTGAATCAGCCTGGAAAAAAAGGAGGGAATATTTTTTCGAGCGCTATCAATTATCCCCCTTACGGCGAAGTAGCGTTTAGGGAAGCCTGATATTATTGGGCAGGTAATCAGGCTAGTTTTCGTGATAGAACAATAGGGCGAAGCATAAAGCTTAGACGACCGTCTTTATCGTCGTTGCGTGCAGGTGAATCGCATGCTCAGCACTCCTTCGAGTAAAGAGATGTGCTGGCCATTTCGGGCGAGAATTATGGCAAATATATAAGAAATAATAAATACGTTAGGGTTCTAGGCCATCGTGAATATGGATGGGACTTTTTGGGCCGGGGTTAATCTGGCCCAGGCACGAGACCCCGGGGTTAATATATAAGTTGTAGGAGCGGAACAGGTCTGAGGTAATAAAATCAGTAAAGAGAAAAAGGTGGCCCCGGTGCTTTTATTTACCGTTAAAAATTCCCTGTGCTTAATCGCCCGGAATTCTGAGCATTCTTATCGCCTGACGGGGCAGAAAATTTGGGAGATAAGCGCCCGGGTAAAACTTCGCGTACATTATTATACCTACCTACCTGTAACCTGAAGAGTAAAAGCGATACTGAATATATATTACACCCTGCGCGTGATACGATGTAAAGTGAAGCGGGTAGCACGCTTCTGCAGGGTGCAGAAAATTATTCCCAACCCCGGGAGGGGAGAAGCAGACCTTAATAAAGTGAAAAGTATATATACGTCAGCTTCCGGTTGACGGTGGCTCGTAATTTGTCTCGAACAACGATTCCGGAAAAAATAAATAAATAAAAATAAGTATGAAAATCAAAAGCAAATCGGTACTTCTCTTTATATACGGAACGAGCTGGATAGGTGTGATACGGGAAGATGAGAGAAATTAAAAAAGGGTGAATAAAGTTGAGGGGGTATTCTCAACGAAGGTATGTAATTATACGCAAGTTTTTTAAATTCTTCAGACCGTTGAAGGGGTGGTTATTTCTTTATTTGTTTTTTTTTCTCGTTTTCATCCCCCTTTGTTTTTTTTCTTCTTTCTATCTTTTTGTTGCGGTGTCGGCGACGCGTCGCGGTGATTTTTTACTCCGTCTGGAGGGAGAAGACGATTTTTTGAATGCAAATATACATATATAAATTTTTTTTTCCTAGACCTCATTCACCCGGGGATAAGAATAAGAATGAAAAGAGGAGGGAAGAGAAAAAGAAAAGAAAAAAAAGAAAAATAAAGAGAAAGAGAGAGGCTAAGAATGATTAAATTTTTCGCCACTTTCCTGACCCAATTTCCTAAGCTCACTTTACAATCTGAAATATCCTCGAGTTCTCTCCGCTTCACGGCCACCCCATCCCGCTACCATCCCCGAGTGCTAAGTGAATTGAGTAGTTGAAGAATTCTTTAAGATTTCAACGGATTCCTCTGTCTGTCATAATATAACCTACACCCTCGCTCACCGAAGACTTAGGGTCACCACCGACGTCTGAAACCAGCGGAACGGAGAGGCGAGACTCTCGAAGACTAAGAGGACTCTGGCCTTATACATACACCTCGTACATACATACATACATACGTATTACTGCAGGGAATAAAGGAGACCAGGGTTTCTGGCCCCTTTGTCAAATTACACTCCTTATACCACGTCGGGACCGTTTTCCACAAGTTTTTGAAGAAAAGATTTTCACTCCTTTCGTGCTAACGCGCGGTAGCTAGTTCCAAGCTACCTTATACATACCTACCTACATACCTACCGACCTTTCTTCTTAGCTCGCGTCGTTTACGAACGGCGACGATCTCAAACTTTTGAACGACAACGACGGACGGACCCCAGAGAGAGGAAAGATTCTTTCAGAGGGGACAAATGGAATCAGACTCACTCGAAAATGAAATTTTATTTTGCGATCTAATTTATGAGACTTAATCTTAGCCGTGTTATAAATAAAGGAATTTTCTCCCTCCTTCGGGAGCAGGTATGAGATACAGACGTGTATAACGTGAAGATGGGACATTATTTTTCTTCCAGGGTCTCCTCCCTTGCCGTTTTTTCAATGATACGTTGATCCGGTTCGTCTCAATCCGTTTCAACTACGAATGCGCTAATTCAGCGAGCTCGACGTTTCCGTAGCATAGAAATTCGAAGAGGGAAATAGACCGAAGAGCTGCACCCCACTTCTCGATTCCACGGTTTTGGTCCGGCGTTTCAATCGCCCCTTGACTCGAGCCAGAACAGTTTTACAGTACACAATGTGAAAAGGCACGTTTAATGGTATCTTTGTCGGAGCTGTATATATATTACGCATAATTGCGAGTGGTTATAACAATTTGAAAAAAATGTTAATGAGCCAGAGCTTTTTGAAGGTAAATATTATCCCAAAAAGCCCGGTGTCCGCAACTACCTACGCGAACTTAGAACTTGTTTTTTTTTTGCTCCTAAAACACTGAAATTCACTTCAGAGTTTAACTCCGCTAGACATTCTTATTATAATTAAACACAGGAGCCAGTCTCAAAGGAGAGTATCCTTTCAACCCGTTTTTTTTTCCCCAAAATGTAACGCAATTCAGCGTTAAACGAATCCTTGACGTTGTTAAACCGAGCGCCACGATCCGAAAACAAAACTCCTTTAAGAGTTCAGTCATTTTGTTCATTTTCATGAAACGATTCATCCCTCAGACGTCGTTACCGCTGGCGAAGTAGTAGCACATACTTGCATTATTATTTAATGAAAATGAAAACCCGTTGGTTTAAAGATAGAAAAGAAAAAAGCTCACCTCTAAGAACCCTTTGTGTCTGCGAGTGGATGAGTCCTCGCGCTCTTCTGGCACTCGGGATCGTGATATTATTTTGTAAAGGCTTCGTGTCTCCGCGACTTGCACCTATACCTACCTACCCACCTACCGACCGACCTACCGCGTTTTAACTATGACGTTAACTAGTTAACTTTTCAACTTTGAACTTCTACCTAAGTTGGTAACTGCCGCGATAAAATACGCGAAGAAGGAAGTATTTAAAAGTTTAGTCTTAATACGGTGAAATACAACGAGACGTATTGTCTTGAATAGATATCGAATGAGACTATCTATCAGACAAATACTCTATATATACCTATATATATATTAGGTACCTGAAATAATGGCTACGGAGTGAGATAACAAGGGTCGTATTATAAACTGCAAAGATTCGCGAGTTACGTTCTACAGTAATTCGAAATTTTCTCTCTAAGCGATGAAAGACTTTACGTGACACGAACTACTTACCTCTTGTTATAACGATAGGCGAGTTTAATGAAACACTCTTTACCCGCGATTAGACACGTTCTGCCACTTGAAACTCTGATGCAATTTTCTCTTTGTCGTTTCAGTTTTCCGTAAAAAATAGAAAAATAAAAATAAAAAAAAAAGAACGAAAAAGAAAAGAAAAAAAAAAACGAAGAGAGATGAGAGAAAAAACTTTCAGCTTTCGTCAGCCGCTGAGCGATGGGACTCGATAGAGAAGATCGAATTCTCTTGAGTTCGACAGTGGCTGTTATAGATAGGTTGTAAAAAGAAATTTGATAAGCCATGGTATATACAATATAGACAGGTAATTCGATTTCTATATACCGTATACTGGTAATGTGTATGTATAGGCGGTGAAAGAATGAAACGAATTATATGTATATATATATGTAAACGTATATTTATATATATATACAGGGAGTGAAATTTTACTCGAAAAGAAGAAACGTTCGCCATCACAATTCACAATGTGGCGTGATGCAAATTGAAGTAAATGGATAAAAGAAGGGTGTATGAAAAGGGGAAGCGATAAATTGAAATCTGTTCCCACAGCGGCTATTTTATCGTAATATATATCTGCATAGAGATGAGGAGGATATATTTGAATCCTGTCAAACCACTGTGTGTGTAGATATTATTTAGATCCTACGTGTATATATACATCGCGATACTACGGGGTGGGCTGAAAAAATACCGATCGAATTTAAAACCTGAATAAAATCTAAACGCGTTCATCGATCTCAGATATCCTATTTTTATCGAAAGCTAGAAGAATGAATCTTCCATTTCGCGTTTGAAAATCTAAAACATCTGCACCCCTTGCAGAGATACGCGCTTTCCAAAGTCACTTGAAAAATTATTCGCGAATGATCAACTCAATTTTCAAAATTCCAAAAATTTGAGAATTTCGAAAGGGAGATTGAATATAGCCTGTAGACGGGGTGTATATAGGAAGATAGCTCAATAATACAAGGCCGCTAAGTACAGCTGAACGTGAGGTCGTCAGATCCCTTAACTTATCGGCGGTAACTCGTGTCGAACTAGTGAAGAGAAGACAAATTTAGGAGCACCGAGTTTCGCCTTCCGAGTTCGGAGCATGGCTGACGGAATTTAAATCAGTCTGGTACGTTGAACACGTCAAACGGCCAAGTTTATAAATCGCATTTACGCCATCCTTTGTGCTAACTATTTGCTTCTGAGCTCTAGGCTCCAAACGACTTTGGTACCTCCTGTCGTGAGCAGAACACTAACAACTCAACAAACCTTACTAGATAACATATCCGAGGGTGTGTCGATATCAGATAGTAACTTGATTTCAGACAACCTATCAAATGCTATGTGCTCCGTTCCACACATCCGTTTCGCCGATGAACAATCCATGAGTAAAAAGTTTGATTGAGAGAAAGAGGAACGTGTTATGATCGAGAAGTTAATTTGTTTGACTCCAAATCTACTGGATCAATTGACTCCAAAATTTGATCAGATTCAAGTTGGATCGAGGATTATCGATTGCAGAAAAAATGCAGCAAAATCTGTCGATTCGTTGTCGAGATATCAAAAACTTGAGTGAACAAAAAAACGACCAAATTCTATTTTCAAAATGACCGGAGAACTGCTGCGTTGATAAAATACGAAATCGCATCGATTCTCTGGACCTCGAGACGTGGAGATCTGATGAAAGCTCAGCTTTTCATTTTCGGGTTGATCATAACGACTTCCCCTGTTCTTTTTTTTTTTTTTCTTTTTTATAACGCGAAGTTGAAAAACGTTCGAGTAATTCGCGAATAACGTGTCTACGCAGAATTACGGGGTAGCTGATGCGAAATTGCAGCGTTGCAAAGAGAATGGAAGAAACTCTGTCTGCCGATTTTCTGTCGGAAAGAAAATTACGTGGGAGTTGAAATAACGTGGGTAAAAAGTAATTTCCCTTGACGCATGATATTTCACGAATTTCGATTTATATTTTCCCTTATAGGTATAAGATTTTCAACGCTTTCTTGTGTACATCTAACTTCGACTTGCAGGAATGAGACAAAGAACGGTGTACGATTTATTTGAAATCAACGAACCAGAAACGTTTGTATATCTGAATATTGAATAACAAGAGTATCTCGCACGCAAGTGACCTGTGAAATATTTATACGATGAATTTTCCATCGAAACAGTACGTAGATCTCTTTGTAACATACCTACAAGCTACGTACCGAGCAAACACGTAGCTAGACGCACGTATACATCTTGTAGCAAATATATATGCAAACTAGGTGCAACCGTAATAACATTTCGCAACAAGATTGCTTTATGATTCAGTGAAATTACATATCCTACTTCTCATTAGTCCTCAGGTATATGAAATTCAAATTCTCATATTATGATTCACACGAGGTAAAATTTCCGCCGCAGTTACGACTGCGTTCATTTTTTTCTTTTTTTTTTCTCTACGAATTTAATAAAATTCAATGAATTATTGCCGAGGAAATATGAGGCAGAATAAGATACAGAAGGAATGAATAAAATTCCAAAAGACACGGTGGTGGAGGTGATTCCCGTCACCCCCAAGAGTTTAACGCAGAAGAATCCTCGAGGATCACCCTTAGCGAATTTGAAGTTTCGCGCGTAGTGCGGCCACGCTGCCATGTAAGGCGATCTAGCGTTCGATAGGCGGATCGATGATCGCCTAATTACCGAGGGTGCGCGATACCGGCGCCATGCGGTCTCGTAAGATCACTCTGGCTTACGCCGGCGTTATACGTAGTCGTAGAGAGCAGTTTTGGCGTGAATCTTTTTGTTTGAGCTAGAAAAGTGTCGAGTGATCGTGAGGAATCCCGCGAGGGAAATTTCGACGGACTACGACGACGAGGTCCGTGAATTTTCGAGGCGGCTGGAAAACGGTAAGCGTTAGCCAATTTTACTCAGGTTAAGATTTGAATCCGGCCACGGCCGCTGCCATCTTGCATCTAGCAAACCCACGAGGCTCTTTGGTATCTTGGCATTCAAATAAAGACGACCCCCGAGTCGGTAGGCCGTCATCAGTGCCCCAGTACTAATGGAGGATATTTCGCGTTTCGTTTCGAGTCGAATTTGATTTACTTTATATAATCTGTATCAGGTCGAGTCTCGGTTACCACGAGTACGTCACTGTCGCTCTCTCTGCCTCCTGCGAGGAGAGTCCGACCGTTGGCACAGGCGCGAGCCTGCTTCGTTCTTCTGTCGTCTGTATTACTCTGAATTTCGGTTCGCCTGCAACGGGAGAGTTAGGTTAAGTTAGTTTTAAGTTCAATTTGTAAATACCGAATTTGTGTAATTACTCGTGGACACCTCGTGGCGATAATTCTGTCGGTGTCCATTAATTTTATCCGACAAAAATTCGGTCAAACATTAACAGTTTAACTCCGGAGGTACTGGCTGGTGTAAATATACGGTGAAAAATTATATCCCCCCGTTTGTGTACGGGTTAGCAAAGTTTGTTTACACGAACGATATGACCCGGTTAACAAGCAGTGTAATTACAACAAGTTAAACAAATTTTAACAAATTTTATTTCGTCCTGATTCTCCGATTTAATTGCATTGCGCCTTCTTTCTGTCACGTTCAAACGCCCTAGTCTCATTTTTAATTTCAAACAAACAAACGATGAATTTTTTAGCGAATTTTAACCCGTTAAATTTCATCCCTAACTCGCAGTACGTATATACATATGGGTGATTCCATTCTAACAGTGTTTATCGATGTCTTGTACCGTTTGCTCTCACTGGTCATCCATTAACAATCTATTCATAAAATTTTTGTATCGATACGATCCTCATGAACATATTTCATCGCTTCTTTCGTATAATATAACTTGCGGTCCAGAGAAAACTTACGGTTTAAATCACTCAAATGTCAGTACCGTGTCACGTCCATTTCTAGAATTTACCTACGAATTCGTTTTTTCTTTGTCGCAATAAATGATCCAAACGAATTAATCCATAAATCTAATTAATGTTATAATACAATTCGTAAATAAATTATAATACAATTCGTAATAATTTTTCTGAAGAATGTCTACCAAATTTATTTTATGTCAGTACCGTGGATGGACGATTCAGTACCGTGGCACGGAAAATTTGAAATTTGATTCTAATTCTCGATATTTTGAAGTTGTAGCGAAATCCTCTCGGGCTTTCATTTTTACAATCAAATAGAGTAATAATATGCATTAGAAAACTTGAAAAGTTTAATTATAGAATCAAGAAATGTTTAATCAAAAAAGTAACAGAACAGAATCACCGATATACGTGTATGCATCGTATATACATACATATGTTCATAAAATCATATACATGGGTAAATGAAACTTCTGAAGAACCTTAAACAGTCAAGGATGACAAGAGGCAACCGGATGTCTCGTGTTTACACTGTCGTTAGATCCCGTCTGCGCGGTAATTGATTCGCAGATGTAATAAACGGTGCTAGTTGTATATCCACCGTGTCGCATACACACAACCTCGGTAAACTTTCGGTAAAGTACTTCCCCAGCTACATAGCTTACTCAGTGTACTCCTCGCTTCACTTGCTCTCTGTACTTTGTGCTTCGTGACCGTTCTGTCTATGTATCTATCCATCTATCCAGGTATGAGTGTGTGTACTATTGTACATACACGTGTGTATATGTAGAAGAGGAACGACATCCTGCACGTGGTCCTTGTAGATACAGGCGAGAGTCATTGACAGGAACCATGGAGTATGAACAAATATTATTTTGTCTCGATTACACGACGTCATCGAGTCACGAGTTCCCACCGTTAATAATTATCCATCTCCATGGAGCATCGCGCCTGATTTATCACTGAATAACTTCTTTAAAAAAAACGCGGATTTTTTTTTTTTTTTTTAATGCTCATAGCGATTCCCCGTCGTTGTGGGATTTCCCGTCTCTATCGCCGTATCTCGATACGTTTGTCTTTAGTCTCTTCTCTGCCGCATCGCAGACCGAGTTTCTTCTCCTCGTACGTTATAATTCAGTCACTATACACATATTTTCTGAATGTAAATATACGCAGCTGTGGAGAAAGAAATAATGAAAGAAACCTAAAGTCCGTAACTTCCTACCGTGTAGTGCGGGGGTGGCCGTTTCGAACCACTCGATTGAAATCTACCGCTTGTGAATTTTCCTTGCCAAGATAACTCGAATAAATGAAAAAAAAAAAAAAAAAACCGTTCTCGTTTCTTCACTCGTCTTTTCCATTCCCCTTTTCTTATACTCCTCTCGTACCTACATGTAGTACGAAATTATTTGCCTTGCGGATGCACAGCGAACGCATAAAAGAAAAGATGTGCACGACTCGGAGCATACGTTTGCTTTGGGATATCGTAGGATATAAAAATCCTCGTCTCCTTAGCTCCACTATAGGTGGATATTCTAAATCGATGATCTGTTTTTGACCTGGTAAAAAATTCTGGCAATGCTCTTAGCCCGCCGTTGTATTTTCTTCATCGCTGAATTACATCCCCTAAAAATAAGATATTTTCATCGCGAAATTACTGGAAATAAAAAATCGGCAATCGTACGCTGCGGTGATACAGCCGCGCGAAATCAATTGCAGTTTCCATAGAAGTAGATCTCAGGTTTGCTATACGGTCCGTGTTTATAGGGATAGAAGGGAAAGTTACGGCGCTAAATTTCTGCCGAATCGTGTCAAGTTTATGAAGAGGGAGTAGAGCGGGCGTATCTCGTAAACTAGATGATTGCGTAATAAAACGTTGACTACACGCTCCCACGGGTGCGTTAATTTCGTTATCCGCGAAGAACTGCGACTATCCTGATCCCCCATGTCCTCCGTGTCTTTCGTACCCTACCCTGCCCTATCCTACCCTACCCTACCCTTACTGCGGCTCCCGTTTCGTTCTCTAAACTCCTCTAAACTGCCTCCATCCAAAGCCACAACCGTCAATAAACACTAAAGAGATCTTCAACGCTAAACGTGACACGGACGGCTCAACCGGCGGTGAGGCACTTCGTTAGTTAGTCGTACGCAAACTCACGGAAAATTTGCTCTTCTCCCCCCCTCTCGCTCTCTCTCTCTCTCTCTATTTCTCTTCTTTCTGGAAGATAAGCGGTTGATGGAAATAGAAACAATTATAGCCGAGCATTACGCCCCCATGCATACGTGGGTGAGTTTATATTTCTACACGCTGTTATATATACCTATATATATATATATATATAACGTATAAATGTACGGGAGGGATTTTCCTTTCAGCCTCCCCTACATTACAACCCGCCTAAGGTCTTACAGGTTGCATTGAATTTCGCCAACGAACGTAGGAATTGTTCTGGTCAAAGCCGATTACACGTCGCTGGTTCCGAGTGTTCTTTTTAAAAAAATAAAATCACCCTCGAATTACACTATATACAGGATTAAATTATAAATTCCAATTTCACCTTACTGGCAGTATTTATACGGTGCGTAGAATGAGATAGGTACCAAGGTAAAGTACCCCTGTATCTGTACAGCATAATTAAAGGCTCATATAATCTTTGAAGGGAGTATTTTTCTAAAGGACCGCGCTTACTCCGAAATGAAATTTTTCAATTATTTCAATTTTATCACCCCAGTTCAACTGTGATCAGGTCAAAGACCCAGGATTACCTAAAACAAGTCAAAGCGAGACCATCATTGTCCTAAATATTGAGATCAGCCACTAAAGCTGCCTAGACTTTGGGGTTTCTGATATTTAATTATTTCCAGAAGATATGGTGACCTGGATTTTCTAATTTTTTATTTCTAGCTGGTACCGCGTTCACGTGCCCGATGCAAGTTCGTATTCATAAATAATTTTCGAGGTAATATTTTTCGAGTTATCATCGGGCTGCTGTGTATCGCCAGACAATTTACCTGGCGCGAGATGGGAAAATCGACTCTGAAGGCAAGGTGCACTCAGGGGTGTTACAATCTCGACGTTAACATCCAAGCTTCGTGACGGTACAGGAAATTGCGTCACGTATGTACATACATACAGCTTGTCTATTTCGTTCGAGTTTCTCATAGCTAAGAAGTCGAAAAGAGAAGAAAAAGAAATAAACAACAACAACAACAACAAGAAAAGGAGAAAAAGAGGAGGAAACAGCTCCGATCGTGACATCGGATCGCATATTTGCTGTTTGTATTAGAAGGCGATCAATGTCGGGAAATTTTCTTCTGGTGGAGACAGTTTTTTCAATTTATTACGACTCAAACCGTACGGAAAATTGAATACGAATGGGAGGAAGGGTACTAAAAAGTTGGACGGATTATCGAAATGTTGAAAAATCGGGGAAACATGGAACAGAGATACGAGCTTTGGCACCAAAATCTGTGTTTTATTACGATTTACGAAACTACAGCGGGGATTGAAATCATAAGCGTTGTTTTTTCCCCAAAAAATAACCCGAACGCCGCCCGAGATTGAGGGCTCAACGTTACTGCCCTGTTTCCCTTAAAAAAACCATAAAAATGGAATCTTTCATAAACGCGATTTAAAATTCGAATCAAATACGTCACACGGCTTTAACGACCTCGCGAGGAGAAGCCTGATGGCTGAGTAGGTACATAAACGCTGTCCAGGACCCGCCCTAAATCTTTGACAAAATTCTGAAAGTCTCTGTCCGCGGCTTCCGGTCGTAGAAAATTGTTTTCCGGTCCGATGGATTTGCATGGTGATAGTATTTTCGTCAGTAACAAACACCCCCGCGTATAGTCTGGAAGCTTACCCTTCGGTACATTCCAAACTTGTTGTTATTCATAGAAATAAACGTGGCGGTTGCGCACTAAGAATAAGAATGATATAAGGAAGAAAGTTTTCCATCTATCGACCACCGCAATCCGTGGAAAAAAAAATAACACCAGATATTTCGATCTCGATCTCGATGTATATACCTTTCTCTTTTTTCTTTCATACTTTCCACCGCTTTCTTTTCCTTTCTTCTCTATTCATTCTACTCTTATTCATTTTTTTTTCTATTTCTATTTTTTATTTTATTTATACCCCATCGCTACGACACATTCGTACATTTATATATTCACAAGTTATACCGTACCCCGAGATTTCCTTGGCTTTTTGAATATCGCGTAACACCGTCGACTAGCGTGCACCGTGCGCTGCTTCGCTTATATGCTAAAGTTAGATCGTCCAGAAGCCCCCGAACGCGTTAATCGATATAAGGGAAGTAGGTAGGTACGTACTTATCCACCTACCTACGTACATACTTCGTACGTACCGGGATGACGGCGACAAAGACGATAGCTACCGAGTCTAGTTTCCACCTAGATAGGTGGTGACATTATGCTAAGTTAAGTACGTTTTGGTCCGCGCGAAGACAGGCTAATCGGCCAAACCGATGGGGAAACTATATCCTTATATCCACTTCCGGTTCAGTTCCTTGCAAACTGCACATAGAAGTTATGCACGGAATGAACGGGTATCCAGATATTCATACGATAAACTTCTTCTATACTTTTTTTTTTTCTTTTCGCATCAGAGGTAAAAGTATAATTATATCGGTACTTCGTAATTGGGTCGAAAGAATATCGTGGATTATGGATAATCGCGGGTCCTCTTCCTTAAACGTAAATTTTTCCGACTAAAAGCATACGAAATAAAAAAAAAAAGAAGGTAATCTCACATATCGACCGTATATTTTCGCTCCAGTTATTTTTACGTCTACAAATAGGTACAAACGACAATAATTATTCAGTCGGATGGAGCTGTCCAACGGCTTCAGCTAGGTTTGTACCGAATCCCTGCACCGGCCATACGCTCAACTATTTTGCTTTATTGCCGCAATTTAAAATCAGACCGCGTGAAATCCCTGTACGAGCTGGCCCAGCACCTACCCGTCGTTCCACCCCCTTGTTTTGCCCTAAAACGTTTTCAAAACATACTGCAGTTACCTGTAATTCCAGTTCAACATTGAAACCATCCGAAAACAGACTCGTTATAAATTTTTCGTATTTAGCCAACGAAAAAAAATTCCAAATCATTCGACAAATGAACACCGATATTAAGTCAAAAAATGTTATTGTCAAAAAAAAAAAAAATTTAATCTAAGCTGCTTGTGCTTTTTTTATGAGCGATAAATAGGAAAGTTTTGAAGTATAATTTCAACCCTAAAAGTTGCGGACTTTTCTTGATAAAAATATTGGCTAAAATGAAACAAATCTGTGAATTGACTGTAAGCGATACTGAATAATATCAGTATACGAAGGAAACATAGATTGGCTATGAATTACAGGGCTAGCTTCGAGCTTTCTTTACGCACGGCTACCCGCGTGATGTTGCATTGGTTTTTCGGATCTCGTTCGTTCTGGTTGTTCTGGCGCGTGATGGTCTGCCGTGGCAGGAGCCAGTGGACCACGGATCAGTCATTCCCTCTCGAATTCCTCCTCTTCGGAGGTCAATCGAGCATCGACGAAACGCCAAATCCCACTTTTGTATGAAAAAGGAAAAAAATAAAAAAATAAAGAAAAAAGAAGAGGAAGAAAAAAAAAATACTGAATCGGAGATACGATGCGAGTTGGGCCGGTTTTCTATATCTGTATAAGTCGAGTACCAAATCAGACTTCCGCTCGATATAATATATCCGAAGAAGTAAACCGCGAGGACCGTAATCAAACGTTTCTATTCCGATCCACTTCTTAGCTGGCCAGTCTATGCCGTGGCAAGCTTCGAATCTCGATTCTCCTAAATCGGCACTGCAACGGATCTTTCGTACATACATATATATATATATATAAGATGGACTTTATGAAGGAAATTTTCAAATTTAGAAACTACGGTCTTCAAAAATCCCTTAGTAATATCAAAGTGTCGCAGTGCGGCCGTTGCTGCATGTAAAAGAGCTGCTGACACGTCAGCAAAAATTGCTTCTGCTACCACGTTCAGAGAAAAGCACCCTCGAACTATGGAACTGAGTGGCGGGGTGGAAGAAGGCTGAGGAAAAAAATAAAAGAGAAGAAAAGACTTTATACCTATATATATACATATTATTATACAGGGTGATTCAGGTTGGGCGCACCACCTTACATGGGTGTATTCCTCACAAGAATCTAAGATTAAATTTCCTTCACCAAAACTTCGAGGGACTAACGGTTTGGGAGCTACGGAAGATCTTAGTTGACCAATCACAGGGCTTATGGGTGACGTAGACAGGGTCGGTTCAAGAGTGTGAGTCGAGCAGTGCCCGCGGCGGCTCGATTTTTATTGTACGACGTTTCAGTTCGATTTCTAGATGAGTATGACAGCGTCGCCTCCTGGAGATGTCTTCATACGGCATTCACCTCCGTTCTCGTCGTCCTGATATTCTGCTTCATAGTTTCAGTCGTCCAGGTCCTCCACTCCGTAGTTTGAGTCGTCCAAGTCCTGCGCTTCGTAGTTTCAGTCGCCCAGGTCCTGCTCTCCGTAGTTTCAGTCGTCCAGGTCCTGCTCTCCGTAGTTTCAGTCGTCCAGGTCCTGCGCTTCGTAGTTCTCGTAGTCGCAGAGCCTGGACAACTGAAACTACGGAGAGCAAAACCTGGACGACTGAAACTGAGGAGCGGAGGACCTGGACGACTCAAACTACGGAGCGCAGGACCTGGACGACTCAAACTACGGTGCGGAGGACCTGGACTACGCGAACTACGGAGCGGAGGACCTGGACGACTGAAACTACGAAGCGCAGGACTTGGACGACTGAAACTACGGAGCGGAGGACCTGGACTCCAAGAACTACGAAGCGCAGCACCTGGAAGACTAAAACTACGGAGCGGAGGACCTGGACGACTCAAACTACGGAGTGGAGGACCTGGACGACTGAAACTACGAAGCGCAGGACTTGGACGACTGAAACTACGGAGCGGAGGACCTGGACTCCAAGAACTACGAAGCGCAGCACCTGGAAGACTAAAACTACGGAGCGGAGGACCTGGACGACTCAAATTACCGAACGGAGGACCTGGACGACTGAAACTACGGAGCAGATGACCTGGACTCCAAGAACTACGAAGCGCAGCACCTGGACGACTAAAATTACGAAGCGAAGGACCTGGGGGACTCAAACTACCGAACGGAGGACCTGGACGACTGAAACTACGGAACGGAGGACCTGGGGGACTCAAACTACTGAACGGAGGACCTGGACGACTCAAACTACGGAGTGGAGGACCTGGACGACTGAAACTATGAAGCAGAGGATCAGGACGACGAGAACGGAGGTGACTGCCGTACGAAGACATCTCCAGGAGGCGACGCTGTCATACTCATCTAGAAATCGAACTGAAACGTCGTACAATAAAAATCGAGCCGCCGCGGGCACTGCTCGACTTACACTCTTGAACCGACCCTGTCTACGTCACTCATAAGCACTGTGATTGGTCAACTGAGATCTTCCATAGCTCCCAAACCGTTAGTCCCTCGAAGTTTTGGTAAAGGAAATTTAGTCTTAGATTTTCAGGAGGAATACACCCACGTAAGGTGGTGCGCCCAACCTGGATCACCCTGTATATATAAAGACTAGCCTATATATATCCGGGGACAGGGATCGGTTCGGTTAGCCAAGTTGGTCGAGTTAGTTAAAGATTACCGAAGCTTGCATTCGTATTATAACATCGGTCCAGGAGATAGAGTCTTTTGGAACCCTGCTTGAAACCTCATTAATACATGATGCCAGCCAACTCAAACTAACTTGATAAACTAATCTATTCCAGCCGCTAGGACCGACGCCATTTTGTTTCCGCTTTGCTATTCGTAGGTATCTGTACATAAAGGTGTCTATGTACCGAAGTTGAGGGAAAAGCTCACTGTTTCTATGTACAGCGGAAAAAATTTGGCGGGTAACGGCATTGACGGACGTTTTATGGTGATGGCAAATTTCTTGTGATTTTCAACGGGATCCTTTATTCGTTTGATAAAACGTTTCTCAGGAGTTTTCTTTGAGCTACTCCTGAGGGATGTACTCGTGGATTTGCGCGAAGCTTCTTTACCAGTTTCGCCTTGAAATACAGATTTTACCTAATGATACAGATATATTTCGCGGTGGGACTGGCTGCTCAAAAGTGGAGAATAAACGCCGAGCATTCAATCTTGAGAGTTTCAAATTTATTACCAATTAGCTCCGAAAGGCATGGATTAGAAATTATACCCATATAATTTGGCTGCTTAATTTCTATGGATCAACTCTGCGAAAATATCGATATACGTATTCCCGAGATGAAAGAATGAAATGAAGACTATTGGAACTGCATACATTTGACTAATGAAACATATATCCAACCACTACTCGCAGATTAAGCTTCCTGGGTGCCAAAAGAGAAATTACGATATTACAGTGTGTCGAGAAAGTGGAACACTTCCATACATCAATTTTTCGCGATTATAACGAAGCTCTACAGATCCAGTACTGAATTTCAGCAAAATCGGTCATGGGATTCGAAATCCGGAAAGAAATGTGTGTTCCGAAGAATTCTTGATGCCTCGCCGACCGCTCGTGCAATTTGGTTGAAATTTGCTTGGTCAGTAGTTCTCGAGGAACCGAGCTTTTTTGACAAATATAAAACAGTTTGGTAATCGAACGTTGGAGGGGTAGAAGTCTGAAATTTCATTGCGACAAAGCTCGATAACTGTGGTACGGATTCCAGCAAAATTCACTGCAGAATTGCGTTTCATTGAAGGCAGGATTCGGGCTCAAATTTCATACACCCATTAAGAATTCTTATTACAATGACGGTTCTAGTTTTCCGTGGGTTTCATATGAGAAATCCATATATGGTTTCTGAGCGAACCGAAAACCGCCCCTCACATTAGCACGCAATTTAAAGTCAGTCACGGGTTTGTATGGGTATATCGATCGAATTCCAATCGTTCTAAGAATCCCTCGTATTTTCATTCCCCGGTGAAACCGGGTGGTGGGTGCCAAATCTTGCCACCGCGAAATCATTCCATCTCCAACCGATAAGACTCCTCCGGTGGAAAAAAATTCTGAGAAGAAACTGAGAAATTGATGTACATGTTTTTCCGAGCTGCCTGACACGCGCCACTGCAGCGACTTGTATGTACCCACTGCAGATTTTATTAACCCCCTCTAACCCCACGCGTATATGATTATCGGGTTCTCTGAAGCAAACCTAACTACACAACACGCCAAAGTTTTCAGAGCAATTAGGTAAATTCAGTAACATTTATGTAGCTCGGATTAGTCAGCTGGGAAAGCTCATGAATGTATTCGCATGTAACATGTACAACGGTTCCACACCACCGTGGCAAACCTTTCCAGACCCTGGCCCTGGCCCTTAGTACTTCGCCTTGCCTCGCCTTGCCTCGCCTCGCGTTTCCTTGGCTCATCTTGATAATCGGGAGGATTTGAAACGGTAACCCGTTATTAGTCCACCTTCGTCGTGCCTTGAATATAGGCGGATTCAGGGCCCCATAGATCCTTACCTTAGGTCCTTCTCTCCGGTCGTATATGGCCGCATAGAAACACGTCGTGGTGTATTTAACGGGGACATGTTTCACAGAAACGTTTAGGACTGTTAATTCTCCTAGTTTTACACTCCCTCACCTCAGTTCTCGTACCTTATATACCGAACTACTGTGTCTATGTGATTTTGACTTGATTCGAGCCGCGTTTACGTTCACCAGGGTTCAGAGACCGTTCGTCAACTGGAATTTGATTAGCCCTTCGACCCTCTGATTTCAAAGTTCTCACTGAAATTCAGTCTCTTGATTCACTATGGCATTTCATTTCATCCCTCACCTCCCCGACGAACTTCGGTATTCCATGTGTATAGCGATTCCTTTGAACTGTAGGTATAATAATTACAGAAAGCGATATGGATTCTTTCCCAAATTCCGAAACTCTGAAGATCAAAACCTTGAGACTCGTTATTTGATTCTTATTCGCTTTCGCGTGTCTGCTTTATTCTCGTGCCAAAAAACCGTACGCATAAGATCTCGGAAAGTGGGTATATCTATAAAAAAAACTGCCTATACAATCGGCCCGCGGAGGCACCGTACGTACGTACGTCTTGGCCGAGTGCGAAATAAATTCTAACGAAAAGCAAGAGCTCATGGGGCATTCATCAAATCGTGGCTTTATTTAAATTTTCTGGAAAAGAGGAATAAATTTCCCTCGAAATGAGTTATCTTCAGACCGACCACGAGACTAGATGGCTATGTAGATATCGTACGTCTCTAGAATCCCGTAGCTAAAATTCCTATGTATTCCTACGTATACGTACACATACCTGTACTCCCACATTCACGTGCTGCACATGCACAGAGAATCATCCATGCGCTATATACCTACATTGAGGAATAAGAGAAGAGAAGAGAAGAAAAGAGAAGAGAAGAGAAGAGAATAGTTTCAGGTATAGGCGCATTCGACAGCGGAAGGATTGCAGGGGGATGAAATTATGTGTGGAATAAGTCTGAGCATCGAATAGGTGGAAAGTGGATTGGAAAATTAATTCTCTTCTTATTTTAAATCTGTGAATATAAGAGAAGAAGAAGCGAGAGATATAGGCGATCGGTATATACTATATATGCACATTTACATCGGGAATATTCAACCCTTGCGGATTTATAGTCAAAGCATGAAATCCGGTCTCTGAGAATGGCTCGAGCTGGAGATTATTGGACAGTGTCTCCTCCGCCGCTTGACACTCGTTCGAGTCCTTAGAGAGATTTTGGTTCAAGATAGGGTTTAAATTATCGTTAAAAGGGGATCAGCCGCCTTGATTTTTTATAATGTTGCACGTGAAATATCTAGCTTTAAATCTTACCAGTCGCTGTATAAGTTACTCAGCGATTAGATAATATCTACAAGACTGGCAAGTTTCTTCTTCTTTTTTTTTTTTTTTTCGTAAACCGGAATTGCCCGGCGATTTTAGTATAAGTAATTATACCGTTGGGGAATTTTAGAAGAGGGAAATTAACAGCTGTCGACACGCGATCGGACGCAACACCGGTTGATCACGTGTACGTGTATGTATGGGTATATGTATGTTCCCGAAAAACTCCGGGTTACTTTATGCATAAGTAAAAATTTTATCATTTTTATTGCCTAAGAAATAAGCACTCGTGATAATAGTTTCACTCTCGTGTTCGTTCCGGATTTTTTTTATCCATCTAAATGACCGTTTTAGGTGTCCCCTGTGTAAAAACGCAATAAAATGGTATTAAATAAAAAATAAGATCGAGGGAAACCTCGGGAAATAATGGATCGTATAAAGCAACCTGGTACTCCGTCGTCAAACCACCAAATCCTCGGAACTTGAGGAAAATCGTACGTGTACGGTTTTAGCCACGGAAACGATCTCTTCGTCGTAAAGTACGGGTAGGGGATGAAAGACTACCGATTGTTAAAAATTATTTAAAAAATTTAATTTATTGGGAAACTGAATCATATACTTTGTTCTGTAGCTAAGAGAATAATAATCGGATTTCGATGTAGAATAGGAAATACTGTCAGCTTGTAAGAAATGAAAGAAATTTTCCTCCGGTGTGAAATAAAATTTATTTTTGTGTTACGCGTGTATCGTTCTTTTCTTGGCACTTGTCGGTCTGTAGGGAGGAAAGGAAAGGGTGAAGGGCGTCGGGACGCCCACCTATTTATATACATGTTCATATTTATGTATACACAGTTTTACGTGTGTCGCGGGACGGTCTACGCTCCGGACTCCGTGTCAGGGGGTTGGAACAGGGGGCTAAAATATTTTCATAATGTTCGCTTAGGTTGACGTAACTGGCGATGCGGGCAATTTCCCTAAAAGCTACTTCACTTTGAAATACGCCTGCCATTTTCTTGGGATGAAAAACAAAACACTATCTATGCTAATGGCGGCCATGACTGCATACGCCGAAGCTATATACTTCTATGTATTATACGTATACACATGTATTATAATAAATACAAGACATACGCATACGTTATACATACACGTTTAAAAATGTCGCTCTTTCGCAAATGGTCGGCGAAAGATTTGCCCCCGATTTTTTCTTCCTTCACCCCAGTTACTTTTTCAATTTTTTTATTCCTCTCTCTCTTCATTTTTGGTTTCGTTGGAAAAAAAAAATGTCAACGTGTATTTTTTTTGTTTTGTTCAGAACGGAAATACCATCCACCTCTCAGTCTCGCGGTTAAGTTATTTCTCTGCGGTATACCTACCCTCCGCACGCGTCTGCACCCCTCCGGTTTATACTGTTATGCATTCAAACTTTCCATCTTACTCGTATTCGCACTTTTCTGCGGAGGCATCCCTTCTTCTTATTCTTATTCTTATTCTTCTTTGCGGCGGACAGTTCTTTTCTTGTAGGTAGGTATATACATGTATATAACCGACAGTGAAAAGTTTTTTTAACCGTCAAGTTCTAAGTGGTAAGTGGTTAAAGTTGTAAGCTTAATCTTCCTCTTAATCTACAATATTCATCAACGTTTCTAGCGCATCCCTGATATTCGTACCTTTCAGGAATCGTACCCCCTGTTCCTTCCCCATTTCTTCATTTCTTCTCAAGTTATCTCATCGCGTCTTAAAGAGCGGTTCCCAATTAGCTGATCATTCCGATTTCGCCGCGAACGAGAGTATATAAAAATGTAGAAGGAGAAAATGGCGAGTACCTATATATACACCCCTCTCTTACGATGAGAGGATATCGCTCTCTTCAAGATGGATCCCTTATTTCAATGCGCATTTCATTTCTCCAGAAGAGAGCTCTGAGATCTGAAACGTGCTATGCTTTGCGTCTATTAGCAATTTAAATTCAACGCTCAAAAGCAAACACCGTGTCTTCGGCCTTCAGTCAAGTTCAACAACGCCAATTTACTAGTCGCTCCGAAAAGATCGAATCTCTGCTCGGGCTCGCGGGGCCAAAAAATAAGCAGCCTAATCCGGGACTGCGTATTTTATACAATTTTAAAAAATATCGAAATCCGCGTTCGTTATTTTACATTCGAATTTCTGGGGCTCCTGAACGACTCCTTCTATCCGATTAATAATTAACAAAAGAGAGGCATTAACGACACCTCGGTGAATTCGCGCCGCGAATTCTCTCCGCATATGTGTATTCAATATCTCCGTGTATATGTTCGCGTTACACATGTGTAAGCAATAAAATTGAATAACGTGAGCCAACAATTTAACGCGACGATCCCCCGTGGCACCAGCCAAACGATTATTGCTTCATTGTTTCGATACAAAGCAACGCTAAAGCTCTATATGTCCCCTCCGCAGTAACTCCCCCATCTTCATCCCTCGCCCTCGCATCCTCCGGGACCGCAATCTTCGTAGCGCGTATCTCGGCTAACGACATGATTATTGCGGACCCGGGATCACATTAAATCGATTCTAATCAGTAGATGAAAGCGTCATTCCCTCACGAGAGACAAAATCATCCTTCTGGAAGCTGAACCGGATATCGATAATCAGAGATTCGTTTTTGACTGCTCGGATACGTTTCTATACACCGAATTCGTAGTTTCTATCATAAAATGAACAGAAATATTGATAAATCGACTAACTATTGGATTTCGAGAACAAGTTTCAGATCTAGGTGACTCGACGTGTGATAACCGTGCCATGTAGCACAGAGCAGTCTGTAATGGCGCGATATAACGTGTCGACCTTTCGGCGATACGAATCGTACACAATGTATCCGCTCGTGGATACATTAATCAACCCAATTAATTACGAAATGCCTGAGTAAGTTACGTGAACTTTAGCAGGTTCCGTTCTGCGGTTAAGAGCTCGATATATCATGGCCTCCCGCCTGCCGGACCACTTCAAGTTCCGAACATTTGTAAGTAATTGATCGCCGGGATTAGCTCTCGCCAGCCTACGATTTCATCTGTCTTATTTTATCCTCGTGTACAGCCGTTCTGCCTGTTGTTGTTGTTGTTGTTGTTGTTGTTGTACCTTATTACACATAACTGGCCGCTCCTTACCCCGAGGCCAAAATCTACATCGTTTAGTTAATCGCTCCCGCATCCACGACTCGTACGACTATGGGGCTTTCATCGGTCCTATTACATAGTTTGTCTAATTCGCTTCTCACTAAGGATAAAAAGAAAAAAAAGAGATATTTGAAAATAGTATGTGACGTGGAGTTTTTCATCGCGATTTCGAACGTCTGCACACGGTTAAAATTATGTGAAATAGGTAAGGAAGGCAAGTGAAGAGGGGAAGATATGAATGCGAGGAGGAAGAAAGAGGTTTTTAGATTAGTTTCGAAATCCCAGTGGCCGAAATTGTATATTAGATAACTTGCGGCGATAGGAAACAGAGATGTGATACCGTCCGAACATTCCTGCGCAAAGTTTATTGCGTTAATGGTAGCCAGACGCCTGGCTGGGTAACACGTTTGAATTATGAACATTCTTTAAATTTATATTGTTTAATACAACCCCCATGGTAAATTCTGCAATGTTGGTTGTCGGAACAGTTCCGTATGCATTCTCCGCATTCGTTAAACTTTTAAATGACAAAGTTTTCAAGTAGGAATACCCATGTATAATAGAAACAGTGCAAACTTTGAACGCGACGCGACTGCGACGGTTTCATCTCAACTTCTTTTTCATTATTATTTTCACTATATTAGCGAGAGAAGAGACTTCTTAGAAACTAAATTAAAGAATCCTCACTCATCCTCGCACATACCAGTCTTAAAAAAATATCCAATTAATAGAAAAAAAAAAAAAACACCCAAACTCTCATCAAACAACACCAACAACATTTTCTAAATTTTGTCAATCGCTTTATTAATTTACGAAGCTTCGAACTTCGTAAATATACCGAATCGATATACGGTGGTGAATTGTTTATGGGAATTATGCGATCATGGTCCTATCGCGTACCCTCGAACCTCATCATTGCCTATGGTGTAGAGGATAAGCCGAAAAGCTCTTTGGAAAAGGTTTATCGAAAATGTGTAGTAAGCTGCTCGTTTTTTTTCATGGATTCATACTGATCCGTGAGGATTAATTTTTTCTTTTTAATTTTCGTTGTTGTTTTTTTCATTTTTTCTTTTCCCTTTCGTTTTTCGTTTAAGTACGATATGTAGAGCTGTATTTTTGCCTCGGTTCAACCCCTCAGGTTAATTGGAAAAGTTTTTCTTTTTTGTTTTCTCTTTTTTTTTTCGGTTTACTTTTTCCCTTTTATTTTTTCTTCCTGTTCCACGCTATATAATTCACGAAGACTAGGGAGCGACATCCAGCCATACCACTCCTGCAGTTCCGAAGTAAGGGGGGAAATAAAGGGGGAAAAAACCGCCCTTAGTACTCGGAACGGGACCAAAAGGTGTCGCGAATCGCCGCGAATCTCCCAGAGTTTCGTTTGATGAATTTATCATATTTGGGGGTTGAAAACAACCGGCCTCTCCGCTATTCTTCAGTTCACTAATGTAAGAGGGTTCGTGCCCCCGAGCCAGTTAAGGAACGATCCTTAAAACAAGAATAATAAAGAGAAGAATTTTCCTGAATACAAATTTTCAATAATATTTTAAGCCCGTGAATATAATTTTCTCTTTCATTCAACGCCATCGATATTATTTTACATATTTTATACACTGTAATCATTTATACCCCTGCGTTTATAATATATTTGAAAAATAATGTACGCTCTTTGATCTCCGAGATCAAAAGTATATTCCAATAATTTCCCAAGAAAATTGAACACGTTGGAAGATTCCTTATTCGTTGAAAATAAAACCTTTTTTTCTTTCAACTTACAATCAATTAGCGAAATATATTTGCCAATCAGGCTGGTCTCATTTTCTCGAATTAGGAATGGAAAATACGTGAGAAAAATGTCACACGGCAGATCGGTATCACCGTGAAATAAACCGAGGAACATTTCGGAGTAATTTGGAATTTCCATACCGGGTTGATGATCTGTTTCACAGACAAATCCATGTTATTGTCGCAGCTTCTCCTCTCGTCTCGTTCCGAGCTCCAACTCGTCCCCCCGAGCAGTCTGACGCAGCAATTAATTACCCTACAATTAGCAGGTATGCAAATTTAACGTCTAGTTTCTCACTCGTATAGACATAGAATTAAGAAAGGATGAAATACCGAGACGGAATACCGGAGACTCCGGATCACTAGCACCTCAACGCCTGCGATATTCCGGTCCTTCTGAGCGATTAACTTGACAAATGTCCTTCTCGCGTTTATTTCTACTCGTAATCATTAAGAACCCCACGTGCGTGGCCAATGAAGGTAAAACATAACTCTCGTACGAACGGGATCGTATCAAGCATTCATATGTATGTGCGGATATATAGACACGTCACCAGCTAGGTAGGTACATAAAAACATTATACCATTTACCTTCAAGTTGTTATAATAATCCGAGTATAAATCTGAACGTGCCTGAGTGGATTTTCGCGACCATATAAAGTGTTAATCATGTTCAATTAGCATAAAAATAGAAGGAAACTGGCTTTATCTTGATGAATTTCACTCGGTTTTTCCTCCCGCTCCCTCATTCCGAGGTTTGAGTAATACGACATTTTTTTCCAAGTTGGAGAATGTTCGCGCTATAATTCTTCGGTTTCTTATCCTTTCAGTCTCAGTGGTGAAATAAGACGGTATAGTATAAAAAGACAGTTGTAGTCAAGCTGTCGTCGTAAATCGTGATGAAAATAAAAGGGAACTATTTCAAAAACCCTTATTCAAGTGCACGTTCGAAGCTGCTCCTACGTACTGCAGGGTACACTAACTTTTTGGTAGCTCTGCACCGACCGACCATATACCATCCGTGAAAATAACCACGCGAATCTATGACCTGCACGGTAGTCTCCGTGGGGGTAGATCTTACCGAAAGCTCGAGGTTTGTACACCGCTGGGTCCTCATAGTATATCCCGTAGAGACCCAGGAGGAACTTGAAAGACCCAGCGTGGTATCGGGCAGCCGAACAGATCGCCAAGTCCCGAATATACGCGATACTGATGAAACGTTTAGTGCCAAAGTAATTCTTTTGTGTTTGCTAAAGAAATTTTGCCAAAAATTTGTCCTCTCAAAGTTCGGTCGATAATCGTGAATAAAAGTTTATTTTATTTTGTAATTTTTGTAATTTACGCAATTCGTTACTTTGAACTATTGTGACGGTCGTATATATTGGGTGAGTCGAAGTTGGTAGTTGGTAGTTATTTCGAACACGGTTTTTGATGAATAGACCGTCGGCGTCGTCTGCGTACACGTTCATAGAGAGTGCGAAAACTTTGGCTAATTGCTAGAAACTTGTGCGGAGCGTAAAACGTGACTTTAATATTTACTTGTTATCAATGCCGCTTTTAATGCTTGTTTGGCAAACCGGGGCTCGAGTTTTCGAGCTAGACTTTGCCTCGGCGTCAGCGAGCCGCGAGGAAAGTTAAACGGAAAATTTTTGCACCTCTTCATTTTTGCCTACAGCTCTTCGTTATTTACCAGAAATCGAACTTCTCATATTACTGCCACGTTTTTGCGAAAAAGCTTTCGCTCTTCCCAAAGAAAGTCGTCTGAGCTTCTCGTTTCTGTTAATCCAGTATTTATTTATTGAATTTTTGAGGCAATTTTCAATCTTTCGAATCTCATAAAACATAACGCGAAGCTTAGGACACGGGCTGGTCTAATCGAGGAACCCGTTGATCCCTTTCGAACCCTTTTATCAGGAACACGCTCCGCCAATGATTTATATCAACTTGTCAGATGCCTGGAGCGTAAAAGGTCAGCAGCGTTTGTTTTCAACTGATTGAAGGCCGGATCAGTTTGATTGGTAATTTTGTTCAAGGGTACTTTAGACGAGATTGCTTCGGGTTTGTTTCAAACTTGAGTGTTTCGCTCGTTCTTTGTTTGCGTAAAAGTGTGAGCTGGAGTAAATCCAATCCGATCGTTGCTGCTCGATAACCTCGCTTTTGTTGAACCGATATAATCCTATAAAATACTGACCAAGTGTGGAATAAGTATTATAGTATAATATACGTATATATTGAAAATCGGACTTTATCAAGTTCGATTGAAAAAATCAGGACTTTCGGAACTTCGAAGAGCGGAAAAAATCATTTTCAACGGCTCGGAATCGGTATATCGAAAGCTCGACGTAAGTAGATCGAGACAGAGGCGTCGTGACGCCGAGTGACGCCTGGCGCCGCCTCTTCTCCTGTCTGGCGGCGTAGGATAAATCATATCGTACCCAAGCCCTTGAAATATCGACGTTTTATGTAGCTAAGTTTTCTGAGCATAAGAACTACATAAATCACCCTACACGCTGCCCTACATCGCACCGACTCGCTCCTCTTCGATATAAGGAAGGAACTTCCTTCCAAGGGAGCGCGAAACGCGACGCCCAACGTCCCGACGCGAGACGTGCACGCATCGAAGCCCAATCTTTCCGGACACGACTACGCCATGTTTCGCATATCAGAAAAACACGCGCCCTCGATGACAATCGAAAAAAGCTCATTTAACGACGTTTTACGTCCCGGCGTATCATCTCTTGTCAAAAGCATCAAACGATCTTTGACTCCGCGTATGATGTCCTAGAAAGTCTTTCCTCTATCGGGAAAATTTATTTGAAACACTTCGAGCGGATTGAAATCTAATCTCAGTCTTTTGACTTCATTGAAAGTCGCTAAAAATTATTGGAAAGACAATTCGCGGTCGATTGAAGATTCAAGTCATTTTGGAACTTCGACTTGTTCTCAAATGAGTTCTTCGGTCAGCCACAGCTGACTTAGACTCGGTAATTTTGACCTCAGGCTGAATCGAAATTGTCTCCAAACAATTAGCTGCTAAACTTTCCGTGCGAGGTAATAGATGTGTGGCTCATATACTCAGAGCTTAAGTTTCTTTGTTCAGTAATAATCACTAGGCTTATATTCCCGGTAAATCATTCCCTTGGCAAAGTTATCCGTTTTGAAGTTTAAAGAAAAATAAGGTAGTAAAAGTATGAAGAATAGGAAGTGAACGAAGGGAAGATTGAACTGTAATACGAGCAGGTAGAGGTGGGATAGCCGGAGCTCTGAGAGGTGGGTTACGTGTAATTGCGTTACCACGCGAGATACGGTTACACCGGCTACGCTGGAAATTCTTGTGTAATTTATAATAGGATGCAAAATCTTATTCTACTTAACTTTAATTGAAAAATCTTGATAAGTCCTGCGAACTTTACAAGTACTTGCAATTACGGAACTTTCATACTGCAAGCGTCACCCAACACCAACCGCGAACGTGTATTATACCTATAACGGAATCGATGCGCTTCGCCCCGGGAACTCCACAATTTCCCAACGATCCTAAACACTTTGCGGAACTCGATGAGATTCAGGAAACTTCAACGCGGATCAAAATTCGGTCAGCGAATTAAAACTCGCGCGAGCAACGCGATCAGCGCGAAAAAATTGTTTCTCCTTTCTCGATTCAAGATCCGTATTTAAAATTGAGGTGATTATACTTCGAGATAGCGTATCTGTAATCTTCCCGGCTCTGCTGATTCACCCTCGTTTCAATTCCGAACTCAGAATCGATGTTTTCTTATTTTAAATCCGTATGCTTAGCTCGATTTTCGCATAATATTTCCCCTGTTTAAAATACACCCACAGACTTTTCATTCGGAGTTTTTAATCATTGCTTTCCGTAGCTATGCGGATTAACATCCACGTAAGTAAACACTCGCGAGATCCGGGAGCGGAGAGTTGAAAAGCTTTTTTATCTGGCCCTCACACTCCGCGGGAGTATTTAATCTGCGAAGGTGCAGAATCGGTCGTTAGATTATCGGTTTGTCGTTGGATAATCGGACGACTATCCGCACTCTGTTAAAGTCAAGGATTTCGAGTTCCACATGATCAATTCATGCCTCGTATTCGACCGTCGTTTGATATCAAAATTTCATGGGATCGGGCACCATTGGTACACATACCAGCCGCCTCTTACTCCCACGCTTAGTTTTATCTTCTTTACACGTTTTCTTGCCACGAAACTGGTCAGATTATACCCTCGATCGTCGTTCGAGTACATTCGCATGTATCGCGAAAGTATATTCTCATCCGACAGCGTTACATCCCCAGTAAATAAAACAGTCCAAAATATCCTCGGACCTTTTTTTATTAATTGATTTACGTCCGTGATAGACTTCCAGAAAAAGCAATTTTCACTATCGTACGCTCTGCGGTGAAAAGCCATAGGGAAAAAAAGAGTGAAAAAAAAAATAGAAAATAAAAAACGAAGAGGAAATGACCACTGGACGACTGTAAGTGCAGTATTTGATTCTGGCCGTTTTGAAGTGGCAGTGATTGTAGGCGGTTAATGGATTGATGCGTTTTTTCGCCCCAAGGGACGCAAATACGAAGTAAAACTTCCGATTGCTGATTTAAATTCAAAGTTTTCCATTACACCGGAAATTTACTAGAAAGCTGCTAGAAAGGCTGTTCGGTCAACTAGCAAGAGAAATTGAAAGGAGAAAAAATAAAAATGAATGAAATGGAAGATCGATGAATTTTGATGAATTCGATATGAAAATTCAGTTTTTCAAATTACTTCCTGGCTATTGAACGCCGACGACCTCCGCAGCTAGGTAGATAGGGACATTTTCCGCCATCCAATCAGCACAAATTACACCTTAGCCGTAACTGCGTATACATATAGTCTAAATAGTAAATTGAAGCTGTCAGAGCAGAATAGATCGCAGAGACTAGCTATTCGAATAGTTAATGCATGAATGTCTGATGAAGCCATCGGATGTCTGATATTACCACATCTTATGACATAATCTCCATTTTGATCGGCGTTTTATTATTTAATAAAGCAAATCTCTGACACTGCTGTAATCTATGGCTGTGATTCAAGCCCTGGCTCTGGCTTGATTAACGATCAGATAATACGTCGATTAAATTAGTCCCTGAATCGCTCGTTTAGTATAATTATTTTCAACGAAAGGTTAAATAAACATTTCCACCGTTTCGCGTTCGTATATATCGCAAAATCGCGTATGCGTCAGGATCTAGGAGTTGGATAAATTTTCATGATCAGTTCCAGCGTCCAGAATTTTTTATTAAAATTCTAAAATAAGTTGCGAATGACCGAAAATTAAGAAACAAACTTTGCCATTTTACAGAAGCTTATCGATCACGGATAACGGAAGGATAGGTAAGTGTAGGTAAAATTAAGTACAGAGAGTGAAATTCAGTGTGAGGTATGATTTGCAATTTAGCGAAATTCGCGGTTAATAATCGATCGACTTAACTCACGCAGACGTATAGAGCAATGGTAAAATTGAATTTACTAGATTTATAGCATTTTCTGAATGGTCGGTTCAATTATTACCCACCATTTAGGCCATTATCGTCGTAGTGTCTCTTGTATGAGCGAAGATCAAATTGCCAAATGACAATGTAACCGCTTTTACGATCGTTATAGATCCACCGTCCCAGTGAACATTGAAATTGCCAATTGAGCAGGAAAAGATCGTTGCCAGTTAGACCTGCCACACTATGTCATAGTTGAAATAGACTAATTCGAGTGCCGGGTATTTCTCCCTAATTTCAAGTGTTGCGAAAGTAATTGAAATACTAAAAAATCGGGCTTTTTTTCTCGCAAACTATTCACGCCTGAAAATTATTTACAGTAGAGATAAAAATTGGCAAGTAAAAATGCGGATAAAAATGGCGAGTTGAAAATGGCAAAAAGTCGGTTTTGTTTTCCGTATTTACACTGCTCGTCCATGTATATATCTGTGAATGCGTACAGGGAAATTCCCAGAGAGGAATCGTCCCACCTAAATTCAGACGAACTCCGAAAATTTCTAACAATTTTATTTTTAGATATGTGATCGCTCCCATTTTCATTAAAGCATTAATGTGTTTTATCAACATCCGTTCGCTGTAATGAATCGAAATTGAAACCCGGTCAACCGAGTAAAGTACCTCGAGGGTATTTTCGATAAAGCGAGAAGAACGGACTAGCCCCGAACAAGGGAAGGAGCAAAAATGCGAAATAAAAATGGGGAATTTGACTAACACAGGCGATCTATACCCACTTTTACTTACCTATATCAGACACGCATCATATAACTCGACGCTTATGGTCGTAGTAGGTACACTCGTGCTTTTCCTTTTATTTATTTATCAATTTTCCTGACCTCTTTTATTTATCGTTCCTATTCGACCAGAGAAAGCTTGTTTCTTCTCACAAGGGATGCCGAGCACTTTTGTTGCCGTTATTCAACCGTATGTACTTCTATCCGCGTAGATATACAGCCAAGTGTTGGTGTAGGAGAGACTGAAACCATTCCTTGCGATCCATCCAACGCTGGTTATGACCGTGACAGAATAACGATGCCCGTGACTCCATTCCCTCGTATCACATCACCATCTAGTAAATTAATCCCCAAGTCCCAAAGTCCCGAGATCGAGGGAGCCGAGCAGCGTTCTGCAAGCTCGAGCTTTCCCTTTGAGTCGTCTACGTCAAACCAAACGGTTTTAAGAGCCGGGAGCTGGCGATTCCTTCAAGGATTTATACGATCGCGTTCAACAGCTTAAACCCTTCTATTTCATTTATGGGAGTAAATTATACTAGGAAAGTGAGGAAAGAATCGAGAATAAATAAAATATTGTACCGAAAGGATGGAAACGGTAGTACATATTTTATGTTAACCATAAATAAAAATTTCTGGACGAGAACAAGCCTCACCCCCGTAGACACAGGGTCGCCTAAACTTTCACCCTTAAATATTCCTTCTTCTCTTTGTCTTATAATATATACTACCAAGATTTACGTCCGTGCATAAAAATGTCCCTAGCATACCGCCTAGCTGAGCCATGAGCCAGTTGGCCTCGCGTGCTAAGGTCGGCGTCGTACACAACTGTTAAGTTCCAACCCGGTTGAGTTTACCATTGCCACCCTTCTTTTATTGGATAACCCATTTTTCATCCCTGGAATCCACTGCGGGGAATCCCTCTGGGATCCAGTACTCCGGGAGCGGACAAATCTGCCCAGTTACCAGCTACCCGGGTTCGACAACCACTTCCTAGCAGCCCGGGTATAACTTGGCTTTCAAACAAATCATAGAAAAGTCTTTAGGAATTTTCTTCGGCACTTTAATGTCCTTCCTAAACCATCCCCGTTACTCGAAATGTTGTTAATTGATTATGGAATAAATTCGCGGGGGTTAAAAATGAAATGAAAAATTTATGGTAATGAATTGAGAGGAAAATGAAGATGATTATTATCATTGCGAAGAGTAACCAAGGGTTTGTGTAGTAAGCTTTCGATTGACGATGAGAGAATCTCGCCGCAGATCTATCCGCGATGTTTTATTCGCGAAGTAGAATACCTAGTGCAGCGGCGAAATGAGATAAGGATAGTAGCCGGAGATTACTATTCTTTTTCTGGGCAGACAGTAAGAAAATTTATCTCCTTTACCCCAACTTTTCGGTATTACACATTTGACGAACTTACAAACTAGAGCATAGTTATATATGATATATATTTATATATTGATATATATTTACATATGGAATCGTAGCCGAGGGAGCTCGGATCCAAGCTCGATTCCCTCGTAGAAATTTTCAGGGCTTATTAGGGACATAACAGAGCAACTTTCCTGAAAATTTTAAGCAAATCGAAGTTCGGAGATAAAAGTTCTTGCTATCGGAAAATAGCGATTTTTCGATAATAAGTTGACTTAAGATGGCCATAACTCAACGAAATAGAAGCAATCAACAAAAAATTGTGTAGATTTCATTAGAGTACACCTGAACGAAGGATATGAGCTGCTGATCAAGCCTCTACTTCGGAAACTGTAGATATGACAGCATTTCAAAAATAGGCACAAGTTCTCTAAAACAGTGGTTTAGTTAGCAGCTTGCCGTGAAGCCGGACTTTAATTTGAACCAATGACCAATTCTTTTCTTGGAAGTGGGGGGTTCACAGAGAATAATAATCCCTTACACGGGTCTCTAAGTTATATAGAAGGCGAGATATCATTTTTTGAAAATGACTAAAAAATCGACTTTTTACGAATTTCAAAATATTCTCTGGCGGCCGGATTTGATCGTATCGGGCTCAAATTTTCAGGATCATCTCCTTTTCTAGGGTACTTTCAGGGAAAAAATCGGCATCAAAATCGCTGACCTGAGTGCGCACACTTTCGTCGAAAACTAATGGATCTGCCCATATATATATACCTATATATTATACTTTACGACTTTACGTGTTCGCGAATATGTACAGTATATAATGTATGTATGCGACTTTCGGAAGAAATTTATATGCAATAGCGTGCAGAGAAGAGGTCCTCGAAAACTAATTAAATGACAACTTGTTTATTTCTTGATTTTCGATTTGATCGATACGATTTTTCAACCCCCTATGAGAAACAGGGGATAATTTCGAGAGGTCTCGTACGGCGATAATGGATTCTTGTGAAATAAAATCCGTCAAGACGGTATTTCTAACCCGACTATCGTCCCCCGTTTAACCCTGGCTTACAGGGAGAACAATATTCGCTTGCGGCAACGAGATCATAACTTTCGAAAACCTACGAGGGTGGATTCGCACAAATTTAATGGGCTACCCGAAATCCTTTTCAGGCTGGTGCCGCCACCCGTGTATATATATACGTATACGGGTATATAGTAGCCATATAGTTTATTGCACGACGCAGAGCGCAAGTTTCCGTTTTCCGCAAAAACGCAACAATTCCTCCAAAGTCGTATACGATTCGTTTTTTTTAGTTTTTTCTCTCTCTTTTCCTATCTTCTTTTTTACCTGCAGATACGTACTCGGCACTCGACACAGGATGGAAACATCTTTTTAACCGGTTGACGTGTAATCGATTAGAAAATCCGTGTTCAGAATGGTGTAAATGCATCCTCTGGGTATACGGGCGGATATATACGGTAAAATATTCAACCTGGCCAAGGATTCAATCACGTATTCCCACCAGATCAATTATCGATTCGATGCTCGTTTTTATTCTACTAGATAACAGCTAGATACTCACGTTATCGATAAACCAGAAGCACACGCGTATTCATCGTTGTACTACGGTCATTTTTTTCTTTTTTTCTTTCTCTCTCTCTCTCTCTCCTTTTTTACTTTTTTTTTCGTCTCCTTTTTTTTCAACTCATCATTTTATTACACTGCTGCAGCAGCTGCGGTTTCATCGGTTCTAGGTATACCCCGAGGTGCGATTCTTTCTCTTCGTTATGAAACACCGTTCCTTTTAATTTCTCCCTATATACATTCGGTCTTTTTAGCCATACCAATATCCGCAAATGAAGTAGAAATAAATTGATTAAATTATAGAAAAGGCATCGGCTTATCGACGTTTAATATTGGCTCACGTACTTCGTCGCATATGTTTATGTATTTCGTATACGTATACGAAATCGTTCCACCGATTTGCACCTCCGCAGATCCGTCTGGCCGACTGGCTGCTGAACTTGGTCCGTTGTTATCAGTAGGTCGCAGACATTTTAGCGAAACCGAGGCTCGACCAGGCGACGTAACGCTGACCACAAGGTACCCTAATTCCCGGCAAATCTTGTTATGCCAGGCTTGTCAATCCCGTATCCATTCCTACGCCACCGCGCCGCACAGGTCAACCCTGCGACTAACTCCGCGTAATCTAAGCGACACGGCTGAGCAACCGCATTAAGGTCAACGCCTAGGCGAAGATATGAAGAAGAAAATAAGGAGGAAAAGATTATTCAAAAAATGAAATAAAAAATACAGACAGGATTTCATTGCGAATTATTTTTCGGCTCCGGATTAATATTGTATGTAATACGAAATATTCGACTTATGCGTCTGCTCTTTAACCCGGCGAGTTCGGAATTTTTTTTACTCGAGTTAAGGGGAAAGAAAATGAAAATTTACCCCTTTTTTTGAAATATTTATACCCAAGAGGCAATTAGGCTAGGTATAGAGGTTAAATCGCGTTTATACTCGGCTAGGAACAAGACGCGTGAAATATTACATCAAACGTGTATCCGATTGCGAAGATAACGAAGAAATTTTAATACAGGTAAATAATTGGTACGCGCTATAAGCTTCGCGTAACGCAATTTAATTAAAGGAGTAATTAGGACGAGACAGATCGAGGAGCTTCGAGATTCGTAATTCAATCAATTATTTATTAATTATACTAGGCGCAAACTTCATGAAAAATTCGGGTCGCTGGAATGAAAGGAAGCTACGGAATGAACGTGCATATGAGTGATCGTTCGGATCAAATTAACGCTCCATTTAACAATAAGACACGTTTTTGAAGTTCGGTTAAATTTAAGACGAAAAAATGCTCGACTTTGGAAACGAAATGTCTTGATCAGACCAAAGCTTCACGAATACGTTATATTTATACGAAGCGAATCTGTGGAATATAGGAACTCCGTTCCGGACGTATTTTTGTCAGATCGCTAATTAAATCGGGTCTCATTTTATGATCCATTGTTAGAAACAGCCGCGGGTCGAAAAGAAGTTGAGCTCTCCGGCTAATTGCCCGTAAAGGACTAATTAATTAATCTGAGGTACAAAACGCAACGTGATGGTGCGATAAAAGCGGTCATAAAGCGCTGAGGGTCAGGAGGTCGAGGGTGGCTAAAAGGGGCGGAAAATGGTTCGGAAGGGGGCGAGTCGCACGAGGCACGGGGCACGGGGCACGGGGCACGGGTCACCCTAGGGAAGTCCTCGAAAGGTGCCGCGCCATCGTCCGCCGGCTCAGTGAACGTGAGTTTTATAAGTTTGCTACAACAAATTTGGGTAATTAGTGGCTGGGGCTAAGTGCTGTCCCTTTGCACAGCGACGAACGCCCACAATACAAAGTCTGGGGTAATAGTTGACAGTGGGCTTGCAGTATAGCAGTGGAAACAGAAAATGGACAGTAACCGGAGCTCCCATCGTCAAACGAGTCCATTCCGGGTTCCCCATCCTTTTAGGAAGGATGATAAAATGAAATTATTACATCGCCACGCTAGTCAATTGCCGTACAGGCCGCAAGCGAGTCCTGCGAGTCGTTTTGTAGCAAAACAAGAGGCGAGGACAAAGCTGATAAAGCCACGAAGCCCGGGCAACGGATCTTCCGATATCGTAGCGCCGATACAGATATGAATATATCGATAATACGTCATCCATAGAGCTCGCAAAAATGAACGAGTGGTACACTTTTTCAGGCTTTTTATGTGTTTCTGAAAATTCTGTTACACCGAAGCGACAATGAAGAGGATTCTACGCGTGGCTAGCCACGTTTGTAGCTGATAGATTTTACCCTATACCGAAGAATCGTTGAATTGTATTAAAAGTCTAATTTTTCATTTTAAATTTAATCAGGAAATTCGCGGTTTCGTACCTATGTGTACATTCCTTCGTAACTTTGTTACGAGATGTATAAATAATTGATCAAACTCGCAAATACGACTTGCGGTAGGTTTGAAAAGTGGAAAGTGGAAAGTGGGAAGCAGAAAACAGCTTATTATACTCTTGGACAAATATTTAGTTGATAAACAGGAATAGCCAGATATCAAACAGCGCGGAGGAAGTCCTTTATCGTTATAAAAAGAGAAACAATCCTGCTTCATCGGACTAATTATTACCGTTGGTTCTTCGTGCTTCAAGTTTTCCATCGCCTCTCTTTTCATTAGCTTTTCTGACTAGTAGCGCCCGCGTCGGAACAGAGATCCTAGCTTTATTCCGCAAATTCTCACTGGAGACTTGGAGATGCAAACTAGAACTTGAGAGTGGGATTGTGCATGTAATGAAATTCTTATTTGCAACTGAAAATAAGAGTTATATCAATTTGGAGCAGGTTTGGGTGCAAAATAAACTTTTGAACCTCTAGATCCTAGAATTCAGAGAAGCTGAGTGATTCTGGTTTCGTCCTGAAGCTTTTCAGTCTCTAGTAAAACGCTCTGTGAACTGATTGCCGAATGGATGCCGAGTCGAAAATAAAAATGATCATTTGAGGTTGAAAGCAGAATCTGAAAATTTAGCGGGATGTAGAGACGCTGGAGGGGGTTTTAAGTGCAAGCGCTACTTCTGACTCACACCTCTGAACCCTCACGTCGGACCTCGGACATCATTTTACCGAAACAAAATCATGGAACGAGAGAATTGAAGTTTCAGAGGATCCAAATAGAATTTTTCATCCCGACTCGGGCGAAGTTTCTCAAAATTTCTCTTCGGACCTTATCTCCCTCCTACTGCATCCACGGACCCGTTTCAAACCCATAGAATAAAAGTACCTTATATTATACTCGGCGTCTTACCAACCAACACCCAGCCCGGTCTTTCCATGAGAACACACCTTCGGTCGAATATTGGCAATCGCAATTTCTCAAGTGCAGCTGTTCGACATCAACCCCAGAAACACATATCCACATATATCGCGGCCTAGCGACTACCCTGCCGGAACCAATATCTTACTACGACGCGCAGGTGTAGGCGACCCGGCATTACTACTACATCTTACGCCGGTCTTATTGCCGTACGAATTGCTCTCACACGCGTATCACGCCGCCTATAACACGTCTATGTGTATACCTGGTACCTACAAAATTTTGCTCAAGTGTTAGTTGAGGGAGTCAGAAGCTGGAAAGGGCGTTAGGTTGGGTTAGACGTGTGGGTGGTGTTACGGTGAATTTTATCCAACACCTTAGGGTCGAGTGGAGGTTGAGGGGTAGCGAGGCGGGTGGAAAAAAAAGAGAAAAAAATAAAAGTTCCACCTAGCTCGTGAGTGGGGAAATTAATCTTGTAGTCGATGAAAGAACGAAAGTAAGTTTGCATGCACGGAGCTGTAAGCTATATCAAGTGCCATTCTAACAGGATACGAGACATTTTTATCGGACCCGGCGGAAATACTTTCGCAGAGGTAATATACTAAACTAGAATTTCATTTTCCGAAGAACTTTTAGAACATACTCGGCTCTAAGTCACGGAATGATTATTTCCTATCGCTTGTTTTTTGCAGTTCTTGAAACACTGGTTGAACATTTTACTGCGTCTGATTTTTCGACGTAACAAAAATGAAATTGAAAATTTTTGTCGACGATGAAATTTGCGAGGAACTGCAGCAAAATCGGCGAAGGAACGAAAGGAGGGTTTTGGGAGTTTCATTGCGGGCATTTCGGAGCCTATGAGGTAATCAAACCCATCCCTAACTATCCGGATCACCCATTCACTCGATGCTGAGAAGAACGAGTGACTAACCGAAGCGAGATCACGTTGGACCACAAAAATGAATAATGAAGGAAAACCCAGGGCAACTTTAGTGGGGCTGAAGAATAAAACTACCTTTGCTGCAGGGTTTTATTTCTCTGTAACGCGATTCGGGCTTTGATAGCAAAGCTATATCGGTATCCTTGGCATACCAATGATAGTGGGTACCATAGGACAGCGAACCATTGGAAGAATGCACCACTGGCAACGATCCGAGTCTCCCAGAGTCTCTGAGACCGAGTTATACGAAAGCCAAGAGCCTAGGGTGAAATTCAACCGGCTGACCTCCTCCAGGAAGAGATAAGTCCACAAAGGAAGGAAGCTGCACGCCTCCAGAATTCTTTCTTCAATCGCAGGATCCCAATGCTCCGCGTTTTCCTCAACTCAAGGGTAACCGGACACTTTTGATATTTGATTCCCGATCCCTTTAAAAGACTCGCCCCAATACATTTAGATATATCCCAATCTCTGGGGTGGAAAATTCTTCAGATTTTAGCGAAGTGGGTATTTATTTCAAAGCCAGGAACATCTCGAAGCCTTTCTCTTGTCGGGTTATCCGCATTTTCTTTCCACTCGCGATTATTCATCGTCGCTAATAAACATTGAGCTTTCCAGGTAGGCCTACGCCACTAGCCGCAGGGTACAGGGGTTTGCAAATTTTCATTTAGACCAGCCGCCGAGGATACGCTAAACAGAATATACGGTGGCGAATGACAAAACCTGAAATTTCCATTTAGATGACCGCCGGAGTAACACCTTTCCCAATGTAATAGAAAACCACTGTCTGTTAGCACGCAAAGGCCTGTTCGCGTATACGCAATTATGCATACTAAACCTCATACGAATAGCCCCGTCCAAGATAGAACCCTAAAACATCAAAAACTGAAACCCTGGCGTACAATTATTGCATAATTAATCCCTCGCGCGAAATAACGAGTAGGAAAATAAATAATAACGAACCTTTTCCCTGTTTTATTTTTATTTTTATTTTTATTTTTTTACAAGTACATTACGTGTCGTTGATCATTATCCGCTTTATACTTATCATTTGTATTACACTTATCAGTGGTTAGACCTGTGGCGTAGTTACAGCTGTCGTTTCGCTATCTGTAGAAAATCGAGAAAGCTGTATCGGCGACGATAAAACGAGGGTATATAATTCCGTAAAAGTTTTATCATGATGCTTCGCCATTTGCCGAGGATCACATTTCACGATGACCATTCGTCAGGCAGTAAAGTTATCCCCGATTTGTTCCGTCTTTGTGTTTCACTTCGTCTTTACTTGACTGCACCGATCTTCCTCACCCACCCTTTGTTCTCCAACTCGTTTTTCACTCACCCCAAGCGATATAGGATTGTCGTTGTCGCCAGATGTTAGTCAGACGGTGACGGTCGTTTTGAAATGCAGTGAAATGCAACCAGTCGAGAAAATCGCCTTTTCCTGCCCGCACGATCGTTCGCAAACTTCGCTTTTGTTTCGCAAAATCACACCTCGGATCATCATCCGCTTTATTCTATTTTACGAATATCTAAGAACCCCAAGGAGCTGACTTTATCACTTTTTCAAATTACCACCGACGCACGGAAACACATACCTGAACGTTTTCATCCCCATAGTTATTTAACTCCAGTTTTCATTCCCTTGATTAACCACGCTCGTTAATTACCTCCTACCATTAGATGGGTATAAATTTCAACATTTCGTCGAGAGGTTTATAGACGCGTGTATTCACATCAACGATATCAGAACCGAGAAGTATGGTTCAAGTAGATAACGGTGAGTGCACTACTCTCATGAACACCATGCCACAATGAGCTGATATACCATCTCAACCCGAGTGCAGGTATGATAAGTCTCTCTCTGTCTCTGCGTACCTACCTAGCGGAGGTAAAATGATAAAATGATATTAATAATGACAATAACAAGAGCTTTACTCAACCCCTGGGACCAGATCAGTTCAGAGTACACGGAAGTAGTTACAAAGTACGAGTATAAGTGGAGGAATAATCATAATTGTAATAATTATACACAGAATTCAATCTCTGGACCGAAAGCTTTCGAGTCTATGAAATATTCCCCGGGAGCTTGCAGTGCGCGCGAACTCTTCGGGCTTTTAATTTCCGGAGAGGAGAAGCTGAGGGAAAACTATGCACGTTGTAATTTTGCTAAACCCGAAACGTATTACCGTCTGCATACATGTTCTCGTTTCACCTTTGCCGATTTGATAGCTAGAAGAGCATCGGATGGAATATAACTTCGAAGAGCTAATATGGGTCCCATTTATGTGTTGGCGGGTAACACCGACGTAACACGTCCGTTTTTTCTTGTTCGAAGTAATTTTTTATGTCGGATATATACTTTCGTCAGTTTTGGACTTCTTCGAGGCCATTAGAACTTTTGGTATTAATACTTTTCCCTCTTCTCGTCATCCTAGTTTGAAAAATTCAATTCCCATTCTACCCATCGCTAAGAATGTTCTTTCGTCGAGGAACGAAGGCCCCGAATTTCTGGCTCCTTTCTTCCTCAAATTTCTATTTCTTCAATTTTATTAAGAGCCGAAACCATCTGGGAATAATAATTTTCGAGTTAATTGAACCGCGCCTGATCGGAGATGCAGGAAAGCTTCTGATTTCATTTCATTTGAGGAAATGCGCTGCTTGCTGTTTAGCAACTTTGAGAGAAGTTAGTTCGACTTAGCTTATCACGATATCAGCTTCAATGAACGGTATAGGTAGAGTTTAGGCTGCTTTGTGTCGACTGCTCCCTGGAGGATCATGGCCGGGGTTACAGCTAGCAATCTTCTTGTATGTTCGGAGCAAATAAAGGCGCCTTATCTGGTCTATGCAAATAACTTGGCCCCAGCCAAGGTACGAGAAGAAGGGTTGCTGCTTTTTGACGATGAAAGATTTCGGTTTAACCTCCAGGTAAACAGAGTCCATTATTTATGGTCCGAGCAAATATGGATACGGATTGATCCTCGGTGGAGTGGAAAAACAAAACGAGAATGAGAACGAGAGCGAGAAAGGGAAAGAAAAAGAGAAGGAAGGAAGAGAATTGAAAAAATTAGACTCTCTCCGTTTCATCTGATGATAAATATGATCAAAATCCATATAAACCACTGCTGCTCGGTTTCCCACGCCTAGGTTCGTTTATACAACCAGCAGAAACTAAACGAGGTCCGTTCTACGCGCCCAAAAGCAATTATTCCTGGGGATATATAGCCAGAGGACAATTTCCGGCTAGGAACACACGCGCCGTTCCCCTAATTAATTTACCCCCTTCCTATATTTGTAAGCCGAAAATTTTGCGAACTCGGAAATAGTTTCATTTTCATCTTGGGTACCGTGGCGGCCTACCCAAAAGCTCATATCTTCTGCCACCGCTGTCTCGTCATCTTGATTGCTGGGGAGTAGACGGAGACAAAGACGAGGATACGGATCATGACAAGGAACAGATCCCTAACTCGGGCTTTTGATAATCCGCGATTATAGTTTCTGTACGAATTTATAGACTATCGATTGTATACGCAGTCCTTATTGTTAGCTGAGCTGTTGTTGAGCCGAGCCTTAGTCGCGAAATAAGAATCGCTGCTAATTGAGAATCTCCGTTATATATTTTCCCTCTTTTCTCTCTTACCTATACTTATACTTCGATCTGGTTTTATTATTGACTGAGTAGAGCTTCGTCTAGTGAATTACTGATATCACGTGATGGAAAAGATCTGTTCGAGTCGTAGACAATGGTTATACTAGTCGTTCAATATCTCTTTGTGCTTTTATCTGCAGTTTCAGTCTGTGCAAAGGCTGGCGTATATACAGCCTGGGGGTCGGTATACGAAGTTGAAATTTTACTCCGGGATTTCTCGATCTGTAATATAGTAAATCAAAGAGTTTCACGGCTGCAGGCGTCGAGTACTGTGGTATTCTCAGTGACTGAGCGAAGGAAAACCTTCCAGCACCGTGGACTGGGTGATGGGGTGATGGGGAGAGTCGCACTTCGAGCTTGTTCATTTCTTATGGACGCTTCCATCAAGTGGGAATCAGCGGGGCTGAGTCGAGGGTTAATGGTTTCAATGGCGAAGTGGTTGTTCGACAAGAGGGTGCGAATCTCGGCTCGTTACTCACCCTGGCCGACCCAGGGCCACCCTGACGCTCTCTTACTTTTTCTCTCTTCCTCCCTTATTTTATTTTCCTTTTTTACTCGCGATTCCATTCTCTCTCCTCCTTTCCCCCGATATATATATATATATATATATATATATGGCTCGATGGATTTCCTTACACTAAACAACAAGGAATTGAAACATCCCCTAACGTCATTAGAATTTAAATTCTGAGGACATCGGTTTTAAATCTCTGACGCAGTGCAGTGAAATAATTTTTTCTTCATTTTCTAATGAACTAAACTAAAGAGGTACACCCACAACGTCGGTTCTGTTTCTACCATAACGAACTGAAAAAGGAAACGGGTGAAAAAAAAAGGAAAAATAATCTTCCTCGATCTAATAGTTTCTGGAGTAGTTCGGTGCGAATGTAGTTCCCTAGTTCGTATACGAGAGACAACAGCTTCGTCAAATTGTATTAAAAGTTTGCCTCTCACAAAACTACGTCACGGATTGTTATTGCATAACATGGCCCATTTGAAGGTAGGTACATTTGCGTACAGCGAAAGAAAAATTGTTTGAAAACTGTAGTCCATGTATACATACGATGCACGTACGTAGCTGCAGTGCATAAGGCATTGAAGTGCGAAATAAGAAAGAAGTATAAGGTAGGTACAGATAGGTATATGTTACGTTCCTGAATTTGTTATCAAAAACTTCAGGGACCACGTCGATAAAGTGAAGAAGAGAGAAAAGAGAAAAGAGAAAAGAGAGAGAGAAAGAAATCCGGAAAAACGAAACGAGATGAAAAATAAAATAAAGGGATAGTAAACTCCGGCGCGTGTTTCTTCGCCGTTGGGTGGTCTGTTTGTTCTGCAATTTTCTTACCTTAACAACGTTCATCTTTCTTACGCACTGTATATACGTATATTTTGACATAAAAAATATGAGACGAGAGGAGACACTCTTCTCGGTTTATTCGCGAGATAAATCAGCGATTTAGAATGAGTAAGAAAAATAGAAATCATTTTGAATTCCTTTACAAGAAATGCGAGAAAAAAAAGAAAAAAAAGAAGAAAACAGAATGATCATACACCGATAAAGTATAGAGATTGAATTTCGAGTTTGGAAATTCTTTTTTCTTCCGGGATATCCTGCATAAGCGGCAGGGAACACAGAAGGACTCGTAAAGGCTTCGTAGAACTGGGGCGACGAGTCGAGGGTGGTTTATTCAAGCCAGTCACGCTAAACCTCCCTCTATCTGCAGATTTGATCGGTTACTTTGTCGGAACGTGTGGTACACGACGAGCTCAAGCTTCGAATCTTTAATCTCGTTCCCCGAGAGGATCCCAGCACATATTAGATAAGGTCGTGTGTACGTACGTAGGTACATGTTATCCAATGATAAACACGAATTTACTTCGAGACCCGGAGCATAATTCGATCCCTTTTACTTTATTTCTCTCATTTTAAAACCGACGAACTACTATGCTACAGTTTGCTAACACAATGTACTTAAATTAATTCATGATCTCACGTAAATTATTATGCGAAGGGTGTTCATGGGTTTACACGTGTAATTCCCAATCTGGTATTCAAATCCTCGGCTAACCCTGGCTGCCTGGCTGCCTGGTTACTTGCCTGTGACTGTGTGTCTTCATCAGCATTAAACCTAAGGCTTTCCAACCGCACAAAATACAGAGACGACCAAACGACACGCCGGGATTTTCCAGATGTGATTCTCCAACGACTTCGATAACTTTCGACGTCGGTACACATCTCGTTTAACAGACGGGTATAAATATAAATATATATATAGAAACACGTGTACGGGGATCTGTGAGAAACGAGCGTAGATTATAAAGAAGAGAGGTGCCACTTAACGTTTGATTAAAAAGAAGAATGGCGTAGATCAAAGGTTGAAGGTGCCAGGTGTGTCGGGAATTAAAAAAACTCCTATCCGGAGAATGTTGATTAAAAGAAAGGCGAATCTTTGAGATTGCAAGAGTCACGCTCCACACACAGTGTGGTAACCACTAACCGCAAGAACTGAGGGCGTAGGTATTATTTTCTCTTATTGTCAGTGGAGAGAAAATCCGGCACGTAGAAGTCAAAAAGTTTCACAAAATATATTTCCGAGAAAGAAAAGTTCTCCGTATTCGTTTATTAGCCTTCCCGGACTAGGGGGTATCCGACTAGATATCGCAGAACAAGAAACAGCCTCCTTGCTCTCTTCAAGAATAAATCAAACCCAACGAATTTCTCTATCGGTTCAGACATTCGAATTAATTTCACGGATACTTGATACGATGACATAATTACGGAGACCAAAAATCTGTTTGCTGGTAAGTTTTTCACGGGGAACCGTTATCCTTGGATTACCATTCATAACCCCGGCTGCAGTCTGTGAAAAAAAGGGTCGGTCACAATTTGGCGTAGTACTATATTTCGGAGCTCGTTCTCACGAGGATAAAATTTAGTTAGTCCGCGGTTTCGTTTTATTCTCGAAAAACTTAGTCCATTTTAATCGAGTTTGGAGCGCCCGGGCCGCGGGGGTTGCTTCTTGTCAACTCGGGCGTAAAAAAGGGTGATATAAAAATCGTTACCGAATTCTAAACGGGGAATGACGTACCGTATATTTGTCTTTCTGTATACACAGAGCGAAGTTCGGTCACGCGGACTTTGTCGTACTGACAAATTAACGACCCGGGTAGCATAGCTGCCTTAGTTTTACGAGCTGAAACAATGCGAACGATATCTCGCATCTTTAATTACCTAGTAGCTGCCTCGTACATCGTTCAACCGCTGACCATAACGGCGGTCAAAGATCTCGAGGCTGTTGTGAAAAATAAATAAATAAATGAATAAAACACTTCTGTCAGCCTGGTAATTGAATATTAGATGAAATACAATCTTTCCATTTCCGATATCACACGGCGTAATTTACGTCTTCCCTTTTGTAGATATATGTGCGGATTAAATCGTGTAAATCACTTACCGAACGATACGGTGATCGAAGAACTTCGGACAACGAAATATCCCGACCGATCGTCACAGCCGATGAATTTATCCTTCATTTTTGACCGCGAAATAACTCGCCGACGAAAAACTTTTCCAAGGTTTTTTCGTCAAATCAGAAAACTAAATATCCGATGAAATCCGAGTTTAATTTCCGGTCAAAACGTACGTCGTTTTGATATTCCTCTTCCACATTTATTTTCGACGGATTTTGTGGAACGAATAAAATCCTGGACGATGTATGAAGCAATGATATAACCAATGATCGGGTTATTGCAATACAAAACGTCTATTAATTTATTTCCAGCTGATTGTTCGACTCCGGAAAATTTTCACCGCCTTAGGAGGTACGCTTAGCTAGTCTCACCCTATTCGCAATCACTCGGTGCTTGCCACTCAATAACAATGCGAGAAAGTTTTCTCGGGTAAAGCTTTAAAATTCCAATCACATCTCGGCATTATCCAGCCACTGATACCGCCCGCGAATTTCAAGTCTCGAAAGGTGCCAGCCGGCTTTTCCTGCACCCAAAGAACCGCCTATTATTGATTCTTCATCGAGTCACGCCGATAAAGGAGCCCCGATTTTCTAGCCGAGGGAAAACCCGATCGGAAGGCACAGAATCACGTTTTGACAACGATTATAACAGGTTCAGATATCGGTTTGCGAATTATTGAATAATTTATCGTTTTTTTTTCTAAGCTTTTCAAGAGCAAGGTGCAAGATAATTTTCGTTATTTGTGTGGTTCTCCGCGAAGCTGGAATTCCAGAGGCTGATTAAATTTACTTTACTCAACCCCTGGAGCAGCACGAGTGTCTTTTTCTATTTTTCTGTCAGTCTGAACCCACAGCAGCGGGAAGAATGTCAATAAACCAAGAAACGTGACCGAAGTTGTAGCTCACGGGTTCGGTCAAACGAAGGAATCTGTTCCCAACGAGATTTAATTGATTTCGGTATCGTAAATCTCCGAAGAATTCTCCTCTGTCATAAGACACCCGTCTTTTTCCAACCGGATTGGTGCCTTATATACGCGTGTAACAATAAGTGATGGCGGTTCTGCCCAACGCCTATAGTAGCCCATAAAAAAAGGAAAAAGGAAGACGAAGAGGAAAAGGAAAAGGAAAAGGAAAAGGAAAGGGAAAGAAAAACAGAAAAGGCCAGAACTTAAGCCAGGACCAGCATCAGTCGAGCTTATTGAGCTTCTCTGGATATCCTGCGGGTGTCCTGACTCCTGGGACTCTGAGGATTCGGTTGGCCCACCTTCGGACTTTGTGACGCGTATCCTGGTTATCCTCTCGACTTTCTCTTCGTTCAGGACTCTGCAAAAAGAGTCGGTAGAAAACGACCTCGCGACCTTTTGGTTAATGGAACGGGGCAATTCGCTGGAAGAGGTAATTCGCGATGTGTACTACGATTTTTCGAAACTACGGAAGGAATTATTTCTCGAGTAAAAAACGGAATTCGAATGTAATCGATCGTGGGAATTACGGGGGTGGAGATCGTCGGTATTTTTATTTTATGTTTAGTTCTCTGGTTTTATTACTTTTTGTTATTTTGAGTCAGTTTTTAGTCTGTATTACGGAAGATAATTTCGGGGGACCGGAGGATAAACAAAATTGCGACGACGACGGTCCTAACCTTATTATTGTTTATCTTTCACAGCGAGTTTCCAAAGAATGAACGCTTTTTTTCTCCCCTCGGAGGAAAATACTGTTTGCTCTCCTTTCCCCTCTCTCTCTTTTTTTATTCTCGGTATAGTAACGGCAAGAAGAAGTAAAAAAAACTTTCCGGAAGTTATATTACAATATTGCGAGAGTCACTGATTCTCTAGAACAGAAAAGCCTGGCTTTCCTCGCTTCGATGAAAATTTTCAAAAAGAAGATTAAAACGCTCGCTTCGCCCCAAGGCAAATGTTATATACATCTATACCCACCCATACATCATTCTCGAAATTACGAAAAATAAAATTCTCACAATTTTCGCAAACATGAGATTCCACCACAGATGATAATTCTCCCTTTCGTCCTTCACCCCAATTATTCTCTAATCATTTCTAAAACAATCTTTCGATACACCGTACCAATCTAACTAAAGGTCAGTTCTGGCCAGGTTCATGCGGTCACTTTCGATTCAACACCCCGCAATGCCCAGGCAGGTATTAGCTCGAACATCCCTGAATTAGAACGCGGGTCGGGGAGGTTTGTCCACCGGGACTTTCACGAGAAATAGGTATAGGTAGATACGACTCGGTCAGTAAATTAGCCTGTCTGGAGAATGAAAGATGAATTATCCTCGCGAATTTTTTTTTCCCTTTTTTTTTTCATTTTTTTCTGGGGAGGAGGACAAGGCACGAATTACAACCTCACGTGTATACACACGCACATACATTACATATTCAAGAGAAACCAGAAGTGACAGCAGGGCCACAGACACGTAATTTCTCTCTGTCAGATGCCTCTTGCAGCGTCAAACGCGATTAGTCTTCCAGCATAATTTGCATGGATTATTTGGTGTTTACCTTAGTTAAGGGATGCTCTCGGGGCGATGAGCCAACTAATTTTCTTCGCTTGATTTATTAATTAATCAATTACCCTCTCTGTCCTCTTCGCTGCCGTTGCTTCAGGCCAATACTTCCGGATATAACGCAAAGGTAGACGAGCCCACGTTCCCAGCCCTTTGAGCCGTCTTGCTCTACTTTGGATATCTTGGGAAAGAAACTCATTTCCCGAGCGACAGAATGATCGGGAATATCGAACTCTAGAACCTCGGCAGAATCCGGAACAAAAGATCGGTTCTTCCTAATTCTGGTATAACGAAGACAAATAATTAACGATAGTCAAACTCGAGTTGCTTGATGCGATAGTATAAATTTTGGAATTAATTTTGCGAGTGATAAAAATATGCGAAATTAGGATTAAAATTGTTTAGCAGAACGGCTTATAATTCGAGGTATGAATTGAGCGCGTTTTATAGAGTGAAACCTCCCTTGGTGTGATTTTTTCGCGACCCTATTCAGACCTCATTTCGAATACGAAACGTTTGTAGAATTACGGGGAGATTAAAATGATCAAAATTTGGATGATTAATATGTTGATCTCCCCTCGTTTCTCGAACCTGGTTCAGTAGAGATGAAAGGAAATAAGATTAAAGGAAACGTGAGACGATCACGATTCCTTCCATCCCGCTCCCTTTCTCACAGCTTTCGCTTAAGTATTTTCATCTTTCGTTCCGGTTTACTGATCCTCTTGGAGCAATAACCAAGCCGTCCGCTCACAGTTATCAAAGATACGTGGACAAAATTTTAACCCAATGATACATACTCCGCTATACTATATCGCCGGAGTGATTCAACCCCGCGAACAAACAGGGGAAAATATTAAGCTACATTTCTCCTATTATTAATAAAGCGAAATAACTCCGGTGGAATTTTTTCTTTTTTCATTTCTATATGCGAGGGAAGTATATTTCACTGCATTCCAAGTAAAAGTTCGAAGCGTTTAGAGTTGAGATTGATTACGGGGTCGAAAGCCACTGCGGGCTTTGAGACTAATTGATAAAAGATTTCAATGAAAAGAAAAAGTTTAATTACGTCTTTATATACTGACCCAAAGAAATAGTCAATGTTTAACGAGACTTTATTATCAGCCCCTTTGTTCATCGTCGATTAATTTCTTGGCGGACAGTAATTAAATATAACCGAAGCTTCGTCAAGACTCGAGCTTAGGAAAGTATTGAACGGTGACGTTAGAACAAAGACGAGGCTTAATGGCATAAATATTTCTCAAGAGATTCTCTCTTCCGCTCTCATTATGACATTCCGCGAGTTTATTGGCGGTAAATTAAATTTTTTCATCAAATACTCCCCTGGAAAAAGGTCCCTGGTCTCACCTTCATCTCCCACCGGGGCTAAAACCGTACCGCGATATCAAATCTGAGCTTTCTTTTTTTTCTTTTAATTTTTTCTTTTTTTTTCAAACATCGCGGGAATTCATTTCTCGAAAAATAAACATTCCTGTTAATTACTCGGGGATTATATGAATAATTCGTGAAACTGCGTTGCGGTGGATTGTCAAAAATTGAACGTTATCGACAAAACACCGCTGCAACGCCACCTGCTGTTCGACAGAACTGTACACAGGGCTTAAAACACTGCGAACAATTATATCTGCACCGTGATTGTAAAATGCCATTTCCATTGGGATATTTTCATATTTACAGACCGCGTTTGTCGTCCCGAAATTTTCAGATTCAAATCTGTTGCGGAAATTCAGAATTTCGGGTTTGACTGTATAGTTTATCCTAATTTTTACCGCAATTAGTTGCATCGGGGTTTTTATAAGAAGCTGGTTTTTTTTTTTATACGTTTTTCTCCGATTCCGAAGGAAAGTTTTGAATAAGTGAAGGAATAATGGTAAGTCAAGTAATTGTTAGTGCAAAAACAATTACGAAGATAACGGGGATTGAAATTTTGATAATTCCAATTCAGCGGGTAGCGATTTTTCGGGGAATGTAATTACCAACCCAATTCATAAAAAAAACAAATCCCTTTCACGTTTGCCTCCGGCATAATAACGATTCGTAATAATGAGAAAAATTCCCCGGCGATTACGCACGTGCGTAAGCCATCGTCTCGCATTTCGAGTTAATAAGCGTAATAAATATAATCTTTCTAAGGCCGCAGGAAATCTCTTTTTTTCTACGTTATGGTTGTTATAAAATAAGCCATACGGGCGACACCGATAATTTAACGATATAAGTTTCGCCTCCCGCGCGCACACGGTTCGATCGTTCTGCAATCTGGCAGCAGTTGGCTGCTCAATGTTTCAGAAATAGAGCTCTGCTCTTTCCCCTCACCCTTTTCCTCAGCCTCTTCCTCTTCCTCTTCCTCTTCCTCTTCCTCTTCCTCTTCCTCAGCCGACGCTTTTTCTCGACTCTACTGCCCCAGGCATCCTGAACGCCGTCTCTTCCTTTCCTCCCTTTCCTCCCTTTCCTCCCTTCGCTTCCTTTTTTTACCCTCTTCTCTTCCCCTGGAAGAACACCGAGGAGGGAGAGCTACTATAAAAATACAATAGTCGACCAACTTTTCCCGTATATCTTAACATTGCGTTGCCTTTTCTATTCTACGCTATTCTACTCGCAATGTATTATCAAACGGACAGACTAGACGCACCGAATCCTCCGTCCTCGCTGTATAGCCAATAAGTTAATAGATTAGCTATGGTCCGATCCACTTTCACCATAGATATATACCCATACACAGATGAACCCTAATTCAAAATAGATTTTCCTCAGCAACTCTGACCAATTTCATTATTCTTTCTGTCCGCTTTTTTCATTTTTCTATTTTTTCTTTTTCTTTTTTTTTTTACAAACCGATCCGTTTACTCATGCTTTTCCTCGTTCAGGAAATTTATCTATTTCAATATCGACTTGTTTCTGACGAGCGTTCTGTTCGGAATAAAAATTTCTGATTGATTAAATTTAAAATAATTTTCACTGTGCGGAAGCACGGACTAATTTGAAAAAAAAACTACCTCAGTCTCGTTGAATTATATTTAATAAAGTGAAAAACTAAAGAATTCGGAATTCGGGAGGCAAGGAGCTTTTTCAAACCTCAATATTCGAAATATAATTCAAACGCTCCTTATTGCGTTACAGATATTGAGTTTTTCAATTGAAACTTTTCTGTCTCATTTATATCGATGTAATTGAAAAAGATTCACGTAACTTTTTTAAATTGAAGCGGCAGCTTATTGCGATAAGAAAATATTTATGGACATTCAATGTAGTTATAAGCGAACCTCAGGTGGTCGAGGAAATTGTATACGATCATCGGAAGACTTGTAGAAGCTAAACCGCTCGCGTACGTTTCCCTGCTTTCGACATTTTGAAAATTAACAAATTTGAAATTTTTCAACCATATCAAATCTCGGTTCAGAACAGAACTTCCCTCTGTCTGCGGCAGCTCATCACAGGTTTCAGGCTTCAGGTTACCCCGACTAATCTACCCCAAGTTTTCATGTACGGGTTCGGAACGTTGATCCTATAATTAGACGATAAATTAATTATTTTCAGCTCCACGAGCTCATGGACTTCGTAAAATATAATAAAGTATATAAAAAAAAAAATCAGGTAAAAAGTGAACGACCATTTAATTCATCTTTTAATTAACGCCTGATGTTTCAACAATCGCGGTTAACCGACCTGCCCATTTCAAATCTCTGAAAAAAATTTCTACTCCCGTATACACCCCCTAAAAAAATCCGAAAAAAAAAAAAAAAAAAAAAAACGAAGAAAAAGGGCGGAATTTAGTTTTGGCAAGAATTACTCAATTAAAGGGAGGAAGAAACGCACCGAGAGGTGATATACGTGTCGATTATCAGCCCTAATGCCTATTTCGCGTGCTGGGTTCGAGGTGACGGGTATAGTTTCGATCGCTTTTCACGCAACCCTGCTCCGAGGGTGGCTAGGGTCTGGCGAGGTCTGCGACCTTTAGTTTACGCCACGACAACTGGTGACTCGTAAGGTTTAACTACAACGTGGCGCCAGGGCGACCAAGAAACGAAATCGGAATACATGTCGCTTTCCATAACATGAATATGCGGCCCGTGGAAAGCGTGGTTTCATTGTGGCCCTCGGCATGATACGGGGCGCGATACGTTCTGATAAATCCAACATTTTTTATCGAGATTTACGACGGAAAAATGCAAACCAAGTTCAATTTACTCGCGAGGTTTGAGGCCTGGTTAAACACTATTCAAATATTACACACACCTCGACCTCATAAAGGCGAATCTATTTAATCTGGAGGCTCGAGGTTTAGGGGCGAAAGAAATTGCCTCGTGAAACCGGATTCTTATTACGAGAAATTCGGAGAAAATAGGAGAAATCGAAGATAAACTATATAGTCTTTGGTTAATATTTTCCACTTTGGAAATTTGGCATCCTTCCAGGTCGCGAATGAGTCCATAAACAAATTTTAGAAAGCTCCGAATTCACAGGAAACTTTCGTTCACCTGAGTATTTTTCAGGCTCAGACAAATTGGAAACAGAAATAATCCGTAGAAATCGAAGGTTCACTCGCCGTTGGTCAATATTTTCCAGTTTAGAAATTTTGCCTCCTTTTAGATCGCGAACGAGTCTTGAAACAAGTCCTAAGAAGCTATAAATTCGCACCAAGGGTTTCATTCAGCCGAGTCTTTTTGAGGTAAAAACAAATTAGAAACAGACAAAGTTGATATAAATCGACGATAAACTAGTCTGTGATTGATATTATCCAATTTCGGAAATTGGCTTCCCTCCAGATCGCTAATGAGACTTTAAGGAAGTTCTAAAAAGCTCCGAATTCGGAAGAATTTTATTCACCTGAGTGTTTTTCGGGAGAAAAGAAACAAATTAACGCCAGAAAAAAACGTTTTTGATATTTAATCTGCAGGTTTTGATTAAGGAAATGATATATGCATATTTTACGCTCATACGTGGTACCCTAAAGTTTTACACCACCTCTCCGTATATATTGATAAATTGTTGAGCAGGCATCCAGTAGGTACATAATTTCACGAAATTTAATCGGTCCAATTAAATCCACGATTGCTAATTTGAATTTTCGACTCACGGAAGCATAACGAATCTGCATTGTAATTAGCGCTTCTCGACAGGCCTTAAACCGCTTCGTTCTTACGGAGTGTGACGATGTAACGAGTAATTTCCACTCGCTAATTCTACCCTTTTCCAAATGAAGCCTGTCACTTTTTAGGAAACGTATTTCAAGCTCGACGACGAGTTAAAAATTGAGTAAAAATGAACAAATAAATAATCGCGGAGGCTTTTTTTCATTCTGTTCGGTACATGATAAATAGGACTCGTCCTTACGAACTTATTATGGTTTTGATGATAACAGAATAAGGATGAAATTCCACGGTTATATTTGACTTATAAAATCCAGCAGCATCTGAGGTAGGTATATTAATTTTTGCGGTTTGTGGACGACGAAGGAGCAGAGAGGGAATTTGTTGATTCAGCTAAATACGCGGCATGATATTTCGTTGGTTTCATAAAATTCGCGTAGCTTGACGTCTGATTAAATTCTTGAGAATCTTTTTTTATAATTCCAAATCCGTACTAAGGAAGGAAGTAGCTTAGATGTACGGGGCAAGCTCTGCGAGATGCCTGCGAATATCAAGATGGAATTTCGCTCACAAATTTGTGGTGAATCTTCCCGCGGGCTAAAGTAACAGAGAGAATTTACTCCCTCTTATAAATTCAATACGTGTATAGGCACTGTTTATTTGCCGACTATAAAAATGCGTGTTACGTGAAGATTTTTAACGTTTCAGACTTCGTACAATTATTCACGCGACTGGTATCCAATTTTTTGGGCCGTGTTGAAGTTCTGAACTTGAATATTATACCGACTCAGAGTTTTCATGAAAGGGTATTTCCCTGATGGTCTACGTAGCGAATTTCAAAAAATTTTAACAAATTTCTGAACTGGAAAGTTTCCGAAAATTCTAAATCGTCTCATCAAATTAATTCGGAATTTCGACCGTTCGGAACTTTTCAAATTCCCGAATTTTTTCACCCTGGAATATTTCTGGATTCATGTAACCTCTGGGAGTAGAGAAATTCGTATATTTTCGATGCGCGGGGATTCATCATGTCTGGAGTTAAAATATGTTAAAGTTAATATTAGCTTAATTAATTCCTAGTGAAACTCTCGCAATGTATAGTGTATAAGCTAGATTATAATTAAATGAGACGTCTCGCTGGCAGACGATTCAGTTAAACCTTATAATCAAATAGGAACCCGAGTGTCAAGTCAAATATAAGTTAGTCGACTTGGTAATTCACTTTTCCGAGACGTCAATACCAGGATGTCGTTTTCGCAGTTCAAATTACATACGAGTACACGAGTCTACATATCATAAAAAGTTTATCATCCAACGGGAACAGCTCAACCCTCTAAATCAAAAAAGGAAAAAAGGAACAAACTTTACAGGTCAAGCATCTCTTTAATATCCTGTTCCGAAGCGAAACGTTTGTCAACACCGTGTTCATTGCAGCGCAACTGATACTGGAACAGGAACACATCGGAGGTTCATCAAGTTAATCACTTCCGGTGATCAAAGTGGTTCCCTGTCCAACTTCCCTCTACGTTCCCCTAGACCTAGCAAGTATGGCCACCCTTTGGCAGCCAGCAGTCAGCGATTCCCAACGCTCTGAGATTGCGTAACGTTACTACCACCGGCGAGGAAGAGAAAGGGGCTAGGGGGATACGTGATGTCACATTTGCATACTAATTACGGGTTAATTAATTGGCCCCTCAGATTGCCCAGAGACTGGCGCTAGGCGCGATGGCATACCGGCTCGAGAAGACAGTGAATTACGGGAAATCTGGGAAAGTGATTAGCATCCAGTTATTTCCTACTAGCTGGTAAATTCCGATTGCCGAGACCCATTCAAAATCAACACTTCCACGTATATGCATATTGGTGTAATGTGTATCATGTGGATCATGCGTATGTGTCCAGGTAAATTACAGAGCACATCAGAGAGACGGGTACGTGGATAGAACGATGTACCTATGTGTATGCCTTTAATACGCGAGAGGACCGTGTTATATGGAGGGAAAGATCTAGTTGCGAGGATTTATGTTTGGATTACTTTTGGTCTGGAAAAAAAGAATGAAGAGCGTCGTTACTCCTAATGAATCCTTCAACACGAAATGAAGCTCATTTCGCATTACCATGTGAAGGGTGTTACGCGAAAACCGACCAGGTGCTGAAAACAAAATGCGATTCTTTCAATCCTTAACGTATTCTGTTACAAGAATTCATTAGTACATCGTTTGCCTAAATGAAAACTGTGTCACTGGAAGTGAAATACTCGCTCTGAGTTCGAGACGAGATGAAAACTGGAAAATTCCAATGAGCGTAACATATTCTCGAATGAATGATGAATTTTGGCCAGACCCTTGATATCCTGAAAATTCTAAACCAGGACTTAAGGTATGCTCATATAAATCAATCAGACACCATGGAACACTATTTATGCAATAGAAACTTATCGTCTCGAAGTGATATTTTCATTTTCATATCTATACTTTTCCCCATATAGTATACCGTACTTATGTATCTACTTTATAGACCGAGGGGCAAAAGATTGCATGTTTCGCGGGAAATTTGCATGTTTTAGGTAAGACCTGTCACATTAATGCGGAGAAGCTTAGCTCGAAAAGGTTTACGCATACCTGGTGCTCCCAGATGGAGTTAGAGATTAAGGTCTGTTTTATCTCCCAGATATAGGCGGGAGGGAAGGTGAAAGTTGAGTAATCGAGACGCGGAGCGTCGCTTATTGCGTTGCTTATTGCGTCCCGCGGTTTATCAACGAAATCTTAAACAGCAGGTTGTTATTACAAGGAGTAAATAACCCGGAGCGTCTCATCTTCGGTATGAGGATGAACGGAATCTTTTCATCACAAGGAAGAAGCCCGAAAGATATAATTCACCGCGGAGATGATCTCCTTGCTAAATCATATCAGCGGAAGAAATGGTCCGGCGAACGATTCTACGCGGTGTTCATACCGCGACAACGTATTGCAGAATTTCGCCACCCTTTCCTAAAAGAACTTGACAGAGTCGGGCATCGAACCTACACAAATCCCTCTCATTCTCTACCGGTGGATTTTCGACTCTCCAGAAGTCATACATCACTCCCGGGCAACGCCCATCTCATCCGTTCCCTTCAGACTTCCCCACTTTCCTTGGGGATTCCCCAAACTGGTTGAACCCCGTTCCTTTTTTGGCCCCACACGTCTCGCCCTACGAAAACCCGGTGCCCTTCACCTAGGCGCCATATATTCCCACCAACGAAGTTAATTCGTTCTTCTCCGGAGCCCCTCTAGCCTCGAAGTCTTTTAATTGAAAGACGGATTGCTCTTTTTCGTACCTCCACACCCGCTGGTAATTATCAAAAAGTTAACAAGGGATGATATTCGCTCGTTAGATCAGAAAATATCGGCTGAACTTTGGCGACTGATGCTATGGCTGAAAGTAAAACAGAAATACGCCCTTTTCGGATGTGAGGGAGTTTGGAAAAATGGTGGAAACGGGTACCCGGCGATATTTGCATGCGAGACGACGCACGTACACGACTATCTTCCCGGTTCATCAGATGATTTATCAGCCACGTGTTAGCAAATACACTTCAGTCCAGCTTTAGCAGAGCTCTTTATCACCGGAAAACACCGCCCGTCAGATGAACTTTTATTTTATTTTAGTAAACCTGGGGGATGCCCTCGATTCGAGACCATAACTTCACATTGGCGGAGGTGAACGCAGGTACTAACAATAAGACTGTAAAGGAAAGGTAAAAGGAGAATCTTTTTAGCGAGGAAAGAAAATCTGTTTTTACTATCGGTTTACCTCGCCAGTTTGTATCTGGCTTTTCCTCTCTCTTCCCTTATCGATGTTTTATTCGTATCCCTTCCCGTTTTATTTCAAGGATCAAATTCCTCTGATCGGCGAAACCTGATCATGCACAAAAATTGAACCTTTAACGTTTGCGAGGACTGTTGTATTGTTCTGTTCTGTTACTTGATATTACTGTGTTAACTTGATTTCATTCTTCTCTGCAGCTCTCATCGTTTATTTTCCTTTCTTAAAAACGTTGTAAAATATTTATAGCTTGAAAATTAACTCACATAAATCTTACTTTCTTAACATTGGCGTGAGAATAATACCCAGAAAAAATGGCGCTACATTGCCCCTAGAATTTCTCGTTCCTTTATCACTAAGAACAAAAAAGAGCAAGAAAACTTCACTATTTGCCTTCCAGATAAAATCACCTATTCCCAAACTATCGCGAAGGCTTTGCCTCTGCAATTTTTTGCCATATTCCTACGATATTTGCAATTACAAACGGTAATTGGAATCTCTGGAATCTTCGAAGGGGTTTCGTACTCTGTCAAAAGGGTTTTGGCACCCTTGATCAAAGCTGAACTCGGAACTGTCAAGTGTCAATTCTGAACGATATCATATCGTATAGGAAAACAACGCAAAAAGAAACCAGCGTGGAATAAGATCCACGAAGGATTAAGGTAACTGAATATTGAAATCAGGTACATAGTTTTAAATGTAGTGGTTAGAAGGTACAAAGTAGTACGATTGGCAATCAAGGCAGTTTAATTACTCGGATTATAATCAAGGTAGGTATGTCAAACGAGGCCAAGCCGCACGTAACATGAATGGGGATGAAAGGGAAGCCAGCTGCGTGACTCTTTAGTAAATGGCATTAATCAGTAAGGTGATGTAAAAAGACGAGTTGACGGGAGTCTATAGAACGGTGTAGGGTAATTGGTGAGAGTATCGACATTCGATGGTTGGATGGTTGGATCGGATCACAATTGACGTGAATAGCGTGTCCTTTATTCATCTCTCAATTTGACAAACAAAGTGGCAGCCTTCCAATCGAGACTTCCCTTTTATCCGGGCTCGATACGAAAATTTATTTTCAACTACAACAAAAGAGTCTGCCAGCTCGTACACACATGCCTAGTCTCTTTCAGTTTCGAAACTGTTTTGAATTAACTGGTAAAACGTGTCCCACAGTTCGTCAGGTTTACAAAATCTGTTCTCTCTCCGTCCGTCGATACCTACAAAACAGGCTGCCATGCGATTCGAACCTTTCCATGGATGGAATTTATTCCGAAGTTGTGAAGCCTCAGGGCAAAAAACAAAAATAAATAAATATATGAAAAAGAAAATTTGTACAAACTTGAAAATTTTTTCACAGTATGGGCTGCCAGGCACCTACACCACCCATCAGGAAGAAGGAAATCTTACGCGTCATTAAACGCGTTTGTACGTAGGCGCGAAAGTTGGCTTTCGCAGCGAAGGTGGGCGAAATAACGAGCCGTGAAAATTTAATATGTAAAATCTAAGCGACAGACAATATCCCTTGCGTTCTTTTTTTTCATTGGATAAGGATTTGGGTGATGTGTGACGCACGGTGAAATAATAAATCACGGTATTTTATCACCTGACAAAAAGAAGAGGAGCTTTCGCACGTCGTTTTCGCAACCCCCGAAGAACATCGATTATCATTCCGTTTGAGAATCAGCGAAAGTGAGAAAAAAAAAAGGATAACAATTTCATCCCGATCAGGACTCGTCTTACGTCAGTGAACGTAACCAGGTAAAACGTCGTGTGTTAAATCGGGAAATTATTCCTAGTTGGATATCTCCTCCTGTATTGGACAGAGATAAGGGCGAGAGAGGAAATAATAGGATTCGGAGGCCATATTGGTTAGAAATAATAGGCATTTGGCAGGTAGCGAAGGAGGAGATGGGGTGGGGTTTTGTGGGGAGTAAAAGGGGGAATTTATCGCTTTACTCGCAATGTCGTTATCCTCGCCTCAATTCGGTCGCCTCTCCTGACACTACCAGTAATTGGATTCGTGGATAACGCTTTCTACGAAACTTTTACAATAACGCGTTGCTGAATTCCGTTGGATTCCGGACAATTCTGGACAATTCTAGGCACAATTGAACGACCTGGCGTTAGCCCCACTCCACCACAATTTCGCGTCTTTAATTAACTTCATACTTTGAACTAAAATCAAATTCCTCAATACTTTGAACTCATCCACCGCAAGTTCGTGCCTAAACGTGTCCATGCCCTCGGAATTTAATTCCGAACTACACCATCGCACCTAATCGCGCATCTTCTTCCTCAGAATTTCTACTCAGGGAGTCATTTTTCTAGTCGATTCAAACGGCGGGAAAAAAAACGGGGTGAAAAAATCAACTACCCTTGCTCTAACCGCGTGTTAATTCCGTTTGAACTTAACCACAAGAAATGATACCCCCGAGTAAAACCGCGATTCACAGCAGTTGCAATTTCGTTGATAACCTCGGAATCCTTGCCCTGGGAATAGAGGCGATCGCACGAAACGGCCGGATGGTTGAATGGCTAAGATGCTCGCTTCCCCGCGACCGTTGGTTCGGTAATTAAATTTGCTTCTATCCATAGACTAGAGTTTACTCTGTACTCACCGTGGCTTACACTTAACGTCAGTATTAGCATTACCGCTACATCCGACAGACAAATACAGGTAGTGTACGTATGTCGTATACAGAGGCGTGTATAGATTGCACGATCTAGGGAAGAAGCCAAACAGGAGAAAACGGGCGTAAGAAGAGAGAGAGAAGAGGGAGCTTCCTCCCCTCACCCCTATGAGTAGATAGGGTTCTATTAAACCTTATCTGGAATCTACCCTCCTAATTTAGCGTTTTCGTTAGGCGGTTGCGGCGGATATCGGGAGAGAATTAATGGGACATGTCGCTTTTTCATCTCAGGTTGAATTGAACTACTTATTCCCATTGCTCGAGGCTCGCGTCCTGACTGCCTAAATTTCTTGGCGCAAAGACAACCTGTATTCGGTTGGTATTGACGATACTATTCGATCCGCCAACCGAAGCTGAAACCCGATTTAGGGCAGAAATTTCTTTTAAACGAACGCCGCGTGACTTGGGAGAGAAAATTTATAGCTTAAACTATTTCGGAAGAGTCGACTCAATTTTTAGTCCCTCGATACACGGGTATTACGTCGATGGATGAAGGGTAAAGGGCTTCAATTTTGCCTCGTTATTTATTTATTCCGTTATCCTAGTACCCTGCAATATGCCAATTAGCCGGAACCCTGAACGCAGATGTTGCCTGTCTTCACTGTCGTCGAAGTAGACTCGGCGGAGGCTGGCAATAAATTAAAATCCTTCTTGAGCGGAAGGAGGAAATCTCGAGAGAATGAATTTCTAGAAATTATCCGACTGCGTCGCGTCTTTTCCTTAGGAATAAAATAGTAAGTAACTGCAGATGTATGTATATGTATACCTGCTATCCAAGTATAACATAAAAGTTGGATGTATGGAATACAAATCCCGTAGGAAATTATATCAACACGTTATAACCAACGGACAGAACCTAGCTAAGACTGAATCTATTAAAGTATACGAGAGTTATATGTATAAGCTGGGAATAAGAACAGAAATTGGTTCAACTTCGTAGTGGAATTTGGGTACGATCAAAATATGGAATTGCTTTGTTATTTATTCTTGTGTCTTTCGAATCTCTCGACTTTAAATTGCAATTGCAATTTTCTATACTGCAACGATGTAAGGATTATTTTTAAAAACCGTCGAGAATTCATGTGAGAAAAAGAAATTGAAGTAGTAGATGAAAGCTGGAAAGCAGGTAATGTAATATAGGCAGAAAGAACCGTATCCGAAGAGTCTCAGTCAGTTCTTCTACTGAGCTTATCATCGAGACGTATTCCGGAGAACTTTGAATGGGGAAAGTTATAGTATTTTTAGAGGCTAGTTTTACGTCGCCTTCGAGAGAAAACAATCAGAAATCTTTTTTTTATTTTTTCTTTCCTTCTTTTCTTTCTTCTTGATATAAAATGAAGGGATGGAATTCTTTTGGTAGAACCTATGTATATATAATATATATATATATATATATATACCTAGCGATATTGAGGAAATCCAGTTTCTGTTGAATAGAAAACTTTATTTGCACTTGCAGACCTGTGAATTAATCAAGTGTTAAAACCCGGATAAGATTGACAATTCCGAGTTTACGATTAGCAGTAAACATTCTTGACACCAAACTTATTTCTTTAATTCATTTATTTTTTGTTTTTTGGTTTTTTTTTTAAATTTTTTTCTCTTCCTGATTCTTGGAACGAAATCAAGAACAAAAGTAATATTCTACATACGATTTAAAATACTTTGATTTTTCACCAGATTGGAGCCAAGGAAAAATGTTATATCGAAGTTGTCTCCAAAAATCTACCAACTTTACCAATCTAAAGTTATCTCCGTTCTTGGCGACGAAATAGACTATACAGTATACATATATACCGATACTGGACTATCGTTGACGTTACGGGAAACGCTGGTTCGAAAAAATCAAATTATCATTATTCTGCGGCAACAGCCAAAACAGGAGTGCATCTTGAATTGAACATCCTTTTAGGACCGACATGACAGAAAAATCTGCCAAAGAATTTTATTTCTGCAAATCCAAAATCCAGTGAAATTTGTAAATTTTGAACAGCTGATTTATCTCGTGTGGAAGGAAAGACACTGTCTTCTGTAGCGTTTACAGTGAATCCTGATCGAAATATGTAACATCAACCTTTTTGTGACAGAAGCTTATCGTGAAAATATGACGAATTTAGGTATTCAGTGAATTAACTACGTTTTAAAAAGCTGTTCAAACAGCTGTCGTGCCTCCGTTTGAATCAAGTCCAATCGTCGGATCGCCTGCGAGTAATTGAACGTTATTTGTCAAATTATTTGACCATGAATTGCCTCGGTGAAATATTTATTTATATCATTTATATGATCCGCGTACGTCGACGATTAATCCCGGGGTGAAAATTAAATTCCGTACTTTTTATTTCGTCCTCGGTTAAAATATCGCCAAGAGGAAGTCTATTCATTCGTATCTAGGTATATACGTGTGTGTATAATATATTAAAATTGAAACTGCCCTCGAAATTGAAATTGAAATTGAAATATAAAGTAGGACTATAAAATAGATACGGAAGTGCTCGAAAGCTGTTGGAGACAATATAGCTGAGGTTAATAATTTTCGGTCCTAATCAAGACGTCACTCACAATTTGGTTTTACGAGGGTTAGTGAATAGCATGGTAATGTTATTGCTCCTGAAGATTGTAACTGCGGTGGATGGTAGGTATTATAGCTGTAACAGTTAAAGATAAAAGATAAGGATTAAAATGTAGCGAAATTATACATCTAGGTGAAAGAAAAGGAAACTGAAGGAGACACTTCCACTGCGGGAAGTAGATTCCGACCAACGAACGAAGGAGTTTCTCGTGTTTGAGAAAATATGGGTACCTATGCATAAATAGAAAGCCAACGCTCGATGCATATTCATGAACCATTTTGCGTTTGTCTTTCCCTGCTGTTGGCTCGCTGCCTCGCATGAAATACCATCTTCAATGAATATCTTCGCCAATTCTCTGGCTCCGTACTACATCCAACTATGCAATCAAAGGCTTAACCAACGTAAACCGTTCATAATTAAGAATCAAGGCATCGCTGCCAGGGCCGTAAACAGGCTGTAACGTCTCTCTATTCACTTTTAGATCTCTGATTCTTATTACAGCCGCCTGTGTCACGTGAAAACAAATCCCCTTTAACGGCCACAAGTTACAGGTCAATGATGTAGCTTTGCCGAATACGACAGTGGCGAAATGTTTCCAATCAGAACCAGTTTCACTGCTTGGATTTATACAGTTTGACGTTTACTGTCGTAACTCTGTAAAAGTTCCGACACCTGTGACATTCCGTTGAGATATATAGGTGCCTTGAGTAAACATCCGACACCGAATGAGGGGAATTACGAGGAGCGATCGATTTACGCGACCTCGGAAAGGCTGGATCGAAGCCACGACTTGTTTGCTCGGAATGACGAAGGGTCGAGCCAGTATGTCTGTCACTCTATTCGTCTATGGGGACGTCTGATGTCTTTGGCGTCGCTTTTCCCCCGTTTCTCCCGCCTCTCCATCCCTCTCTCTCTCCGTTCTCTCTTTCGAACAGTCGATTTCATGAGAGACTTCCAAACGGCGAGTCAACCACAACCGCTGCGTTAAGCTGTAAATCCAAACGATTCAAGGATTTGAAACTGTTCCTCCACGGGTTTGCGCGCGATCGAGGGAAGCGAAGCCAACGAAACGAAACGCCATACCGAAACGAGGGGTAGTCGAATTCACGCCTGATCATTGAAATCACTGCGGTATACGATGCGGTTAAAAGGGAGTATCGCCGGGAGGGACAGATCGGACAATAAACTCTAGATTTACGGATCCAGTTGTCAAAAGGATGAAACTTCTACACCGTGAACGCGTTACCCTCTTTAAAATTAGTATCAAAGATCCTTTCGCCTTTGATGGTCCTAAAACCGTCTCAAATTGCGTAGTCGTTCCGCGAAATATCGTCAGACCTCCGAATTGCGATCATTATTGAAATGGCAAAGCCGGAAATCCACAAATGACTCCCCTCTGCACTTAAAACGGGAAAAGAAGTTACAGGACAAATATTCCGGCTATCAATTTACAGACAAATGTTAACCTCCCTGCAATCTTCCTCCACGAAAGTCTCTGCACTTTTATGGAAACGCTAGAGCAATCAGTCAGGCGGCAAGTTCATTTCATTATTTACCTCGAAAACAAAAACTGTGTAATATCTTGCGGAGAACATACCCGTACACTTTGCACCCGAAAGAAAGAAGTCGAGGTCGTGGACAGAGTTATGAGAGAAAAAATAGTTAGAGAATCATTGGCGATGGAATACGAGGTCCGAACATGATCGAGTCACTCTTCCGTATTCCGTTGAGAACAAAATTGAGATGAAATTTTCCGAAACTGATGAGATATTTTGGTTCGGTTTGTCCACTGCGTTGTTGCCCCAATGTATGTACTAGATCCTGCGGTGGAACTAAGCGCACTTGACGAGCGTGGAAGACCGTACTGCCACAAAGGTTAAACCTCTTGCCTGACCACGACAAGAGAACAGAACGTACATAAAGTGGTAAAACAAGTAAGCCCAGACGATTGTCAGTGATAAAACAGGGAATTCGAAGGGGATCGGTGTTCTCTTAGTTAATGTGAAATGAGCTTCCTGGTGTCTCTTGGAAACTATAAGAAAAAAAGTTCTTAAAAGCCTCCGGTGAGCCAAAAGTAAAGACCTCTTTTTGAGAGACAAAACGCTGCGGAATTCTACGGCCTCAGATCTCACCTGACCTAGGGGGCTGGAGAGAAGACCTCAGGAAAATTGATGGCTTGAGTAAACCGCGTAACGGTTATCAGGGATGAGGCACGAAATTCAAAAGGGATCCAGTCACGTGTCCTTCGTTTGGGTAACGTTTCTCGTTCCCTCGACGCCCTATCACCCTATAACCCTTGGTAGAAGCTATGATAATAGGGACTTCTCCGCAGTAAACTTTGTCGGGTCCAAATATGGCCGTTCTATTCATCGTTGTTACCATCATAGTTCACCGCGTTCTCTGTATCCCATTTCATGCGATTAGGACTGCGCATTGATCCAACTGGTGAATCGTTATTCAAAACTAACGGATCCAGGATTAACAGGATATTTTCCAATGCAGGTATAGTATATTCCGCGAACTCTGCGGCATGAAATAACAAGTTAAAATATTAAACTCGTATTTTTGAATCTCAGAAGCACCGCGTGGAATAGCAACGAGTTTTTCCTACCGAGATAACAGAGCGGCTCCGTGATTCGGGTGATTTCATAGCGGCCAGTGATTCTGGGCTTGATATCTGTGCCCTTTATTTTTTATCTTCGCCACGACATCTCTGGAACCCGTCGATTTACTTCTGTGATGTTGAAAATTTTTTTCAAATACAAGACGAATTACGTTACCTCAATTATCTCAGCGCGCAAATGAAAATTCTTCTCTTTGAAGTGTCAATCGTCTGAGACGTCTGTACTCCGGCTGTTTTTCTCGAATATATTTATCGCCATCTTGCGGTTGATCTTCCCTTTCAGCTACACGAATTTATCGTTTTTACCCCACAGGCCTCATATATATTTATAGTAGAAAACGAGAACTCTTGACAGAGGAGCACGCACGCGCTCTTCATCTTCGATCAAAAATTCAGGGTCGAAACAAACTGGATATCGACCCCATATTGGTTCAAGGAAATTGGTAGTTTTTTTTTTTTCTTTTTAAGGTAAAAATAGGAGATGACAGGTATACTGTGCAGGATCCTAAGGAAATTTTTACTCGGCGATTACTGTCTGGGTATAACGTAGCCCGTTTTGGGTTTCAAAAATTTTTTATGAAAGGAAATTTTATGCCTTATTTTTTACACGGCTTGGCGAGCACTGGGGGAAGTCCATGGTCCGTGTAAATTTTTTTTTTTTTTTTTTCTCTTCTTTTTCCACTGAAAGTCAAACGAGGAACGATGCCATCCGTCCCTGCCTACACCCTACGGTTACCGTTGCGTGTCTGGATCTAGAATATTATCGTGCAACTGAGGGAACGGGTAATGTCAGTCCTTGTGACGGTCCGTTTACGTCTTACCCAAAACGGCACTCAGTGGTTCGAAAATTTGAAGAAAAAAAATTTCATTTCAAACCGCTCCGAATCCCACCGCTGACACCAAATTTGTTACACCCACTGCTCGCCCGCCTATATCTACCGGGGCTCCGCAGACTGTATTGAACAGCGTTATCGCAAAATCCATCAATATTGCACGACCAGGCAAGATTGCGTAACCTGCTGGTTACCTCATGTGCGTAATTGCCACATATGCTAGCCGTAACGTTGGCGAGAAGATGAGTATTGCAACGTGAAGTGAACGTGTTTACGTTCAGATAGTTGCTCTAGATGAAGGCAGAAAAATGGAATGAACTTGCTCCGATTTCTCTGTTCAGAGATAAAACCAATGAATCTATGATTCCGCTGTTTTTATTATTCTAGCAGTAAAGCTGGAGGATAATTTTTGATCAAATTTACACGTATGTACGCAGCGTGGGAGTAACGTATCAAGCTGAGCTTTGCCAACGGCAATTCTCGGTCGGCATTAATCTTCACACTATCCAGCTGATGAAGTAGCAATTTCCTCTTGATCGTAGAAGGAAATAGGGCCGACAGAGCAGTTGATCAAACCCTGTGCCCCTTCTCTCCGGTCGGCTGATCGATGGTGCACTGTACTCGCGGCGTATAGCACGTTGATGTAAAGGAATCATGGATCTTTCCGTGCCATTTGAACCCGGCATTGTCTCAACATGTGACACAACAGAACCTGGTCCCATCCCAGCTGTCTGGTGGACCGGAAACATATAGCATCTAGCGACAACATCTCTTGACTATGAAATGGTCCTAAATTCTTTGAGCGAAAGGACGATGGATCGCAAATTTTTTTACAAGCTAGGAACGAGACTGCCTTCCGCGATGACGCTTCGTGGGTTGAAGGCGAATTTGTCAAGTCCTGTGTAAAGTACAGTGTGCGCTTTATCAACAATCAGGAAACCCTCGGAAAACGTAAAGCAGAAAGAACTTAAGCTATCTAAATTTCCTCGGCAGTGCCGGCTCCGTACGTGTCGGACGTAGAAATGGGTGAAATTGAACTCGAGGTAAACTATATGCATGGAAAGCGAGGCCCGGTAATTTTAACGTACGATTCACCCGGAATTGGGAGAAAAGGAACGGGAGGATGAAAGGGAGCAAAAAAAGAGTCATTTTTTTAACTCCCGAAAATATTGTGAGAATTTTCTTGTTCGGATTTTTTTACAACCTGGCTGCAGTTGCACCCTGCTGTTCGTATACGGTTTTCAACTATTGTAAAAGCTCTAGCGTACGTGGGTAGCGGTTTTACCCCACTTTTGTTCAAATTTAACTGTCCGTTTCGAAAATGAGAAATTTTTATTCCCTTTTTTTTCCCAAGTTGCGAAGAAGTAACCCAAGTACATAGAAGTTAAATAGGGCGGAGAAAAAGGGGAGATGAACCACGGCAATAATGAAGTTTTCTAATTATGGTCCAGTTTTACCGCGTTAGTTAAACTTCAGTTTCTCGTAAACTAAAGTTATACAGTCAACGGGGGGAGTTCATTACTTCGTTGTGACGGTGTTATAAGACAATGCACATTATCACGCTTATAACCACATAAACATAACAGCTATAAAAAGCTATTACACACATTCCTTGCCCAGACCTCTCCCGAACTCCGTTAATGGTTGGAAAAAATTACGTTACCGTTTTTTAAGTCAGCTTCGAGTAGGTCCGTTGCGAAAAATGGATCTAAATTAAAAACAGAGCGGTGATTAGTGTTGAGAGCTCTATATACAAACTTCCTCAGCCCCAAAATTCGAAATAACTGTATATTTTTTTTTACGAAGTAGTCCGAATCCTGAATCGAAAACTCTCTCAGGTTCAGTGTGCTAACTTTCCGCAGGTGCAGGTGGAAATATCGTAACGAAATGAACGTTAGTTCCAGTAACGGAGAGGTGGTAAACGAACGAAGCGAAAGTGCATTAACGTGATTAGCAAAGAAAATAGTGTTTGGCCCAAATGACCGCGTACGTGACTTTCGCCCACCACCTCGGAAAGATAGTTAAGCCCCTTGTCAGCGGTAGAATTTGGAGGAAACGTCGTTTTCCCGGCAGCCTCTTTTTCCCAACCCCGCAACTCGTTTCAGGGGTCTCTTTCTCTCTCTTAATCCCTTCGCAGGCTGGAATTGAAACGAGCCCCAGTCCTCGTACGTGAATTAATTTCACCGTCACGCAACTGCTTCATATAGACATACGTGAGTCATTATACATTCAGAGTTACCCACAGTACAAGGGAAGGATAATTTTTCTTTTATCTTCAACCCGCGCCACTTATCCACGTCTCTTACCTATACGTTTTCCTATACTACCCTTGTTTCACACCACAGACAATCCACACGGTGGAAAGTTCGAGTGTTCAATGCAATTTATTATCCTTCGACTCGTGTCTGCTGCTGCTTTCTGACTTAAGTCTACTCTGCAAAGAAGAACAATGTTTCTCGGTTGAATTCCCGCTCTCAATTCGACTCGCGTATCTAGGTATGTACATACAAAGCATAGATCTTTACACATATTCATCCGCTTCACTATCCCAGTTTCTGGTCTCGTATAGCACATCGTATCTCTTATAAATACATCCTCATTTCACACAGATACGTTGTATAATATACGTAAAATGAGAGAAGAATAAAAAGAAACAAAAAGTTCCTCACTCACGTGGATAAATTGCACCGTTGCGATACGTAATACCTCTGATACAAACTTACCCTTGCATATTCACGTGCTGTTCTTAGTGAACGTTACACTCGCTATATCCACGGCAAAGTACACCGCAGGGTGGAAGACTAGCAAACACCACCTTGGCCTCGAGTATCGTTTACGTAAAGTGTGTTTACTACTTGCGAACTTGATAATGAAATACTATACTCATACCGACTTCCCCTACTTTATGAATTTTCATACTTATTCGTCGATTTTCCTGCACACCTATATAAGAAACCCACCAATTTCCAATTCGTAAAAGGGGATGGACTGGCCCCATTAATAAACTGCAGATGAGTAGCTGCTTCCGCGACATCTGATCACCAGCAAACCCATGATATATGATCATCAATGGATTGTGAAGCAAAGGATTCGAGAGGTCAGCATTAACGAGTAAGATTAAACTAATCAAGGGAATGAGGTGGAATACGAGGAAACTTTGCGGTCAATTGGTTTGGTGGTCCTTTGAGGCGGGTAATTAGGTCTGATCATTTACACCGCAATACAGTAGCTAATATCAGTTAGGTGTATTAGCATCTGATAGCAAGAAGTTAGGCGGGAAATTAACAAGCACAAATGTTGTTTCTGACGAGTGAATGTGCATCCTATGTTTCAAGTGGAATAGTTGACTAATTTTCCATCAAATGCCATAAAATATCTCAGACGAATAGATAGAAGAATGTAAAGTAAAAATACAAAATCCAATCTGCGCTGTTTTAAATTTAATTTCGAGCTGTCTACCGGAGAGAAACGCTCAGCTTCTTCGTATCTTAGGAATTCCTACGGGAATGTATAGCCCGGGATTATCCTTCAGGATTATTTTTCCGCGATGTAGCTCTCCGAGCAAGGGAACGGGAGATACTATTCTACGGAATTATCGGAAGTATACAAATGAATTCGTCAATAATTTAGCCTCGATGATCACGTTTTCTACTTCCCGTTATAAGGCACACGTCAGAAAATAAAGAACGTTTTTCCGACGCGTCAGTCTCTCTACTTTCAAAAAGAAAATCGATCGTTCGTTAGTTTCAAAACATTTTACGCGATGCATTAGGATATTGAAATTATCAGACCTAGTTGCGATTCATTTGAATAGTTGGATGGATGATTTTTTCAGAATTCTCACTGATGGACGAAAATCGATAATTATGAATGCGGAAAGGCTGTGATTTTGGTATTAAATTGTTGATTACAGGAAGCAATTAGGCTTGGGATCGACACGACGCAACGTTGCGAACGCTGGGTAAAGTGCCAAGCGAAATGAGCGGTTAGCCGCTAGCTAAGCAGCCATTCAAGACGATTGAGCCCAACGCGTTTGGATTTCGTTTGCTCACTGGGCTGTTATCTCGTTCTGCAAATTACATCAGCCGTTAGCAACATTTGCCCTAACTGGCCTTACAACGTCCGATAAAGTTTGGCAGCTCCGTACATTCGAGCGTTACGAAAATAAAAAATAAGAAACAAGAAATGAGAGATAAGACACGTTTTTCTCATTTTTTATTTTTTTATTCTTTTTCTTATCCATTGTCTTTTTATTCCAAGGTAACGAGAAGCGGCGATATTTTATGAAAAAAGTTCTACGTGACTTGGGTATAATTTACGATTTGATTAAAATGGGAATTACCGAGCAATAAAACATGCACGTATAAGCCGACCGATATCTGGGCCAATTAAATTAGTCAGATTCGGAGAAACCCGTGACCCCTAAAACCCGTAGAACCCGAGACCCCGAAACCTGGAACTGTAATCTAAAGCGCGAAGGTAATTTACTTCTTGGCGTTGGTCGACACCGGGAGATTAGTCAAGTGACCCTCCGTCCGTCCACTGGTCTCCTATACTCCGTCTGTAAAGCGAAACTCTATTTATCTGGATTAGGCTCATCACCAGATGAATAGTGGTAAAGAGCTCTTTGTTCACGGTCAAGCCCAATATACATACACACGTATATACATATACCTATATGCATATACATATCACTGCAGGGTGAGATATTCCGCAACCTGTGAACACCAGCGCCTAAACAATTCCCTCTATCGCGATGATCAAGGAATTGCTACCAGAATCAAACGGCAAAACAACTATCTGTATACTCGTCTGAAATCTAGTTACATTAATACGCGATTACGAGATTGTACGGAATGATCGACTCCCACCTTCCTCGAGGAATTTAGCACGTTGGGTTCAAAGGGATGGAAAATGGAATTCAGGGGCTCTGCCTAATTTTCAACGCATATATGCACACGACCGGTCTCTCTGTTCTTCGGTAATATGAATTTGAGTTAGAAGAAAATAAGTAGAATCGAGACGGTCCAGTTTTTTTTCCCCGAATCTCACATGCTCCTTTTTTTGACCTGGATTAATAATGAGCGGCTCTTTTTTAGCCGCAATCTTTCTAGGGTAGTATGAAAGCTCTGATATACGTTCTGAAACGCTTCTTCAACTGCGGCATCAATTCAACGTTGTAGATATCGTTTTTGCGAGGTCCCCCCGGGGAACACTTTCAAATGGCAATAACTCAAGATCGACTTATTCGCACGACACTTTGTTGGACGTGATTTCATCCACGTATTTCGTATGCTCCCTCATTTTTTATGGAAAAGAAAATCCTGAAATAGCGCTTTTGAAACTCTTGTAGCTACTTAAATAGAAACCGAATATCGATGCTAATCGAATCTAAATGAAAGAAAAGAGTCCGTTTTCTACCGAAGAACTGAAGTAGTTACCAAAGAATAAAGAGACGCTCTCAATTCGTAATAAATTTCGTATTTTCGGAACAATTTTCCACCCAATTGCCGTTCGATTCACTAAAGTTGATATGATTCGTTAAAGAACTCGTTTCACAAACGTCAATTCGAAAAACTTTTCAGGCAGGCTTCAAAAACAGACAATTCCACCTTGCGTCAATCGAGAAATAAACGTCACAGATATACCTATACGAGAAAGCTAGACATTACAATACCGATCGTTATTTTCAGATTTCCTTTCATTTTTCTTTCTTCTTCTTATTCTTCGATACGTATAATTGGTACCCGAGTACAATGACAATGATACTAAATCTGCGCCTGTACAAAACCAGAACTAGGTACTACCTACGTGAAAAATTTCTCGACTTGATAAAGCCGGAGAGATTAATAAATTCCAAGGTAGAAACTGCGAACAGACCGTAGCCGAAGAAGACGGCGAAAGCGTGACACAGCCGCGGGAGGAATTTTGAACTAAACCGTTACACACCCCGATTATTTATCGGTGTAGTTCCATTTTATTTCCGTCCCGAAAATCCCTAGAATTCCTTCCCTCCTTTTTCTCCTTCACCGAGGAATAATACATCAGTTTCTATTTTTCGACTGATGTCTTCTCCAGTTTTTTCCCCTCTTTTTACTTCTCTCACTATTCGAGGTAATAAATAGTTGCCCTATTTACCAGCTCTGCGGTATATCGCCTATGTATTTCACCCACTTATACGTCATACACTCGCCCAGAGATTCTTTGGTCGTAAAAAAGCACCGCATCAAACTCCGCGGAATTTTTCTGTAAGAAATATATTACACCCGTCGCAGCTTTCTCAGGGAAGCCGATACATAGGAAGATGCGATTATTGGGTCGGATAAGCGATCCCGCGGACGAGTCAGGACGATTTTCGGGCTAAATTTCTGCGTATAATGTACCCAAATATTTTTCAACATCTGTAGACGTCGGTGTGCGAAAAACGGGGAGGACAACATTTTCTTGGAATGATATATACGGGTATATCCTTGTAGAATATACATGGATATCGAGTGACGCAGGAATATCGAACAATGGAAGGATCCAGGCGATACTTCAATGTGTCAGGTGTATCCTGCAGGAATTTACAAATTTAGTTCTCATATGTATGAATATAGGCATATCCATGCAGCTCAGTTCGTGGTTTGCATTCATGTAGCTCTCCCGCCCGTTGCAGACTTCCGTTTTCCAGTTACACAGCAAATTAGTACGCATAACACGCGCTTAATCATTTATTGCCAATACCTGGGCATAATTGACTCTGGGTAAATTATGCCAATCACTAAAATACGTGCTCTGTGCATACCTCTCCCGCGATACTCAATTATATTTGATTGTTTCCCAAAGGGTTGAAAAGTATTCTCGAATAAATACACATAATGCCTGGGTTTAATTATGTATCATACAAATACCTGCAGGCATAATTGACTGTACTTAAGTTGTATCAATTATTGAGTTATGTGCCCTGCACCCGCTTCAGATGTGATCATTAACGTTTTATTATTTGGCGAGTATTTTGTTTGATAAAATGGTGAAAACATTTTTCCAAATTCGTATCTCTTTGTGGAATATATCACGGTGTTATATAAGCGAAATAAATTTTCTCAGACTTATTCTGAAGATGATAATAACAGATACGAAAACTTTCCTGTTACCTACTATCGAGAGTACTTACCTACCTACCTACTAGAACGTATACGACCGGCTTAAGTTTAATATAAAAAGTTTATCACCGGCTGCCGAAACTTGGAAACGTAAGACAAACGTGGATGGCAGCATACGTCATATCAGACAATAAGTTTCCGTCGTATTTGGGCGCTACGTGAATTCAAATTCTTATAAAGTTACAAGCTGACTCTAGAGTCAGAGTCGTTACGTCGAGATAAAAAATAATGAATAAAACTCGTCACAACAGACCCGTATCCAGGTATATTTATATTTTTCAAATTTATACAATCGTATGTGTAATCTGTATACGGGTAGCTGTATAAATTGTCAAATATTCACGCGGCTTCGGACGCGTACGTTTAGAAATTGATATGCACAGTGGCTCTTCGACTGTATCTCACCCCGACGTTGTCGTAAGGAAGAAAAAGTTTATCTTGAGGGTCCAAGAATTCTTCTGATTTATCGGCTGCGATATTCTGAGCTTTAAAAAATTCTACGTTTCTCTAAAAATCTTGGTAAATCTACGCACCGACTCGTCGGATTATCTGCGTATAAATATATATGTATATGTGTGTCTCTATGGTCCGTGTGGTTATTTAATTCACTCGGTTCCGAGGTTTCGCCGAATTTATAAACCAGCCCTCATTCCAGGCGAGCTTAAATATGCCTACATATGTATGATCTAGTTGGCCCCGAAATTAACCCACGAAGCCAACGTGACTTAAATGCGAAGGCTGACCGGCGAGCTGAAGAAAACTCAAACTAAAGTGAAATTTAATATATTTGAAAAAAAAGCTCATCCCCGAGTCCGGGGCACGGTTCGCTTTTACGAACTCCGCAAAGGCTCGACTAAGTTTCTCCCGCTTCCGCTGTCCGGTGGTCCTTTCCGGAACCTGTCAGCGCTGCAGGTCGTAGCTTTGCCGAGGTCAAAGGCCCACCTCCTCTAATCCACTATGAAATGATTTCGCTTCGAGGTACTTACATAGTCGAATTGGGAAGTTAACCGTCCGTGAATTTCGACCTTGACTGGATATCATTAGAGACGTAGATACGGCGTAGAAATATATGTAATACGTATGTACGTGCCTGAGGGAAGATTTATCCCCAATTTTGATCGCTCTTAGCGATAAACCAAAGACGAAAAGAAAAAAAAAAAAACCAAAAAAAAAAACCAGTAAGATAATTCGTAAGAAGAAGTAGTTAGTGAAGTACTTAACGAGCGAGAAGAAAAACGATCACGGAATCTGCAGGGGTTATATTCGTGTCGTAAACTTCATCCCGGATGGTCGAAACAATTTTTTTTTTTTTTTTCTTCCTTTTTTCTTCCCTTATCCCAATTTACCCGATATTCGACGGTTGACTCCAAAGTCTAAAACCAACTTAAAATTGTCAGGTCTCGCTCGGTCGACTTTCCACAATCTTGGTGGGATACTTTGAGAGGGTTTCGAAGTTCAATTAATTCACTTTCTTTACGGTCCCAATTAATCAAATTACCGAGGGAAAAATCGACAGCCCCCCCTTCGGTCTAACGCTTAGATAAAAAAGGAAAAAAGAATGAATTTTTTTTCTTCTTACCTCTCTTTCGTTTCTTATCCCCCACGATATTCTTCGCCAGGCAGTTTTTTTTCACGCCTTCACGATTTAACGCCGATCGATGATCGATACCCGCCTACCTACGCTTCTCTTCGCTTCTCTTCTCTTCTCTTCTCTTCTCTTCTTCAGCCTCTCAAAATCCCGAATAACCCGATGCCGACGCTCGCGCCGGGACGTCGCGTTGGGGCGCACGCGGCCACTCGTCGAAGTTCTTTTTTGGCTCTATTAACCCCAACGAACCTCGCCGATCTCTCGGGCAAAAACACTGGAGCCAGCGGATCCGGATGAATTATCAATGCGCCTTGAGTGCCCTGCTACGACCCAGTGAGCATTCCCGATGTCGTGCTCTTTGAGGAAGGTGGTCACCAGAGCTCCTCTTACCGTGGCTCTTACTTTGCCTCTGAACATATCCACGGCTGTTTCACCCGGGTGTAGATTTCTATGAGAGTATGGGACATACGTAGAAAATAAAAGAAAATAAAAGAAAATAAAAGGGAAGAAAAATTATTTCAAAGGCGAAACGAAATACACGTGAAAATTCGGCATACCGTATACTCCGCGAAACTCGTTCCTTTATACGTAATGAAATTACGACAAAAAAATTATACGTCCTCGAAATTTGGTTTTGTAAGAAACGCAGTCCTCCGTGAATAAAAAAGAAAAGAAAAAACGTGAAGGATGTGAAAGAATCGTGTGTACATATGCGAGTCGAGAGAGTGGCCCTAGACCGTGTCTGTTATAAGTTTAGTAATTTCGCGGAATCACCAAGATAATTATTTTCGGTGAGCGAATCTCAAAGGAAGAACGTTACTCTCGAATCTCTGGATTAACTGTGGGCATGCCGTGCCTCGCCGATCTCGTCCACATTTATAGCCGCGGCATCTAGCTTTATATTAACGAACCTGAAATTACTTTTTAAACGAAATTGCCGTTTAACTATTCCAAGAAATATTCGAACACAAACTCCAACCTAATGAGTATTTAATGACGCCCTCAGTAAATTAACTCCTCGTTTTACCTTCTTTTGAAGTTTGCACAAGTTCGCCTCGAATACCACCTATATACCCACCGACCTACCTACATCTACGTAGCGTCTACGTAAAAGCCGACCTCTTCGTGCAACCCGGGTTATCCAGGGGCCTAGCGAACGTTCGCTAATACAAGGACACGGTAGTGGTATGCCGCGTTGCATCGAGGTACCAGAGGACTTGGTGCACCGCCAAGTGAATTATGGCATGAACTGTGCACCTTGCAACCTACAGCGGCACTTTATCCCTCTAAATATTGTAGAGCTTTTTGCTAGAGTTAATCACCGCTACTCGCCACTTTTCCTGTCTCAAGCCAAGCTTAATTATTTAACCAAAAAGAGCCAGACACTGGTTCGAATTGTGGATACTACCACACAGGTACGAATACCAGTTAGGCGATGCAACCTCTGACTTCATGGAATCAAATTAGTCGACGATTCCTAACTCTGCGAGGTCTGTTTCGTTCCGGCTGATCGAACAATGCCTGCGCTACTTGAAGTGTGGTTCCATAAAATGATACGTGGGTTCTAAACAGCATACTGTGATTCATTAGTCAATTTTTATACAAAATCTGTACCAACTTTGCAGTGTTATTAGCGAATAGAAGAGATTGAGTGTAAATCGATGGGAATTTAATGGGGGTATCGTAAGTAACGCGAGATCACAGCAGGTACCTAGTGTATACATGTACCTTGGTGAATTATCTCTGTCTGAAGTTCGGCTAACTTCAACGAACAACGAATCGGAAGGGATCAAGTTTGCGAAAGGAGAGAAGGGTGGAATGAGAGAAACAAGTATTAGGGGTAGCGTTAGCTTGATGGCAATGATTGCAGTGATTGCTGCACTCTTTCGTGCTAAATCGTATCGGGGTGAAGAAAACAAGGGGGAATTCTGGCTCGCTAGCTTCCTGTTCGTCGACAGAAACGATGCCGAGGATTGGGACGGGGTGTAGTTAGAGAAAAGCTTCTTTTCCAGACCTCTGAGAACCGAGCTCCACTCCTGGCTCTCTAGGATCTCTGCAGATTCATCATCGAATGCTTTCAGCTTCTGGTCCTCTCCCGTTTTTCCCTGGTATTCTTATTTTTATTTATTTTTTTCATTCCACGTGACAGAAGTGCTCAAGCATTATTCAGAGTTGAAATAAGAACTGAAGCTACTCGAGAGTGACTCACCTTCCAGAGAAAATGACACACCAATTTCATTTTCTCAACTGAAAACATACGCGAGTCTTAAATACTTCATTGGTCAATTTTCGTTAGGGTCTACCATCCAATTTTTCTTCAAATTCTCTTATCGAATAAACAGTCCCAGTTCAAGAGCCATAAGACTCTTCTTCCTCTTCTCTCCATTAATTTCACTTCTCTATGCACTTTTTGCTACAGTCAACCATACCGCAAGTCGTTACGTACCGTGTCCTACGACATGGTGGTAATACTCGTTTTTCATTTTTCACCTCCCACCTCGTTACGTATCAGTTTACAATGAGGAGGGTCGCGTTTTCCCTCGTACCACCGGTGTTGTATCGCACTCACTTGTCCTGCAATTAACAGCTCCGATTTCAAGTGCTCGATCATACGGTTTCTCCTCTTGAAATCTGCCGTATCTTCTTTCATTTATTGTTTTCCAGTTTATTTACCTCTTCTCTCACTCGCTCTATCTTTCTCTCGTACAATTAAAGTCAGAATAATTTTTCAACTCGACGGCATGTGCCTCTACTTTTCCAAGACCTCCATATAACAATTGCGGAATTTCATCTCCGAAGAAATTGAGAAAGCATTTTTACGTAGTTCTGGAGGATTTGCAAGTCGAGAGTTTAGAGATCAAATGCAACGCAGAATGCAATTTTATACCGAGCAAATTTACAGAGCGTAGAATATAGCGGTGCGGGACTTCTATTTTATTACTTTGATAACGTATATGGTATGCATACGATGTACGTATATGAAACGGTGATTTCCTCTTCACTTGTGTAACTTCGAAAGTTTCAAGGGATCGGTCAATGGTGCTCGGGATTATATTAGGCAGCATCATCGAGCTTCGAAGATCTATCGACTGCCGCATCATGTGATGAAAATATTAATAGACCGACTGTTATATTATCATTAATATAGAAAATCTCGGACCATGGCAAGGGCCGCCAAAGTGAGCCATTTTTCCCAGCTTTTCATTGTGCAGCCAGACTAAAAGCCCTGTATCATTCATTGACAATGGCCCATTGTCCAACGCTATTGAATTTTCCGGCCGGATTTCGAAGACTGATGGCCCTCCTGCTTGTGCTCGCGTTACGCTGCACTAGATCGCTGGTTGTATCTCCTAGTAAGTTGCTTCCTAAACATACAACGAATCTCGCTGAGGAGACACTCCCGTGAACACAACGCGAGCCAGTGATTAAGACATTGAAAAGATGAGAAATAAGATGACGAAAAAAAGTTTCAAAGCTTTTCATTTCGTTTGCCATTCGTGCGAACGTAAATTGCTGTGAATCTACAAGTCCGCTTAGTTTGAGTAAATTTCGTCACCAATTTCTAAGGAAGAGAGCATTGTCGCGCGAAGCTTAAACGGTAGGGAACTAAAACTTTCTTGTGAAAGGTAAGCTCCGTTTGGCTGGCACATCGCGTAACGTGAAAACTTCTCTGGGATTTCTATACGTAGCTATCCTACTAGAGTAAAATTCGCAAATAGACGAGGAGCTAAGTCTGAGTTGAGTTAGGTTGGGCTAGGTCAGCTTTTCCATACCGTTACTGGATGCCAGGACTCTCGCAGGATACCCGGCATTAGTATTAATGTAAATTGCTTTCCGCAATGCAGTGCAGATACTGAAACAAGAAAGAGTGCCCCTAGTGGAGCGGTGCCAAATGAGGATGAAAAAAACAATGTAAATTATTTAATGAAAACTGAAAATAGGGGGAAGTGCTTATATCAGCACGCTAATACACAAACACATTAACAAACAGCTTAAAACTCTGAAAAGCGCGTATAACACCTCGCTAAAAATTTCGCTGTTTATTTTTCATTGCGAATATTTTTCATTCTCCGTTCTTTTTGTTTTTTTTCATCGAGAAAAAAATTCATTCTGTATATATTATAAATTAATTAAAGACTTCGTTCGCATTTCATCGTACCTTTGCGTAGTTGGCAACGAATAGCAATAAAATGTATATCGATACACGTGCGAAAGGAGAGTGCATCAAGAAGCTGAGTCAGAGAAAAGATATTGGTGAAATCCAGAAGGTATATAGTGATATCGAAGCAAGGGTAGATTGGCAGTATAATATAGAGTCAGTCTTTAGACTCGAACGAGCAGTTTCCGCATAAAAGGTGATAAATATTGAAGACAATCAGAACTGAGAGTTGCGAAAAGTGTGAGAAAGATTTCACGCGTTCGGTTTTTGCTAGAAAAATCCAGGCGAGGGAAAGAAGGAAGACGGAGAAATTGGAACGACGAAGCCGAACCCTGTCGCCGCTGGCTTTGACAAGATAAAGATACTTAAGAACCGGGTGTAGTTAGATCCGAGCTGATCCAACGCCATGTGACTTGGATTACTTAGATCAAAGCGTATTTTACAGGCTGCAGGCATACAGTAGCTAATCTAAACTTTAATGAAACGTCCGAAAATCTCATACCCCAGAATTCCCTGCCTCCCTTCCTTCCTTCCTTCCTTCCATATCTCGACATCCACCCCCTGAGACGACTCCTGCGTACGTAGGTAGGTACCTACTACCTACTATCTATACATTCAACGACAAATATGCATAGCTATTATACAAATCGGGGTGGGAAACTTCAGGTGTAAATTAGAAACAGATTCGATATCATCTAATCCCGAAGCTTCTAATGTCAGTGTAATCTTTGCTACGTTTGATAATATAAGTGATATAGCTAGTGGAAGCTCGTTGGTATAATGTGTGATCCGCAAACATTTCTAGATTGTGCAAATAAACGGTGTACCGAATCTGGAACGAAATTGGCAATTAAAGACGAAGGAAGTTTTTTTTTTTTTTACTTTTTTGTTCATAGAATTGTAAGGTGGGTATAATGACAATGAGGAGAAAAGATATTTTCATAACCTGCGAGCCAGTTTTTGATATTAGGAAACGAGTGAAAGGGTGAAAAGAATTTCGGGGTTGGTGTTTGAAGCGACAACTTCGCTGAGAGAGGAGATTAAGGAAGATGCTCCTCATAATTTTTGCGGACTGAAGAAGGTGTGGGGTTGGGGAATTGCGGGGTGACGGACAAAGGGATGAAAGGGAGAAATAGATGAGGTAAAGAAAGAGGAAAAGGAGCGAAGCGAGATTGCCGGCAATTTGGGTAAAATGTTTTTGCTTTTTGCGTATAGGACACCTTTACGCGAGTTTCTCGGAGTAGAGCGGTCGGATTTCAGAGATCCATTTTTACCACGGTAAGAGAGAAACGGAAACGTGAATGTGAACGCGAACGCGAAAGTCTTTGAGATTTTTGGCCGACCGGTGAACCGTGAGTGCCGAATCGAAGTAAAATGAAACTTCACAGGCGTCTCGTAACTTCGTGTGTCAACGAGCTCACTGGCGGCCCTCTGGATCCTCTGAAAGCGTCGGACTCTTTGCTTTATCCCAAACTCCCTTCGCCCGTTCCTACCCAAATCTAAAATATCCAAGATCTTGAGGGACGTCGCTTAGATGCAAATCCGAAGCGAGCTCACAAAACGTTGGGAAGAGCGATGGGTAAAAAATTTATAAAAAAAGAAAAAGAAAAGGAAAAAAATTTCTTGTTTGTCGTATACCCCGCTGTACAGCGTCGTAAGAAATTGCTTATTTCCTCAAACAGAAATGAGAAAGAAAGAAGGAAAAAGGAACAAGTTTCCTTGATGGAATTTTAATCTACTTAACATTCCACGTGACAAGAGACGTTTAATCGATGTGCAAATAACGGAGCTGGATAATTGCCACTTAAGGGTTGTTTTTAAATACCTAGTGTTCATTACGGACAAGTTCGAAGTTCGGGAAATAAGAACTTTGAGCGCCTGATACTAGCTAATTCATTCATTCCGCCAAAGAAGAAAAGATAAATCTTGGCTTTTCCAAAATTCAGATTATGTAAATAAAACTTCAAATACTCGACCACTTTAAACTCGAGGTATAATAAAACGGGTGAAGATCAAGAGCAAACAATGCTAACGAGCAAACATAAAAAGCAAGCGAAATAAATCACAAAAATTATACAAATTTTTAAACTCACCAACGCCAACTTAGGGAAACCAATTAACTCGCTTGATACCTACACGTATAGATACTCTGCTCCCCCGCAGGGGGGAGGGCAAAAATTCCAACATAACTCCCCGTGCTCAGAGTTTCACATCAGAAAACATAGTTTCAACTTATAAAGTTAACAGAAACAGAAACAGAAACTGAAACGGGAACAAAAACAGTTTTCTACAACCGAACTTCCCGAGTTAGTCCGTTAAAATTATTTCAAAGATTGAAGAAACACACCCCCGCCGGTAATAGAACTTGGAATTATTTTCCCCGTGAAAAAAAATTAACGAGAATATTCAGTTTTCATATGATTATTACCACGCGGGTCAGTTCGCTGCTAACGGAATCAGAATTTATCGTATGGCTCATGTGGCGAGTGATGTCCGACAGAAGTCCTGATCCTCAAGGGAGTTGGGTCCCTCATATTTTTCAATGCCGTGAATTTTGAGGGAGCTTTTTCTCCTTTCCCTCTTCTTTCTTTCTTTATTTTTTTAGTTTTTTTTTCGCTTCTTCGGTGGGCTACTTTTATTATTTTGAAACGTTCTATTTTTTACGGATGAATAAATATTTACGAGAAAAGATATCACTCGAATTTTCCCTTTAGAAAATTAAAGCAGTTTTTTGATTCATGGCTTTTGTTGACTCTATACTGTGAGATTCCCAAGCGTCGCGGCGCTACGAAGACTTTCTTTTGTTCGTCAAAAAAATATTCTATTCTTACGAGGCTTAAGACGGGCAGGGACTTTCTTTCGGGACTCGTTCCGATTGATTTTGGCGAGAGAAAAAAATCAAAGAAAAAAAAAACGAACAAACATTCTCCCAAAGTCTATCCATTTTTTTTTCTTTTTCGTTTTTTTCTCTCTCTCCTCGTCTCCTGCATCTGAGTCCTTCTATACCTATAACGAGAACGCTGACTTGGAATAGGAGTTACTTACGAGTAAAACGGATGAGTCTTACTTAAGTTTGAAAAATTATAATTTAAAACAATGTTACCAGACCTTACATCTTTTATTATCCTCTCAAGGCAGGGATAATGTAGCAGGAAGCTCTTAGCCTGAGAGGGAAAGAGAAAGGCGAAAGTAGAAGAGGCGTGCTTGTATATTATTAAACCTTTATGATGCTATAGTGAAAATTTTAATATAGCTCGGGTTATATTATCCTATACCTATACGTCCTACCGCGGAAGTATTCACTGTGAGTTTTCATAAAAGAAATATTGACGCAATAGTTTAACACTTCAAACTCTCAAAAGGTGTTCAATTTGAATACAATTTTACGGATTCTGTTTCTTTTTTTTTTACTTTTTTTTTCGAGCCTCTTCTACCCGTAATAAGCCATTTCTCATTATCATGCAAATTGATATTCAACATGCAAATTTACCAGCCTTTCAAGTACACCCTGATAACCTCCAAGACTACAAGTAACCTTCTGCCCATATATTCGAAAGGCATACATCCAAAACTGATTAAAATCATTTTCCGAAAATTAGAATTACCTAACAACATCGCTGTCCACTTCTGTTGCCCCCTTTTCTTAGTTTTTCAAACAGCAACTAATATCGTCATCGGAATTTATCCCTGAATAGAAATTCTGTCTGAAATTTCTTACTATCGGATTCAGAATTTTTCCAAAGTTAAAAAACGTGCGTCAACTGTCTAAGCCGACTGTTATTTTCTTCGGAAAACTCAGTTGTGATCTTCGTCTTCAGGGGGGGGCGATACTTGGTGTAAAATTTCAGCGTAAATTAGCTATTTCGTAGTAAACTTTGCCACAGTAACTAAAACGACGGTATCGATCGAAGCTGGTAACAAACCACTCTTATAACCCCTTAGCTAGCGAGAGGGGCGTCGTTCTACAGATTTAATCAGTAATTTATAACTTCGTCTCGTGCCTCGATTGTAGGTACGGGATACACTCTACGCGATGTTCAGGCTACGCGAAAATGAAATTTTACCAAAAAGAAAAAAAGAAGAAATCATTTTTCGTTATCTAGCGAATGGAAAAAATTTTATTCAGTTTTATTCAAGCAGGAGAATTTCGATCACGACTTCTGCAGGGTCTGCGTCTTAAAAATACGGGCTCAGGTATTGGTAAACAAAGGGATTTCTTTATCGAGTAAATTGGATCGTTATGAATCCTTTTCTCTTCTTATTTCTTTTATATCTCGTTCGAAATCACGTCGCAAATCCCTCCGGGCAGTTATCGAGGAATCCGTGCTTTAAAAATCGCGTAACTTTTCGTTGGACGTAAAAATTTGTTTATCGCGTTGTTTGTTCGACCGTGACGTTACCAGGGCTCGGAATATCGCCGAAAGAGGAGACGCGGTCGCTCGTCGAGAACCCGGGTGATAATAATTTATGCACGTCATGAGAAACCGCGAGAGACCGCGGGAGTCAAGTCGAGACATAAAAAGTCCCGTAAGAAAGAAAAGTGATAAAGTGTCAAATGCTAATGTAATGCTTCGAATACGAGGACGCGAGGTATAAATCCGTTTTCCTCCTCTAGGCACGCGAAACGGCGTGACAAAGTCATTAAGCAAATGTTACGACGTAACCGACTCTGAGTCAAGAAACTGCACGGCGAAAAGTTGAACCCTAAAAATCCATCCCCTGACACGTATATTATACCTGTTACGTAACTTCGATTCTTTTTTCACCTACCGAGAGACATGACGATGAGAGATAAAGTGAGAAACACTTGATCCCGCCGGTTGGTTCAAAGGTCAAGCTCCAATTTATACCCTTATATTTTTTACTACTTTTTTGTCAAGAAAACTAGTTGCACGCCAAACATATTCTAGTACGTGAAGTATCGGAAAGCGATAGATAGCCTTCGTCTTATATACCACCGATATACTGGGTGGCGAAACGGTGACAAGAGTGGAAGCGAATTTCTCCGAAAGTTTTACGGTGCGGAGTAAGCCGCGGAACAATAAATAAAAACTTCTTTTTTTTTTTTTTTTCTTTGAGTTAATACAAAATTTTCAACGTCTTCGATCGACTTTTTTATCAGAAATATTTCATCAAACTTCGAGACGAACAAAAACATCGAGTAATTTGCCCCTATATCAAGCCAGTTATTAGAACCTACGTTTGGAGCTCGAGAACATGGTCTGACCAGTGCGCGACGTTACTACTTGGCCGGGCGCTGCGGAACACTACTACTAAAGTCTAGACGGCTGTTTATGAAAGGTGAAATTTTCTGGAGAAACATTTCGCTTTAAAAAGAATACGTGAGTATATATTATATATATACATATACATATATATAATGTATCGAAGAAATACTTTTAATTTTTATTTCCGACTAAAACACCCTGTGTGCTATGGTGGCGTACGAAAGGTTCTATACATCCAATAAGTTCGATACGTTTAATGGGTTTAATCTAGCGTAGCAGCTCCTTGGAGAAACTCTTAAAGTGCACCAAGCTCTCGTTGTAGTTTTATCAAAACTTGGTTCAGCAGGAAGACTTGATTCGTTGCGCCTTTCGATTGACCATCAATTTTCACGAAGGTACTCAGACGCTATAGAATTTCAAATGTTACGACCTAATTTAACCGATGGGACACTTTATATATCGCCATAAGTACAACAGCGCCTCGTGCGCCGAATTCGTTATGGTTTTCGGCTCGATTCAAACTGTTCTCAGTTTCATAGAAAAAGAATCGACTCTTACCTCTATAAACTTTCAAGCGACTGCTCACATCTTTCGTTATTTCATTTCTACTATTATTGTTATTATAAACGGGTCAGTATTCAAGTTTTCACTTGTAAGACTTCCCAAATAATGTTTTTCACTATCATACTTCCCAAAAAATGTCAAATTTCAAAGTTTCAGCAACGATTTTGGAACGGTTTTTTTGTCCATCGCTGTTTGCTCCCTTAATTTGCGGAGTTGATTAATTATTAAGGGTCAGTGAACTAGAGGATGGAGTTAGCGAACGTGCTATAAGTGCAGGAAGTAGCGAGTATATACCATACCGTAAAGTTCGAGTGAACAAAGTTTCTAACAAGTTAGGGTACGTCTTAGTAAACAAAAAATGACAAACCGTGTTTTTGACCGAAAACTACGGGTCAATAAACAAAATTATACACCGAGCGAGTAAAGGAAAGCATCGAAAGCACTACCAAAGTTCAAACAATCGAAGTTTAGGCCAAGTTACATCCACCCGAAGAAAAAAAAAAAAAAACTACTTTACTTCATAGCTATAATATTAGGGTTCTGCCACGACGATTCGGAAGGGTCGAACCCTTTGTGAAAATTATCAGTATACAATTATTATTATTTCCGTTGACGGTAGAAATCCCGTTGAAGACTCAGAGTAGTTGTCAATTTCGGGTAGTAAATTCTTTCGGTTATTTTTTCCGATATTTTTGGACGTCATGGTGTAGGAAAGGAAGAAAGGAGAAAAGAGGAAAAAAAAAGAAATCGGCGTACTTCCTGCGACGGAGTTTCCCATTGAGAAACGCAGTTTTAAAGTTAACAGAAACAGATGTCCGCCCCCGCAGTTCTCCCGCGCGTTTCAAGCTGATCGGTTTTTCATTTGTTTTCTTATTTATTGAGCCGCTTGTCTATAAGTTTCGGATAACCACAGCAGTTTAAAGTTTTCTCGCATCTCTCACGAGTTCCACGCCACTTATTTTCTTCCCACTCAGATAGAACTTCGATCCGATCTTCGCGTACACCTCCACCTTATACCTTATACCTCTACCTACTTCGGATCCTGCCGTCAACCTCTCCTCGGAAGACAAACGACACTGGGGCGATTAGGCCTAGATTATCCTCCATCGTAAACTTATATACATATATATGTATATATATACATAGATATGATATATATACGCCCTTCTTTATTACCTATACGCGGCCGTAGATCTATATTTTCGATCGAGTTCATTTTTTAACCACCCTACCTGGTCCCTCGCTTTTTTTCCGCTATTTTCATCATTTCTTTTTATATCTTCCGTATATGGTGTAGGTACGTACATAATATACCTACGCACTCAGGTTTACGATACCGAAGCGGCATGACAGCTCAGGTATTTATCTGAAATCGATATGAACGAAAAAAAAGTGAAATGTCGTGTGGTATCGAATCTCGCGATCATGATGAAAAAGAGAATGAAGGAAAAAAGAACCGAAGGAAAGGTATAGTAGCCGTGAAATAATTTTGAGCAAAGCTCATTTCTATACCGAATCTATATAGCTCACCCTTTCTGTTTACTCTTAGGGGCCAGGAATAACAGTGAATGGGTAAATATTCGTTGCCTTGGTTGGACAAGTTACGCGTAGGTGTTCAGTTCGAAACTCGGAACCCTTCTCATTAATACTATACACAAATGTTGGTTTACCTAGCCTAGAGTTACACTTTCGAACCGGTTGACTCGGGTATAGGTAAACTTTTTGGGAGATCGGTAAACTGACGGAATCGTAGGAAATCTAGGACCTTTTATTTCTGCGATCTTAAAGGTAAATATCTGTATATGGAAATTTTTCGCGGTATGCTGGAATACAGAAATCGAAATTTATAAACGATGGATTTTTACGTATGAAAACTAAATGCGAAAAGAAAGTCCGATTCTCAGATGGGTCTCAACTTTTGATAACAAATTATCCAAGGTTGACTGAAGCGACTAATGGAATTCGAGACTGAGATTGGACCGGGGACTCCATCTCGCTCTATCTAATCTAAAAGCTGTTTCCTAAGAATGGACAAATTTCCTCAACAATTTTTAATGCACGGTTTCTTTCACAGAACATTATATTTAACGTATATTACGCTTTTCGAAACTTCGCTATTTTCTTGTCGCTTCCAGTCACTCGGTGCATTTTACTAAAATATCACGTTTTTGGGCTAAAATAATGTCATCGAGACATCGTTTCTGATGAGGCAAATCTGCACCTACATGCTACGTTTTTGGTGAACCTCGTCATGGCTGAATTGAACAACATGTTTGAAAGTACTCCGCATCAAAGATTTCTGGATAAGTAAAATAAACACCGAATTCGAAAAAAGTGGAAAATTATTAATAGACTATCGCGTTGACTAGATTCAATGAAATCTCTCGCTAGGCCTTAGGAGGAATGCCGAAAAGCGGTGCAGAGAGGAAACAACGGTACGAGGTATGTACAAGCTCTCCAACCTTATCTCACCGAGGGAGTGCTTTAGCTTTTGGCGTGATTCAAATGAGCCAGGGTCGTTGAAATCTCTCGGCACCCAGGATACTCGACGAGACTCGACGGCAGATTCCACGGGGAATCCTGCGTGTGGTTTTTCGCACAATGGTATTAACTCGCGTGTACCCGATTTGGGCGAATGAATTAGGGGTGGACATTTTTTTTTGTCTCTCTTTCTCTTTCTTTATCAGTGATTGAGTGATATCCGACGAATAACGCGTTTGGAATACCCAATTTTCTGTCCTTCGTATTATTCATAAACTGAAATACATTTTTAACTAAAAGGCAGCTATTCATCTTTCTCCGTTCACATGCAGCGGTTCAGTAAAGTTGAGTCTCTACCATCTGCTGTTCTGCAGCCTCCAGGTTCCCCCAATCCGTTCTACAGCCGGAAAGAAAGGAAATACAAAAAAGCGGAGTATGGGACCGCGATTTCTTTCCATTTTTACATCCCATCTTCCCTGAATTCATTTTTTTTTTTTTCATTTCAACTCGATTCAGCCATTTTTTTTTTTTCTGCAATCTGCAATGAGCTATTAATTATTCTTTCATCTATTTTCGACGACGAATCAAGATCATCTATAAATCACGGATCCACTATACGCAGGAACAAATCGCCACTCCATCGTATAATTCGATGTCCGATTAGCCCGTTTCGAAATACCTCGTGGCTGTATGAGCTTTCGCGAAGTGCACTCGACTATTAAAGAGTTGACGCTAATGAATTGCGAAATTATAATGGTTATCTACGCGTCAGAAAGTTTATGGAGCCGTTATATCTGCAAGGTCGTATAAACAGTGCCAAGGCATTATCATAATGTAGATAATTAGTGCGATAAAGTAAACTAGGTGGACACAATGCCATTCAAGGTAGGTGTATGCGTAGGTAGAGTAAACTCGTCGGTTATTGGATCGTGCATAAAATAGTCGCTCCAGAAATAAGCGGAAACGATTTTTCACGATGACCTGGGCATCGTCTTGCCATAAATAACATCCTCGCAATGAAAACTTAAATAAATTGACTCGTTTATTCATGACGGTTCAGCCGTTTTATTTTTTACGGAAACTTCGAACGCGGGAAATGACTGGCTCTAGCCGAAGGAAGAAGCTAAAGAAGAACAGCAGAGCCAGAAATAAGTGAAAGAAAATAATTCGATACCCTCTGCTTGTAATAATTCGTTGAAATTTCCTAAAACCGATCTCTGATCGTACTTTATACCGTATTACCTAACTATATGGGTGGATCGTCCTCGAACAAGCCCATGTACTTACGGTGAATGCGAATCAATAATAACGTTTAATTACTAGTGACACGGTGCTCGATACCACTTCATTAACACCTGGTTGTAGTCGAGCGTGGTGGGTGGTGGAGACTTTTCGAGCGTTGCTAAACTCAATTAAACGCAACTGCGGCTGACCAGCTCTTCAGAACTGAATTCAGCCATGCGCACGTACTATTCTGATCCATGTTTCCAGTAGCCTGATAATAGACATTATATATATTTATAGATGTAGTACATTGTACATGTGCATCGGGATGATAGAGGAGCGAAAGGGATCCAACCTAAATGGAAAGGAGACGTTTAATAAACTCACTGTTTTATCGTGTAATTAATAACTCAGGCGTCACCTGCACGACCGCGATGAAACTTCGTAAAATGAAAGGAGCTCTGAGAAACTCTAGACGTCTGAAGCCACGCCACTCCACTCTTCGTGCTAACAAAAGCTGAAATCCAGGATCATCATTAAATATGATAATCATATACATTCTGAAAGTTCGCTTGATCGCAGGTACTCGGTAGGTGGGTAGGTAGATGGGTGGGATATATACGACGAAATTGAAGAAATCTATGAGGGTTTTTTCAATTAATAAACGTAGGGAAACGTCGAGGCTGAAGGCGTGCACGGATGCTGTGGAAAGTCATAAAATGAAACGAGGTACGAGAAATTGCGGACATCTATAACGACCCCGCATTGTGTGACGCTGAAAGCCTGGAGGATGATCATTAATATTCATATCAATCTAGTTAACAGGTAGATAATGGTGAAGTGCAGACACCCGGTGCAACTACCAATTAAGTTATTTATTTATTGCTACTAAAGTTAACCGTGCCTCGTAGTATCGGAGTTAACAGCTTTATCGTTAATCTTAATTCAAAGAGGATGAAGGAACGTATGCAGCAGCAGCAGCAGCAGCTCGTTGCTCACAATAAATGATAATATACACAAGTACGTCACATTCGCAATTTAAAGGGGATGTTTATACTTGAGATAGGTATATCTTTGGAGGACTGGCCTGTGTCCAAACCTTTCTTTAATCTACCAGTTTCGATACAGCAGTTCGCTAATCTTCCGAAGCATAATCAGTAATGTGCTTAATGCAAGATTTCGGTGTCTAATTATTCAAAAAATGAAGCTCCATGCGATTGAAAGATGACTGATGCAGCAAACGTGACACGAGTAATTAATTTTTGATTGACGTATAGTTTCAAATTCAAAAATGCCCCTATTTGAGGTATGCGTGTACCTCCTTGGAGAACCTCGATCTTATTTATTCACTTTCACTGACTTTCTTATTTTCGCCCTGGAACGAGAACTATAAATAAATAAAATTCCAAATCTACGAAAGAAACTTTTAACCATTTGGGAATAATTGTTGTTTTTAAAAGCCACAGATACTTCTCGACTGGCGGGAAACTTTCGTTCTATAGTGGGGCCGAGGGTTCATTATAGCCGATAAATGGTACCCTGTACCAAATTTAATCTTATCTCGTAAAGTAATCAACGAAGTTCAGAAGTCATCTATTCTTCCGATGCCGTTTAACTTTTACCTCGTCGTTTCGACGCCGCGAATCGAAACCGAGAGAGCTGGTCAAGCAGTATTTCGATTTTTTTCTACTTTTTTTGTATTCATTATTCTCTATTCACGCCTCGGAGATCGGGAGGAGGAAACAGACCAATTAACCGTAGTTGAATCTTGATGCGATTAAAACTTGATATTCTATAAATCTGTAGACGTAAGTGCGACAGGTCTGAGACCGAACGACTTTGACGTTCAGTCTTTAAGTTTAGTCTTAAAGGTTTTCTCAGCCAAGGTACTCATCGTGAAGAAAAGGTGGAGCTCTGGAGGCTCCTGGTTTTCTCTGGATAATTCTCTCTCCTTCTCCTAACCCTCGAAATTGTCCTTGAAACTAAATATAAAAAAAAAGGAAACTCTCCGTCTTCAAGATCAAGCCGCCATAATAACAGGGATGATTTTATTCAAACAACAATTACAACTTGTAATGGGATGAAGGGAAAGAAAATCCCGCTTTTCAAACATACAAATATTTCTATAGGGGGGTTGTACGTAGCATGGATCTGAAAAGGAAATCTGAGAAAATCTTATGAGATATATGTACAATATTTATTTACTCGGAAAGTAGAAGAGAGAAATTTTCACGTTTCTACGTCGATATGGCTATGGAACAAAGGACCATCCAGAGACGTGAGATACAGACGGGAAGGTCTAAGCTTCGCACATGTATACAAACTAGAATTAATCTCTCTTTGGAGAACGTGGAGCTGGGAGAGAGGAGCCTAAGCTAACCTCGATACGAACTAATACCCCCGTGTATAGACCTTCGGCAAGTATGTGGGGGATGCGAATATCTGGCTATATGATAAAGATATAGATGTTCCTCGATCGGGCAGGATTAATTAATCGAGGAAAGATGGCGGCATGAGTAAATCGAGGGAACATATCTTTCGCGAATACGTTGGTTTCGTTTGATAATTGAGTAATTTAATTTCACGATCGAATGAACCGTCATTGCTCATCAAGAATGCACCCCGGTGTGTAAATTGATCGGGTATATACCTATATATCGGTATGGGTATACCCACCTCGGCCTGCAGTGTCAGGATCCCGACGATAAATTTAAGAAGTTGAATTCATCGTCTTCGTACACCGTAGATAAATATTTTTCTTTCTCCGTCTATCCAACCCCCGTTCTAAAACTTCCATTTATATTCAAATTTCTTAATTAATATTTATTCAACGTCCTGTTTTCCTGCATTTAATGTAAACGTTTGATTTCAACTTTATAATATTGATTGATCGCATTCTCTGCGCCACGTACCCCAAAATTTTACCTTCTTCTCTTTACTCTTCTAAGAAAAGTTCCGAGCGCGCCTACGCACAGCCTTATACCCATGAACGTCAAAATCCCTCTCTTTCTCTATTCCTTCCGTTGATCTATGAAAAGAAAAATAAAAAACGTGGGTGTTCCTCCTTTCAACACTTCGGAACTTGAGTTTATCATACGAGATCTGTCAGGTGGTAAATTTCCCAGGAAACATCAGATCTTTTTGTCAACGAAGAGATTAAATTAAGACAATGCATTGCAGTTGCTTGGTACTGGTACCAGGTCGCAAACTCTGAGACTATCGTAGCTAGGAACTAGCATCTCTCGGGCGAGAGACTCCTAGACCCGTACACAATTCAAGGAGATAATATAACGCGGAGACCTATTGTTTTACTACTCTATTTCGTTCACCTTTTGTCCTTAGATATTGCCTAGATGCATAATAGGTACAGAGCGGTATCCGAGTCTGCAAAAATCGTGGCCCTGAAAATCCAACTGATGAGAAGACGGCTGTTTCTGCCCTAAAAACTAGAAGCCCAAGTGGAAACTCCGGAAGTATATCGGACTGGGACGCGAACAGTTTTTCAAAACCACCTGAGGCAACAGAACCGCGATTTTGGAGTCCGAAAACTCGGTGGAAAACTTTTTAATTCGAATCATGTGGACGAAACTTCCTTCGTTTGATATGCGTGTATATCGATAAGGAGCTTGAAAGAATTTCGATGAAATAGAAATTGGATATGGTTATTGTTCGGGTTGATGATGATATCGCATCAAACGGACTTCGTGGAATGACGCGGTGTTCATTTCCCGGGTAAAAGCATACGCGATGTCTCCCCGTTTCGTCACGAATTTCCACTGAATTCCAGCGTTGGTATTTCCCTTCGAAATCGAGGCAGTCCTAGGCAGAAATTCACTCGGTCTGGGTGCCCAGTGACGCTCTAATTTCGCGCCCGCGCCAACAATTACGGTAAACACGGGTCTCGTAGAACGGACGGCATCGCACTCTCCTCCAGGGCTAACCTGGGGTCATATTTACCCAAACTCAACGTTTTGGTTTACCTTGAGGTAGCCGGCGTTGAATCCCCCGACAGCTAAGTCGAAAAACGACCACCGCCACAGTTCAACATGCGAAAAAAAAACGAAAAAAACAACAAAAAAAAATGAAGAGAACCAAAAACCAAAATGGCAGCCCTGAAACTACTGAATTACTGCACAACCCAAGGCTATTCTCAGCACTGGACTGACCGAGGTCAAAGAGACTAAGCGACTGGGTAGATGGACTAGTGGTAATATCGTCTAGTGGTCAACCACACACAACCCTGGATACTGCAGTTGGCTAACGCCTCATCCCTGCCCTGCGGATACACATGGAGTAGGCATGTGCCTCTCTATCTGTTCGTCCAGTATGCCCATGTTTCTGTGTTCTGTTACTCTGTTACCAAGTATACACTGAGTACGTATACGAGCTTTGTGCCATCGTGTATGTGCAGCGATGTACCAACCCTCCAGGCGTTTTGCGTATGGGACGTGGCAGTGGGTACACCAGTGACTGAAGTAATAATGAACGTGCTTTGCACTGGACCGCTATTATTACATTGCCAGTGTTAAATAAATTGACACTGCTGGTGCGAGCACTGGTTCTCACCTTTGACCCGCTAGATCGTACGTGTGCGACCCATGAATTGCGTCGAAGATTTATAGAAGTCAAGTTTCCTCAAAATCTTCTGGATTTTCTTCTGACACAAGTTCATCTCCTTCGTCTGACCTCTTGATTCCGATCTGTTACTTTGATGTCGAACTTGTATATCGACTTTTACTTGATACCCAAGCTGCTTTTTTTTCCCTGCATCGGAGGTACGAGGTACTTTCGACGAACCACTATCGATGATCGTTGTTAACACGTAACGATTGCTAATGCTATATTAGCGCTTCCGATAGTTCGTTTACATGTGGCTTACTTATGGCTCCCACGAGGATTGCACCTGTGTTCCAATAGAAGGCTAACGCGAATCCTATAACAGCCGAGCCAGGATCCCAGCTCAGAATCTAGGTGGGAATCCAGCTGGGATTCTGACGGAGTTTTTTCATTAAAGTAGACCTGGTGATCGGTGTTTGATCGTTCAATGACCTACTGCAGGCCTCGGACAAATCGAAGATTGCCAATAATATACAAAATTGACACAGAAGGCCATTCGACAAAATTTGACGAATGGCTCTTGATTTTTATCACATAATGCAAAATTTTTCGAAATGGACAACAGCGGTCCACAAAAAATCATAAGACCCTCAAAAAATAAGGCTTATTATCATTCACCGGCGCAGTTTTTCATCCTCGTGTCAAGCCAAGTTTATATCCTGTGGTAAGGACACTGCTGTCGTCTGTAGGACGATACACATACATATATACATGCATACATACATACATACATATATATATATATACCGGGTAGTTGTAGAACAAGCAGTGTCGCCAACAGATAGGGCACTGAATAAATCACACGACGTGGCTTAGGTGTTGCTCTATACGTTTCTCCGAGGGGTAGGTAGGTGGGTAGGTATGGTATAGTATGGTATAGTATAGGGAAGGCTTGCGGAAGGAAGTGAAAGTGGAAATGGAAGTGGAAACGGAAGTGGAAAGGAGAAGAGGGAGCGACAGAAGACATCTTACACTTCCACAGGGATTACACTCCTCACTTGTTCTCGGGAATGTGGAAAGGAGGTAGGGAAGGGTTCGGGGGATTTTAAGCCCACGCGATGCTAAATGCGACAGTTAAGCCAGGCGGCTGTACAACTTGTTCAACTTGTCCAGTTCTATAAATAACATTTCAGCTACTTGTAGAAAGTTATTCCTTCCATTCGGGGTCTTAGCTATGGACTATACGGCTTAAAAGGGTCGTCGAAGCACACATTAAACCCACCACTGCACGAGCATAGCTTTTACAAGCATTAACCAAAACTACACCTACTTAGCTACCTTCGGATAATTGAAAAACAACTTAATCTACGGGGTTCGCGGCAACAACTTGAAAGGCATATTCATCCGCCGAACAGCGTTTCGCCAATGCTTTTCACGAGTGCATACAACGCTTTTCAGCAGCGTGATTCTCACCGCAAAAAAAAAATAAAGAAAAAAAGGTGGTGGTGAAAAATTTCGTCCTTTTTTTTCAATTCAATTTAGCTGCGCGAATAATTATCCTTTTCGTTTTGTCGCTGGAGTTAGGAAATGGTCTGTGTCAATGTAGACGTGCAGGTAGCGCCGGTGCGTCTCTGTCGAACGACTATAATCATTAATTTGGTGAAACTGTACGGGCTGAACTATCGACGCCCTCTGATAGAATTTAGTAACGAGCTTCCCTATACAGCGGTTCGATCCGGCCCGGTTGCTAACCTCACTCTCACTCTAGCCCTCACCCTCCGCACCCTCGACGTCGGCGTCGGGCTCGGCTTGTGCGTCCCTCGCTTGCAGGATTTCCCAAATCCCGGAATTAGCGGGTGGCCACCGGTCGAGCGAGTCGGGTAGAGATAAAAAGTCGATCTCGCGAAAAGCAGCGAGCTAACGGTAGGTCGAGAGCCCGGAGTTTCGAGGTTTTGACCTCCACGGATTCTCTTTGGTACCCCGTTAAAACCAGTGATCCCTGCTAAAATCTTTTAACCGAATTCCTCTGTTTAGTTACCCTGCAGCAGACCGAAGGTCGGATGGTCGGAGTCCGCGCAATAATAGATTCTGGCTAATAGTTTAAGCTAGAAATAATTCAGGAGCTGACCAATCGTCCGGTCATCCTAAACAAGGATAAGGTACCGACATTTTTTAGCTTGAACTTTGACCTTACCTTATAAAACCAGACACGATTGTTATAAGCCTCGATAAAATTACGAACTGCTGATTCCTCGAGTTTCAAATCATACGGAGATTGAACTTGCGAAAGACAAAGAGATCGGTTAGCTATTCGCTCTTCTTTAATCGACGCCGAACAGGAGACGTCGCTTTTTGCAGGATGGTTTGAACAGTCGAACGATCGAAGTGGCACGAAGCTGCAAAAATTCCTAATTTAAAGGAGATAGACGCTAGCTCGAAAGTATCAAACTCTGTACGAATTCATGCGTGCGAAATTTTGGTTCCAACAATTCGTTTCAAACTATTAAAAAGCCTGACCCAAGATAGGGCATTCTGTTTTCCACTCGCAAGAAAAATAATCGATTTTACATTGAATTCCCCTCAAATCGGTTCGACAATTTTTAGGCGAAAATCTCGGTGCTTGGAGAAGGAGGTTCCAGCCGAAGAAATGTCTTTGAAATCCTACGAACGATTGGAAAGATATTAGTACTTCTTTAAAAACACATTTATATCTGCCATTTGTAAACCCGTCAATCAATTTCGCTCAAACTCAATATCAGGTTTGTAAGTTCTCCGAAGTATCTGTGTACCAAATTCTGTTCGAATCAGTCGGATCGTTCTAAAGTTACTCGAGGTACGGAAAACGTGAAAAGCTGTTCGAATTAATTTGTAATTCGAAACGTGGAACACCAGACAACTCTATTATTTGGGAAGTGGTTCCATCAAATGAAATCCAAAGATTAGATACCGAGTGATCATAATACGTCCGGTAAATCATCCCTTTATCCCACGTGACTGAGATAAGTCACGTGACCAATTTGTCTCGGAGGGATTCCCGTCACTGAGCGATGTCTACCCTTTGTCTATCCGTCGGATTCAGTAATAAAAAAACAATACTAGAGAGGGAAAATGGACTCGTCAGTAGCCCCGCGTGTTATACTATACTCGTACGAGACACGTATCGAGTATAAGGATTATGCAAATCGTGGATCGCAATTTAAAATTCATTCGATGATATTACTGACGATACCGATGATCGATTACACATACCGATCGATTACAAATCAGAAAGTCGTTCTGGTCCAAAAATTCTGACGGCACTGCAATCAAATATGAGTACAGGAAAGCACATTCGACGTTTACATGAGAGATCATATATTTAGGAACAGTACAGGGTTCGAATGAAAAATGTATAAAAACATAATCCCTAAGGCCACTATGATGTCCCATATGGCCTAACCTTCCGATGTTCATCGTTCTCGCCTCCTTTTCACTTATTCAGAGCATCTTCGCACCTCAGGACTCCTGGGGCTCTCCCATCGACGAAACGAACACGTTTCAGATGCCTCTGTGAAAGAACTAAACGTATATTTATTACACTTTCGCTGTTATATACGTACTTCGAAATCCTTTTTTCAACACTTTACTATTCTTTCCTTCATTCGACACCCTTTTGTAGATATAGTCTTCGCGAAGAGGGATCTATGCGGGGTGAGGGCTTATACATGTATGCATGTGTGGACTGAGAAACCGGTGTCTACTACATCGTAGCACAAACAGCTTCAGCGAACATACGTCAACATCTGTTGACGCGTCCGCAAAGATTTCCTTGCGGTAACCAAGTACCTAGTTCCTTCTCGAGGAGACGTCGCTGTCTGTCGACACTCTCGTAAAGCACCCCCTTGAAACCAGGAGTACTCGAGTCTCGAAACGCACTCTTTTACCACGTATATATATCTCTCAGCCCCGGGGTTGTTTCTGGTGCAAAATTCCGCGGCTCTTTGCACTCGGGTGTTAGTTGCAGATATCTAGATACCCTGGCGAAAATAATTCTACGAATTTATCCGAATTATCAGGGAAATCGAAACTCGTCGTAGTTCTTCGTAAGGAACTTTAGTTCTTCATAGTTTGATCGACGAAAGCGATGAATTTTTTTTCTAAAACGATCCACGAACGAAATGTATTCTCCTCTGCGAATGAACGAGATAATTGAACCAAATTGGTCTCGAGATAATCCGGAAACATGCCACAAGATGAATCACTGAATTAAATACGTCCGCGTCAAACCATATCGATGATTCCGGACCCCACAAGGTGCATATACGAAGTTAAAAATATTTTATTGGCTGAAGATAAATCGAAGATTTTTGAGATAATGATTAGACCATCGTGCCTATATAGTATAAAGTCGAGAGCTCGTAAACCCCTTGCAGTAATTTGTCTCAACGAGAAAATAACCTTCGTCATGGTTCGCTTGGTGGAACATCTTGCGAGAAAAACTTTCTAGACTGCAGCAACACGCAAGAATTCTGACGCTTACGTGTTTCAACTCTTGTCTTGGTTGTATTGTTCAAAAGTTTATTGCGAACGTCTGACAAGGAGAAACAATCTTTAAGTGGATTGTTTCATTCTGAGCCCCGACTCCATTGTTCGTTATACACTTTTGAATAACTCTTATAAAACTAATCACTTTTCAAATCGCTTTAAATTCATTTCGTTGAATTAAATAACGAGATTTTCGTTCGACAAAGCCACCATGACAGTGTTTAAATTTTACCCACCCATGCGTTTCAAACGTTTCAATTTATTGTTCCACTCGTTGTTTTATAAACGTTTAAAATGAAGCGTGATTTTATTTATTCCGACATTCATGTTTCTCTGATTATATTGTTTCGAATTATTTTCACACCATTTTTCCATCTACACCATCCCGGATATTCATAGTCGTAAAAATAGAACTATAGCTTATTTATTTATTCGAAAATTGCGGGCAGGACAAAAAACGAATCGCTCAATTCATATTTTCATCTCGTTTTATACTTTCCAAATTCACGTGGCTCGAATTATGGAAAAACAAAAAGGAAGAAATGCTTTTGCAGTCATGCTGCTGCTGCAGGGCAACGAGTATAATGAGAAATACTCGACGGAACGATTCTGTGAAATTTCGTCGCAGTAGGTATACCTGTATTATAAATTTCCCAAGGCATATATACATATATATATATATATATACATACATACGTATACATATACACATTGACACACACCTATATACATCTAGCTGCGTAGCCTCGTGCCAACTGTCCCGCGTAATTGGAAAAGTCAATTCGTTACCGCTGGTTGGTAATAAGAGAGACAATTGCAAATAACATTTGACCGGAAATAATTCTGCTATAAAAACCGTATTGCCTCGTTAGAATTATAGTAATATACACTCCTGGATATTTTTTATGTTAACAGAGAAAAAAAAAGAGAAACAAAAAAGAACAGAGAGTGTAAATCGAAAAAAAAAAACTTGAGATGTATATAAGCTTACCTTTTTATGTGTATTTGCATATAATTAATGGTACATGGAAAAAGGAAAAAAGGGAAAATAACAATAATAATATTCGCGTTATCAATTCGATAAAATTAACTGCTGATTTCAGAAGGAAAAATATTCAATGAAAATTTCAACGGAAATTTAAATACTGGCATAGAATATTTTTCTAGATTTGATTAATTCTAATAAAGTTCTCCGTTCGGTTAAATATCTCCGGGATTGTATCCCGCGCGTGTCGAATTAATCGGCAGATAGAGAAGTTCAGAACGTGCCGTGGGAGGTAAAACTGCAGTGATGCATCGCGCCTCGTTTATTCCATCACGCCAGAGCACTTTCTTCTTTTTTTCTAATTTTAATTTTTTTTCTATTCATTTTTCGTCGTTTTTATGTATTGCGAAAATGAAGCCGTCGCCCCGTGTGGTCAAAGTCTAATGGGAATCAATACTTGCTCTAGCCTTCGAGATATGACGATAGAAAAACAATTTTTGTACGATTTTTCCCTATATTGCGGTACGCGAACAAATTTTGATGCTAGAAAAATCGCTCGAGGAAGTCTTTATAGGAACGAAAGAAAGACAAAACCACCCCGGTGCGCGTAGCAATAATTGCTTCACTCATTGCCTCGCTGGTACAATACGCACTCCGATTAGCGTAACGACTCTCTTCAGCTTCTTGACGAATCCGTATAGGGATATACGCCATCCCTTGCGTCACGAGGAAACATTTAGACTCGGTGAAAAAGGGATAGATCGCGAAAACTGGTTAGACGTGTACGAAAAAATACGGCTATTTAGAATTTGTTTACCGTATACGTAGATATTGAGTTGTACCGTACAGATGGGTTGCGAATTGTGATTGAAAAGTACGTTTTCAATTACACTACTCTGTGAAAGTGATAAACGCATGACATCGATGCAATTCCAATACCAACACCTATACACGCACGTGAGAACAATCGATGCTAGGTATATATGGACATACATACACACATGTGTATGTACCGGAATAAATTCTCACTATTTTCACCAGCTATCTCCACATTTGAGTTTGAATTGGCTGAAAATTATTCTAACAAATGCCGCCCGGTTAAATTCGGTGGGTATATATTAGTTAAAAAAATGTATAAAGGGGTAAAAAAAAGGCAAGGATCGTTCAAAAAATAACATTACTCTGTTATGTATTCCGAGAGCCGCTCGTATGTCTGCTCTCCGTAAATAAATCTGTCGTTAGGTACATTAACCGCCGCAAGGGTGTGTATAAGGGCTCGAAAAAGAGGGCTGAACATATATACAGTATATAGCTACCCTTTTGCGCATGAATTTTCAGTTTTTATTTCACACATATTCATTATCATTTCGATAATCAACCACCCCACGTATGTGGGTGCATTTTCAGATAGCGAAAGTCGACCGTTCATAAGCCCGGCATCAAAACGACTTGATAATAACACATGAGACGCGGATTCTCCGTGTCGTTAAAACGGCCCCATTTTACGTTGAATGGGATGTTTTTGCTCTAATGTCGAAGCTCTTTATGGCCCAGAATATGAGGCAAATACGCGACTGCAGCGTAAGAGCTGTGTATAATGTATTGCATGAATATAGCATTGCTGCGGTAATAACTGCTGCCTATTTACAACCACGTCATTCCCCTCGCCATCTAACACAATAGACTACGTATCCAAGTATTATGCGCGTTCTTGAAAAAAGGATTTAGTCCCACTATCGCAAAGAAATCCCGTGCATTCTCATCGTCAGCGCCATAAGCTGCCCAACCCTTTTTTTCGATTTTTTTTTCGTATTTTTGGTAACGGCGTAAAACCGCCGAAATATTTCTCAAATGGTTAACGTAGGTATGTACTTTAATCTGTCGAGGGGCGAAGTGGGTTTCAACATGAAAAAGAAGAATGGAAAAATGAAAAGGAAAGGGAGAAGGAAAGAAGTTAACTTCGGCTTTACGGCCTAGAGTCTCGCTACTTCGTCGTGCGATTTAACATGCTTATTTATGACTTTTTAGGTATATACATACCGCGTTACGTACTATTTAACTATATACTCGAATTTCGACTTCGAGGTTCCTTTTTGTTACGCAATGTATCGGGGTTGGAAAATAAAAGCTCGAGGTCCAAAATGGACAATGCCTCCGCACGCCCTCTAAAACGTCTCGAAAAACTTCCCCCGAACGATTTCTCAACTCTTCGCAAAGTCATTCTTAACCAGCTCTCAACCGAAAAGTCAAACTTTATATGGTTACGTATAGAATTCCGTCCTACAAACTCAAGTGGAAACTAAACGAAACCGAGAAGCCGAGGACCAGACACCGAGCACTTTAGTAGTCCTTATTCAAACCGCGTAACAATCGGGGTGGTTTTTCTCCCTTATACAAGATTCAAAAATCTGACACCGCGGTATGAAAAAGCCTGGGAAGATCAAAGAATGTAAATTCATTTCTCTCATCCCCCTAACTCTTTCCGCATCAGAAGCTTTTGACTGACTTCGACTACCCCGAATCTCGTAAGACTTTTTCCATAATTAAAACGGATGGGTGATTCGAAGAGGCGGACGTTGCGCTACTTGTAATTAATTAAAAAGAAAAAGATGAGAAATATCTCAGGAACTGAAATATACGAATTAATGACGATGAAATGACAATTATCACATCCCCTCGTATAACCTTGCTGTAATCGTAGTCTGACGTGGTTACATGTAGGCACAAGGTAGGTAGCTACCCTTGAGAAGAGAAGCCAGTTTCTGGTATCTCAAAGCATTGTATCAGCGAAGTGCGTAGGTCACGTACCTCTCGGCCGCAATGATTTGAATCTGAAACGCGCATCGCGATCCTAAACGCTAGAAGGGTTTAGTTATGCGTAGAGGGGTACGAGAATGGGGTGAAGAGAAAAGGGGCTGGGGGCTAAATTACCCGATCCCTCGATATTATTTCGCTAGCTCCACAGTTATTAACGGCCATTTTGGTTACAGCAATAACCTGCACCGTTAGACACCCCTGCAGCTAGCTTTAAGAAGCCGCATTGAAATCATTTTCGTTTTCCTCTTTTTTCATTCGAAAAGAGACGAGGTAACGATAATTGAAGCCTTCCTTCTTCCCTCTTCCCTCTTCCTTATTTTATTTATTACTTTGGGGTGAAAGAAGACGCGATTACGGGCACAGCGTCACGAAATTCTCTTCTTTCTTTTGAATTTCGTGTATTTTTGACTCCTTTGTCTTTTCGTTTTTTTTTTTTTTTTTTGTTTTTTGGTTTTTGGGTATTCGGATACCTCGAGATTATACTCGGTGATGAATAGTGGGAGAGACGGGGATATTTTCAACTCCGATACATACTCTGCCTCGTCGTCGAATGGCCGCTACTTTGATTTGTAACAACGTCCCGGGAATGCTGCTCGTAACGTTTGATCAAGATATATTGCTCCGAGCGAGAAACTAACGCGGCGTGTATATAGTATTAGCTTCGGACGCAATTCTAGACTACGCGATTTCCACGCCTATAAAAATCTACGGTTTATCTTTGCATCTTTATGTCCACCTAGAATACGAGATGAAACCATTTTATATGGTAACGGCGATGATCTAACCATCGGAATGATCGATATATTATACATGGAAATTTAAAGAAAATATATACAATTTATAAGCTAAAAATCACAGCCCTGAAATCCACTAGTCGATTTCCAACTCGATTCAAACAAAGCACGTTGAATCTTTTTTCCTTTTTTTATTCTTACATCCAGGACCAGGATTCTTAGCATTTCTTCGAGGATTTCGATGAGACGTTAACGGAGCTAGGCTAACCTTATTCTGCGGTTACTATCTACCCTCGAGGGTCACTTGCAGGAAGGATAGTTAAAATTTAACGTCGAGATAAACCGTGGATCCGTCAGTAATGTTGTTTAATTTGCGGTTTAGCTGAACATTAAATTTTACCTCCCTCTCAAGGAAGTAGCCCTTGGTTTTGTTTTTTCGAAAATTTCACGTCGAATCTACAACTTTTTCACCACTCCACCCAGTACACGAATTTCACTAAATCGTGGCGAAGGTTACGGCGTGAAATTCAGTCGTCGTATCATCGAGCCTAAAATAATTCTTTTCATTGTTATCGTATAGCGCGAAACGAACAATGTCATCTAGCTTGTCCTGTAGGGGTTTACGTTTCCTTGATAACGCAACGACGGTACCCATGAATATGTTAATTATCGCGTGTCCCACAAGACACGGAAGGCCTTGAAGAATAAGGTTACTGCGCAGAAAATTTTCAAACGAATATAATACGTTAGGCAGATATTTAGGTATCATAACGAGTGTTGTATCTAATGTTTAAGAAACTAGGTAAATCAAAGCCAACTGTCAGAGACGATCTAACTTTTGCTTTTCCTAAAATATACACATATTTTACATATAAATATATATACGTAGATGGGTATCTACGTGACGCCATTTAAATCTTGGCTAGTTAGATAGATGTCGGTAAAACTTAACCGAGTGGTATTGCACTGTAGGTTTGTACGTACGTAGACAAGGATTTGTCGGATAAGTTCGAGGACCTCGATTGGGTATGAGGTAAAGTATATAGGGAGTAAAATGGCTTACGAGCCAATAAATTTAAAAGTTGTAAAACCAGCTTCTTTCGCCCATGACAAACCTTAAATTGCAATTCACTTCTGACCCGGGGATAAAATTACTTTTTCGTTCCACCTTTTTACTTCATTTTTTTTTTTTCTTTACTTTTTTATCCGGACCTTTTTTACCTCTAAACGAATTGTTTCTTCGCCGAGAGTAGGTAGCGAAATTTGGCTTAGAAATCAAATCTTTCGAACGAGACCCTCGATTGTACAAAATAAAAATCTATAATCTTGTTTCAAAATGTAGGTAGGCTAGGCATACTAAAAAAAAATTTTTTTAAAAAGCACTCGGTATCAAGCTCGTATGACTTGTATTCAGTTTTTTTTTTATTCGGTCTAATCTCCTGGCTGGTTTATCCTGGTTCTTTATCTACAGAATCTTTGAGAAGGCAATATTCCCTGTATTTTTAACAATATTTCAGTAAACAACGCTGTACCACTTATTTCAAGACCCAGCCATTCATCTCTTGGCGAAAGGCGAAGCCGTTGCGGTTGTGGAAATACAAAATGAGTAATAAAGGTGGTATAAGGGTGCGGAAAGGAGAATAAAAAACAGGAGCAAAATACAAAAAAAAAAAAAAAAAAGAGAAACTCCAGCAAATCTCTGCAACTTTTATTAGAGTGGAGAGTAGCAATTCCATTACCAAGTTGATTTGTTGCTAGACATAAAATAACCAGGGAGAAACTAACGCGTAAAATGGGTCTTTGGATTAAGCGCGTCTTAAGGTAACGTCTTAAGCGTTAAGGATCCTGGATTTCTGTCCACTCAAGAGGAAGGATGACACCAATGGACGATATCCAAAGGATTTTGATAAATCTTTTACAAAAAAATCCAATCTTCAATCTCATTTCCCCCCAAAAAGAAAAAAGAAAACGTCAAACCCAGCTAAAGCCAACGAACGAAACGTGTGAGCAATATACACTCGTACAGCACATGGCACTGACCTGCTTTTTTCCAATTGTCCGTAGGAAACAAACTCCAATTTTATTCCGAGCTTTTAATTTCGTGTATCCACTATATACGCCCAGTTCGACTACCTGATAGAATCAACTGCCGCTAATCAAGTGCTTCGACTATCGATTGTAATGCCTTTTTCCTCCTCGTTTCGAGGTTCTATTTGTTAAATACGAACGATTTCATATACCTAGAGCCATTTTACTAACCCAGGAACGATATTTGGAGAGAGAATTGAATTGTAAAGGGACCTTGGCGAGATACGAGAGAGAGAAGAACAAGGGTCTGTGCGGGTATCCAAGGCTGAGAATTAGGGTAGAAAATCATTAGCAATTCAACGAGACCAGGGGTGTTTTTCAATCCAGTAAGCTTATCAACTGCAACTGATTACCCAGGAGTCGAGCGGCTCGGCGGTGGTTAACCATAAAATAACGAAGCACAATTGTCGCGATAAAAATCTACGGTTTATTTTATGTTGTACCGTATATAGCCAGGCTGTTATACCACGGTAATAAATCGTCGTTAACGTCAACGGAAAAATTCAACTCTCTCGTTATTATAATTCGGAACTCGATTATCCCTCCATTTGCGTTTTGACTCACTTATTAGGTACTTTTATAAACCCAAAGTAGATGCCTAAAGGGAAGATTCGAGAGCTTGATGACCTCTCAATTTTAATTTCCACTCAAGATGCACTACATCACGGTAGATATACGGCTGATAACGATTCAAAGATGATCGCGTCGAACGAAATAAAGACGAAACCAAGGGTAATGCCGCTACCACATGGTCTAATGTAAGACGAAAGGCTATAGGTGTAATTAGACGCGTACGAAGATCAGCCGCATGAAAATGGCAAGGGCACCCGGTGAAACAGAACAAATCCTCGAGCTTGGCAAAGTGGGTTGCAGCGAGGAGACCGGGCGGCCCAAGTTAAGAACCAGACTAAATTGGATTGTGCCGAGTTAAGCCGTGGGAATGGGTGAAATTGGGTAGGTAACGTAGCTGGATGTCTCTAGGATTTCTGAACGCGGTTCAGGCACAAGACTACAAAATTAATGAGTCAACCTTTAATGAGCCACCTTGAATATTGAAACCTGTCCAGGAGTCGATGCGGCGAAAATCTCGGCGAATCGGAGGAGAAACCCTTCAGGATTTTCGACTTTTTTTTTAGTTTCGAACTGAATCTTTATTCCCGCGCCTTAGTAAAATCCGCGATTCACACGGCTTTGCGGAGTCTGTTACCGACGCGCAAATCTGCAGACTAGGTTCTTCGCCGTTTCTTTCAACGCACACGATGCGTGTCGGAGGGACTTTGGAAACTAGGGAGCGACAAGAAAGCAGCTAAGGGAAATAAGATGAAAAAAGTGAAAAAAAACGAGGTACATTAACTGCGCAACTTTATCACGATCGGAAATGACGATGAAAAAGAAAGAGGAAAAAATTTTCGAGAATAAAAATAAATAAGAAACTGGGAAGGCCAGTTCTGTTTGAAGGCACGACCTGGTTTCAGAATAGAATGAGAAAAGATGGAAAAAGTAGGCCGTCTGACCATCTGCAGACAGCGATTCTCTTCACTCTAGACTCTTTGAGATCTCGGTGCGATAACGAACTATAATTAAAATTTAATTAGCTTGGATATGAAAAATGAAAAGTTCCACTCGTGCCAATTTCATTATAATATAATTTCGTCAGATTTACCCTCGCAAATATTACCTAATGAGTTATCAGACGAGTAATTCTTAAAAACTAATTGGTACAGCTACCTACCCACCCACTCGCCTCGCTACCCGCGTAATATCTCGATAACTCCACGTTTTTTCTGATCAGAATTAAACCCAGACTGAAGAACGCCCTTCTCGCTGCTCTCTAGTCCAAAACTTTCCTCTTGAAAATTCGTGAAACATTAATAGTAATTTGTAATTATTAATAATAGTAATCAACCCTCGCATACTGCATAAAATAATGACATAGCCGCCGTGTCATGTAAAATGATAAGATCCGTTGAAAAAGTCGTTCGAATAATGTGAAATTAGGTAAGAAACAAAAAAGAGAAGTGAAAAAATGGTAGTCCTAGAATAGAAGTCCAATTTTTTGATAGGACGAAGTTTTCCCCTCGTCTGATTTTTCTGTTAGTCACCGTCTATACGTGATCACGTACGAATCGCATCGGTCAATCAAATGAACCACCCTATATTTAAATATACATATATATATATATATGTGCGAGTGGGTACTGCACATGGATATAGAGATACTGTTAGCCTCTGCCATACAGAAGTGAACGTTTCAAGCGGAGAAAATTCTGTCGCACGATGCGAAATCGTATTACGGTAGCCGTATTGATATGCATGTCACGGGGAGATATATTTCGCATTCGATATTTCGCATTGTGATTCGTTTGCAAAACCGCCCCATCAATTTCGACGGTACGCGGTAGAGAGAGAAAGAGAGAAGGAGAGAGAGAGGGAGATAGAAAGAGTAGAAAAAAAGAAGAAAAAAAAGAAAGAAAACGGTTGAAAATATTTGAAAATTTACTTCGAAATCAAAATAGCACGCAAACAAAATTATACTACAGCGTTGTAGCGTGCGAATATCGAAAAATTCTTACGACAGACAATTCTATGATTTGACAATTTTTCGCGGAAAAAATTACGTGAAAATATTCACGCGGAGGGAGGATTTTGTTATTAAGGTATTAATAACACGTGGTGAGTATTGTGAATACCGTAACTGCAAATTTGGAACCCTCGTACCGTGATAAAAACGGAAAAAAAAAGAGAGGAAAAAAAATGGTGTGAAGATAGGGACGACAATATGAAAAAAAAAAAAAAATGCAAAAACCTTATCTTCCCGCACGTCGTTTGCAATTGTGGTGGTATGCAGGAGAAAAGCCTGGGGATCTCGCCGATTTCCGATTTCCCCGATTTTTACGAGTTTTATTTCCATTCATATATTCCAAAGGGTGCTCTTCGCGGTCGTACGTATTTAAATCAACGTACAGATCGATCATTATCCCCAAGGAAAAAATGTTCGCGCGAATCCAAGAGTCCCAGAATTTCTTACCGTATTGATCTAACCCGATATCGTTAAACGCGCCTAAACCACTCTCCGCTACCTCTACCTCTACCTCCGTCTCCCTTAGGCATTCAACAACCCCCGGGTACTCTGCAAGTCGAAGAACCTGACAAGTATTGGTCAGTTTTGTACGAGGAAGTGGTAACGGTGCAGGCGGAAAGTGTCTGGCAGCTAGTAGTTGCGGGTTTTACTATGGCTAGCCCGACGCCCGACGCCCGACGCCCGACGCCCGACGCCCAACTCTCGACGCTCGACGCCTAGGGGTTTGCGACGCCTGGCATGGCCATGGCGCCGCGGTTCGAGAGGGTCGTTTGTAACTGTTATCGCAAGAGACTTACAAGCTCACTTACTAGCCCCACCATCTATTGTTCATCCAAAGGACCGCGAGCACGTTACTGTACGCTCTTTGTACGCTGTATATATCGTCGACGATTTGTCTGAAACGGGAAATTCTTCCCTCTATGCTTCTGCACACTGGCTAGATACCGCACACCCGTCCTTTCGCTCCGATCTAAGCGAAATTGCGATCCCCAATTACGACCCCATGCGTCGATTTTCGGTCCAGGGGGTGTTTTTCTATTCAATTAAACCCGGAGTGAAACCGTGAGACTCGTTACAGCGCGCGATCTCTTTCTTTTCGTGAATTATACCCGAAATAAATTCGGGAAATATTTCGAAAAAAATAATAAAATCCCCGTGAAATATGAGGTGAATTTCGCTCTCGAAGAAAGAGGGAAGCAAATATCTTCTAAAAGTGATTTAGAAACTGGATTCCCGAAAATACGTCACGACTTTAACGGCCGTTCGATGCGTCAAAATCGAATAACGACGAACTAGAACGGAACTTGGAAAAAAAGGACTGCGGATATGATCTTAGGGTCAAGGATCGACTCTCAATGAAATTTCGTAACAACAAGTTCATCCAGAAAACTACGTCATACGGAGGTCCGGCCTGGAATCTGGACGACAAGAAGAGGGCCGTGGGCAGCTGTTTGTCTCCCCAGAAGCTAATGAATTCAAATTTCATCAGGGTGGAGCAAGAACTCATGGCAAAAAATTCAGTTTCAGAGAAGGACGTTCGTTCCAGGGTTACGTTCATTTGGAGAGAATCAAGGCCAAAAATACGGATGGAAGAAATGGATATGGCAGGGAATTAACAGATCTTCGAGAAAGAATCCCGAGACGAAATAGAAATTTTAGTATGTCCTACGTGAGGATTCAGAGTTGCAAATCAGGATTAGCGCTTGCACTTGAAATTCTGATTAGCGTCTGTAAATTCTACTAAATTTTCGAAGTTTACTTACAACCTCGAAAGCCTGTGAAAAATCAACTCAATGATCGATTTTAGTTTGGACTTGGAATTTACTCGTCAATCGGTTCGCAAAACGTTTCCCCTCAAGACCGAGGAGCTACAGGTCCAAGCCAGAATCACAAGGTGTCTGAATTCTGGGATCAAAAAGTCCAAACTAGAATTTTGAAAGTACAGATTGCGGCTAAACTTGCTCAAAACTCTCACTTTTAGTTGTAAATCAGAATTTCATTACATCTACATTCCTACCCTCGAATTCTAGTTTGCACCTCCATATCTCCAGTGCGAACTCGTAGAATGAAACTAAAATTTCTATTTCGACTCGGGATAAGTTTCAGATAATTTGACAGACTCGCTTTGCATCAGTTTGCGAAAAAAAAAAAATGGTCTCGGTATTCGAACCGCGATTTACGAGATCATTTTCTGTCGTCCGCCGCGATTCCGCAGCTTGTTCTTTCCCTCGCCTCGTTAGTTGATCCCTTTGAAATGCCATCAGCAACCGTATCGGGATACAACCAAGTCCGTGCAGCTTCTTGGAAGGATCCAAAAGTTCTCGCGAAAGATCCATTACGGCGACTGGTTCCATCGAGGCGACCGTTCCTAGCACTTTGTATATCGTTTGCAAATTCGATTGGCCTTGGAACCTTTGAGGCACCGTTACACCCGGCCTATGCTGTCGATCCTTTGGATCTTGAGACGTCGGATCAACCGATCTGTGATCAAACGAGAAGGAAGCATCAAAATGAATACCAGAAAAAAGGTTCGAAAAAGAACACGACTCTATTCGAAAAGAAAAATGAAGAAAAGAAAACTGCTATCAGAAAAAGCTTGAACGTATTTTTTTTTTTGAATTAAATCTACTAACAAACGGCATCGAAAACTTATTACAACTCACAGAGGACGCGAATGGCCTTTTCCGTTGGAATTCTTATCTCAAGCTGTTAGACTAGGGTGAGAATACGTTGAGTGCAGTATTCAGTGCACCCGAATGATGTAAAACGTTATAAATAATATAAAACTTATTTATTTTCACGAAAAGTTGAACATATGAAGATTTATCATGAGAATAGGCATATAATATATGTACCAACCTCGTGGTCGTTGAGAAACGCCAAATGCGGTCACAGTCGTAGTGGAGTTTCACATCGTGTTATTTATTGTAGCTATTATTCACCCTCGACTTGTTGTCCAGCTACCGACCCTAATCGATTATTGTTTCTTCGTTATCAGAGGACGTTTTCCCCACTCTAAATTTCGGATAACATACACTGACAGGCGACCCGCGATGAGGGATTGGAATAGGATGATAAGAAACGAAAATAGAAAGGGCGGAAATTCTGTGGACTGATTGAAAAGAGAACTTCAATCTTTTTACTTAAATTTTATACAATTATTAATAAACGTATCCTTCGAAGGTGGCCAGATACAATTCATCACTGATCGTCGGGAAAAAATGTCAAAGGAATTGACGGAAGTAGAACGGGAGGTAAATTGAGGAAATCCTGAGGGATGAAGAGGAAGAGTTTCATGTTTATCAAAGAAAAGGTGAAAATTGTGAATTTACGACTATCCTCTGCAGCCTTGGTCATATATATATTATATACATAGGTATAGCCGCACCATTCTGATCGGGTGACCCGGATGCTCGTCACGTCAGTTCATGGCATGTTCTCTACATTTTATCTCTCTGATATGAAGCAGTTCGTAAAAAGGTAATAAATGTTAAAACGGGAATCGAAGTGGGTAAAAGCGTGGACGCCACGCGCGCGTAAAACCCAGATTTTTTATAGGTTCTGCGTTTGATTTATGACGGAGACAGCTGCGCCCGGTGAACATCCCCGAGCAGCAAACATCCCATCCTAGTTTCACCCGATCCGGGAGGAGAGAAGTCGCCGTGAATCTAGCGAGCCAGGGATGGGGTGAATCCCGACCCTTTTTATCGCCTGCATAAAGGTTCTAATAACCTCTATGAAAAACAACAACTTTTCTTCACGCGGATTTATGCTTTCTATGCATAATCCGTATAAATCCTTTTCTCTTTCTTCTATATCTCTCCTTTTCTATCCCTATACCATATCAGCCGTATAAAAATGGCGCCTATAATGTACCGGGCATAAAAAAAACGTGCGAGCTATTCCCCCGCGGTAATATCTATCAGGAAGGAAAATCCTTCCCTATAGTCGTAAAAACTAAAGAACTGCCACGAAATAAGAATTATTTCTTTTCTCCTGGGATTTATTTCGCCGCATTTCTCTTTTTCCAATCGTTTCTCTCGCCAATTACCACAGCTCTCGTCTTTATACATGTAGGTACGAATCCGAAGCCGTCTTTTTGGGCCATCTCTTCGTTTCTTCGTTCCAATCTCACCCTCAACCCCCTTAGGTTAGTAATCAAATCTTTACCCCCGATTCCAAAGCAATCCCTTCCCCGCTCCTCTCTCACCCTGCAAAATGAACTGTTTATGTGTTCAAGGGTTTAAATTAAATAGCGAAGATTCAAATTAAATATCTTTACTGTTCATTTGGAAGAGTATTATACATGTACAGTAGAAATACGTATAAAACCAATGCAATGCCGCAAAGCTCTTTAACGTTAGCTATAAACCGGTTCATTCCAAAAAATCCCTTCGCTGTGGGAATATAAAATTTTAATAAGCCCACCCCGTCATCTGCAGATGTGCAATGAGAAAATTAATGACACGGATCTTCATTGATATGGGAAAATAAAGCCAATTCTACAATTCTAGATGTGGGAGAAATGGAAAGCTCTGTTGTCACTTTATTCAGACCCTACTCAGTGATTTGTTTTTAGTGAAAAGTCACTCTTTTGGTTTTGAGTGGCTCGATTCTGACTCCGAACAGAAAGAAATTTCACTCCATGAGAATGAATTTTCACGCTAAGAAATTCAGAGAGTAAGTAACCATCGTCAATTTATAATTGCAGCAGGTATTGCGTTACTTCTCACGGTGCATAATTCTCGTCCAATTTCAACAATTTCAGTTATTTCTTCCCACGCAATAAGAGGAGGGCAATTTCCTCGAGTAAGTAATAGGAGCCTTTAGTTATATTAATTGCAATACCTACTCGATTGGCTAATTGCGACCTGCAATCCGAGTGCTTCATACTTACGAAGGAATAAAAAAACAGTCGAACACAAGTTTGTATACGTTGTATAAAAAAAACTTAAACTTTATTTACACACAGATAATGAATCGTACCTATACATGTACACTGATCGATATAGATAACTAAATCCGGCATAAAAAATATTCGTTGATAAATAGATCAGAGTCGAAAGAATCGTTTCGCGGTATTGTACCACGTGATCGAGTTAGTACCGGTATCCTGCCTTGTTCGCACTACCAGAACCGATGCCAACACCGATACCTCCACTTTGGTACTTGTTGTAACCCTGCTGGGACTCGCCACGGTACTGACCGTCCTGATTTTCGCCACGTGCTTCAGCCGCCAGAGAAAGCTCTACTCCGCGACGAATTTCTTCTGAGATTGGTGGCGGTGTTGGGATGTGGGCACCTTCGGCATGGAAACCGTCCGGTCCAGCAGTGTAATGAATTGTGTATAGAACACCGTCGGGTCCGGTGTAAGAGTAGGAGCCGCTGACGGACTGAGAATCACCTGGAAAAATGAAGTTTATGGTAATTTGAGATCGGCGATGATCCTGTTCCACAAAATCGAGTCGAAAATCGATTCTTACCTTGAGCAGCGCCGCTTTCTTGAGCCGAGATTCCATTTTCAGTTTCGTAGTTGTACTGGTAAGATCCGTCACCGTTGTTCTGATTGTTGTATTGAGTAATGGCGTACTGTTGTCCACGGCTTCCGCTCTGGCCTTGGTAAGATCCACTCTGGCCTTGGTAGGAACCGCTCTGGCCTTGGTAGGAACCGCTCTGGCCTTGGTAGGAACCGCTCTGGCCTTGGTAGGAACTGCTCTGACCTTGGTAGGCTCCACTTGCCGAACCTGCACCGCCACGGTAACCAGAACCGGAACCTGACCCACCGGTATTGTAGCTGCTACCAAATCCTGGGGCTTGGACGAAACCCGAGCCTCCAGCAGAGGCTGCAGATCCTGGTGGAAGATAAGTGTTTTCTAGACGACCTGCCGCCGCGACGCCGATGGTCATTAACAAGGCTGTTGCGAACTGCAGGAAAGAAGCAAAATTCGTATCATGTTACTGGATAAATGGGAGGAATTTCGATTCGAAGTTGGGAGAGAAAAAAAAGAACGTTATCGAAAATGTCGTTATTTTTTTTTTTTTTAGAAAAATTAGACATTTTTCGGACACAATTAACAGTTTATTGAGGATTTTCGAACGAATCTTGGTTGGAAACACTTTTCTGAATGAAAGAAGACGTTATACCGCAGTGTGCTGCAAGCGAGCAAGTCGGATAGTTACGATGAGCAATGCAACTTTTCTTAGTATAATAATTACATCATACTTGCCTTCATATTGGTTGGTATGAGAGATGTTACGTTATCCGGAGTGTGCGAACCAGATGAGTCGAGTGATGAACGTTGCGAGATGGACTGCTTATATAGCGCGTCTCCCCTACCAGAGAAGAAGATTCAATTGTTAAGCAATACCTTGATACAGATCGCCGAAATATTCGACGCGAGGTCATTTCGCTAGGAATTTAGATTGCGAGTAAGGTTTGCCCATCAGCAATGTGCATATTGATGTGTACAATGCCTCTCAATATGAATTATACACATGTCACATATTCAACCTTTGTTACATCTTATAGTTCGCGAATTTCTATACGGAATCACGATTGTCCTGAAAAATTATTACAAATATTAATTGTACCTCTAATATAATAATAATAATAATGATGATGAACCAGAGTTATTAGACAGAAAAACGGGTATACTATACATATATCTATATATATATAGACGTAGGTACCACAGAAAGTCCGTACTTTGTGGAGGACGACATGCTGTGCAGTGGTCGAGACTCGGAACACGCGAGGAATTTATTACGCGGAAACTTACTGTCTGTAAAGTTTTCCAACAATTCGTTTGTTAGATAGAAATTCTGTTCATTTACAAATGTAGGGGAAGGCAAATCGTGGTCAGAGTTGAAGCTTCTTCCGATGGTTCGAATTCGATTCAACAAATTTTCCTAAACCCTAATGATTCTGTGTATAAATCCTAAGAATAAGGTGTGGGCTTGAAATGCAAGCGTTTCAAATCATCGCGGAATACCAACGTTACCTTTACGAGTATATTTATCCGTCAGGTAACACTCGATAACACAATACACTCTCGACCTCTCACCTCGTTTCACATGCACATTATCTCCTCTCCACGCCTACAAATCTTAGCCTTTTGTAACGAGCTCGTTATCTTACAAGAATCGCAAATAGCCATGCCGATTCGGCTCGGATGGCCCAACCTATGGATAAAAATGTCAAATCAATCGCACACCCTGATTTTGAATCACTAACGCATGTTAGTACAACGGATAACCATCAATCATATTTCATACGGTTTATCAAGAGGCTTATGGGAATACGTAAGGATAGATTCTCGCTTCAGTATTGTCCGATAAAAAGTCGGATTTCAGGTCAATTTTTGTCAAAAAAGAAACAAAAAGCCACTCGGATTGACGGTTTTTTTCACAAGTTTCATATACGGACTGGCACTTTTGACCCCTATCAAGAATCGGATGATTATATCTATGGGTAATGATGTAATAATGCAAAATCGAAAGTGCCCGGAATTCCTGGCCAAGTCGAATCACTGTAGCCGTCTATAAGGAGCATGTGGCACGTCCGGAGTGAAGGTACGTATTAATACTGTATAGGTGTGTATATAAGGTTGTTCTCATCGCTGCCGGGGTGTTGCGCGATTATGTAAAAACAAACAAATCGAATAATATATGAATAAAAATGTATGTAGTACCATACGTATGTAATACCTGTCCCGATTCATTCCCGCCTTCTACCTATACTTCTACATACCCATACGAGTATCCAGAGGCGCGTTATGATCGTTGCGTGAGTTTGTAATACGTATGTGGGAAAAAAAATGATTCAAAGTGCCTCCTGGCCACTGGACTCTCACTTGGCGATACTGGAGCATCTTAAAGGTCATATCAGCCGCAAGGTCCGTCATTTCTTACGTCTTCGTTCGTTTCAACTTATATATTTTGTAATTATACCTATACGTTTGAACTACTTAAATTAATCAAGGTAAAAACGTATCGTAAATTGGTCTTACGACAGATTCGAGCTTCTCTGAGGTCCAAGACTTTTTATTTCGTTTATCAGAGAAATAAAAACTGAGAAGACGTATTAATTGGTCCAAGAATCTTCTCGGAGGATTAAGAAATACGTTCTTAGAGAATCAAAGTCGGACCATGTTCGCCTTCAATTTTTAATCATGATGTGCACTCAAACTGATCCATTTGGATATTGGGTAACCGTTTTTTAAAGGTCGTTTATTCGCCCAAAAGAATATCGGAGAAGTCCGGGGATTGAAATACCCTCGAGGATTGAAGAAAAGAAAAAATGAAAAAATGTCAAGGAACGTCATTCGGCATTCGGGGATTGCTCTAATTTACAGTAAAGTTCAAACAAATCAGTGGCGCGTGATAACATTTCAAAGGAGACAAGAGAGAGCGGGGAGTTGGCAAGACTTTTGATGAAGAAGAAAGCCTCAATTTCCATGGTTGTATAAATATATGTATATAGAACCTTACACCGGAGAATATAACCAATTCCGTGCCTACTTTGAAAATATGCGTATTTCCTTCTTATTCCTTATTACTTTTCTTTGAGGTCGGAATATAAATTACGTTTATAGGGTAAATATGTAATCTTAGGGCTCCCTGGACTGTACTTTGTATATATTGCATATTATTAATTTAGAATAATACATTTGTCGTTATTTTCCAATCTTGAAATTTTCTTCACTTCTTTTTTCACCCATTTAACGCAAATGGTGCTAATATACCGATAACTCACATTTCCTTTTATTCCATCCATTTTCCGCAAGGATTCTCCTCTTACAAGGAACCTTGATATATTCCCGACGTTTCACCTTTGTTCGTCTAACAGGCAGGTAACTGAATTACACCCAACAAAGTGCTGCTTCTGCTTCCTGACTAGTCGGATGGACGAACAGACATTGTACTGCACGACGTGAGGTGCAACCGTGCATTGTTCGTCGCATGCGCTAGCGCGACCCTAATTACGAAGGATAATTCAAAGGGTAAGGGCGAAGACTACCCTTATTATATAATGAAAGGCTAGTCGAGCAATAATAGACGTCCGCTGTGGAGGAGATCAAAAAATCAATCACAATCTGTTTACAAAACTACTCAAGCCATCTTTATTCTGTATTCATACATGGTTATGCGTTAATTCTATGATAAATTTATAGTCCAGACAACACGGACCTGAAAATGATGAGGAAAAATTCTATTTTTACATCCTGTTGAAAATTTGGTGTCTCAATTACCGCATGAAAGGTTAAGAGAGAAAAATAATATGTAACAAAGAGAAAGAAAAAAATGTTGACAAGCCACGAAGCCTTGGTAGGTATGATTTAATTCCGCGGCCTTGATCCCAAGAGCGCAGGTCTGAAAAGTTTTTTTCGGTTTGTCTCTCGTTGACTGATACGTGTAATTAAAAATTTGCATAATTTTGCAGTAATATCCTTTTGAGGGAATATCTGTTATATTCCATGTAGGTTTCGTTGAAATTTTGCAATCTTTTTTTTTTCTTTTCTTTTTGTTTCGAACGAAAGGAATTGAGTCTAATAGCTATAACCTCCGCTGCCACTGACGGGACCGACTCCACCAGCACCTTGGTACTTATTTAACACCTCGGTAAATCCTCCGCGGTTTTCCCCACGGGCTTCCGCAGCCAGGGACAATTCGACTCCACGACGAATTTCTTCCGGAATCGGAGGTGGCGTTGGTAGATGAGCACCTTCGGCATGGAAACCATTCTCGTCAGCCGTATAATGAACTGTGTATTTAAGTCCATCGGTTCCAGTGTAAGAATAAGAGCCAGCTACGCCCTGGCCATTACCTGAAAATAAGAAAAAATACAAAAAAAAAAGAATGTAAGAGGAAATCAAGGCTGCGGGGGATTTTTTATACCTCTCGTTATACTTGTTAATATGATTATGTTCTTTTTTTTTTTATGGAGACTGCAACGAACAGAGGAAGGAAAATATTTTTGGAACGTTGATATTCTTGGAGTTGTGATTCTTTCCGATGGAATTATATCGAGGACAGAATTTAGGGCAATCCGAGTAGGATCCACCTTTCCGACGTGTAGGCAGTCAGCCGAAACGACATTCGCCCGTTTATAGTGACTGTGGGGACTGCGCCAAGGACAGGAAGCTTATATCGTTGGGGCAACATCTTCGAGAGGAAGTCCATTGAAATATTTCTACGGACTTTGGCTACTGTTGTAGTCCATCCAGTCCGCAAACTGGTGCTGAAGCAGTCGGTTTTCCAGTCTGAACTTTGCCTCCATGGCGTCTCCACGCAGTCTTGAGCATCGAGGCTTCGCCAATCGTGTCTCAAAGAGTCGAAGGAAAGTTAAGGATAAAAACTATCCGAGAATACGAGTACATTCGATCGATCATATTCATTCACCAATTAACTAAGCTCGCATTTTCATACTCATCAGATTACCGTCACCTACTTCTATGAAAGTATAATTCCAATGCTTGGAATACCTCGACGTCTTCTTGGCCCAAATCTTTTTTATAAAAGTATATCATGCGTACGCAACCACCTGCAGACTAGCGCAAATTACGGCATAGCGTTTAAGACCGTTTCTAAACTGATCTGAAGCACGATCTACATCCTGAAAGATGTCAAGACACCAAGGCCACGCGAGACCGTGAGATGTCTCGTAATACGTTTTTGCACCTCAAGCATGTTCCTTGAGTTTCTTCGAACGGACGTTACTGCCTTGTCCTTAATTTTACGCAATACCAAATCGAATAATATAATTGGCTGTTTCATAGGGGGAGAAAAGGCGCTTCGATTAATTCTAGCTAAAAGAAAACTGAACTCACCACGAGCCGCTCCGGTTTCTTCGACCGAAATTCCGTTCGCCGTTTCGTAGTTGTAACGGTAAGATCCGTCCCCAATGTTCTGATTGTCATACCGCGTAATGGCAATCGCTTGTCCACTTCGACCAGTGTAGTCTTGATAAGATCCTGCCCCCGCATTACCACCATGGGCATTGTAAGCTCCGTTGAATAATCCGGGAGCTTGAACGAACCCTGCGCCATCGGATGTAGCCGCCGAACTTGGAGGAAGGTAGGTCTTCTCTAAGCGAGCAGCGTTCGCCACTCCAACGAGGAACAAAAGGACTACGATCTGTGAACAGAAGCAATCGCGGTCTCTATGTACTGCCGACGTTTGTCAATTTCTGATTGCCGATTGCCTAGTGTCTTTGTCTTTGTCTTTGTCTTATTGCAGCGAAGACGCTTTACTAAAGACAAAGGGTTCCGGGTCGCAACTCCAAGTTGGAAATTAGGAGAAGACTAGACCGTTAAAATAGGCATTTTGGGACACAGAGGCGATAGAAATGTGAAATCGGAGATTCGCCCTCTTCGAGGAAGCGGATTAAAATAAAATAAAAAATTGAGTTTGTCGCGCAGACTTGTGGCTAACGAGCAGCTTTTGGTTGGAATAATTCTACAAAGGAATTGGAAAACGTTGTGCTTAGATATTATATTTTTGGGATTAAAATTTGCGGCACGTTATCAGATGAATCTTTTGCTCCTGCTTTGGTATACATCGACAAAGAGAGACGGGGTTCGAAAATGAATAATGTATACGAGGCGAGGAACATCTAGCTAATTAAAACGACCTTAATGGTATTAATAATGAAACAGGGTTTTTCGAGGAAGGGTATATCTTTGAAGCGTTGCGATAAAGTAAAAACGGTGATCAAGTGTCTTTTGGTTGAAATCTGACTTTCAAGGTGTGACAAAAAAAATTCACCGAGGATTATTCACGATTATTTATTCATTTTCTCCCGTTTATTTTCGTCGGAAAATATCGACTCCCCGATTACCTTCATTTTTCTCGATCGAAGAGCGAAAACTTAAGCTTGAAGCAGAACTAAGAATGCTGCGACAATGAGAGACGAGTGATGTTTGGCATAGGGGCGAACCGTTTATATATACTTCCCCCTGTATTATGGGCAGTAACAATTCTGAGACAATGCAATACGTACAGAGTTCTGATACGGATCATCGGAACGCAGAACATCTAGAATGACTTTGCGACTCGATTCAAAGAAAGAAAGGCATCGCATAGAAAAATGATAAGTGAATATGATAAATAATGCATAAAATGTATCGCAAGGCTGTTAAATGCTGAGTATAGATGTAGATGTACCCTTTGGCAAAGTTGCGAGTTCATGTCCTAATTGTACAACGTACAGTCTTCGACGTGCGGTAATCTTTCACGAAGACTATTCAAGGCTCGTTGTTGTGGCAATAGACTATATGTAGAGCCGATCAAAGGACTCGTCGAACTCTCGTAATTATAGAGCGGCAACTAATCGCTTGACGCAACGCGCTCTGGAATCCGACATGAACCGCGTGCCTCATAGGTGCGACGACAAGTCTATTACGCATTGATGACACACCTCATCGTTGCATTTTCAATTTCAGGTAAGAAAGATAAGGAGAAGAAATAAATAGAAATACGGTTTTCAACGATAAATCCGGTTCTCCTTCCTGCTTTGAAAATAATATCAAATTTTGCGAGCTTTTGCCATACCGCAATACGATATGCAATTAGTACGGAATCACCAGCGTCACCGACGCTCTTGAAGGTCGCCTTACCCGAGCTTATTAGACTCACAATCAGCTTACTCCGAAATTGACGCAGGGTTAATTATCCCATTGCCGTCGAAAAGCGAGGGTGTATAATTCAGATGGTATTTAGGTATATAGGTACAGAATGGGGAGATTGAGGGGACCTAAAGAATCTAATGAGAATGATTATTTCGTCAGAATATTACTGTCCAAATAAGAATCTGTTAAACTTTAGAATCGAATATTCATATCGTTTTTCGTCAACGCTGCGGTACCACGCCGTGTTTTAAAACGGATTTAATTGACCGTCGGTGTTACTCGCCGTGTATTAATTGAATAATAGAATAATTAAGCTAACGAGATTTAGCCGGGAATGAAAAAATTCAAACCCCGGCTACACCCGAGCAACGATTCAATTTTGTAATTCATATTGTATAGAAAATCAAACCGCTGAATATCTGTTCGTGACTTTTACCGGATCTCGCAGATATATTGGAGTATCTTAAAGGTTACTCAGACCGCACAAGGCCTGAATAATCCTCGTAATAGTCATCGTCACAGTAATATCTTATTGTTCGATAGTTACGGCATCGGAGTTTCGTTCATTTTGCACTAAGATGACTGCACGATCTATTCGCCGAATTAATTTTCAATCTAATCTCCATCTCTGTCGTCTTTTATCCAAGTGGTTCGTTATACTTCGCCACATGTAACGTACGGCAGGTCTAAGATTTGGTGAAAGTTTCAGTTAGATTTGAGATGATTAACGATTACTCCACGGGATTGAGCAATTCCTAAATTTTTTGCACTCCTGTTCAGACCCGGAGGATCTGGATCATTCAGATCCTTACAGGAATACCAAATCTCGTTTATTTCCAACTTTATCAGCCCGTTCCATCGGGCGGTTATGAAATTTATTGTTAACCAGGCTGTGCTCATTGTCAACGCGTGTGGTTTTCACGTACTCGTCAGTGGAGTAAAAAGAAAAAACGCCCCTTTTTCCATAGCTCGTTGAATAGAACATCCGTTGAGATAAAATTGAGTCCTTCTACTCACCGTTGTTCTCTACAAGTACGTACATAGGTATGTTATTATGCACCGGCTCAGTATACCTTCGCGTAGGTACTATGATGTTTTGTCGAGGGGTAATGTGTACCAGGTGAAAGATACCGTACGGCGAAGGTATGCGCCAAAGCATGTGCAATAGAGCCAAGAACCAAAGACTCTGAAATAAAATGTGTCTCAAGTGCGAACGCGTAGGAAGGTAAGAAGGCGGCTAGGCTCCGATCTTCGGTTCCCTTGATTCGAAGGACAAATCGCACAGCGCGCGAGTGGGGTTTGTTCGATGGAACAAAGAGGAGCAAAACGTCGGACCGACAATTATGGCATTCATCGCGATCTGCTCACGCGAAGAAGAACAGACGAACTTTTAACGGAAGGTCGCTCTCGGCTATGGAGAAAGTGTCTGGATCCATATACCTATACAGACTCGCCGTTACCACCTTGCAGTTAATAGTTCAATTACCTACCAGAGTTGCGAAGCCTCGTGTTCGTTTTACGATCGAATTATATTGCCGGTAGAAAATCATGCGAAAAAATCGTACGAGGAATTTTGGAATCGACTCTTATCGATGGAAAATTAATTCATTTTTTAGTCATTCGAGATTATTTTTTAATTACGTTATCTCAAAATGACACCATGCCTCTCCAGAAATGGTGCAATGATTCAGAGTATGACCTACCTACGCCGAGGCCCACTTAGCTAGCCACAAATTACGTAACATGGTTGCCTCCCTTCTATAGGTAAGTAGAATGAGCTACAAAGCGCCTCTGGCCTTTAGAAAGAAGAGGATTGTTACACAGTGACAAGCCAAGCTAAGCTCTAGGTGGTCCTCAACGCGAACTCGTTATTACACTAGTGACAAGTACTGAAGAGTGGGAAGAGCTCGGAAATTAGAAATAGAAATTCTCTTTTGTTATGTCATCATTTTTATTAAGTAGGTAAATCGGTCAAGTAATCCACACCTCTCGCAGATCCCGAAGCTTCCCATAATAAGGCACGGGCGAAGAGACATGTCCTTTCAACGAGAACCTCGGATTCTTCGATGCAGACATCTGCACTCGGTCACGATTCAACCGATTCTCATTATTCGGGTATCGATTAATTTCGCAACAACTTTTACAACGATCGTTGTTCAATTTTTGTCATTCGTTAGGATAGATACCCGTTGAATGATTAATTCGATCGACATAGACTTGATTTTTGAAGGAGTAACCAAAAATTAAGAAAGATCAGGCCAAAATTCTCCAACTTTTGGGAATCCATGCAATTGAAAACGATCTCATGTTTATTTCACTATGAAAAGCTCAAAGCTGAAAGCGATCGTGAAATTCCAATATACCATTTCGACCAGGGTCCAGGACTCATACCTTTCTACTTCGCTCGGAATGGGTGATGCAAATAAAAACTTTGAATATGACATTCCATGCGGAATGAATCAGAGTCTACTTCAACATATTTTCTATTTAGATGGAGAGGGTGCATCATCTTTTTTACCTGTAAAAAAGTTGAGGAAAACGAGTGGATAATTGTTTGAGTGTACCTGAACGAGGAACTTTGCTCTCATCTCGCGTCATCCTCTATTCTTTCATCATACAGGTGTGGTATAAACCACAGAAAAGCCTTAGAGTCATATGAACGTATAGACGTATAGACGGAGATCCGGTTGGTACAGCAAACAGAAGCGCACGCGCCGGCGAGCATTTGGAACGGGATTCGAGGCGAGGACAGAGAAGGATGGTCCAGGCGTCAGCCTCCCTCGTTACGGACGGGAAACCGCAGAAGGTCGAAAGAAAAATATAAAGCGAAAAGGGACAAGCGAGAGGCAGTGAGTGAGATAAAGAGGGAAAAAAGAGGGAAAAAGCGACAGCTAGGAGGGGGGCAATAAGCTCAATCAATGAGTGAAGCCTTGCGTAGCTTTGCGTCGTTTGATTGGAGTCTGGAAGTCGGTTCTCTTTCCGACTTTATACACATTTCTCTCTTTTTCTCTCCATACCTCGATCTATCTTCCCTCTCTAACGCTATTCGATTCTTTCCTCGAACGCGTCTGCAGAACCTCGACTAGTAATTTACCAAGCTATTTGTCTTTATCGTATGAATAATGCATAGCATCAAGTTAACTAACTGAATTACGGTATATAACTGGCTATAAATCAGACATTTGAATATCCGTTTAATATGCATTGAAAAGTGTAATTAATACAGACATTGAGACAAATTGTTTAATTCTGATACAACCACCTACCACCTGGACTTGCGGTTCCAGATTCGTTAAACCCATTATTCCATCACAGGTTCGATTATATCGACCCTTCATTTTTTTTCTTTTCTCTCAAACTGTTCACTTTCATACCTGTTATGTACCTGCATATATTTAATCCCTGTTAGTTACCCCTCACCCTTTATTCCAAGCGCTGCTCTTTTACGAGATGAGTATCACCTCCTTCATATTCATTTATGATATTCGTTTATCGATCAAACCTCTTGACCCGATCATAAAAATTTCGCGTTATGTATTATATCCCCATCTTTTCAGATTGAATAATAGTTAAATATATAACTAGGACGAAAGGATAAGTATACCTCAGTGAATTGTTATTATTTGTTGGATATCACCGCATAGCGTGCTGCGTGGGTGCTCACAAACAGGCCTCTATCTACCTTCCTAAGTACTACACTGCGTGGGAAGGTATGCTACATGATATTGCTTCATGCTTGAATCTCCATATTTTGCAAAAAACGTCGGACGATTGTTAGAAAGAATTTTTGCTATTGGATATCCAAGACGGGGAGATCGGCAATATTCAATATTTTTCGAAGGGGAACAGTGCGAAAAGATTTTGGTAATATTTCTAAATTCTATAAATGTTAACATTTTATCACGTTCGAGGAATTCGTTTGATGGTAAGTAAAACTCAAAACTGATTCTAGTATCCGATGTACCTTCATTTCAGCAATGAATTAATTAACATCTTTCGACGCCGTTAAGTCGATTCCAGTTTTGTTCAAAATCAATTGAATTATACAAGCAACCATGATTCCATACGCGATCGAGCTTCCGAACGAAAGAGTTACGAGAGTATGTAATATCTCCCCTTTTTTTATCCCGTTCTCCATCGGCATCTCACGCCCAGCAATATACATACATTTCTTCAGGGGTGACTGTGGCGCATAGTTTGCATATCTTAAACAGCTAGATAAAATGTTTTTACGGTTTGGAAATTCCGCGGTATCGAATCCTTTGTCTTCCCTTCTCTTCCCTTTCCTTTCCTTTCCTTTCCTTTCCTTCCATTCCCTTCTCTTCCCCCATTCTTCTCAGCGGTCATGACTCGTGGCCCACAGCCGTCTGTCCGTCCCAAAGTCCGGCTGTGGCTTGGCACCAAGGATAACCGATCTGGGTTGGGTCGTTTGTAACCGCTATCACGAGAGTCGTAAGCTCACCCAGCCCGGGTCCCATTCTGGCAGACACCACGTCGACGTAGTCTTTTACCAAACGGATGTCTCCGCCCTGGGAGCTTTCGTTGCTGTGATGCAGCCAGAAGCAACCCCTAAAATAACACTCGAAACCCCATGCTAGTATAGCTACTAGCCGAGCGCAAACGCTAGGGGTTTGACAAACGTCTCACTTTCTTCACTTCGACCGTTAAAAGAATTGAATTTTGGTTCAATTTTTTATGATATATTATTTCTTTCAATTTTTTTTATAAATAAAACATAAAATCGATCGAATTTTTTTATTTTTCTTTTATTTTTTGCTAATTATAAAATCGACTTTGTGTAGGTAAGTGATTTTTAGCTCTACGTACGTATCTATGTGAGCCTACGTATACTATATACGAGAAAGGTCAACGCGACCCTCGCTAAGCGTGTTAAGCGGGCAATTTAGGTTATTAATTGTTAACTATATATATTCCCACGTAGAAAGGCGAGCCGCGGGGGAATCCCCGCGCGGGTTCTGGCCATTAGTCAAATTAAACGAACCATAAGCAGCTCAAAGCCTCCTAGATGCCTCCGTAGGACAGATTACCAAACGATTTATATTCTTTCCTCGATTGACGTGACGGGTATCGAACCTCTTTCAAATTGATACCACCTTAGGGTAATTTCTCCCATCTATTTTCAACCCTAGCAAAAAAAAGAAAAAACGAAAAGAAAATAAAAAAGCTAACATTTACGGAAGTAATGAATACATAGCTTCGCAAGTTTTGCACAGTTTGTATACATCCGACTGAACCTTAGTTAACTATGATTTAGAATGTTTGCGGTATAACGGAGATAAAACACAATTATTTCTTATACCGTTTTTTTCTTTTTTCCCTTTTCTTTATTCTTCTATTTTTGCGAAGGAGCAGCAGCACTGCAAAGCTCAAGTACTTTTCCTGCAGGATACCTGTAGCGAATTATTCTCCCTCGGTGCAGCAGTTCCGTGTCGCATTTTCCGGGAATTCAAACTCTTCCCTCGGCTCTTGGTTCTCCCTTTTACTTCACGTTCCACGGATGAGAGAGAAAAGGAGGGAAGGAGAGAATCGAGAGAGAGATAAGGGTGGAGAGAGAAGAGCGAACGATACGCGAAGCACCGACCTCTAAGTGATAAGTGGTTGCTGAAGCTAAAGTTCTTCGTTTTAATCTCGTTAGCCGTTGATTTGCCGTTGCATATTGCATTATCATGGCCTACCGTTAGTTTCTCGTTCGTTAAGTTAGGTCCGCTCAACCCCTCGTTGTTTATTACTCATATAACAGAATTATTACCAGCTTGCGGGGCCGGCGCCGTGCGCCAAATTTTTCGCATCCGTTCATCGAAGTATGTAACAAAATAATAAATATTCTATTTTCAATCCTGGCCTGGAGAATTTGGTTTTAAATAGTTTAGTCTGATTTTCGCACGGAGTAAAAACTTATCGCATAACGCGAGGAACGGAACACGAGAATAATAAAGACATTAAACAACATATTCTTCTCCTTTACGAGAAGGATATATGAGTCATTCCACGTCAAACCGGACAAAATAAATCAAAAATTGACCTCGATGTTTCCGATTTCGTTCTAATTTTTTTAACGGGTTCTTTGGAACAAATAAATTAGTCAAACAATTTTTCGTTTTTTTTTTCCGCCCCTATTTTCCAAGTTACACGGGGGTGAAATTCACGAAAAACAGCCAAAAATCGAAAACATACTCCTCTTCAAACGGTCATATCTTTGGCTGTGTTTGTCCTAGAGTCTTCTTTCGAGAACCATTTTGAAGCTATTGAATGGCACTATTATTATATATTTATTGAATTCTGCGACAAAGAGCGATTCCATTTGTTATAAACAAATATATTATTCAAACGTGGTTTTCTAGGTGAGAACCACGCTTTAAAATTCCCAAAAAAATATGAGCGTATTCCTTGATCAATTTCCTATAAAACTGGTAAGTTATAGAATGGAACTCCGATGGAAACTATATTAAAACGATTTATTTATAAGCGACGGCGCGCGCTGCCGCTGAGAGACCTGGCTCGGGTACGTGTAGCTCGCGTAAGGAAGAAATGGTGGGCATCTAGATCTATATTAAAAAAATTCACCATGTCAGAAAACAATGTATATCATATTAGTTTATTGAATATCTAACTAACGATAAGTAAATCATGATCCTAAATCTGACATAAAGATCCCCTAGTCACATTATACCATATAGGTATAATACCTGGAAGTCGTTATATTTGCTTATAATTAGTGGTTTATTTAGAAACAACGGCCTCTACTGACTTTTCGGCATCAGAGTATCTCTTGTCTATTAATTCATTTTTTGTGAGTCGCATTAATTTATTTTTTTGTTATTGGCTTAGGAGGAGCCCTCTAAAGACTAGCAGCTAAAGCAAGTCTGGAATCCTTGCAGGAACCAATAAATACACCACAATTTTTTTTTTCTATGGGCGCAGAATATCAAAAATATTAAAAATACTGATTTAGAATTTTCCACTGAACTGCATTGCAGCCTCGTTTCGGGAAAGCTAAATTAGTTCATGGTACACTGACATTTCATTGTATTCTACCACAAACGAAAAATAAATTAATAACTAATGTAAGAGATACTCTGATACCGAAAAGTCAGTGCAGGCCGTTGTTTCCAAATAAACCACCCTAAAATTTTTAATAATCTTTCCTAATTTAATTGCTTTATTTTCTTAATTTGACAAAAAATTGCCCCGTTATTTCTTTCAACAAACTTTAACAATAATATAATTATTTATATTTTTGCTTTAACTTCAACAGTTATGGAAGCAATTATATGAATAAACCAAACTTCTATTGAATTAATTATAGCGTATTCATCAATTCAGGTATTATACATATAGGTATATTATAATGTGACTAGGGGATCTTTATGTCAGATTTAGGATCATGATTTACTTATCGTTAGTTAGATATTCAATAAACTAATATGATATACATTGTTTTCTGACATGGTGAATTTTTTTAATATAGATCTAGATGCCCACCATTTCTTCCTTACGCGAGCTACACGTACCCGAGCCAGGTCTCTCAGCGGCAGCGCGCGCCGTCGCTTATAAATAAATCGTTTTAATATAGTTTCCATCGGAGTTCCATTCTATAACTTACCAGTTTTATAGGAAATTGATCAAGGAATACGCTCATATTTTTTTGGGAATTTTAAAGCGTGGTTCTCACCTAGAAAACCACGTTTGAATAATATATTTGTTTATAACAAATGGAATCGCTCTTTGTCGCAGAATTCAATAAATATATAATAATAGTGCCATTCAATAGCTTCAAAATGGTTCTCGAAAGAAGACTCTAGGACAAACACAGCCAAAGATATGACCGTTTGAAGAGGAGTATGTTTTCGATTTTTGGCTGTTTTTCGTGAATTTCACCCCCGTGTAACTTGGAAAATAGGGGCGGAAAAAAAAAACGAAAAATTGTTTGATTAATTTATTTGTTCCAAAGAACCCGTTAAAAAAATTAGAACGAAATCGGAAACATCGAGGTCAAAAAGGTGTCCGGTTTGACGTGGAATGACTCATATACGAGTTTTGTGAAAATTTATAACAGCGTGCGGAATAACTTTGAATGATTACAGCAAGGTGAGCGAAAGAAAAAATTCCCAACCTTCTTATAGCGTCGAACTTTTGATTTCGTTTGTTAGCTCAGAATCGATTGATTAAAAAGGCTTGTCGTTCATCAGTTAATTAATTACCGGAGTACCAAGGTAACTCGCAACCTCCTTAATTGTCAATAAATCTTAAAGAGAAAAATAATACGGCCATTTTTTTTCTTTCACCCTTACGTAATCCCGTTACGTCACTAAAAGTCCAACATTCGTTATACTATTCGAGAATACTTTGAAATCATTGCAAAATCCGACCAGAAGATTTTTTTTTATCATTTACTGATCTGCACGTATGTGTTCGAATTTATGGACCTTGAAACATGGTCTCGTTTGCTATACGCTAGCACGATTCTTTTTTTCTTTTTCTTTTCCTCTTTTGCTTCACACGTGGCCCAGGCCCAGGCCCCGTTAAGATGACAAGGTAAAGATCAACCTATCGGTATACCTACATACAAATAGAGTTTTAGAAATGAAAACAAACGTTGGACACGGTGAACTGAGTCGAACTACTCGCCAACCGGAAGTTAAGGCTTGGGCTAGGCCCCCTCTAGAAACGCTTCGAGTTCATTCGAACAATCGAACAAAGGATTTCTTGCGAAACAAACCCGCAATACGGTGCAACGCGATCGTATTGACCTACCACCGGGCTCGTTCGACTCGTCGACCCCAACGAAACGGGATTTTAAGAACGAGATGAATAGAGAAGGACCGTGTATCACGTTCGTCTCAATTATTCTTCATCTTCCGCTTCATTGTTCGGTCGAAGCCAATTGAACGGAAAACGTACGATAGTCGTTGCGCTTGAAACACATTCGGCACGGGGCGAAAACCGGCGAGATAGAAAACGGAGAGCGGCAAGAAACGCAGATTGAGAACGGAGGAAGAGCTGAAAGCGAAGAGCGAAAACCGAAGAGCGGAGGAGCGAGGACCGAAAAGCGAGGAGCGAGGAGCGAAGAGCGCAGAGCGAGGAGCGAACTTGTCGGTTAAACACACCGAAACTTGGTAGTAGTACGTCGTTAGCGTCTCAATTAGACGGTGTTCCGTCATTTCTAAGAGTTGTTCGACGGGTACCTCGCCCGTTACTTGATGCGAGCGAACCAACTATACGAGTGGTTAACGCGTTCAAGTACTTTGGAGTTGTTGAATAACCCGAAGTGCTACTTGCTTCCAGTATCGCAGTATCGCACACGGCAACTTTACCACCCTCAACCACACTGCGATACTCTTGGAAATGAAACTCGAACGGATTCAAAGACGAGGTTCATCCTTTTTCGATTCCGTCTTTTCCCTTGATGAACCCGCCAAGAATAACGACGACCAGTCGTTTATCAAAACGCGAACTTCCACTACCCTTATTTCAAGAAACGTGGGAGCTTTTCAGTCTTCAGAAAACGTTATTAAACTTGCGAAGCTCCGAGTAGGTACCTAGCTACTAGATTCTTGTCCCAGTTTTTTTCTAAACTACATTTTGAACTTTTTTAAACCTCGCGAAGGCAGCTTCGTACGTAGTTGCCAAGTATCCCCTAACGATAATATATAACTTAGCCCAGTTGCGGGACAAGTGGCCCGTCGTCAGTGGAGTAGAGAGCATTAGCCTACACTCTCCTACGTTCCTACACCCTCTTGGCCTCCGAGTGTAAGCGTGGTCAAGTATTTCCATTAGGAACCCGAGGAGCCAACTCCGCCCTCTCGACTCGCTCGTTCAAATTTCGAACGCCGTTTGCTCCACTCTGTTCGCTTTCAGTTTTATACCAATGGGATAACTCCGTCCCTCTTCTTTTTTTTTACTCTTTTATTTCGAAAGAGTTGGTTAAGTGACCAAGAAAATAGAAAGAAACGTTACTTACTCTGCGAAGGCAGTTCGGCGTGCTTTTTTGTCAAAAAATAATAATTCATAGGGTAGAAGAAATAGAAAGGAAAGAAATCGTCACGGAATCGAATTATTCGTAGCTCTCTACTTTTCGAAAACAAAGTATCTTTGAAACGCAGAGGTTTTGGCCGCGGGATCGACGCCCCAGGTACAAGGACAGGTGTTCTTCTTGATTCTAATCGAAACACCGAGCTCTATAGTAACGATGGCTTCGGGTGGTATGTAATTGTAATTTATAACCGTGATTCGTAAGAAAGGAGATTAGTGAGAGAGATTTTTATCAGATGGAACGATTACACTTGTTCATATCGTGCATTTGGCTGATCTTAACAATTTAAACGTGGGAATTATCACTACAATGCTACCTATCGCTCGGATTCATTTCGTCATCGGAAAGCTGTTAGACCTCGAGAGGTAAGTAATTGTCTATTCACATTCGCGAGTCCAATTATTTTCTGTATTCATTAATTCGATTCGTTAGCTCCGTCACAGTTCTGTGATAAGTTTTTTGATTGATATAAAAATAAGTTTTTTTTCGGAAAAAATGAGTAGAAGAATGAAGGACCTCTCGAATTTTGACTGGCGTTAAAATCAAATCGTATTTCTACGTAGCTCATTTTCTAAACGAGAATTATTTTCCCAACTGCAGTTATCGTCGATCAAGGAAAAGTTTCTTTGCTGCATAACCGGCTTCTTTTTTTCCCTAAAACGTATGTCGGAGAAAGTTTGGTAAAGTAATTCGTAACGGAGTGGAGAGTGATAGAATTCTACGATATGGATAAAAATTCGGCAGAAAATAATCGAAACGGTGCAGCACTGACGTGTCCGTTTTTCCCGAATCGTCAGTCATTTCTTTCGACGTAACTGTACATCCAAATTGATTAGCTGCTTGAAATTCTTTGGCAAAAATGACGTCACGGTCGTCAATCTACGTCCCACAAAATTATGATTTTTCCACAAGCCATATACCCCGAGTTACCTACACGCGATACGTTGCCCTGCGCTATCTCATACGTTATTTCAATAATTCAAGGCGATAAGATATCCGCGCGAAATAAATACTTATAAAATTGGAATTGAAAACGGGGAAGCAATTTCTCTGCGGGAAAGTCGATATCGTGATTTATCGAATCAAGACATGAAACGCGAAAATTCTATATACGCTCTGAACACGCCTGACCAACGACTACCCTGACTACTAACAACGGGAGAAAATCATTCGTTTGAATACGAAGGAAGAAGAAGAATTGATTCCAAGTTTAATCAATTGTTCATTTGTTACACAAACAGTTTTTTCTTTTTTTTTTTGATCGTGGGTATCAACTCGGTTTAAAAATGGAAGAATAACGCTTGAGGTAGAGAGGAGCAGAAAGGTTTCCGTGGACCCTTAAATCTTGACCTTTGTTGAACTCCCTCGGACTTCCTCGGTCAAGAATACTTGAGAATTGACACTGGTTGCGAACCTATGAATCGAAAGTGGTTACAGTATTCGATTGCAGTCGACAAAGGGGCCTTTGTCGTCAGGTATACAAAAGAGGACATTAATTTTCCGGTACCATTAGCTATATATACTCAATTACGTCAGATTTATCTGACCATCGGCTTCTCGTAGCTCGCGATCTCGAGCGGTGGAAGACCGGTTGTTAAAACGCGTTTGATAAATCGCGAGTTAAAAAATAATCGCAAAAAGATGTCCCAAGGATCTCGCGATCAACTCGACAGGATCCGCAATGATCGTCTCCTGCAACATGCCGACTGTAAACAACCGAACCTTCGGGCAAAACAGCCAAGCCCCAGGGCTGACCAAGACGGAATGGCGCCACTTCGACGAGTGTCATGCAGAAGTTTCCTTCACGACCACAACTTTATTTATTATATTATTTCTTTCGACCGCGCTTCAACGAACTGGACTCTGGCGAACGTACGGCTTTGATTAATTTCTCTCTTGACTCTTGACTGGGGGCGGGGGAGGGAAAGGGGGGCTCTTCACTTCTTCGCCCTCGTCCTCGTCCTCGTCCGAGTTTGTGGCGACGTATGGGTGTATATATGTATAGATGTATATAGGCTTGACCCTAAGGGTCGACGCTTCCGCCGTGGATGACGTCGAGGGTGAGGAATTTCCGCGCTATGCGGGGGATGAAATAATATTTCTTTTATTCCAGCGATTAAATCTTTCGGCGAAACGAACTACGGACGACATAAAGAGAATATTACTGCAGGACACTGACCAAAGTGAAACATGATTTACCACCGCTTAATCAAGACCTAATTATCTTTTTACTTTCCTTTCTTATTACTGTTAACGACTTTAGCCACACGTATAATTGGAATCTAGTATCCTGAACGGCTGGAAGTGACAAATAAATCAACGATCTTATTTCCAACCCCCGAAATCCTTCCCAAACTTTAATTGATAATACGAAAAAAGGAATCGGGAGGATTTTACGGCATAGAAATTAGAAAAATGTCTATCTTTAATCGTGGCTTTAGAAAATAGTAAAGTTCAAACAAGTGAGAAGGGCTTAAAGCTCCGGTACTGTTAGTTTAGTTCCAATTAAATTCGAACATAAAAAGGCATCTTGAAGGCCCTGTAATTTGGGATTCCATCGCCTCCTAAGAACATAGAATAGTATTTAAAATGTAAATTGAAAGTTTTAGCCCCACGAGCTTAGAGGCACAGTTTAGTGACGAGTATATATACGTTCACGGGGTAAAACCGTGCGACGCGCGCGCCGTGACGATGACAGCCTTCGCCTTGGCGGGCTAATTTCCCAAGCCTTCTTCTCTGAGCCGGCAACTTGCTAATTACTTTTGTTCATAACCATCTCAGCCCGCCGACCCTTCACCTCGTAACCTAACCAAGGCACCTCGCCGAACTCTTTATTACTCTTCGTCGAACCATATTTTGCGCGTCCTCCGCGACCGGGAAGGCCAGGTATTACGCTTTGATTAATTTTATTGCGATGAGAAATTTTATGAAAATATTCTCTCCTATTACGACACTAAATATCTTCTCCGTGGTATTGGATAACGCTGCGAGGAAAAATTATTATACCTGTTTATAAGGGGCCCAAGAATTAGCCTTTTCAATTCGCATGTGTATTCGAGCTCTTCACTCACATAACACGGCGATTTTAATTAGCGTCAATCACTCTTCTCTTTGTCAGAATTATTCTTATTCCACTTTCGATTGAGTATAGGTATGCGAGATCGTATAAGAATCGTTGAAAGTAGCTCTCAACATTTTACAAGTGGACGAAAAAGATCCTTGGAACAATGAGCACGAATTAGGAGTCACATCTCTCTCTCTCTTTCTCTTGGTGAATCGGAATCATCGCGCCAAAAACTTCCGCCTCGTTTGTGTTAATTATTATTATTATTATTTTTTTTTCAACTGAGCCTGACTTTGAACGAAATCCGTAAGTCCACGTTTCCCCGTTTGTTAAACGCACTCCGGTGTTAATAATTGAGAAACAAAAAGAAAGATGTAAAAATAAAAAATCTTTTTAATTGCAAAACGCAAGGAGCAACGGGAAGATATTTCTTTATTTACTCACCTTGAAAATCGTGGCTCAGATTCTCTCTCCAAGAACCACGAAACCTTGCGTAAGACCTGTAACTCCAGTTGCCCCAAAGGCGAGTCTGATTCTCCCGCAAGAAAAATGATCGATAGTATAACCAGATTCGGTATCCTCTGATAATTAATTGATTCAACCGCAAATTAATGACCAATTATATCCGTACGGAGAAAAATGCTACTGCAGGTAACAGAATTTACAGTTTATTGATGACCCCAGAGAGAACGCTGCCATCGGCCTAACGCGGATCGTTATAATTTTGAGAGTAATTCCAAAGAGCTGATTAAAAATTTGTCAGGTAATTCCGTAATGACTAATTCGAGATAATTGATAAAACCTCAAATTCTATTTGCACCCCGTAATCAGAGACTGATGCGTGATGTAATAATATTAATTTTGTAGGGTAATTATTAGATTAACTCGTTATTCGTACGATTATCCGTAGTCCTCTGTATCTCGAACTATAATTTTGTCTCAATTCTGCTCGAAAAGAACCGACCCAAAGTCCGCGACATAATTCATTCCTATCTTGAAAGCTGGGCGGTGGATTAGCCGAGAGGCTATCTCCAGTTCCCGACCAAACGTCGCGGGTATCCCTATAGTCGAATACCCGGCTGTCTGTTTGGACGTATGTCGGTGCCCCAGGACTCTATTTGTCTGGATTTACCTCATCAGCGGTTGAGTAGCTTGGGAAACTTTTTACTGGCGCAATTCGTCCGGGGAACAATCGGATAGATCGAAAAATCCGGGGTTAGAGTAACTGGTTTGTTCTTTCTATCTGATTTCCTATTTTATTAATTACTTATCGCGTCGTTACAGTCGCGTATCTATTTCAATCGATATAAAATACGGGATGAAATGGGCACAGAGACTGTCTTTGCGGAAAGAAAATTTCATACGCGCCGCTGACTGGAGAGATATATGTCGTGAGAACGAATCAGAAAAGTAATTTTGAAGTTCTAAAGTTATCGCGTATCCTTCGATCCCAGAATGTCGTCCCGCGTCAACAGAAAACCGTAGAAAAAAAGAGAGCGAAAACCAGAGAAGTAAAGAAAAGAAGAAGAAGAAGAAAAAAAAAAGAGGTAGAGAGATGAAAAAAAAGTCAGAAAGAATACGCGGTTTCCGAAGTAAAGGATCTACCGAAAAACTCCGCGCGGCTTCGAACTGATTCGAGATATCTTTCACCGGGTCATTCGGGGCCACACAAAGTCAGGTTAACGAGTATTAATGGCACCCCGCTTTGCTCAGGTAATTATTTACCTGCTGGGAGATGCAGGTAGGAAAGGAACGGCGCTTTGGCTTCTGGCTCTAGTCTCCAGTCTCTAGTCTCTAGTCTCTAGTCTCTAGTATCCAGAGTCAGAAGACTCGACATGTTTCATCCGGGGACTGAAGAACGTGAAGAAAAAGAGACAACAGTTCTCTTCGCTTTGATCCCCAGCCCGTTTGGATTAATGGATACAGTTGTAAAGCGAAGCTGCAGGTAGATATATTCACAGATAGAGGATTACGCGTGCTCACATATGTGGATGAATAGTAAATACGTCTATGCACAATGGAGAACAGCAATTCTTTGTTACTCAGACTCGTCCATCGTGAAATTGTTGTCTGATCTTGAGCGCTAGACGAACGGGTTTAACAGCTAGACTAATAATTACAACAAGACGGGTTGATTAATTGCAGGAACATTCGTCACGTCGAGATGCAAACGGTTAGGTTCGTAAGGAAGCCGGCAGGATTCTAGGAGTCGAGAGCGAGGGATGAAAACTTCAAAGGGATGCCGGAGGAGAGTGAATCCTTGGAGTGATTTTCAATTAAGATCCAAAATTCTCGGTCTCTCCCCCTTTTCTCAGCCAGTAAACTTTTTCTGGAATTCTCCCCTTCTTTACGCGTATGGACGGAATCGAGGTCCTCTTTCAACCGGTCGACGAAAAAAATGATTTTCTTCGGTGATTCAAGTATTTCTTTTTTTCGTCATTATGAAAGTTTATAACTATTCGCTAATTACTGTGTCGCATCATACGATACGACAACTTCTAATTGATCCTTCTCCATTCCGAATCCCTTCTGTGTTGCTATAACAATGTTCGTTCATCTCCTCGTCGCAAATATGCCCCTCGGACAGAGTGGACCCTTTTAGATATACATATATGCATGTGTGCGTATCGTATCTCGGAGGATGAAGCTTATTGTTAGTCCTTCCCATGTTTAACTTCAATTTTCCTACATTCTACGTTCGTCCCTTCCGCTAGATCATGCAGACAAACTCACGCCTGACGAGTATTTAGTTCAATTTAGTCTCCCTTGTCTCTTCATACAGAGTAGATCGATACTACGCAGGTACATTACAGGACACCAAAGCGGACGATTGTCTCTCCATTTCGAATCCAATATTACTCAATTTTGTATACATTTTTCCGATTTGCGAACTTGAACTTGTTTCAAGCTAATGCGAGATAATCGTCTTTCATCGATACTGGGTAAAATTCATCGATCTTGATCTGCGGGGACCAGAAATTGAAATTTGTTCCCCACATCCGTATAATCGCGGACACCTGCACCAAGAGTACAATTCATCACAATTATCCGTAATGTGCGAATACTGAAAAACCGAGTTGTGTTCTCTCGAACTCTAACTCCCTGTTCGTGTTTCGTTGCTGTCCGCGTCCGTGTCGGCCACAACTCGTGTCAAAGGGCTCTTACGGTTGAAATTTGTCCGAGCAAGTGAGTTTCCATCTGTCAACGCCCAAACATGATTCATAACCGTAGTAAGCCGCCTGCAAATCAATGATTCCGAGGGTGAAGACCTGCGGTCTGCCATTGCTCGTCCACGACCCGACCATGCGGTCTTCCACCTCGGAATAGTGACGATTCTGACATTTTCGCCGCTCTAGTCGACGCGATTACCTGTCCGAATGAATCTTGTATGTATCACGACGGCACGGGGGATTCGGACAAGATCGATTACCAAAGGGATAAAGGAACATGCCTCGGTTATATGATGTGTCGGAAATTTTGATCTCAACTTCTGGAATTACGTGATTCTGATCATGTGATACATTACGATGTGATTCTCATATGGAATGGTATTTCATCGCACCCCTGCAAAGAGGAATAGTTCGTAGAACAATTATATCTGCGGTCATCCCAGAGAGTTTCACCATTATTGTGTTTACCCAGCTTGAAGTATTAACTAGAATTCAAAGGTCCTTCTCGATCCAGCCGGAACTGCTTTCTCTGTGTCGCGGTAGCTTTAAGACCGTTCTCAATTAGCATTACCCAATTTCAAGGTATAATTGGATTACGCTTTGAGGAAGAAGCGACAAGCTGCTTCTAATTGGCACCCTATTTTAATGGGGTATGCCCATTTTTATAAACTCTCGAGAACCGATATTATATTTAGTTATGTATTTAATCAACGAGTTGCTCGGATTTGATAAATGCCGTATTGAAACGGGTCCGTATAGACCTACGTTACACGGTTAATACCCTGATGCACCTATACCTCCATGTGTTTGCATGCACACATCTATACCTGTGTCAGTTCGTAATTACGAACAATTACACGCCCGAATCCTCTCGAATGATGAATAAATTCGACAGACTTGGCATTCAAACGCGAAATCTAACAGACAACCTCCAATGACGTATAGCGTTGCCTTTCAGTAGTCAATCACGTCGTGCAATCTTATTAGTGTCACCAGAGTCTAAAACGTTTGTCCGAAGACTGGAGACTGGAGACTGGAAGCTGCAGGACTCGGTTTGCGGATAAAAAGACTGCAGTATGTTAACCAGATAGTTGTCAGGATCAACCTCGGTGGTCCCGTCTCTCGTACGGAGTTTCCAACGGGGCAGGAGCCTGGCGAATTTCTAATTGATCAGATAGAAATCGGGAAGACAGCTCGGCAATTTACCGCAGCAGTATGGAAAGCCGAGGCTTCGATTCTCGGCTTGTTATCGTGCTGCGGTTATCTTGGAAATTGAAACGTGTGATTTAGGTTACTTTTAAACTGAGATTACTGTACGGCCATGAAAGTTTAATTGAGAATTACCGATAGTCGATGTGCTGCCTCGTCTCGTCAGCAAGTGATTCGCTTCAGCTGCTGCAGCACCGTATGCAAAAGCCAAATCCCGTTCGATCTTTAATTATCCAGTATTCTCTGCAGGGAATCAATGAACCTGCTTGATTGTCGAACTCGTTGGGATTTCATTGTGTCGCAAAATTGAACACTGGTACTGCGGAATACCTTATCGAAAACAGAACTCACTGCGTACAATATATCACGTTACAAATTGTTACCGATCCGATAAACTAATTAATTGGCCTTGATAAACGCATCGCTGCAACGTACATACATCGCCTATCGCAATCTGTAATTCCACTGTAGGTATTGGCATGACTTGTTCTCCGCCGTTGAGACGATAATAATTAAGACGCGAATGCCACCCTTTCGAGCTTTAGGTACTCTTCAAAAATTGAATCCGATCCAATCGCTTCACCTCATTGATCCGTTGATTTGCATCTGCTTCGAAAGAATTTGATCTCTTGCAATTCCTTTCGGGCCTAAACCAATTGGGCGCTTCCTCCCATTTCATAATCCTCAATAGGCTTGGAATTATCCTTTCCTCCGTCGTCTTCTATTTCTGAAAAGAAGGAATAGGTACTCCAGATGATACTATTCTTGAAAATTGCAATATAGGTATCTCGCTTGGTTGCAGACGGTAAATTTAATCATTCGCTAATCATTCCACGGTACTGTCTATGCAGTGATGGAACTCTGAGAATATATGCTACCTTACCAGCAGCAGTGAAACGCCAGAGTTTTACCGCTCGGAAAATATCTCTCGTGGTAAGCAAGCCTCGCCTGCAAAAGATACTGTAAATAATTGTGAGGCATGGTGGATAAGTGAATAAATTGAATTATAATTCAGTTGTCTAAAAACATTATTTCCCTTTTCACATTTATTGCCACAGAATTTGAATTCCGTTTTTATCCGATGTCTCGCGAATCTTAATTCCGATGTATTTTTGTAATGACTCAATTAATCAAGAAAGCGATGATTACATTGCGATAATTCAATCTACAAGCTGTCAAGACATCCATAGGCGTCTCGAAGTTACGAAACCGGTTACAATTTATCCTGCATGTATCCACGGATATGTATTATAGAGTTGCATGTAACGGGTAATTACTCGATTAAGGTACATCGATTTGAATAGCATTTACGGCTTAATCGTCGTAGCTGCAGTGCATACCGTAACTTATGGGATCAGGGTAAATACGTAATTGCAGGCTACTTGCATTCTCTTTCAATTAAAGCATTTCTCGCATTCTTAGTCGCTAATTGTTAGCGGATTTTAAAGCGAAGAGCGTCAAAATTTGGCAACTCTAGAATTAAGTAGAGTTACGGTACTTAGGAAACGAAGAAGAAGCACCTAACACGCGGCCGTCTCGTCAGCTCTCTTGCATAATTGGCCATAAAACATCAACAAGAGTTGAAATTATTTCAGAGCTTATATTAACTTCTAGCTCCTTCACTCCTCAAGCTCTAATTACTAAATGAATTTGATTGGCACTCCTTCGTTGCCCTCCAATTAATTGTAAGTCTTTCCGAAGTGGGAATAATACGAAATTCTTGAAAAATAACTAATACCAAGGGGGTGTATCGTGCCATGGAAGTACTTTGAGGCATGTTTGATTCACAATTAAATCCACAGGCGCCAAGAAGAAGATCGAACCGTTCATTATATTCGTTTTCAGGAAGATTCGTAATTCTTAAACGATATTGGAGACGCATTAATTATCTAGACAAGTTAGTTGTGAGCTACGGTTTGCAGATAACTCATCTTCTACTTGTTTACAATTAGCATGACCTACAATTAGCACGCTGTAGAGGCGAACAGCGATATAAGTATGAGAAAATTGAATCGCATTAGTGCGGGCAGTTGTTCCGTAAGAAGAGAGCAAAATTGTTGACCCCCGGCGACGATGTGAGCTTTTACATCAGTTGTTTTGATCGACTGTCAATTTCGCAATGAGGAACGTGACCAGAATTCAATTCGTTTTGGATATTCACAGAAATTTTGCTGTCTTCGTCATCGGACAAAGAGAAAACGAATTATTCGATTGTTTGTTATCGTTTAATTCCGCCTGTTCTTTCCTTGAATTATTCATTTTTATATAAATTATGTATTTCTTTATTATCTATCATTGGAATGAAACTAACTGCAATGTGCGAATGTAGTTACGCATTATTATAATTTTGCCGTTTGTTCATCTCGATGACATTTAAGTATACGCATCTGCGATAAATATGGGAGCGAAACTATTATTACGATCAGAGCGGTTTTACGAGCACTTTGATCTTTTCTCAGCAGGCTAACTGCAAACGGAATGATCGTGCGTGGCTACTCTTGCAAGAGATTTGCTGGCGCCGGGATATATGTAACACGTATATATCCTTCCTATAATGATTAGTTCTCGATCGATTGCGACAGATGTCTATTTTTAACAAATAATTATAAGTCGCACATAACTTCGACGACACAAGTAATACTGCGTATCTATGCTACAGCAATAAATGCCCAGACTCATGGACGAGCTTCTCCTCTCTTTGTGTCCTCATTTCGAGTATCAAATGAGCAATAAGGAATGAAACAGCTGCATAGAACACATAAATGGATTGGAAAATCAGAGTAAATGCAGTTTTTTGTTTTCTAATTTTTAACTTCTTCATTCTTTCGGCTAGGCACCTAGGTACGACTGGGAATCGATTCCGACCTCACCAATTCTCAAATGCCCAAATCTCGGTTCCCCAATCTGAACCCTGTCCCATCTCGACAAAAGTAGACATGCGAATTGGCGAGAAAAAAAACAGAATCGGGCCGAGTGAAGGTGAATCCAGCTGGTCGAGTGGTAATTCAACTTGGCAAATTAAAATTCAGCTGTGCAAATTGGAATTGGCAGAAAAATTAGATTGGACGATTCGGAGTTGGCAAAAATTGGGTCCTACAATCGAGTATCACTGAACGCGAGAAGTATTCATAGTAAAATAACGTCACATATTCAAATTGAAAAAATAGGGCGTCAAAGAAAGTTAAGAAAGCTAGTAAGTTGATCGAACAATAGTGAAGCAGTGCGCCTTGTTGTACGCAGCCCCCACAACACGAAATAACTACCGGACTACCACGTTGTTTCAGAGTCCTATACATTACCCATATATCATTTGTAATTGATAGGTTCAGTTGTTAAATATAAATCAGGATGGCGCCACCAATTGGTTCTGCACGTAATGCCGTTCTTGTGACAATCCTAAGAACTACTTTTGCCGCAAACAAGCCAGCGGGAGTTAATTCGAATGCTTCGAATCAATGAATACAATATCCGTTACTAGAGAATTTGATACAAAATATAATATTTTTACGGATTCTGTGTCCCTATATTTTTAATCCATCTTCATTCAATATAAACTTAGAAATGCTATTGAAATAAACTTCCTGGGACGTAGAAAAATACAATGAAACAAGATACTCCTGATTAGAAAATTACACCCGTATTATAATATAACAACCGTTTTTTACTCCGAACTTGAAAGAATCGAGTTGATTTTTCACTTAAAAGGAATTATCATAATTCCTGCTATCATGTTCGCGAGTTGATAATCTGTACCGTATAAAACGTTCATAGATAGCTATAAGTGCGCGTAAAATACCTTGGCTAACTTATATACCACTGAAAGATCTGTATTGCGGTAACATTATATGTTCATTTGTCAGAACATGGCTTGAGGCACGTACACTGAAATCGTATTCGCTCGCCAAATAGTCTAGCGAAATTACAAGCGGTGAGAAATTACGCCTGTCAAACGGTATAACGCGAGTGAATACGGTATATACGTGGATACGAGGCGAGAAAACATGAATTTGTAATAATTGAGAGATTAATCAACCTCAACAAGTCCATGATTTCTCGCTAACGAGCCGCACATAGCGATCTCGAGTCAAAGTTCGACAATACGATACCTGTGCAAGATTATACGAAGATTTGAAAACTATTAACATTTTATTTCATTTTTTTGTTTGCCTTTAATATTTGTTAAATCACAGTAAAACTCAGAAGAGGAGAACCATAATTCATAGACCTCTCACCTCCGTCAACCAGAGTTTTTTTCATTCTATCTGATAAAGACTCGCAGGACTCTCGACACGAATAAGATATCGCAAACTGTTTTCAGATCGTACCGATCAACACTTACTTAGGCAACCGTCTTTCTAGGACTATTTCCTCACTGCATTGCTGCTTCTTTTCACTCATTCATCCTCGATGTCTTTACGACTTGATGCCTGTTAACGTGGGCGTGTAAACTAGGAGATGAGAAGTGCGCAGCGTGCAGGAAAGTTGCTCACAGGATTCGCGATAAATTGTAAAATGAAAACGTTTGCTTTGCAATTTCTTGAAATCACTGATCAGCTCATAGATAGAAAAAAAAGGAACTGTAATTCACTACACTCTTTTTTTGATTAAATACTAAAATGTAATCAAGTTAATCCAAAATTTGGTTTATTCCACAAAATACAATGAATTCATCAGTTTTCTTCAAAATAAGTATTTGGTTAATTTAGCAAAATATTTTGTTCATCCAACCAAGTCGATGTGTTGAATTATTTTCTGATGATGTTTGAACAATATTTTTGCTTTCACAGATCCAGCCAATTCATCTAATAGACCATTGATTAGTTGAAAAAAGATTTCTTTGAATCGAATAAACTTTTCGCTGAGCGGAGATTCTGTAAAAAGGCAAAGCATATGCATGTTTCGATGTTAATATATCATATCGATTCCAAGCTCCTATGCAGGAGTCGTAATATAATGGAACGAAGCAGGATGTAGAATGACTTTTCTCATTGTTTGTAGACCGAGTCTCTTTATGTGAAAGAAAAAAGACCTCGGGACTACCGAACAACGCGCGGAAGAGGTTGAGGGTATCTTTCTGTATATCATGACCTTTATACGACGCTCACATGTGAAGGAAAGTCTTGCAGTATCGCCGAGGCTTGATCCAATTCGAACTTCTCTAAAGAAACCGAGTTATTTAACCAGGAATAAAATGATCCCGGACTTTTTCACAAAGGCTCAAAAAATATCGAACACATTTTCCTATCTATCGTATATATGTAATGACCTTTGGACGTGCGATGCGCATAGAGAGCCCAGAGCAAAGGAAAGTGCCACAGCATTGCCGATGATGATCCAATTTCAAATGCACTCAATATATTTATATATTAAACTAGTTTACCTTGGATTCAGTAATTTATATACCTATGTATAAGGGAATAATTCAGAGAATCTTCACCGTGTAGCGTTATGCGATGTGCGTCTAATGGACAAACGAACGCGACTCAGGTTGGTATAGCGAGTCAGAAGGAAAAAGGAAAATATATAACTCGGACGATCTGCGAAGATAGCAATACCTACACCGCTAGTTTCGCAACCCGTTAAGTCCTCCTGCTGTCATATTATATAACGCGATCGGTATAGTTCAGCGTTCACCGGTTCTTGTAAATTAAATATTAACGACTTCAAGTCTTTGAACGAGTACCTACATTCTCTGGACGTCTTTCTTACAGGCCAAAAAGGAGCCCGCAAAATCGCGCATCTCCTCTTGCAATGAGAAAAAAAAAAACTCTCCCCATATACGCCGGAAATAATTCTGCACGTCTAGATCAGCTTGTTGCAAATAATGGTCGAAAACAAGCCGGGGTCGTGAAATTACTCTGGAGTAACGCGGTGAAAGTTCACCTACATCATCGGCGACTCTACGTCAAAACACGGAATCTTACGTGAGATTTGTTCGTACATTTACGGATCATCGTCCCTCGGGGCAATCGGCCACATACCCACGCGACCAGATAAACCATACCCGTGCACGTCAATTTATCTGATGCATACAGAGTGATCATTGAGACTGGGTAATGATTAAAAGATGAGATAACGAAGCGTTAAAGAAAGTAGGGAAAATAATTTTGAAAAATAATCACCGAAATGAGGCCGTTTAACGTTCATCTTGATCAGTTTCATCAACTTTATGTCTATGCGATAGCGAATAATCAAAGTCTGCAATGCGAAGATTTTCTGCGACGCAATATCTCGATGAAAGATGTTGGTATGCTGAGTATAATAGCTGCCGCAGGTGAATACATTAGGTCGTGTGAATAAACCTTTGAAAATAGTTTTACTTCGTTGAGTATAAGAAGATGCGATGCGTGGATTATGCGAATAACGAATTACCTATATAATGTAAGAATGAATACACTACAGGCACGTCGTTGATGAAGAAATAAACGAATTCTACTGTAATACATGATATAATTATAGATCACTGTCTTACGCAAATTGAAACGGTTTTTGAACAAAGTGCAGATGCATTTTCTTCGTTCTCATGACCCCCGGTGAACCTCACTACCGGTAACCATGCTTCGAACCTACTAAATCAAATGGTACTTTTTCTCCGTGATCATCCTCCTGTTACTTCAACCTTTACCAAAGCCCAACCCGTTTTAACTGATTCCACTACACAAACAGAGGAAGGAATCACTTTTTACTATAAATAAGGAGCCTTATTTGAGCATAGCATAAACTACTCCAGACAACAATACGCCATTCCAATTACACATTTCGCACCAGGCATGAAACTCGACAACCCTGAAAGCTCGTTTCGCTGAATTAAAGCTCAATGTGCTGTATCCGATTTCAGAAACGAATCATATGCTTATTTCGTCTCTTGGCATCTTCTTTCCGACAGGAGCGTATAATATGTTCCTAATTGGCCAGACTAGAGTATGGGTCAACGTACCCGGTTATTATGTTACGAGAGAGGAAATTTGGCAAGAGGATATCAGCGCCTGAAGTTAAAAGTTAATAGCGATCATATCATATGCTATATCACTGCAAATCGCATATTATATGATCTATTACTGCGGAGGATAATATCCTAATCGTAAATAGCGTCATTGAACTCGTAAATCCCGTAAGTCCCTCCGGCTAGAAGTACCTACGTACGTACACTTACCTACCTTACTTACCTGCGTACCAAGTCTAACTACTATACTGACGATGAGCAAAGATTCGATTGACACGTAACGCTCCCGTTCCTCGGAGAGTCTTAGTTTAACATCAATCGGCAATCTAATGTGATATACGAACGCTACCGATCAACGAGGTCAAATAAAGGTCACGTCACATCGAATGGCTCAGGTTAAGCCAGGTGAGATTAGGTACGTTTCGAGAGCTACATACCGCGGCGTATGCACTCATCAGTTGAGAAAAAGATGCAACCATTTAAGTAGCGGCTAATTGACAGCTGTGTATAAGCAAAAAAGGCGTCCGACCAGATCTCGGACATTTGGAGGTGCGCAAATTGTCCAAGTTCTTATTTTTTCATCGTGCCTTCTCAATCATTTCATGCCACCTCTGAACCTCCTGCTCATACATGCAGCTAAGCATCGAGATAGTAACGGTAATCCGAAATTTTGAAGAGCGAGCAGATCAGAGAAGAAGAAGAATTTTGAAATTGCGTTGTTCTAGAAAAACTCAAGGTGGAAAATTTTTCTTTTTCCTCTTGGAGACGATTCTTGGGAACGGTTTCTTGGGCTGGAAGATTCAACCCAGATCTTGGCTTTACTTTGATAGCTTCTATTCTGATCTTTCGTTTTAATTCATGAGAATTACGATTACATCGATCAGTGGTCTTTTCTCTCTCTCTCTTTCTCTATTGCGCAGATTACGAAACTTTAGACGTTAGCTTTTGTTCATCGCGATAGCCAATCGATAACATTTGACACCAGCGGCATGACTATTCGTTACCATATCCGCGTGCCTTCGTCGCCTCACGTTGCCTCGCCTTTGTGGCATAACACGAGCAGATCTTTCGATAAAAAAACCGAAAGGATTAGGAAGACATGATATAATCATGCACTGGTTAATCTAATGCTATGAGGCCATACTTACCCTCATTACAGGAAATAATTTAGCTAAAACCGATCTACTCTCGCAGAATCAGACCGATAATGTAACAAGTTGTACGGATTTAATTGGCAACGCTTCTTCGAATGGACAAAAGACCATTCAATATAGCAGAATATCTAATTAAAGTGAGTAAACATGCAATAATGATGGTAAAATGCCTGGGGACGTTGGGTATATACCTGTTCAAAGGTATTAATACATCAGCAACGCATCGTGGCATGGTATCAGAGAACCGAAGCTGAAAGCTTCGGTAATTACGGATATTGAATATAATATCATTAATAAATCCTTACGGAAATACCTGGTCGAACGTTAGTCGAATGATAATTGAAAATGAAGGGAAAGTAATCACGAGTAGTTACCTACTACATGCGGGATTCTTGAAGTAACAAAGTAAACAGGCGCGATGTCGACCGTCTCTCAGGGTGCGCCAGATCCGCGTCTATCTCTGAGGGGAATACAGAAATCACAAATTTCGATGATACTGGTTCAATTTTATTGAATTTTACCGAATATTAGAATAAATTTGAAATAATTTCAATCAGCAATCCCTAAGGTCTTTCGGTTGATTTATAATTACAAAGCCAGGAATATCAGATTTCGGAAAGCTCTTGATATTTCGTTGACAATATCAAATTTTCCAGTTCAAAATTTTGCCCAGAACAGATTCAAGTGGAACTATTCGAATTGGATCACTTTTGTCATAGTAAGTTAGGTAGCTACGTTAATAATATCTGTGAATGTTGGAAAATCTCGAATTGATCTAACTAAAATTTTAACGCGAGTAACTTTTTGAATCAGAGTAATAATATCATTTTGAGAGAACAGCGCTATTTTGAAAATTGGTAAAGTGGTAAAATTGGTATCCATGATCATAAGATGCGATCCTGTTCAAACTATAATAATATAATAGTCGGTAGAATCCAATCCATCGATCCAAGTCTCACTCATGTGATATTGAAAAATCTTGGGAAATAATACCAAGGAGAGTATCGGCATCGTGAAATGCTATGAAAAAAGTATATGACGAGGTTCGTCAAAGCGAACCGCCGGTTCGATCGGCGATTAACCGTGTCATATAAGAGCTTGCATAACTTGGAGACGAACCGCATGCAGCATAGGTAGATAAATGTGACACGTTTGTCCATCGTTAGAAAACGGAATGGACCAATCGGGTAATTTCGCATAATAGTAATTAAATACGCATCTCTTACCTCGCGCGAACTTTCTGGTACACTTTCAAGTGACCCGATTGAATGACCTTCAGTACGTAAGGTATGCTCTCGACGAACCGCCACGATCTGTATCACGCCAATTACGCAATAACAGGCGCATCTTTGCCCTCCTCGGATCTTAGGATGCAGGTATACTGGGATGGGAACGTCACTTCGGGGGCTCATAGGTATATAAGTTCGTCTAGAATTACCACCAAAGCATCAGACATCGTTGAGATCACTCGTCTCCTGGTGCATCTCGCAGAAAGTGAAACTGCCTCCGAGTCACAGATCATCAAGTGCAATTTAGTGTCGGCGATTATTCCGCCACACCGATATAATCATGAAGACCGTACGTCAAACATACAGACTTTGTCCAGTGCATCGCTACCAGTCCAAGTTTTGAAAATTAATTGATTCCCCCACTTGAATGTAGTTCGATTAGCCATTGATTAATCGACGCTCATTAGTTTTTTGAATATTCTCAAAAAATTCATCAATTTACTCGTCAACTAATCACGGACTATACTTTCCTAGATCACTATTGCGGTGTTGGCGTTAATCGGTACTTGCTACGCGGCACGTCTTGAAAACACTTACCTACCACCGGGTGGTGCAGGAGGAGCTGGTGGTGCAGGATTTATCCAAACACCAAACCAAGGAGGTCCTGGAGGAGCGGGTGGTTCAGGAGGTAGTGGAGGCGGTGGAGGCGGAGGAGGTGGTAATAAATTTGGTAACAACGGCGGTGGACGTCCAGGTGGTAACGGTGGAGGCAATGGAGGCGGTAGCGGGGGTGGATATGGCGGTGGTTAGTACAGTACAGTTTTTGGTGTAAAAATGAAGAATAATCAATTCCTTCTAATCAGAGAATCTTTGCGAAATAAGACGTCGAAGAAATGAACTCGTGATAACGATTTCTTTGATCATTTTCGACAGGAGGCGGAGGGGGTAGCGGCGGAGGGGGTGGAGGGGGCAGAGGTCAAGGTGGTGGATCAGGAGGTGGAGGTGGGGGCGGAAATGGACAAGAAGTCGGGATTAATTCGTACCAAAACGAGAACAACGGGGATGGAAGCTATCAGTACAGCTACGAGACCGGAAATGGTATCTCGGTTCAAGAGTCCGGTCAACTGCAAGGTGAGTAAACGAATCTAGTGATCGTAACAGTTAGTAATGAAACGGTGAAAATTGCACGTGGATAATAAGAACCGAAAATTATTCCGCAAATAAGGGAAACTCTTATTCCAGGCGAGGCGGAGTCAGTAAGTGGCTCATTCTCTTTCACCGGAGACGACGGCGCTCAGTATACTGTGACATACACCGCTGATGCTGACGGCTTTCATCCCGAGGGAGCGCATCTCCCAACGGCACCACCAATTCCCCCAGAAATTCAGCGTGGTATCGAATTGTCCTTAGCTGCAGAAGCTCGAGGCGAGAATCAGGATGGCGGAGACGGAAACGGAAAAGGAAACGGAAATGGCGGTGGTAACGGCGGCGGCGGAGGCGGTGGTAAGAAGAAATCCAGTGAATAATTAATAACGGACAATCGTTGCGAAAAAACGGAACGAAAAATCGCTAAACGATACAATTATTGTCATAATTCAAACTTCTTGTTCTACTATTCTTCACTGATTTCAAAAAAATCCGATTTCAGGCGGCGGCGGAGGTCGTGGAGGTGGAGGTGGATCTGGATCTGGTGGAGGCGGTGGAGGAGGACGTGGAGGAGGACCCAACTCCTTGTACCAAGGACCTAACTCTTACCAGGCAAGCTCCAACGGCGCGAGCGGCTATAAATATTAGGATCGACTCATGTGACATTCAGATTTCAGCTACAACATATACTACGTATCAGTCATCGGGCCAGTGTTCGTCTTGACTTTCCCTTACTCTAATCTTACTTAACGGCAGACTTATGTACATAATATAATATAACGTATTTGCTACATTTTTTATTTATATAAAACGATCGTATAGTTATTTTTTATCACACATACCAAAATTCAATGCACCCTTCCTTTTACTATCCATTTTTTTACCTGAATCTAAAAGATTTGGAAGATGGATAGACCATTCGATCGTCACGATGTAGAATCATGAAATTTTATCTAGGACGACGTTGCTTCAGAAAATCTGAGATACCGTAATGTCAGACACCTGTAATTGAATAACAACTTTGTCAGAAAAACTCGGATTCTATTTACTTCGAGAGCGTTATCTGCTCTGAGATAACTTCCGTTGATCATCAAAGTCAGTTGCAGATTTGATTAGCTTCTCGCTTGTAGTTGCACGAAAAGGAAATGCTCTCTTCATTTCGTTAGTAAAAACCTTCCCATTTGGGTTTCATGTAGATTTAAATTTCCTTCGCGACGATCTGAGTCCGCGGTTCATATGTCGCTAGACTTTTTTCAGTATTCACGAAGAAAAAGTGTCAAATGGGTTCTTAACGATTTTTTCCACCATTCGCTGGTTCGTCTTCATTCGTTACGGGAATTTAATGACCTTTTGAAACTGCTGCGAAATTCTGCTAACAGTAATCTAACGAGTCTAAGATTTGCTTAAACGATTTTCAGACGGTCGGATACACGTGAAGGAAAAACGTTTCTGATCGTTCGCGTATCGCTATAAATGTACTGGCAACAAATTTTACAATTTCAAAGTCAGTGTAAAAATAGATCGTATACCAAGTGCTAAACGGATTAGAATAATCAATAATCAAACAACTATAAGCAAACAGTTGGTCCAAGCATTGATTAGAAAAATAGGTATAACTCATCTCTCGGAAGCTTAATATTTCTCTAAATATGTTTTAGGTCAATGAAACTACATCTACAGTTTCAGCTAACATCTCCGTATGAGAAATTATTGATTTCTTCTTGATTAATTTCATATTCACTTCCGTGGCGATTTATGTAATATTTATTTATGGGAGTTTGTTTTCACACTCAATCAGGTCTGACGCGAATATAAATGAGTTTCGAAGAAATACGTCCGTCAAATTACTTGTAGTTTGAATACCAACTTTATTCAATCTCATATTTGAAAGTGATAAAGAAACTTTCAAACACAAATAATTATAAATAAATCAAAGTCAGAACCCCAACTATACACCTGTCTGTCAACGGCAATAAGCTGTATATACAAACCTCGACATTGTATAGGTATGTGATATTCTCGCATGATTCAAGACCTATAAATTTACATAATCTTGACACGGTGCATGCATAATAAGATTCAGATGGCCAATCGAACAAACGATTGTTTTTGGCTCTAAGTACCATATCTACTAGCTCATTTTTATTACCTAATATCGTTTTTTTTCGTCCTTTGATTCTCCTCCTTCAGGACCTCAACAACAGCTTCATTTCGTACCATCATCAACTTTCTGCCCGACATGACCAACAACTTGAAACTTTTCAAATTTCGTATCCAAATTTCGGAGTAGATCAAGGAGGAAGGATAACAACAAAAAGAATAAGCCTGATAAGTCAAGACGCACAACGTGAGACGTGAATTTTTTATGTAATCAAATCCAGTAATTTTTTCAAACCATTACGAAGGAACTACTTATTTCCTTTATACGGCTACTTGGCGGCGATTCGCTGCCGCGAATCTTGATGCACTGGCTCTGCATCAGCTTCTACGAGGTGTAGAGTATTTATTCACAGTCGAATTGATCCACGGTATAAACTGAGACACATCAGTGTAAAGAGCAGGTACATTTTTCCGGCCACATCCAATTCCCCAGGATACGACTCCGGCCAAAGAACCATCTGTAATTAAATAGTCCGAATTTGTGATGGACGCTGATACACATATTATGATAATGAGGCAATCCAAAAGCTGAATTTTTTTTATCGATAAATTATCAAACAGAGAAACATAAAGCATTTATTACAGAAACGGATATGAGCCGCGTGCTGAACAAAAAAATTCAAAAAACAAATACTACTCGGTTTTCTTACACGTATCCTTTCGAGGCATTTAATGATGTATTGAGACGAAGTGAAAGTAGGACTATTGCTTCCTTTTAATCGTGAGACCCGATGAGCTAAGGTCTGCACCTTACTGCCATGAACTCGTAAACTATAATAACTTACCTATTGTTATCGGACCGCCACTGTCCCCCTGACAAGCGTCATGCCCTCCTTCTAAGTCAGCAGCACAAAAATGTGTTTCGCTAACGAATGAATCTGGCGAAGCATGCGAAAGAAGACGTAGACAATTCTCCCGACCTAGTACCGTGACGGATACCTGTTTTAAAATTGTAGATTCTGCTCCAATGCGCTCTTCAGTTGCACCGAAACCTGAAACAATAGCCTCGGCCAATGGCTCAGGCGGTGTCGTGCGCAAATTAATTGGTTTTATGTTCGGGGCAAATACGATTTCCTCAGCTGTCATAAGGAGCGCGATATCGTGTGTGATTGCTATAGGACCAGCGTATCTATAAAAATAACAATTCTGTTTTGTGATTGCGCCACGTACGTCTACATGATTAGATAGGGAGAAAAAATGGGCAAACTAGTTTCCTGATGCACTGCTCGTCAAAACTAGAGTATCAAGTGATTAAACGATAGCAAAAGTTTGACTTACTCTTTGTGGGGGACTGCCCTTTTAACTTTGAACCACGCCGTTCCGATTTCTGAATTTAGGTCATCCGATCCAGCCCTGATAAGTATACCATTGAGCGCTACTTCGTGAATGCAATGAGCTGCTGTCAGAATCCAACGATTATTTAGAATTGTACCTCCGCAGTGAACTGGGAGTCCTCTAGTCGTGACCAGGTGCATCGTAATCTGCGAAAGTTTAGTCATCATATCTAGGCCTTTGACTTAACGTGTCTGAAACTATTGAAGATGAATGATGCCACATTCACCGAAGACATCCTTATCTCTGAGTTCAGACGACCCTGAATAGTAATTCCGATAACCACGATAGAGAAGAATAACAATGGATTCGGTAAGTTTATTGAAAAGTCTGCGTCTATTCGTTTTTCGAATGATCCATAAGATCTGATACACAGTCTATTAGATTCTCTATACTCGTTAGTCGCAAGGTACTAATTTTCCCACTTTTTTCAATCAGCATTTTACCCTCTATCCATTCAAAGAATAATAGAAGCAGCCACCTGTCTAGGAATCAAGAAAAAGTATGTAGGAAAAATTTCAAATCGCTGTCAGAGTCATTCTTCACAGTTTCTAAGACTCTGATGATGTCGCACTTGAATCGAAATGCTCGAGCTTGCAGACGTCGTGAATATTAACTGTAAAGTTCCTGATGAAATTCAATCACGCATGCTTAATGAAACAGAGTGAAAATCCGTCTACCGATTTATCTTCAATAACTAATGTCTGAGATCTTATAGTGTATACTTGCTTGATAGGGACGTTCGAGTATTGACACCGGCTCTCCACCAACGATCCTCAACACCGGATCCAGAGCTATTGCTCCGACACTATTTAAAATCAGAGGTAGTAGCAGTAGCATTTCCGTTCACTGTTATCAAGAAGCATTCGAAAAGAACTGCGCAAGAAACCAAACTCGGACTTTATAAGGTGAACACATCTCGTGATTGATTTACAGCCGTGTTAATGTGCTTTCGTACCGTGTGCGTTAGGACTTTCAACCATAAGTGGTCCTGCCAGATATTAATTAAATTGCATGATCATGAAAATGCCCATAGCAATATCTTACTCACATGCCTTACACCTACAGCATGCAATGCTTTAATTCGATAAATTTGCTACCAATCATTGTACAAACAATTAATACTATACATATATGATCGATGAATTGCGCAATTTAAAAAAATCGCTGTGCGCTCCATATCTGTATGTTTTCTAACAATAATTGGCAATTATTAACTCATTTCACCTTAACACTTGCGGCGTTCTTTTTTCTCGTTTCTTTTACTGCAAACATTCCGATGCATATATTTATGTCGATCTAATCAGAGTAACACTATACATCCGTATGGAAGACTGGCATAATTTTTTCAGCGCATTTCAGACTCCAAGAAAGTATGCTCATCAGAACATTTTCTAGATATACTTAACAGCTCAATGATAGCTATCAAGCGTATAGCAATCAAGAGTAATTAATAACGATCTGGTTTGCCACACGTTGAAGATATTGACAACTGTACGTGACAATAACTATAAAATTAGTGAAATCTATCCGAATCGACTCTTAGATTATCATCGGCCCACTACTATATATCCCTGGGGAAAATCCATTCCTTCGTCTAAATTCTCAGCGCAGAAAGTGCCATTTGATATTATGATATGTGGGTCAACTTTTCTGAGTATCGATTTGCACTGATTCTTACCGATCACCTTTTCCTCAGCGAACATCCTGTAGTCCCATCGTCTGCCTTGGATAGAACACGATTGAGGATTATTAGTCATTTTCTAATATTGTATTTTTGAACCTCTGGTGAAAATACTTCTACGAATTTGATCGATTCATTAGGAAAATTGGAACCTTCCGTAGTTTTTCATAAGAAATTGTATTTTTGAACCCATCGTCTTTGTTGATACTGACTACATAATCATTTATGCTAATTTCTTCGCATCGATCAGTATCCAACCAAATGCAAAATCAGAATGAAACAATCTCCTACGTTATTTTCAAACATAACATCGTATACCTATACCGATATTAGAAATTAGAATGGTATATCAATGGCTTACTGTTTCCAATCTTTCGAATGGCTACGTTTAGCAATTCGCACTTTTTTCCAAATTTTGCGATTTCGTGAAGAAAAAACCACACTGCATCGCAAGTATCTCTCCACAAGTTGCATAAAAATTGATCACGACTATGACCATATTTTTCGAAATGCTAATACTCGAAGACCAAATACGACAGTTTGTAGTCGATTTTCATTGAACTGACGAAACATTTTGGTACTACCAAAAACGCCCTAAAGTATCAGACGCAGTCCATCGATTTACTATGCGTCACTTGCGATCAATTTCGTCCGTGAAGAGTTCTGTGAAGAATTTTTGAAACTCTTCAAAAATTGTGTGAAAATGAATAAATCTTGAAAAAATGTTCATGACCAAAAAAATTACAACACCTGTAATCTGTGAATCCTACATGAAACGGGCAGTCAGCAATCGAGTAATTACGAATCTCGCTTATCATCCTCTGTGATTCGATACCATTTTTTAAATCGTCAGTATAACAGCAGAGCTGCTCGTTATACATATATCAATTAATAACGTAATAACTAGTGGTATAATCTTTGAAAACTATCAAAGATACTGCCTGTAGGACTTTGAGCGCCAAAAATTATTAACTACAATAGTTGTTACCGAACTTTCGTCATATTGCATGTATGATAGCCATAAGCCCAGTTCAATATCGTAAAAGGTGAATTAATTATAGGCGCCAGGCTTACCTTCACGAATAAATTTCAGTCTTATCAAACCTCATAGTAGACGAGATGCAGATAAAATTTCATATTATGATGGTTCAATAAATCGAAGTATAATAAATATGATTTATTTTCAACCCAGTGTCATGCATGTAACATACATGTGTAAAGAAGCGTATTAGGTATCGGCGCATCAAGATCTTCGATTTTATGCGATATTCTCATTTTATCAATAGAAGCTTTTCACAAACTCTATTCATTTCAATTCTTATACTCTATTTACAACTAATGAACAGCGGGATTCAATTCTTATCCAAAATTTGTAATATAGGACTATATTATTTACTCTTGAATAATCAATTCAAACTTTGATGAATGGATTTAATACTTCACCTCAATTAGAAATATAGATGTATACAGCTCATTGTCAGCTGTGAACACACACTGATTCTCTTTTCTCAATTGGGCTTAGATCCAATTTCAATGGCTAAATCATTTCATACACTATTCATATGGTAATAAATTAATTCAAATATATATGTACATCTGCACTTTCAGTTACGAAGGCAGAGTTCATAGTCAAGTATAATAATACTGAAATTGTAATTATTTAAACAGCTGTTATACACTCATTCCATTAGCTGTTCCATTAGTCGTGGGCGTTACAGCAGTAAGTATCGTCCCCGGGCTAGTCCTAGCAAATTGGATAAATAATTGTTCTAATGTCGCTGAAGATACGGTGAAATCTTCAATGCAGCCGTACTCGGACTTCAAGCGGTTCATTGTACCAAACATCTTGACCCAAGATGTTCGCGAATTTGTTATATGATATAATAAATACCCCTGTGAAATATTATATGCGTTATCTCAATCGTCTCTGTACGTTAAAATAGTTTCGTGATTGAAATTAGATCAGTAATGTATCCAGCTTACGGGATGTTCGTCTCGTAATTCACACTCTAAAGAGGCTTGGATTTTTTCCTTGATTTCCACATTTTCTTTTTCCGTTCTTCCGGGATTCAATTTCACAGTTATGTCGTAACCTGCTCCAAAACGCTGCTTAAGTTGCTGACTAGCTCCGACACATACTAATTGGCCTTTCACCATTATTAATAATCTGTTACAGAGAGCTTCACATTCTTCCATGCTGTAAGAAAAATGTACTTCTCAGGACGGGATTTTGTGTAAAAATATGTTTTACATTTAAATTTAAGCTATGTATGAGAATTACCTCTGACTTGTGAAAATTCTCCAAATAGTTACAAGTGTCGATAATACTGTGTCTGTTTTTAAAGCTATGAATTATTTCAGTGATGATACCTGTGCGAAGTTAATATAATTGCTTGCCCTGCTGTTTGGCAGCTCTGAAGAACGCTCCACAATAATCTTCTGGCTCTTGGATCGACTCCTGCGGTCGGTTCATCTAATAATACCATTTCCGGACTTGCAATTAGTGCAATTGCGATATTTAAGCGTCTCTTGTTTCCACCACTATAACTCTGGCTCGAATTTCTAGCGTATTTGTTCAGTCCTAAAGATCAAAAATAACAAATATATTCAAATATATGAAACAACAACAGTACTTCAAGACTTGAGATGGACAGAATCGGTACTTACGCAGCTTGTCGATCCATAATTGAATTTCTGCGGGTACTTCAGAGTCTGGTACACCTCGTAAACGGGCAAAAAGTGATAGATGTTGGAATGCATTGAACGAAGGAATCAAGGCATTCATTTGAGAGCAGTAACCGATTCCAGCTAAGTACTGGAATTACAATACAAGATCAGAATGTGTAAATATAATTGACTGTGTTATTCATTTTGAAATACTTTTTGTTTACTGGTCATTTAGACAAGTTTCTATAATTGCGACTCAAGGAAAAAAATTACTTCTTAACTTTACCTGTTTCTGATTATATTTGATATTATGACTACCACGAATAAGAATACCACTGGTGGGAGAATCTTCGCCAACTAACATGCGGAAGGTAGTACTTTTTCCAGCTCCATTAACACCCAACAACCCAAAGCATTCATTATTCATCACTCTAAAATTTACTTCTTTCACTGCTTCAATATTCCCATAACGTTTACTCAGCTCGTAAGCCAGAAAGACATTTTGATTTTTAAAACTGGAATCTCTTTCACCTGTTAAAATAACAATTTTCTCGTATCTTTAACGCAATAGTTGGAAATAAATCACTGAACTAAAAAAACTTATACTTCCTTCGATATGTACCGTATAGTTTCATTACGAAATATGGAAAACTAATTCCTGGAAAAAGGTACTCTGTATTCCTAATTCTTATCATTAACTTCGATACAACATCTTTATGAGAAAAATGAGCGATTTGAAAATCGAATCATACACTCGGCTATCTGGTGCAATGAAATACACTGTCTACTCATAACAGAACTGTAAAATAGGCGGAAAAGTACACAACTTTGGCATTGTATACAAAATGGTGTCTGATTACCACAAAGAAATATATCTCTGCATCATTATACTATGGATTTTTTTCATGTTATTGCTTTAATTCTTAAATGAAATTCAATATTGCGGAGTAAATGAAATGGTTTCACTCACGTTCGTTAATCTCGTGGCGTATGATGTCCTTTTCATTTGCAACATCGCTATCTACTACTCCATTGTGACCTGAAGGTCTCAGTTTGTTGGATCTCAGTTTAGATGTTAGCTTACCAAACATCCCATGTTCTAGCAGAAATAGAATAGCCAGCAAACCAATCGGTGTTAATCCCAGATACAACACAAACTCCTCCAATCTGGCAGCTGTACTAAAGTCTTCGAAATATGGAATTGAATACTTGCAACTCCGATCCACACACTCTAAATCTAGAATGCAGAAGGAATTGGTATCGGAATTGGAATTGGAATTGGATCCATATAAGATTACAATTAAAGAATAGAGTAAGAAATTTTGGTAAAAGAGGAATACATACTGCAGCATGGATCACTGACGATACAAGCTATTTGAGCGTAGCCGTTTGGCAGTTCTCGGCATCTGGCATTATTACTGGCAACCTCTAAGAATCTCGAGAATGCGAAAGTGAAGCTGACATGAGGTAAGAAGGAAAATATTCTTCTCTGGATTATAAAACTTACGTTATCAATTCCCATGTAATCCAATGCCAAGTCAATAAAAACTTGTAGTTGAGCTGAAAAAATTGTACAAAATATAGTGATTGATTGAAATTGTCTGAATTTAAAAATAGAATGTATAAAATATACTATAAATGAATTTAGATACATGTAAATTATTTTAATAAAACTCACCCATTACAATGTTTCCGAGGCACAAGATTAAAAGAACTATATAAAGTGGCTTCTTGAGAAAACTAAATATATAGGCCTCAAGTAAAAGATTAATGCCGAAAAGTAGTAATATCAGCACAATAACTCCTGAAACATAGATAATGGTTTTCCATGTTATTTACAAAAGACTCACATCTTCTTTCTTAAACTAGGAAGAATTCAATATTGTGTAAACTAAAAGTCTGAATACTGTGTCTTACCAATTTCTGTACCATGGTACATGTTTGAATCAAAAATAAGATCCATTATCAGAAATCCAATCACTATGACTATTGTCGCTATAATATAAAGCGCATAGTCAAATACGAACATAGTTCCCCAGTACAAGACGGACGAGACGCCAGCCATTCGTTGTAATTGTTTAACTGTGGTTGTTGCCTCCAGCAGTGGTTGAACAACAAACAATCCAATAACGAGGAATAAAATGCTTATAAATAACATCATTTGCAATAGATTCTCAGACTTTATCGAATACTCATCATAGATGTAATCCACAAATGCTCGTGGTAGGTTTTCAATGTTTGCAACAATCGAGTACTGATCACCTGCAAATATCTTTAACAATGTGTTAGACATTGCGTTTACAGTTATCGGAGCACTCATTGTTGCTCCGCCAGAGTAAAGGCCATTGGCTAAGATAGACTCGCCACTTGAATTAAATTCTGCAGAGATTATAATATTATTTCTGTAGTATACAAGTTCCTCTGTGGCTTTCTCAAGCAACGCTGAAAAATAATGTCAACGATTAACTTTGAAATTACTTAAGAAATTAACTTATTAATAAAGCGCCGATACGAACTTTTGTTAGAGTATAATGATTGGGACACTGCAAGAATTATTCTATCAACCAACCAGCAGTAATGTCAACATCAGTTCCTATCAACGTTCCTATAGCCCCTTCACTTTCAATGATCTCTTGGTATGTGTCTGCAACGGTCTCGTTTTCAGCATAAATCAGTGCTTCTGAATTCGGGTATAAACTGAGATTGAGTGGCCGATTATTTATTGTATTTGCCAAATTAATATCAAAAATAGGCATAAGTATTATCGCTACTACCGTTCCAAAAACCTGCAAAACCATTGTTGTTAGAGTTATGCTACTTTCTGAAAATTACACCAAATCGTTAGCCTACAATCTGTTTCAGATTAATCATTCATGATAATCTACAGATAATAAAAGTGCAACTTGTGTATTCTTCAATAGTCGCTGACAAAACAGGTATGTTAATTAACACACAATAGAATTGTTTACAGTAATTACTATAAGTCTACGTGCATTTCTTTTCTGACCGTTCCATATTCTGTCATGAAGCGGACGATGTGAAATATTATGTAGAATGGAAACTCACGATTGCCGTCGTTATACCCCAATGGTTCATAGCATAGGACATTTTTTTGGCCATCAAAGCCAAGATCATTTGCTTCGTAAGTTGTGATCCGCTCAATTTAATATGCCGTTGGCCATCGGGTGCTTTGTTATTGTCTTTACTTTCAGGTATTATACCGTTTTCTTCTTCTTCGGTTTCTTTTTCATTTTCAGCAGCCCTATAACACACATAGTAGTATTGATACTGCCAGACGATAAATATAAGAATTCAGGATTCTCCGAAGTAGCTATGATTGATTATCTGCGAACAATATCATCTTTAATTTGTTGAATCTCAGCATTGATTTTCGACATTTGTACATAACAATTGGTGATACAAATAAGCACTAGCGAACTGATAAATGACTCAATGATTTATCTGGAGAATAATACACCATAATTACATACTTCAGAAAAACTTCTTCTAGCGTAATCGTTGATACGCTCACTCCTGTAATTCCCAGCTCTACCTTCGATAATTCAAGCTTATCCAAAATTTCTGGCAATGATTCTGATATTGGAATCCGTATGACTATTCTTCCATGAGTAGTCGTATCTATTTTTGCTTCGGTTCCAACTATGGCCTTAATTTTTCCTCGGTCGCACCATGGCTCTATTGATAGAGTCACCTCCTGACAGTTTTCACCTAAATTATTAAAATCATAAATGTTACTTCGACTCAGAATTATTTTTAAAGTTTTATATTTCTATATTTGGCACTCATGTGAACACAATACAAATTTTCATAGTATTAACCGTATGTGACAAAACTATGGTTGGGAACCCAGTCCAAAAAGTTAACTGTAACAGACACCTAATAGATATTGCTTCTAGATAAATCCTGTATTCAATAAAAGGACATAATCACCATAGAATTTCTTCAGGTACATCGAAGTACCATAGCATCTCATCTTTCCCTCGTGCATAATTGCAATTCGATCACCCAGAACATCTGCTTCCTCCATACTGTGTGTTGTAATTATAATTGTCTTTCGCTTTCGGAATTTCTGTTTCGATTGATAACAAAAAGATTTTCAATTAAAGCACCATACAGTCATTTTACTATTACATGATGATCTTATAGCATCAGAGATCCGTGCAACTCACAATAAGATATTACAATTATCATTGATTTTAATAGAACTGTTTATTTCATCAAACTTAATACGATTCAATTTCGTGTATACCCTAGATTTATCATTTGTAGAAAAATGTCACATTTTAATTGTTTAGACAAAAAAATTCTATCATGATTATATCATCTTTAAGGATCACGATTATCATTTTTTGTTTCCGATAAAAAGCTTCTCATTTTAGACCATTTAAACATGAAATAAATAACAATATGACATCTTACCAATATGATATCCCATGTAACCCTGCTTGTCTCTGGATCCATACCTGACGTCGGCTCATCTAAGATTAAAGTCTGAAAATTAGGGATATTTAAAATCCGATTACTTCCAGTCACAGTTATTACGCATATTGCCAAGTGATCAATTCATCAATGAAAAAATAAACTTCATATTTTACTAATATTTGAGGTACATGTAGATATCAAATTTTTGCAACTTGTGATTAAGTTCATCTAGTATACCTAGTGGCACAATGAATAAATTTACCGTTCACGTCTATATTTACCAAGAGAACATAATTTAATCACTGGTTGTAAGTTTTGCACCTGATTCCAAATAAAACTTACAGAGGCGTCCCCAATAAGAGCAATTCCTAGACACACTCTCCTCTTCTGACCGCCAGACAGATTCTTTGGCAAAACATTCCTCTTTTCACTTATTTTCAACTTGATTAGCAATGCATCAACGTCCTGTAGCACCTGCTCCCTTGTTTTCTTTTTCTGTTTCAACTGAAAAAGAAATGGATGGTTATTACACAGACGAAATAATCATTATTATCATAGAGTTATCACAATACAGTTAACTCAAATATTAGAGTCAAAGAGGTTGACTAGGATAATTGACTCACCAAGCCAAATAATCGAAGATGCTCCAGTACTGTGAGGTCTGGAAATAATGTGTTCTCTTGTGGACACGTACCCAAGTTATCTCTAATATCTTGCATATCATCGCTTATGTCTTTGCCATTGATGAATACTGTTCCCGCTGTAGGTGCTGTCAAACCTTTGTGAAACAAGTCCGAGTTATAATTAAGGAGAATATGCACAAAAGCCACACGTATCCATAGCAAGGGATTATCCTAGAAATTACCAGTCAAGATTGATATTGTTGTAGTTTTTCCAGCGCCATTGTGTCCTAGTAAAGCTGTAATTTCCCCTTTGTAGAAATCCAGACTAACTCCTCGAATTGCTTCAACAGTCTAAACAATAGAAGGAATCAGTTTTCAGTAATCGTATAATTATACGAGATTACATTTTTGATTGCAAATATTAGAGATTCAACATTATAACATTCATAAAGGTGGCTTACGACTATTCTAATCTTATCAAATATTGGAATAGATTCCTTGAACTTACTCGCGGTTTGTAACATCCAATGGCGTAAGATTTTTCCAAGTTTCGTATCTGTATACCAGGAGTCAAGGCACCCTCAGCCACAGGTTCTAATATTTTAGGCCGACCATCTGATCTATCAGTATTGATTGCACTGTTGATGTTGTTAACCTTGTTTTTTCTGAAATGCTATTAAATCATCATCTTTTCTCAATGCAACTAACATGACAATAGAGGAATCTAGCATCGTGTTAGTTTATTATCAAAGTATTAGACCTTCAAAAAATAGAACGGTGACTGGCTGACACCATATTTCCCAGGTAAAACAGCTTCAAGGTACAGCGCCATAATGAAGTGGAAAATAGTGGCCAAAATACTGAATATCAGTATAAAGCCAAGGGTTCCGTCAAAACCTAATACTTCGTGCTCTGTTTGGAACAGGGTTGACCATTGTACTCCAGTTACTGTAAAAATGAGAACACACGATCAATTGTTTTCCTTAATACTTCAGCTTCATCCCAGTAGATTGGAATGAAAAGTAGAAGGTCTGAATTAACACTAATGATAAAACTAATTATATTTCATTAATTCCACATACATATTAAGACTTGAAACTCACATAGATTTTCATAATCGTTAAATTCCTCGAATATCCTAATAGCAGCTGCAGTTGGGAAAAAGAATCCCAGATACGGGAGGACGCTGTACATTTCATTGTTTTCGAGCTGGTTCACAATTTGCATTATAGCATAGACTATTATTACAGCGGCCCCTTGAGCAAGCCGAGCTAAAATGTTGAAAATAAATCAATATCACAGTCTATCAAGGCCATGAAATATTTAACTATTAAAATGCTGATTGATAAGCTTAGCAAAATAAATTTCATGGTCACCATCATCTCTCCAGAGGCCAGTTAAAAGAGGTACTCTATCTGTTACACTTATATACACACATCAAATTTATAATACTTGTATTGAAACAATATAGGTATAGTGATAATCATAGTTTATCGTACTTACGTTGGGTGAAGTAAGACGCTACGTGCAAACAGAAAGCATAGGTGTGAATTAAGTTGACAAACAGTGCGAGCCAAAGTATGAAGCCATTGCTATAATGGTAAAATGGTATCTGATCAGGTGTGAAATACACTTTCAGAACTATAACAATTAGAGCAGACGCGATAGTGCCCAACGCCATGCCACTTATGAGCCAGCTCAACAAATTTTGATACGCTTTCACTCCACTCATCTTGACTAGAGCCTGGAAGAATAAAATATTTAGAGCCATAACTGAAACATGATAATTTTTACCACTAATAATAATATCAGCAAAAGTTGATTAGTTAAAGTGGTTTTGATTTATTTAAATCGACTCTTATGTCCGATAGTTGCACACAATACAAACACTACAAATCACGATCATTAAATAACAGTCTTCTGCTCAGAACCACCAATTTACTGCATATTCAGTATTTATGAATCTAATCCTAGAAACCATCTACAGTATTATTAAATATAAGGAGAACATCTACGCTATACAACTAGACAATTATTAAGCTACTACTGCTACTCAAATCATGCTGTTATTATTCGTATATTTTACTGTGCTTACTTTGATGATTTTGTGTAATTTCCGAATTTGTATCTGTTCATTAGCACTGAAGATGTCATGCGACTCACGATATTGATAGATATGATAATTGAAGTGATAATGCTTATTATTATTATATTAGTGTTATAATTTTAGGCAGGTTTTGAATAAATATAGAGGATGAATCATTAGTTATTGGATTATTTATTCTTGTATTATAATGATGCACGTTTTCTGTTGCAGGTAAGTGTTGTGTGTGTTCCTAAAGACATCTAGAACGTGAGGTAGTATATTATGTAAGTCGGTGTGTTGTCGCTAAATATAGCTAAATCTACCTATATTAGATAGTCATACTTCTAACACTCCCACTTTGATTTTGCTTCTTCATTCTTCACTATTGTATTCCTGAATTTTCAACAGTTTCCTGTTTCTTTGGAATGTCTCCCTAGGTAAGGGTTTCGTCAGCAGGTCTGCCTCTTGTTCTGCTGTTGGTATGTATTTGATGTCAAATTCTCCTGCTCTATAGTTCTCTCTTGTGAAGTGAAATCTCACGTCTATATGTTTAGTCCTTTTGTGGAACTCCTGGTTTTTTATCAGTTTTATCGAGCTTTGATTGTCTATAAATATTGTGGCGTCTTCTATTCTTGTGTTTAAAAGCTCTTGAATCAACCTTTTTATCCATATCATTTCCTTAGCGGTCTGCCCAGCTGCTAAATACTCCGCTTCCGTAGTCGATAAGGCTACTACCTTTTGTTTTTGAGAGTTCCAGCTGATTGCCGCTGATCCTAGTCTGAATATGTATCCGGTTGTCGATCTTCTGGTTTCTTTGTCGCCAGCATAATCCGCATCGCTGAATCCTGACAAGTTCAATTGGCTTCTACTTTCATAGAATAGTCCGAAATTTTTAGTTCCTTTTATGTATTTGAATATCCTTTTTATTGCTTGCCAGTGTAGCTTCTTTGGTTTTTCCATGTGCTGACTAGCACTGTTCACTGCGAATGTTATATCCGGTCTTGTTCCGATTGCTAAGTATAGTAGGCTTCCGATTGCTTCTCGATACGGCGCGTTTGTGTTCTCTTGCTCCTCTGCCTCGTGTAAAGCTGCATACATTTCATGATGTTTGTCTGCTGGTATTGCCACAGCATTTGCATTTTCCATCCTGAATTTTTCTAATACTCTTTCCGCGTATGCACTTTGGTGTAAGAAGATTGATCCATCTGTTTGCTGCTGTATCTGCAATCCTAGGAATGTGCTTACTTCCCCGTGCTTTATTTCAAATTGTTTCTGGAGATTTTTAATCAGCTCTTCCGCTGTCTCAGGTTTATCTGCAACGACTAGCCCGTCATCAATGTATATGGCTAGAATCAGTGTCTTGTTTTTGTCTGTATTCACAAATACACATTCGTCTGCATCCGTGGGCTTGAGATTGAAGGAGTTTAGTAAATTTTTGAATTTCTTGTTCCAACATCTCGATGATTGTTTTAGTCCGTATAAGCTTCGTTTCAACTTGCACACACGGTTGGTTCCGTCGTCGTATCCTGTGGGTTGTTTCATGTGTATGGTTTCCTGTAGATCTCCGTAGAGAAATGCCGTTTTTATATCAAATTGGGTCATTTTTAATTTGTTTGCTGCTGCGATCGCCAAGAGTGCTCTGATTGAGTCAAATCTCACTACGGGGCTGAAGGTTTCTTTGTAATCAGTCCCAGCTTTTTGGTTGAAGCCTCTAGCTACTAGTCTGGCTTTATATCTGTCTTCTTTTCCATCTGGTTGTCTTTTTATTTTGTAGAGCCATCGACTACCTATTATAGTCTGATTCTTTGGAGCGTCTACCAGCTCCCAAGTCTGGTTTTTATGGAGTGATCGGATTTCATCTTCCATTGCGGCCGTCCATTTTTCAGTCTCATTGCATTTGATTGCTTCTTGATAGTCTTGTGGTTCCATTCTGTCTGCAAGAAATAATGAATCTACATCTATTTCATAATCAGCAAACCTCTCCGGTCTTTTTATGTCTTCTCTGTTCCTCAGTCTTCGTGCGTTTCCTTGTTCTTCTTCCAAGATCGGTTGTTCGTTATCCGCTTCAGCTCTGACAGCTTCTTCGTCTCTCTGACGAGCTTCATTTTGGTTGTCGAAGTCTTCCTCTGGCTCAAGTTCAGGTTCCTCCAATCTAGGAATCACTCTTTCTGGTTCAGGTACGGTGATGTTATCTTCTACGGTTATATTATAATAATTATTATCTCTGTTTTCTTTTGTTTCAGCTTTGTTCTTGTTTTCTTTTTCGATATTAATTTCATTTTTGAAAATAATATCTCTTACAGCGTTAACCTCGTTTTCTTCTTCATAATAGACTCTAAAGGCTTTTGACTGTTTATCATATCCAACAAAGATTCCTTTTCTGGCTTTTGGATCCCACTTTTGCCTTTTTTGTTTCGGGATGTGAGTAAATACTTCTGTACCAAATACTTTCAATCTACTTACGTCAGGCTCCTTGTCAAACCATAGCTCATACGGTGATTTGTCCTTCTGAGTGCTTGTCCCGCTGTAGTTCAGGGTATCTGCTGCTGTGTTGACAGCCTCTGCCCATAGTTTGATATCCAAGCCTTTTGCGTACAACATGGATCTTGCTGCTTCAACGATAGTTCGGTTTTCTCTTTCCGCCGATCCATTTTGTTCTGGAGTGTAGATTACTGTTCTTTGATGACTTATCCCATGTTCATGTGTTAGTTGGTTTACTGCTTCGTTTATGAATTCCAATCCATTATCCGTTCGTAGCGATTTTATTCCATTCTTAATGTGTTTCTCGTTTTTCTTGATAAAATCTTCCAAGTGCATTTTAACTTCTGATTTGTGTTTCATAAAGTATAGGGTTCTGAAATGTGAGTAGTCGTCTTTTAATAGCAGAAAATACTCTGATCCGTTGATCGACTGCTGCTGCATGGGTCCGCATACGTCTGCGTGTATTATTTCTCCTATTTCTTTAGTTTCAGTAGTACTCTTCGGGAACGGTAATCTATGCATCTTCCCCAATGCACAGGCATCACAGAAGAATTCCTCTGTTTTATATTTTATTTCCTTATTATTTAGTACCTTCTTGACTTGCTGTAGGTTTTGATGGGCTAACCTTTCGTGCCATACTTTTACTGAACTTATAGCTGCGATGTTATTTATTTCAGGGGATATTACCTTGAATTGCATTTCATACAATTTTCCTTTTCTGACTCCCACTGCAATTTGACCTCCGTTCTTAGTTAGTCTACATTTTTCTTTGTCTGAAGTCATCAGCAAACCTTTATCCATTGCAGCTCCAACTGAGAACAGATTAAATTTTATTTCTGGTACGAATAATACCCTAGACAGATGTCTTTCTTTCCATTCTGTTTCATCAAAGGCAAGGATGTTTATGTCTCCAGTCCCGTGGGCATAAATGACTTTCCCATCCCCCATTCTAACTGGTATGGCTTCTTCAAGTTCCTTGTAGTTGATGAAATAGTTTGGTTGGTTCGTCATGTGCTCGCTAGCTCCTGAGTCAAGATACCAGGAATTTCCTTGAACGTCGTCCTCCAGTGATATCATTAGAGTTTCACTTATCATTGCATCTCCATGCGGTTTTCCTTTTTCTTTTTCTTTGTCTTTTCTTTCTTGGTTATACTTGTTGTTTCTGTTGCGAAAGTAACACTCGCTTTTCCAATGACCTGGTTTCTTACATATAAAGCATTCTCCCGGCTTTTCTTCCTTTTTATTTTTGTCATTGGGTTTTCTGTAGTTTCCTCTCGTGTTTTTACCTACTAATGCAGTATTTTCAACTTTATTTTGGCTCGTCATGCGCGTCTCTTCCATAATCAATCTTGAGGTCAGGTTGGCGATTGTCCTCTGATTTTCCGACGTCGATTCCCACGCTGTTATGAAGTGGCTGTATGTCGCAGGTAAGGTCATGAGGATTTTAGTAATCATCATTGATTCAGATATTGGCTCACCGAGTATTTTCAAACGATGACTGAGATCCTCAAGTTTAGATATATGTGTCGCCATGTTGTCCGCTGAGTCCTTTTTTATGTTATACCATTGTTGTTGCAGTAGATGCACACTCGTCTCTGATTTTTGCTCGTAGATCGATAAGAGTTTTTCCCACATTTGTCTCGCTGTGTCACAATTCATTACGTGTAGTACTGATTGTTCTCCTATATTTGTTGCAATTACTTTTTGTGCCATGTTATCTGACTTCATCCATTTCGTCATTGCGGTGTTAAATTGCGTGATTTGTGCATCAGCTGCTCCTTCTGGAAGTAGTGGCTTTGGTGAACTTCCATCAACCACACTCCATGCTTCTTGAGATTTTAATAATACTTTTACTTGGAATTTCCAAGGTCCCCAATTTTCGACTCCTTTTAGTTTAGGGATTCTTACTAGATCGCTCTCCATTTTTGCAGGTTAGTTTATTTTTATACTTTTGCACGCGGCTGAATTTCTAACCTCCGAAAACTTCGGGGTTTTTTTTTTTGTTTTGTTTTATTCACTTACTTTCCAATGATCCACCACAAATATTTCTTTCTAAACGTTCCTGGGCCCATAACCTGTTATAATTTTAGGCAGGTTTTGAATAAATATAGAGGATGAATCATTAGTTATTGGATTATTTATTCTTGTATTATAATGATGCACGTTTTCTGTTGCAGGTAAGTGTTGTGTGTGTTCCTAAAGACATCTAGAACGTGAGGTAGTATATTATGTAAGTCGGTGTGTTGTCGCTAAATATAGCTAAATCTACCTATATTAGATAGTCATACTTCTAACAATTAGGATCATACTTGTCAAGCTATGTCGGATTATTTGAAACTATCCACACAAATGAACCTCGCTACTTACATTTACTCCTATTTCCTTCTCTATGGTGATATATGATGGTATCATATATAATGTTACAATAAACATAACTGTTGCCCAGTTGCCAATTGTATCCCTAAAAAATAGTTGGCTAAAATCTGCAGTCTCATATGGCGGATACGGCATCTTCTGTATAACTCTCTGTAAAAAAATTCATTTTCTAAATATCTCTTCATGAAAAATGTAAGTGCGAGCAAAATATATTATATCCTCCTAATAAAATATGAATCCTTCCTTTCTAATTATCCAATAAGCCTTCCAATTCTAATTATCGAGTAACGTCTTATAGGAATTTTGAATCCTAGTTGAGCATTCCATTCTGAGTTAGCAAATATTCAAGGTATAGTTGACCTGGGAATTACTCAACGGATTACATTTCCAAGAATATGACTGATAATTCACCCATTAATTGATAAGGCTGTCTGGATGTTGATTATCATGCTCGTAAACTTTGGGTTACAATCAGTTGCAAAGCAATGATGTACCTTGAGACATATCCCAATTGAATTTTGCCTGATTCATATTATAGGTAGAAGTTATTTGATTGAACAAAAAGTAGTTCAAAACTATCGCTGAAGCCTGGCTCTTCTCAGGTTTTGTTTTTTCTTGCCAAGCAAATTTCTCCCCCCATTCTATTTCCGAATTGACAACCATTCATTATCACTAAAGTTTACTAGTACATGGACAATCTGTGAGTGTGACTAGCCTTCCGGGATTAATAAAACACCGAACAATCGCTCAACTCTAAACGTTATCAGTTATTTTAGAAAACATGACAAATTGCCTAGCCGAACTCATATCTACAGTTAAACAATCTGCACCTATGTATAAGTTTTGAAATCACTATATGAAACTTGTAGATTGACATTGTTACATCTATAAGCTTACTTACGTATGAGACTTTTTTGGCGATGGATTTGATGAATTAGATGCCTCAAAAGTTACATGAACTGATTTTTTACATGAAACATAGAAAGATGTGTCGAATGAGGAATTGCGTTAACAAGCAAACTCACAGGAATCATTTAGCCTGAAATCAACTACTCGGTATGACTAATTACTGTACCATTGATGCCTGTTCAGCGGTGTAGTCAGGCGCGACTTCAATTATGAATGAATCATCCACACACATTTGTAAAGTTACAAATGGAATTCGAAATACAAGAGAATCAGCAAGTGTGCTAGGTCCTCCATAATCACGATCAAGTAATTTGTTTCCAATACGATATGAAGTTTTCATTGTATATACTAAGCTTGTGGGCACAGATCCTCCATCGGTCCCTTCAAATACAACTGCCAAAACTGAGATCATCAGATTCTGGGTTTGTAATGTTTCGTAAGTTGCAACCATATCAGATTCGGTGTCAAAGCCATACACCTCTGTAATAATATGATAAATATCTCAAATAACTTTAGTCACAGTTAACTGAATGATAATTCACAAATTATTGATGTTATATTAGCTCGGAATACTATGGTCTATTGAGGAAAAAATTAAAATTATTGTCTCTTTTCTAACCATCCTCAAGTCTGTTATTTCTGATCTACAATTGAACCTCTGAAATCTAACTGATTACTATTTTTTCACTCGATTTTTCACTTTCCAATTGAAATAACGTCCTAAACGACGATTTTTATTTCAGAAATCAACAAGTGACTTAAACTGTATTTCTAGACGATTAGTTATTTTTTTATACAATCATATCAAGGTAGATAAATACTACCAAAATATTAATGTAACAGTTGTGTAATTGAAAACAAGTCTTAGAAAATTTCATTCTTTCATTTCCCCAACAATTTCACTCTCTTTGACAAGGATATCGTGATGCAATGCCGCTGCAGGCCCGTGTTATTAGATCTGAATTGTATAATTGCCTATCATTTTTCATTCGCTAAAGCTCTATTTACATGTCATATGAGACCTGTGTACATTTATTGTTATATATACTTTTTAATTGAGTGTAACAGTGCAGAAATGCATCGGAGTATGAGTCCAATAAAATGAGCCAAATACTTACGAGTACTATTTACACCCATACAGTCGGTGGCATTCTCCATTATTCTGTTAGTAAATTCATTCTGAGGTTGGTATAGTATTCGAATGAGTTCTGCAGTATAATTGGTCTGCAAAAATGCTTTGTCAAGTACATCATAAGTTGTGGTTGTATTAACAAGTGTAGTTCCGCTAGGTACAAGAGTCCTGAGTCCCATAATAACTGCAAAAATGCAAGCCGGTACTGATATTTCAGCGATAGTTCCAATCCAGTGTCGTTTACGAATGATATAATTTTTTTGCAACAGAAGCAGCAAGATTCTCCATGCTTCACCCATCCTGGTGTTAATTGTTTTGCCAAATTTTCTTGCACTAGAAATAAACAGACGTATCGTTAAACTTTACCGCACCAATTACCACTGACAATGAAATGAACTATGCCAATATACATATATATCGTTATAATGACTCAGTAGATATGAGTGAGCCAGACAGACTTTGTTAATAATTCATAGCTATTGACAATCACCTCTACTAGTCTATGCGGCAAGATAATTAATGTACTGTAAATAGGTAGTATTTTTGATAATTATAGTCACTCTCTTAATAAAATTACAAAAGAATCAAAAATTTTCACTAAAAATATAGACTTATAGCTATCGTAATCGCTTAATTCTCTCCGCGATCACTTATAGCTTCACTCGTATACTGTCACACACCAAAAGACGTTAAAACATTAGACCACAGCATTTATGTGCTAATACCTTAAAAAACATTCATGATTGATTACTATCATATTGATTCAGTGATAAGAAATATGCTGATAACAGCTGTACATCAATATATATGTACATTGGTTGTAACTTATAATTTTTGATAAATGTTTTGTAAGTAGTTGTGTGAAATAAAAGACTAGGATATAGGAACCAGAACTTAAAATTTTTTAAAAATCCTGAATACGAAGCTAATAATATTGAGATAATGCTTTAGAAAAATACGTCAATTTTTATTTTCGGAATAATAATTGTAAAAAAAAATTAAAAAACCAGCAGCAATATATTTACGAAATGTTTATACGGATGGGTAAATTCTTCAAACACTTATAAGATCTAAAATTATACCTCATCCCTTCGGCTCCCATGACGAGCTGAGAAAAGTTCGTTTCAAAATCGCGGGTGTTTGAATTTTATATTTTTCCCCGGGATTGAACAACGGCTTTCATCCCTCAATTTTCCATAATATCGTTTCGCGAAAACATGTCACTGCGGTCATTTTTTGACATTAGATGAAAACCCAAACGAATAAATGGTCCCGGACGTTTTAAGAATATGAGTCAGCACGTAGCCCGAGTGACAACGAGCCTTGGGACTAGCTATAGACGGGCTATACTTATGCAAAGGCGCGCGCTCCTGTTTTATTCGATAAGGGTGAAGGCCGGCTGTACTATCGTAGGCCAAGGTCAACCTTTAATGAACGGGATGATACGTGGATTAGCGGGCCATTTTTAGAACAATATGCGGAAAATTGACTGGACTTATTGCAGCAAAATTTTCAAAAATTTCAGTCCTATTTAGAACATTATCTTACATGATGTTGTGCCGCTTAAGTACTTGCTTTCCGCTGTTTCGATTGATTGATTTATTGAACTTTCAACTTTGAAGTTTTGAAAACATGTTAGAAAACTCTAGTTTCAATTAAAAACGTCTCGTGCGGGTATATATGGTCAAAAACGTTATCGCGACATGTCCGTACTTACGAATGATAGTGTATCGTGAGAGTCGCGGTTATCATATTTCGATGACAATGTGGTAACATTCTGATAATATATTATAAAAAAAAATTAGGTATCTATTGTGGCATATTATGAAATGTTCTGATAAGTCCGCGCGTCATATTAAAGAGTTCAAAATCCTGTTACACTCAGAATAACATCACAAATAACTTTGCTCATTGAATAAAAGTAATTGAAAAACATGGATATAGTTCATTTATAATAGATACGCTTCTTCTATACATATACTATTTATACGAACACAATGCATTCTTGCAGAGATTGCAATTCGTCATAGCATAGAAACAGAGAAACTGCAGTGATATAATTGCCAATATAACACACCATAACACACGTATATGTGATGAGTGAGTTCCGGCATTGGCTTTCTTCATTAAATTGATAAATATGATATCACTTTATTAGCATGCACAGAATGAGAACTGATGTGATAGCAGTCTTACAAGGAAACAGATACTATCTGCAGAGAATGTTTGAACAAGTCTTCATTCAGAATATTACAAGTTCAAGATTACTTCTTGCATCACAGTCTGCAAAAGTTACCTTGACCTTATGATTGTTCAATATCATTTGAAAAATGTATTGTTAAAAGACTTGTGAAGCTTAGGAACATAAGCGTTAATGCTAATTCCATTTTCTATCTGCAATTGTGAGATATAACACCTTGCTCTCAATATGACAATATCAGCTGAGGATATCAGCCGTAAAGGAAAGATTTACTTCATAGAGTGAAATACAATAAAATACATCTTGTTCATGAATCTGCTTTACTTCAATACCTACCCGAACTTCAATGAAGATTAGTGCTGTTTGTAAAAAGCCATAAATGAATACACTGATATACCTATTCCCATCAGCTCGTTTGAAATTCAAAAATCATTTCTTGCACGAGTTGTATGGTATTACATTAAATAATTGAGATAGGTGCATCTGCACTTTTGATTATGAAGGCAGAGTTAAATATAACAATACTGGATTTGTAATTATTTCAACAGGTGTTATGCACTCATATTCTATCAGCTGTTCCATTGGTTGTGGGTGTAACAGCAGTAAGTATCAACCCGGGAGTTGCCCTAGCGAATTGGATAAATAATTGTTCTAATGTCGCCGAAGACACAGTAAAATCTTCAATACAACTGTGCTCTGACTTCAAGTAGTTCATTGTACCAAACATCTTGATCCAAGTTGTTTGAGAATCATTTATATGATACAATAAATAGCCCTGTAAAACATTATAACATTCTTCAATGGTATTTTTACATTTAATATTATTTGATTACTGAGATGAGATTAACAAAATACAGAGCTTACCGGATGCTCGTCTCGTAATTCACAGTCCAGAGTGGCTTGGATTTTGTTCTTGATTTCCATCATTTCTCTTTCCGTTCTTTCGGGATTCAATTTAACAGTTATGTCGTAACCTGCTCCAAAACGCTGCTTAAGTTGCTGACTAGCTCCGACACATACCAGTTGGCCCCTTACCATTATTAATAATCTATTACAGAGAGCTTCACATTCTTCCATGCTGTAAGAAAAACGTTCTTCTCAAAACAGAATTTCGTATGGAAATAAGTTTCACATTTACATTCAAGTTATGTCTGAGAATTACCTGTGATTTGTAAAAATTCTCTAAATAGTTACAAGTATCGACACTACCGTGTCCTTCTTTAAAGCTATAAAATATTTCAGTAATAATACCTGTGCGAAGTAAGTATAATTGCTTGCCCTTCTGTTTGGCAGTTCTGGAGAACGCTCCACAATGATCTTCTGGCGCTTGGATCCACTCCTGCGGTCGGTTCATCCAATAAAACCATTTCTGGACTTGCAATCAGTGAGATTGCAATATTCAAGCGTCTTTTGTTTCCTCCACTGTAGCTCTGACTCGAATTTTCAGCATATTTGTTCAGCCCTGATGATCATAAAGTGGAAAATATCTTCAAGTATATGAAACAACGCTTCAATGCTGTTGAGCAACTGATAAGACTACACGAATTGAACTACAATGTTGCGATAATTGATGGTTGTAAAATGCTTTGAAAGATGAATATTTGATGAAAACAACCCAAAATGACTGTAACATTCTTTCAATAGATTTCAAACAATACTTCAAGATTCAAGGTAGACAGAATTGATACTTACGCAGCCTATCAATCCATAATTGAATTTCTGTCGGTACTTCAGATATTGGTACACCTCGTAGGCGGGCAAAAAGTGATAAATGTTCATAGGCATTGAAAGAAGGAATCAATGCATCCATTTGAGGGCAGTAACCGATTCCTGCCAAGTACTGAAATGATGATATAATGTCAGAATTGGTGAATTTGACGTCACTCGATCATTTAATTTTGATTACTTCTTGTTTATTCATCATTTATGCACAAGCTTTTTCAATTGCGACTCAAGAGAAAAGAATACTGTTCAAATTTACCTGTTTCCGATTAGATTTGATATTATCATTACCACGAATAAGAATACCACTGGTGGGAAAGTCTTCGCCAACTAACATGCGGAAGGTAGTACTTTTACCAGCTCCATTAACACCCAACAAACCAAAGCATTCGTTATTTTTTACTCTAAAATTTACTTCTTTCACTGCTTCAATAGTCCCGTAACGTTTGCTCAGCTCGTAGACCAAAAAGGCATTGTCATCTGTCAAACCGGAATCTCCTTTACCTGTTGAAGTGATTATCTTTCCATATTTTTCACATAATAGTTGGAGGTAAGTCACCTGACTGAAAGAACTTTAACATCCTCCCATAATACGTGCCACAGAGCTTCTTCACGAGATACCGAAAACAAATCCCCAGAAAAAGGAATGTATCCCTAATTGTTATCATCATTAGTTCGATAGAAAAGCTTGATGAGCAAAATTAACGATCTAAAAATCAAACGATACGCTAAGCCAATAAAATACACTATGTGACAAAATGGAATGGGCGAAAATGCAAACAACTGTAGCACTGTATGAAAAGTAAAGTATAATTGCCAGAGAAAAATATATTGCTTCATCATTACACTATGGAATTTTTTGATCTTATTGCTTCAATTCATGAATAAAACCTAATTTTGTAGAGTGAGTGAAATGGTTCCACTTACGCTGATTAATCCCTTGGCGTATGATGTCTTTTTCATTTGCAACATCGCTATCTACTACTCCGTTATGACCTGAAGGCCTCAGTCCGTTAGATGTCAATTTAGATTTCAGCTTTTCAAAGACCCCATATTCTAGGCAAAATAGAATAGCCAGCAAAGCAATTGGTGTTAAACTCAGATACAGCACAAACTCATCTAATCTAGCAGGTGTACTAAAGCCTTTGAAATATGGAATTGAATCCTTGCAACTCCCATCCACGCATCCTAAATCTGTAAGGTACGAAAACAGTGTGTCGAAATTGAAAGATAACGTTTCAGTTGCACAATCAAAAATCAGCCATATGAGATAACAGCTATTTTATTAAAACAGTAATACGTACTGCAGCATGGATCATTCATAGCACATGCTATTTGGATATAGGTGTTTGGCAATTTCCGGCATCGGGCATTATTACTGGCTACATCTAAGAATCTCGAGAATGCAAAAGTAAAGCTGACATGAGGTAAGAACGAAAATATTCTTCTTTGGATTATAATAATCATATTATCGTTCCTCATGGCCTCCATTGCTATGAGTATAAAAACTTGAACTTGAGCTGCAAAGAATGTAAAGGACGCCACTATTGGTCAAAATCGTCTGAATTTGAAAATTGCAATGATGATGGAGATACGATAAACGTAGTTAAATGTATATGTAGATTATTTTGATAAGCTCTAATAATCTCACCCACTACGATATTTCCTAGGCACAAGAGTAAGAGAACTATATAAAGTGGCTTCTTGAGAAAACTAAGTATGTAGGCCTCCAGTAAGAGATTGATACCAAAAAGCAGCAATATTAGCATAAGAATTCCTGAAACATATACAATGGTTTGTTATGCATATATTACTTGAATAGACTGACCTTTTCTTTCTTAAACAAGAAAGAATTCAAAATTATAGATTCAATGTGTAGATTAGAAATCTAAATACTGTGACTTACCAATTTCTATACCATGGTACATGTTTGAATCGAAAATACCATCCATTATGACAAATCCAAGCACCATGAATATTACGGCAAAGACATAAAGCCAATAGTCATATAGGAACATAGTTCCCCAATACATGAAAGACGAGACACCGGTCATTCGTTGTAATTGTTTAACTGTAGACGTAGCCTCCAGCAATGGCTCAATGACAAAAAATCCAATAACGAGGAATAAATTGATCACAAACAACAGCAGGGGCAATAGATTTTGAGCCATTAACGTATACTCATCATAAACGTAGTCCGCTAATGATTTTGGTAAATTTTCAATATTTGTAACAATCGAGTACTGATCACCACCAAATATTTTTAAAAGTGCGTTGGACATTGTGTTTACAGTTATGGGAGCACTCAATGTTGCGCTCCCAGAATAAAGACTATTGACTATGACAGACTCGCCACTTGAATTAAACTCTGCAGAGACTATCATATTATTTCTGTAGTATTTAAGTCCCTTTGCGGCTCTCTTTAGTAATGCTGAAAAACAATGTAAATGATTAACTACAATAGTACTTAGGTAATGAACTGAATAATAAAGCGTCGATACACATTTTTTTTAGAGTGTGGATCAGTACACTAAGAGAAGTAATGAATCAACAAACCGGTAATTATGTCAATTTCGGTTCCTATGAGTGCTCCTTTACCCCCTTCACTCTGAATTACTGTTTGGTATGCATTTGCAAGGGTTTCGTTATCAGCATAGATCAGTGCTTCTGAATCTTGGTATAAACTAAGAGTGAGCAGTCGGTTGTTTGCTGAGTTGGCATTATTAATAGCAAAAATGGGCATCAAGATTATCGATACCAATGTTCCAAAAAGCTGCGAAGTTATTGTTGTTAGAGTTATCCTACTTTCTAAGGCTTACAGAAAATTCTTAGCCTGCAATCTATTTCGGATCAATCATTCGTGATAATCTATAGATAATAGAAGTGCATGTTGCACATTCTTCAGATCAATGGGCACTAATAAAACAGGTACATTACTTGATATACAATTAAATTGTTTACAGTAATTACTATGACTTTAGTTGCATTTTTGACTAACTATTCAATATTCTATCTGTAAGATATTGTATAAAATGGAAACTTACGATCGCCGTTTTCATACCCCAATGGTTCATACCATAGCAACATTTTTTAGTTATCAAAGCATAGAACATTTGCATTCTAAGTTCTGATCCTGTCAATTTAATATACCGATGGCGATCAGTTCGGTTATTAACTGCATCTCTTTCACGAGTGATACTTTCTAGTTCTTGCTCTTCTACTGTGTCTTGTTCGTTTTCAGCAGCCCTGTAAACAACATAGTTATATTCCTATAGCCAGAAAGTAAATAGAAATATCTTCTCTTTATTGATTCTCAGCATTTATGGTCGACATTTGTGATAACAATCAGTGATATGACCAAACACTTGCGAACTGATTAGCGACTTAGAAATTTAATTAGAAATATCAAACATTGTAATTACGTACTTCAGAAAAACTTCTTCTAACGTGATTGTTGATACGCTCATTCCAGTAATTCCCAGCTCTGCCTTCATAGATTCAATCTTGTCCAAAATTTTTGGCAAAGATTCTGTTATCGGAATTCTTATGACTATTCGTCCGTGCGTAGTCGTATTTAGATTTGCTTGATCTCCGAATATGGCTTGAATTTTTCCTTGGTCGCACCATGACTCTATTGATAGAGTCACCTCCTGACAGTTTCCACCTAAATTATTAAAGATGTAAATTTTACTGCAACTCAGAATTGTTTCTACATTTGGCATTGACACAAACACACCTAAAATGTCTATAATATGGATCGTATGTGTTAAATCTACGGTCTGGAACCCAATTCCAAAAATTGACCCGAATAGACCCCTAATGTATTGCTTCCAAATTAATCTTAAGCTCGATAAGAGAACATAATCACCATAGAATTTCTTCAGGTACATCGAAGTACCATAGCATCTCATTTTCCCCTCGTGCATAATTGCAATCCGATCACCCAAAACATCTGCTTCCTCCATACTGTGTGTTGTAATTATAATTGTCTTCTGCTTTCGAAATTTCTATTCGAATTAACAACAGAAAATTTTCAATCAGAATACCATACTATCATTTTGACTATTATTCGAAGTTCTTAACATCAGAGGTCTGCACGATACACAGTAACATATTACAACTAACATTGATTTTAACAGAACTGTCTATATCATCTGACTTTTCATCTTAACAGTTAAATTTCACTCATATTATTCTAACTTTATATAATTTAGAAAAACATCACATTATAATTGTTTTGAGTGCAAGATCTCAATCATAAATACATAATCTTCGAAGATTACTATAATCATTTTTGTGGCCTTAATAAAAAGCTTCCTTATTTTAAACCATGTAAATTTAAAATAACACGAATATGATAACTTACCAATATGATATCCCACGTCACCCTGCTTGTCTCTGGATCCATACCTGACGTCGGCTCATCTAAGATTAGAGTCTGAAAGTTAGCGATATTTTAGAATCCGATTATATCCGCTCACTAATGCGTAGTGTCCCCGTGTTGAAATTAAATTTTTGTAACTTCTGATTGATTTCAGATTCTATAGTTAGTTGCAGATTTATGGTTTATGTATATATTTAACAAAAGCATCAAATTGAATCCCTTGCAGTAAATTCTGGAGCTAATCATAAATAGTTCTTACAGATGCGTCGCCAATAAGGGCAATCCCTAGACACACTCTCCTCTTCTGACCACCAGACAGATTCTTTGGCAGGACATTCCTCTTTTCACTTATTTTTAACTTCACTAGTAACGCATCAACATCCTGTAACACCTGCCTCCTTGTTTTGTTTTTTTGTTTCAACTGAAAAGCAAAGGGATGGTTATTATACAATCGGAATAATCATTGTTATCATAGAGTTATCGCAATGCTGTTAACTCAAATATTAGAGACAATAAGGTCGACTAGGATAATTGACTCACCAAACCGAATAATTGAAGGTGCTCCAGTACAGTAAGGTCTGGAAACAATGTGTTGTCTTGTGGACACATACCCAAGTTATCTCTAATATCTTGCATATCATTGCTTACGTCTTTGCCATTGATGAATACTGTTCCCACTGTCGGTGCCGTCAAACCTTTGTCGAATAAATCCAAGTCACAATTAAAGAGAAAATGCACGACAGCCACAGGTATTTATAGTGAGAAATTATTCGAGAAATTACCGGTCAAGATTGATATTGTTGTACTTTTTCCTGCACCATTGTGTCCCAGTAAAGCTGTGATTTCCCCTTTGTAAAAATCCAGACTGATTCCTCGAACTGCTTCAACGATCTAAACGACATGAGAAATTGAGTACATAAAATTTCAAACATTGAACAATTTTGTGAAAATAAACTCGTAGTCTCTGTGATATCGGTATCGACAATATTAGTCTTCATTTGCCATATGAATATAGTAAACCAGATTCAACCTTAAAACAATTATAAGGGTTGCTTTCGACCATTTTAATCTTATCAAACATTGAAACCTACTTTTGGTTTGAAACATCCAAGTGTGAAAGATTTTCCCAAATTTCTTATCTGTATCCCAGGAGTCAAGACTCCGTCAGCCACAGGTTCTAATATTGTGGGTCGACCATCTGAGCCATCGGTATTGACTGCATTGTTGATGTTGCTCACCTTGTTTTTTCTGAAATACTATTAAACCACCATTTTTTTCAATCCAAGTAATATGACAATATTAAAATGTTATATTTTGGTGATTCGTTATTAAAGTAGTAGACCTTAAAAAAAAAAAACGGTGACTCGCTGACACCATATTTTCCAGGTAAAACGGCATCAAGGTACAATGCCATGATGAAGTGGAAAACTGTGGCCAAAATACTGAATATTAGTATAAAGCCAAGAGTCCCATCAAACCCGAGTACTTCGTGTTCTGTTTGAAAAAGATTTTTCCACTGTACTCCAGTAACTGCAACAATGAGAACACACGATAAATTGTTTTTCTTAATATGCCAGCTTCATCCCTGTAGATCGAAATGAAAGGTAGAAGGGCTGAACAGTAATGATCAAATTAATTATACTTCATTAATTTGCCATGCACAAGCGTATTAAACTTAAAACTCACATGTATTATCATGTCGGTTGAATTCGTCGAATATTCTAATAGCAGCTGCAGTTGGAAAGAAGAATCCCAGATATGGGAGAATGCCGTACATTTCATTGGCTTCGAGCTGGCTCACAATCTGCATTATGGCATAAACTATTATAATTGCTGCCCCTTGGGCAAACCGAGCTGAAACGAAAAATGGATAAATAATCAATCTTCATTTTAAACCCTAAATGAGCATCTATCGCAGTCACACATTTCAGATCCTAAATGAGTAGCAATCATAGTCTATCGAGACGATGAAATATTTGAATATTAGAAAAGTAATTTATAAACTTTGCAGAATAAACATCACGCTGACCATAATTTTCTCAGAGGCCAGTTAAAAGAGATACATATCTGTTATGCTTATACACATAGATCAAATCCATTATAGCTATATCAAAACAATAGAAATAATATAGTGTTGAATCCTATTTCTTCGTACTTACGTGAGGAGAAGTAAGATGCTACGTGCAGACAAAAACCGTAGGTGTGAATGAAGTTGACGTAAAGTGCAAGCCACAATATTAAGCCATTGCTATAGTAGTAAAATGGTACTTGATCAGGTGTGAAATATATTTTCAGAACTATAACAAGTAGAACAGACGCTATGGTGCCCAATGTTATGCCACTTACTAGCCAACTTAAAAAATTTTGATAGGCCTTTACTCCATTCATCTTTACTAAAGCCTGGAAGAATGAAATATTTCGCACCATAATTGGAATTTGAGTATTCTTACCGCCAATAGAGATATCAACAAAAGTAGATTATTCGAATTGTTTTCGATTCATTCAGATCGATTCCTATCTGATAGATGCACATAATAAATGAACTACAAATCTCGATCAATAATTGATAGTTAATGTTCCATGCGTATAATTGCCAATCTACTGCATATTCCGCGTATTTATTGATCTAATCTTAAAAATCATCTATAGTATTATCAAATATAAGGAGACCATATAGACTACACAACTAGACAATTATTAATCTACTGCTACTACTCAAATCATGCTGTTATTATTTATATTTGTTATTGTGTGGATTTGAGATTGGTATTTAAAAAAAATAGGCTCTTTACTTACATTCACGCCTATTTCTTTCTCTACAGTGATATACGATGGTATCATATATAATGTTACGATAAACATAAGTGTAGCCCAGTTAGCGATAAAATCCCGGAAAAATGTTGTGCTCAGATCTGAAGTTTCATATGGGGGATATGGCATCTTTTGTATGACCCGCTGTGAAAAATTCATTTTATGAACATCATTTGATAAAAAATACAAGTATGATGAAAGCATGACTGCGGATACTAATAAATGAATGTCTTGGGTATTGCATATCCTAGTTGAGTGTTTAATGATGAGTCAGAAAATTTTCAAGATAAGTGACCTGGGTAATACCTGATATATATCACAATGCTTCAGCTGATATTTCACATGCTAAGCGATAAGGCAGTCTCAATGTTGATCGTAAAACTCATAAGCTTTACATTACTATCAGTTTCAAAGAAGAGATGTAGCCGAAAATTAGCGTGATCAATTGACTAGCCAAACTCATGTATCATCAGTTAAATGATCTGCATCCAGGTACGCGTTTTAAAACGACTATATAATACTTATAGATTGACATTGTAACAGCTATAAGCTTACTTACATACGAGCGTTTGTTGATGATGAATTTGATGAATTAGCTACCTCAAAAGTTGTATGACCTAATATTTAACACGAAACATAGAGAAACGCGTGGAATGAGGAATTGCGTTATCCAACAAATGCACAGGAATCATTTAGCTTAAAGCCAACTATTCCGTACAATTAATTACTGTACCATTGATGCCTGTTCAGTGGTGTAGTCAGGAGCGACTTCAGCGATGAAGAAGTCATCGACACACATTTGTAAAGCAACAAATGGAATTGAATTTACAAGAGTATCAGCTGATGAACCCGGTCCTCCATAATCAATATCAATTAATGAGCTTCCCATTTGATATGAGGTTTTTATTGTATATACTAAGTTTGCAGGCACGGATCCTCCATCAGTGCCTTCAAATGTAACCGTCAAAGCTAAGATGAGCATATTTTCTGCTTGTAATTCTGCATAACCCGTCATCATGTCAGATTCGGTGTCAAAGCCATAAACTTCTGTAAAAACATGATAAATATTTCAGAGAACTTTGGCCAAAGTTACCTGGATTCAGAAATCATTTTTTTTCTATAATTCACAATGTGGTACAATGGAATGAGATCAATACTTACGAGAACTATTACTCCCATACAGTCCCATACAGTTCGTGACATTCTCCATTATTCTGTTAGTAAATTCATTCTGAGGTTGGTATAATATCCGAAGAAGATCTGCCGAGGAATGGTACTGCCAATAAGTTTTGTTAAGTTGATCATAAGTCGTGGTCGAATTAATAAATGTAGTTCCGCTGGGTATGAGAGTCCTCAGTCCCATGAGCAATGCAAAAATGAACGCTGGCGTAACTATTTCAGCAGTAGTTCCAATCCAGTGCCGTTTACGAATAATATAATTTTTTTGCAACAGAAGAAACAAGATTCTCCATGCTGCACCCATCCTGGCTTAAATTGTTTTCCTAAATTTTATTCCACTGGAAATAAACGAACTACTTGAACTATACCGCACCGATTCCTACTGGCAACGAAATGAATTACCCATTAATAATTCACAGCTATTGACAATCACCTCTACTAGTCTCGAAGGCCAGATAATCAATGTATTGTAAGCGAGCAAGGTCTGAACTGAACGATTACAATCGTCTAATTCTCTCTGCCTTTGCTTGTGCTCACTCAAGTACTGTCACGTAAGGAAAGACATTAAAACATAACGCTGCAGAATTGACGTGCTGATACTTTGAAAAAAAAATCCATGCTCTGTGCAACTATCATATTGATTAAGTGATAACAGATATACCGATAACAGATAATGTAATGCATGACAAGAACACTTGTTTTACAAACATAAGTCACTCGCTGATTGGTATTTTCCAATGAATAATTGTTATGACAAAATGTGTGGGGATATATTTATAGAATATTTCTACTGATGAGTAAATTCTAAAAATACTTTTAAGATCTAAAATTATACCTAATCCATTCGACTCCCAGGATGGCTTCAAAATCCCGCGATTTTCATCAATATTATCACACAAAAACATGTTACTAAGGTCATCTTCGACGTCACATGAAAATTAAGCGTCCAAAGACTTGCGGCTTCTCAGGGATATATATTACTGACAGAGTAGCCTATTATAGTTGAATATAAAAAAATCCTGCCAGACTCAGGTAACGTAATAACATTACGAATAGCCTAAATAATTGGATACAAACGTAATTGAGATACTGAATATAGTTTATTCATCATAAATAGGCTTACATTACATACTATAGATGCATACATGATCTATTCTTACAAATATTGGCAATCGTTATATCGTATGCAGAATAAGCTTGAATGAATTGGAGAAGAGTAGCTGCAGTGGTATGAGATATCAATATAACGCACTGTAAAACATATATACTTGATGAGTGATTACCAGCATTGTCTGCCTCCATTTGAATTCAGAAATATAATATCACTATATTAGCACAGTATGAGATCTGTGCTATCAGTCTTTCAAGTGCAGATGGACGCTACTCTACAGAAAATGTTTGAACAAGAGTTGTCGTTCAAAATATTACAAGATAACTTCTTGCATTATAGTATAAAAAGTTACTTTGACCTCGTGATTGTTTATTATTATTCAAAAAATATGATGTAAAAAAACTTGTAAATTTTAGGAACATAAGCGTTAATGCTAATTCTGCTTTATAGCAGTTATAAAAATATAACACTTTGCTTTCAGTATGTGATTATCAGTAGTTGTGTACAGTTCAATTTTATATACAATTAATATTTCGTATTAGTTTATTTTCACTCATAAGCCACTGGATGAAACTGAATGTGTATGTATACTTTCATTCCAGATTAATTGAACACTCCGAACGATGCCGATTAGAATTTATTATACATAGAAGTACAATACTTCGACTTTTGTCAGGCTGGGGTCACACGTGTTCTCAGACAAACTCGGGTTAGGTATAAATATATTCACAAAAAGCCAACAGATGTGCTAAGCCTCGATAAAATGAGATTTGATCGCAAAATTATTGAACTCTTTGATGAAGGTACGTGAAAATTTAGATCATTGAATCATCTCACCATAGTAATGTGCGATAACATCAAATTCTAGTATATGCATGTATAAATCTAGCTTGCGACTTGCAGTAGCATGTGATACTAAGTTTAAAATAATATTTAATTTGCGGTTTGGCTTGATACATGAGATTTTGTGGCAGGTTCTGCAGAAGACCTAGCGAACTGCATAAATAGTTGTTCTAATGTTGACGTAGACACGGTGAAATCTTCGATGCATCCATGTTCAGCTTTGAGCTCATTCATTGTCCCAAACATGTTTACCCAAGTTGCTTTGGAGTCGGTTATATGATAGAATAAATGCCCCTATGAATAGAGCAACATTTTTATCGTTATTTTGCAGTAGAAAGTGGAGGAAGAATTCAAGGAATAGTAAAGCTTACAGGATGCTCGTCTTTCAGCTCACAAACTAAAGCAGTTTGTATTTTATTCTTGATCTCAATGGAATCCTGTTCGGATCTACCGGGATTAAGTTTGATTGTGATATTGAAACCTGCTCCAAATCGTTCTTTCAACTCTTGACTAGCTCCGACACACAACAGCCGACCTCGCACCATTATTACTAGTCGGTTACAGAGAGCTTCACATTCTTCCATACTAGAATCAAATGACAAGGTTTTTTGCACATAAAAAAGTATGTTCCGAACGAATTGTGAAATCCTAAATCATTCCTCAAGTTAGACCAACGACATATCTCACACAATGCATATTACTATAGAGTAAAGCAGAATATTAATTTTTATTGGGTATCAAAATTCATCTCTTTTTCAAAAATTTATCAAACACAGTTAGTCTGATGAATATACCTGTGAGAAGTCAGTATAATAGCTTGGCCAGAAGCTTGACAACTTTGGAAAACAGTCCATACTAATCTCCTCGCTGCTGGGTCGACTCCAGTTGTAGGTTCATCCAACAAAACCATTTTAGGATTGGCAATCAACGCCATGGCAATATTCAGGCGCCTTTTATTACCACCACTGTAATTGCCGCTTGGATTTTTCGCATGTTTGTTTAATCCTAAGTGAACAAAATTAGTTTGGTTTTTACACGAATGTCACAAAGTTGTTACACAATTGAAAAACCCTGAATCTCACTACATTACCTCTGGAATGTATTAGACTTTTTGTGTGAATATGTAAGCAATTCTGAATTCCTTTCAGAAGAGATTTTTCTCTGTCAAAAAGTAAAATAAATAAACAAAATGACACTCACGGAGTTTGTCGATCCATGAGTGAACCTCTGATGCAACTTCGCTGGTTGGTATGCCCCTGAGACAAGCAAAGAGAGTCAAATGTTCCACAGCATTGAAGTATGGAATCAAAGCGTCATTTTGGGGACAGTAGCCAATTCCTGCCAAGTACTGGAATAATAAAATAACAACAGCAATGGTAAGATCGATATCGCCAGTCGATGATGCAGACATTAAAGATAAAACCTAATGATTACTTTTCATTCTTCAAAAATATTTACAAAACAAGAATGAGATGTAAAAATCCGTTAATATTGTTCCCTCATAATGTAGTTTAACTATACATAAGAATGTGCAGCATTTCAAGCTCACCTCTGTTCGGTTAGTCCTGATGCTATATGGACCGCGATGAAGAATTCCGTTAGTCGGAACCTCTTCCCCTACTAATATTCGGAAAGTAGTAGTTTTTCCAGCACCATTTACACCCAACAAACCAAAGCATTCATTTTTCTTCACTCTGAAACTCACTTCCTTTACCGCTTCTAATTTTCCATAACATTTACTCAACTCATAAGCCAAAAAGACATTTTCATCATCACAATCTGGACTGCTTACACCTGAAACAATTTATTGATTTGAGACAAGCACATAACGTAATTCAATGTCCAATTCATGAATTCATCGCTGACGGAAACCGTTCAGATTCACAGTTTTATATTTAGGCTCCAACCACAATAAAAGTAATTGTTCTGGAAGTATACAACGAATAAATGGCCTATTCTATTAAATTCGCGGCTTCTGTAACTGGATATGAGTACTAAAACATTACTGAATCCGTTAAGCAGATGAGGACAACTTACGTTGATTAACTGCTTGACGTATAATACTTTTTTCCTTTTCAACTTCGCTATCTGTTACATTATCTTGACCATTCGAGTTCGGTTTGATGATTTGGTATTTGGATAGTAATTTTGCAAAGACCTGTTGCTCCAGTAAGCATAGGATACCCACTAAAATGATTGGTGTGAGGAATAAATACGTTACAAACTCTTCAAATCCACCTTCTTCAAAAAAGCCACCGAAATACGGCAGTGGACTAGCACAGTGTCCATTAGAGCATTTCAAATCTGGAATAAGAAGTTTTTTCTACTGCTATTATAATGTAGGAAGATATGAAAGTATGAGGCGGAAACTATTTTGTTTAAAAAATCAATGCCTACCACAACATAAGTCACCGACGGCACACGCTGCCTCATTTAAACGATTAGACAATCCTCGACATCTAGCATTATCGGAAGCTATTTCTGCAAATTTTATATATCCAAATACGAAACTAATGTGAGGTACTAATGAAAATACCCTTCGCTGGATTATGATGGCATTTTTATCATCAGTCAAATACGGCAGCAGTTCGTTCAGAGGAATAATTACGGATACTAGAACAAATAACAGAACAATATGTTTTGATAAAATAGTCATCTTATAAAAACATCAAATATATCTGCTCCAAGAAGTTGTTGCATGCGTATTTTCAACAGAAATCTTTCGTATTGTGAGAAATGGTGCCATATGTCTCAGTGACTTGATTAACACTGAACAAGCACAAAAGAAAATCATACAAATCATGCAAATCAATAGCATTCGAATGTGTAAAATGTCTTATCAAATCATAAACTCACCTAACAACAGAGGTATACCACTTAAAATTGAATATACCGTATGAAATTTTTTCTTTATGAAACTATGTATGTAGGCCAACAGAAGAGCGTTAATACCAAAAAGTAGAAACAGTAGCAGAAGAATGCCTGAAAAAATGTTTTGCATTTTATGGCTACTTTCAAGATTTTATAACGAAAGAAATTTGTTCATCAGATGAAAAAAATTGTTCATTTATAAAAATGAATTAACTCACCGATTTCAGTCATACAGATAGTGTTAGATTTGGCTGATAAATCTATTACGAAAATTCCAACTATGGTTAATACTGTAATTAAAATGTAGAGCGCATAATCGATAACAAACATTGTGCCCCAATATAATAAAGACGAGACACCAGCCATTTGTTGAAGTTGTTTGATTTTAGTACTATTCTCCAAAAGCGGATGCTTTACAAACATAGTGACAACGTGAAAGAATATTGTCATGAATAAGAAAATTTCTGCCATAATTTTAACTCTGTTATATGCTTTATATCGTGGGGCATATTCCAATGATCGAGGTAAGTCACCGATACTCGCAACAATTGAGTACTGGTCACCCGCTAATGTCTTCAGTACGAAATTCGACATAGCGTTGAGAGTTATTGGAGCACTCAATGTCGCTCCCCCTGAATAAAGACCGTTTGCTGATGAACTAGAATTTAATTCTGCAGAGATGATCATTCGAGTTTTATAATATGCCAAGTCCATTGACGCTCTGGATAGTAACTCTGGAAGAAAATACAATCCATTAATTTTCTGTTATTTATGCGGCTTTCTTTTGCCTTAGACAAATTTCAATCAATGAATTCACCTACCATTACTTAGGCTGACTTCAGCTTTTGTAAGGGTTCCTATACCACCCTGGCCTTCAATGACTTTTCGATAAGTATCCCCAAGCGTTTGGTTCTTCGAGTAAATCAGCGCCTCTGATCTTTGATATAAGTGGAGATCAAGCAATAGACTCCCTGTCTTATCAAAATTATTTCTCCTGCTAAGTACTGGAAGGAGTAGAGCTAGCAGAGTAGTACATATCTGTAGAGTTATAAAGATGGTTGTCTTACGGATTTCTAAATGTTTGTATTGAATTTCAATCTCTTTTAAATTATTGATCCAAGAATCGAAAGAATTAATTTAGTCGTACTGGCTGAGAAGAGGGGGTCTCCTAAACATTAAATAAAGTCTCAAGGTTCCCTGATATTCAAAATTTTTCCACACATTTTATTTTCACCTTCAACAATAATATGAAAAAAATTAAAAGAACTTACGATTGCCAGAAAGAAATTCCTGTTAGTCTTAAAATAAGTGAATTTTTTCGTTAACAAAGCACTAATCTTTTGTCGAGTCAGTTCTAATCCCGTCAAATATTTATATCCTTTTGAAAGTGATTCTTCTGTTCCGTCAATATCGTCTCTGGGTTCGTTACTCTCTTCTTCATCAGCAGCCCTTTATTACACATAATAATATTACTCGATATTATCAGACAGAGCATTAGATAATATAAGCTGATTTTGCGCGTCAATACACTAGTGTTCTGGAGCGATGTGAAGTCTGTTAAAAACTGAATTTTTAATTCACAGGAAAAATAATGTCCGATGAGTTTACATACTTCAAAAAAACTTGTTCTAGCGTGATCGTTGATACGCTGACACCAGTAATTCCAAGCTCTGCTTTCTGCTTTTCCATATTGTCCAAAATTTCTGGCAAGGAATTCGTAAATGGAATGCTTATGACTATTCTGCCATGATGTGTTACTTTCATCTTTGCCTCACTGCCGACCATGTCCTGAATTTTCCTTTCATTGCACCACGTTGTTGTGGATAACGTCACTTCGTGATAGTTGTGTCCTAGAATATTACCATGATCAAGAATCATTGGCAAACGGTATGGTTTTGAGCCTAGTTTCTAAAAATATTCAATTCTATGAAAAATAGTCACCGTAGAATTTTTTTAGAAACATGGACGTGCCATAACATTTCATTTTCCCTGAATGCATAATCGCAATTCTATCGCCCAGAATATCCGCTTCCTCCATACTATGTGTAGTAATTATAATCGTCTTTTGTTTACGATATTTCTACATGAACGAATCATAAGAAGAATTCAGGTAAAATTATGAAAATATGTGCCAATCAATTGCACATTATCGGCATCAAATATCAAGGGTCATCGAACAAATTGTAATAGAGCAGGAATAAATACAACATATAAAGCAGATTGTTTTCAATAATATTAATAAGTCAATTCTTACCAATATGATATCCCATGTCCCCCTGCTTGTCTCTGGATCCATTCCTGAGGTTGGTTCGTCTAAGAATAAAGTCTGAAAATCAAATTTCATTGACTCTAATTCTACACAGCCATAACTTGCTTTGTTTTCTGTTTTTTTTTTTTTTTTTTATCTCAGCACTCTATGGTGAATATTACAATCCTGAAAGCCTCTTTCTATTATACGTAAGTTCATAACTTACAGAAGCATTACCAACGAGTGCCATTCCTAGGCACAGTCTTCTCTTCTGACCACCAGACAGTTTATTTGGCATGACGTCTCTCTTTTCACTTATATTTAGCTTGACCAGGATATCATCAACGTCCTGTATTACCTGATTTCTCGTTTTATTCTTTTGCTTCAACTAAAATGAAGTTATTCCGTCATATTAATGATCTATTCAACTGTAGTAGAATCTTTAATATTATGGCTTGTGTTATTTCTCAATCAATCTGCTTACAGTCACGTACTGAACCCATCTAATAATTATTCTAAGAGTGACAGCAACCTTTCCTGATCAAGTAATGAAATTAATTTTTCAATCTTGGTACTGATTATTACAACAGGAAAGACTTTTTATAATCGGAAAGGACGGTAATATAAACGTATTAACTCACCAAACCAACTAATCTGAGTTGCTCGAGCACAGTGAGATCTAGAAACATCATGTTTTCTTGTGGGCACACTCCCAAATCGGCCCTAATCGTATCAAGATCCTCACTTATATCTTTGCCATTAATGTAGACTGTTCCTGATGATGGTACCGTTAGACCTAACAAAAATGACCATGTATTACACCATAGAGGTCAGCAGCGCCCTTATTCCTCGAGTAGCTGATTCAAATATAAATTTATTCAACTTTCATTTTGCAATTTTGAATTAGAAGTAGTTTAGTGAAATAAATATTCAACCTGAATGTACTCGAGATTTTTGAGTATTAATATATTATTTATTTCTTCTTTTGCAATTCTAAGCCAAAAAGGAAAATTACCCGTTAAAATCGAAAGCGTTGTAGTTTTTCCAGCACCATTATGTCCCAGTAAAGCTGTAATCTGCCCTTTATAGAAATCCAGACTGATCCCTCGAACCGCATCAACCGTCTAAATAAAATCAGAAGTTAAGTACAATGCAAGACTTCGTTAAACTAGTTTCGGTTTGTTATGCAATTGCAGAAGAAAAGTGAATCAATAAGAAGCACGATCTTTGTCATTTTTAGCTTAACATCAGCAACCATTGGATTACGTCTTACTCGTGATTTAAATAATCCGAATGTGAAATTTTTAGTCAGGTTTCTCAACTGTATTCCAGGAATTAAGGTCCCATCATCTACAGGTTCTAATATATTTGGTTGTCCTTCTGAACTCTGCCCACCCACGGCTTCCCAATCGCTATATATCTTCTTTCGCTTGCAATACTGTTAGAGTATAGAGAAAATATTTTATATGCTTGAGAGTCACATAAGGATAAAGACGAGAGATCTTATAAATCTTGGAACACAAATTGATTTAATTAAAATAATTGTGATGCAGATGCAACTGAGTCGGTGTCGGTTTAAATTTCTGTATGCATAGTTAGGAAATTATGGAATCAAACCTCTAGAAAGAATAACGGTGACTTCTGGACACCGTATTTACTGGGTAACACAGCATCAAAATACACAGCGAAAACGAAGTGGCAGATTATACCCAGTATACTGAAGAACAGTATGAAGCCAATACTGCCTGTAACGTTTAATGCTGGATTTGCTGTTTCAAATAAATTGCCCCACTGAGCTCCAGTAACTGTTAAAATTAGACAAACATATAGAATACGGTACTATGATAAGATATATGCAATATGCAGTATGAACGCCCAATACTAACGTTCATTTGTACGTTGGTTAAGCTCATCAAATATCCTTGATGTAGCTACAGTTGGGCAAAAGATTCCTATGTATGGCACATAGACAAGATACTCAGTTTTATCAAGCTGTGACACGATGATGTTTATGAGTATAGCTACTATCGTTGCCACCAGCTGAGAAAGCCATGCTGCAAAATTTTCAATAAAATAGATATAATTTAAATCCATTGACATCAATACGACGATCAAAGAATATGATATGAAAGTCTTAGATAATAACTTGAAAGACTTGCCTTTGGAAAAGTACGAGGCAATGTGGATACAGAAAGCATAAATGTGAGATACGTTGACAAACAGCATGAGCCAAATTATACTACAGTTGCTGTTATAATAAAAGGGTTTTTGATGGTATAAATTCACTTTAAATAGCATGGTGAGTACAAAAACGGGTACGATACTCAACAACGTGCCGCCTATTAACCAACTGAGGAAATTCTGGTAAGATTTGACTCCGTTCATTTTCAGTAGAGTCTGAAAAAGATCAAAATTTATGTGAATATTAAGGAGATAATATAATGCGTTTAGCACATTAAATAGAACGACTAGATATTTCTGTCCACTTAAATCACGTTAACCTGTTATTTAGTTATTCGATCAATTTATCATCCCTCAATTGTAAATATGGAAGAAAAGAATACGTCCCCCATTACTTACATTAACACCGGTTGTTTTTTCTGCGCTAATATACGTTGGTATCAGATATATTGTGGCGAGAAATATCATTCCTCCCAACATATTGATAGCACTCTGGATTGACAATTCATGAGGATGAATGTTATCATAAGGTGGACATGGCATCATCTGTATAACAACCTGTAATAAATCTGTTTCAGATTAGTGTTTCCAGACGCACATAAAGATGAAAAGGTATCTAATCTGCCTCCAAGCATAAATTTAAATGAACAACCCTACCGTCGGCTTGCTCGCACCATCAGGAGCAGCTTTATCGATGAAAGCATTATCCAAACAAGTTTGAAACGCAACAATGGGACTCCAGTTAATCAAATCATCGGCCTTAGTGCTACAGCCTTGAATGTCGGCATCGAATAAGTTGTCTGGGACTAGTTTTGATGATCGTATGGTGTAAGCTAGCTTCTTCGGCACAGATACATCGCCCGTCGTGCCAAAATCAATTGCAAATACCGATATCACCTGATCTTTACTTTGTTCTATCTCATAACTCTGCAGCATATCATCTTCGGTATTGAAGCCAAATATTTCTGTGAAGATGAGAAAAGTTCTGGAAATGTTTCTCGGTGAATAATTTGCATATCCTATCCTATTCTAAATATAAATCTCGAGCTTGAATAAGAAGATTCTTACGATCATTTGGTAGTCTCGTACAGTGAGTAACTGCATTCATGATATCGTCAGTGAATTCATTCTTAGGCGTGTAATAAAGGTGAAGCATAGATCTAGAGATACGATCGACCAGATCTGCGCCAGTTTTAATTGGAAAATGCGTATCATTATCGACGCGTGTAAGTTCGAGATCGTAAATAGATCTGGCAGCCAGGATCAGGGTGATTATACACGCGGGTAATGCAAGCTCGATTATACTGCCTATGTAGTGCCGTTTACGGACTATTAAATATTTATGTAAAAGCAAATACAGGATTCTAAATTCCTCGCACATCTTGTTGTATTTTTGTGCGTGATATATCTGTCAAAGATCGGAAATTAGCAGATTTCGGAACGACAATATCCGTCTCTAGATGCGATTTTCGCCAGTAAAGCAAGACTTGAAATCTCACATTTCATTATGTATTTTCATGGTCACGTTTCACTACATCAATGAACGCGACTTCTCTTTCTTGGGATTTTCTTATCGCGTGTACGTCCAAATAATGAACACTATAAAATACTACACACTGGCGCGGCAGACGGATCAATATCGCCTTTTCGTTGCGAGAGTATACAGTGCATTTTTGAATGGACAGCTGATGACAGTATGGCGTGTCGTTAGGGGTACGTTCTCGATCGATATTATCATCCCCTGGAACCCCGCGAACCATTGCCACTAAGGGAGAGCAAGTCCCTCGCTTGAGATGCAATGTATTTATCAAAAAAGCATACGGGCCATATCATAATATACAGTTTGATGAAACGGATACTTTTACCTCGACCTCTTTAAATCTACTCTTATATACATTTTGTATTCATATTTTTCACACTTTTTCTTTTTTATTACCGACAATCGGACATTTTCATTTTTAGAAATTTCAACGCCGCATAGTTTAAGTGAATGGAATTTAATTGTTATAATTTAACGACGCGGTAATAAACCCGTGGTAGACTGATAACTTCTTCCGCCTGCAGCGTACTGCATAGTAGTAATTTATTCGAAGTTTCGTTTCAATATAGTAACTTCGTGATTATTACTTTTAAAATCGCAAATTTTATCTAAAATTGGACAATTGCCATAGCTGGCAGATTTTTTCGTACTTTTCTCATAATTTCTAGGAAACTACACGCGTGAAATTCACTGGACTAATTCCAGTGGTACCTGAAATCGTTTCAGATCTTTATAGGATATTACATATCCTATTTTATCTTTTGACAAAAAAAAAATCAATGCTACGGTATTTCCCGTATGCTTTATCTCTGTCAAGTGATTGGTTTAGATTAGAGTAAACTCTAGTTGATGAAGATAAATCACATGCCGATAACGTCAAGAGCATTATTGCGATATGTCTATCTTAGCTTATAATGATTATCTTATCTGGAAGAGCTTTTGGATAATGAATGCGGAAGTAAGTATCGCGATGAAATTCCTAGAATGTGCAGAAAAGTTTCATTAACGTCGAAAACCCAAAATCCCGCCTAAATGATATTGATATAACGAATAAATTGATTAGACGCAGTAGGTAAAAAAGAGTTTATTATCCTAGTTATTATATACAGGTTTACAAATTCTGCAGATCGTCATCATGAACTATATTGAATACGCGTTAAATACCGACATTAAATAAAAATGTATATGAAAGCAATATCAACAGCCAGCATATTACCCTTTTACTTTTATACACATAATGGCACGTTATTTGGGACATCAGATTGCGCGGCAGGATTTGCAGAAGACCCGGCAATCTGCATGAATAGTTGTTCCAATGTCGACGTAGACACAGTGAAATCTTCAATGCATTCATGCTCGGATTTCAGTTCGTTCATTGTCCCAAACATCTTCACCCAAGTCGCTTCTGAGTCGGTTATATGATATAGTAAATACCCCTGTGAATAAATCATTGTTTCTATAGTTATTTTGCAGTGAAGAGTTGAGTAAGAATTTAAAAAATAGTCAAGCTTACAGGATGCTCATCTTTCAGCTCACAAACTAAAGAATTTTGTATTTTTTTCTTGATTTCGAGAAAATCCTGTTCGGATCTTCGAGGATCCAATTTGATTGTGATATTGTAGCCTGCTCCAAAACGTTCTTTCAACTCTTGACTAGCTCCGATACATAACAACCGACCTCGCACCATTATTACTAGTCGGTTACAAAGAGCTTCACATTCCTCCATACTATAATGAAACAGCAACGTTTATCGAGAATAAAAAGGTATTTTTCGAATAAATTATGAAATCTTCAATCATTATCAAAGTGAGGTAAGATGTTAATGCTTTTAAGGCTTCAGAATTGACATCGATTTCCAAAAATTTATCAAGCATAGTTATTTCAATGAATATACCTGTGAGAAGTCAGTACAATAGCTTGGCCAGCTGCTTGGCAACTTTGTAGAATTGTCCACACCAATCTTCTTGCGGCTGGATCAACTCCAGTCGTAGGTTCATCCAACAAAATCAGTTTAGGATTGGCAATCAATGCCATAGCGATATTCAATCGTCGTTTGTAACCACCACTGTAAAACCCGCTTGGCTTTTCCGCGTGTTTTTTTAACTCTGAACAATCAAAATTATTTCATGCTATAAGATGTTAAAAGATTTCATAATCCTAATTCTCACTAGATTACTTTTGCATGCATTAGATTCTTGATATTAGCATGCAAACTGTTCCAATGATTTGCAATCGGTGCTTTAAATGATCCAAAATTAACACAAAATCATTCCACACTTCTGGAAGTTGTGGAATTATTATCAAGTCAAGCAGTCTCAAAGTCGTCCGACAGATCTTGATATATGTATACCAAACTATATTAGTAGAGTTTTTTCTGGTTTGTAAGGTATATGAATAAGTAATCAAGGTCGCACTCACGGAGCTTGTTGATCCATGAGTCAACCTCTAACTGAACTTCAGAGGGTGGTATACCTCTAAGACGAGCGAATAGAGATAAATGGTCTACAGCATTGATATGTGGAATCAAAGCGTCATTTTGGGGACAGTAGCCCATACCTGCCAAGTACTGAAATAATAAAATAACATCAACAATGATGAAATTAATATAGCCAGTCAATGAAGCACACACCAAAGATAGAACCTGATGTTTACTTTTCATTCCTCAAAGATATTTGCAAAACAGCAATTGAGGGAGTAGGAGTAAAAAGCTACACATTAAATATTGTTACTTCACAATGCAGTTCAACTATATGCATAAAAATGTGCAACCTTCTAAGCTCACCTCTGTTCGGTTGGTCTTAATGCTATATGAACCATGATAAATAATTCCGCTAGATGGAACCTCGTCCCCTACTAACATTCGGAATGTAGTACTTTTTCCGGCACCGTTTACACCCAACAAACCAAAGCATTCATATTTCTTCACTCTAAAATCCACTTCCTTTACCGCTTCCCATTTCCCATAACATTTACTCAGATTGTAAGCCAGGAAAACATTGTCGTCAATGAAATCTGGTTCGCTTGTACCTGAAACAATTTTTTTCTATAAATCAGCGTTCAATTTAACAATAAGTCTATTTTACAGGCTATCCCCATCAGATTCATCGCATAATTAAATAGATAAATACAACTTACGATTATTAATTGCTTGGTACACGATACTTTTTTCCTTTTCAACTTCAGCGTCTATTGGTTTATCTTGACCCCCAGACTTTGATACCAATTGCGATTTTACGAAGATCTGCGGTCGTTCCAGCAAGTATAGGATACCCACAAGAACGATCGGTGTAAGGAGTAAATACATTACAAACTCTTCAAATCCACCGTCTTCACTAAAAGTACCGAAATATGGCAGTGGATTTTCACAGTGTCCATCAGAGCATTTCATATCTGAAATCAGAAGTTGTTTCCATTACCATTGATAAATAAAACTATACAAGTGCAAGAAGTGGTAGATATCTTATTGAAAAACCAATGCGTACCGCAGCATATGTCATTGACGGCACATGCAGCCGTATTAAGCCGATTAGACAACCCTCGACACCTAGCATTATTGGTAGCTATTTCTGCAAATTTCATGTACCCAAGGACGAAGCTAATGTGAGGCTGCAATGCGAATATCCTTCGCTGGATTATGCTCGCTGCTTTAGCATTTTCCACATGTGGCAAGACCATGTGTGCAGAAACCATAATAATTGCTACAACAAATAATTAGATAACATATATGTGTTAATCAAAGTCATTGTGAGAAACTACAAGTCTCTTACGTTCTAAATCCATCGAAGCCAAGCTTCTATTGCTTTAATCTGCGCTGAATTATTACATCAGCTTATAATTAGTTATTATTGTAATATTTTTATTCGATACTTCCGAAAAAATTAGAAGTCTTAAATGGTAAGTGATGACTTCAGATGTGCAAATTATTATAAGCTATGAATATTGTAATGGACTCACTCAACAACAGTGGCACGCCACTCAAAATTGAGTATACCAGGTGGAATGCTTTCTTTATAAAACTATGTATATAGGCAAATAGTAGAACGTTGATACCAAAGAGTAGAAATAGCAACAGCAGAGTACCTAAAAATATAAGTAATGTGATAATACTTCATTTAGATACCGATAATAAAGGTTTTGTCTATTCTCAAAGAAAAGACAATCGCAATTTCAAATTCGAGATCAGATGAGATGAACGCAAACCAATTACAGAATATGCATTCAATATAAAGAACTGTTCAACTCACCAATTTCTGTTCCGCGGATCGGGTTTGTAATGTCAACAAAATTCAATTGGACCATTCCAAATACTGTCAATACTGTAAGTAGAATGTAAAACGTATAATCGATGATAAACGTGGTTCCCCAGTATAAGAAAGCCGAAACTCCAGCCATCTGTTGAAGTTGTTTGACTTTAGTGCTATTCTCCAAAAGTGGATGCTTGACAAACAAAGCGACAATGTGAAAGAATATTGTCATGAACAAAATAGTCCGTGTGATAATGCTCATGTTGATCAATGCTTTTTCCTTTGCATCTTGTTTCAATGATCGAGGTAATTCACCGATTTTTGCAGCAATTGAGTACTGGTCACCAGCTAATGTCTTTAGTACCAAATTTGACGCAGCGTTGACAGTTATTGAAGCACTCAATGTCGCCCCCCCTGAATAGAGACCGTTTACAAAAGAACTAGAATTTAATTCTGCAGAAATGATCATTCGAGTTTTATAGTATGTCAAATCCCTTGAAGCTCTTGATAGTATCTCTGAAAGAAAATACAATACATTAATTTCCCGTTATTTATATGGCTTTCTCTTGCCTTAAACAAATTTGAGTCAATTAATGCTGTAAGCTGATTCAATTTTTAGTACAAGTTTCTACTATTTTTGTCACAGCAGTTGAATGAGGAGAAGTTATCTGTATCAGGAATAATTCCTATATATACCATTGCTGAGACTGTCTCTAGCTTTCACGAGGGTTCCTATACCACCCTGGCTTTCAATGATTTTTTTGTAAGTATCTCCAAGAATTTGGCTTTGAGAGTAGATCAGCGCCTCTGGACTTTGATATGAAGCAAGATCAAGAGATAAAGTGCTAGTTTTTTCGGAATTAATGCAGTAGCAAAGTGCAGGAAGTAGTACAGCTACCAGGGCACCACATATCTGTAACAGAAGTGGAAATGATAGTCATGGACAACAACTTTAGAAATACAAACACAATACAGTAAATAAAAATGAAGTAACTCACCATTGTAAGAAACAGATATCTGTCAGACTTAAAGTAGGTCAACTTCTTCTCCAACAAGGCCTTAATCTTCTGGCGCGTGAGTTCCGACCCTTTCAGATATTCATACTCTTTTGCAACGGGTCCTTTTGGTCCATCAACACAGTCTACAGCTATTTGAGGCTCTTCTTCTTCAGCAGCCCTACATTACACATAATAATATTACTCAATATGATAAAACAAGCATCACATAATATAAGATAACTCTGCTCATCAAGCGCTAATGTCGAACAGCAACATATTTAGTCTGCTCAAAACTGAATTTTTAATTCATAGGGAACATAATATATCATGAGTTCACATACTTCAAAAAAACTTGTTCTAGTGTGATGGTTGATACGCTGACACCAGTAATTCCAAGCTCTGCCTTCTGCTTCTCCATATTATCCAAAATTTCTGGCAAGGAATTTGTAAATGGAATACGTATGACTATTCTGCCATGATGTGTTACTTTCATTTTTGCCTCACTGCCGACCATGTCTTGAATCTTTCTTTCATCGCACCACGTTGTTGTGGATAGCGTCACCTCGTGATAGTTGTGTCCTAGATTATTACTATGATTAGAAATTATTGGCAAAGACTATAGTTCTGAGCCTACTTTCTAAAATTTTCATAGTATCATAGGTCAGTAGGCGAGGATTCGACGTTACTAGATAAGTTCTCAGCAATGACCGAGCCCTGTCTAATTTGACATAAACTGAGATTTGGCTTGATTAAATTCTGGTCTGATACAGATGCCCATAAATATCCCATTAGATGAGTTTATCAAACACTTTGTTTATCCTGGCAAGGGTGCATTCAGTAGCATGCTTTCGATAGCTTGTTCCAGCATCCTTCCAACCAGATAATTTGCTGACGACCACTGTCATCATTGCCATACTACGCCTGATATTTAATTTTTGAATATTCATGACTCCACTTCTAATGTTGAAAAGAACAGTGACGAAATCTCAGTCAAGTTCTTTTTGAAATGCTTGCTATTTATTATCGTTCCAATCTTCTATGTATGCTCATTATTTAATTACTCATTAAGATATGCCAAGTCCCCTAGAATTCAAAAATCCCTTCTGGTATCGCTCTGTTTCCGTATTATGCACACTTTCCAAACTCATCTCTGCTGCGTTTTTTTCATGCCTAGACTACTCTTGTTTGGTTATTAGTGACTTCTCGGGAGAGGAAAATTTGGACATACAGTCTTTTGCAGCATCGTTCGAAAACTCTTCGAAAAGAACTCGATCCTGTGTTGTGTTGAAAGGAGGTGTGTAATTAGGTACCTTCTTCTAAAATCTCAAACTGGTGTGCTAGTTTCAGATCATTGTATTTCATCGCGTTATAATCGCATGCGCATTTGGCCTGAGCTCTGCATTCCATACTGCTACTCCACAGAAGTCTGAATGTATTGTAGTGAATGTAATATTCTTTATATCGTTCTGCTTGCTGATGTAAACTGCGTTTACTTGTTGATTCATGTCTGATATTGTGATGTGTTCATAAAAAATTACCCTTTTCTATTCTATTCTGAGATTAAATTTTGCTAGATATAGTTACCATAGTGTTTCTTCAGGTACATCGGTGTGCCATAACATTTCATTCTCCCTGACTGCATAATCGCGATTCGATCTCCGAGAACATCCGCTTCCTCCATGCTATGGGTCGTTATTACAATTGTCTTCTTATTGCGGTATTGCTGAATAAATAAAATATAAGAATAATTAACATTAGAATTGAAATAGCTACGGCCGTTTTGCAATTTATTTCAAGGAAATCAGAATAATTATTTATTCTTTACCAATAAAACATCCCATGTCTTTCTGCGTGTCTCTGGATCCATCCCTGAAGTTGGCTCGTCTAAGAATAAAGTCTGAAAATAAGAATTTCATTGAATCCGTACCATAAGGCTTTGAAATTAGTATTACTAAAAGATAGAAAAATTATGATTGAGTTCATAACTCACAGAAGCATTGCCAATAAGCGACATCCCTAGACACAGCCTTCTTTTCTGACCACCAGAAAGTTTATCTGGCATAACATCTCGTTTTTCACACATATCCAACTTGTCCAGCATTTCATCAACGTCGTGTATCACCTGTTCTCTTGTGTGATTCTTTTGCTTCAACTGAAATAATGTTATTTCATCTAATTAATGGTCTGATGTAATAAATTCATTCTTCAACCTCGGCACTGATCCTTGAAACAAGACAGACATACCAGGAGGGATTAACTCACACAGGATAAGGAGTTGAGTTTCTGCATAAAAATTTTCAGGAAAGTAACAAGAATAATAGAATAGAATAAAATAGAATATGTTTATAATTGTTCTGGGACCACATCCCCTAAGAACAATGTAAGGATAGAGGTAACAGCATATGATTCCTAATAGAAGTAAATAAGAGTCAGAAAATAAAGATAATAAAAATAATACAAGATAAGAATTAAAATAAGCAGTAAAGTTCAGTAAATTCAATACTAAACATGTATGCATACATTTACATCAGTCAAACTTAGGACAAGAAAAAAAAAGAAAAATAGTCTGCATTCGGACACCTGAGGAGTACACGAGGCTAAGATCCAGCTGAGAAAAGGTAAGCATAATAATGATCAAGTGAGGAACTCCTGAAGTTATTTAGACTGAATAAGAAGTGGAAAAAAAAAGAATAATGAGAGGTAGGAAAGTAAATGTGTTTACTCACCAAACCGACTAATCTGAGTTGTTCCTGGACTGTAAGATCTGGAAATACTACGTTTTCTTGGGGACAGACACCCAAATCATTTCTAATTGTATCAAGATTCTCACTCATGTCTTTGCCATTGATGGATACTGTTCCTGCTGATGGTGGCATTGAACCTAGCAAAAGTTGCCATACATTACATCATGAATTTCGAAAGGAGCTTTGTTCTTCAAATGGCTAATTTGAACATAAATTCAACCAACGTTTGACTTTTTGTTCTTAAGTATACCAAAAGTTACCAGTCAAGATTGAGAATGTTGTAGTCTTTCCAGCGCCATTCTGTCCTAGTAAAGCTGTGATTTGTCCTTTGTAGAAAGTCAGGCTAATTCTTTTGAGTGCTTTAACCATCTGAACAATACGAGGAGTTGAATTGAAACAGTCTCATAAAGACTGCAGGTTAATAAAATTGCACCGGTAAAACAAGCTTCCACTCATTAAGCCATTAGCAAAAAAATATAGTTAAAAGTAATTTTCAATCCTGTCGATCTTAGCTTCAACATTAGCAGCACTAAATTCCAGATCAGATTATGTCTTACACTTTGTTTGATACATCCACAGTTGAAATATTTAGCCAAATTTTGTATCTCAATCCAGGCAGTAAAGGCAGCTGCAGGTTCCAATATCATTGGTTGTCCTTCTGGGTTGCCATTGCTGGATACTTTGTTCTGCTTCGTACACTATTAAAACATAAAGAAAAATTGTTGATACCCATGTTTAAGATACAAAGAAGGAGACCAATAGAATAGGCTTGATATGTTCGAATAATTGTAGTAGAAGTGTTCAACTTACATTACGACAACATACATTATTGAGAAACTTCGAAAAAAATAAAGGTGATTTCTGTTCACCGTATTTGTTAGGTAGCACAGCATCAAGATATAGCGCAAAAATGAAGTGGCAGATTATACCCAGAATGCTGGCCAACATTATGAAGCCAAGACTGCCCGTAATGGTTAATGCTGGATGTACTGTTTCGAAAACATTGTACCACTGTGCTCCGGTACCTATGAAGATAAAAGAAAAGAAAAAAACACCGAATGTAGATACATGTGGAAGTTAGTATCTTGTCCTGATTTGTAAGTATAGCATACAAATCACTAATTCTTACGTTCATTTTCACGCTTGTTAAGCTCGTCAAATATTCTCATTGTAGCTACAGTTGGGCACAAGATTCCCAGGTATGGCACATAGATAAAATACTGAGTGTTATCAAGCTGTGCCGCAATGATATTCATAAGTACCGCCACTATTGTTGATATCATTTGGGCAAGCCATGCTGAAATTCCAAATAAAATAGCTATATTTAGTGGCCATCGGAATCAATAGAATGATCGATGATGTAGTACTGATTTAGTACACTAAATAGTAGTTTTCATGCCAAGGCTGTAAAGTAAGATTTTATAGCCCGAGTGGGGATTGGGCATCGCACGCAATTCCTACGAGGCCGTGAAATCTTACGGCCGAGCCGCGAACAACATTTTTCGATCAAGTATACGTAGTGTATACCATTATAGACCTGTTGTACGGACACGTGTTCATAAAGTCATACTTTACGCAAAAAATACGTCCATAATGGCGTACTATACTAATACTCGATCGAAAATGATTCTTAGATGATTATTTGAAGACCTTACCTTTCGAAAAGTACGAAGCTACGTGTAGACAGAAGGCATAAATGTGAGATATGTTCATGAACAGCGCGAACCAAATTATACTGCAGTTGCTGTGATAGTAAAAGGATTTTTGACCATGAAAACTCAATTTGAAGAACGTAGTAAGCACAAAAACAGGTATAATGCTGAACAGCATGCCGCTCACTAGCCAACTGAGAAAATTTTGATACGATTTCACTCCGTTCAATTTCAGTAGAGTCTAAAAACCCATAAAGTTTGTGTGTAAATATTGGTTACATAATATAAAGCCGTTATCGCATTAAATAGGATAACAGGATATTTCTTTTGATATAAATCAGGCAGTTGTTAACGTGTCTTTTATTTATTCACTTAATTTATCACCCTAGAGAGAATTTATTTCCAAATTTACTTGTCAAATATCTGTGAATTGTAAATATGGAGAGAAAAATTTATCCCATATTACTTACATTTACTCCTGATGATTTTTCTGCACTAACATGCATTGGTATTAGATAGATTGTGGCAAAAAATACCAATCCACCAACGACACAAATAGAATATTGAATTGAGAGTTCAGTAGGACTAATGTTGTCATAAGGTGGATATGGCATCTTCTGTATAACAATCTGTAACAAATTTATTTTAAATGTTAATTTAGTATTTCCGTTCTCAAAATTAAATTATACAGATAATCCTTTTCTCTTTTTTTTAAAATAAATCACAAATAAATAGTAGTGATGATTTTGATTGAAAACATGAAACTGAGATGATATGTAGATTGTGAGTTTGTGGATTCAAAATTAAGATTCAAAAGGTATCAAGTATTTCTAAGTATAAATATAATTTAATAATTCAACCTTTGGTTTTGTCACCCCACTAGGAGCAGCTTTATCGATAAACGCGTCATCTAAACACATTTGTAATGCAACGATTGGAATCTCCGAAATTAATTTATCAGATGCAACGTGTAAGCCTTCAAAATCGAATAACTTGTCTGGAATTCGCTGCGAAGATCGCATTGTATAAATTAATTTATTTGGATTTACAGATGCCCCATCAAATTTAGTCTCGCCAAAATCAATTGCCAGCACTGAAATCAGCTCATCATCACCTTGTTGTATCTCATAACTCTGCAGCATTTCATCTTCAGTATCAAAGCCGAAGAGGTCTGTGAAAATATGATAATATGATGAAGGAAAAAGAATGTGTTTCCTGGTGTATCATTCATTTAAAAATAGCCACAACTTGTTCAAGCACGTCTACAACTGTGCTCCCTCTTTTGTAAGCTATAGTTGCTATATATATTGCTATATGTGCAACATGGATATGACTAATCCTCATTTAAACACTAATTTCGTTACAGGGGCAAAATAATGGACCTTGATACGTTCGCAAAACTTCGAGTTATTCTGTTTTCGCTTCGAAATACAGAGGTTTTTGCACGGGAACAGATTGAATCTCAGACATATAGAGGTTTTCGACTTATAGAGGTTCGAGTTAAACAGGTTCGACTGTAATAAAGTTGTTAAGGAGTCATTTTACAGATCAAGGATGGATCTGTGCCACCTCTTTTACCAAATTTAGGATTCTACAATCATGCTGTGATAAGCAGTCTTGAAACTGTGCTCTCTTTGAGACGAGGCACAGCGCCGAAAGATTTTTTTTCAACATTCTGAGAAAGCCATGACTTGGCTACATCATTTATCTTTCATTTAAGACTAAGGCCAATAAAATCGCATGAATACTAATTAGAAATTTTATGTTGATTAAAGAAATTAGAACATCGCCTACCTAACCGAATCAGATCAATAAGTAAAATAAAACAGTATAAACCAGCTTGTTGAAAACAACCATCTTGGATTTTGACAAACTCTGAAATTTTCAGTTAAAAAATTACAAAAACAGTGGGATTTTTTAGGAAAATCATTATACTTTGGTGTAGTTATGATAGAATAAAAAAAAACAGCATGTCTTGCAAAAGATAAGGAAATAACTATGAGGCCTGCTCTCTTCTAAACCAAAAATGTTGATCTTGATTAAATAAAATGCTTACGTTGATGCGGTAGCTCCGCGCACTGAGTGACATTCTTCATTATTTCGTTGGTGAAATCATTTCGTGGTTTGTAATAGAGATGAAGTAACGATTTTGAAACATGTTCATTGATCAGATCTGGTTTAGTTTGGATTGGAAAGTACGTATCTTCATTAACGCGTATAGGTTCTATATCGTAATTAGATCTGACAGTAAGGATCAAAGCAATGATCAATGCGGGTAATATAAATTCAATAGTACTGCCAAACCAGTGTCGTTTACGGACTATGTAGTTTTTGTACAAAAGTAAAACCAAGATTCTCAATTCTTCGAACATTTTGTCGGATTCTGTTTCTTGTGATCAATTTCCCAAGTATTTCTGAAAAACATAATTACACCTATAATTAAGGATAAACACGTCATGTAAAGAAACAGGTAATAGGAGTTCTGAACTAACGGCCTAGTTTTATTATCAATTGATCTTTGTGATTCTTACTTTCACGTGGTTTCCCAATCTTGCCACAATATTCCGAAACACATCAATTATTCCACATATTTGTAACCTTTTCTGTTTATCAACACATTCGCGAAAATGAATAGTTCAGTGGTTTACAGTAACTTATGGAATTCGGAGTTCGTCAGGTAACAATATTTCACATGTTTAGAGTCTTCTAACGGTAAAAATTATTATTATTCATATATCCATTATAGGTGCATATAAACATTTTCGAAAGGTATCACGTGAGATCTGTCAGAAATCAGTAAGGACTCCATTATTATCAAAAAATGAATAGGTTAAACTCTCCACGGATGGAATAACCTTATTTGCGTCGCAAATACTTCAAGCTGACAATCAGCAGCGGTTAGAATATACGACGAACTTGTTCATTCCCCCTCTAATTTCCATGGTTTATTTTTCAATTCGCTGCACCGACGCCCTTCCTGTGACAGTGGGTTCTCACTTGATTATTTTCAACCGCCTACCACAGATTACACATCCGTAACGGATGCATTACACGTTGGGTCGTGTGCGACAGAAATGGCTACTCGTAACGGACTCTGTGTGGTAAACCGGGAACCGCTTTTCGTAGAATTTGACAGGCCAGACGGCGGTAGGAGCCTCGGTGCTTTGACGATGTGGAATAAGCTCTTTTCCCATAAAAAGCGATACCATTGGTCAAATTCAACGGAATTGATCGATGATATCGTGTTATATTCAATGATATATCGTAACAGAGCTCGACGGCATCATTCTCACAAAGTGAAACAGATCGTTCATTGGTTAAATAACTGCAAAAGATTGCATGGCGGGTTTGGTGGGCTTGTTTAAATTACTCTTTTTAACTGTTGATTTTGGTCAGTCAACGTTTTGGTTTTAATGAAAAGTTATTTCGGTATAGAGTTAAAAACTATCGGAAGTAATATTGTTTATTCCTTAAAAAAATATTCGCTAAATCCTTTGTCAAAAACCTGATACCTAGCATTTAACAATGAAAGAATAAAAATACTGTTGGCTATCAAGTTACATTCTCATCTTATCATAACTAACGAATGTAAGAGTGCGCACGGTGAAACGATTGCTGAAATGCATAATATGCTGCACATTTCTTTCTACGCGGTTGCATACCTATACCTATGTCACCATGATATGTATTCTGTGAATTGTTATTTATAGATTTTACAAATCACGTATGCAATCTGAAGCAGTTCAGAACAAAGAATGTTTTTCATCGAACAATGAATCATTAGAATATTGATACTTGCATATGATGCCGGTTGAATTTTTCTTCTAGGTTGTCATTATCAGAAGACTATCGCGTGGTCAAAGAGGCGTGCCCCAATTAGCACTATAATTATAACAACAAACTGGTTGAAATGATCAAGATAACGTTTATTACGAGAAATATTTATTGTATAGCTAGAAACTTAATTATAATACCATAAATTAGGAGACCTTAACAGTATTTTTTCTCTGTTTCTTCTTTTTTTAGCCTTGTATGAAAGTAAAGCACAAATGAATCACATTAGGCAATCAGTATCAAATTAAAACATCGCCATTTGTACTTTTAATCATTAGTCTTACAATTAGCCGTCCGTTACCCACAGCACATTTACACCAGACATTCCCAGATTAACTCGACCCAGCATTCCGTGATCTCTTGTCTTCACTATGTACAGAAACAACAAGAGAGTATGAAACATATTGTTTCGACCCTGAAACAAATAATTCAACATACAATTCTGTGTGATTTTTGAGATCTGAATCACATTTCATCTTTTGTTAAAATTATCATGAGTATGACAACGTATAAAGTATCTCATTCTTAGGCCGTTTTATACAAATAGTCTTTCTACTCGCTAAAGTCTTTTCATTTCCACGAACCTTCGAATTTTCTATTTACGATTAAACTACTAATTGTACATCGCATACAAGTAACCGATTTTCTAACATCAGAGAACATAATCTTATAGAAAGGAAAACTAAAAGTTAAACTATTTAATTGGCGCTTCGATTTGAATCATGCAGAGCCTGATACCTACCCTTGGTATTTCTTCATGATCGTTCGGCGCCGTATCTCCAGATAAAGCCAAAGTATAATGCGGTGGATTAACTGACTGGCAGACTATTATAGGACCCTTATTACGAGGCAAATCTTGACCAGCTCTAGCTGTATACCTAGAGGTAAAAGCTCTGGCATCTGGTTGATCTAAAGGTGCTTCCAATTGAGTATCCATGTACGAAGAAACCAAGTGCATCACTATCTGTAATATCACAAATAAATCCAAATTTAAGAAATACTTTCTGGCCCAGTTTTGTTTCCTGTTGAAAAAAAAAGTTAGCTCCATATCCTAAATATTTACCGCTGTATCCGTAGGCAAGGAATTGTCCCATTCTTTTCCATTATAAGAGCTACCACCATTCCATTTGAAGTCACTCATTGATCCTCCTTTAGCCAACACCTTTATTCTTTTCACTAAATAGTCCTGATTGTTAGACAGCTCCAGAAATGGTACTAATGTAGGTAAGGTTGGAACTCCAGCTACCAAAGTTGGAGATTGTGCCAATTTTCTGAGTCTGTCTAGTCCCACGTGACCTGGTTGCGAATCGCTCAAGCCATGCCTCACTAAGGCCACACGAACATTTTCTATTTCCGCAGCTACACGTTCTACGACAGTCTTACTGATCCACTGAAATCAAACATTCTATCATATAAAAAAGCTTTCTATTGAATGAAAATACCAAAAAAAAATGCTACCATTCGAAGATTAGCTGTCCATTGATTAACTTTATTCGAATCTATTCTATATTTTCTCCATATATCTGGTGTTCCAAAAATTCCTCTGGGTGAGTTTCCTTCTTCAGCACCTGGGCTCGTTGATTTTGATTTGTCTGCAAATCAAAATGACACAGAAGCATGAAAGAAAATCAATGAAGCCTGAAATTGAGAAAGAACGAGTGCGGTAGCATACCAATAGTCGGTGCTAATTGATAAACGCATCGTCTTAACATAGGTGAAACTTCGCCAGGACTTCTAGTTGCGGGATGTGACCAGAAAGAACTCAACAAGTTTGATGGTTGATCTACGTTTGTTACAGAGGTTGATTTTCTCTCTCGGTGTTCAAGCTCCTTCAAATAGCTTTGCAATTGTACCTCATCGTATATAAGACCTTCTCCAGTTAAACTCCCATTCAATGAGTTATTCAGAGATTTATTCAACGAACTATTAGGACTCAAAGCCAACTTGTGAGGCGATGAAGGGCTGTTGTACTTGTAGAAGGGACTCGACAACGCATAATCCTCTGTAGGGAAAATTGTAAAATTCAGTTCACAGCCTTCCAACTAATTTCATGTGAAATTAAAAGATGTTGAGCAACTTATTTAAATGTTAGGTCAAAACTCTCTTCGAATACTTTTATACGCACTGCTTTCGTTTAAGCCAGAAGAACTAAGCGTATTTGATCGCCAGCTAAGATTCATGGTAGAAAAATGTTGCGGAGAGCTTGGCTCTGAGGGTTTTAGCGGCGGTGGTATTTCGTTCTTGAATAATGGATCATTGTCCGTTACTCCCAGTAGCTTTCTTTGCCTTGGACTCAGGATTACTGGCTGAATACTTAACGTAGCCACTGCGTAAGTTATGATATGATAGAGAGCGTTCAAAGCCAATATTGATGCCAAACACCACTCGATCCAAGAAAAGGGCTTATATGCTATTCCGCCATACAGTCTGTAACGGTAATTGAATTCTTAGCTGGATTTGTCAGATAAATATACTTAATATTAACTCTGTAAGGATTCTTGGAGAAAATTGGACTTTCTTACATGTCGTAAATGACAACAGCCAGCAAAGTAGTGTTTATGAAAAACCACGTTATGCTGTTCTTTGCTTTAGTCTGCGTCTGCCTGAGATCTAAGGTTTGTTGGACTTGTGGCTTAGGCGTTAGGACTCTGAAAATAGTACAAAAATATTAAATATTCGAAGTTTTAATTAGAATTTTACATAAAATAAATATTCAGAGTACCCATTGTTATAGTCCGCAAACAAAAACATGTATTAAAGTTACCAAAATCACGCGAATACCAGTTCTGATTACTACATATTTTGCAAAGCATATCGCTTCCCAATTGTCGTTGAATTATTTTACACCGTTGCATTTTATACATAATCAAGTATTTGAGTATTTGGGGGAAAACCGGCGTCTGCGATATCAGCGTCTTTAACCTATTTTTTAACCCCAAAATATTCGTATTTCAATTCAAACTCACCTCGCATTGGGTGATATACATCGCATAGGAGAGTGAAAGTTGCTCATGATAGCTTCGAATTAGAGGTAAGAAAAACTAAAAATGTGGAATTTCTGAACCAAATTTTGGATTATACTACACAAAAACACCCCAACAATTCTTCCCACTGTACGGCCATGCACAGTGGTCAATGAGTTCTTCGAGCTTCGCTTCCCTGCCTATAGGCATCGCTCCTCCTCTCAATAATACATAAATGTAACCTCAAATCTGTGTGAGTGTGACGAAAGGAATAATATTATACATATATTACAATTTCACGATACATTTATCGCGGAACCGTTGTGTTATAATTAAATACGAAGGTATGGCCTTCGAATTACGGGTACATTGAATCTCCAGTTTAATAATAAACCAGTTTGATATGTGTTTCCAATGGTTTTCTGTGGTGAAGGCTGCAAACACTATCGCCATCTATTAGTCAAGCTAAGAACCACAAGACTCTCATTCAGGGCGTGCTGATGCTAGGGCGCGAGATGGCGATAGCATTTCCCACCCTGTTGACGAAACTAGCCGGACAAGGACGAGCAGTGGCCTTGATCTAGAATAGAGACACCTGTCACGGGTCAGTGGCCTCCGTGGCGTCAAAGCGTTCACCTGGGGGTTGCGTCAACGAGATATTATATTGAAATACTTCGAACTTGTTAAACTGTATGCCAGAAAGCAAATAAAGAGACTCGATTATTTGCGATTGGTAGATATTTATCATCAAGAAACAATTATGAAACGTATATGACTTTGACGCTACAACAATAAATTCTCAGGTATGGTAATAATCAATTGCTTGCGAGATTATCAAGAAGCTTCATTATCAATACATCGTGCTACTAGACGATCATTCGTGATCCGACTGAGATCATAGCGTCCCAAAATGTCCTAAACTAGTAAACTGCTACCCTACCCTGTCAACAAGCGTCAAGCTACGCAGCACTCTTTCAAGGAAAATATTCTACAATGAGAGGTTCATATGAAATAATGCAAACGGTATAATTGCAGGACAAGATTATGTTTATTCAATCATAAAACGAAAATTAGAACGGTTCCAATGTGTCATTCTTAAAGAAGGTCGGTTCGATGTTGTACGGAGGCTGCTACAGGGATCTTGACTAGTAGACGGATCAGGCTGTTGATTTCAAAGCAATCGGTGTTCCGTCTTGTTCTCCAATTGGGGGAAATATACGAGGCCCTTTGTGTCCCCAAACATCAGGGTTTGATGGGTTGTAGAGGTTGTGGGGGTATGGGAACGGCTTGAATTGATTGCCTCGGTACTGGACAGTTACATGGGGATAGTATCCTCCTGGACCAGCTGTGTACGTAACTGAAACCAGGTAGCCATCCGGAGTGGTGAACTGGTATCCTCCCTTGGCATGAAGTATCGGTTTTCCATTTGGTCCCGAATAATGATAAACGCCTTTTTGGTTGGCGCTGATTCCGTTTTCAGTATCGTAACTGTAACTGTAAGACTGACCGGGTTTCAGCTCGTAGGTTTGATGCAAGATACGAGGATACGGGAAGGCTCCAGCGGGATAATCTTGAACGTGCCTTCCGCTATCGGCAGAGACGACGGCCACGAGGACGAAAGATATTATCTGTAAATTCGGGGAAAAATTCATGATTAGATTTCGTTCGAATTATGTAAACCGTCTCTATAGAGTATAGAGTTATGGAGATGATGCTTAGTTCATAATTGTCGTGAAAATCTTGAGTTCAATTTTTCGTGTTCAGCAAAGTTTAATTCTCTATGGAAAAAATGTGAAATTAGCCTCGGCAAAGCACGCCGATTGTAATAGAAAAAGATAATTCTTATTTTGTATAATCTCTTTTTATCGTAAGATTTCGCGGCCAAAGAAGGCCGGTTTATCCATATATCTTGGTGCAAAGATCGTATTTTTGTCTGCGTTATTAATTGCAAGAGGGGAGGAGTCTTACCAGAAATTTCATGTTGATCCAAGTACAGACTAGTTTACTGTGTAATGACTGAAGCCCACCTTCGTCTATTTATACGAATCCTGACCGACCGATGACGTGACCATCAGGATCACCAGGAATGGCTGCAGCAATGAACAAATAAAGAGGTAGGACCTAAGATAAATTGATCGCTTCCACGACGTCGTTAGACGATGTTTTCAGTCGATACGATGCGTGGACGATACATCCCGGAGTTTCTGATTTATTTGGTTAATTATGTCGTGGGTGGGTCTTGTTCGATGAATAGTTTATTCGTGGAACCTTGAACTTCGCCGAATCGACATGCAGTGGGTGAATGTTATAAAATTCAGGAAATTAAAATTGACCCGAAGACTGTGAGGTCGTTCAAAAAAATTCAAGTTACCTAACAACAGTCATGCGATAATCGTATAAATCTCGGCATTGAATTCAGACAATAAAATTTTCTGAACAGTTTTTATTAGACCTTTCAATCGGCATGAGTGTTTCTCATTGCACCTTATCACTCAGATTATTGGTGATTCAAAACTTATGGAAAGTGCTGAAAGTTTTCTGGGCGCGCGTTGCATTGATAGTGAAATATCAACGTCAAAGGTAAGTTTTAGTTGCTCACAGTATATACAGATATTTTCAAAGAAATTATTTGCGATCGAATAGAAAGATCCTTAGAGAATAAAACACTTCCATTTCCTGATGGACTGATGGATCATCGTGAATAGTTTTACGTTACAGAAATGACAAGAGAAACTTATATAAGGCAACGGATCGCTAGGATCATTGAACGCATAATAGATGCAATACAATCAGGTGCGATAGGCGTCAATGAGACGGTCAAGGCGGTCAGTGGCCCAAAATATCAAATACACAGCTGTGGGTTATTCTGCCCACGTATGTTACATAAATAAATCTGTGTTAAGTGTGAGAAATGTGCCACATAAGAGAAATAATAGAATTTCAATTAAATTTAGAGATGTTTTCTTGGCTCCCCCATATACATAATATCTAATATGCAGTTCTACGCTGTGGAGGAGAATCGGAATTTTGCGCTGTTTTGATTTTTTTTTTTTAATACTCTTACTGAACGCAAATAAATATTTTTCGAAGTTTTACATTATTACCAAAGTCGTTTGTTAAATACGGCTATTTTCCTCTTCGGATTTTTGGTCTACAGTGAAAAAGGATCTTGCTGCATTCAGATTACGGCAATATAATAGTTAAATTTTGGCACTGACACCTGCACCCCTATCGTTTCGGTTTTCAGTTTTTTTGTTCTTTAAGCCATAATCGGAAAAAAATTATTCAACAAAAAACAGTTTTCCTGTTAATGAACGTGATTCTCGCCTGCATGGACTGAGGACGAAAATTAATTGCCGCTTTTGTCGTAAAAGGTATAAACCCTAGGGATGTACGATTAAATAGAGTCCAGGATGTAAGTGCACGCCCTAATTAGATAGTAATAGATTTTTCTACCGGAGAATGTTCGATTTTTTTTTCTCTTCTCGATCTCATTTGCAATATAACGATGTCGCACAACTTTTGTCTACCAAAGTCCTAATTCCGTTGCTATCAATAATAGATCAACGGTTCACGCGGATAATATACTTTCACTTTGGAAAAAAAAAAAATATATTTAATTCAGAAAAATAAAAATTTTCAATATATTTTCAGAAATAAATTTTCTTTTTGGTATAATATTAGGTGAGAATGATTGAAACCAATCAAACTTCTTCACCCGCACGTTATTCAATCTTTTTCTATTCTTATTCTTATACTTTCCCAATTGTATAAATCCCGTCAATCATCAAAATCATTATTCATGCACGTATTAACAAATTAGACAAGCATTAGCGATAGATTTTTTTTCAATTAGGTATAACAAAGTCTTATTGTACTGAACACTATATTGAATAGCAGCAAGGTATCCGTCGCATACATACATGCTTCAATCTACGAATTGGTTGAGCAGGTAAATCAAAATCAATAAACAGTTGATTAGTAAAAATACATATTTTATTATTATACAAGTTCTATACCTATATAGTAACATATTCCATAACTGTCAACTATTTTATTTCGCTAATTTATGCACATGAAGAAATTTGTCTAAAAAAATGTCAACAAGTGAAGGATCGTCTCTAGTAATTACTAACTCTGATCTCAATTAATTTTTAGTATTCATTTTCACAATAGTTAGGTATATTTTTTCTTTGCTAAAGCATATATTATCATTGCCAAGTTCAAATTTATGGGTACAACAGATCAGATATAGCATGATAAATTTATATATTAAATATATTCTAACAAAGTGAGTAAATTGACGCAACGGGAAAAACAAAAGTTATGTGGAAACTTCTTCCACGCAAATATACAACTTTAACGTGAAGGCCCATAAATCTCTATCTCTATTCTTCAAGCAATCTATTTTCAAACCTAAACTCGAAACACGTCGCGAATAATTGTGCTATTTTTAATGTTTTTATTCTTATTGAGTAATTCTCTTTTTCAGTTTTAATATCCATATTTGATTAAATTTACTTATAAATTATGACTGTGTATTTGAAACGAACTTTTATGTACATATACATTACCTATACATATAATATGAACCAAAGATATGATTAGTAATTAAATAAATAGAATAAATAAATTATACAAGTGTCGTGTGCGTGTGATGATTACAAACGAGGATTATGATGATACATACATCTATCTGATTTCAATTTAACGGAATTAAATGCTATTTTATTAGGCTTAAATCTACATAAGATTATTTAAAAACAATCCAACGCCGTATTAGCTGTCTTAAAAAAATATTCGTCAAGGAAGCAGATAAAAAATATTGATTAGAGTTAGTCATTTTACGGTTTGTTCTTTAGTTTAGCGAGCTAAGAAACTCATGATGAACAGCTATTAGCTATTATGGAAAATGTTTTGTCAACCGTTGCGTTGCTAAACCTAAACTTCATTTTTCCATAGATCAGGATTATAAGTCAAAGGATGAATTTTATTGCAGACTTTCGGATTATTTTGGCATCTGTAAAGCAACCTAAAATGAAAGAAATCCGTTATCATATTCTTGCACTTCGTCCCATTATGTATTTTATATAGTTTTCTAGTTTTAGAACAAAAATCTTTGATCGCTAGTGAAGTAATAAGAAATACTTGTCTCATAATGATCGAACATAATCGACTAGCCAGTTTCATCTATAAATTTATCCTCTCGGAGGACAAGTATTAACTTTCAGTTATCTCTCATATATAAGTGGGAGAATCTTTTAAACTAGCTCCACACGCATCACAGTTAGAAACATTTTTTTCATTTACTAAAGTACATTGGGGGCATTCTTTACCTCCGCTAGCAAGCGGTTTATCTTCGTTACCTTTCCTCTTGGACTTTCCGCACATTTCACAAATATCTTTACCAAATGTATTCAAATACGTGCACGTAGAACATTGCCATTTACTCTGTTTATCATTGTGAGAATCGTTATGATGCAAGTCTAAATTCCGCATAGAATCGCTGACCTTAGCTACATGATCGATTTGGATCGGCCGATGTTTATGCTGACTGGGCAATGTTTGGCTATACTTTTTCTCTCTATCGGCAGAGTTGTATTTATCCTGATATGTTCTGTCTCGGAGTTCCTTGTTCAGGTCATCGAACGATGATTTCTTCTTAGGAAGAAAGGACTCTTCAGTTTCCACCCTCCCGTTTGTTGCCAGTCTATCAACTCCCTCAAAGTTCGAATGAACCTTCCGTTTGTCCAAATGATTAGGCACGTATCTTTCTTCGAGATAATTCGCGGAGTCCTTAAACGGCTTTTGTCGAATTCTGCACAAGTCAGATTCTCTTTTATGCAGAACATCTTCTCTATCTCCCAGGTCTTTCGAATACCCAAGACTTTCTAGGTTGCGATAAACGAAGTCCCAGCTACTGGATGAATTCTTATCAGTACCACCGACGCTCGGCTTTGAAGTTTTCTTCTCGACTTTAGCGTACTCGTAATTGTTTACATCTCCCGTCTGCGCTTTACTAGAGTCAGCCTCGTCAAACTCTGGGGTATAATGTGGAACAGTGTTTAAAATCCTTTTGTTATCTTTTTTCTGAAAATTCATCATAGAAGTCGGAGTATCAAGCTCGATCAGCTGCCCCGTTGGAACTCTAGCAGGATAGTTAGGAACTGGCACGGAATATTCGTTGGCATTTATACCACCAAAATATTTGCTGTCCGCTTTAGGATGTCCATAAATGTTGCATCTATTACCAGTATTATAATCAACCGGTGGAAAATACTGCACGTTCATCTGCGGCATATTGTTCTCATCGAAATAGTTGTATCCAGTTTGATACGGGGTTGAATAAGTGTTGTAATTATTAACAGGAAAATTGTAAGGAGCAGATGATATTAAATCTAAAGTATTAGGTGGAGGTTGACGGTAGTCTCTGTAAGTCGCAGTCTTTGCGCGATTGTGGTGCATTTTTTCAAGAAATCTGTAGTTCAAAGCCCTTATAGCTTGCTCTGGTGTTCCGACAAGGTTTTCCCTAAATTCCAACACTTCAAGCCATGAAATAGTGAAATTTTGGGACACAGTCTCCCAGATCTGTTTCAATATCTGCAAATATAATCAGTCGCTGTTATGATTGAGCCAATATTGACAACCCTATGTCCTAATTGTATCACAAATACATCGAATAGCTTAGTGAACATGCTACCTGGCACTCGACAAATGCCACTATCGCGTCTCTGCTGACATTAGACACTTTGTCGGGGTCTATCGGGCCTTCGAGTACTAATTCCCCTAAACCCGCATGTCTGTAGCCCATCAACTCAAACATCAATTCACCTCCAACCAGGTTCGCGTCAACTTCGTGCTTGTAATATCCGCTGTAAGTCTGTAAAAATGTACGAAATGTATTAGATTTGAGTTTCCAACTGCCGATTTTCAGTTTCTATAACATAAACCACACCTTTAAATTCTTGTACTCCTTTCTCCAAGGCTGCGCGAGTAAATTAGCTGCGTATAAGGCAATCGCATTCCATGCGTTGCAAGCCCTGTATCCACTAAAGTCTTGAACGGTAGCTGCCGACCTGTGTAATATATCTGCAGTCTCTTGAAATTCGTATTTATTGTCGTTAGGCACAAGGCATAAGTATTCCTTGATAAAACCTGCCCAAAGAATTAAACAGGTGGTAAACAGGAGGGATTGTTTTCTTTTGATTATCGAATGATAAGACTGGGAATCTGAGTCAGATTCTTGGATGTTATCATCGTTTGAGCTATTTCAATATACCTTCAAGCTTTTGGCGCTGTTTCAGCTTCAAGGGACTATCGTCTATCTGGAGATAAGCGAGGTGACTCTGTTCAAGATTGATACTGATATCCTGTAGGCGATCTCTACATCTTCGAATCGAATCTTCGGCCATTTTTTAGCGCTGTATAAAATTAATTTGGATTATTTAATCGAGAGATGGATTATGAGTTTCGATAGAGCCACATCACTTGATAGAATGTCTATGTGAGATACTGTCATTCTCAAATGCTTAGAGCATCTTATATCGATTCTTGACTATGATTAGGTTTATCAGATGAGATAAAGCGATAAGTAGTGCAGATCTCTTGGGGGATAAAAACAATACTAAGTTTAAGTTATCGTTGATTTGTCACGTCGTAAGATAATATTTGCAGAAAAAAAACAGAATAGTCAGAAAGGTAAATATTTTGAAACCAGGATCCAGAACTTTTGAAGTGAGGTATAGGATATTACGATGGGAAAATATAGATCGCAATTGGACGCTATTTCTCTTTCTCGAACTCGGCTTTTTAATTTCCCAGTTCGAGATATTTGGAAAGATTTGTTTCAGGGTTAGGTGACTTTCAATAAAGGTACGATCTGACGTTGTGGCAACTGTCCATTTTTTTTTTTTTTTCATATATAAAAAGGGGTTGTATGCGATGTGTGGGATATCACTTTGTTGATTAAATAATCTACGGGTAAATATCAAACCTGATAAACAGCCCCAGTTCTCGATAAAATCCCTGATTTAAACCGCAACTGGCTCCAACCTATAAATAAATGCTATATTTAGATGCCATGCCACCTTAATTGCAATTATAGTGGCCATGACAATCTTTGTAATAAGTTATCGGCTCGGTTTGTATAATATCAGTGTCGTTTTATATTGGGTTAAATCTGAGATAGTTATTTAAGAAACGTTGGTGAATATTTATCTATTTTAAAGTGTTTTTATGGTTATGTTTAAGGCTAAGGGTTTATAGTATACGTCAGTCATAAATCATGATTACGAAGGTGCGAATGGTTTGTTTTTTCCGACTCGATATACAGCCTCTTTTTCCATATCAAGTTATCCCGTCTGGCTCATTTTAATACTTCAAGCTATACATACTCACTTGTCCAGTATAGGTAGTCAATTGTATGAACAGCGCTTCGCGGTACGGAAAGGAAAATGTAAAATTTCAAATTTGCGCGCTATAAGGCCGCAACGTTCCGTGCAGAAGCTCGCCGAATTGAACTGAACCAAAATTTTTTATTACACACAATCCTATGCGGGTCGATACACCATTCGGAAGCGACTACTGCGAAACCTACATAAGAAAGCGTACGGTATAAAACTTCGCTTCGGTTCGGCGCGCTTTTGCACATTGCGTTTCGGCCTTCATTTTTGGGCTGCTTGAAGTAACGCCTAGTCTACAGGCAACTTCTCATACCGGTATGTAAGGCTAGTAGAATGATGCAAGGCTGCATTTCCAATGTAAATTCCATTCAGTTTTTTTTTTTGTTTTTTCTTTTCATAAAAAGCCAACGACTAAACGTATGGGATTCAGTCAGTATGTGAAGAGTTTAACCGAAACTGGAATCGTGATATATTCATAGTCCTTGATATTTATGCTCCCTTTGTTTTAAACGAAAAGCGATTGGAACGAAAGACAATCTGACCCTTGGATAATTGAAATTTCCTATAAGTTCAGAGAATCAAGAAATGAATCCACTTCAGTTGATTTCGATGCTATTTTATTCCTTAATAATTGAAATGAGAATATCTACTTCTTTATGACAAGAATGAATTGAAAATTCAATATAATTGAAATCTCGGATGAGCGAGAATTACGAAATGAATTCGTTTCAGGTCTTCTAATCTAATCTTCTAATCTTCTAATCTTCTTTTAATTGCCATATTATGTAATAAATTGCTTTCAAAAATAAATGATTTATAATTTGTCTCAAGTGTGCGAGTAACAAGATTGGAATCGATTTCGTAATAGCAAATCTAACGAAAAAACAATCCAAGATCACAAAAAAAGACAGAAAAAAAAAAGAAATTATATTTCCGTACTGCGGGCTGTATATAGCGTACATTGATGGTCATTGCCTTGTCGTCATATAATAGGTGGGCATGATTAAGCCCTTATAACGAGACAGGTAGTAGCTAGGCATTTCATTACGGTAAGAAATATAATAATATTATATCTCTCGATATGCCGCAAGCTAAATTTGCCATGAAAATGTCAAGGTTCTTTGCTTGCAGAGCATCGCGGAAACGTAATTCTAAATTACAGGTGTGGAATGAAAAAAACTTAGCTGAAATAAGGGCATGACTTTTCGAGCGAAGACATTCCCCGGCGTGTACATACAAATATACGCGATGTGTATATTTGTATGAAGACTAGGATGGGCCTAGGAGAGTCATGACATGCGAATGATAATGCTTGAGAATGATCTTCTCGAGTGTAGGAAGTTGTCGACATTTCTCATATCTGCAGTTCTTGCCACTTTGCTAGATCCAACATTCCTTTTATAATATATATTAAAATCTATTAATCATATCTTATAATATACGCCGCAGGTTGCAACTGAAAATTCCAATTATCTACGTGCATGTCCACACATGCAGATCATGCAAGTTGCATAATAAATTTCTTGCATTCTTATATTGCTATTTCATAGACACAATACATCCGTAACGTGGTTATTATAACTAGCAGATATATACTAAGTGTGAAACTGTCTGTCTGCTGACAGTTGTCGAAGTTACGCAAGGAATTATGATTGTCCATTGTTGTACAACGCCGGAGATTCGCCTCCTACAATTTTATCGAGGTTCATTCTTTGACTGATTCGTTACAATGTTAGCAGAATCTAATTTTGACCGAAACTCCCCGTCAATCTTAGCTCCCAAACTCATTTATATTAGAGACCAAAAAAACAAGACGATTATTATATCTTACGATACGAAAAACCATACCTGTAATGAAATAGACGGTCAAAAAAGCGAAACCTGGACGCAGAGTGAGTTATTACTTTCGGTGGGCCCTCTTCTCACATTACATTTCAGCGTGGGTTTCATTTTTTGCTAACTGAACTTTTAAAAATCGATCCTCACCATTTTCTTGACATTTTGATTGATGAGATCCGTAACGCAACGCTTGTTTCACGGTTGAAAATAAAGCCCGAAAATTACTTCGACAAGAATTTGTTGTTAGAGTTATAATTAATTCAAGCTGATTTCGAGATGCTTCTTAACGTTCAGATTTCCGCATGCTATTTACGAATTGCTTTGAAAATTACCTACACCAATTAGATCTAAATGTATGTTGATACAAGGGGAAACTTGCGCTGCCATTCAAATAACTTGTAACTGAATACTATCGTGCTGTTTGAGTGTCAGTAACAAAAAACTCTAAATATTTTACAACAAATCATAAAACGTGACCATTTTTTTGATCAAATCCTTGAGACGGCCATCAAGAATAACTAAGACAGAAACCAAATCGTATGCGTAAATATGTATAGTATCTACGGGCAAACCTGTTGCATATATTGCTCATACCGTTGGATATAGTATCAACCTGAACGTTGTAAGAATAATGTATGATGCATGGCCACAGGGAAGTTTACTGAACTTAATAAAATGCCTCCGTCTAGATAGGAGAAAAAAGTTGTTCAACAGTTCAAAGGTTATTTTTTCAGAATTACATATACTACTCATGGCATCAGCATCCTATTTACAATTAATATGGACATGTACAATTGCTCATATTCGCGGTACTCTAGGAGGATAAGGAATCTTGCCTCGGATCGTACAGAAAAATATTAACTAACAATAAAAAGTGAAATATGTCAAGAGGATAGAAAGAGAAAACGAAGAAATAGGCGGTAGGTATAAGAGAGGCGAGAAACGCGGAGATGATGCCGCAGATATGTCCTTTGGCTAGGTATAATACTATAATGAACGACATACGGTTATGGTAATATGTCAGTCATTTTTAGCATAACAATTTAAGGGGGAATCCCAAGGCTAGAAGTTGGTGTCATCGTGAGGGCTTGTATGTAACACACCTAGGTATACTTTGGTAATTATTTTTCTTTCGTTTTTTTTTTTCTCATTTGGATAGAGCGAATATTTTAGGTCAAGACGAAGATCAAGTCAGCAGTAATCGTTTAATAGGACAAAAATAGTATTTAAGTAACCGTTTAAGTACCAAGGGGTAAAATGTTAAGTTATGCCAGAGGGCAAATACGACGTAATTTAATCGATATGCGTGTCGTTTTAATGGGGTCTTAAATTGACTCATTGGCTTGATAGTGTTTTTTTATAAAAAAAAAGACAGAAAAAATTGTAAAAAAAAAGGAACAGAAGAAGCGTGTGTATTTCAGTCACCATGCGTCTTGTATCGGCAGGAAATCACAGCTTATTCAAAGTAGTTTGTTTCGCAAGAAACTAAAAATGGTATAATTCGATCGTAAAAATCAAAGACCATCACGAACCAAATCACCTCGCGCCCATTGACTATTTTAACGTAGTTACAGGTATATAATTGAAGAGGATGAACAGAAGTGAAATAAAAAACAGGTACACCGTTAACAAATGTAACTTCTGGAAGCAAAAAAGAAAAATAAATTCGAAGTATATTTATCCTGTTCTATTATAAGAAATCAATTTGCTACATCACCAAATTTCACTTTCAATTAAGCCGTTGCAGTTAAGATAAGGTAATACCACGAAGAGCACACCTGTTTCTTGAATAACTGAAAGTATGATATAATTCGCTATCTGCACACTTTGACTTTCGTTGCTTTCGTTCTCTACCGCACCGTCGACACATATATTTTTCGAGATCTCGACCCCAGAAAACCAGAACTTAAACCAGTAATAACTCCGACTCAAGACACTCGTACAGTTTCGTTTGAAAACGAGGAAAAAAAAGTTATAAATAATCACAGCCATGATGCTTCCCATTTCAGGGTCCTTGTCATGTCGTGCCTCGAGGTCATAGGACTTTATAACAAGGACGTGTATACATTTGGCGCCGGATCTGAAAAAATTCACGTTTGAAGCGATTCACCGTCTCCCGCTGAACAGATCCACTTATTTTAAACAGAGATATTCAATCGATGAAATAATCGATCACTTAGCTGGAATAATAATAATGATATGATATTTCGGTTAGAAAATAACGATCTGGTAACATTATGGTAATGAAGCAGTCCCTTATTAAGTTTACAAAGCTTCTACAAATACGTACAACCTTAACGCCTCACTTTTCGATAATAATTGATAATTACTAATCCCTGTATCACGCGAAGAGACAGTGGCCCATACCTCACATCATTTATCGCCCACTCTATTACCATCTTAGCTCGATTTGTTGCTCGTTACGATGTAGCTAGGTACATAAATTCGCGTTGAATGTCATCTAAACTATAATGCTGACCGGAGCCACTTATCGTTAGTATATAGTAGAGGTTTGAATGCGTAACAGATATAGATATAAGACTCGCGGTATTGCGTGATCATCGATTAACGAATTTATTATAGTAAATTAATTTACTGTAGAAAAATCCGACGTCTATTTTCGTAAAGTAATATAAATAAGGTTTGAATACTTGATCGGAATACGAAATTAGTCCGTTACATTTGAAATTCTTATGAAGAAACGTATAACTTTGCGAAAAAAATTTGAAATATTGAAAAATAATCAGATGTCTTCAGTTATCGGAGTTATAAAGAAAAAAAAATTCTCACGATGTCGCAAACTAATAGGACAAACAATTGCTTGAAATTTTGAAACGGAACATGAACACATATTCAAGGTTCTTATTTTTTTGAATTTTTTTTTTATCCACACTTAGCTCTGATTTACATACCATAAAAAATAATCGAATCAACGATCGCTCGAGGATGTTCAATTATCATAATGGCGGCGCATACATCCATAATGTCATAGCGAAGAGGTTCGCCTTGCAATTCGAAAAGTTAACTGGACGTAGCTATTTTGTAATATATTTGTAGCCATTAATATTGACTTCAGGGATAATTCTGCGAGGTTGAAAATTTTTTGAAATTCGTTCACGGTGTTAATTGCAATAACATCATTCTTACACGACATTTACCGATTCGTATACCAATATAAACTATCCTACCGTGAAAAATGATCAAGTACATCTGACCTACATGGATGGGGTACACACACCGTTACATTTTAGGTACATCTGTATCCTTGCCTACGTACCTACATACTTATACGTTTGAGAAAATTTACCCTTCTAACATATAAATAAACGCGGGGGATTTTGCCTGTGAAAAGCGGACAGCTCTTGCATCAACACTGCTCCTGGACATTCGACGTCTTTCAAAGACTGTTACAAGACTGCGGTTATGGCACGCGCTAAGTTAATACATCTCTTAATTATATAACGAATCTTACCATCGTTGGATATACCAGCTCTATAATATAATATTATATATGCAAATATTTGAGCGAAACATCTATGGATTATATGGTCTTCTATGCACACAGGGTGTCCCATTGTAATATAATCTAAATCTCTATTAATTTCTTGATAAAACGTGACGCGATTCTGAGCAGATCAGATTCTTTCGATTACTCTCATCGCGCCTAAGTATCCGGCTTTTTTCCCCCCGTTTCTTCACGTTAATCTAGATTTTTTTTCTACAATCCGAAAAAACGGATTTTAGTTCTAAAAAAATCGGAAGTGGTGTTAACATAGAATCCATCTCCAAGGGGGATGTAGTCTCTTCCAAAAAGGCGTAGCTAGGTTTCCACTAGCAATGGATATACCGATTTGTAAAAATCGAGATAGGACACCTTGTAGGTATTAGAATATCTCCGAAGCCTTCCAAAAATTGGGACCAGACTAACAGTTTCATAAATAATCCCACACGCACAAGGACAGATATTTATATATACATGTATGAAAAAATGTGGAGGATATTGAGCAATATGGTATTCTTCAAATAAATGTCACTTATCAGATATTTTCTAAAACTATTATGAACAGAGCACCTGTGTATCGGTCTGTCTATGAATATTCAGCTCGATTCTTTGCCGCAAGATCCGCTTATAACATCTCGTCTTATGACCTTCTCGTGTTTTGTACAGTGGTCGTTTCACGCAACGTGAGATTTCGTATTTAAATGATAAATTAACATTTCTACGACACCCGTACTGTTAAAATTATTTTTCACCTGACGTAATAAAAAGAAGAAAAAAAAAAAGATACGAAATGCAAAAAAGAACGTTTTAATACCACGATTCACAATTTTTAGCGAATAGTTATTGAATTAATTTCGCATACCGAGTATACGTTGCTTCACTGCAGTTCACCTGGGATAAAGACTATTATTACAACCTAGATATGCCAATTTAACACATTAAACATCTCCAACGACCAGGCATTTATAAAAAACAAAAATTGCAAATCGATTTAAAGAAGATTATGTCGACGAAACAGGATAGGCTGATTATTCAAATTATCATATAAACTTTGGAATAAGTTTATCAGTTTTTCCCTTTCGTTTATGGAAATCAGAAACTATTTTGCATTCGCAATCAGAACAAGCAGACGATGAGAATATCACGTCTTCGTCCACCGCTTTCGGCAAAACCCGCACAGAAAAATTCTATATCATTGCATCTCCTATACAACGACAATCGATCGCCTATATGGTTAGACAGATGTAAATGTATGGTACAATAAATAGTCTTCGAATTTTCGAAATCTTTTTTATTCATTTATTTTTAAGCTCGGTCATTTTTGCATGAATTATTTTCTAGACAATCGTCGACTGTGCGGTTCTTCATTTACGGCCGGGGTAAACCGCGTTTGGTACAGGTACACCTTTGTATGCGGGATCCCACTGTGCTTCTTCTTCGGGGTGAGCGGCATTCCAAGCCAAGCTCTTGAGGATTTCCTCAGGAATTGGTGGAGCAACTGGGAAATGAGGACCATCAGCGACGAATCCTTGCTCTCCAGCGGTGTATCTGACGACAATTTGCTGGCCATCGGGAGCGGTGTACTGGTATCCTCCTTCGACGTTGGGAGCGGGCTCTCCTTGTGGTCCAGCGGCCTTCGGGATGTTAGTTTCACCCGCGGAAATACCATTTTCAGTTTCGTACTTGTAGGCATATGAACCATCCTCTTTTTGATCCTGGTTGTAAGCCACAATCCTCGCCAATCCCTCCTTGGTTAGCGACTCGGGTGCGGCATAAGCCATGGCCACAAGGGCGAAAGCACAAATCTGTATGAGCAGTAAAATAAGTTATTAATAAATGGCCTTTTGTATGGCGGTACTCTATGGTGAACTGATTATTAAACGCTAATGGTAAATTTGTTGGTAAAATTAATCCTTAACAAAAATAGACTCACGAAGAAGTTCATTGCAATATGTCTCTCTGGTTAGCTGGTAGAGGTTTGTAATCTGATTGAATGATCATCGTTCGAAACGCATATTTATACAAGATGCGCTATCCCCGCTTATCGTCTTCAATATACCAGAATCTTGATCCGGAGAGTCTTTTGCCGAATTAATCTGTCATTTGACCTTTCGCGCCGACTAATTCGATCGATTGTATAACCATCGTTCTGTGCTCATCGCGGCTGGCTACATGGCCACCTTGCGGTTACACAGACTCCCGTATATCTTAAACACTAAGTGAGCAGAAAAGGAGCGACATATGCCACACATTCGGCGGAGACACCGAATTCGGTTATATTATTATAAATAAATGACAGGGAAAAGTTAATGGTATCTAGAAAGCGTCTGATCGCCTTCCAATCCATATCGTTATAATAACGTTATATATAATTGAATACAGAAGAAAATGCGATTTATACAATTTTATTCAAAATTATGTAAGCATACATCTTTTTCTAGAGATATTCGGCCAGTGCTTTCGAAAATATTTTATTCGTCATGTGCTAAATTTTTCGCAATTAGAGCGGTTCTTGTTTCACGGACGAAGTATAGCTGCCTTTTTTTTTGTTTTGCTCTTCTTTTTCTCGTTTTACCGATAGAAATTATAAAAACATTTACGTTCTCCCTCACTCTTAGGATAAGTCGAACCCGGAACTAATCCGAAGACGTAGTAGGGATACAGTAGATACCATTAGTTAGATCAGTTTAGAGCCATGCCAATTTTTGGAACAACCCTGGAACTTGGGACTCTCGAACCAGTTTACCATAGATGATATCGTTAGGCAGATGTATATGAATTTATTTGTGGTTTGACTACAGTACTCGGAGGGTCTAGGCCGCGAATAGACGAACCGTAATTATTGCATTATTTATTTAATCATATACATTCACTCGGCGTTTCAAGTTTTTGCTATTTTTTTCTTTTCCAGATTCAAATCTGACGTTCGTTCTAAAAAACTGTCTCACTCCTCGCCGTATTTATTGCCCTCGGTACGTTTTAACTTTAGGTTTTTCCAAAATGTTAAATTCCAGGAAATATTTACCAAGCAAACTTGTCCGAATGAGGTGACCGAAAAAGTATATTAAAAAATGAAACCATATTCCAAAGGCCTAAAACCTGAAATGACTGAACAACAATTAATCATGGTAATGTATTCCCTGTCACATCTCAGAAAAGTTCAATATTTTTCTTATCGTTAGTGTGAAAATCTGATAGCAACCTCGTTTCATTGGCAAATCAATAATCGCTCCGATTGTATCGAGGTGTGAAAAATTCGATGAAAACGTTAACTGTGAGTAGGACGTATTATACCCGAAATATTTTCGGATGTACGCGCGTAGTAATTACATCTCTAATAAGAATCTGGATTCAAATCTTCTCGGATAAGGTTGAGGATAATTTTTTGTATCCTCGTTAAATGCGGAGATTAATGAGATAATTACGTGACTTATTAGGTAATGCTTCACCTTTTTGCGATGACCTTTAACTATTTCGAGGTGACTTTGAATTTTCATAATTTTATAAATTCAGTATCGTCCTGAATCTGGCGCAAATGTAATATGTTCGTTAATTTGGCATTTAGCAGCTAAACTGTGCACCGTTTCAGCGGAGCCCGAGGTCTCTTGATTTGTTAATTCGCCTATCAAGACACGCCCGGGACCATAAAAAGAAAAGGCAAAAAACGCTGAAACCGGTATGTATCGTCCACGCATTGTATCGTCTTTAATGTCACCGTCAAGCGATGCCGTGAAAGAAATCAATTTGAGGTACCTACCTCCTTGGCTACTCATTACTGCATACTAAACCCAGTGGTCCCCATGGTCCGCGTCATCGGGTAGAAAGTTTTCGTATAAATAGAAGGAGATGCGCTTCAGTCGTCACACAACAAGTCAATCTGTACTCTGATCAACATGAAGTTTCTGGTAAGACTCAATCCTATCGTATAACTCTCGAACAGTAAAGAGAAGAAAAAGAGAAAAAAAAAGAAGAAGAAAACGTTACAATCATTCAAGAAAGATCTGTGGATTATCCAGCGATATTTTCCTGCGAGATCTTACGATTAAAAAGAGAGAAAAAAAAAGAGCACACGAAACAACAATTTTTTTATACCATTACAATAATGGGCATTGTCTTGTCCTCGACTATACATACGAGTGTTTTACCCGGGCTAATTTGGCGCCTCTTCTGAAGGGAATTCAACCTTGATTGAAAGAAAAAAATCAACTCAAGATCTTTATAACAATGAGCTAGAGACATCGCCTTTATTTCGCAGCTCACATAATCTCCATAACTCTGAACGCTTTGTAGAATTTTTTAATCCAAGTTCTTCCGCGCAGAGATCTTCCGACCGTGACCTAAAATTCTAAAGAAAAAATCTAATCGTAAATTCTCCCACTAATTTACAGGTACTATCTCTCGCCCTCGTGGCTGCCGTCTCTGCCCAGCAGGTCTACAAAGTCCAGGAATCCCCCTCCCGGTATGCTCGTATCTTGGAACAGAATTCAGTGCTCGGTCCCGATGGTAGCTATGAATGGAACTACAACACCGAAGACGGAATTTCTGCTGGGGAAAAGGCTGACTTTAAAGCTGTAGGACCCAACGGAGAACCGGCCAAAGAAGCCACTGGAGGATACGAGTACACCGCTCCTGATGGCCAACGTGTTTCTGTCAAGTACGTAGCTGGTCCGGGCGGATACGTTGCTGAAGGAACTCATATTCCAGTTTCCCCACCGATCCCAGAGGCAATCCTTCGCTCCCTTGCCTACAACGCCGCACACCCCCAGAAGGAGGATGCTTACTACAAGGGCGAAGAAGCAGAGAAGCCTTACTACACCAAACCCATTGCACCTACCCCAAGACCCTACGTGCAGTACCCAACACCCGCACCTTTCTACCCATCTGTCCAGCCTACCTATCAAACTCCTTTCCAACCCGCTCTCGTTCAGCAGCGCGTTCCTTTCTCCCCACAGCCGTACTACCCCCAAGCTGGTCGTCGTTAAGTCGATAGATATCAACGATCGATACAACAGCTTTTCTAATTTTCGATTTGTAAATGAATAAATAAAACTTCTCTGTCGAAACACATATCGTATGCATTTTTTCCTTCATATTGCAGTTTTTATTCATATGCATGCTGCTTACGCAGCCGATGAATCAGTAGGTGAAATCGATGATTGTGCGGTATGGGTATATACTGTAGGTAGAAATGAAGTAATACGAAGGAATACCTGCAACACTTCGATGAATCGTCGTTTTACAATTATGCGTATGGATGCTTCCTTGACGTCAGTTTGACCTCACCTAGGCCTTGGGCATCTTCTTCCGCCCGCTTGCCAGGGATCTACATTGTCCAACTAATCCTTTTACTTGTCTTTAGCGATAAAATCACGTTTTATCGTAGCAAACGATTGCGCCGGCTAAATCCAAGACCGAAATGCGTAGAAGAGCGTCCAGGTGAGGTGACCTTTCTGCCATAAATGTCCCGAGGTGACGTAGTAGCGTTTTCGGAACGCAGATTTCGTTCGCTTCTAAAATACACAAAAGTTTTATTATAACTTGATGCAAATGAACTAAAAAAAAATTTAATACCGCACAATATCAGCGTCGATATTCTTTACTCTCTGATCATTTCAATACGTTCTACAGGTCAGTAGATAGAGAACTGCAGAAGTGCTGAATTGGCACCAGAGAGTTGGCCCCTATTTTGAGCTATGAGGAAACAATAGTTTGCCATTTTTTAATGTCAAGGTATCTTTTGTTCGTTTGAATAACCAAATGTCTGTAGACCGCGCGGTGTACCAAACGTATGAAGGAAGGAATGGCGGGGATTTGAGAGTTTCAGAATCGGGTCAAGCCTCGGCAGGACCAAGTCTTTATGGAAGGCAATTCGTTTTGATTCATATAGGTAATGTGCGAAATAACGAGCGTGCAGACTTTCCTCTTCGTTGATGTAATTTATATAATAGCTCGGATATATATTACAGCGAGACACAAACTCACAAAATTTATCATAGGTCTAAGACCAAGTTAGATAAATAGAATATTCGGTATAATATCGTATACCCGAGGATTCACGTAATCATTTTATTAATAGATATGGGGATCTTTACCTCACCTCGCTTTCTCAAGACACGAAACTAGCCGCGATATCTAAGCCAGAAATCTACTTTGTTAACGTCAAAGTGCAGCTTAACAAAGCAGTCCAGAAATTGGTACATGTGAATATTCGTAATATTAGATTCGCATGATTTTTAATTACGCAATCGTTTCCTATATCAGATTTTTTCTGAACAATAAGAATATATATTCATCGTTTAATTTCTGGCCACAGCAACGCCGCATCGTATTTCGATACTGAGTAGACAATTTATTATTAATCTTCGAAAGTCTGCGAGCTTATACGTTAATAAGTACGGGGTGATTGGATAATTCTAGCGATAAATTAGCTGGAAGCGTTTAATTAGACACGACCTTTCTTACCGCTTATGTAACTTTGACAGAAATCAAATTCCTTATAGGATAGAAAAAATAAAAATAAAAATAAGAATAAGAACAAACAAGGCTGCTAATTTCATCTCCAAAACAAAAGAACTATTATATAGAGACGCGGAAGAAGTGAGGGCCAAAGTATCGGCATCATCGCGTGCTTTTTTTTGTGGGAACCTCCTCAAGTATTCAGATAATTGGATTGCAGACTCGTCTTCGTCCGCCCTGTAGGATATTTGATCAAAGAAGCTTATGGTATAGGAACAATCCGGATAACATAAATCTCTCCATACATGAACTCTGCAATTAACTCTCTACTCCGACGCAATATTCATTGACGGGTTACGAAAACGCGTTAATATTCCGAAATTGCTGAGCTGATCATCCCGCCTAAATAATTTGTATCCACACACCGTAGAATCTATATCCAACTCTTTATACTCGAGTATTACTACATAGCTGAACGCATGTGGCCGATTTCGCGAATTATTAGTCAACCAAAAACTTTTAGTCGCCTGTAATCTTTATCTCTTGCAATGTGTACTCAGGTGCTCAAGTCCGGTAAATTTCAAACCTCTAGGTCCGACCGTTGACGATAAAAACGTCGGCAACTTTCCACACTTGGAACAAATCACGGCTTGAAATTAGGATTTTAACCCATCTCTCACTTTTTTGAATTACAAAATTTCTAACTCCGCGTCTCGCAACTTTCTTCACAATATCCTACCCCTACACGTATATGCGTTATGCATTCGGATCGGCTTCCAGACGCTCGAATTGATCTATGGATACACAAATATTTCCACCGATGGTGTTTTATCGACTGATTGTTGAAGTATATGTTAATTAACATGGGTGATGTGTGAGCTTACTAAACTCATCTGGCGTTTACAAACTCCCTATAATTTATCGCCTGTTCGAGTGACAACATACACCTATATGACAGAGCCGCGGTTACTAAGAAGCAGGGACTCACTCTCTATACACATTATATTCATTGAATGTATTTTATCTACCTGAGAAGCTAACAACTCCAAGTCTAACATCTACAAGGCGGAAAGATTGCAGAACGATAGACTCAGCTTTATAACGTTTATTCCAATAAATACCTTGACTTATAATATATATATATAGGCTCTGATCATCGCACCTATCATATCGTGTTTTCAACTATCAACTTTATTGCTCTGGGTATTTAATATCCAGCTTGAATATAAATCAAATCTGTAATGCGCAGGTAGTTTAATGGCGAGATTTTTTTATGCCAATTAAGGCCAGTTTTACTACCAAAGCTGGAATCGCGTAAACAAAAAAAGAAGATAAACACTTGTCACGCAATGTGGAACTCAATTATTTCCGGAATCAATTTCCTACCTAAAAAATTACGTTATGATCGAAATGTCAAAGATTATTTTATGGCTACCCACGTATATAGGAAATCGCGCGAACTTCTTCAGGGTGATGATGCCTGGTGCGGCTGCACGTGCCTTTAGCATAGAATTATGGCATTCGGGGCGAACGATTTCATCATCGCAGGTCAGAGAATGATACATCGTCGGGAGTACGTGCGTTCGCCGAACCGTTTTATGCGATAAACGAATGAGCGAGATGACGTTATCAAATTTTTGGAACACATTTCGACAGGGTTGAAAGCGAGGAAAAATTCTCGACTTTCCCAATTTCGGTAATAAGAGGACAAGAGAATAGCACTAGCTGACATTATGCTTTGAAAGAAGTAGAACGTTCCCGATGCATTGATAAAAAATCGAAAAAACGAAATCCCAGAATTGCAAGACCCTCTGCCATTCAAGCCAGTTTAAATGCATCATTTGCATGCACGACCTGATGCTTGAATATGAATATATATGCGTGGAATTAAGTGTTCCAGATAGTTTGACACCGAATTTGTGACAATCTGCGGATGTGGGACGCGAATCTGTGACTTTTAAGTTCCATCCATATATTTGTCCGCAATCCGTCCATCCAGGCCATCCACGGGAGGGCCCGCATTGCAGTGAAAGGAATACGCCCTGCGACGATGATCCGTGTCGGATCTGAATCTCAATCAAGGTATGAGTGAATGCACTGTATATCATATAGGTAAGTACACACAGGTATGAAATAGCCGAGTAAAGGTGTTCGTGTCTTACCTTTGTTGCCTCCCATTGTATACAGAAACTTTGCGATGCTCTTCGATGATCCCCCTCTCCTAAACCCGGACAGGGCGCGTTACCCACGCGATACCCCCTTAACCAGAGACTTGGGTCCCTAAGTTAGTATAAATTCTCATCAGACTCATCCGAACTTACATCAGTACCAAGACTCACCTGTACCGAGCTTAGCCGATCTGACTCTACTGCTGAATATAGTACCTGACCGTATTAGAAGTAGAACAGTTTGATTTAAATCACCGACGAGATGAAGATTTTCGTGAGTGTCGTTGTTACATATACTACAATTATTTTGATAACGAGATAATTAATAGTTCGAAAATTATGTCCTCCTCAAGAGGGGGGTTTGTCGAAATAACTTTGTACCAATACCGTAAAATAATCTTCGATATGAGAAGGCAGGATGAACTCGTTTAAAAAAAGCCAGGCAAATTTCTTCAAATTATATCCGAAAACGACATAGACGATTTTTAACTGAAGAACTCAAAATTTGTAACGTAAGGAGGTTTTTGAAACCTCAATATTCGAAATATAATTCCGAATACTCCTTGCATGACGGGCATTGAGTCCATAGACGTAATTAGAAGAGATTCAAACCGAGAATCGGTATTCGCAGAACACAAATTATTTCGCGAATAATCTGTACAGGACCCCTCAAACGATTCAATCCATATCCTCGCGATTTTACATAGATTCAAAAACCCCCCTCGTATGGGTAAATAATCTTAAATTCATTTTATAAGAATGAAGTAGAATAGTGCCGTGAGATTTGAGTGAGATTCTAGCTTGGATTTTGAAAGAATAATCTTAACACTCAAAACACAAATTATTTCGCGAATGATCTGTACAGGACCCCTTAAACGATTCAATCCGTATCCTCGCGATTTTACATAGATTCAAAAACCCCCCACGTATGGGTATATAATCCCAAATTCATTTTGTAAGAATGAAGTAAAATAGTGCCGTGAGATTTGAGTAAGATTCTAGCTTGGATTTTGAAAGAATAATTTTAAGACCCAAAATCTTTTGCAGATAACGATATTGGGGCTCGTGGCCGTGGCCCAGGCACAGATCAACAGGTACAACCCTCAATTGAACTACAACAATGGTAGGAATTGGGCAATCCTGAGGCAGAATCAGGACAGTTCACCGGACGGATCGTATGCATACAGGTATAACTTTTATTTTATTTTTTAGTTAACGAATCTGTGTAATACAGGATAGTCTGATATATCTGCGTTCAGAATCCCGGATAAAGGCTATTCAAAAGACTATATTTCGTCTCGAAGGTTAACTCGTGTATAGTAAACTCCTAATACCTTCGTATACCGTCCAATAAACTAATTAATCGATCCTCCAAATATTCGCGTAGCGTAAATTAGTGTTATTAATTTTTATTTAACGACATCCGTTTCGCAAGATATTTTGTTGTTTCTTATTTCTTATTTTTTATTTTTTCATCTATTTCGGCGCATAGTAGACATTCCTAAATATTATCCGAAGGTGATTTGCTCGGCTATAATTGGAACCGGTCCCTAATTGTCCGCTAAAATAAGACGCTCCCCGGTCGATCATCCTTGACGTTGAATGAAAATAAAAATAACATGACCAAGATACAGAAGGACGATTTTTATACCGAACACAATCCAAGATGAAATACGATCTTTTTTTCTCTTTTTTTTTTCTAATGTAAAAATTTTATCGAACCAAAATTGAATATCGAAAAATTTTATTACCTCGTTCGGCCAGATTTGATTGCCGGGTTATAGTAACAATGGCATATACCTACTGCTGGTGAGGGAATTAAGATAATTACCTTTGATTCTAATCGCGAGCATTATACGCCGTGTAGTCAACTCGCAATCATTGCGTAATTCGACATAATTAGCCTGCCTAGACAGACTGCACCTCCCTAATTAAACCCGGGACGTACGTCCGTACTTATGTTCATCCCATTGAAAAAACCTTGACCAAAGAGCACCGTAAACACCCGCATAAAATCGGCGCCTTGATGAATTTGACGATCACGCTGTAAATCTATATCTACGCCCAGTTTCTCTCGCCTCGGATCCGATTTTTTGCAATCGGATTTTAACGTCCGATTCGATTTATTATCCTCTCAATAAAATCCGATCGTTTACCGAACGTTTCAATCCAACGAAATTAAAACTAAAAAAAAAAAAATAATGATAATCATAATAACACGTTTGAATACATAATTAAAATGACTCACAAACGATGTCCACAATTATATCCACATAATTATGCATAGGAAATGGTCAGTAATTACTTGGAATGTAAATCGGTTCTCAATCCCGATTTAAAAATTGAAAAAAAAAAAAAAAAAAATCGTATACTCGGTGAAAAAAAGTTTGTTCATTGTTTATAAAGATCGAAGATTTTCTACGTGTAGTGTGAACTATCGTATACCTATATCTGTTTATAAGTATATGCGGACGCCACGCCTCGTGACTCTTATAGCGATGCAATAATTCGTCATTGCTATAAGAAGTTGCGCAAATCTCAGTTCTTGGATCCTTGTGCCACATATATCCGCGTAGTTAATTAACGGAGATCCAATTTTCCCGAGTTATCAATCAATTTTCATCGATTTTTTTCCTCATTTAACACAGTTACGACACCGAGAATGGGATTTCGGTCTCCGAACAAGGGCAGCCGAAGAATCTAGGGGGCGCTGGACAGGCCGAAGTGGTCAGAGGACAATTCAGCTACACTGCACCGGACGGCACCCCGATTACCGTAACTTATTTTGCCGATGAAACTGGCTTCCATGCGAGCGGAGCTCATCTTCCAACGCCACCACCGATTCCTGCAGCCATCCAAAGGTCTTTGGCTTACAACAGCGCGCATCCCGAACCCCAGAATCCGTACAGGAGATACTGATCGCTTGGGATCGATGGATAACGAAAGTAAAACTCGCGGCGATCACTTCCGGTTCTTGCCTACGTATAATTAAATGTATTAGGAATTTCTACGACTTTAAGTAATTGGCGTTGTGATCCTGATTTAACGAGACTACCGCATAATATCTGATATACGCATATAATATAACATAATATTGTATACCTTATACCTCTATAATATCTCAATTCGCTATGTGTGTATTTTAATAAGAGATTAATAAGCTACGAATAAAAAGGCATCTGTAATTGAATTTTATTGATATTTATGTCGTTTATTTATTATTTGGAATTAGGTAAAGGCACGAAAACGGTGACGGAGTAAATCAGCTGGGGATATTTCTTAACCAAATATAACGCCGTATCCCTACTTTAATCTGAATATAAAACTGGGCGTAAACTGAGTGATAAATGTTCGATCGTTCGATCTTGTGAAAGGCCAAAGTAGTTTCTAGAAGATCCGAAGAAGATCGTATTAAGCTAGACAGCGATTAACTAAAAGGAATCTCACGATGGACGACACCGTGATTTTTATACACTCGCAACATCGCTGGCCAACAGGATCTTGAGAATTTTTTTTTTTTTTTCTTATCCATACGTTCGCGTGAAATTCAAATTTTGCTTTATAATCTACAGGTGTTTCGTCAAACGGCCTAGCCAGAAGCCTATAGCCACTATACACCTGTTTGTCATGGCATCTCTGATTCTTCAATTGCGTAATATTCGATAAAGCTCGATCGAACGGAATATAAAATAAGAAATATTTAAACAGAATCGATAGCTGCCCATTAACAGCCGATGACAAGCGTGTATATGTTCGAAATAAATGCGAAGTCATTGAATTAATGAAAAAAGTATGTATATCGGAATGCTCCGATATCAAGTTGTCGTGTTGGAGGTTTACGAAGGTAATAGGATCAAGTAATTGCTTCGAATCACGGAATTCTATACCTATATAAATCCTTCGAAACACCATCCGTTGGCAAATTAATACTAATCGTAATATCACGGTAAAGGTGAGCCAGTGAAAGCAAAACATCATCTCTTACCTATTGCACAACAATGTCTCGTGGATGAGACTAATGGAGGTTTCGGTCAGACACGAACCTCGGACCCTGTCCACTTCTATATTCAGTAGTAACCTTAGACGGCCTTCATTGCACCTCGGACAATCAGATTTTTGTAGAAATAAAAAACAAAAAAATAAAGATGAACGGATTCGCGAAGAAGTTTATAGCTTAACGATCATTCGAAACCGATTCTGCGGTTTCCAATGGGAATAAAATCGGTACTACCTACTCCGAACTTCATCTATCGATGAATTATTCCTGGTGTCTTTATCAGTTTCGAAACCTTCTCAATAAAATTTGGGATTCTAATCGGAACGTTAGACGCGATAGAAGGATATTTGCTTTTTGCTGTAGCTGGTGTATTGCCGAAATCACGCACGGACGTTTTAGGCGTGTTTTCTGGTTTTACCATTTATTTTTAGATCTGTTAGTGAGATGCGTTTGATTCGTGAGTTGCTGCGCAAGATCGGTATACACCTTGAAGGATTATTTCCAACATTACGTGTGAATAATGACCGTGGGAATTTACATTTGAAGCTTAGCTCCGCGGTCGCAAAAGTTCCTGCATTGCATGTAGTACCTACATCATCGTCGTGTGGAGAATAAACTCCACAGTTATATGCTCGATGCTGCGGGCTCCAATTTGTTTAAAAATTATTTTATCACCGCAAATTCTTCACTCCGTCACCTGAACGACGATCGTTATTCGTAAATTCAAATTATACCAGCTATTTCGCGGCTGTGATTTCTTTAAATGCTTTTTAAAAAACTGTTTCCGACCATTAATTGTCTTCATAATCAACTAACTTCGAAGGAATCGGAGGTGTAAATCGTTTTCAGATTTGTTATACCTATACACATACCGAGATAGAATACATAATAATGAATGTATATATAATGGTGAGCATAATAGAGATAAATATTTTTCTCATCTTTATTTTCGGTTTAATTTATTATCACGACTAATTATAACTTGAGTAAAAAATAGTTTCAGCCAATTACATTGACGGTAATAAAATCGTTTCGGTTTTTATGTATCTCTATCGCATTAATTCATATACACGCATGAATTAATGAAGGCGCTAACAAATTTCTTGATTTGTAATATGCTGCAGGATTCGTTGCGATATATAGGTATCTATAGACAAACGGTTTCTTAGTTTATCACGATGTAAATAACACCTCGTGAGAATTAGAGGGACCGCCTTTCCCAGTTATAAATCGTACAGCAATATATACACGAAATGTATATTTTGCATACAATCGGGAAACCGGTACGGGATCGTTCCACTAGAAATATTTCGGCCAAGGTGTTGTGTGGTAGTACGAATCATCTTCATGTACGCGTTACATACGCCCCGGATTACTATTTGATCTTGCGCCAGAAATTGAATTTTCTAATCGCTTTAACGATCGCGGAGATGAGAAAATTATTTAATATCCGCTTATATACGAGGTTCTTAATTAATTATTATTCAGAATTAGAAATTGGTCCCTGCTCATCTTCATGCTTGTTACACGCGTCATTAGTGGATAAAAAATAATATATAGATATAAATATATCCGTGGGTTGATCGCCAAGTCCAAATGTTAAATAATCATTTGAATAATAAAAATGATTTATGCCACTATAAAATTCACGCGAAACACTCCCGACCCTCGATAGAAATATTCAGACCGTGGAGATTATGATGATTGCCATATCCTTAACGAAGGAATTCTTCATTTTATCAGAATTCGCATTTTTTTATTTTCGCGTCTTTTTTTTTTCTCTTTTAGCGCAAATATTCCAGGATTGTAAATCGTTTTGCGAATTTTTTGTCACTTTACTCTCAAAGTAACGAAATATTAGGATAATAAAATAGACGATCATCGGGAGAAGGTCTTTGAACCCTTGCCGCCTCTTTCTCACGTAATTTATTGTGAATAGCCGATGAAAGCAAATAAAGTGGCTAATTTAATCTGACGGAGTTGCGACGGTTGGAAATGGCAATTCTGCAAACGCTTACAAGGTAGCGGTATGAAAAATGAAATGATCTTACTCCGGCATTAATCGGAATCGTAAACTGTGGCATACGATGGCATGATAATTGGCGGTTGGGCGTATTGCATGGATGACGCGTAATTATACGCACACAGTCATAGATCGACGCGCCTCGTGCAGCTATTGGTATCCTAGTTCTAATTATCTCTTCTATAAAACAGTCGGAGTTGCATTTTACCGAAGGACTGAGAATATGGCTGAGGAGAACCGAAGAACCGGCAAAGTACGAGCGACTTGATCCCCGCGTGACCTTTGCCTGCAATTTTATTTGCACATCACCTGAGCTCGTCGAGCGCATACCTTATGGCATGCACTTCCCTGAACCCTGCAGCCAGAAAATTATGCAAATATCCATCGCCGAGGCGAGCGATTCTGTGCGTAAAATCGATAAGGGATCGATAGCTCAGGGTCAATTATCACCGGGTCTGGAATCCACCATAAACTGGATTCCAATGATGGCCTTTAGAGGACATTTTTTAATTTATTAGTCGTTTAGACGGAGACATCTGACATTCCAAAAAAGGCAACACCCACCGAATTCTAATCCGCGATATCAGGCGACACTATTTCGATAGATTATTCAATATGATCACAACATCCATATATAATTATCTGCCTCGGTCTATACGGGGCTATTAAATACATCATAATACGTACTATACGTACAAATCCAAATGTCCGTATCTACAAATATTTGTGCCTCAGTGTTAGTCCGGACAAGTTTTAATTTTCTCGCCAATAGCTGTGTGTATATGTATGTACATCGTTAACACATCTAAAATAAAACTGAAAAGGGATGAGCTGGTTTTGCAAATGTGACCAGGGGATTGGCGGGAACGATAAAGCAGTCCTGATCAAATTAGTATAAATGGAGCGAGCCTCTGCTCTGGAAGGCAGATTCATCTGGAGCTCTACCTCTTGAACGCGTCTACCGTTCTTTAACCATGCAGTTCTTAGTGAGTGAACCATATAATAATCTACGAGGAATAATACCTAGTACAGTCCAACTTCGCCCCCGTTTTTTCGCAATTTTTCTCTCCATTTTTCGTCTCGCTGACTGAGGAGTGTCGATTTTAAGAAATATGGAATACATCGGTGCGAAATCGACTTATGGAATTCACAAAGTGCGCTTCTGTTATTCCAGATCATTGCTTGTGCGCTTTTGGGCGTGGCTCTTGGCCAGTACCCAGGCTACCAAGGATACGCTGGATACCAAGGATACCCAGGATACCAGGGATACGCGGGATACCAGGGTTACCCAGGTTATCAGGGATACCAGGGATACAAGGGATACCCAGGTTACCAAGGATACGCAGGATACAAGGGATACCCCGGATACACCGGATACCCCGGATACACCGGATACCCCGGTTTCACGCCGATCCCGGCTTTGGTTAAGCCTGTGGTTGACGTAAAGACCACGGAAGTAGTGAAGCCAATTGTACCAGTAGTACCTGTAATCGCACCAGTGCCGGTAGTACCAAAAACCGCATACAAGTACGAAAATTTTATATTTTATTTCGGATTTCGGTACATCATTAGACTGAATAGAAAATAATCGAACATACCGATCAGTGAACTTGAAGAAAAAAAATGAGACAACCGGATTCGATATCATATGAAGAACGAATTCCTTTATTTCAGAGACTGCACACTGAGAAAAGGATAGAATTGACTTAATTTCTAGTATATTAACAAAACCGACCTATATTCGTATTCATCAATTAAATGTTCAACCGTTGAGCATTTTTTTTTCCACTTCTTTCTCAGTGTGTGTGACGATGTGATATTTGATCGTGAAATACAGTACACCACATTATTTGTCAAAAATATGGGTATGCATGCTGTAATTGAATTTTTTTTACTGTCACAGCGGACAATACTACGGTATCCGCAGCCAAACCCAAGACAGTGCTCCTGATGGCTCCTACGCTTACAGCTACGAGACTGAGAATGGTATCGCTGCTGCTGAGAGCGGTTCCCCCAGAATTGACCCTGATGGTCAAGAAGAGGTTTGTACAGTTAACTATGGTTGTAAAATTTTTTCGACGTCTGAAACCGATTCGAAGGACTCCCTCTGATCTGCTAAATATAGTTAGTCTGGACAATTTCGACAGAATTTAGAAATCGAATTTCAAAATTGCCATTGAAAGATATTTCAGAAGATGAATCAATTTTTGCACCTCATCGATATTTATTAATTATCAAATTTGTGGAAACGATGTTCATCTTCTTGTTCCCTTCATCAAACTTATCAAACTGAAATTCATATGGACATGTTTTCGTTGAACATATACAAAACGCGACGATTTTTTTTTAAATCCAAACTTCGACACGTCATACACAATGACATAATAAATAAAAAAATCAAAATCTAATTATAAGATCCGACTAAATTACGCATGGCTCTCGTTACAGTAGGTATAGCGATGATATATGAGTTCGTTAATTGAGCGATTAAGAATTCGTTACCAGTTTTGATTCATGCACGGTAACAGAATTAATTAACTATTTAATAATCACTGGAACAACAATGCTATTTCTTATTTCCAGGTGGTAGTAGGATCGTACTCTTACACCGCTCCTGATGGCACTCCAATCTACGTCCGATACACTGCGGACAAGAATGGTTTCCATCCCGTAGGAGCTCATTTGCCAGGATTCAATGGATACGACGGCCGCGCGGCCGTAGTTCCCGGTGCCCCGGTCCCAATCATTGCTGAGCCTGGCGTTGTCCCCGTCGTTGCTCCTGTCGTTGTTCCTGTCGTCAAGCCCGTGGAAGCAAAGAAGAGCGTTCCCGAGAAGCAAGAATAATAGGAAGAATAACAATCCGTAGTTTCGAAACTCTAATATTATACTTATATAAATTAATTAACGATGCTTGACTTCGTCGAATACGTTTTATGATCATATCAATAGGTTTATTAGCTTTCTTATGCTGTACGATTAGCCTATAATTAATTTCCCATGCATTAGAAAGATAATGAAACGGCAAAAAGGAGCAAAAAAAGATGTTCTTCTTGAAAATATAACATTATGTGTATAAGCTGATAACCACTATGAGATATGTGTTTTATTTCTACTTTAATAGAATTCCTAAATTTATTACCGAGACTAACTTCCTCATCTAAATGCTTACATGGAATTTAACATCTTTGGGCACACCCCAAGGTCGTATCCGAGGGATTGCTAATGGAACACTATTTCAAACGTTCCATTAGCTTAGAAGGCATAATTAAATATAAGAAATTCGAATTTAAAAATTGACACGGTGTTTTTTTCAAATGCGAGGTATAATTTAGTGAGATTTATGCCGGCGCGTCTTTGGAACGACAAACGTGCTAATTCTTCATTTATTTCTTATTTTTATTTAATACCACCGAACAACACCCATAACAGGGCGAGGCAGCCGCGCAAGGTGAAAGTGCTCTACGCATCCAATGTATCTTCCACGATTTTGCATTTTTTATTTTAAATACTGGTCAAGGACCATCTAATATATCCGTTCTACAGTGTGGGCGGGCGTATTTCTAAAGGTTGAGCAACAGCTAAATGATATTTTAAGAGTTAACGCAGTTCCTATAAATTCAACTGCTTCGAATATTGCATCGATCATATTCAGCAGGCCGCAGAACTGCATTACGATTGTACCTTGCGATACGTAATTTTATAAGCAATGACACCTCGCGTGAAAGTTCTCTTTCATAATCAAAACTCAACCGGTTCATTTGCATAAATTCAAGAGCCTCTTCAATAATTGATCTATATATATATATATTGATGCAGACATGAGTATCTGTAATTAAGGCAGTATAAGCAGCTTGAATTGAGAGAAGAATGCTTTAGTTCGAGAATTGAACTCTCAGAACTAAAGAATTAGGAATGACAAAATTCGTTGTCTAGAAGGCGTTTTGCTTTTTTCGAAAGGTTATTTAATAATTAGAATAAACAAAATTGAGTCGAGATAAACGAATTGGAAATAGTTTCTACATGACGCGTTTTGTCTAATATTCAAATATACCTATAATATTGACAGCAATATAAAAGCCCTTCGTATCTTTGTTTTTCTGACAATAAACTCTTCTGCTTTTGATTTCCTCAGACTCTAGACGTTAAAATAGTCTCCAATGTTTCAATTTTAACATTTGTATTTTCAGAAATTCAAATCTACACATTTCAAATGTTTCAACAATGGTCTAAAATCTGGACAAATTCCATGATCTGCTTTTATACCATCTTAGTATCTGATCAATCCGCAGTGTCGCTAATGTCGGACCGTTCAATTGTGCCATCTACACAATTTCATGCGCATCTGTCACGATAATTTCTGCTTGTAATAGAAGACAGCCCTAACCTACAAACCGAGTGTTTGTCAGCTTACAAAGGCGAAGTAATAATATCGTGTCGTTATAAATAATAGAAAATATAAAGATGCCTGACCACTTAGGAGATGATATGCGGAAAGTAAAACCGGAGAAAGAGAAAGAAGAAAAGGAAATAAAATGTAAGAATACAAGACAAACATATCACCGCTTTGCTTCGATCTTATTAATTTTCTCGGTCACGCATTTCGCTTTACTTCACAAATTCAATCAATCTTCATTCGCTTCGTCATTTCAGCTCTCGACGAGGGAGATATCGCCCTGCTAAAGACCTACGTAAGTAAACTGAAGAAACAAAATTACTAACCGGTTTTTTTCGACTTTCTACAAATCCGGCCAAAATTCACCGCTCTTGTCGTTTTAGGGCCAAGGGCAATACACAAAAAGCATAAAAGTCGTCGAAGAAGATATTCAGACGATAATAAAACGTGTCAATGAATTAACTGGCATTAAAGAGTCAGATACAGGTCTGGCGCCACCTGCGCTATGGGATTTGGCAGCGGATAAACAGACCTTGCAGAATGAGCAGCCGCTTCAAGTGGCGAGATGTACTAAAATCATAAATGCAGACTCTGACGATCCGAAGTATATAATAAACGTCAAGCAGTTCGCCAAGTTCGTTGTAGATCTTGCCGACTCTGTAGCTCCTACAGATATTGAGGAAGGAATGCGGGTCGGAGTTGATCGCAATAAATACCAAATTCATATACCTTTACCACCTAAAATTGATCCTACTGTTACTATGATGCAAGTAGAGGAAAAGCCTGACGTTACTTACAGCGATGTCGGAGGATGTAAAGAGCAGATTGAAAAGCTGAGAGAAGTTGTGGAAACTCCTCTTCTACATGTATGGATAGTCACTATTCTTGATATAGGCTTTCTTTTTTTACACTCAAGTTTCGTCAAATATCTTTCAAACTATAAGCTGTGATTCCCAATTATTGAATTTCGTAAATTAGGTCAGTTTCATAATTGGGGCACTGTAAATTCCAGACACTCAGATTTCTTTACATTTTTACTTATCCCTTCATAAAGTGAATTGTTTAAGCTCGAAAGCAACATTGAACTTTGAGCTCACCAAATTTTCAATCACACTTTCTTGTTATAATGTTTTTAACTATAAAAGAAAAACTTCATTGCTTTATAGTCACTTTTCAAAATTGGCTCTTAAGAATCCAAGTCTCATGATTTACACACACTCCTTTAAACTGACACATCTTATATTTCCAGCCGGAGAAATTCGTGAACTTGGGAATAGAGCCACCTAAAGGTGTATTACTCTTTGGACCACCAGGTACAGGAAAAACTCTATGCGCTAGAGCAGTAGCTAACAGAACCGACGCTTGTTTTATCCGTGTTATCGGCTCTGAGTTAGTCCAAAAATACGTAGGAGAGGTAAGTTCAAAACTATCCACAAATAATTAAAAACAATTTTGATAATAGCGCTTTAAAACTTTCAAAGATCACCATGACTATTAACGAAAGCTTGAAAATGCAGCAAAAAATTACCAACAGTTTCAACCAATGTTAATCAACCAAACAATTTAACAGGGTGCTCGAATGGTTAGAGAATTATTCGAAATGGCACGCAGCAAGAAAGCTTGTCTCATTTTCTTTGATGAGATTGACGCAATTGGTGGTGCTAGATTTGACGACGGAGCTGGCGGTGATAATGAAGTACAGCGTACTATGCTCGAGCTTATAAACCAACTGGATGGGTAAGATCTTGAATTAAATAGACAGCAAAATAAAGAGACCGTTTATTATTTTGATAAAACAGACTGAATAAAACTATAATTTTAAATTTGTAATTCTCTCCAGTTTCGATCCTCGAGGTAACATCAAAGTGCTGATGGCAACGAACAGACCGGATACTCTGGACCCTGCGCTGATGCGTCCTGGTCGTTTGGACCGTAAGGTGGAATTTGGTTTGCCAGATCTGGAGGGCCGTACTCATATATTCAAAATTCACGCACGATCTATGAGCGTGGAACGAAATATTCGGTTTGAATTGCTCGCGCGTTTGTGCCCTAATAGTACGGGAGCGGAAATTCGTTCGGTTTGTACCGAAGCAGGAATGTTTGCCATAAGAGCACGGCGCAAGGTAGCAACTGAAAAAGACTTCCTCGAAGCTATCCATAAAGTAATTAAATCGTACGCCAAATTCTCCGCCACCCCAAGATACATGACTTACAATTAAACTGAAAGAGACTGGAATAAATCGGCGGGTCTAAGTTTCGAAGAAAACTTTTTATTCTCTTTCGTCTGATATTTATCAACAAATTCTGTTTGATTTAAGTTCGCTATTTCATACGATACACTAGTTTGTATTATGATGATAATTTGTCTTATAAAGCATTGTCGTATTACCATTATATCTTATGATTTAACATCCTGTACCATAGAGAGTATAATTAATCTTCACACGTCGTACTGATCAGAGAGCCGCAGCAGATATTTATAACTTTCAACTTATGAATGAGAAAGGATGTAGAATCAGACTTCTTGGTTCTTAGCTTCAAATCCGTACCGTTTTAACAAATTCCTGACCGCTTCTCTCTTACGAATTTCATCCTGCATACGCTCGTTGTCGAGCAAGCAGATATGAGCGCATGGCTTGTTCACCATGTATCGCAATTCTCGCCGAGGGTTGAAATATCTTCGTAATTCGTTCATCTCCTCGTCTGGGTAGCCCCAATGCTTTGTTGGATGAAACAGGAGCCCGACAGTCTGCCTCATCGAATGCATGTGTTTTAATCGATGAATAGAACTAGATTAGACTCGGAAATTGATAATTTATTCACACTTGAAGCGAAATTTCCACACTGTGGCTCAAACTAATTGTTAAGACTTTGAATTCGACCATATTTGCTAACATAGAATTAGGATTTGCATACTCACACTCGTTCGCACGTGTTTCCCATACATGAATAAACAAACGATGAGAAGTGGTGTTACAAGGCTGATGCATAAGACGATTAGGAAAGGCTTCAATTCCCCGAGTTCATTGTAAAAGGAATTCGTGTGATCCAGAAATGAGAAAAAGATGGCCATATGGGAGACTGTGTAATACTGCAAGGTCACTAACAATTTATAACGAGATACATTCGTGTCTGTGAACAGTTTTCCTCTGATTTATGTAAATTTTAAAACTTAGATGAATTCTGACCGAATAATACAACAAAATTCACAAACGTATGTTAATGGACAATCCCCTCTTATATAAAAATGATTTCAGAGTACAAACCAGCTGAATAATAAACTTCAACGGACTTACTGCGGCAATTAGTGGGGTCAAATAAAACACAGCCTTCATTAACAAAGTGGGTTCGAACTTGTGCATAAATTGTAGATCGTCGCAAAGCCTCGTTACGGAGTAGGAAAACAGAATGAGAGAAGACATGAGAGCCAGAATGAGCAGGGTGACGAAAGTTTCCACAAGATCGAGGGACTGTTTAGTGAATATTTCCCCTACCTGTTGACGAAATTTATTTATTAATAAATTCCTCTGACGGTTTCAAGTATTAGACGCTGTATATACCTTTGTGGTAAATATAAGACTTATTGAGAAGCAGCTGAGTGTAACTACGCTGACTAAATACGACCTGTATGCTTTTACCGATGGAAAAGCTTCTGAAAAGGAATTGACTGTTGAGGTGAACACTATAGTCTGAAACAGGAAGGAATAGGATTTGTGAATAAAAATCGTATTTAACGGCTGAGGAGATTTCTTTTGATTTGTGACAATTGCTGATTCTTAGTCTCATACTAATGAGTGGAAAAGTTACCATCTCCATGATTCCCTTTATCATAAGAATCAAAAAAATTATTAGAATCCAAAGCTTGGCCATCGGAAGCAAGGATAATTGGGTCGGCGTTAAAGCCATTACAACCGCCTCATCTGCAAGAAGAAAGACGTCTTCGTACCTTCGGAATATACAGTATTAGATTTTGGCTTATCTCTAACTTTTTCTGATAAAAATTATTTGAATAGCTCTGAAATCCTAGTTCGGAAGATTTCGAATTATTGTATTTCTCCTGGTTTACTCTGAAAAATCCAAGTTTTTTAAATCTCTGAAAGCTTTCCAGAAAAATTTAGTAAAACAGAAACTTCGCCTTCTCCAAAAGCTCATACATGATAAAATTTCAGGGTTCATCGAAAAATTGACATATTTCGCCATTTCAGTTCTCTTCTTCAAAAGTTCCATCAAATTATAATAACGAAAAAAAGTGTAATCAAAAATTAGTTCACAGACGTGGCCAGACGAAACAGCTCATATCAAGTTCATAAGCTTCGGCCATCCATCCGTACGAGGAGTAAACATATACTATTTCGAGACTTTGCAATAAGCTTGTTAGACACCCCACAAGAAGCGCGTCTGTATCAGGCATCGCATTTGTCGGGCCATAGCTTCCCAGTTGAATGATAGTTCCCTCACATATATGAGACATTAAAATTGCATGAGTTAGAGCTTTGACCCAGACCTGTGGAGAAACATGATTAAACAATAAGTCGCAGAAAGAAGAGCTCCAATTAAATTCTTAGTCGTCAATTTTCCATCTTTTCGGCTCACTTTGGAACTGAATAGCCCGGTGAAGTCGAGCAAATAAAAGGTTCCTAGTTCCGAATGAGGCTGACTTGCCCATTGCAAAATCGTCAGCAATAGAGACGCCGCTGTCACGGAATAACCGAGTTTCGCAAACACCTGAATAATTTGAACAGAATCATGTTGTTTTTTTGGTAATAAGCTACTGCTTTTAAGTAATAAAAGCTTCGGCCAGATAAATTGGTGTAAAACCTTGAGGTTCTTATGGCTAAGAAAGCTTCGTACCCCTTTGAATGATTTGAAATCTCGAAGGGTCAAGATACCGACGATTATCCAAACTAATGCTGACGCCGCAATCCACTTGGTATTAACGGGTCCCATTCCGACAGGCTTTTGATCTGGACGCCAAAGGTTTGACACACTGCAGACCAATAAGTATCGAAGTATTTTCTGGGGATGGAATAGATTTAGGTATGAAAGAAAAAACAGGGGACGCTTCTTAATCTGTTCGCGAGTCAAAAGTAGATACGGAATATCAGGCATTAATTCTTATACAAGCTCCAGTATCCAGAGTTCTGACCATTTCTTATTAAAAGCTGTTGTAGATTCTCTGGTTTTCTACCAAATTTTTCTCCACCAATAAACAAACCACTTCTTGCAGTATATTTTTATTAATATTTATTAATTGCATATTTTATTAATTGCATAATTTTAGAGCTCAAAATATGAAAAAAGAATGCAGAAAGGGACTTTAGCGAAACTTACCGATAGTACTGTGCAATTCCTGGGTAGTAAGTCTTGTTGCAGTCGACCTCATCGTGTTCTAAATTCAGCTCGAAGCAAGGTGGAAAATTTTCAAGTTCATAGGAACAATCTTTCCAATAATTATCCGATGTGAAAGGTGTCAGGGCAAATTGAAGGACTAGTTGACCGGTCAATGAACTCCAACGAATGCAAGTGTAAAGAGATAACGCCATCATACTCGCGCCTATGCCTGTTGCGGGAAATGATCGATTCGCTAGATTCCGAGCGAATTTCGATATTCCAGAATCTCCGAATACGTACCATAGCCGATCGGGAAGATGTTCCATACTTTCATGTAGCCAAATTTTGAATAGAATCCCAGGAACAGATGTTGGCATTGAAGTGGGGCCATGATAATGTGGTGAATGCCGTAGTACAGTATCAGAAATGATACTAAACGAAAATGGGAAGAAGTCGGTGATGTAAAAATCGCAGAGAACTTTGCGAAGCATAAAAAACTAGCGAAAATGAAATCTCGATGATTGCGGAACGATTCGTACGTCTTGCTGTACGTGAATCAAATGCGTGAGGGGTGATGAACAATTTGATAATTCATATAGTACGTATATTTTTGGAAAACTGTATACATACGTACGTACTTCCGTTATATTGAGTACACTTCGTTACAGTGAGTATAAAATTACTATTTCCGGATTGTAGAATGAATAGAATCGCAAGATACTCCAAGCGATTTCGAAAAACCATTCTTTCTTCACATCGTCTTTTTTCCTGGGGATAAAAAACCGTTTGAATGATAAGTGGAGAAATTTTCAGTGGTTAAAGACGCAATATTCACGCAGGTCTTTCAGACGACAATTTGAAAAACTCTTACCGATTCGTATCTCGTTTCTCTTTGGCTTTCACTGGTCTGCTGATTTTCATCGGCTGATCTCGTCGTCATTTCTAACAGATTGAGGTGCTTTTGCGCTATCTTACATTTTGACAGCTGTCAACTTTCTACTGTTTAAAAAATAACGAATCTAATGTAGAAATATCTTTTGAATCATCGAAGAAACAAAAATAAAGCCACCCTCAGAGATCGTGAAAGAATTTTATTCTAAATTTCGATACACATATCTGAGAAAAACCTCAGAAAATTTTGGTAAAAACACCTTTTCGTTACAATTACATTATACTATAATGCGTTGAATTTAATTTACAACATTTTTACTTCTGTGCCGGAAATTCATCTTTATCGGGGCGTCAGGTAAGTTGATCAGCAGTGAAACGCAGTCCAAATCTTTTCCCTCCCAAGAAAACTCGAAATCTCGGCAAATCTGCAGCAGAATATTAAACGCATCACTATCATTTTTTCGCTCTGCGTTTTAGGCATCCTCATTTTTTTGTATATACATAGATATATCAATAGCCAGAATCGAAAATTGGTCGAAATCAAAATCCGAATCCCTACTCACCCGTAGCAGTAGAATCTGCATGTTTTGCTCAGCCAAACGTCTCGCTATGCAGGATCTAGCACCGTGACCAAATGGCAAAACCAAAAAGGGATTATAGGGTGTAGCTGGTGCTGCGCTGCTTTCTCGCAGCCACCTTTCGGGGTTGAACTCATTAGGATTATCGAAGTGTTCCTCACGCCTGCATGTCACTTGGTTTTGAGTTACAATTACTGTCTGCAATTATCGAGTCTGATTTATTGTAACGATCTTCAATGGCACTATGATTCTAAATGAACAAATATGCGCGAAAACTGAATTTTTTTTAAAGACCATCAACTTACACCCTTGGGCACTTGATATCCGCCCAAAACAGCATCGGTCTGTAAAATCCTCCCAACTCCAACCGAAATTGGATTCATTCTGAACGTTTCTTTGATAACTGCTTTGGTATACGTTGCCTTGTTCAGCACATCTGCGTTTATTTTGTCAGATTTTAATGGCAAGAGTCCGTGCGCTTCTTCGTGGAGTTTTTCCTGAGCTCTGGGAGATCTGGCTACATGGTAAAGTGCAAAGGAGGTACTATTCGTCGTCTGAAACGATACAAGGTCGGAATAATTATCGCGTTAATTAGTTCGGCAAATCGAATCGAGCGACGAATTCAGTTTTGAAAAATAAACCGTGATTCAAAATTCATTTACTGTGTCTATCCCTGCTAGAAGCATATCGCAGGCCATTCCTATCACGTCTTTTTTATCCAAGACAGGATTAGTCAAGTACATTTCCAGAAGAGACTGTTTATCACTTGAAATGTTCGTTTTCATCGACTCGATTTTCTGGGTGACCATGTCCACAGCGACTCTTGAACCCAGAGAACAATCGATACCGTTACATTTTTACAATCATTAAGAAAAATTACGATTTTCGGGTGCAGATTGATGCACAGCATACTTACTCTTCCATGAAGCTTTGAGCTTTGCACAATTTCTTGTACAACGGCGTGTCGAAAAATCTCCAGAGTCTCGGACCGTTGTCGAGCTTCAAGATAGCACTGTTCGTCGTATTCGCAGCGTCTATTAATCTAGAACTTCTGGAATCCTCACGCATTTCCTCGAGCGACAGACTCCCTAGTTTAACATCGAAAGCTACCAAACAAGTTACTGAAAAATAGAAGAAAAAATCTCATTTCAAACGCTAGCAGAAGTGTTTAAGCTGCTCAAGCTTTACGCATGTAATTGCAAGTCGCGTTCCAATTAATATTTTCATTATTGAATCATCATTTCTCATTACACTCTAAGTATAATCTCGATAACAGAGGGAGGAAATCTTCATGTTTCCCTTCCACACTGAGATGAACGAACTCTCTTACGACGTTGTCGGTTTCTTCCAAATAACTTCGAACGTTTTGAGGTCGACTCAACCCTTTTTGAAACTCCCTGCGAATCTTCCACCAGTCTGGACCATTCCTGAAAATTTATTGTACTAAATTTTACAAATTTTGTTGGCGGATCTCTTTGGACCAGAGAAACCGTATTTTTATGCTACACAGCCGAACACAACATTGAGGAAAATAATTAATATCAAAGTTTCTGATACAGTATGACGTATTCGACGAATGGCAGTCCAGAATTCCTGCATCAGAAGTTCAAGGCTCAAGAAATTAATTAACCTTGAGTTACATTCTAAACGTACGTCACGCTAACAGCTACTGCATTGAATAATGAAGAAAGTAGCATATATCTCCATCTTATGAACTCATTATATTATCAAATTCTACTCGATAAAATACCGCAATTATACATATTTTATCATTTTTCCATGACCCACCGAAACTTCTAGAAATGATATTTTCGAAAACGAGACTTTCGACATTTTTGGAAATTATGGATTCTACAAGTTTCTGGGGTCAAGATAGAGTGGTAAAAATCTGAAAAAAATTGAGGATGTTATTTGGGCCGGGCAGAACGCTTCCTGTATCTTAAAGTAAGATTTGTGTTCGTCTTCGGCATTTTCTTTATCAAACTATCTGGATTTTTTCATCAATTATTCTATGCACTCTGAAAATGATTAAAAACAGGATCCTATTCTTGCTCGAAGGTATCATCGATCAGAAACGTATAATTTAACGTAAACAAACAATTTTTCTATCGCTACATACGTAGGTAGGAGACCGCCGGTATTATAAACATCAGGTCTGTCAGTCCGGTACTTTTCCAAAGCTAAGTGGCTCCTCCGTTGCGGATGCAATCCTCGTTCACGATTTTCCATGCGAAAAATTTCTTCGATATCTTCAGGGCGAAAAACCCAAAGAACATTGACACCCGGAACCACTTCTTCGCGGACCAGAGGACCGTAGCGTTCCAGTTTTATAGCTCCGTTTAAGTGGAGTTTTTCGAAATCGTATTTGCCTAACGAATTGCTTCATTAATCAGATTGCGTGATCAAAATTTATAGAAAAAATCAAATTTCGTAGAGAAATAAATCGAAAAAAAATAAAACGAATGTAGATTTTTCCCCCGTTTGATTTGAAATATGTACTTTTCAAAATAAACGTTCGTTAAAAAATTGCAAAAATTCAAAAATTTCCCAGCCGTAGATTTGATCCCTAAATAATTTCTTCGAGGTATTTACAAACACGGAATTCCTCTCTTTCGTATCAAGAGTATGTTTACTTCGGTCTACCTTACAGAATTATCGTTTACTTTGGTCGTTCGAATGTGGTATTAATTCAGTCAACAGAGCTGAGGCAAGCATATTATATGGCTAATTATTTCCAGCGGTTAGACCGCGTGTATAAATTGACGCGGTCATTGCTCGAGGGAAAAAGTGAATTGCGAAATTAAGTGTATGAACAAAACGACAATTCCGGTAATTGGAGATTAATTACCATTTTAATAGTCGTGACTTTTGAGAGGTTTATAAATAGACGCTAATCACACAATGAAAATCCGAAGTAGCGATTTAAAATCAAGAACGAAATCAAGTACAAACTCTAACGTTATACTAACCAATGAAAGGAAAATATTGATAGAGAGTTCCGATTACAGGTAAAGATTTCGGGCCAGGAATATCGTTGAAAGATTTAACATCCTTCCCTTGTCGTACGTCGGTTCCAAAGCGTTTTGTCATTCGCAACGTTTTCACCGCGTTAGCGTACGATTTTAATCCTGAATTCATCAGGCTGATTGTATTCCGCACTTGGATATTGAACAATGAGGAATTTGTTTATCTATTTATTTATTTGATAAGAGATCCGGCACCAGGGAGAAAATTATTGTGAAAAAGAACGGCCTTTGGAGGAGAGTATCGAGAGAAAACTAACCGCATTATATCGTTCGACGTTGACCACAACCATTTCTCGTGTACTTATCTTGTCTCCTCATCTTCTCACTGTCCCCGTTCGCTTTGTCTTAAAGTATTCAACGATTCTTCTACGAAATCCGATAGAATTTCAAATGATGCGCATTAATTTGATCCGAATTGCGATTACCGAGGGCTTAGTAACCGCGTACTAAGCTATTTCAGATTTATCAAAGTACCAGCGAGTTATAAGCAGCGAATAAGCGAAGCTCTGTTTTTGTGCTCGTCGAAGGTATTAAACCGGTTTACTTCTCGGACAGATCGATTGCAATAACAAAAACACGAGGAGAAGAGATTTGGTTTAGTGTTATTCTCTAGAGTTTGAGAGCATATTGTTTAAAACACTCTGAGAAATTCTAATCGTAGACTTCCTTTCGTTTTATGATAAAAATCATGTGATAAATGAAATAACTGTAGAAATGCTCAAATATACATGGTAATGAATATATTCGGAAGATTTAACTCACATAATTCAATTTTATTTGGTTATTTAACAGTCCTAAGCACAAATTTAACGGCTGGTACCTAATTATCGAAAAATTCCATATTAGATACGATGCGGCTTTATTAATAGTCCAGAGTTCAGTTCAATCGATCCTTTACCTATTTATCCTTGAATTCTCGTAGTAAACAACATTCCTGTAGTGAATAATGCCAACCTGACAAGACACTAAAGAAAACTGCGAATCCAATCCGAATAATACGAAACTCTCGTGTAAATTCCTGGGTAAGTCTTCGAGCCACAGCCCAGTCCTGAAGATACGAGACCTATCACTAGACGCCTTCGTCCTTTCTTCAGCACAATCGGCCCTCCAGAATCTCCCTGCGAATTATTGTCATTGGTTATCGATTTATTACCTCTTTAAAGAATCATCAGCCTCCTGAAAATTCTAATAGACATTCTTGAAACGTTTTTTAATCACCCGGAAATGAGTCAGATGATATATTCGCACTAAAACCGGCTTTTTGATCGTATAAAGACGCGTTTACTCTAGATAGGATAGTTTTTATGCAAATTGCTGTCGAATGTACCGAAATCAACGACTGACTAAACATATCCGATAATATCGTGGATTTAACATATCGCTATGTGCAATAAGTTGACTAGATCGTATAATTGTTTACCTGGCACGTATCTCTGCCTCCATCAACGTCCCCTGCACACATCTGAGAGTTTATTATGCCACGAGGCAAAGTCCTAACGTTGCCCCTGACTACTTTGGGGTCGCTATACCTGGCACGGCACTGAGAGTGGTTTACTACCCTTATCTGCACCTCCTGAAGAATTGGACTGGGCTCACCGCCTGTACCAAATGCATGTGATCAAGAAATTTCTTCGAAATTCAACGTAGAGAAGTTCGAGTTTTATCGTTCATCTAGCGATTAGTCGAGCTATCAGTTGATGTAATATTCATATAGACACCGATTCTAAATATACTTCTCTCGAAGTTCAAAAAAATTCAATCGAAAGCATATTCTGTTTATCTTTGACGAATCTCTTTTTAATTTACTTTTTCTATCTAGGAACAGAAATCGTTGAAAAGACTCAAAATCGCTTGCATTTTCCGGCTCAAATTTCTCCTGGTTACTGTAACCCAGTTATTTGTAAAATGTATGATTATTTTTCTGACGAATCAGGTATCGAAACTCGATTTCTTACTTGGGAGATGTCGTTTCAATTCTAGAGTTACGATTAAATCGTTACAAATTTTTATCGATAATATTTTTTCCTGTGGTGTATAGGTGATATAATTATATTAGAAAGTAGGTCTTACCCCATTCAACATTGCCCCATCCTGACACGGTGACTAACGCATTTTCGTATAGATTCCCGTCGTTAGGAGGTAGGCATATGGGCCTTACATACTTCGAATATCTCACTGGAGTTTTCAGCCTTATTATTGCTATGTCGTTATACTGACGTGGCGACATGTAGTCTTCGTGAATGACTGATGATTCGATTTCCGAGTCTTGGGGCTCCGCTGGTTCTCTATTTGAATTCAGATCCAACTCACCGACTCTGGCTAAGTTGGCCCTGATTTGAACACAATCAATCGGTGATCAAATATCTGTCCACTTTTAGGGAAGTAAATAGCAATGAAATTAAGATGAAGTAGGAAAGAATGATCAGTTCAGACCTTATAGAAAACCATATTTTACTACTTCTTTTCGTGAATCTTACCCGTCTGTAATGCAGTGTGCTGCTGTGATGACGATTTTCCTACTTATCAAGGCTCCACCGCAAAACCAATTTAGTTTTCCACCCAGTTCTAATCGGCCAATCGCGACCTATTAAGTGTGATAATTTTTTAGAGTACCGAAAACGAACAGATTTTACGATTCGTTTAATTACTACAGCTGATATTTGGTTTTAGAAAGTCTAAAGTAATCACCATCCATGGAGTTGACGCTGCTGTTCGAACAGGTGAACCTCCGATGGCGAGAGATATAATTTTGCTCCTTCTTTCCTCCTCTAGAACTCCGCATTCTGGTTCTAGATATGATAAATATTCAATGATGTTTGAACATTTTCATACGTCTGATTTTATGATTATTAGTCATCACGATTATTAGAGCTACAGTTTATAAATTTCCTTAGTTTCCATACAATGTAACTAGTAGAAGATCTGCGAACAATCAGGAGTCTTCTTTCGTCCTTTCAATTCCTGTAAAAACCAGAAACCTTCTTACCGTCACTATCGAATGAACTTCCTGAGTTTTTCACGGTGGGTGTTTCGACGTCCTCATTATACACACGATCGCGGCCAAATTTGATGTGGGAATCCGTGGGACCATTCCAGTTCGGTCTCCTCCAACTCTCAATTTTGTCACTCCAGCCATTGTAGCGACGATTGTAGCTCAATGATGGTCTGAAGTTGTCATGAAAATATATCGAATCAGAATTATACCTATTTGGGTGAATAAATCTGATTTTTATTGCAGGTATAAAGGAACCAAGAATCATGTTGCCTGGTCTTCAACCTCCACTCCCAAATTATGATTAATTTTCCTAAATGAAAATTGAAGGTAAAAAACGCTGTCTAATTCCATGTAGAACCGGTAAAAGTCAGTGACTATTGTTTTGGATTGAGCTGAACATTAATTAACGTTGATATCGACTTTTACGTAAACCATGATTCACTCACCTGTTTTGCGGACAACAGACGTGTGTTGGTTCGCCATTCCATTTGCAGAATCTTATACTGTCCCGCCGTTGGTCAGCTCCACAATACTCGATTTTGACGCACTGATAAATCGCGTTGGATGTGCTGCTGCAGTTAGCTACCTGCACAGGAATGATTTCCGATGATCTTGCTCCCAAGGTTGAATTATCCAGTCCATTTGAAGTCCCGAATATGTTGACAAGGACAAGGACTATCGCAGTGAACAACGAGGAATGATATTCCATTCTATAAAATAGCAAATGAGACGCACTAGCTTTCCCCGGGTTATAAGGGTCTATGTTACGATTAGTGGCTAAGCTTTGATGCATGTCGCAAGCACTGATCGAGCCAGAATAACTTTGTAATGGAAATTTTAATCCGTTCAATCTGTCTCTCATAATAAGGAAAAATCTAAAGCTACTGAAGACAAACCACTTTCAGGTTTTACTAGCTGGTTCCCGATGGCTACCACGCAAATGACTTCAAACAAATTTGCTTGCAGGTTCTTAAGTAAAATAAGTTCACCACCAGGATATCTGCTCGCCAAATGTGGCACACATCCATTAGCCCCCATCATCGGTTTGGGTCTTCAAACTTTCGGGCTTCCAGGATCTTCAGAATTTCGGGTAATGGCTCGATTGCCTGGACGCTACCTTAATTGAAATAAACTCAGCTGCGTGAGTATAACCCGGGGGCCTTGGGCTGGGACGTTGTAATAAACGGCAAAAATAACACGAGAATCGGAAATAAGAAAAATAAAAATTGGTGACATTGTTGTAGGAGACTGGAAAGTTGGTGGTGGTGGGTCCTAAAAATCATATTGAATGTTAATCGTCGTTAATTCTGCTTTATACTTTCAACGTTCGCGTTGACCTTAGTGTATTTTTGGTGACTTAAGACCCAGGAAAGTGTGAGAATAATGGAGAGATGCCCATACGGCTTCTTTGGTCATCATCATTATCCTTATAATGTGCTGTAATTGATTAGGTTCTAACATTGCTTACAATAACTGGAGCATGAAACTTACTGCGTATGACGATTTGCAAATAAGCTAATTCCATTTGAATAATTATAAGAATTCGGATATCAGAGGCGAAAAGGAATGACATACACGGAGGACTAAGAGCCACGACGATGTTAAACTCCACTGTCGCCTTGGAGGGTCCAAGGGGCTCATTTTTAAGTCGAGAATGGGAAAAAGACTGTTCATATTTCGAAAATCAATCGAGAATTGGAACGAGAATACTCGTTACAATGACACTGACATCAAACGGCAGTGTAGTTCTTTCGTGACCATAAACCATGATTACAGTTTTTGCGGTTTCAGACTTTATGGCACAACGATGATTAAGTCTCATTCTATGACATATCGATGAAATACCGGATCTGGAGGAAGTGCAAGGTCTATTTTTAGTCCTTACGATTTTAGTTCGCTCTTCGACCTCATCAGTAACTTCGCTAGTTTTCTCGTCTTCAAAGATAGATGAATCATTCTTCGATGTATCAATGTCTTGTGATACACATTTCAGAAATTCGTTTCTCACGCAGGAATCATTAGCAAAGCAATCGGCTGACCTACGGCAATCAACGTGTTCAAATGCGGATTTCACCTCTTTCGATTACCCGAAAATTGGACTTCAACGACTAAATCTGCGGTGCTCTAATTCAACCGTTTTAATTATCTAGTTTGGCACAGGCTCCGTCGCTAATTTTCCGTATTTAGGAACATTCGTAATTGTATTTGCCTAACAAATGGCTTCAATAATCAGATTGCTAGACCGAAACTACTACAAATAACATATCTTCTATAAGAAAGGACGAAAAAGAAAACAACTGATTCTCCAATATTTGATTTGGTACTTTTCAATATAAACGTTGATTACAAAATTTCAGATTATACCTACTCGATGAATTTTCCGATCTTAGATTTGATTCAAACACAGAACTTCTCTGAATAAGATTCAGAGTATGTTCATCTTGGTCTACCGCATTAAGTTATTATTCAATATAGTTGTTCGATTCTGGTATTAGTTATCAGTCAGCGAAATTGGAGTAGGCACATGACCGATTATCTTTAGCGGTTAGAATGCGTGCATAAGTGACGTGTCGTTGATTGAGAGAGTACGTATATAGGAAGTTGAGTGTTCCAACAAAGTGACATTATTGCGATAACTGAAGCGAAATTATCATTTAAATAGCTCTGACTTTCAAAAGATTTATAAATAAACGTTAGCCACAAGATTGTCACAACGAAGTGGTAAATATAATTCACAATGCATATTGTTCTAAATAAATTCCAATCGCAGACTTCGTTTCATTTCATGATAACGTAACGCGATGTCCAAGGTAACTGGAGAAATGCTTAAATATAGACGGTAATGAATATATTCGAAAGATTCAACTCACATAATTCAATTTTATTTGTTTAATTAACAATCGTAATCATAAACTTAACAGGTAGTGATTATCTAATTATCAGAAAATGTCACATTATATACAAGACAGCCTTATTAATATTCCACAGTTGAGATCAATCGATACTCTGCCCTTTTTATTCTTCAATTATTCTTGTCGGGAATAATGCCAGCCTGACAAGACATTAAAGAAAACTCCGAATCCAATCCGAATAATACGAAACTCTCGTGTAAATTCCTGGGTAAATCTTCGAGCCACAGTCCCATCCTGCAGATACAAGACCTATCACTAGACGCCTTCGTCCTTTCTTCAGCACAATCGGCCCTCCAGAATCTCCCTGCGAATTATTGTCATTGGTTATCGATTTATCACCTTTTTAAAGAATCATCAGCCTCCTGAAAATTCTAATAGACATTCTTGAAACGTTTTTTAATCACCCGGAAATGAGTCAGATGATATATTCGCACTGAAACCGGCTTTTTGATCGTATAAAGACGCGTTTTCTCTAGATAGGACTAGTTTTTATGCAAATTGTTATCGAATGTACCGAAATCAACGACTGACTAAACACATCCGATAATATCACGGATTTAACACATCGCTATGTGCAACAAGTTAACTAGATCGTATAATTGTTTCACCTGGCACGCATCTCTGCCTCCAATTCTATCCCCTGCACACAACTGAGCGTTTATTATACCATTGGGCAAAGTCCCATCGTTACTCCCGACCGTTGAGAGGGTGCTGTACCTGGCGTTGCACTGGGAGTTGCTGAATACACTTATCTGCACCTCCTGGAGAATCGAACTGAGTCTGCCACCTGTACCAATAATACATATATGATCGAAAAACTTTGCGGTTAAAATTCTTGAACTTTTTTTCATTCTTATTTATGGTTATTCTATATATAGATCCAAAGATATTCTATGAACAGAACTCGTTCAAGAAACTGGATTTTCGGGCTTCAACTTTCCCGGTTTCACTCTGGTTACTGTAACCCAGGTTTATACCAAAAAACCACAAAAGAGTGAATTGAATGATTCGTTTCTCGGACCAATTAGGTATTCGGAAGATATGTACTAGTTCGATTCTGGACGCACAGAAATCACCACTAATTTTTTTTTCACCCTTTCTCGTGGTTAGAAATAATAATAACAACAATTTATTTGATCGTTTTGGTATAATAGTTAAATTATTATGTAAGTCTTACCGTATTCACCACTACCCCATCCTGTCAGAGTTACCGTCGCATTTTCGTATAGGTTTCCGTCGTTGGGAGGTAGGCATATGGGCCTGACGTACTTCGAATATCTCACTGGAGTTTTCAGCCTTATTATTGCTATGTCGTGATAGTGACGGGGCTGTTTGTAGCCTTTATGGATCACCGATGACTCAATTTCCGAGTCCTGGGGCTCCGCTGGTTCCGTATTTGAAATTAGATCCAACTCACCGACCCTCGCCAAATTTGCCTGACTTTGAACATAATCATTGGTCAAATATTTGTCAATTTTTAAGGAACAAAATAGCAATAAAAGCAACATAAGGAAGAAAAGAATGATCATTCTAGGTCCCATTGAAAATTATATCATACTGCTACTTTTCGTCAATCTTTACCCTTTTGTGATGCAGTGTGCTGCTGTGATGACGATTTTCCTACTTATCAAGGCTCCACCGCAAACCCATGCTGGTTCTTTATTCGGTTCTGATCGACCGATCGCAACCTATTGAGTTTGATAATTTTTTAGAATACCGAAAACGAACGGATTTTATGATTTGTTCAATTACTACGGTTCATATCTGGTTTTAGGAAGTTTAAAATAATCACCATCCATGGACTTGACGCTGCTGTTCGGACAGCTGAACCTCCCATGGTGAGAGGTAGAATTTTGCCTCTTTCTTCCTCCTCTAGAACTCCGCATTCTGGTTCTAGACATACAATGATGTGCGAATATTTTCATAAGTATAATTCTATAATTATTAGTCATTATGGTTACAGTTTTCAATCTCGTTTGTTTCCGTACAGTATAATTGATAGAAGCATTTCTTACTCACTCTATAAACTGACCGCAAGACCACGACATTCTAACGCTTCTAACAACGAACGGACATTTATTGAAATTCCACGACTGACAAATATTGAAATTATTCAATGAGTTAACAGGAAATGAAAACCTGCGGTCAATCAGAAGTTTTCTTTCCTTATTCTAATTCGTGAAAGAAAAGAAAAATGCAATTTTTACCGTCACTATCGAATGGCTTTTCCCAGCTTTCCTCGTCGAAATTTTCGACCTCGTCATTATAGTCAGGATCATTGCCAAATCTGTTGTGAACATGCATCGGACCATGCCAGTAGGGCCCCTCCGGGCTCTCATCTTCGTCGCTCCAGTCACCGTAGTGCGATTCGTACTTTGTAAACCGTCTAAAGTCGTCCTCAAAATATATCGAATCAAAATCATACCGTTTTTGTCTTGTGCGGGATGACTTTTCCGGACGTTTATCACTGCAAAACATTCGCGAGAATTTAATAGTGAACATAAAGTGGATCTTATTTTAATTACAGATATGAAAAAAATCAAGAATGAATTTGCCTGGGCTTCGACCTCCATTACTGAATTACGATTGATTTTCATAAATGGAGATTTAAGGTAAAAAACTCTGTCTAATTCCATGTAGAGCCGGCGAAAGTCAGTGACTATTGTTTTGGATCGAACTGAACATTTAATAAGGTGAATATCGACTTTTACCTGAAAAATGATTCGCTCACCTATTTTGCGGACAACAGACGTGAGTTGGTCCTACACCCCATTCGCAGAATCTTCTACTGCCCGGACGTTGCTTAGCTTTACAATCCTCGATTTTAACGCACTGGTAAATCGCCTCAGACGTGCTGCTGCAGTTAGCCAACTGCACAGGAGTGACTTCCGATGATCTTGCCAACAGGGTTGAATCTTCCAGGCCATTCGAAGTCACGAAGATGTTGACAAGGACGAGGATTATTCCAGCGAATAACAAGAAACGATGTTCCATTTTGTAAAATGAAAAATTAGACACACTGACTTCCCCAGACAATAAGAGCCTCGATTATGATCAGTGGCTCAGCTTTGATCGATGTCCCAAGTACCGATCAAGCCAGGACAAGTTTCTAACGAAAATTTCAGTCTGTATGCTCTATATCGTATGGCAAAAGTTAGTCGCGAAATACAAGCGACTTGCAAGTTTCACTAGCTGGTGTGCGCTGGCTACCACCGGAATGACTTCGAATCCGTTCGTTTGCGGGTCTTTAAGTAAAATACGGAGGGCAAGAGGATATCTGCTTAGCAGATGTGTCATACGTCCATCCGTTCCAGGGACTTTCCCGCTGCTCGTGGTAGCCCCCATCGGCCTGGGTCTTCGGACTTTCGGGCTTCCGGGGTTTTCAGAATTTCTCATAAAGACCCGACCGCTTGGAGACCGGCTTGATTAACATAGTCAGGCGTGTGACTGTCGTCTGATCTAGAAGGGATACACGGGGACTGAGATGAGTGTAATAATTAAATCTTGAACTTCCTCAATTCTACTCGATATTTTTAGCGTTTGTATCACAGATAATGGAAGAATAATGGAAGGATGCTCAATGCTTTCCTGATTATCGTCGCTGCTTTCATAATGTGCTGTCATCAATTAGGTTCAGCGTCGTCTTTCCTTTTAAGGGAAATTCAAACTGACCAAGTACATTGCAAATTTTATAGCAAGATTGCGAGGATCCTTGTAATAGCATTGCTTGAATGAATTCCTTGTAATCAAATCTTTCCTTATTTTTTTCTGTAATTTCATGTGGTGCGATACCTGATTCAGAGCACGACAAAATTTTTATTCGATGCCTAACGACTTTGGAGAAGATTCAACGAAATTCCAATAGAGTGATTCAGTTTGATATCAAATCGAAGAGAGAGAGAAGAATCTAGATTCTATGTCTCACGACTTTATAGCTGTATACAAGCAAATTCCAACGATGGCCTTCAGGCTTGGCTGACCCTGGCAGTTACATGACATTGCTGTGTAACCGAAAAGTTGAATCAACGTCGGTTCGAATCCCAGTTATTTATTCTAGGAAACGATACTATCATACGCTGGTTGCGAAAGAAAGTATACTTCCGCTTCAGACAACGGTCATTAACCACATCACGATCTAAATGGCAATGTATCGCCCCAGGGTTTAGATGCTACAGTCATCGGCACAGAACGGTATCTGTATTACGGAAACATGATGGGTTTCATCTAGTCTCGCAATTTTTTGTCTTCTGTTCATCTTTCGAAAATCAATCAACAGTTTGGACGAAAATACTCGTTGCGATGGCACTGATATTAAACGTCATCGTAGTCCGTTTGTGACCATAAACCATAATCGCATTTCTTGCGGTTTCAGACTTGATCGCACAACGAGTGGCAATCTATGTTCATATCGATGAAGTACCGGACCTGGAGAAAATGCGAGGTCTATTTTTAGTCTCTGCGATTTTAGTTCGTTCTTCGCCTCATTAGTTATCCCGCAGTTTCGTCGTTTCCAAGGATAGATGAACCGATCGTCGATGTATGTGTCTTATGATACAAATTTCTAGCAAACGCGTCATTAGCAAAGCGATCGGTTGACCTACGACAATCAACGTGTCCAAATGCTGATTCGGCTTGTTTTCATCTCCAGAACATTGGAACTATAATGAAAACATCTTTGGTGCCTTAATTCGACTGTTTACATTTTCTATTTTGACTCAGGTTCGATCGCTCTTTGTTCTAAAGTCTAACCGCATGATCACCGTCAGGATATACGTCACGGTCCAGTATCAAATCGAAACCGAAATCCCCGTGCACGTCAATATGGTAATAATCACCATTGCGGTTTGCTAGGCTAGTCGGATTTCCTGGCTTTTTCAAAGCCCTCGCGAATCCTGGAGGACTTTGTCGTGGTACGACCGCACTACAAACGTGCGTAATTATTATACCAGGTAGATATCTGCGTAAATCCACGGGTGTACGGATTAGATGTGTAACACATCGTTGTCTTCGTCATTTTATAGTTTTATTGACGTTGTTTCCCCAGAATTGAATGCCAGTTATTTTCCAGCTCTGTGACTATCAAGTAGTCGGAATTTCTAGACGAGTTTCTAAACCATCGATTAGCCCGAAACATCGATTCTCTATTTATCTTCGATTCTCTAATCTGATCAACAGTTTGACAAAAAATTGCTCATTCGTTATTCAAAGTATAAAAATCGAACGAGATGGTCGGAGTTTTTCGGAATCTTTTATACACGTAATTGAAGAATATAATAAATGATCTGATTTCGAGTAAAGCGAGTAAACTATATATTTTTCTGCCACTACGTGCGGTAGATAAGATAAAAAAATTTGAGAGAAACGATATTTCACGACCTCATCTCACTTCCAGCTGCAAATGAGATTATTCTCCAACTGCTGCGTGTATACAATGAATATCTTATCGAGGTAAGAGGTGTTGACAAATCCTACGCGATTCTGAAACAAAATATTGATCAGTTGATCAAAAGCTTACGAATTAAAGTTCTAATCGTAAGAAAACTGTCTATCAGTCTAGACTCTTCGGCATGACTATTGCGTTTCATTATCTAACTCGTGACGTGTGGAAATATGACCGATTATTCTATACGAGAGTCGACTCCTTATAAAATTGCGTTGTTATTCGAGCCTGATCAACAATGTGTTTTCTCATTTGCATGATCAATACGTCGTACCGATCGGACTAAGCGTTCGAATCGAAGAAATCTTAGAGTTTGATTAGTCGGTTCGTAATGAGAAGCTTTTATACGTATATCGACGTCCTCCGCTCACATGGAATCGCAATTGCTACCTTAGATTGTTTACCAGGCGTTAGAAGTTGAGCCGATAAGATTTGACCGCGGGGCTTCACGTATACCAATTCTTTTCACTCATACCACAGGGCCACACTCATATCTTGATATACGCTACAGTCGAGTTCCTACTTCCCCGATGCTAAAGTTAGCTTAAAATTACAGTAGGAACCTGAAACCGCGATTGGCTGCTGCCACTCTATTCTTTATTCCGATTGGTTGGAAACATCAAACCGACAGCAGTCACTGAAGAACTGATACTTTAGCCAACAACTGGCTGGCGGGGATCCAATTCATTATTCAAGTCGGAGCAGTCTTCGTTTACAGTACCTTCGGACACCGCGTTAGCTGGACGTTGAATCTGCGTGATTACGTTAACATTCCAAAATGACCTAGTAGTGAGTACCTCTACCATAGAAGTGAAGACCTTTCCTCGATAGCTGTTAATCTCATCAGAGAAACGACGTTTGCTTCGATTCCTATAGCCGTGTATAAATGACATTAACTTTCAGTTCGGTTGTCAAGAATCAGTTTCTTCCGAGTTTCGCAATAAAAATGTGGCCCTTCAGTAGATCGTGTAAAAGCAAGGCTCGCTTGGTCGGAAGAACGGTTGTTATAACCGGCGCAAACACCGGCATTGGCAAAGAGACCGCGAGGGATCTTTACCGAAGAGGTAAGCTCCTTTCCATTCAATTTTTACGCCGATAAAAGCATCCGAGTCGATGTACAAAATTTTAGAAATTTATTCCCGCAAAGTTTGAACAGTCCTATACTCGAACGAAGCATGTCGTATGTTTCACCCGAGACTGCGGATAATCTGTTCAGTCGTACGGTTTCGTGCACTTATCGAAATTCACCAGCGATAAAGCATAGAGAGCTTTCGCGCTCCGGCTTTTGCCTTCAAAGCATTCAGTTTTGTCTAACATTTTTCCTTGAAGGTGAGCGAGCCCGTTCATGGTCAAATCGATCATTGGTGCTCTTCGTTTGAAAGATAATATTAGCTACCAATATACATGATTTGAAAGTGGAAAATCGACTTTTTCACATTTGATGTTGTTCGTAGGAGCCAGAGTGATATTAGCGTGCCGGGATCTCGCCAAGGCTAACGCTGCAGCTGAGGAATTGAAAAGTGTCCCACCATCGAAGTAAGGCGAACATTTAATTATAGTATATGCAATGCTAATCACGTCCTAACTCCATTAAGCAGGCTACGAATGGAATTCCTTCCTTTTCCTAACGCATATAGCTGCTCGAGTCTGTATAACTGTATTTCCTGCCCTGCACGTATGTGTGTTCACCTAGGCATACGCTATACCGATCGCTGAATCGATGTCTTCTTGTCTTGTTTGATCTCTAGGATCATGATCAGATTTCAATGTAACAAAACGCTCGATTCCACGACGTATAAGCATATCGATCGGGTATATGGAAGTCGGAAGATTTTCTTGCCACTGTACTGCACATACCGTTATGCTTTTCTAGGTCTCCGCGGTAGTGCGAGACTCGAGTTGAAGTAGGAAATTCTGTTTATAACGGAACTTCGTTCGTAATTTCTCTAACGAGATGTGATAACGCCGATTGCGAGACCAGCCTGTGCATATTTCCGTTTCGCTATTTTCAGGCCAAACAGAGAACAATTCGCTGGAGACCCCGGCGAATTAATCGTCTGTAAATTGGACCTGAACAGTTTAGCGAGCGTCAGAGAATGTGCCAAACACATTTCTACTACACAACCGGCTGTTCATATTCTCATCAACAATGCTGGTATTATGATGTGCCCGAAAGGAGTCACGGAGGATGGCTTCGAGACGCAATTAGGCACCAATCATCTGGGACATTTTCTATTCACGCTACTGCTCTTACCAAAGATCATTCAAAGTCGAAAGGACACTGATCCTTGCTGTAGGATCGTCACTGTTTCGTCTATGGCACACGAACGTAAGTACTGTCATTTATTAAGCCTAAATAACAAAATGACCAGCACATATTTTCGAATAGAAAATCGTGTAGATTAAGGAATTATTGAGCTCAGATTCTAATCTCTCAGGAATTTCATTTCATTGTCAGGAGGTGATATTCATTTCAACGATCTTATGTCGGAGAAATCATACGGTGCCATTACTGCCTACGCTCAAAGCAAGTTGGCCAACGTGTTGTTCAGCCGAGAACTGGCTCGGCAACTTAAAGGTGAATATTACAATTCCGAATCCTGAGAATTTGGTTCGCTCATTAATGACTGGCAAATTTCAGAGGCAAATATCACAGGTGTAAACACCTATTCCCTCCATCCGGGGGTTATAAAGTCCGAATTGGGCCGTCATCTTGACGATACTCTGTTTCCCGGTGCGAGATCGATGTTCGGAGCTCTTTCACTCTTCATCAAAAATGTCGAGCAGGGAGCCCAGACGACGCTTCATTGTGCGATCGATGAGGATGCAGCCAAAGAGACGGGTCTTTATTACAAGTACGTAATTACACATGATTACAGCTGACAAACGCACGTTTTACATTCTGCATGTCATTGCATACGGATTTTTTACAAGTAGAAGCTGACACGGTATGAAAATCTACCGTACTTGATTTACTCAGCTGATATTTATGCGTCTGTAACTAATTGCAGTGTAACGAGTTGTGGTTTACAAGTAACGAAGGTGAGGCAGTAAAAGTACAACAACAACTTTACTTTATTTCATTTTCTAGAGAGTGTGCGGTAACTAAACCTTCAAACGCAGCACAGGACGATGTAAGGGCTGCCAGACTCTGGGACGAGAGTGTAAAGTTCGTGGGTCTTCCAACGAACAATTTGACTGAGATTATCGAGCACGTTTCAAAGGATTAGGTCAAGTCAATGGGTGAACGAGATTACGAGAATGATGATTGCAGAGTCGGGAAATTGGGAAATTGAATGACTTTGAAATGAGAAAATGAATTATTATGTTTCATTACGTTAAGTTGGCATTAAGAAACTTTTGTAAAGATCGTTTTTTTTTCTTCTTCCTGTTTTCAACGATTATTGTACCCTCCCTCATAAAATATTTTATTATTACTCAATTACATGCATTTCTATTTTTATACTTGATAATAATCCTCGTACCTTGATGAGCAGACAAACTTCCTACTTCTGATATTTCGGCCTGACAAAACTCGAGCAATGATTATTCCCTCCAGTAGTTATCAGACTACTACGTGTCTACTCGACACTAAAAATAAGAAAAAGAAGTGGGCTGAATGGGACAGTTAATAACTGTTAGCACCATTGATCGATTATAATGACCGTAATATTTGCATAACAACTTCATCACCGATAAGTTCTTCTCAAAGCACTTAGATGAGTAGCTCCCGGCATTGAATAAAGAGAATTATCACGTTGCTTGGTCACGCGACAGCAAAATCGCGATAAAATTTATCTCCAACATTGCGGAAAGTATTTTCATGATCGAGTAGAGGAAAGGAATAGGTATAGTAGCTAAGCAATTTTATCAGTTCCAAGAACATAAAACATAGATCATTTATCACACCGATCAAGGCGGTCACTTATTGTTAGTGGATAACAGATTCTGTATATGTATCTCAGTGTATGACCGACTGTCAAACCCAGAACAAGCTGCGTGACATGGGTAAAAGAATCATTAAGGCGACGTGAAGTTCTTCTTTGCCAACGGAGATCACCTCATTCTCATCTCTCGATTATACCTATAAGATTATAGAATGAGAAAAAAACCTATTTGAGCCAAAAAAAATCCAGTCGGTGGACTTTGGCTCTTCACGCATGTGTAAACCCGTTCGCTTCTTCGATCCAGTCCAGCAGTTGGAATACCTGTTTATTGATTTCTCCTACACCTGCGTGTCTAATTCTATACAATATTGTACATTTACTAAGCGCTATCCTTGACCCTTGTACAGTAGCCTCCGCATGAGTACGCGTTGCCGCGTCTCTCCTCTTCACACCTATACTTTCGATAGTACAGACCTCCTTACTCCCTTACTCCCTTCAGAATGGCTTGTATACTTAGGATTAGAACAACTAATTCAAAGATTCTGGATAATTCTGATAACACGTCACACTCGTTAGTGAGCTTCGGTATATTCCAACAGGTCGATTATAAACTGATGACCTATACACCCTGGAGACTCCCATTGGCGGGTGCCCCTCTACTCTGCATTTCGATTCCCTTGGAATAGTAATTCTGCTGTATATCTGCTGAAGCAGAAATTAAACCGTCGAGAAAACTTGGAGGAATAATATCCAAGTCATGCTGCCAGTTTGAACCGCCTTCTGACATTTGCAAGAATATCGCATCACCCAAGAGACATGACATTGCATATTATACGATAGAAGTGAAGGACTATTACAGTAGCGGTTTCCTGTTATTATTGGTCATAACATCACAGAGAGTCATAGGATAGACACGACGTGGAGTCTAGTTCCAAACGTGCGCATATAAAGCCAGGTTTCGGTCCAGTTTTTAATTATTTGTCATAGAATTTCGGGTGGAAATGTTCTCGTGCAATCCATCGTGTAAAAGCAAGGCTCGTTTAGACGGGAGAACGGTTGTCATCACCGGTGCCAATACTGGTATTGGCAGAGAAACGGCGAGGGATCTTTACAGAAGAGGTAATCCTTTTTCTGCATCCATTTTCACGTCGGTTGAAACAACCAAAATGTATAACACAATTTTATGAATCAGTCACCGCAAATTTCGAACAGTTATAATGAAGCAGTTAGGTTTTTCGCGAAGCTAACGTCCATTCGAGTCAGATGAGGAATTAGCACTTCATTTTTCACCTTCCAAATATTTTGCTGTGCTTTAACTTTATTCACAGAATATTGGGATACCTTTTTTGACAAATCTGTTCGGGTCTATGATTAACGCCTTTTGTTTGAAAATGAAATCCTGCTTGTTCTTTCTTCATTTATCATACGAATCCCGGCTACGGAAAGTCACCCTCTCAGGCTAAGAGTAAGAACCCCATGATCAAGTTCGCAGGAATTATTCTAATGTCGCGATCGTTGCCGTTGGACTTTATCATCAAAACTTATATACGCGATTAAAACCAAAAATCAGGGTCGAGTATTTTGAATTGATTCTACTTTGCAGGTGCCAGAGTTATACTAGCATGTAGAGATCTTGAGAAGGCCAACGCCGCAGTGGAGGATATAAAAACCGTCCCACCTTCCAGGTATGACGCATACCTAATTATAGGCATATAACTGCACATCATAGAAATGATTACACGATCGAGCAGACTCTAGTATTTCAGTATTCTTGATAGATACTCCTATTCCTTTCACGGACATTTAGGTGGGTGTCGATAACTGTATTTCCTGCCCTATACCTACGTATGCGTATAAATATTCTATACACTACGGAATTCTTATTTTTCGTTCTTATTTCATCGCCTAAATCATGACCGGATTTCAACGTAACGGAATTCTCGATGTCATTACGCATCAGCTTATCGATTATATGGAAGTGAGAAAATATTATGGAAACTGAACGCATACCTTTTGGCTATATTGAGTCCCGGTAATAGCACGAGGCTCAAGTCCGGTAGTAGGCGTGAAAAGATCAAGTCTGAAATCCACTGCTTGAAGGAATAGTCTATTTCGAGAATACTTTAATAGCACTTGATTGTGCCGAGTAATTCTGGGCATACTGAAACACGTTTGCATGTGTCTATTTCCAGTCCCAACAGAGAACAGTTCGCTGGAGGACCTGGTGAAATAACCGTTTGCAAATTGGATCTTAAAAGCTTAGCGAGCGTCAGAGAATGTGCGAAGCACATTTGCACGACAGAGCCGGCTGTTCATGTTCTTATAAACAATGCCGGGATAATGATGTGCCCGAAAGGAGTCACGGAGGATGGCTTCGAGACACAATTGGGCACCAATCATCTCGCCCATTTTCTGTTTACGATGCTACTTTTGCCGAAGATGATCCAAAGTCGAAAGGACTCTGATCCTTGCTGTAGAATCGTCACCGTTTCGTCCACGCTTCATACGCGTAAGGACTATAATTTATTATATGTACTAGTTTTCAAGGGACTCCAGTTTCTGACATGGCGTGAAAAATTATGCAACTCTGGCCCTGTGGTACATGAGAAAGTTGATAAATTATCAGGGATTACCCGTATTAGACTTAGAATTTATTTAATTGCGAGCTAAGCTTGTGAAAATTTTAATCGATAAAATTTCTCCCAGGAGCAAATATTGATTTCGATGATCTCATGTTGGAGAAATCGTACTCCCCCTTAGATGCCTACAACAAGAGCAAGTTGGCTAATGTGTTATTCAGCCGAGAATTGGCTCGCCGTTTGGAAGGTAAATAAGCCTTATTTCTTGTATTGAGACAGAAGCAGGTATACTTATTAATTTCTGTCAAATTTCAGGGGAAAATATCACGGGTGTAAATACATACTCACTTCATCCGGGGGTTATCAAGACCGAGGTGAACCGGCATTATAACGAAAGCGTGTCCAAGGGTGGTCAAATGTTGTACAACATGGCGAGGCCCTTCATGAAGAATCCAGAGCAAGGAGCTCAGACGACGCTTTACTGTGCCGTTGCAGAGGATACAGCCAAGGAGACGGGTCTCTATTACAAGTTCGTGAATATACAACCAGTTGAGCTTTCACAATTTCCCATGATTCCCTTGTGAAACCCTTGTGGAATTATGTATCTGATTTACGAACGGCAATTGAGCTGACGTCTTTGATTGAACGGGTAAATACGAACGTTTCAGGGATGTGCTTTACGTGTATAATTTCTTTCAGGGGTTGTGCGGTATCTACTCCTTCAAATGCTGCACTCGACAATGTCGCGGCTGCCAGACTTTGGGACGTGAGCTTAAAGCTTGTTGGTCTTCCGACGACCAATTTGACCGAGATTATCGATCAGATTTCCAAAGAATACGTTAAGTGAATCACTCAACGGGATTCATTATTGCATCCGCATGTATCAGCGTGCTTTCTTGTGAAGGTCTGCACTTCGAGTTATTAAATTTAATGCATCCTGATAGCGATTTTCAAATCTCTGTCAAACCTTATGTCTAAAAGTGTCCTTCGGTTGAAAACGAGACGTGAACTAGTAATCATCAAAGTGAAATGGATCTGAGATGATTTAAAATTCGATTCGTGGGATAAGAATTCCAAAATTTGAAAGAGTTTCGTGTTTTTAATGTTTTCCTAACTTCATAAAGAGTGAGATCGGCAGATGACGATGTAACATCTGAATTGCCGATCGTTAAGTATTGGGTCAGCCTTGTCTGCTGCTATTGTGTAAAACTGTATCAGAAATAAAAAATCTCAAAAATAAATGAACGTATATTTTTATTTACAATGCGAGAAACATAGTCAAAATAATACCGAGCCAATAAAGAGATGGACTGGATTCTAAGAGATCGAAGAGTCAATAAAAAAAAACAGCTATTGAATCACAAATTTATGGTGTGGGTACGTCTTTCGACGTCCCCCAATTTTAAAATGAGAATGAGATTCTCAGATTGTTCTCGAAGCATCGGAAATTGAGGAGAATGCGTTTCACCGCAGGTCTCCACGTATACAAATTCTTTTAACTCATACCAGTGCTACACACATATGATAAAACTACGTGGTTGAGTTTCCTTATACCTTCAACCAGTTTACAGTTGCAATAAGAGCCTGATACCCCCATTGGCGGTTGCCACTGTATTCTATATTCCCATTCGCTAAAAATATAAGATCTTCCGTAGCCACATCCATCCACCAAGTCGTGATACAGATTGGAGCAGTCTTCAGAAGGGCACATCAGCTGTGAGTTGATTCTGTTTCTTTGTTAACATTCGAACCTGACCCTCTACGAAAAAAGAAGTTATTATACGATATAAGCGAAGACTTTACCAAGTGGCGTTCTTCCTCAGACAGGATAAGCACTCGAGTTCCAATCGAGCATAAATGACGCTAAGTTTCGTTTCCGTTACCGAAAATCATTCCCCAAATTCAGAGAGAAAATATGTGGCCGTTCAGTCCATCGTGTAAGAGCAAAACTCGTTTGGAAGGAAAAACGATCGTTATTACCGGTGCCAATAGTGGCATTGGCAAGGAAACGGCGAGGGATCTTTACAGAAGAGGTGAGCCCTTTTTTCGCTTCTCTTTTTAAGTCGGTCAGAACATTCGGAGCAATCCTACACGAAATTTTGAGAATGGATTCCCGCAATCTTTGAGAAGTTATACAAAATCCAGATATATGAGCTGCGTTCTTTTTTTACTACTTCAATTTTACAATCGATGCTTGAAACCGTAGTGTTTCTTGAGCTGGAACGATTATTCATCATGAATCTGGATTGTCTAAGGTCACCCAGTTGACCGAAAATCAAATCGTCATTAAAGTACGCAGCAGTTACTACGATTGAGTTATTCTATATTACTCAGGTATTCGGTCGATGTAACCTATATATTGGACGTCATAATTATTTATTAAAATTTAACTACCTCACTTAACGTGATTGACCAGATGAAAATCAGGTTTTCTCCTGTGTGTATTTCCTTCGCAGGAGCCAGAGTGATACTCGCATGTAGAGATATTGACAAGGCCAACGCCGCAGCGGAGGAGATAAGAAATGTTCTACCTTCCAAGTATGAGCCATATATGCAATTATTGTAAACTATACAGTTAATGATACCGTAAAGCCGACTTTAGTATTTCAATTTTCATAATTGATGCTTCTCTTCGTTTCATATCGATCTGGTTGGGCGTCCCTAACTCCATTCACTACGCTGTACAATATGTGTATCAATATCTTTCACCGCGGAATTAATACTTTCCTCTCATCTCGCATCTTCTGAATCATGACTGGATTGAATATGACTAACCACTAGCCATGTTATAGCGTTATGTATAAACGTATACGATTATATGGAAGTCATAAAATATTGTGGAAACTGAACACATGCGTTCATTATTTGACGGAACACCCTTTCGCCATTAGTCTAATGGGATTTGATAATGCTGATTGTTGCATTTGGATCTCTCCAGGCCTAACAGAGAACAGTTCGTTGGAGGACCTGGTGAAGTAATCGTCTGCAAATTGGATCTGAACAGCTTAGCAAGCGTCAGAGAATGTGCGAAGCACATTTGCACAACAGAGTCGGCTGTTCATGTTCTCATAAACAATGCCGGGATAATGATGTGCCCGAAAGGAGTCACGGAGGATGGCTTCGAGACACAATTGGGCACCAATCATCTCGCCCATTTTCTGTTTACTATGCTACTTTTGCCGAAGATGATTCAAAGTCGAAAGGACTCTGATCCTTGCTGTAGAATCATCAACGTTTCATCCGCGGCTCATTCGCGTAAGGACTATAACTTTATACTTTTTTTCAAGAGACCCCAGTTTCTGGTATGCCATGAAAGTAGATTTTGTGAGCTTGGCTTTGTGATGCATGGGGAATCCTTCCGTATAAAGCAACGTATTAAAAGTTGACAAATTTTTAGGGACTTACCGTATCATACTCAGAATTTATCCAACCGTGAGCTAGGCTTGATGAAATTCTGTTCTAGTTCCAGGGACAAATATTAATTTCGAAGATCTCATGTCGGAGAAATCGTACAGCCCTTTATCTGCCTACAATCGGAGCAAGTTGGCCAACGTGTTATTTACCCGAGAATTAGCTCGCCGTTTGGAAGGTAAAAAGGATTCATTACTCGTATCGAGACAGCGACAAGCATCATACTCATTAATGCTGGTAAAATTTCAGAGGAAAATATCACCGGTATAAACACCTATTCCCTTCATCCTGGGGTCATCAAAACCGAAGTGACCCGTCATTTGGACGATTCTGTGTTCCGCGGTGCGAAACTGTTGCACGGAATGTTCAGACCCTTCATGAAAAGCGTAGAGCAAGGAGCCCAGACAACGCTTTATTGTGCTGTTGCCGAAGATGCAGCCAAAGAAACGGGTCTCTATTACAGGTACCTAAATATACAGCTTATACAACAATTCCAACATGGTATACCTATGTCGAATATCACTAAATTCGAGTCCTCAGAAGAATTTAGTAAAAGCTATAGGTACGGAAGGAGTCAACTACTCCAATACACTCTTTTTCAGCTATTACCTGTTTGCCTGATTCTACTTGTGCCTAATAAATTTTGAAAGCTGAAACCATGATGCACGGAATCCTTTCCAGCTAATGAACCATGATTTAGAAGCGTCGATCGAGCTTACGTCTTTACGCGAACGTGTTTTTGATACGTACTACATACGTCTTTGAGGGTACATTGCTTTATAAGTCATTTTTTTTCTTTTAGGGACTGTGCGGTATTTACTCCTTCAAATGCTGCACGTGACAACGTGAATGCTGTCAGACTTTGGGACGCGAGCATGAAGCTCGTGGGTCTTCCTGCGGGCAATTTTACCGATGTAATCGATCAAATTGCCAAGGAGTACGTCAAGTGAATTTCAGCTAGGAGGAAACGGTGATTCCAAAGTTTGAAATTTGCTTCAATCTGATGAAATATTTCTTCTGAGTGTTAAAAATTTTTATTGTCAGTTAATTACCGATACTAGTTTTATCTTCAAATTTGAAAAATGATTTAATGGTTGAAATCAGAGCCTTAATCGATCTAGGCACTTCTTTTTTACCTAAGTAAGTAATAGTGTTATCTACGTAGAAAGTAGTCTCATGTAATTATAAATCTCTGGCAAAAGGGTCTAAGAAATCAGTTTTGTATTTCCATACCTGTGTATCTTTAAGTTACTTATTAGTTACTACGATGGAAACTGTGATCTAATATCATCGATATAGTTCTTGACTCTTCTTAATCTGTGCAATGTGTAACATTTATGAATATGGTGTCCGCAGCAGTACTGCAATTGAAAATCCTCAATTTCAAATAAAATAAATGGATGAGAAAAAAAAAGATTTTGAAATTACGCTATCACAGATTGTTAGAAATCCTTCCATGGATCGAGGGAATGTCAATGAGATTTCTGATGCCGTTTTTCTTGAAAATACAATTTTCAACCTGCGAATATAAAGAACGCGATTAGGTTGTTACATGCTTCATTCCTATGCCGGTACAAAGAACTGATTTATCGAGTGATGTTTATTTTCACAGTAATATTGACTATTTGAATAAATATCGGGATCACAGTTGGCCAATTAATAATTCATAAACATTTGCTTAAATTTCAAGAATTTACTGATACAATAGTTGTATTGGACTTAATAATAGACAAACACAATTTACTAAGTGTATCTATGTGCAGTGATAAACCAATTGTTGATATCGTTATTATTGCATAACGAGGATAATTCCATACGAGATTACAATTTTGATGCGGTACAATACAATTGCTATTGCTAATCCTCTTATTTTCTAAAACACAATTAATGCAGTCATGTGTTGCAATGTGATCATGTAATGCAAATCGCACGAGTTTCCATATTTGTTATACTCGGATCACATTTTCCCAGGCTCTTCAATAAGGACCACCGGATAGTTGTGGTGGTGAAGGAATGTTCTGGGGCGGAGAATAACTTTCTTTGTAGTTTGGCTGAGGTGCCGGTGTTTCAAGAACATCCGAAATGTGATGGTGTGGTTCAGATGACTTTGGCGGCGGGTATGCCAATTCCGGTAATGCCGGGGGTGGTGGAATTTCAGGCGCTAAGGGCTGCTCGACGGGTTCAGGAACCGCATCAGGGTAATACCCCGGTTCTGGTGCTGGGGGTGGTGGTGGTGGTGGTGGTGGTGGTGGCGGTGGTGGTGGTGGCGGTGGTGGTGGTGGCGGTGGTGGTGGTGGCGGTGGTGGGGGTGGAGGTGGGGGTGGCGCAGGTGGTGGAGGACCGTAGAATCGTGCAGGTGGTGCGGGTTCGGGTGCGGGTGGCGGTGGAGGTGGAGGTGGAGGTGGTGGAGGTGGTGGAGGTGGGGCCGGATCAATTACCGCAGGAGCGTACGTAGGCGCTGGTGGTGCTGGAGGTGGGGGAGGAGGAGGTGGAGGAGGAGGAGGTGGAGGTGGGGGCGCAGGTGGCGGAGGACCATAAACTCGTGCAGGTATTACTGGTGTTGGGGCTGGCGGAGGAGGTGGGGGTGGGGGTGGGGGTGGAGGTGGTGGAGGTGGGGCTGGGGCCGGATCAATTACCGCAGGAGCGTACGTAGGCGCTGGCGGTGCTGGAGGTGGGGGAGGTGGCGGAGGAGGGGGAGGTGGAGGTGGGGGTGGAGGCGCGGGCGGCGGAGGACCATAAACTCGTGCAGGTATTACTGGCTTTGGGGCTGGGGGAGGAGGTGGAGGTGGTGGTGGTGGTGGTGGTGGGGGAGGAGGTGGTGCAGGCGCAATTATCGGAGGACCGTAGGTGGGTGCTGGTGGTGCAGGAGGTGGAGGAGGAGGTGGTGGTGGAGGCGGTGGCGGAGGTGGTGGCGGTGGCGGTGGGGAAGGGGGTGCAGGCTCAGTTATCGGAGGACCGTAGGTGGGTGCTGGTGGTGCTGGTGGTGGAGGAGGCGGTGGTGGCGGCGGTGGCGGCGGCGGTGGCGGCGGCGGTGGCGGCGGCGGCGGTGGCGGCGGCGGCGGTGGGGGAGGGGGTGCAGGCTCAGTTATCGGAGGACCGTAAGTAGGTGCTGGTGGTGCTGGAGGTGGCGGCGGAGGTGGAGGAGGAGGAGGAGGGGGAGGAGGGGGAGGAGGAGGTGGCGGTGGAGGCGCAGGCGGTGGCGGGCCATAAACTCGTGCAGGTATTACTGGCTTTGGGGCTGGGGGAGGAGGTGGAGGAGGCGGCGGTGGAGGCGGTGGCGGCGGCGGAGGGAGTGCAGGCGCAATTATCGGAGGACCGTAGGTGGGTGCTGGCGGTGCTGGAGGTGGTGGCGGCGGGGGGGGAGGAGGTGGCGGTGGAGGCGCAGGCGGCGGAGGGCCATAAACTCGTGCAGGAACTGCAGGCTCGTAGAATTCCGAATCCTTCAACGGGACGCCGTAACTGCTGTGTGGTATTACTACTCGTTTAGTTTCTTCGGCTGGTGGGTACGGATAAATTGCAGGTCCGTCGATTAAACTCGCCGGGGGATAATAGTAATATTTCGCATCCTGAGCGAAGTATTCTTGGTCCGCGGGTAGGAAGCTGATGGCCCGTGGAGGTGCGGGCGGCACATTTGGTTTCGGATACTGCGCAGTCCTGGCGTCAGCGTTTACTAAGGCCACGAAGGCCAGCCACAGTAAAAACTTCTAAAATAAAAGAGAAGGATTATAATTAGCGAACTGAAAATAAACAGATATTCAGATTCTAATTAATTATTAGAATCATTAGATTGTTTAATCGGCGCTGGTCAACTGCTCTGGTTGACTTACCATGATTGAAGTTTTCACAGTGAACACTGAACAACTGTACTGAATACCCCGTGTCACGGGGTATTTATACCAGGGTTCTGATTTGAAAATTGCCCGAGGAAAAATGTGTTTTTCATTCTGATGGAGGATTTCCTAACTCAGGAGGTATTATGCCCCAAACTACTCAAATTCCTGTCGTTAATAAATGTACAATTCGCCGTCCAACACTTTCTCCTTACGTTTAGCGAGCCGAAATAACTGGGCATTCCTTAACGAACTATTATGATATTCATTAAGTTATATTATATTGGTTAATTTCCACAAAATATTACTTTGTGCCGATCCATCGCCACCTAAGGACGTAGCGATTTTAACACTCTAAATAAGTTTTTACTATCGTGAAAATATCATCTCTACGATCAAGGGAAAACCCGAATGGTTGGTTACTAAAGTTTCTTCACGATGAAATCATCCATTTTCTATTCCACTAAATATGCAACTGTTTTTGTTGATTTTTCGAGAATAAATTAGTGAACAATTCAACACCGAGAGTCTAGAAATATTCATTTATATCTTTGTTCCGGTTCATCATCAATGAAAAATCTGTCAATCAATTACGAATCTAATGCAAGTCATTTCCACCAAGGTCCGGGTTACATGTTCAAAAAATACCATTCATAAAATATTCTAAATCCGGGTTTCAAGCTTCCCAACTGCATTCTTGTCCGCTCCAAGTCGTAAAATTTTTCTATCTCAGTTCAAACATCGACGTGATGATGTATGTACAGTACGGAATTGCTGAAGTAAAAATAAATATGTTAGAATTTTCGTCCGATGGACATCTAAGATATCGGGAGTCGAACCTGCAGAAGATAGATTTTCCAATAAATTTTTTAATCGGGACTCTAAAGAGATCATGAATCATTCGGGACCTACAATTTTGAAAGACTCTTTGCACGATACTAACATGAGAAACGAGATTTTGGATGGCCGTCTGACTCGCCGATCCTCGGTCAAAATTCACCCCATTGCCCATGGGACACCCCATATATACTTTCAAGTGATTAATAGGTCCATATACTTGAGGGGGTATATTCTCAGATCACTGGTATGTTTTTTCTTAGCTGATAACTTGTATTTTGAAGCATAACTCGAAATTATTTGAAATTTCATAGACTTTGCCTTACGAAGATTGCAGAGATCGACGAAGAAGTGGTTGAAGTAGGGTACAGATCGCATTGCTCATCGAATCTTTTCGACATTTGAAAAGAATATGCTAAATTGACGTAATTTCGGAGCAAACTAGTAATACACGGAGATAAGGTCAGTCTGCTATTGTTTTGAGCACGTCAAAAATTTTTTTTCCTCAACCATTACCAAAGAATGACTTGAAATGAAAAATGTACGTATCTAAGGACAGAATTAATAGATTTTCATCGGTTTGTTCCAAAATGACATCAATTTAGAATATTCCTTCTAATTCTCACGGAGTTCCAAACAACGATATGTCCTGTACTCTACGAAAACCACTTTTTCTTCGGTGCAATAAATCTACGTAAAGCGAAGTCCAATAAATCTCAAATAATTCTGAACTATGTCTCAAAATACTAGTAATCAGATGTAAAAAAACTAAGTGAACAAAATATTCCTCCACGATGTACCGGTGATTTGAAAACAATTACTTCCAAAGATAAGTGAAGCTCTATATGTCCATCCATTGCTTGAAAATAAATAGGATTCGTTGTTCTTTATGGTTCGTATTTTTTCCAACTGGCCCAATTTGAATATTCTATCGAAGCCTGGAGCAAGTTCTGCTAATTAATATTAGTTAAAACGATTGCCAATTTATTGCCGAGCCAGATTACGTCTAAGAAGTGCTTAGAGCGTGGGTAGTTTTTCCTGGGCAAAAAATGCTCCAGACAAGGTCTTCGGGCCATGCGGGTCCTGCGATCAGCAGGCTTTGTTAATATCCTTAGTCGGCAATGAGTCGCGATCATAACTTGCCGGATAATCGTGCCGCGAGCCATTACACTATTCTAGGTAATGTTTATGAATACTATTTCGTCCGTTAGATAGCCAAGGCGAAAAATATCCAGCGAAGAACTGCACGGGTTCAACGGACGGACATTTGCGAAGGAAGATAAGCGCGTAGATGTATGTATATATACGTAATTGAATATGTAACTGAACTGCGCTTATTTCTCAGCTCAGCCTCTTCCTTATGTGGACAAGACGTGGGCTACCAGGAAGACAGCTAAGATTCCGTTGTTCAAATATCCGAGGACACTGATAGTATGGTTAGACATTGAAAGCAGTGTAGGCACACCTGCAGAAGCTGTTAACCGAAATAGTTTTAGTACGCAGGTATAATTAAAGATGATTTCAGCGACTCAGTTATGACAGTGATGCGAGATAAATAAAGTAGTCCGCGTATCCCACTGGCGAATTAGAAAAAAAACTGGAAATTTATTGATCATAATAAAATATAAGCTCCTCTGGCCTTGTCGGTTTTGTATAACGATGTCTTTCACGACGGTTCCTCGTGATTATTTATGAATCTGGAATCGCTGCTTAACTTTTCAGATCATTACTCACGTTATTTTCAGGATTTAATAAATTGTATGGAAATCAAATGCCCAGATCCAAAATGCGGATAAAAAGTAAATTGCACTTCTGGTTTTTACGACCAGAGATATGCAATATTAATAAATCTCGTCAGACGGCAATGTGCACCTTTGAGAGGACTATCTTTTCCGCTCATCGTCAGAATTCAACATTCACATACCAGAGTATACCGTGGCATTACGGACAACAATTTTAATCACTGATAATAACTCGCAAGAGTCTAGATTTATTACTTGGATGAAATATGACGTGCCTATAACGCGCTGTGAAGGATCGTAAATGACACATAACTTGAGGATTCAGCATCTTGGGATTTCATTGCCAAAAAAAAAAGATTCATATACTTGCGTACAGGGAAAAAAAAAAGATAAACCCGGAATACAAGATTAAATTGCTTCTTTGGTTTCGCGGTCCATCGAATTCTTTCAAGCTGAAAAAATCCGTGATCTCGTATACGAAACACGATAATCCATTGTTATACTCGAGAAAACAACGTGGCTTTCATTAACCAGATACTCCAGTTCAAGGGTATCGACTGAACTTTAAAATTGATCCGATATTTCCCTGAAAATATAATACAGTATGCACTCAATGTTTTTCCAACGGTCCAGCAACTGCATCTGAACTACTTCCTACGGTTCGTCGAGAAGAGGAAACAATCGATCAATGCATTGGACAAATAAATTGTCACAGTAGTAATTCCTGCATGAGAACAAGGATTACGTGGGGGTAAAACCTGGGGCGAGCAGTGGAGGCGTTTGGCCTGGTCTGCCCCCCTGCACAGCCTCTGTGGTCCAGCTTTCGCAGTGATTCCGCAAGTCGCGATCTCAGTACCGCCGATTCGTAGTCAAGACTCTTGCTTCAGTAGCAAAGGGTCCTTCTGTCGGTCTCGTTCTCTCCTATCACGTAATTATTTTTAGTATTGAAGTACATAGGCATAGTACATCGATTAATGACAAGAAAACGAAGAAGAAATAGAATTCTATAATTACTGCGGGAATCGATACCGCGGTTTATCACCCGACGCCAAAATGATACTTTGGCATTTGCTGCTACTGGTAAGTTGTGACAGTTCATTCTTACCTAGGTATAATAATCAGTCTGACCCTCGAGGCAGAATTTGTAATATCTAGTCGAACGTGTTGCAAAAGGAAATATTGAGGAAGTAATTTAAGAGACTTCTCGATGTCGCCGAATGACTTGATAATAACAATTCGCAATTTCTTCATAATAACCATAATTACTATATCACATCGTTGTTTTCTGCATTCTTGCTCAACGTCTGATATGTCATTTGAATAACGCAAGAGACGTGGAAAACAGTGAGTTAAAATTATGACAATTTCTTTCTGAAATCGCGTCTTTCTTCGTATGAAAATTTTCATAATAACAAAAAATAAAAAAAACATCAAAAAACTGCATCAGTATCAAACGACTGTTCACTGATCACTGCATAAACGTAGGTGCGATAAATCGTCGTATAAAGGCGATTAGCACGCCAGATTTTGTCTCACCGAGTCCTACACCCATCGTCAGAGATTTATTTTGATAGCCTCTCAAAACCAGAAACAAAGAGGCAGACGTTTGATCGTTAAAGACCGATAAGAACGACGCGATGTCGGAGGTCAGGACGCCGGATACGACCAATGTCAAATTGTTTCTCGGTTTCCCAACTAACTGTGAGAATATGCATTCTTCACTTTACTCAGAATTACTGGCAGTGTTCGTTATTCGTATAATTGACATTAGAATAATTGCATACAGGGTGTAATTTCGATGGTCGGTTATCAGAGGATGTAAAAAAAAGAAACTTGGGAACAACTTGAAGTTCGCCTTGAATGTCGTTATATTATTATACGTGATAAAATCATGAACAGTGGAAAATTTTGGCTCGGTAATAAGAACAGAAAAAACGATTGGTAGCAGGAGTTTAATGAGTACAAAGTGCACTTGGAATGTTTACTCGTTCGTTCATTCGTCCTTCTTTAACTTTTGCCCACTTCGGACTCATACACTTTTTTTCTGAGCCGGAAATTCCCGTTTCTTCTTCAGTTTCTCTGAAAATCAAGTCATCTTTCGTTCCTATGAGGCACGAAGTTACGTATGGATGCTGAAAATTATAAGAAGGTAGTTGATCGACCCTAGAAGAGGCGAATGCAAAAATGAGCTCATTGGATGGTTTTCGAGTTTAGATGGACAATTTTTTGCTCACTTTGATGATTTATTAACACGTGAAGCAAAAGTGAATTGATTTTTATACTCGCGTAATCGAATCGGTCGAATTCTTGCCAATCAATTTAAAACGGTAAAAGAAATTTGCGAAATTGATTGCGCGACGTGTTCTATACCAATTGCACGGTATTTGTTCGGCACGAAGGATTCTATGAGAGAATTTGAAAAGATAAAAATAAAGAAAACAAACAAAAAAAGGGGGGGAAAAAGAGTAAGAGAAAAAACCAAGTAGCCGCGGAACGTGAGTTCGCTCGATGTTACACGACGTATACGTACACAAGGTTCTCTTGATGCGTGATGGTTTGCACGATACACGTATTAGATAGAGTGCGGCGTTCCGCCGGTAGTAAAAGTGAAAGTAATTTGGTGTAAGCGTAGTAAACGAACACGTAAATTGACGCACGTTAATCTAGAAGTCTCGAAGCATACCTACTCAGAAGTACTTTCTGCCTTGTTTTGTCCACAGATTTAACGACGGAGACTTTTGTTTGCGGAGCGTTAAGCGAAGTATAGTTATTATAGGTGCGCGGGAACCACCGTGCATCAGAAGCGGAGAATCGCGTACCCGGAGAATCCCACGCGTACATCTCACCGCGTTTTATCTCACATCTAACAAATATACCTACCTGTACAGCCATGGCGAAAGATGAAAGGCAAAAATTTTACCCACCTGTAGGAGAAAGACCGGATCTTGGAGAAAAATAAGAATAAAAAAGAACACGAAAGATTCGAGTCTATAAAAATTTTACACCTTCGAAGGTTGGCTTCCTACACTTGCGAATTGAATAAATCACCCAGCAGTACGCATATATACGTAAGTCGCGTAATTCTGCACGCCTGAAAATCGCGATAACGTGAGAGTCTGAACTTAAGATGCCTACAAGGCTTTACCACTTTCCTATAGTTAATACGATGATCCAGTTCATGGAAAGTTTACAGCTTTGATCTAGTAGTAAAACGGTATCAAGCTAATCTAAGAATCGGCCGCCACCTTCGTCCATTCAAATGCTCTCCAGGATCGGCCTGAATTCCATAGTTGTTGTCAGCGTTTGTTCGCTAGGCCATTAGATAGGTGTACCTGCAGTATCTGCAGTAGGAAAAAGACAGGCTTTGAATTCCTGATTTCTTGATGGCGTCATTTTCCGTTTTAGGTTACGGTTTGACTTCGTTTAGAGGCGTATTTCCTTCAGTATGTATGTACTGCTCGCACGAAGCTGATTTTCATTGCTCGAAGCTCGTTTTGCGTACGTCATGGTTTAACCGATAATTAGTCACTCGTCTACTCGGACCATGTAAATATTTATAAACATATGCACGCTGGTTTTTACCTCTAACACACATTCGTGCTAGACGAATAGTTATCTTGTTGCTATGAATGGCCTACGAGTCTCGGTAAACAATCTTTAGCATAGGAATGAATTTTGCTTTAGAAATGTCAGCACTTTGTCCGTTCCATCATGCTCGTCAAGCCACGTAACGTCGAGGACGTAATCCCTCCGTATAGCTCAAAGAGAACAAAGCGTACCATGGAGAATAAGAGACAAGAGGAGAAGAGAAGAGGAAAAATTCGCTACCCTATAACCCAGAGTCATAAGCGTTGGAGGTAGTGGCAATATAGCTGGACTCCAAGTGGCGCAGAGCCACAAGAAGTGGAGGCAAACAAGCCAGAAGTACTTGACGCCTTGCTCACGGAACCACAGTGTGATATCAAGGAAGTGGTGCGCGTGGTTGTCAGTGCAGTAGTCTTCTGCCTAGTAGATACCGGCGTCGCGAATAAAGTAGCGAATCGTATCATTTCTAAAAAAGATTTAATACAGAGTTCGTGATTCATTACTGAACAGAATGAAAACCTTCAGGATTATTATTGCACTGAGTTGTTTCACGGTACGTGTGTCTTATTTTTCGTCAAAAACATACAATTTTGTTTCACACCTTCCTCCCCATTTTCATTCTGCAATTGCACAAATCAGTTGCTTTGAAATGGCATAAATTTGCTGATTTTAAGAGTTGGAATCGGGTTTTGACAATCTGGATGAATCCTTCGACCTTCTCGATGGCGAATCTTTTATCTTCTAACTCATTCCTAACAGGGATTTCAAAAAGCAGTATAAATCGCCTTGAACTTGTACTTTATCCTTTAGTTCACGTAAAAAGTGTTCAACAAAATTTTGGCGTCGTTCCGCTGAAGGAAATGATCTACCATTGGGTTCTTCGGGGTTTTCAAATTCCGCTGGTCGGGGACCGCATTACCGGGGTTTCATTCGACATTCGACATATATCGTTACACAAATACCAAGTATGATGGAAAAAAACGTAGCCGGTGCTCCGTGAACTTTAAATACCACCGAAAAAACTATTTTTCGTTGGTGTTCGTACAGACCTCGACATTCCGATACCGTATGAAGTATTATTCGTCAATATCACAGTGGCCGTAAACTAGGCCTAGATTGTCCGATGAAATCCCATTAAAAATGTAGCGCGTTCCCTATACCAAAAGATTATAGAGACAAACAAAAGGCTGTTAAATTGCTTTCAGGCTTATTTCATTGTTGTGGCATCGAGTAGGCGAAGATTGCCGTACCGTTAGACTCTGATAATTTCTATTGTCGTCCCAAATCCGTAGCTAAATTCTTGATTATAGCGTGCGACACGTTTTCTGATGAACTTTAGTCGAGAATTCTGGCCGAATAATCGCCTTTCTATATCACGCGTTAACGTGAACCTCTATCCTCGTACGAGTAAGACACGAGAGTTCAGAAAAGCTACGGTTCTTTCTTCGGAAATGATCAATCTACAGCTAGTAGAAATTTTCGGCACGTCGAATGAAACTGAACGATGACGAACCGCGTGACTCTATAATTTCATCGAATCTCTCGAATCGTTTGAACCGATTAATTTGGGTGAATCAGTTCACGATCGATGAATATCCGCAAGGTTGGATGACGGGAATCTCGGTGGGGGTAAAGCCATAGCGTCACATTGCGTAGTAACCTTAACATTGAATTCCGAAGATGCAACGCGTGTACCTATTTACCATTAACACGCGAGGAAAGCTATACATAGAGGTTTGCATTGATGTATGAGTAAAAGGACGAACGTGTTTATTTATTTGTTATTTTTTTTATTCAAATAGAAATAACGCGCCTCGGTTAGGTACGCCTTTCCTATTATGGTCACATCGCGTGCTGCATTGCGGGCGGGCGGACAGACGGGCGCCGCAGATCCCAGCCCCGAGATGCTGTTTGTAGCAACGTCCCGTTCTTGGTACTGTGTAGTCATTCTCGCGAACCCGCTTACGTGTACGTCTATTCCGTATAGAACTGGTTACGTTATTCCATAAAATGAACGGATTAACGACGCGTCGTTCGAGGAGAATTATTCACACGGGCTACGACCACGTGGGTGGAAAAGGCCGATACCCAAAACCGGCAATTCCTAATTATTATACGCAGAAATTCGCGCCTCTTTCTTCCTAGATTTCTCAACGAACCAGAATCGCACCATAAAATCTGTCCGTATCAAATTAGCACCGTTTTTTGGTCCCTTGTTCATTCATTAACACGTTTTTAACGACCTGATGCTGTAACTAATTTTTATTTCCAATGAGGGATCGGTGAAATTGCAAGATACGTTCATGGAGTGTCGGTTCGTCTAATACATTCACCTCCACCTAGAAAGTAACTTGAACAGCTGTGTCTAATTGACAGTTTAGAGTTTTTATACAGAGAGCAAAGAGTAGAGCGATACGTGATTGCAGATACGGAAAGTGGTACATCTTTATTGATAAAGACAACGATGTATGTAATTACGCTTTTTCCACATCCGCAGACGCTCCGGATCTCACCGCATCGACGTATGAATAAAACTGCATCCAAAAGTTGAATATAACGAACGTATCCGTTTGTCGTTATTATAATTGTCACCCAAGCCATTATAATCTTGGTATAATCACTTCCGTTCATACAACCATTTCCTTCGATTTGATATCTTTCGCGAATACCTGATGTCAAGTTTAGAATCGTTGTGCAATATAATTACTAGCCCGTTTATAATTACAAGCTAATTATCAAAAATGAATTACAGTTTATAATCGTCGTCAAGGTTGAGTATAATCTGGTAGCTATAAAGTAACGCGTTAATAACAGCACTCGCTGCAAAAAGGAGCAATTATCTAATTAATTCAGATACCTCTATGCGAGTTGAGTTGATTTGAATATCTATTAAGTCGATGCCACGGCCGCGCAACTCTCACCTTCGAAATTACGACTGGAAAAAAGAAGCAGAAGAAGAAAGAAAATGAAAAAAAAAAGAAAAACGTGTATAAATTATTCTAATAAGACTGAATGCAGGCTGATGCATTTGTTCTTATAAATATTTGCTATAACTAGAGTGCAGCCAGACATAAACAAGTAGGAGAATGGAAAAGAAAATCGAGCAGCTTAGCTGCACTTAGCTAATCATATTTTATCTCCCGCGATCGAGTGTCGTTACAAGCCATGGTTTCGTGTTTAAATGTAATTATTCTATGGCATTCCGAAAGTCATATAATTTTATTCAAATAGCATTGAAAATAGCGACGTATAAGTTCAAGGCTTTATCCATACGCTTGTTATTATTGTTATATTTATTTCAAGACTAAATTATTCCTAGACGACTTGATTATAACTTCTAGAAATTGAGGATTAAGGATAATTATTTTAATTAACGGAAACAGCTTCTACGTATGAAAAAAAAATAATAATGGTCACAGTATAGCTAACTAAAGTAGACAATGGCGGGAAAGTGATTAACGAAGAAGAAAGAAAAAAAAACGAATTTAATTCCGACTCTTTGTTGCAGAACTCGTGAAACACACCCAAAAATACAATAACTTATGAGCGAATTGTGATACGAAAAAATAAATTAATAAAATCTGCACTGATACAAATCAGCTTTCATTAACGTTGTACGAGAGGCTTTTAGCCTCGGCCAAGGTATCAGTGTTAGTAGGTCGAATTCACGGAGTAGTTTGTAGCTAGACTCTAGAGTAGGTATTAAACCACGTGCGAGGATTTCATCGGGCATTCAAATCTCCCGTGGTTATAATATCTATAAACACGTATATAATAACAATCGTTCAAAGCTTAGAGCAAGGCGCTGTTATGCGTATTGCAAATCGAATTCAAAGCTATCTAACATCGTAAATGACGTCATTTATTTAAGATTGATGTAGATATCCCGTCACCTTTAAGGTACTTTACTCTAATGCGGCACGCACGCCGATAGAAAGTAATCAACAATGCGCTTACGCAATCAAAAATAACTTTGACCATTCAAGAGGAGAGATTCTGATCCTACACACATATACATGTATACTATATACTATATATAAATTCCGCTATAATCAAGCCGACTTTTTAAAAGGAAATGGTCATGCCTCAGACCGTCTGATCTGTGGGGATTATATCATTGTACCCAGAAATGTACATTTCTTTGAAAGATGATTAAAGCGTGTGCAAAAAATTTCACCCCAGATGATACATTTTTTGTCAATCTATACCGTAAGTTTTTTTTTTTTTTTTTCATGTAATTCAAATTTCATTCGACGATATTCTATACGGCTTTTGTATCTTTCGGAGGAACGAACGAATGATGTAACGATTACAATTTCTTTTTTTATATTAGTTATTTATTTTTTGTTTGCATTTAGGTAATATACTCAGGATTGAGAAGCGATGAGATGAGATAAGTAAGTCAGAGTTTTATGGTGCAGTGAAAGGAGTAATGACACGCAATCAATTATAGCGATTGAGAGTATAAATGAAAAGTGAGATTCAGTTCGGTTCGCGAGTTCTTGCGATTTTCGCCTCCGGCGATTTCTCATGCACGCGGTTTGCAGCGTACTTCTGTCTGCGTACGAGATTCGATCTGCGACAGCGTGTACTTCAAAAGCTTGGCTACAACGCCGTTTGGCAATATGCGAAATTGAAAGCGGTTATTTATCTCGGCTCATTTCTTTTTCTAAGCAATTAAACGAGCGCGTTGCACGGGTTGTTTGCTACTTTCGGAATTGCAAACATAGCTATAAGAATTCGCATCCCGCCAAATTTGGTATTTCATATTTCTCTCGAAGATACACTCGCGCAACTTACCTACTAATGTAAGACACGCTTACGCTCGCTCACGTAACTTTAAACTTTATACGTACAATTGAATTGCAAATTTGGCAAAATTTTTTATACGCGTTTACATATCGCGGTTGAATAACCAAATTTTGTTTTCATCATACGCTCTTCTCTCCCGTTTGGGTTTTTCGAAAAATCCTCAATAGCTAACGGAAAGAAACAATAGAATTGCGCTTCCGTTTGTGTGAAAGCGGAATGCCATGCAGCAGACAATGAGCTTCGAGACGCGAAGGTATTACCCAGCAATTTAGCGCGCTAATTGGCAAAGACCAGCCCGCTATCCTGTAAATACAGGAATTTTCTTCTCTCTCAAGGACTCATACCTCGAATTGAAATTACACAATAATTTCCAGATCGCGTTCACCTTGTAACTTTACTTTCCCTTGAGATTCGACAATTTTTAAACCCGATCAGTCCTCTCGATTCGGGGCTCGCGTATATTCGTTAAAAAATCTAGATCAACGTTTCTGTTGCAATTTTGATGAATATTCCGGCGAAAACCTTTCGCTTTTGTTTTGCCCCGATTAGATGAAAGTAATTTTAGCAAAAGTGTGTATAGAGAGACGGTCGAGGAGGAGAGGTCAAAGAAAATCACGAATTTGAGATTGTGAAAGTCGCCCTACGTCACGCATCGTCGGGTTACGTCGGATTCAAGATGCTAACATATCGACTAGCAGCATACGCCTTCGATATTTATAATTACAAATTTCATTACATAAGAAATAATTGATCACCTCGTCTCCGGAAAAAATGTCCAACTTCTTCTTTCTTCCCACACGTTGTGCAGCAGCTAAGAATTTCTGCAATACTCCAAGACCCGATAAAATTGATGCAAAAAATGAGTAAAAAAATTCAATTTTTTCCTCATTAGTTTACAAAACTTTGTAAATATCTATTCCGGTTAAATAAAATTCAAAATCCGAGCTGAAAACAAAATCTAGTCATTGGCTAGATTCTATATTCTATATTTCTCCATATCACCTGCAATAAGGTAACTTGTAACAAGGGATCGCGAAAAGGTATTTCCATCATTTTGTACCATATATTCATTTATTTATTTATAGTGCTCATGTAATCGCGAGGGTATATAATGCAGATACAACTTCACACACACCCATTGCGGTATCGAGACTAGTAGTGATATGGGATCTCTTAATATGGACAGAGGCCGGCTTAAGGCTTTCCCAATCCCACGCACCTTCGCCGCATATTACTCAACCAGGTTCGACCCGACTCGAAGCGGTCGCGTCTTACGCGATGGCATATTTCGATCAACTCTTCGCCTTCTGGATACAATAGTTGTAGTCGGTATTTCTGGCTGGCGTCAAAGTCTAGACATTGTAATTCATCCACGAAAATACTCCTTAATTTCAGAAATGTCTGTTTCCGCAACAACAAATCGTCAAAGTCGAGTAACGAAAATATATTTTCATACAAAATGATGCAATTCGCGAAACCGGGCCCACGTAGTTCTGACCAAAGATGTAATTCGATCGGTGCTTGTATTTCATAAAAGCCTGTATTCTCGGCGATCAGTCCCAATGTCACTCACACCGATCCGTACATATATTACAGTTTGGTTTTGATCTTGTTGTTTCAAAGTCACCGCGTCATACATACCATTAATTTGCACGAGTTTATTCAAGGTTAATTTAAATAATTTCGAGGCTAAAGTCGCCTACCCGAATGCCAAACGCTACCCACCACATTCTCAATCTTACTCAACGTGCAGATTTCTATCATTCAATAGACACCGATTACACATCAGCAAGGATCGGTGCTTCTCCTTCGATCAAATGCTTGGGAGTAACGCTAGATAGGATAACTTTGCATAAATATCTAAAGAAGTTATTGTAACAAATGACTATACTTCGATCTTCACGCAATGGCGAGTTTTGGCTCACGTACAATCATATACAATTGACTCTTGCAGTGTGAGAGCAATGTCGACGGCTGAGCAAGACATATCGTTCCTCAGAGTGGACCTCAACAACATCGTATCTCAGAATTTGATTCACAACTTCGCATTACAAAATTTGATTCAACAACATTATATTACAAAATTGGTTCAACAACATATCGTATTACAAAATTTGGTTCAACAACATCGCATTACAAAATTTGATTCAATAACGTATGTTATTACAAAATTTGGTGCAACAACATCGTATCTCAGAATTTGGTTCAACGACATTGTATTACAAAATTTGGTTCAACAACATGGTACTTGAGAATTTGGTTCAAGAACATCGTATTACAGAATGTGGTTCAACAACATCGTATCTTCTACATCTTATATAGATAGATACGATGTTTTTCTGCTCAGCCGCCGATTTGTTCTTTTATAAAAGCAACTAAATCGTTGTAAACAAATTACTGCTGATCAGAGTCTGACGTAACGTTGAGTAATAATAAGTTGCCTCGCCCTGAGAGGCAGACTGACTCAACCGTAATAAGTGTCGCATTGTTTACGAGTCATTAGCAAGTTCCAGGCATGTAGCATGTCAATGAGAGTGTCTATTCCATAGATGGACGTTTGGCATTGAAGCTGAATGCGATGAGTCTTTGTTTGCATCAACCGAACGCGTCGTTTGGTTTAATATTTCTAAACTATTTTGACCGGATCTCCTTTTTTGTTTCAGTTTGGCAATGCGTTATTATCTAAAGAATTAAATTCAAATATTCAAAGTTAATGGCTCATTTTTTATTCCCCATATAATCTGTAACTCACTCAAGTATACTTGATGCCCGTTTGAAATGGGTCTGCAAAGGTAATAAATGACTTCATTTTTCATTCACATGCGTACGCGTACTATAGTCGAAAGTTTTTTTACACGCCGATTAATCTGGGAGTTTTATAGCCAGATTTAACGGCTCATTACTTATAAATATTATTTTATTTTTTTCATTTTAGGATCTCAAAAGTTTGGTATAATTATATTTAATTACTATGCCTTTATTGATTCTTTATATATTATTAGACCAATCCTAAACTAGCTAATTGAATTATTTCTAAACATGATACGATTATAGCGAAAAAACTCTATTCACTTCTGTCCATTAAGAGTGAATAACGATACATAACGACCATCGTATATGGTAAATAAAATGATAAATAAGAATAACGCTTTGATTTCTGTTTGACTATGACGTTTGAAACCCCACATTAATATTCTTTCAATTTTACTTTCCTTCCGGTTATTATTTCGTCATCGTTGTATAAGTTTTTCAATTTCTCTCTTTCTCCTTTCTTTCTCTCATCACAAGTCTTTCGCAATAAGAATTAATTCCACGAATTTCAAATCACTCCGAGAATACAGTGAATCACTTATAACTAAAATAAACTTATTATCTCAACAACAGGTTTCGGTCTTCTGCCTGACCGCAGGAGAAATTGAAGCACAAAAAAGTGGCTGGAACCTATCACCGAACACACAGTACCATATACAGACTGACGAAGGCCCTGAACGCTACTTCCGGTACCAGACCCTGAACGGTCAATATCGAAAGGAAAAACGACTCGCTGATGGCACCGTGGTCGGAACTGAGGGGTGGCTGGATCCTCTGGGATACTTACGGATCAAAGACTACATCGCCGATACACAAGGCTACAGGATATTGCGGTAAGCGATTAATTATTCATAGACATATTCGTTTTAGCAACAAAAAAAAAGGAAAAGCTGTGGTGATTATTCCGTAGAAAGGAGTAAAAAAAAGATGTTTCAAAGAGTTGTGAAACTGCAGAAAGAAATGCAAATATTGGTTTACACCCGGTTCAAATATTCATGAATTTTACGTAATTCTTGCGATCCTGGGTATACCGTTTGACTTACAACGAATTGCCAGCTAGCTAGACGAAGTTCATTATTATGTAACACGAATTCATTACAATAATTAGCTACCGTTTTCTGATTTCAAGAACTCCTTTCATCCTCCATTATTTCCCTTGTCTATAGGTCTAAGATGGTGTACGTCGGAAAGGACAGACCTATTCAAGACGCAGTCTCGATTTCAAAGAAAGTACCAGCCCAGAGTGGAATTCTAGCTAAACCCCAGAGGCCAGTCAATCCTTTCAGGTAAATATTTGCAAATGGATTGGAAACGCTAATCCCAAGTGTCATCAAGGAACGGACACTTTCTTACAGTGAAAGCTCTCCGACAGTCAAAAATTCTCTGACAACAAAAAAAAAATTAGCATTCTTCATAGCCGGAACTAGCGAATAAACTAGAAGGGTTGAGGCTAAAGGGTGAATATTTAACGGGTTCAATGAAACAAGGGTATAACTAAAGTCGAAAATGATATTGTCAGAGTTTGACGCAACTATTTCATCAAAATGGGTTAAATTGAATCCACCCATCCCTCAAATCATATTTTCTGTTTCTTTCCACAGACAACCGGAAATAAAGGAGTTGCCCGGCAACAGCATCGAATCCAATACAGCGACGCCCCTCGTTTCAACGGCGTCTGCGCCAGTGCATCCCGGCGTCCAATATATTCCCCCAATCTCTACCCCAGCCCCAGTGCAACCCTCGACATTGTACTCTTCGATAGGTGCCGCTCCTCCACCCTACAGGGTGCCTTTAAATCAGCTCGAAGATGGCTACTCGCAGCCAAACACGAATTACCTTCCAAGTCACCAATTCCAGAACCCTTACCTGCCACCCTACCAAAATCCATATGCCTACAACCATCCACCGTCTCCGTCACCGCCGTCAGTCGTATTCCAGCCTCCTTTGTATAACAGCAACAAATATCCTCAATCGAACCAGCTGCTTCCAAATCAGGCGCAAAGTCCCGCTAACACATTTTACCGGACGCCAAATCTTCCGACCTACGACACAGCAGCATCTCGCGTTTACCCATCCAGGGAGAACTATTACTCGATCCAAAACGGCTCTTACGATCAGCAAGGGAACCAAATCGGGCAAATCGTCCGAGCGAATGATCGGACTAGTCCAGTGGAACGGAAAGTCGGGGAATTCCCTGAGTACGATGGAACGCATACGGTGAAGGACGGGTTCCAGTATTACCTGAAGACGCATTACCATGAGGAGGAGAAGAAGCCCGATGAAGACAAGAAGATCGGGTCTTTCGGGTACATCGATCCGTTCGGAATCCGCAGAGTCATCTACTACCAGGCTGATGCTGAGCATGGATTTATACACAAAAAGAATAACCGATACGTCGGCTTCCAGGCGACACCGTACGACCCTCAGCTCTCAGATCGCTCATAAATTCCTAATCACCATCCTTCGTGTACCAAGTGCTCCTAATTTCATAGCAGTTATTTTCCATAGAATGAAACAAGTCAACGCTGAACCCTCCTTGTTGTTATTAAGTATTATAATAATTAATATTATTATCATTATCGCTAGTTATCATTATTTTAATCATTCGCTGAGGGAGCCCATATCTACGATCGCATTTTTCTTCCTTTTCATATCTGTTCCAGCGTTGATCTAACGATCATACGAACGATATTTAAAATTACGAAACGAGTCGCGTCGATTATGCGAAATCGTAATGACCACGTGTGTCGAAATTCGGATTAGCTTCTTGCTAGTGGTGGACATAGTTTTATATAACGGGCATAAAACGGACGCGTGGGTAGACAGCCGGACCTGCTGACTCCCACGCCCTAAATCCTTGTTTTTATTTTATTTTATTCCTATTTAGATAGATTAGTTTGTCTATTCCTGCCATAAACTAGGGTATTCGTCGCTCAGTCCAACGTATTACAATTTACAATTCACCTTCGGGCATAAATGCGTGATCAGAACTTGGTCGGATTATCAGATTGAAATTCGATTGGACAATAGCCACTAATGCAATGTAGGTCGATTTTTGATAGGTGGAATTGTGAACGTAAGATGATCGAAGATCAATGATCACTGTTGTCAATGCGATCATCATAGACTTTCGCCATCCTCAAATCATTATCTCTCTTCGTATATAATTTAGAGATGGACTTGTGCTCTACTCATATATTCTTAATCCTAATTTAATAATATAAGTTGTTGCTAATATTATTAATAATTATAGAACTGTGATGCCTGCCCTGTAGATCACGGTGCATTTGAATGGAAATTTTCACACTTCTCTCGACTCTAATCAGATGTTATATCCCGATTTATAGTGGCTATGTAAATACATTCTGGTCACAGGGCTGCGGATGAAAAGTTTGCTTGTAAATACATACGAATAAAAATTATTATCCCACTTATTTATTAGTATATCAAACGCTCGATGGATTCTCCAACTCTTTCTCCTCGATATATTATGTGTATCTACATTTTCTTAATAGCCATTCGCACCTTCTTAAGAGGTGAGTGCTTCCGCGATACAGTGAACAACGAAAGCCTGTTAAACAAAAACAGTCAAACTGACTACGTAACATTAATTTCACTGCCCGTAGTACAACGTCGTGACTTATGAACGGCAGGAATTGAGCCATGGCTCACAATAATTCGACTTAAATGCGATTCATATATAAGAGAAATCAATTTCAAATCGTTTTTTTTTTTCTTTTTTTTCTTTTTTATCACGTTATGAGTTTTTGATTAACAGATCTTAATATGAAGTCATCGATTCCAATTGCTGTGACTCGCTTAATCAGCTGCAGAACTTTATTAAACATGTATATTTGCATAACTCGTTAGTTCAGAAATCAGAACTGATCAAATGACCTTCGCGTTATTTAATCTAGATTTATGTAACTATTTATGAATGGCGGATATGATATAGCTAAGTATGTCAATTGGATTCTCATGCATCAGTAATCGATTCGCAATAAACTCGAAGACACGCGAATACAAAACTCGTTCTTCACAGATGAAATAACTTCTCTGAAACTCGTTTTATTACGGTACAAGACGAGCATCACACCCGATGAGACGGGAAAAATAAAAATAACGACTATAGAAGGATTAGAAAAAAAAAATCAGGGTTTTTGTAAAACGATATTTTGATTTTTCTTTATTATTGGGAAAATCTCGTGGATATAAAGGACGGAACACTCATTACATCAGATTTGGCTTATGTGTAACAATTATACAGTAATATCAACACTTAATAATGATTCTAAGAACGGCGTAGTAATTTGATCCAATATTCGGGACAAACGGAACGTTGGGAAAGACGAAGATAGGCGCATCACGCACGGGGGAAAAAGGGAAAGTGACAAGAAATTAGAGAGGGACAAATAATGATAAGATCATTATTTTACTGCCGTTGTTGGTAAATTCTATCCTTCTCATCTTGTCGCTGAAGCGACTGAGCCGAAGGCTGAGGTCCAAGCTTTGCCTCACGTGCAGCTTCCTCCTGAAATTAATAATCAGAAAATTACTGGCTGGAAAAAATGTGCCGAAAACTCTCTCCCCCCGAAAGAAATCAACTCTATCTAATTTAATAATCAATTCAATCTGCGCCTAATTCTATCGACTAATTATGTTCAGCGAGAGTGAAAATTGATAGCGCAGCACGTCAGACTAGTGTGGCTGACCAATACTGGGAGCTACTACTGATTCAAAGCTTGAGGGGTTGCCATTCGTCAGGCGCAACGCGATGCAATATTTTATAATGCGTGTTTATTGCTATTAATCGTAAATTGACGGTCATTAGAAGCCGATTTATTAGACACAACATATTTTGTTCTCATTAAACTGTACGTTCGAATTTTGATGTCTTTATTTCGTTACTATCACAGATATTTGAATTTTTCGAACAGCTATGAAGAGAGTTTATACGGATGCTTCGAATGTTTGAATGTAGACTGAATAACAAGAATAGTACAGTTTTTAGAGATATAAAGAGGAAGGAATAGTTCATTTAAATCATTATTATACCTGCTGTAGACGAATGCCCTCGTAGATGAGGTCCAGACCCTTTTGAATTTCCTCGCTTACCGGGGGTGGAGTGGGTAAGTGATCTCCGAAAACTTGGAAGCCCATTTCGTTGGCCACGTAGCGGGTGTTGATTACCGTACCGTCAGGACTGGTGTAAGAATAGCTACCCTCCTGAACCAAAGATGGAACATCTTTGCCCTCGTTATCTTGAAGAGTCTTGATGTAGCCGGATTCTTCAGCTACAATATTGTTACCGGTCTCGTAGCTGATCAAGGACGAAAAAAAGTGGCAATTGGTCAGAAAAGGGTTCAATCATTATTTCTATCATCGATAATTCGTCTTGCGTGAACTTTTTTCGCGATAACGAAAGCTTGAGAATATTACTTTGTCTTGTAGGTGCCGTCAATGTCCTGTTGCTTGTTCCACTGGATGATGGGGATGACGGTAGAAGTGCCTCTCCTGTCGTCGGGAATTTGCTCTCTATTACTCCTGACTTCTTCAGGGTACGCCTCACGCTGAGGCCTCGCTGAAGCGACAGCTAACAACAGAGCTAGACCCTAGATACATAAAATGAATAAAATTATCAAAATAAATTCAAAATATTCCTTCGCTTTCGATATTTCGTGATTATTCTATACCGACGCCAATTTTGCCCAAGTGGCTGCGAAAGTGGTTTCAATAATTTACATAACTTCTAATCTATCATTCTATGAATAGATTCATAGTCAAAAAACGACTCTTGACTCTGTGCGATAATTATCCACGCTAGATTTCGTTTGACAAGAGATTAGTAAGCTAGTCAAATTCTTTATATTCACTTTCAGATATTCTATACCGCTACACAATGGATCGTAAAATTAATTCATTGACGATTATTCACCGCGACAAACGTGCCGCGAAATTCAAAAGTGTGACGTTATCTAATACCATCGATCTATGAGGATGGATCTATAATCGAGAATGACCGACTGTTTTATGTCTCACTTTTATATCAGATCATCGTATGAGAATAGAGCGATTCGAAATCATGACTAATCTTTCCGTAGGAATTTTCGTTTTTATTCTTCACAGTTTCTTTTCTTTTTTTTACAAATTCAGGGAGAATATTGTAAGCGGTTTGTATTCATATTCTATTGCATATTTGTGTACTTCAACGCGCTTCGACTCAAGTCGAGACGTATTTCTCATAGTTCTTTTCTCTAATCCGAACCGCGAGAACCGCATGAAGAGGGAAGCGCTGTAGGATCGCGCAATCGTAATCGTTACGTATGTATAATACAAGCGGAGATGATCCCTTCTCGCGTTCTCGCGGCGGGCCACAACGTCGATGGCAGATGAGTGAAAGTATGGTCGAAATGTCAGCTACGGTCATTTAACTCCTGACCCATCCTATATCTCGCTTCAACCATTACCGCATCTGTAATGCTAATATTAGCTCGACTCACTTCCCTCCATAAGGTTGACTAATGTTTCTTTCGAACTCTTAAAATGTTAGGAAGAAAGTCCTAGCTTCGAAAGATGTCACAAACTGATCCCACACACCCCGTGAACCAGAATCTACCCATATACATTAATCATTTCTGATCTGTAGAATTATTTCGACTGCGAAGCCCGTTGCCCCAGTGAGAAAAGTCTGATTGGTCAAAATTTGACTTCGAATTCGCGTTTTTTTTTTTTTTTTTCGGTCTCGTGATAGTTTACTCTGATTTGCAACTCAATATTGCAGAATTAGTCCCATTGTAATATTACGTCAATGGCAGTTTCTCACTTAGCCAATGAAAAAATTGATCTCATTTCGCTTGAATTCCGTGAAGGGATGCGTCTAATCTACCTTCAATATGTTGAGTCGAGAAAATGAGAATGCAGGACGCTATATGATCGTAAAATAATGGGGTGGATATTTTTTTTTCTCTGTATTCGAAATCAATTCGCAGATTGATTTGAATCGAGAATGGTAAAATGTGGAAAAAATAGTACTTACCAGAAATTTCATTATATCTCAGTTACTGCCGGTGGTTAAATTGTTAAACGAACAGTTACAGTGATTACACCTAACTCTGATCTCAGGAGAGTAAAGAACCCCCTTTATATAGTAACTCTCACTTTACCCCTTCTCGCGAAGAAGTTCGCCTGACAAGTATACTATAGTGAAGAGTACCAGCTGTAAGAAATTTGGACTTCACCGTAGGCTGCGTAATAAATTCGTTACGTTGCGTTTCGTCGCCGTAGGATCGTAAAAAGTTGAAAAGACTTCTTTGACGCCTGCCGAGACGATCCCATTGCCCTCTGTTTCGCCGCGCCCATCTCGTCGCCCGCTGCGAGATGCGATCGCGTAACTGTATCATCTCTGCACTTTCGATCATTTTGACTTATGAATTTTAAAGGTCGTGGTTAACGGAATTTTTTTTCAACTCCGAATATCGCGTTTCTCAAAGTTCATTTACGTGGGTTCAAATATACCTGAAATCGATGGTTTTTCAATATCTAGGTACACAAGGAAGACGCAACTTCCTTATAGTTTTCCTATAAATAATTTGTTACGTGTCTGACACCATTCTAATCAGCCGTCATTTGTCTCATAGAAAGTTGTCCGCTGCTCAAGTTTTGAATTTAAAAAAATTCACAGAAATTTCTGAGTTGTCAAAAACGAGTGAATACTGTCAGGCCCTGCAAGGACGTCGATAGTTCAAGTTCTCAAAAGCATTTCACACGTTGACACACAAGATTGCATGGATGTAATTACCTGGCAATTGCATTGCGCAATAATGTAATTGCTGCTGCAATGTTTCACAATAATAAAGAGATCTCCGTATTTTTGATTTCCTTTTTACGTCCTAAAGGTACTAAAATTTCGGTCATCGTTATTTTTATGTACAATCGAAGAATTCGTGGCGAAACCCAGTTGCAAACGCGTCCTATAACAACAAATATCAAAGTTTAATAAAGTACACCGAATATATATGCACGGTGTCCCAAATTTCTATTTTTAAATTTAGGATCCTCTTGCATCATAAACTGTAATGTTATTTAATCACTGCTTCGGTGCAGTGTTATATTTCTGGAATGTTAACTCCTCAATTTCTTATTAGTGATTAATGGGACTCGTACTTTCCGTCAGAAACGCGAATAGCAACAACTATCCCATCATCACCCACCTCCAACTTTCACACGACCTCGTGAAATATTCGAGGAATCCGTAGAGATTATTCCAGGTGAATAGCAATCGCTCATTGAATTGCGCGACAGGAAATAACAAGAAAGGGTAAAAATTCATCAATTATAATTAACAATAATGTATATCAAACAACACTGCATCTACAAAACACTCAAAATAGTAAAAATTCTACAAAAAAACGTAACAAAAAAGACGGACAAACTACGTAAGACACATCAAAGTATGCAGGCCAGCTGAAATGACCGAGTTTCCACTAGGATGCTCTGGAATCATGCAGAGCTAGCAGCAGCATTGCCCACATGCTAGAAGAAACGGAAAAGACACTTCTAACTCTGGAAAATACTAAAAATCGATTTCAATGATCACATTACTACTCACGAGTACAGGAATTCGAGGGTGGACACGGCGGTGCTTCCGGTGGCAGCGGAACCAAAGTGCCAGGAGGAATGTAGCTAGAAAGCAGAATGTTGTACAATTTTTTTTCCATTTTTTGTATCAAAAGTACAGTAAGAACTGCGTACTCTCATTCTCATCTACCGTTCCCGAAGAATTGAATGAGAATTATAGAAAGTGAAGGATGTGATCCCTCCAATCACAAGGAATCAATTATCAAGGTCTACGAGGCATCCGATTGAACAATCAGAGATCGTGACACGAAAATATCGTGTAACGTTCTCCACAGAATATGAACAGATACCTAATCAAATACCGATCAATTCTACAGGAAAGAGGACTTCTAGAGAATAATCCGATGGAGGTAAGGTTCACCTGAGATTGTAAGTTGTGTTATCTTCCATCGAGGTCGTAGGAGGGTGATAACTTAGTTTAGCACCCCAAGGCTTGTCGACCTTATCGGCGACTTCAACAGGTTGATAACTGAGCTTCATAGTGGTTTCTCCCTCCATGGGGACATCGGATGGCCAATATCTTCTCTCAGGGGCATACGATTTTATGGGAACAAGCGACTTCTCGTTTATCGGCATGAACGATAGCCGATTTGTGGTACAGCCTGATATTATTTAAGGACCTTTAGCATGATCTGAGAAAATCTTTAGCCTGATTACTCATAATAGAAATCTTCCGCATCTCACACTATCCGGAAGCACAAAAAGCTATAATCTCTACTGACTAAGAACTGGAACTTACATTCCAACGGCAATGGGGAAAACTGGAGATTATCAACAGGCTTGAATTTATCACCGCCTCCGTTGTCAGCACATTTCCAAGTGTAATCGTGCTTCTGGGTGGTAACTTCTTGCATAGGACCTCTTCCTAACAATTGTCTCTGGCACGGGGTTATCGGGGTCTCTGGTTTCACGCACCAATTTCCAAGGTAGCTTAGCTGCACGTTAAATGAATGAAAAAATGAGTACCGAGACAATGACTTGGACATAGTAGATCATTAATCAATTTCTCTTGACGTCGCGAAATCACCGATGCTTATAAAAATCAACGTCGCCAATTAATTACCCGATTAGTCGTATCATGCGAGAGGGGACAAGGGGAGAGAGTGATGTTCTCTGATTGTCTTATCGGATTCCTCTTGGCGTCTGCCTCACATCCGAAATAGCTAAGTTTGTAAGTAGTATTATCATCGAAGCACCGTTTCGCGTTTAAGATATTCTCTGAGTCAGGAGTCGAGAAAGGCTTCCTGGGCTTTTCGCAATTTGGCCAGTAGCTAAGTCTGTAAGTTGTGCATCCGTCCATTGGATTTACTGGCGGATGATATTCTCCCTTTTTACTCCAAGGATGTTCTTCCTGAAGGACGAAAAAAATTTCAAAATGATAAATAACATAATGACACAATTTTTCTGTAGAAAATTGAACAATCGGTTCATTCATTCGCTGATTTTCGCTATCGCAAACTGTCTCAATCAGAAAACAATCAAAAGCCCTTTCTCCCTGTAATGTTTATAAGATTGATACAGCTGTGCGTAAAATAAAGAACTGCAGATTTCCATAAGTCCGACAAATATTGGCGAATAATAAAAAAACAATATTTTCACCTTGGCTGGCGCTGCTGTGGGCCAATAACTCAGCCTGTAAGTAGTGCAGCCATCCATGGGCACGTCGGATTTTGAGTATTCCCTAATTGGGGCGTACGATTTGATCGGTGACAAGCAATTGTAGTTATAATAGCTCATTCGGTAGGTAGTATCGTCTGCGGAATAAAAATCGTCGTACGATACATTGCAGGTATAACGTATAACATGACGAGGGATGAATTTCGTTACGAAAGAGCAAAGAAGGGGGAAATCGGAGTTCAAACGACGCAATATCAAGACCATGAGAAATTTAAGTTCAAATTGTCGATCGGTTGTTTACCAGACATTGAAGCGCATGGGGAATAGATGTTCGAAGTTCCCTTGAACGGTTCGGTACGTGGTACTAATTTCCAAGTATAATCGTGCTTTTGGGTAGTTACATCTTGCATGGGGCCCCTTCCGAGTAACTGTCTTTGACACGGTGTTATGGGGGTTTCAGGTTTGACGCACCAATTTCCAGGATAACTCAGCTGCAGTTTAGTAGATATTTATTAGTATTTCATAGCTAGGGAAAACCTGAAATAAGAAATTTGTAAAGCTGCTATTGTGAGTAGGTACCCTGTGGGTTGTGTCATCGGATAATTCGCCTTCTCCAACGGTCAAGTTATCCTCCGGATGAAAAGGCACGACTGGGGCGCTTGGACCCTCCCAATACGAAAGACGATAAGTCGTGTTATCCTCCATAGGGACATCTGGCTTATAATAGTACTAAGGAGGCAATCAGTGAAAGCGAATTTAATAATTGCGAAATTATCGAAGATCGATGACTGCGAAAAGGCATCGACCATAATTCTTTGCTGATTGCGTTCTTGATGAAGGGAGTTCAACGCATTTGGACCAAAATTCTGTGAAGTTTAGTGACATAAGGAATGACTGTGAATATTTTATGAAATTCAGGAAGATTAAAGACGTACAGATTTTATACCCATATTGTACAATAATTTGAACTATGAAAAAGCATGAACTGATTTAAAAAAAGCTAGGTGAATCGCTTCGAATTATATTCACAATTGAACAGGAAAGTTTAAACTAAAGAACGCAAAATTTGTGACGCGAGAAGCTCTTTGAAACCTTATTAATATTTGAAATATAATCAAAATGCTCCTTGCGAGTTTTTCAATTCAAACTTTTCTGGGTCATTCGTAGATGTAACTTGAAGGGATTCACATAGTAGAAATTATTTCACGATTTTGGTGGAATCATCTGTATAGGGCCCCTCTTAAATAGATTTCCTAAACTTCTATAAAATGTAAATTTTATAGGAATTTTGTGATTTACGAGTCAATTGACCTGATCTTCTTGATTGAAAAATGTTGAAACCATTAAAGAAGTTAGAAGACTATCTCTCACATTCTGATGTCATTAATTTGAATTTCATTTCCAATCCATCGAATGACTTACTTACGTAGTAAACGTATTTCGAAAACGGCCTCGGTAGCGATTGAACTCCCCTTTTGGTATTGCAACCCTAACTCACCCTAATGGGGGCACAAGACTTGATCCGCTCTGGTTGAACATATTTCTGAAATCGATCAACCTTGAGTAAAAATAAACATTGTCAAGCTGCTTAACCGAATATAAGGTAAAGGCTTATCTCACAAGACACCGTGGTTGCGGCATACAGCAGCAACAGCAATTGCAGCATTCGTCATGACCAAGCTATAAATAAATAAATAGAAGATGCAGTTCTACGTCTCTATAACTTGTCTATTATTTTTTTATTTTTTCTTATTTTATCGTCGAAGCGATACTAATAATTGTTACCAAAAAGTAAGAGTTTTTATTAGCATCCGTGCGTACTAACCCGCAGTTTATTCTTCACTTCTATAATGGAAATTGGCGGTTCGATGGATGACCTACTATAATCCGAAAATCAAATCGAATTAAATTACTGTATATTTAGCTAATAAATAAGAAACTGGTCTATCGTTATTTTCTCTCAGAATATCAAATGGTCTGGGAAAAATTGAAAAAGTATAAAAGGTCTAATTTTCAAACCGCAAATTACACTTTATTATAGGGACTCACGGTTCAGCTGAACAGATCTCCATGTTAATTTTGATCGGGAGCAGTGAGACGGAGGCTGCTGGTAATTTAAAAGTATGATTTAAATGAATAAAACTTATTGACACATCCTGGAATTTTTACACATAAAATCTTTCTGACGAGACAATCGAACCAGTTGAACTGAAAAACAAAATTAGACGAAAAAAGCACGCCGAAATTTAGTATGAAACGATTATTCTCTTCAAATTTACCTATAATAGGGTAATTTTCGTGTAATTCGTTTCCATACAGAATACAGAAACATTATATCTAGATGAAATCAAGAGAACTGAAGAGACGCGTGAAGACGTGAAAGAAGTTCAAAATATGATTCTTTTCCTTATTCAAAGTTTATACATCGTTTTAACGCGATGTTTCGAATTCTTCTCAATTCCTCTCGACTTAAAACTATCGTCCGAAAAACGTCGGGTTCCATTCAGAGGAAATGAAAAATAATTAATAATCAAAAACTTGAATAAATCGGCAATTAATAATGCCAAATGATTCTATGATAGATTTGATAATCTGAATAGATTTCACAGAAATGATAATAATCTGTGATACGATATAAGAAATAAGAAACCAATAATAACTAGAAAGAAAAAAAATTACAATTTTTTATTCAACTAGATAAAATTATACATAATAACAATATACCTATTATATTTATACATAATGTATTGTTGTAAAGAAAAGAAAAAAAAACGAAATATAATATACTATCCTCTTATTTATCATGTATAAGCAAGTAAGTAAATATAGGCATGTATAGTATAGCAATAACATTTGTTTTTTTTTTCTTATACTTTTTTAGCGAGTATTTGGTTGTTTTTTTTTTTCTTATGGTCCGTAAAAAACTACAGAAAATTATGCGAGCTGGGATGAAATTTAACGGCGATAATCATCATCTCAGCGTAATAGACAACCGGAACGTTTAATATTAAAACTAGGCCAAACTTAGACCAAATCTTCGTGCAACCATCGGAGAGTGAGTTGCAGCTACTGCTAGAAGTACGGGTATATCAGCTGCGTCTAAATCCAGAGCATCAGTCAGGGAGTCTATACTAACATCCTCCAACTCTGCACCCATCAACATTTCTGCCAGGGCTTCACTGCGTAACCACATCTCTCTCAATTTTCCTTCCAAGACTCCAACACACTAAGAAAAAAGGAAAACGGAACACATTAAACGATTAGATACCCCTATAATACTTCAAACCAACTGAGTGCCAAAAACAGAATTTTTCAGGATAAGAAGCTGTATTACCAAGAGAAACAGCTTCATCTAAGTTTGAAAATTAAATTTGGCAAAAGCAATAAAAATGAAAAAAAGGAAAGTCCAATAAGTGTAACAGTAATGAAGAGACTTCGAAAGTATCTCAATAAATTAATGTAGGCTCAACAATCTCGTCTATTTAATCCTAAATGATGTCTAATAGTGAAAGAGTGAACCAATCATTCTTAAATACGAAAATATTATTTTAGTAATAAAAAACCACGATGATATGGTTTTTTTGTTCTTTGAATAGACCATGTTCGGAAAGATTTAAAGACATTTCTAAGAAAGAGTTGACTCAGCCAGTTTTATACTAACACCGTTCAGTTATCGGTGCATTTCTTTCAAAGCTAGAATGCTTATAATTAACTCTTTTTTTTTCGAGTTTCAATGCAAACTCACATGAACAGGGGATTGGTATTTCCGCCAAACATATGCGAAAGCCTCTAGCATGTTTGCAACAAGCCGAGACATTCCGACTGGGAGTGGAGCCCTCAGGGGCGGTGTATTATTGGAGAGAACTCCGACTTGCCAGCTGTCTACATCAGCGACAATACAAAGTGCTTCAGCAACAGGCTGATCAACAACGGAGGAATGGACGGCGGCCTCAACTTCATCCCTAATGCAACCCAGCCACTCGTCTTCACTTTCTTCATCAAGTTCATTGTCTAAGCTTTTCTTCCTCCGTTTCTTTTTCTTTCTTTTCGACAACCCTTGAACAACCAAGCCCCACGTGTAACCACCCGTGTTCAAGGAGTCAGTCTTTTTCACAACGCTTACGTTCCGAACTTCTCCGAATTGTAGGGAACTGGCTAGACCTGCTTGCTGGTCAACCTCGTCGCCTTTAGTGGCCGTAATTTTCTCTGATCTGTAATGTTAGAGTTTCTCACAGTTAAAATCTCTGTAAAGTATATAAAAACAAAGTAAAACACTGAGAACGAGATAGAAATCCGCTAACCGAGGCATTGGAAGTTCCACAACTCCATTTGCCTCCATCAAATACTCCAAGCTGTTACTGCGATTGATTCTAACTCCCCGATTAGAAACCGAACTTGCGCTGTTGCAGGTTCGAAGCACCTCAGTGGCATTTGTTGGTGTTTCAAGCAATAGACTATTGCCTTCGTAATTATAAGAGGGTAAACTTTCGCCGAAACAATTTGGGCAGAAACTGGGGTATCTTTCTTTGGCTGAAGCTGTAGAAGTAGGTTTGATGCTTTTCGAAGACTCAGGAAAGTTTCTTTGAATGATTTTTCTCATCACCCCTTCGGGCAGCTGGGCAGAAGTGCTAGGGGCTCTTGGAAAAGAGAAAGCGCATTGACAGTAGCATTTTTCTTGCAAACTTAGCTTAGACTCTATCGACTTGTCCTCTCCGCCAAGTACAAAACGGACGTTTTCTTCCTTGCTCAAATTTCCCATATTTCTCTCCCCAAAGGGAGAATCAACGGCATCGATACCATTCAAACATAACTTGTTAGCATGGAAGTCATTCTCTCTATATCCTTCAAGAGACTGAAGTTTAGCGTCATGAAATGCCTCTTCAACATCTCTGTCCTCAATTTTACTCTTCAATTCGCGGAGCGGCGAAGATCTTTGTAGATTTTCAGTTTCCTTTCCCCTTTGCAGAGGTAAAATTTCGCTTACAACTATCTTAACAGAGTTCGAGTTCTGATCTTTGTCGACGCAATCACCTAGAGTTATTAATTTTTCGCATTCATCGTCGTCAAAGGACTTGTACTTCATCCTGGAGTTAATATCTGGCTTGGCAAAATCCAGACTAACAACGTCAAGATTTTGTAACGTTGTTTCACTCCTTTTTAGCTTAGATGCTTTAGCCTCGACGTTTCGGCTGAGGCAAACAGCCCGAGATATTGAGCCAGTGGAATCTGTGTTTGAAAAATCGACTTGTCTTTTCGAACTCTTTGTGTTAAGCAAAGAAGCTGTGTGAATTTGACTGGGTAAATTTGCCTCTGAAAAACCGTTTGCATTCAAGTTCAAACCGCGTTTGCTTTTTATTAAAGAAGGACGCTTCCTCTCAGATTCTTCCAGCATAATCACAGCCTCTTTCAACTCTTGTTGAGGTGAACATCGCCGCTCTCTTCTTCTCTCTATGTTACCGCTGCGTATGAAGTAGGACAAAAATGTCAACACCATATTTATTAAATCTGCTTTTTCTGTCTCACCAACGATAACTGTGTGGGCTACTTTCAACGGCGTACCCAAGGCCCCATATAAATCGCAGAGCTGAGTCCAGAGCGGATTGCAAGGATATCGCTTCGCCAATGTTTGAACCTGTGGACAAAGAACAAGAAAATTATAATCAGGAAATAGGAAAACAGCAAGAAGCCAGTATTTGCATCTCCTAAAATACCGTAATTCACAAATATGATTGATTATCAATTACCAATTGACGATCGCTAAAAGACAACACGGTGTGTACCCAGCCCAGATGATGTGTTAACACGGCAGTGATTAGGGTGCTGAGGAAACTGGAAATCCATGAAACAATATCATAAGACTGTTTGGTTTGTAGAGATTGATAGAAACTAAGTAGGAACAACTATTGCTTACAAATTAGTTGATTTTGTATCGACATCGTCTAGCAATCGACACATTAAGTGAAGACTGCGTTGTAAAGTGAAAACTTTGGGTTCCCCGGAACTGTTTGGAGTCAGTAAAACCTTGTGCCACAATAACGGAGTGGGAAGATTTGCAGACTCCATGAACAAACGCAATAACCACAAGGCGCAATGAACAGAAGCTCGATGCATCCGGGCCACAAGTCCTTTGCCTTTGTTTTGACCACCTCGACTGCAAGAACGACGTAGACGATCCAGCATGCCTTCTATTAAAGCAACGTGTTCTAAGAGCCGAGCCTCCATAAATCTGTTAAGAATTATTAATTTGTAATGTTATGATTGTTGAGAATGTTTGAGGGATGTTTTCACTACCTTAAACCGGTTTCAAAAATGGGTTTTTCGATCATCGGGAATTACTGAATAATAAGGAAAGGTCGGGTAATAAGAACCCACTTTTCATGGCCTTGAGTCAGTCTGATCAAAACGGCTAGACCGATTCTCGTCTTGTGTCTACGGCTTCGATTTTCGCTGTTTTCATGCTGCCCATCGATTGAAGACACTCCAAAAATATCCTCGGATTCCGAACGGCTTAAGGAAGTAGTTATAGCCCTTAGCCACCTTCGCCGGAGGCTAGATAAACTCCCTACCCCGGATGAGCCGCTGCTTTCCAAAGACTGGGAACCTGTAATACAAGAAGAAATTAGATTTTCCATTTTTTTATTGAGTTTATTCAGGAGTTTTACGTTTATTCAACATTTGAAATATTCTACTCACTGCCACCACCTGGCGGTGCCAGAGAAATATCAATATCCCAACTACTGCCGGTGCTTGAGCTAGTAGAATTTTTTCTAAGCTCTGGACTGAGCCGATTTCCATACGAATTCACAAGGTTTGACTGAGACACTGAAACAAAGTGATTAAGCATTTCATCTTTTAGCTTCAAACATGTGTTTAACAGTTTTTTGAACCAAGTTTGTAGTCTAAATTTCAGGAGTAATAATTTCCTATAATTGATTATATAGAGTAACAAAATTTCAAGGCATTTACCGACGGCCAACATACTCCCATTGCTGGAACCAGCGTCCATGCTCAGGGAATTTCCCAGTGTTTCGCAAGAATGCCTTTCACTGTAAGGTAATAACTGGTTTAATGTTAAATTCGTCGTGAAAATTAGAAAGTGAGATACATTTAAGCGTGAAATTAAGAATTTCCAAGCCTACCTTTGTTTACACGATGTATGTTCAGGCGCTGGAAACACCTTTGTACACATGATACGTCTAGGGGAATCTATCGCATGAATCTAGAACATTCATTTATAACTGTTTCGATACCAACACTCGATCCAATATCTTTCGGTCCCATCAATTGAATAATACAAAAGTGGAATAGTAATTACACCTCAATACACAACTTGTTTCAAACCACATACATGATGGGAATTGAGCAAGTGATTACTGCGTTTTTCGGTATTTAACATATCTAATAATATTAAGTTACAAAGAAGAGGATGTTTCTTCAGTCATCACAAACAAGATCATATAATAATCATGGCTTTTGAGATTATTTGAACTGCTGTTCGAATCTCACCTTGAATGAAGGTCCTCTGTAAGTCATAGCGACTGATCCAAAGACAATTTCTTTCAAAAACTTGACATCGTCGCCTTCAACTCTTTTGTGCTATTAAAAATAAATAAAAACTTTAATTTCTCGGTAAGTTTGAGGTGGAAGAAAGTGAATCTATTACATAAAAATAATGAGATAATTCAAGTTCAACCAAAAATCTGATAATGCTTTTTTATAATTACCTCGTAGATGAATTCATCGTCTACCTCGGTATAAACATCGTCTTTTTGTTCCGACAATTTCTTTCCTCCACCGCATCTAAATTTTGTTGATATTTTTTCAACGGCGATGGAATCAAACAATAGTTTCCTCTCCCCTCTTCGCTCACATTCTCTAAATAATAAAACCCTGACTTGATCCTGTTGAAAGTCAACAGAATTCCTATAAAGTAAATAAATAAACGTGAATTCAATCAGCTGTGAAAAACAGTTACATACTGTTGACATAATCGACATAATCTCTCTAAAAATGAGTTCATTATTCAGGAGGAAATAAATAGGGGAAAAACTGTCGTTTATTTTTTAATGTTTTTTTTAATTTGTAAAATTATCTGACACGCAGTTAATTATCGACTATAAACAATATGGTATTTTGTTCTTTTGACGTACAGGTACAGGTTAGGATTATATATACGTAATTCTAAATATGTGGGAATTTCTCAAACGAGTTAGTTGTGTTTATTAGGAGATACAGTTGACGATGATCAAGGCGAGTAACGTAAGGTTTTTTTTTTGCCTTAGGAGATGATTGGTATTCAATGTATGTATACCTTGAGCGTAGACATAATGAGTTAATGACGTGAATGTGAATCTTACCTATCGCTGGCCCCGTTATTGGGTGGCAGAAAGTGATCTAGGTATTTATTAGGTTCTTTTTTAGTCGAAAACAGTTTCTTGAACAAAGGCATTATATGTAGACTAAGGTATGACTAGAGTTCCCACATTGCTCGCAAAATGGAAATCCACCGCTTATCGTCGTATGAAAAACTGCACCATACATATTCGCGAGATCTAAGCCAACTGTAAATAAAGTCACGTGCTGAAAAGTCATGTGATTTTTCGATGAGATGATTCATTGTCTGATGATCTTCAGATTACTTATCTGACATTATCTTGTACGTGACGTTCGATTGTTAACGCCATCTAACAGTGTTTCAACAAAGTTTAAAGAAAGTTATGTCCAGCACCAAGAGATGGCAAAGCTTATATCCGGGATTCCCTGTTTTACGGTCTTTTTCAAACGGGATGAAATATTATACAATTATACTTCGGAGGCATACGATCAATAATTAATTTTCAAGTTAGGATACTAACTGTCTCCATTTTTAGGAATCATTTGGCAATAGGCTCGATACGTGCAACAATAACGTACACGTTCATTTGAAAGATTTGCCGCCTGAACTGTATACATATCATGATTCTCGTTTTTCAGCATAAAGATTGTATACGTTATGCTATTATCACAGACTGGGCAAATGACAAGTCTTTGTTTTTTGCCGAAAATATGCCACAATGATTGTTTTTTTATAATTGCTGAATATTTAGATGTCAGAGCGAACTGAAATGGATTAAAACCGATTGTAAAGACTTAAATTTCAATCCCGTGTTAATTCCTATTTTCCACGAATTGGAATCGAACGAGCTACAAAATACAGAATCCGTTTCAATCACATCGAATATTACTCCTTTGCTATCATATCATTCAATTTCAAATTAGGATAATTGAAATCAATCGATATATCGTGTTCATTTTCTCGTTGGTATATTCATTAGTATGAGACAAACAAAGAGTCAATTCACTGGAAGGAATTTGAAAGCACGCATAATTGAAATCTGCAATGGTAAATTCAAATTTTCAGTAAATACAGATTTGTAATCCGCAGAATGTGTCCGATTCAATTCTATTCCAATCCATTTTCGGATTCAACCAGCGCGAGTGCACTCACTCAACATGATTACAATTTACCTTTACACGACTGTAAATCTTTTTACTTACCATTGAGTTTTCCGTGATATGAGTAATTTCAAGAATACCTTATTTCAATGAGAAAATTAATAAACGTTATTAACAACTCGTTAGCCAATGATTGTTTATTTAAATATTCCTCCGATTCCATATAACAGGACTAAAATATAGTAAAAAAAATTTGTTTCTCATTATCAAATATATGCGAGTCGTATTACGTCTTGCACATATCTCTCAACTGATTATCTTCATCATCCGATCGTCCTCTGCGTAATGGAATATCGGAATCGATGTTCCTCCGAAGTTTTTCTTCCAAAATAAGTCGTTGAATATACTCTGCGTCACCCCTGTCACCACCAGCTGACGATGCTCTGAATGCCTTCTTGATATAATTCTTACTGGCGTTCGGTAGGTAGGCAGGGAACTCGATTTTGAAACGTATAATCAAGTCACCCCGTTCCTTGGGGTTCTCCACCAAAGGCAGCCCCTCGCCAATCACGATTTTTTCATAATCTGGTCTTATATCAATCAACAAATCTCATCCACAGACCCAACACCCATAGCATACCCTCGCAGATTATTATATTTAAAAAAAAAAGCACCCCATGAACCATTCGAAAAATAAAGGTGTGGCCTGCTTACGAGACAACGGAAGTAATGGGTACCCGCAGAATCCTTTCGTCTATGGTGTTCACAGTGACGATCAATCCTGTGAGAGCTTCTCTCAGAAATATATTGACGATCATAATAAGGTTCGAACCATCTCTAACGAAATTTTCATGGGGTCGATCCTCAGTTATGAAGATTATGTCAGCTATAGAGTGTCAAACGTGACGAATTTATCTCTGGTAAGTAGGATAGTAAAAATTAGAGATAAATCTATGGTGTAAATAATTCCCGTGACGAAGGCAGGCGAGGCGAGATGCATTGTTGTGTGGTTTGAAATGGGAAACGCGGGGGCGGCTTGTGAAGCGTCGGTGAATCGCTGATTAACCCCCTGCAACCAGCCCTCGCGCGCGGGTGAGATACGTAACAAATCGATATCGCCAATCTACCGGGTATTTTCGTAGGACCTTGGTCACCCTCTTCAGGATACAGGATCTCGGTCCCCGAGGGAAGCCCCGGCTTTATCGGAATCGTAAGAATTTTTTCCATGGGTATCGTCGTCGACCTATCATTCCCCGATAATTCAAGTCTTTGAATCTTCATTTTCTTAACTCCGCCAAAATATACCTGACAAATTTATCGAGGAAATAGAAAAAAGTGAATAATTTTATCAGGTTTCGATCACTCGGAATAGACAAGCTAATGGTATAAAACCTCGTTAAGAGTTAGTAAAAGTGGTTTTATCAATGGCTCCTCTTTGCGTTTGATTCCTCTTCCTTCAGGTGATTCATAGAGCGGTAAAGGATTGGCTAAGACATCTAAAAGATCAGCGTACGGGCTGGAAGTCCCAAAAAAATCACTGCGAAACAGGTACTCGTTAATATAGAAAAGATCAGATGGCGTATAACGCATTAACGAGGAATATTGTATGCCTGTAAGTCCTCAAAGGGTCCCCGTGAAAAATATAAGGCTGTATATAGTCTTGCGGGCCAGGAACTCCCCTCTTAAGTCCCTTCTCGCCGTACTGGTCGTAGATTGCTCTCTTGAGCGGATCCGAAAGTACATCGTAAGCCTCAGCGATCAGACTGAAGACCGCTTGAACGTTCTCGTCTTTTTGTCTTTCAGGATTATAATGAATTGCCAATCTCCGAAAACTGGATCAATAATTCATCGCGCAATGAGATGTATTAATCAATATGTAAAATTCACTCGGAGAAGAATTAGCAGAATGTATAAATAATTCATTGATTATTATAGATACTTTGTATAAGATTTTCTTACGCTCTTTTTATCTCCAAATCGTGCGAGTTTTTTTTAAGCGATAAAACGCCGTAGTAATCTATACCCATTTCGTCACACTCGCATTTCTCCTGACAATAAGCCATTTTTCGGATTTATCTATCTTCAGAATAAAAAATAAAAAAAGATTTTTTGGAATAGAAAGATCGCAGCTCATTGAACTTGGCCATTTAAAGGAAGAAGGCGAGCGAGCATCTTTGCAGCGATTGTCATTTCGTTGCGATATAACAAAAGCAGAGAAACAATAGCTGGAGCGAAATGGTATCGATTTACGTATCGACATCGATATAGCTACCATTGTTAATCACAGCCACCCTCGATCGTATTATAACGCTTGACAACGAAAATCTGACAGGACAAGAAAATCGTTCACATTTTTTCAACAACTGCTTTCTCCAACAACGAAGCAGTATCGGTATTATAGTTATACGTGAAAACTTATTCAATTAATAATGTCGCAGATCTTACTTTAACACAATTGTTAAACGCCTTTAACAATACGACTTTAACTACGCGATATACACAGCCGAATTAGACCCGGATATTTATTACCGAAAACTTTTAGTTCCGGCATTATGGAAAGATATGATCTCATTACAAGCATCATAGGATCAAGAGGTAAGACCTTCCTGTTCGCCCCTTCTTTCTTGTCGATTATTCACGCTACAGGGGTCGTAGATCCCCGCGTCCTTATCGAAGATATAAATAACCGCCGAGTAAAATTTTGTTGAAAATTTTATGCAAAATAAATTCTTAATGAATTAGAATACGTAATAAAATTAGGCCGATCATCCCTTCCGCGGCTTAAATTAAATCCTCATATAATTTATCCGTGGCTTTTTTAAACCGCTTTAATACAGCCGCGAAAGCCGATGATTCCCCGGATGATATTGAGAACAGAAAACCGTCTGTATCACCGCTGGAAGAATGCTGCAGTCCGAGAATACCTACTTCAACAAATAAGCTGATAAGTATCTTAGACGAAAATAGTGGAGTCGAAGGGTCAACTAGAAAGCCAATATGCATTGAGCCGAAGCCACCGCGTAGGAGAGAAACACCGGTCGGAAATATCCTTCAGGTTCATCTTCAGCGAGGCAATTGCGGCGTCGGTACACCCGGGAATATAGCGGCTAAATACGCAGGTATTGGAAGCTCAGCTGGAAAGCAGAAGATCCCAAGACCCGCGAATGCCTTTATGCTGTTTGCCAATGAATGGCGGAAAAAATTGGCCTTACAAAATCCTCGGGAGTCAAACAAGGACATTAGTGTCAGGCTAGTACCATTTTTACACCTTTTTTCGTTTGCTCTTCTTTCTTTTTTTTTCTTTTCTTTTCTTTTCGACATTCTCTTCACGTACTCTGGCGCTTTTCACCTAAGACGCATAAATCGTTATCGAATTAGTCAGCTGCCTCCGTAAAATCGACGACTTTAGGTCACAGGTCGAAACTCAAGGGTCAGTAACCCCTCGAAGTACAATTGCCCAGACAGATTAGATGCTCAACCAGCATGCAACCAGAACGATCTTAAGGGGCACGTAGGTATATACCTATCTTTATACCTTGAGAGACTAAAATGGCCGAGAAAGTCTGCAGTCAAAGTTCTTTGTTGTGCACTGAAGAGCGAGGAGCGATTCCACTTCAGCGGGAATAATTGCTCGCGATTCTTTACTCCTCCTTTTCGATTCGTAATTCCATCGATTCGCTTCGCAAAGATGCGGTTCTTTATACCTTATTACCAATATTTGATACTTCTTCAAGTTTTCCATTGAAAAAATTAATCTTCCAGTGCTAGTTAGCAAACGATTAGATTAATAACGTCGCCGCGGTTTGCTGTGATCGATTTTTCTTATACATTTCGATAAAATCATTTCACTGCGGTTAGACTTACTCGGGAGTAATCGTTCGATTAATTTTTGAAATTCATTGGATCTCGTAAGAAGTTCGTAAAAATAACGGCAGAACTCCGCTGAGATAAATCGATTCATCATTCGTCGAGTGCATAGCTCATTAGGTTCCTAATTTTATCGATACCTGGGAACGGACTAAAGCCGCGAAAAATAGAAAAGAAGTAAAAATTGATTTTCCACCCCTCTGAGGTATACGCGGCTCGTTAAGCCCCGAGCAACCGGAAGAAATGTCATTCAGTTACTTCCGTGCTCGGAATTAGAACTTTGAACAGTTTTTCATGTTTTTTTTCGTCCGCGTATATTCGCTCCTCATTAAGCCGTAACTGGTAGAAAAAATCTGACGAAAATTCATCACGGAAGAACATATTTCCGCAGAAATATACATGGAAAGATAAAATCGAAATGAAAGTAAACGATTTTTGTACAAAATAAAATGGGAAAAAATTATTGATCAAAAATTTTTGCCCTCTCGTTCGCTGATACAGGCTCGGAGTCTTATGGAAGAACATGGCCAAGGGGATCAAGGAGAAGTATTTCGCCCTGGCGCGAGAAGTCGATGCGGAGCACAAGCGGAAGTATCCCGGTGAGAAAAAGCGCGCGTCGCGTCGCGCAACTACATAGAATTTCGTCATTCTCACAACGATCGCCGAGCTTTTACGGCACGGTCCGCCCGTTCGTTGGTCTGTTCGTAAATCCGTCCGCGAATGGATGTACACATCAATATTCCACGAAAGATAGAGGCAAAAAAAAGCAGAAAGAGAAAAAAAAACACAGAATATTTCTCCTGCCGATTTAGTAGATTAAATTTTACGGCGCGCAATTCTATTTGAATAAATTTTATTTCTTATTTTAATACGGCTAGACGAAGACAAGTCTCGAGCTCATCGATATGATCTCTTTACAATTTTTCTGTACAATTCTCATTACCATAAAAGTTAGGCATGAAATTGTAAGAGCGGTGCCTCATTTAACGAAGAGTCGTACCTGTTTATGAAGAATCGATACATTTCAAAGAAACTTTTGAATAACTAAGTTTTATGACAGCAGTTCACTAGCCTTTTGAAGTATAATCAGATAAAAGTTGGGACCTGTATAGGTGGCCGTGTAAGACGTCGCTTCGTATAGCTTCACACTTATGCATTCGAAGTAAAAGTGATTGTAGAGATATACGTACTGCATTGTTCATCGTAAACTTTTTCAAGTCTTGCATTCACGAGTATTTTACAATTAATTTGTGATGAATCGTTAACAACATTGCAACGATTTGATATCTACGAGATTTCATATTCTCGAGACAATGATCGCTATTGTTGTATACACGAGAAAAAAAAATTGCATGTGTACGTTACATCGTCGCAAATCAAGAATTCTGATAGTATTGCATACATTGTTTATTTGCCAGTCAGAAAATGACATCATTTCAGAATAGTCCTTGATGTGACCAATTATAGTACTCTCACTTCACCTGACCTTTACCTGATTATTCTTCAAAAGATTATCGAACGTCTGTATAAAATAACTAGGCAATGTGAAAATTTCTTTTTGAAACAAACTAGTTTTTTCAAAAAATCAATCGGATAGACGGAGTATAATGAATTCTGTCTAACTATACATATTTCAGGCAACATAGATAAAATTCTGCACACTTTTCCTCGTCGATAGTTTAAAAGAACGAAAAAATTCTATTTTACACTTATACTCCTATCAATATCATCGACTAGTTAGAATCTCTGAAAAAAATTCTGAAAGGAAAAAATATCAATATAAAACAGAACATAGCCGAAGTTAGGACAAAGCTTGAATTTTGGAAAGTAGTGAAACCCGGAACCGGAAATCAAAAATAAATAAAAAATATCGATTTCTCTCCTTTCAAAACGAAAAAACGGAACACTGAAACAAAAAAAAAAAAAAAAACGAAAAAAGTAAAATACCCACCACGCATCCATAAATACATATCTATCCCTTCGTCGATATCGCGGTGGGTCCGTCTCGCCTAACGTTACGATGATCGGCGGGGGGTGGTGCGGAGGGTTGCTAGTAGCGAAAGGGATGTACGACGGGGGGAATTGGGGAGTGAGAGGAGTATGAGGAGGCAGGCAGGGTGTTGGATCGAAGTGCATGGCAGAAGGCAACAGAGACGTCAGACCCTCCACCTAGTAGAGAAATACATCTGTACATGCTTACAGTACACCTATATACATATATCCACACATATATACACATGTATATATATACGAGGGCGAGTTCGACGGGCGAGGACCCGGAGGGTCTAGAGGGGTTGCGCAGAGGGCAGGTGTACACACATACATACAAAAATTTACCATAAGTGTGCGGGCCTCAGGGATGGCAGAGGACGAAGAGAGCAGGGCGAGGTACGGTCGAAGGTATTGATTGCGTCGCGGCGTCCCGGCGTCGCGGTTTAAGGCCGCACGTAGCGCACCGCTACGCCGTCGGCGTCACCTATATACAGGGTGTTCAGTCACTATTTTATATTAACAATTATAAATGTCAATTTACTATTCTCATCCGATTTCCTCAACCGTAAGGAGTAAGGACTTCCTTCGTCATCATTTATTCCTACATACAATTTATGATCGATGCACATCATCTAAGATTTATTCTATATGAATGTACAGCGTAATAGGTATACAGTATACAATATATATATATATATATATATGTGTGTGTATATGTATATATGTATATATACGTATATAGGTAGCATGCGCAGGTATATTATAGTATATATCGTGGAAAGGACAGTTTGAGAGAAGCAGCGAGCAGCTAGAGGCAAGGCCGCCGGCGCAGTAGTAATCAGTCCTCGCGTCGGTGGTAGCAACGGTGTCTCGGGCATCCTGGTGCGCGCACCGTCGCCTGCCACCGCTACCGCGGACGACGCAGTCCGATCTGTCAGCCCGCGCCCCGAAGTCCATAACGGGACCCGAAGACGAGGGAATCGCGCGAAAATGCAGTCGCGTGGCCAGGACACGACCCCGACGCGGCGTTTACCCGCGCCCGTTTCTTTATAATCGTTCTATAAAGCTCGAGTTCCGAGGGAGGAAGACAGAAACAAACAGAATTTCATTTTTCTTTTAGTTTTTTTTTTACTTTTCCCTTCTTTTCACCTTTCTTTTGAAAAGAAAGAAAAAAAGCGAGAAAAATACAACAGACGAGAAATTATAACCGAGACGCAGGACGTCGATAAGTAATGATCGATTCCTTGGAAACAAAAAGAAAAAAAAAGATAACGGGAATCTGTCGATAAACTTGAAACCCGGAATAACTCTTCTTCCGCAAAATATAATTATGATAGATTAGTTCCAGGGTGTTGAAAGAAAAAAACTGACACCGTAAGTTAAACTATGCGCGAGTGTTTGGGAAATGAAAAAAAACTAACAAGAAACTGACCAATTTTAACGGGATTTTTATTATAAGAAACTGATAATATAGATAATTGATTTAGTATAGATAATATATAATACATAGCCATGGGGATATTTGTGAGGTATGACTATTGTGCTGAACATTTATCCGGCCAACACCCACCGCTAATAATTGAAATAATATTAATGTTAACGTTTAATATTTGTTACGCCGGTTATCGGTGGTACAATTGATAAATTCCATGGGACTTGTGCAGGGGTTGCAGGGTACCAGTTTGTTATACTGCCGAAGATCGTTTATTGGTAAAGAGAAACTTGTAAAGTCGCGAGTAAGGCAGCCGTCGATTACTTGACCGGTATTCTTGGTCTTCCTTGAAAGAAAAAAAGAAGATAAAAATTGGCAATTTTATTGGCCAAGAACTATAAGTTACAGAGCCAAAGATATAGAAAGAGAATAAGAGCGAGAGGGACTGATATACGATCCCGGATGTTAATTGTTTACGGAACAAAACGAAGGGTGAGAAAAAGTTGTATAAGAAAAGGATTGATAGAATATATACTACGTCCGTATACTTCACCCTACAAATCGTTTGGAATCGTTCAATATTTTATTAGTGTGAATGAGAAAAGAAGAAGAAAAAATACACTCTGGTCTTCCCTTAATGAGTTATGTACGAATAATCATATAGTAAAAGACCGAAACGAAAAGCCTGCGATTTTCGAGAAGAAGAAGAAAGAAGAGAGAAGTAAAGGAGTAAAGAAGCACTATAGGAAAGTGGCCAACATTAATTCTTCCATGATTAAAAACCTAAATGTCTAAAATAAAACCAAAGTTAAAAAAAAAAATTCAAAGAAACTAGAGAAAAAAAATTAAAAATTAAATTAAATGTTTAAGATGATAAAAATCTCGTTCAATATAAAATTGAAGATAAATTATTAAAACATTGATCTATATATATATATATAGATATATATAAAAGAAAAAGAAATTGAACTATACCTAACTTAACTATGCTTAATCTAATTAGAAGTTAATCAATTTCATCAAACTAATCAAAATACCTTACCTACCTATTATTATTATTATTATATCATCATTATTATCGTACGAAGATGGATTGCTGTAACTACGTTCAACCGTACACCGGTACCGGACACTTTTATCATCAACAAAATTTTTATTATGAAAATATGAACGCCTACGCGTCTTACAGTATGACTCCGGCATCAAATGCAATCGAAAGTAACGTACGATACAATCGACTACCACCTGCATATCCGACAGGTAGACGAGACATTCGTTCCACGTATCTTTATACCTACACACATACATCTATATCTCCTCTGTCAATTTACACATACCTTCAATACGTATATACATACATACATAGATTCACATAGAAAATACTATGTGAGTGCAGATATATGTATATATATGTATACCAGGGTGATGTAAACCACATGCACGTGTACTACCTCTCCACACATATATATATATTCGTGTACATAGATAGACTTTTTCATATATGTGTGTGTCATGGGTAGTGTAAATGTATGTTTTCTCTGCCGTTTTTCTTCTCTGTGTTATGTTGTGTGACTAACACACTCTCGCCAGTACGTTGCCATACGATCTATATACCTTCGATCCATACCGCTCCATCTCGACGCCCACAAACCCTTATCTTTGTGGCTGACCCAGAGGCTAAAATATTCTTTCCGAACTCTAAATACTTGTAGAAGTTCAAAAATCACCAACGTTTAACTCTATACGTCCCTACAGCAATTTTTCTTTCATTTAACTTCGGTTTTTTGAACTATTTGAAAAATTTGCGATCTTTTTTTCAGAAATCTAATTCAGGAACAAAATTTTAATATCTTCGTCGGATTCATTCCTCTTCGTCGATTCAAAAAAGTAGCTATTTCTAATTTTCATTCAGTTTTTAGGTCCTTTGAACGATTTTCTCAAACGTATCCAAATATATTCAACGGAAGTCTCCCCATCAGGCAATAAAATATCGTTTTGTTTTTTTCTAAATCGCCGTACAAGATTCGGGTCAAAATAATACTCAAAAAAAAGACCACACAAGAAAACTCGATCACCCGTGACATCGCGCGCGGGTATCCAATTATCGTAATATCCATTATTGACCCACTGCAACGTCTGTCCGTTTATACGTTCAACGCGCTGTCGTACGAGCTGTAAAAGGAATTATCTATACTGACAAGATTCGCAATTTTGCTATTCACACGCATCCCATTAGATTTCGAAAAATTAAAGACTCTTTTCGTTCTTTAAATTCTCTCGCGGCTTGATTAATCACCGATTAACGCGAGGTGTGGAAAATAATTGAAAGAAATTGACGAGGAGAAAAAAAAAGGGAGAAAAATTAGCCAGATAATCATGAGGCATTAGACTACTCGTTCAACGTCGTATGATTGGGCTCCGAAAGTCCTCATATGTCTCTTTCGTGACACGTGCTGACTGGACGTCCTTAGGAATCTGATTTATCGTAGGAAGTAGCCACACGTTTTGTCAATAATCTGACGGCTAGTCGTTAGAATGAATTCTGTTTCATTCGATGAGTTCCCTTCCCCAAAGGACACGACAAGGTCATCATAGGCTATTTTAGCTCGAAGCCGGACAATCTCTTCGAACAAAATTTCTTCGGTTTTTTTATTCGCACAAAACTTTTGCCTGTTTTGCTTCGGTTCACTCAGTCCTCGAAGATTCTCCTTTATCATAAATTTGAGAAACAGGAAATAAGATTTTAACCCTTCGAAATAATAATCCTGAAATTCTTTCATGGCTTGAAGAGTTACGAATGGAAGCTTGGACGTGCAGCTGATCGTAATACTTAAATTGCATTTCAGATTACGTGTACAACCCGAAAGAAGCGAGGCTTCGAAAAGCGATGAGAGAACAGAGCAGGGAGTTATCGCGGCAGTCGATTCTTCAAACTGCGATAGCGTCGGCTTCAGGAAGTGGAAATGTGTCCAGTAGTGGCGTAGTGACGTCTTCCACTTTCCTGAATCATCCTCTGACCTGTTCATCCGCGTCGGCATCAGCGGCCGCAGTATCATCCCTGCCGAATAGCCCCTCGGTTAATTCCGGCCGGATTATTAACCCCTGGTTTCCAGTCGGCCCCACGTCATCGTCGTCGCATTTAAAACCCATTATCTCGCCAAGGGTATGTCCTCGATAGAATTACCTTGTTTTCCTCTTCATTTTCTATTTACCGTTAACGTTATACACGCGGAACTTTAAAGAGTTTGAAGATCACATTAGCCCTTGTTTACAATCGCTTAAATTTCATCCCTAAACTCCCCTCGTCAGCGGCGTGACCATTTCCCCGTTTCTCTGTACGTCTCTGCTCGTTTATAATCGAACTAAATTCGCGTGAAAATCGATCAGTTTACACCGATTTCAGCTTCTCGAGTTACCTGATCCTTCTGGCATCGTCAGCTCTTCTTTGCCAAGTCCTTGATCAATTGCCATTGTATCATTGAGTTATTAAACGATCGAATTGAACCCTAGATACCGAAATATCATTCACAGTTCATGGCCGCGCATCAGAGGACTTTGGAAAAGACGAAAGAAGCCATGAGGAAGCAAGTCGAATGCGCAGCAGCCGGTGCTTTCTCATCAGGATCCAACAACCCATCAGGAAACACTCCCGGCTACGGTAGTGATTTTTCACCCCATAATACTGCCGCAGCCGCGGCTCCGAGTCCGAACGACTATTGCATTATCGCCGAGTTCGGAGACGGTCAAAAGTGGCATCCTTATCAAGTAAGTTTTACCCGAGATTACGGAAAAGCATTCATTGCAGTCGAACACCGTCCAAGTCTCATCTTTGCCTCAAGAAGACGCAAAACTTGTATTTTTACAAAAAAAATGATCATTTCAACGTTTTTTTAACATATATACATTTCAAGTGTTTGTTTTTTATTCTGCATGTTCATTTTTGTTCATCTGGTGGACGTAAGGATTATAATTGCTCTTCTGTTGCACTGGCCTTACGGTGTTATACGGGTTGTAATATAAGCATCAACGTCGAGGGTACTGCTGTGTCATAAATACTCTGATACCTATAATTCCGAGTGTAGTATAATTCGGTAGGTAGACATAAGAGGAGTAGATTTTTATGGCGATATAAGGTGTGTAAATGATATTCCAGGAGCCATCTATAAGTTGAGAATATTTACGAAATGACCATCTCCGAGGGTATAGGAATTAACAATTGTATTAACTGACTCAATAGTTATCTCTATAGATCAAATATTGATATTCTAAGATGTAAATTTGTTATAACGGTTTAGAAATCTCTCTACACATTGCTACGCGGGCTTTAGTCCATCTTCTCATCGTATACGCTGCAGCTTTATAATTTAGACTCTATAAGTACGAGTATGAATGAATATATTCATTAACACCGAGCGTAATTAGGCCTGTAAAAGAAAAAAGTTCTTTTTATCACGACAATCAGATGTAACATGAGAAAATATATCGAGTAAAGTATGAGGAGCGGTTTCAGAAAAGATGATTAGACCGTGATTAAATTAATAATTAACCGATTCAAATAACGGGAAGAAACTTTATAATACATGCTGAATTAATAAAGTGGGAAAACTTTCGTATCTCTTGCCAATCGACGACTCGCATTGCATAATCAGGTGGTAATAGTTACTCGATAATTTTAGCACAACCCCTTCCCCAAGGTTTGTACGAGAGAACGAATATGCCTAGCTCCGATAATCTGACGCGACGAACCACCCAGTGAATTAAAATGCATAGAATCCCGTCGGTTATTCAAAGTTTGCTAAAGATAAAAAAAAATTAAACATTCGCGATTGATTCAAATATTTTGTTTTCTCTTTTATTCGAAGAATGGGGGAAATCCTTACCACGGGAGAGGACCCGCGATGTCTAAGGTTGGATTACACCCGAATCCAAACATGCACGGGCCTTGGACACAATTCTGTGGACTACCCCTGCGTAAGTATAGCATTATCAGAATCCCGCAGCTGCTGGATCGGAGCAAACATCCGTTTGATATAAGTTTTATACTCGGGGTTTTTTTTACGTGCCTGTGTGTATTATTTTTTTTTTTTCTTTTTCATTTTCATTCCTACAGAGACTACAGCAGCAGCAGCAGCAGCAGCAGCAGCGGCTCAGAATCCAGTAATTCGCCCACCAAGACAGATGGTGTTTTTACAAGAACAACAAGGTCAGCATTGCGGATTCTCAGACGAAATGCAAATGGCTTATGCCCAGAACAAAATCGAAGTCAATCCTAGACTACATCCGGGTTATAACGGCCAAGGAGATCCTCAGGTACGCATCACGATTTCTTTTTAAACAGTCTTGTACGATATTTAACCCATTCTACCCAAAATCGTCATCTAGAATCAAACAATTTAACAAACCCACCCTTTATCTCACAGAGATCGCGTCAGTCAAGTTTATCCATCATCTTCGATTACCTAAAAAGATGAGATATTCATCAAGATGACGATAATCTTATATAGTTATCTTTAACGAAACTGGAATTTTTTCATTTCCTTTTTTTTTTGTTTGGTTTTCGTAATTCGCAGGTGAAGACATCCGTCTCGCCTCCTCAGATGCAGCAGCTTCAGGACGAGGTAAAATGCGTCGAAGGCGTATCGCAGGGTTGGGATTCAGGAGCCTCGTCGGGTACCGGAGTGAACAACCTGCTCCAAGAACAGGTGCATCAAGAACACGAGGACGATATTCATACGGATGGAAATGACGAGCCTCGGCAAAAGCCGAGTTCCAAGCAGCCGTTGCCAGGGTTTCATCAAGCTTTTGGCTCGACTGAGATCGGCCGATTTTCAAGATCCGAATTTTTCGCGAATATGGTTGGCGAAAACAGCAACGTAAGTACCAACGGAGGTCATCAAGGCGTACAGGGTTGTCAGGGAGAGTTGAAGAACAATTGTTCGATTAACCGGCCAGGAACAGGTGCGGTTTTGAATCTACAACACGGAAGTTCGGGGGGTGGGGGTGGAGGTGGAGGTGGGACAGGAAATTTTGGAAATTTGAGTAATTTCGGTAACGTAGCATTGGCCGCGTATTACAATGAAATCCGAAGCCCCGGTACCCCGGTAACGAACCCGCGTTGGCACAGCCCTTACGTCGGGGTAATAGGTAGCGAAATTTAATAAACAAAATGAATAAATAAATAAATAAATAAATGAATATATATATATATAAAAATAATATAGTAAAAAAAGTAATGAATTCGAATTGTTATATGAAAATATAATAGATAACGATTAATAGGTATTTATGTTACTTACGAAGACGTCACGCTCTGTGCTGGATATGATCGACTTGAATTAATTTAAGCGAGACAAATGAATTATTTAATATATATACACACACATATACATATAAATATATACATATTATATAATATATATATATTTAAAAAGTATGAGAATATATATAATCGATAAATTTCAATTAGTTATCAAAATTGTGCCTTTGGATGGACTGGATATATTAAGTATTATTATTATTATATTAATTAAGATAACGAAGTTAATCAATACCTATATATCTCATCGTTTTCATCGTAGGTACGCTTCAACGCTATCTACCTATCTAAAAAGATAAAATTCTAATCGTTATTAAATTATATCTTATTTAATAACTGTCTAATATACGATATATACAGGGTGATTCAAAATAACCGTAAGACAGGTCACGGGTGCATCCCCTGTGAAAATCTAAAACCAAATTCTCCCTCACCATAAATTCTAACAGGAACCGATAATTTATTTTCATTATCCCCGTAACAAATCCGGTGTTTGGCTTTAAATTGTATTCCCAACCGAGTACCCCTGACTCTTAATGCAGCTTCCTTAGTCATTTACGGTACCCAAGTCTTTCGCTCGTGATGCCTGATCCTCGACTGATTTTTGGTCTCAGATTTTGCATAAGGAATCCACCCACGACCTGTTGTGCGGTGATTATGAATCACCCTGTATATATAGTTATCCATATATATATATATACATATGGATCAGGTACATACATACATGCATACATACATACGTCGTAGATCGTCTTAAAATTAGAGAGAGAGAGAGAGAGAGGGAGAAAAAAAAATTAAAAATAATAATAATAATAATAATGATAACTATATAAGCCGTTGAAAACTCGTCTTTTTCCCCCCCGTTTAATAAATATATAGAAAAGGATTCAATAATACATACATACATACATTAGATAGATATACATATACATAATGTCGTAAACGCGATCGATTTATTGGACGTTTATATACCTTACATTGATATATATATATAAATATTGAATGAAATATTCGTAAACAAATTTAAAAAAAAAAGGAAAAAAAGAAAGAAAATACTTCGTGATTTATACGTAGGTAGGTAGATAGACGAGTATACCTATGCCTACTTATACATATATAATTATACAACAACTTAGCGGAATATTAAATTTTTAAGAGGGGAAAAATAAAAAAAAACTAACAAACAAGATGAAGAAAAAAGATAAAAAATATGAAAAAAAAATATATTAACACTTTAAAAATCAAATTTCAACAATGCATGTGTCTCGTACAGTATAAGATAATCAAAAATGAAGCATTCTATATGTTAACAATTTATCATTGTTAATAATAGTATAAGCTAATGTTTATTATTAAAGGATTAAATATGTGATATTTAGTAGATCTAGGTCCATATTACGTAAATGTTATAGACAAATACAGGATTATAGATAGATATGCCCTGTTAATTAACAAACAAACGATATCTATAGTATATGAAAGTCCTACCTATCATAGACGTATATTTAAAAAATTAAAAATGACGATTAAGGAGGAGATAAAAACAAAAAAAGACAAAAAAAAACAAACAAAATACATTGATTTATCATTATATTCATAACGATTCATGCTAGATGACCCATCTTGTACCTATAATGGGACCAAAATCTTGATTTACCCAAGCATTTCCAGTTCCAATTACGCTCACGTTATTCGTCGTTATATTATTAATATTATTATCATTATCATTATCATTAATATCCGTTAGTTATCATCGTATCGACATTTTTTTTTTTTTCCTTTACGATCGCATCGCGTCGACTCGTCAACCCGCAGGGGTGGCTTTGCAGCTCCAAAAAATTAATTCTCCCAAATATGTGAGCTCTTCGTGATCGTATAATTTTTTCCCATCTTATTTTCTGACCAGGCCGAAATTCGTCGGTTTCCTTCTTTTTTTTTTTTTTTTCTTCTGTTTTTGGTCAAACTCGTTCAATTTTCGGAAATTAGTTCACCATCTCGTGAAACGCGAGAACCAAGACACTGGCGGTCGGTGGATGTAAAAGTTGACAAGAAAAATAAAAAACCATTCGAAACGCTTTGCCGGGCATAATTTTGTTCAAATTCTTTACAATTGTCGCAAAATTGTTTTTACCAGCTTTTGTTGTATTCTTGAGAATTGTATGGTATGTAAGCTTATATTCGTCTAGCTTCCGCAAAATCGTGATATAAAATCCATATACGAACGATTTGGATAGAAAAAAAGAGAAAAAAAAAAAGAAAAAAAGATTACAAAATTTTTCACTTAGTTTCGGATCGTTAAGATCGTTTTATAATGATTAAAACTCTTTATCAACGCGTATTTAATCATTCATGTTATCTTTGTATCATGAGTTTATCATACCCTAAGAGTTTTCTCGGCTGTCAAATCACAACGCGATTCCCTCAACAATAGAAAAAAAAAAAGAAAAAAAAAATTAACGAAAAAGAAGGAAAAAAAAACCATCCATCTGGCATGAAGAATAAATCGTGTGTAACCCCGAGTACCGATACGTGTATACACGTAGACATAATATGCAACTACATACATAACACCCGCACCCATATTCACGCCCCACGCGATTTCCTCCGTTAGTCTATATTACTGTTGAAACAAAAAAAAAATCAAAATGAAAAGCGAAAAAGAAAAAAAAAGAAAAAATGAATAAATGGAAATAAGGAAGAACCCAGGGCATGAGAAACACTTGTAACTTGTGTCAGGCGCATGTAATAATCCTGAAATCCTCTGTGTAATCCAAGCCACTAATCCATCGGCTCGTATTACACGACTACTATGAATATTTATTATACCTATACATAATATATTAATTGCTTTAGAATAAGATAAGTTGACTCCGTCTGCCAATTTAATTCGCTTGAATAAAAGAACGAAGAAAGAAAGAAAATGAAAAGAAAATAATTTTGAGCGTTTAAATCAATTGTTTATGCGGTATAGGTATGGTACTTGGGGTTAATGTTATACATATACATATATAATATGTTCATATCTATATATATATTACCCGCGATACTGAGCGCAGTGGTTATAAAAGAAAAGGAAAAGAAAAAGAAAAAATAAGGAACAAAGAACAAGTAGAAAAAAAAAGAAAAGAAAAAATTATATAAAGAAAGCAGCACTTCCAGTTAATTATTATAATATTTTAAAACAATTAACACTTCGTTCTATATCATAATATGGAATCGAATAGAATAAATAAATAATGAATGTTTGTATCGGTAAATCTCGCTATCGTTTCAAAACATATTGTTATTATCATCATTGAACAAGGCGTATGAAATATTGAGATCGAATCTATCAAACGTACGAATTTTTTTCAACGCGATATACTTATTCGGAGATTTTTTTATATTTCAGATAAGAAAAAACATTCGACTGTTGAAATATTTACCAAAGCATGAAAGTATGATGGAAAAAAGAACAAGTAAATGATATAATATTGACCAAAACAACGTTGATCGATCGATTGATTCGCTCTCGTAAAAAAAATAATAATAATCGCTTATCGCGATAACATATTGCCGTAAGGATCGCGCATGGACATGTTATACTGTCTAATGTGATACCAGAGGTTCGATAGAATGAAATACGATCCATGAATTGTGACTACGTTAACTCGAAAAGTAAACTATGCGGTCGCTAATTTTCGGTCGGTGAAAATGTGGCCTCAAGTTCGATCGGTACGAGGAAAAAAAAAGACAAATTTGAAAAGAAAAGAGTCCGATGACAGATTAGCTTTCCTCTAATTATTCTGCATGCTATTTCTTACTTTCTATACTCTCAAGACTACCGATCCAATAAAATATCGCAATTCTGCCGGACCTATTCAACATTGACTGACCGTACGAACCGAAAAATCGAACATGAATCAGAAATCTAGATTCTGCAAGGGAGGGATTCAGCGCCAAAGTTTTCTCCTCGTCGTTTTTACCCAGTCCGACAGTTTTTCCATACGTAATTTTGATTCTTCCAAACGCAAAATCTCTCCCTATCAATTTGTTCGGTTTTTCTGTTGAGTATAAATCGATTATTGAATAATTACACGAAACTGAACGGGTTTCTTTCATTATTTCACTCGTTTTTCAGTCTTTTGCTGCGGGAATATGATCGATCGTTTTTCCCTACGAATTTATACTAGTGAGATCTCCCTTCGCTTATTTTTCACCACCAAAATATCGTCTGCCCGTACAGTTCTCGTTAAATTGAACAATAAATGAATGGGTCAGTTAATGCCTATAATATCGTTCGTAAATAATAATAATAAATTAACCAATTCGTAACTAATATACCTTACAGCTGTGTCGTCGAATCGGAAATGATCTTCTCCATATAATATAATTATAATTATATTAAAACTTCGATAGAAAAATAATTATGGAAGATACATGAAAATAAACGTTTATATATAGAATTTGAAAAATCAATTTCTCCCTACCAGACGATTCCCGAAGCATATCTTCCTGCTCCTGTCTTCCAATTTTCCCCGACTACTCAAAGCGTTCTTGGCACACCAACGATGTCTTCGATAGCTGACGAGGACCTCTTTCAAATGATGCCCGAAGATTGTTACTGGCTTGGGGCAACGCCGAATCCATTTAGCCACAGTCAGAGCATCGAGAATGCAACGGTACTCGGTTATTCCCTGATTTCGCCTGTATGTATAACAAATGGGACCAAAAAAATGGTAAAAGAAAAGAAAAAAAAAAAAATACAACTTTGATATAATTTATACGTTTTCTTGTCATTTCTTTTAGAACTACGCAGCGTTTTTGGATTATTCCCACCGTTTGTCGATGAATCAGGAATGGCTTCATCCCGGATCAACGGCTCAGGAACTTCAAGCTGCATTCATCGAACAGCCAAGTCTGTTTCACGAGAGTAACAGCCTCCTTGGCCACGAGCATTTGGCTTATGGAAATTATCCGTGCCCGGGTTACGATCAGCATAATCGTCAAACGCCAAACATCGGGATTAGCGAAGGAAGTTTGAACGAATTAATCGAAGCTAATGAACAGATGGCTAATTCTAAGCAATCCGTTGTCGTAAAACAAAACGACAGAGTCTGCGTAATGCTGGAGGCTAATCAAGCACAGATTGAAAAGGATATTTAATATGATTTACGGAGAGTGATAGGTATCCGTGATATCTATATTTGTAACCACTTAATTAATTGAATTATTTTGATGTTTACTTTTTCCGAGATCTCCATACCTTAACTTTGCTTATTTCATTATTATACGGGTTCCATTTGCGACCCGTTATATCTTTCACTCATTATTACCTATCAGCTATCCGTCGTTTTCTTGTAATCTACATAATATTCAATTAAGGAAGTAGATATACATCCTTGAAGGAAAAAAATTAAAAAATTTGCATCGACACTGCAATGCGTGAACTTAATTATATTAGGTGAGTATTAATTACGATAAAAGGAAGCGAATCGGAGGTTTCGGTGAATGCTTGATGTACCTGTTTAACTGTCTCTTAGAAAGCTGTGATTTCATTTCGACGTCATCACTGATTGTGAAGAAAATTTTGTTGGGAGAGGATTTATCATTTTTCAGTCATATTTTCGTCATTGGACACATTCGTAGTTCATAATATTCAAAATTAATTAACAATTTTCAAATTCTTGGCAACTTTCTTCGAAATTGGTTCATCAGTTCTATTTTTCTCGTAACACAAAACGTTCAGCATCGCGTACGTGTATCACGCCTCTTTTGATTTTAGAAAAATTAATATTCGAAAAGATGTAAACACATTTATGCTCGCTGGTATTGCTTTATTTTTCAATAGATCCCTCTGGATTCATTAGACGCATCTAATTCATCTAATTTATTGACCTGGCTATGCAGAAATCGGTTATACTGTTAATATTACGAATCGCGAGAATTGCATGGTAATGTTACTTATGTCTGCACGTACAAGTCACGTTCAATGTTTTACTTAATTCGTTGAAATATACAACGCTGAACCCTCAGTAACACAATTTTCAAAGTTTACTTGAATATTGCTTAAATAAGAATTTAATCAATTACCAAATAAGGACGAATCTGTTCTACAAAATTAACGCCAAGGGAATATAATTCCGAACTAATTAGTTGAACCTGAAAACTAAAATAAGGAAACGGTTTGAATATAAGCTCAGAATTTCTACCCCAATTCTTCACCTTCTTCATGAAATTTTTTTAACGAATACTGTAATAAATGAAAGGGATGAATCGCAACCGTATAAAACACACGGAATGATTACGAAGTTTGTTTTTTTTTCTTTTTCCACGAAGACCTGTTGCAGAATATTCTTTATTTTCCGGAAGCATGAATAGCTGCAGGTATATGCGAGGACCACCGGGATATAAATTGCTGAGCACCGGGGGTTGTTATGATTATTAGGTGTATTCTATAGCCCGTAGCGTTGCTTCGACGGCAAACAAGTGCAGGCGGTATCCCTCAAATATAATAAAATGAAATAAATAAATAAACTAAAGAAAGAAATGAAGAAGGAAAGGAAAAAAAGGGAGGAAAAAAAGGCCCCGGTAAAACCTTACGTAATTGCCCAAATGCAGCCGCCGTCGCCACCGCCCACGCGTTATCCGCATAAGGGTTGCCGGTGCGAGGATATGGGCTAGCTTATAGCTACATCTAGCTTAGCTCAGGTGTTGTAAAATGTTAAAGCACCACTAAACAATAAAGATTGATTAACCCAAGAATTTTTATAACACTCACTGCCACTTCGTGGCTGGCTACCATGGATTCGTCTTACTTACGCCTTTGAACTTTAATATACCTACCTTATATACGCAGGGTGTCGCGGATAGTGGAGATTCGGTTTCGGATAAAATTCACCCGAATTAATTGCTACTCCATACGCACAGAACTTTGTATATATTCTTTGATACTTTCTTTACCCCCGTAGAAATTTATTTCATTCGGAATTCGGATTATGCGATAGTTTTTCATGAGAAATTGTAGACTTTCGTAGATTATCATGAAGAATTGCAAATTTTCGTGGCTGGTCGAAAAAGTTCGTTGTTTTTGTCAATCGAACTAAAAAAACCTACAATTCCTTGTGAAAACGAAAGTCTACGTAGAATTATTTTCGCCATCGCAATAGCTTTTAGAGAAGCCACAGTTTGGTTCGTATTTTTTCGAAAATCAGATGATGGGAATAATTCGTGGCATATTTTTGTCCCGAAAGTTTATAAAGAGAATGAAGTAGGATGCAGTGTCCGAGTTTGAACACGGGGGGTATAAATTTTGAGACTTGAATAACAAATTGTAGAAAAAAGCGAAGCTGACTATCAAGTCTTAGACAGTTTGGAAATTCTTGTGAATAACTTGAGTAAACTAAGAAGCAAACAAGAACCGAACTTAAGGCCGATCGCAAACAAGCGATCAAACGAACTCCTCAAATATCAGAGTCTGCGCGGCTGTCTGTATACCTGCGACTCTTGCGCTGAGGCAGGTAGGTATAGGCCCATTCACATACACATCTATATAAACTCCTCCACTGTGCACTGGCACAAACAGACTATGTGCCATGCACTTTGTTGATTTTTGTAATTTGTCGGAGAACATCGCCGATCCTTTTCCTTGAGCATCAGCTGCCTAATTCGACCTCGCTTATAAACACATGCGGTGGTACCACACTCTACAAAATTATTTTGAGGTAAGCTCAAACAAAAATCCCAGACATAAATAAACCGATATACTAGATATGGATTATTCTTTAGTCTCCAATCGAGGTTTTCGGGACAAATTAATAGAAAAAAGCTATTCTATGAGGAAAGGTGCTCCAAAAGTGCTTCGATCGGTAAAACTATCTAGACTTTGTCTTCACTCAATGAAAATTGGCCTTTTTCATAGATCAATGGTACTTGTGACGATATTTTCACGAATTCGTTAGTTTTCTAGTTAATTGACAATTGAAATATGAGTCTGGAACCGTCTAATCTGTTCTTCCCTGAGGAGAATTCTCTGAATCTCTGAATCTCTGAATCGGGCTGTAAAAGAAGTTTCCAAAATCACAAGGAATTGTTGAAACATCTGTGGACTGAATAGAACGACTGAGAAAAGTGGTGTAATGATCGTTAACTGGAGTTTGAACTCAATTTCGGATCGAGAACTTTTCAGCACTCGCAATCCACATTCTAATACTAACGATGTATCAGATAGATGATTATCCTTGTGTTCTTAATTGTCCATACAACTCGCGATAAGAAGTAATAATAATAATTGAATATTCCGTTACCGTTAATCCCCGACAGTTTCGTAGCTCCGGTATCTTCGTGAAAGGAAGCTAAAAAGCTCCCCGAAGAAACGTCGGCGCGGTTGCAGACGGAGCGAAAAAGCTTGTTACAATTTCTTGTTACGTTTCGCCATCGTCTTGTATTTCCCACCGTGATCACCTGGTCTATACTCTTCGAGTCTATGATGTACGTATACCCGTGTATACCACCGCGGAATATAACGTTTATAGGCTCCGCCTCCGTATTCCGAATTTCGCACGATCTGATATACATACGATCACCGATAATTGAGTAATAAATAAATCACTGCAGAGTTTGTTATTTTTTTTTCTGAGTTACGAAAATATCGCGAGATTTTAGTCGGTTGGCTAGATCTGAACGTAGCAGGTTTAATCCCGAACCAAATAAAGCAGAAAACGTATGGCAGTTAAAAAGGCCTCCATGAGGCAGCGTTAAAGTTAAACCAACACGAATATATGCATAAGAACGAGGCGTAACTTTAGCAGTAAAACAGGTAACAGGTAGCAGGCTTTACGGAGGCGTATACTACCAGCTCCGAGGACTGAAGAAGCCGGTCTAGAGGTTTACCGGAGAAAAAAATTGACCTCAAATTGACCAATGACCGAACACCACGACCTGGCGAAGGGCTGGTGATACAACATCGACGAAGGTGTGCCCGGGATATGCTAAACGATTTCCCTGACCAATGGCGGTACTCGTAGAGGGGAAAAATAAAACAGGGAAAAAATTACTCCGAGAAGGGGCCTTTCGGCAGGAGAGGGAATGCCGGAGAGGCCAGGGAACAGAGAGGAGAGAGGAAATTCGTAGAGAAGAGGTAGAGAGAGGTAGCCGTCCATCCATGGCGGTGGTACCCTCGAATAATTCTAATTAACTCTAATTATTACGTGAAGCTTATAGCGAATAGGGGTGGGGGTAAAACGGCGCGAAGTAAACGCGGTCCCGTGGGCCGTAGGCCGGAGGCAAACCTCCGCAAGAGTAAGACACATAACCGAGTCCTGCGGCAGCCAGGTTCGCCGAGTAGTGTGAAATATCGCAGTCAAGTGTGACAACCAGGTTCACCCACGAGTCGGAGAGTACGACGTCCCTGCATCCGTCCCCGCACGAGGCCTAGGACGGGCGTAATAATTACTTTGTTTAGTCAAGTGTTAGTGAGGTGGCGTCGGTGATTAAATCGTCTCTAATTGATAAATTCATCAGAAAACCCGGGAACCAAGTAAGAACCGGGTGTATATATAGATAAATTAATGTCAATGATGCATTCGAGCAGCCTGCAGGAGCAGCGAGCAAACGCCGCTGCTGCACCATCGGACGACAGTCCGCCGAGGTCCTCCTGCTGCGAAAGAGACCGCGAACTCGTTGATGAGGTCAACAACAGAAATGACCCGAACGGGAACAACGCCGGGGCGCAATGTGCCGCCGGACAAAATTTGTCCTTGGCTCTTGAGGACAGAGAACTTTGGACAAGATTTCAGTGCATCACCAACGAGATGATTGTTACTAAAAACGGAAGGTGTGGAAGGATTACGCGTTACTTATCGTTAAAGTGTTATTTTCTTTTTTATTATTTATTCATAACGTTTTCATTCTTTTCCCTTTCCATTTTCAACATTCGACCTTTTTTTTTCTCTGGCTTTTGCCAACGTTGTTGATGTATCTTTGCAAAGTGCTTGTGATTGTTATACACGTATGATGTGCGTACGTGCGGTAGAGTGTGTAAAAGTTGCGCCTATCTAGTCTCCAGAAAAAAAAGAATGGAGAAGATCTGCGTGAAGATTCAACGATTTTATTATCGTTTATTCACTATTACAGGCGAATGTTTCCTGTCGTCAAAGTCGTTGCTAGAGGACTGGAGCCGGCGGCCATGTATACCTTGCTTCTGGAATTCGTCCAGGTCGATCCTCACAGGTGATTGAAATTTCCTCATCTATCTCATATCTTCGCGCGAGTTCATTCACGGAAGATCTCGATTTAATCGGAAGTAGAAAACGTGATAAGTTCCAGAGCACAAAGTCGTACCGAGAAGGCTTTTCATCTACTCGAAAATAAGTGTTTCTGTAGTGGAATGTAACCGTCGGGTAAAAGTCGATTTTTTCTTACATCGGCAGAAGAATTTGAGTGCGTTGACTACCTTCAGAAAAAAATCGAAGGCGTACGGTTCACTGGTGTGGCACGAAATATGCTACGAAGAGCTTCTTTCCAAATGCAAATCAGTTTTCTTAGTTTTACAACACACTTTATGGAAAAGTTCAAGAGTACACCGATCCGTGGATTGGACTGGTGTACAAAAACTAAATTCATTCAATTTCGTGAAATGATAAATAGGTCGCTCCTCTTTTTCGATGAATAAAAATGCAGAAAAAGGTCCATTCAAAAATCGAGTGCTGCTGCAGTGGTCATTATCTTTCGGATCATCTATCCTCTATAGACTGTAAGAAATCATGTCTACCGTCATATTTTACTTCGTCACCCCGATGTGTTTTATAGTATGTCGTTTGCCGCATTAATTCAATGTTACGGAAAACACGCCGCTATAAAGATCAGGTTTTTAGAATGCAAATGCTGGTTTAATAACGAATGATTCTGTATAGGTAGGATCACGATGTCCGAACTGGTAAAATCATATACCACGATTTAGGGCCATAAAGTATGGCGCAAGAAATATAAAAGGCTATTTCTAAGAACTATCTACACGCATATAGAAATATTATTCCCGTAGAAGATATACCGTGTATTAATGGACAAGTTGTCGCGAAATGAACTACTACTATATACGCGCTTCTTACCGAAAACCAATGATTTTAATTTTTTGAAAACCTTTCGGTGATTGATTAGCGCAAGTGAAAAAGTATATTTGAATAAAGCTGTGTACTGATATTATTACGTAAGTGCATTGGCAGAAAAATGTATCTCGATGGGTTAGTACTCTAAATCGAATGACGTACGTTTCAGCGGGTAAATATAGGCGAAGAATTCACGTGAGGACGTTTTTTCTATTGAGATTTCTAATTAGCTTCTGTATTTTTAATAACAGCTAGAAAAAACTACTGCGTTATATCGCGGTTTATCTTATCTATCACGAATAGAAAGCAACAGAGAAAGTCTCCAGTATTTTCAAAGACTGAATCAAAGTGTCTGTCCGGTCAAATGTATGTGTAGAAATAATGTAGAAGCACTAACGCAATTTCTAAATCTCTGAAACGGTAGCTAATATTTTTAGATCCTGAGGCATGATGTCAGCTTCGCAATATAGAATTTAAAAAAAAATGTGAAAAACTTTATGTGCTCATGAAACTGCCAATGTTTGATCATTATAATGAGGTTCCATATCGTATGCAATTTCGTCAGCAAAATAGTCGATACCTATAAATTATTCGAGAATTGTTAATTCTGTAGAATTTGAATTCTCGAAATTAACGACCGCTCAAACGCAGGTGGAAATATGTAAACGGGGAATGGGTACCCGGTGGAAAAGCGGAAGTAGCTCCACCAAACCCGATCTACATTCACCCCGAGAGCCCGAACTTTGGTGCTCACTGGATGAAAGAGGCCGTATCTTTCGCAAAGGTCAAGCTAACTAACAAATCTAATGGAAATGGACAGATAATGCTTAACTCGTTGCACAAATACGAGCCCCGAGTACACCTGGTAAGGGTTGGTGCAGAGGAGCAGAGAACGGTGAGTTAAGAAGCTATTTTCACCTTGTGTATACAAGTGAATGTTTATTATGAGAGAGACTTGAGAAACGGAATGAAAATTATTCAGTTACTCGTCGCAGGTACTGACCTACAGATTTCCCGAGACCCAATTCATCGCGGTAACGGCTTACCAAAACGAGGAAGTAACTAGTCTTAAGATCAAGTATAATCCATTTGCCAAGGCGTTTCTCGACGCGAAAGAAAGACCGAGCGATACTCAATCTTATCCCCAATGTAAGTGTACTAATTACATCTATGTATAGAAATAATTGTTGACTGTCCATCTAATTGGCCTCGTTTCTTATTCACAACTCTCTACGATACATCTAGCAACTATTTACGTTTGAAATATACACACATCGTTATTCGCTATACTGTAGAATAATCTGATATGCAATATGATAAAATCATGTACAGTTTCCTTCCATTCATTTATTTTAATTGCATTAGCGGCTCTCTTAAACGGGTATCTCGATATTATAGACACTGGTCCTTGGTTCCTACCGCAGTCAACTATGGGTTATGAATATAACCCCGCATCAGCCCTTGCTGTGGCTCAAAGTCAACCGCAGGGTGGTTCGACCAGCCTACCAAGTTCTCTCTCAGTCAGTCATAAAAACGCTTGTAGACCCGGCCCTTACACACTCAGGACCAAGTACATTCAGGACGGTAAGTCAATCTCCTAGTTTTTCCTCCTCTTCAATATCTCCACGGATCTTATACTACGTGGACATTAGTATCGTGAAAACAGGTTTAAAATTTTAAAAGAAAAACCACGAGAGTCATCACAGTTGAACTACCGGTAAGATGCGACAGAAGAAGGTGATCGTTGGCGAAAAATTTCGATGAAGACGGAAAAAATGTGTAGTAAGGTGGAGATTGGAACATTTTCAAAACACTCGTTCGACATTATATTTTACCTTGTTTCAAATTCGGATCCATCTGGATCTATGAGATCGTAATTACGTTCAATCTATGAGGTGGACTTTAAATCGTACCAGCTACAACATTCTGTACAATACGCAATCGCCTCTCTGCTTCATGTATCAAATTAAGTGGCTAAGATGACATTCAATCGAAGTTTGCATTCCCGTAATCTTCATCTAATTTCATTTGCAGAGCAACACGTTGATCCATACGGACCTGCTCTACTTCATTCAACAACCTACGTAGGCTGGGCACCCCGAAGTCCTGAAGCCCTTCCCGCAGGTCCTCTTCAGGACTGGCCCCCAGCCTCCCCCTCGCCATCATCATCGGCTTCTTCGCCCTACGCACATGCCGCATCTGCAACAACAACCACCACGACCTCATGCACTCTATACGTTCCTTCCGCACCATGCAGCACCCCGACCCACGGGCACACGCATTGCGGTGAACCAACGGGATGGCTCCATCCCTCACCATCTCCAAGCGATCAAATGCAGCAGCCATATCTGAACCTGAACCTTCACCTTCATCATCAAATCTCTCCTTATCCTCCGGCAACCCCGAGCCTCCATCAAACACTTCATTCGTCGAATGAACCAGGAACAGAACCAGACACATCACCGCATGAATATCACCCTGAATATCATCATCCTGGCCAAGCGATTCATCAACATCAACATCATCATCCTCAATTGCATTTACAACACCCGCAAGGAACCCCGTCTCCAAATTCAGTCGCGGAGTACGAGCCTCCTAAGGATATTCATAACAGTGTTGGTTACGCGGAACAAAATAACCCCGAGGATGACGCAGCGAGTGATACTGGACGCAGGTTTAATACTGTCGTCGATATCCATCACCGTCAACATCATCATCAACAGCAACAACAACAGCAACAGCAACAACAGCAACGACAAGATGTGTCGGGTTCGGAACATCAATCGAATTGGTCGCCACTTACCCCGCCACCAGCTTCACAGACCACCGCCATCTGACGGGACCCGCGGTAACTTAGAACGATTTATATTTTCGAATTATGATCAATTTTAAACACTTTTAGAATATTGGGACACCGTACTTTATTTGCGATAAGAGAAACGTGTTATTTTTAGATTATTTGATCGAAAATTTATAGAGATCGTTCATGCAGTATGAAATAAAGTTTGTAGGATTATTATAATCTGTTGTAGTTGGTTTTAGTTAAACTGAGATGATAGTATGCCGATTAAACTTCACTTCTATTATGGTAGTATCATTATATTGATCGATCTGTTTAACTTTATAATACCTTATAATGAATCCTGGAGAAATCCGTCCATTTTGATGAAAGAATTCTCATCGCATGTAAATAATATAGCTTATACAAGTATTTAGGATAATTATTCTAACACTGGCAGGGAATCGAGTCCAACGCTAAGGTAGACGTGAAATTTAATTTCCTTTTTTCAAAATAGGAAATATCAATGATTTTCAAAATTCGAACCATTTGAATTCGACTTTCAACAAGTTTCTGGGACCCACAGAGTTGAAAAACGTCTATATTTCCGATTTTCAAACACTCCCAGTTTCCTGGCTTCTGATTTCATTGAAGTCTCATCTGTTCGTGTGTTGGGATCTTAAACCCTTAAAAATAATCATTTTATAGTGTATTATTACAGTTGTTATCGCCTTAGTTCCCTTACACAAAAGTCTTACTAAATTAAATATTTACTTACGGATTGTTTTCGCCAAATTTACGTAGTAACGGTAAAAAATTATAATCTGATCAATAGATACGAATATGTATACTTATATGTATTAGATTGAATTTGCCACTTATCGCGTTCTAAATTAGACGATTTTTTATTTACTCACACTGAATTTGTTACAAATAAAAAACCGTGAGTGTTCGTTGTTGGTATTTTTTATTAACATGTAAATACTGTACAGCCCGTGGGCAATCGAGAGGTTCCGGGTATAGAAGAAATGGATAAAGGGGTATACCTAATGATTAAAATAAAGAAAGAATTCAACGAGTAATAATATTTATTTTAAAACACCTAGTACTACATATCACAATTATTTTCTTCATTGGCTTGGGATAACGTATTATGCTATAAATAAATTCCATCTTCTATATCATCCAAACCAATGACTTCCCATGCAATCCCTCGTCCATTGAGTCTGGCAAACCCAACACCATTGGAAACCACAACCGGCTCTTGTGCAAACCATGTGCATACAGCCACCTGCAATTTAGAATAACTCTTGTTTCAAAATGTTACAGAAGAGATACACAAATAAGCCGATAAACCGATTCCATCTGGTGTCTACGATTTCCCAAAGCATAAACTGGTATTTCAATACTTCGTTTATTTCAATTTCATCAAAATTTCAAGTAATTGGGTTTCATAAACAATATTACCGTCTCGTTCAGTCGGCGTTCTGCACTTTGGACACGGTTTTGTTGATATTTGAATAGTTTTTTTACTTGCTTCGTCCCACTTGGCCTGAAATTCGTACATAAATCTCAAATGCCTGATCAACTCAAGACTAAACACTACACAAACGTGATATACCGTACCTCACTAGCTCGAAGAGGATCAACCGCATACCCTGAAGGACAAGAAGCACCAGAAGATGAAGAAAAGGATGTTGGCTGCTGTGAATCGCATTCACCAACATGAAAACCTTGTAGACATCTTCTGCAGAAAACATACTGTGGAAAGAAAGTGTATTTTAAAGTGAAAAAAAATTCTAAATTCTCAAGATATATTCGGGATTTGATGATATGAGTGAATAACGCACTCCGCAACCACCGATACATTGAATTCTGCGGCAATCATCGTCATCCGGTGACTGACTGCGGTCCTCGTCACTCTGAGCTGGCGGAATGATTCCCATACCACAATCTGGTCTCGGACAAAGAAGACCTCCGGCCCTCAGCACGTATTCCTCAGTCCCAAAACGCTGGTATTGCTCATACTGGAGTTTGAAGTAAATTTCATTAGTACTATATAGGCGGATATCCGTGAATGGGATAGTCTCCGCTATGTGGGAAGCCTCGGAGATCATAAATGAGCGTTTTTGTTGCCTATACAGACTTTAGATGCAAGGGAACTCAATTTATTCACAAGAATGGCTGAAATTCATATAATGATAGAAAGAATTAGGATAGTATCCTTAGAATTTTTTCATATCATTCAGAGGGTAGTGGCAATGATACACAATAAGAGTCAATGGTCTTTAAATTACAAAACTTCTGTACAATACAAAGGATAAAAAACGCCAGGTAGAAATCTAACAATACAATTGTAACATAAATTCAATATATCCGTACTTGTTGAGCGGAGAGAAGTCTGAAGTGATGAACTTCGGTAATATGTGAATTTTGGCATCCAGCAGGACAAGGCAGAGTATAATATCCCTGATTATTATCAAACTCGAATTGCCTATCCCCCAAACGAGCTACGCAATAATCTCGAAAACAATCAAGGCAAGTTACATGTCCAGCTTCGCATGGAAAGACCAGAACAGTGTCCCTGAAAAACATTGATTACATTCACACCCAAATCTTCTCCAAATTCTTTAATTGCTCTTCTGAATAGCCAGAAGCTTTCGATGTTCTGCCCAAATGGTGAGACCTCACCTTGTATCTGTGCAAGCAAGACAGGGCACGTTCCTTAGATTTGGTTTAATCAAATAAAGCGGAACAGCCTCGTCTTTTTCCCCAAGACTAGCGTGGCTAGCACATTTAAAATAAAACTGTGCGTATCGTACTTGATAACCTTGGTCCTCCTGTGCCAAGGAAGACTGACAATCGTCATTCTCGCAATGCACAGTTATTCTACCAGGTTGTTGAACGTCAGGCCAACACTGAGGATCTCGATCAACGGTAACAGCTCCGCTACCACAAGTCGCACATCTCACTCTAAGCTTTCCAACTTCAACTGACTTACAGGGCAACGAGCAATAGACGTAAAAATGAGCTCGATCTCTTTGCTGCGCTGTAGAAAATTAGCAGAAAATAGATGGAGTAAAACTTTGGGGGGGGGGGGGGGGGGGGGGGGCAGAATTTGGCTGAGAAAAGTGAAAATCTATGAAAAGTAAAGAGACCTTCGTCACTGTGAACCTTCTGATCATTTGAATCATCTAGAGATAAATCGACCAAAGTTTCGTTCATAGGCTTGCTTCCGCTTTCATTTGCCTCGGACCCTTCGGCGATAGATTCTTCTATCAAATCCTCGGTCTTTTGGCTTTCGTTTAGGCGGTTTTTGCCCGGGGGTAGCCTTATGGCGTGTAAAATGCTTTGTTGACCGAGATCGCATTCCTAGATCGAAATATTTCGAGGTTATGTTTACGTTTGAAAATAGGCAATTTTTGGTTGAAATTGTTGGTTTATTTTAGTGTTGATTGATGAAAGACGTACTTCTATTATCGTAGAGTTGTGTAACTCTTTTCCAGCAAATATGATCTTGATATCTTCTGGAGAAATACCTAGTTGAGGACCTACAATTTCCTTGACATTTCTGATGTCCCATTTCGGATCCAAATCTACCGATAGTGTATTTCCAGTGTTCGTTTTAACGTAAATACTCAAAGAATTTGAGATTTTTTTTTTACCGAACCAAATTAACTGCAACATTCTCAAAAACGCACTTCTCAACAAATTAAACAAAAAGCTCATTCTACGATGTAACAATGTCAAATGCTCTGGTTAATTATCGTCTTTCTTATCTGGGTAATACCCGTAAATGTAGATAATCATATATTGCAATTTAGTAAGCGGGTAGTAGCAGTAAGCGGTTCTGCAAATAAATAGACCTTGAAAATCAGCAGGAAGAGGTTTTATTTTTAGATGCATAACATTTTTTGGTCAGAATCATACATTTGGAGAGATATGAAAGATGACACGGTTGTGTTGTGCGATTCCGTACTATGCTGCCACCAATGCGGGTGCCTGTGGGAACTAGGAACACGATCGAGAGGTACCAGTAGTAAGGCAGTGCTGTTTTATTTTCCTGCAAATTCTGCGTTGCCGTGATAAAAACAAGATCGTGGTCGGTAAGACCGGTCGTGGAAATACAAGTATTTTTAAGTATAAGAGACTGAATAAGGATGAATAGCAATTAAAGAAAATAGTGTGACGAATCCAAATGATATAATGAATCAATGATCTGTTGGGGAGAATGTAATAGTGTCAGAGAGGCTCGTTAAATTGAATGAATGAATGTGTTAGATCGAATATGTGATCAAATGGGGATTTTTATTCAGCTCCCAGTCGAATAAGTGTCTTGAAAAAATATTCTGGAAAAAGTATACAATTCTTCAAAGTAGAAATTGAGACGGATAACAGTCGATGAAGCTGCGATAACAATAATTTGGAATTACGTGGTAGCTGTAACTGTACGGAACTATATTCGCTGCATTGACAACAAATTTATCGCCTATTATCAAGTCAGTTACATTTTATACTTGTGAAATAAGAATTATTCAACATTCCAGGCCCGAAATGCCGTGGAGAAACATTTTTTTCGTCGATCGTTTCATCATTCGTAATCGACAATCTGCATAAATTATTGATGCAATTTAATGCATCATTTGATTATGGCGCCTAATGAATTATTGCGCGATATAGTCCGTGTAATACATCCCATGATCCCCCGCGGCGCACCGGTCAACCATCAGTTATCTTTGAGTAGGGGATGCAACAAGTCCGCGCGTCTGCTCTCTTCGCGCGAATCACTATTATAAAAGTGATTTATCCACAAATAAGTAAGTATTCGGGCTTGTCGTGAGATCAACTGACTCGAGTCTTGATCGAAGTCGGTGAAATCGAGTGTTAAACATAGATTTCATTCGTGAAATCGCGATGTTCGGTTATTTAGCCATTGCACCGGCAAGATGTCGAGCGGCGGGGGCGGAGGCGGAGGGTCGCGTCCTCCGCATCCCGCCAAAAGTTTTCTCTCGTTCGTTTGTTGTGGTACCTAACCTGGAATCATTGCCCGCCAAAAAAGAGTATATAGTGCGGGCAGCGTATCAGTGGGGGCAGCTTAATACCACCCATAATCCCCCGCGGCGTGTCGGTTACCGGTCAGTTGCATTTAGCCAGGGGAAGTAACATATTCGTGCGGGTTGCTCTCTTCACGCGAATTCAAAACAGAGGCGATTTATCTCTAACCGAGTGTACGAGTTTGTCGTAAGTTCGACTAAATCGTGTCCCGATTGAAGTTAGTGGATCGGCAGTTAAACTATAGATCATATTTTCGAGATTGCGGTATTCGATTTTTTATAGCTATATTAATTGTGCCGGCGTTCGGCAAAATGTCGACTACTTGGGATGGAAGCAGGGATACATGGTGACTGTTTCCTGTTAAATTATTCCGCACGATTTTGAGCCTATTAATTTGGTCATTAATGCATGCATAAGCGATTTGGTGATCGCCCTGCTGGCTGCCGCCATCCCTCGGTATCTCGTCGCAACTCGAACTGCGCGAAATGATTTTACTCCTTTCTTTTAACTTACATGTATAATGTATGATTTTTCTAGTACAGTATAGACAAGTCAGCACTATACGATGTGCAAACGTATTGTAAATTCGCTTTCGGTTAACCACGATCGCATGTACTTCGATTCCGGACCGGTGAAGTAAGGAAATACGATTCTTCTTCAATTTTTAACAACTATTGTTCATTCCTAATGAGAATATTCGAAGAAAGTTCTATTCTATTCCAATTCTCGGGTTAGAAATTATCGGGTCAAATATTCGTGTTTTATCTACGATATTGGAAATCGCATGAGTAGAAGATACTATAAGCGGTCTACATTTTTCTGATACTTTTATACAGTGACAGTGCAGAAGGTTTGCCTCATATTGGAATATAAATAGAGTAATAGCAGTGATAGTAAAGTTTTCTCTGAATTCAAACCACTGTGAAATACGTAAAAATAAATCAACAGAATGTGTAGTAAAATTACAGTGTTACCAAATACTACCCATGGTATGGAATCCATGTATATATAATATGATCATAGTGCAGTGTAAATCCTCAAGTTCTTATATAAAATAAAGTGGAATATCATAATAATGTGTGGTGAGAATATAGTGTTTATTTAAATTCTACTTACAGTATGGAATCCATACATATAAAATATTCGCAGTGCAGTGAAATTTTTTCAGCTCTCATCGGAGGATCGAAGGATTATTACATTGGATGCGTATAATCCATCATTCCCATGTACCACGAGATTCAGGGTGAGTTTCGGATGCGATATAAATTTTTTTGTCTGATCTGCGAGAGGCGGGTAGGCAGGGCACGATAGTTTAAGGCCGTTTCGTATTATTGAGCACAATAAAACGATCTATTCGTAATAATAAATGATCAACACCTCGACTTGTTTTCATAATCGTTGCGTATGAATAATTACGTATGTACCCCGTGGTGCCAAATATTTGATCACTTGGGAGGCAAGCGCTTCTCCGCACGTTTGTGCCCACTGCCCACGTGCGAGGGGGGCCGGGTAAAAGTTTCGAATTTAAAAAGTTCCGAAAACTCTTAGAAGTCCAGAATGCCGAAAATTTCGGTCTGTTTCTCACGATGTGAGAAATATCTTGCGCCTGACATCTTCGACGTCATAAATAATTGCTAGAATATTGAAACCTCTTTGTGTTTCCAAAAAGTACATCTCGAGACGATTACTTCGACCGCTTATTGGCTTCGATACGATAAATACAGCCGGAGTTATTAAACACTGAATTAAATACATGCGTGAATTAAAAGTTTCTTTCTTTCTTTCTTATTGAAATTTTAGCGTTTCTACTCCATTCCACCTAATAGTCGCTGAAAGGAAACGTATTTCTATCAGTACCTACTGATGTTTTTATCGGCGGTAAGACACGATTAACAGGCAAGTGAAATAGCCCTGCCTTAATGCTCTGAGCATTCGACCGTCCTCCTAGTTCGAAGAGACACTCGCTTCGGGGGCAGCACAAAAACGCGATCGTCTGAAACCCGGTCGTGGTTTACCTCCCTCCTCAAATCTGTCAAAACCTTCCTTGCGCATAGAGACGATACGATAACAAGTATTTAATAATATTAAACGGCGGGAAAAATAAGCTTATGCTAATGTTCGTATGTTCGTAAATTATTATTGTTGGGTGTTTAATTTTTAGTAATGACTTCTTGAATCCGTCTCACAGTTAATTCAGAAAGTGAGATAAGTTGATCGATTGTAATCACGATATAAATCCGTTGATCTAAATCGTTTCTATAACTCGGTGCGATATGAAATAAATGAGAAGATCTTTAGCATCGTATAATAGTTTATTTATTCAGTATAATAATGTGGTTATGTATATATATGTACTTGCTACTATATAGATATAGATATGTAATTACATAAATATACATAGACACACACACATATACATAATTATATTATATACACAAGGGTTGGTGATTCGTAAAGTGTTTATAAATGCTTGAGCCTGCCTATGCATTTCGTAGTTTTTTTTTTTCTTTGTTTTTCTCATCTTCATATTGCATAATATAATATAATATAATATAATAATATTCTGGTATTTTTAATACTTTTTATTTTTATTTAATTTTTTTTTTCCATTATTTTTTATTTTTATTTTTCATTTTCTTTTATTATTTTTATTTATTACTTTTAAAATATATCCTACGACAAATATTATTCAACGTCATTCCTCTCCCACCGACATCTCGTCGTCAATTCGTCAGCGACAGAACATTGGTAGTATTGTTATTTATTGTATAATAAATTTTTTTTTTTTGTCTTTTTCAATCATCATCATTTCTTAAAAGTATTTACAGTTTGTCCGTAACTATAGTTTTTGTTTTTCTCTGTTGCGCAGTTACCAGTGTTTATCTTTATTCTCTTTATTCTCTTTATTAATATTGTTTTCTTTTTTCTTTTTTTTTTTTATATCTTTGCTTATTTTTATTTGTATTTATTTTTTTTCCTATTTTATTTTTATCTTTTTCTGTTTTTTTTTGTTTTTTTTTTTTTGTCGTATGTTTTCATTTTTCTTTCGAGGAACAAATGCACGTCTCAACTTTACAGTGTCACAATGTAGTATGTATAATATAAGGTATATAATACTTTTAGCGTATAGACTCCAGAATTTATTTATGTAGATATACTAATAATTATTATTATTATTCCTATATCAATATAAGATCTCTATTATATAATCATAAGAAAATGATTAAAACATAAATTAGACTTTATAAAAATACTATCAACGGCCGTACACGTAACTCTTCAATACACAATTCCGAATACATTAAATCATTAATCATTAATCAATATTAATATTAATAATAATAATAATAATAATAATAATAATAATAATAATAATAATCAGGCCATTAGTAGTACATATATTAATTATCCTATAATCATATTTTGGAATTGCAATGGCAAATCCTACAATTTAAGCGTTTACTTTATATTCTGATATTTTATCTCATTTAAATACAATAACAGTAAAGTGCAATTATTATTCAGTTCTAGACGTTCCTTTTCTCTTCTTTTCTTTCCTTTTCTTTTTTTTTTATCTTTCAATACCGCAATTTCTTTCGCACATCAATCAATAGAATCGATTAAATCCCTCGCGCATTTTTTTTTTTTCCTACACTGCGATTATGTTTATTCTTTAATTAATGAAAAGCTGCATTCCTTTTTTTTTTCCTTTTATAGTATCATTTTTTTTTATTTTTATTTTGTACGATCAAGAAAATGTTATTTATATTCCAATGCAAGTTAACAAGCTATCTATAAACTGTTGTCTTTTTAATATTCTTACATTATATTAAGAGTAACCCTTTTTCTTTTTTCTTCTCTCTCTCTCTCTTTCTCTCTTTCTCTCTTTCTTGTTTTAACTCTCATTAAATTCAACTAAAATTATTTTGGAATGATTCTTCAAGGCTCTCGAATGTCATACACCGAGGCGCAAGAGCAGCAGAGCAAGTAATTACGTAATAGATAGTTATTAATACTTTAGCAGAGTAGAGGCAGAAATATTCGTCGTCTTTTTTGTATTTTTTTTTTTTTTTTTTGTATTTATCTGTTATTTATTCTTTCTTCTTCGTGATTTAAAACTTACCCCGCGAGACTGTCGATAATTATTCGGTGAATGCCTACGTATAATTGATTAACTAGTGATAATAGGCTTTGGATTATTTTTATTAAAATCCAAAAACCTGTATTTTAATGGATCTCTCTTCCAATTTATGAGAATATTTTCGTGACTTCTATTTATTCCTTCATTTATTTATTTATATATAATATAATGTATTAGTTGTCTTCGAAATCATCATCACCTCAAATAACCAAGTCGTATTATACTGGCTAAAGAGTGAGCTTTTTTTTCTTCTTTTTTTTTTGAAGATTTCTTTTTTAGTTTTCACTTCATTTCATTTCATTTCTTTTATCTATAAAGTATGTATATATGTATGTTTGATTAACGTCCGTTCATATCTTTATCAATGAACTACTCAAGTCTCACCCTACAGGATCCGCATAATAAATCTCTAAACGAATCCTATCAATTCCAATTTGAAAATAGACAAGATACCTAGCTAACGACTCGTTTAATTAACGACGAATAACAGGTTTATCGATAATAGGTAGATTTATAGAGGAATATGCGTTAGTTAGTTAGTTAGTTAAATAATTAGTTTAACGGAAGGCAAAACATTTGTTGCAACAGTCCTTTCCTCGGACTCTCATCTTCCACATCGTCGTAATCATTTTCATCATAATTGTCGACCGCATTGTTATTGCTACTATTTTTGTTATAAGTAATATCCGCGATACTTCGACGTCTTGGAAATACCGGATCGTCGTATTTGAATGGGAACGGTGGTTCGACCCTATCCTCGTAAAAGTTATTGTCGTTTCTTCTACTTTCTCCATAATATTCCATCGTTATCAAATTATTATGATTACGATAACGATGCCGACAGTCGTTTGTTACTTGAGGCAATGTAGAATGGAGCTGAAGCGTAGCTGATCTATCCTGCAGGTCATTTAAATATCGACGTTGCTCAGGTTCTTGATGCAGGAAGAAGAGCGGCTCTTGTCACACGCAGTCTTCGAGAGACATAAGTAGAGGATTTACATACTCAAATCCTTCAAATTCACTTTGATCAATCCTGTCGATAACTCTCCTGTGAAAATGACAATATTTGAAATTAAATTCAACAGAAAACTACATATATATTAGGTTTAGAAATATTTAAAACAAGAACTCACGCATCGTCAGGCGTAAGATGAACAGGTTCGTCGGTAAATTCTGGTGGGAAGTTAGCCAAATCCCTGTCAGAGTCTAGCCGGGGTTTATAAGGCGGAGTAACTTGTTTTTGCTCTAGCTGTAATCAGAATTCATAGAAACATTTGATCCTCGAGCTAAGATATTCAAGGTTTTGGACAAAAAATCAATGAATCTGCATTTTCAATCACTTCGACGAATCGTCCAACGGAAATTCGACCATTTTAGAAAATTTCAAACTCCAATTCCAAGTATTGCTCAGAAATTTATGAAAATATATTTACCATATCCCAATCAATGGCTTTGAAAAACGAGTGTCCAGCGATATCAAAGAACCCGGAAGATCCACATCCGAGTCGTTCGGCAGGATCTTTACTGAGGAATCCTTTGAGAACAGAAGCTGCTTTGACGGAGAGAGACCTCGGAATGCGTATAGTTTTTTGAAGAATAACTTGGAAGAGATAATCCTCTGTATTTTGGTCTGGATTTTCGGAAGCCCCTGCTATATCGAACGGACTACGTCCTGCCAACATTTCGTACAGTAATACTCCAAGAGCCCACCAATCTACCGAAAAACTGTAATCTTCGCCTCTCAGGATCTCTGGTGCTATGTAATTCGGTGTACCGCAGAAGGTAGCCGTAGTGTCCCCTTCCCTCACACCTTCTTTACACATTCCGTAGTCAGTTAATTTGACGTGACCCTCGTGGTCCAGCAGCACATTGTCGAGCTTCAGATCTCTGTAGATAATTCCTAAAATTTTCGAAAGTCATTATGTGTTCAGACTACGATATAGGTATACTTCAAGACTGTCTTTTCTCTCGCTTCTGATCCTCCAGAAAGATTTAGATGCGATTTTAAGTCGAAGGAAAAGATTTCGACCGAGTAGTATCGATATTTCTATAAATTTGACAAAATTTCAAAGTCGATCACGGATCTTAGATAAACAATGTAAAATCCCTCACCCTTTTTGTGTAGAAAGTTTAGAGCGAGACTGATCTCAGCGGCGTAAAAGCGAGCGTGTTCTTCAGGTAATCTTCGCTGCCTCTGCATGTGGAACATGAGGTCACCTCCACGAACGAATTCGATGACAAAGAATAGGCGAGAGGGTGTTTGAAAGCATGAATGAAGACCGACGAGGAACGGATGATTGGAGGCTGTCTCAAAAACGTGTTTCTCCGTCTGTACCCAGTCGATATCTTCGTCGTCCGTTACAAGCGCTTTCTTGATCACTTTCATCGCGTAAATTCGCCGCGTACGTTTCAATTCAACCATTAATACCTTCGCGTACGAACCTCGCCCGATAACTCTGATCAATTCAAAATCACTCAGCGAATATTGCCTCTGGAGTTCGTGCATGTTGTCTGAACCCGTTCCTGCCTCCAATGGCAATTCCTCGTTCTCATCTCCAGGCGCTCCTGTAAAAATTTCCAGATTAAGATTTTCAAATATTTTTTCTTAATCTATCGGACACTTTGTTCTTTGCTCTGCTCTGATCAGATTAATTTTCTTTCAACGAGGATAACGTGATTGAGAATTAAAGTGCTTACGATTTCGCGCATGGTCCTCGGATGCTAGTTCCGCAGAATCGTCATCAGGCGGAACAGTAGGAGGGCAGTGTAGAGTATCCGACTGTTGTTGATCGCCGTTTCTATCTGTCGTAGGTGGTTCTGCTATTTGCAATAGCTGCATACTGAAGCATGGCTTGCCTACTACCTTGTGACACTTCTTGTGAACGAGAAGCTTGCATTGAATGCATTTAAAACCTTGCCGTCCCAATCCCCAGATCCGATCTTGACAAAACGCGCAAAATGCTCGCTGAAAAGTAACGAGATTTAATTAAGAGCAATCTAGAAGGTGATGAAAATGATGAGTATAAATTTTATTTGGGGGGGCATTTGTTATGAAGATTCATTTTCGGACAGGAATGGAAAAAAAAAACAGAAAGGGCGGAACGTCACATCTGTGAAAAAAACATTTGATAAAGTAAAACCGCGGAAAAATGACCATGTTTCATGAAAAATAATTTTTAAAGTGGTCCAAAAAAAAAATAAAAATTACAAAAATTTCACAAAGACGAAAATGGAGCCTGAAGCTAGGGGGGATATTTTTTTTTGTTTTTTTTTTCGACTGGACATGATAGGATTAAAATGAATTGAATTCAACCGACGGAAAAATTGATTAAGATTTGGAGAATAATTATGCTTTTCGAAATTTCATTTAATTAAACTAGGTAGTGGAGTAATTGAGAGAAGATAAGTTTCTTACTCGATTGAAGCGTTTTGCTTGGAAAATGTGTCCATTGACACGGTAAAGCTTCCTCCATCTTCTAGCCCCGCGTCTGTAGATACTTCCTATAAAAATCGAATCGGAAAAAATTGATAAAATTGATCATTGAATCAAACGATTATAATAATCACCGATAAATTTCGACGAGAAAAGAGATACTCACTGTCTTCGCCCTGGCAGGGCATTCCAGGGGCGGCCGGAACATTTGGAAATACTGTAAGCGTTAATAGAAAAAACATATTTAAAAAACTCTGAATATATACCTATATTTGGTTGAATAAAATATGATTTGTACGTATACATGTTTTACACGCTGGTTTTTTAGAGTGAAAACAGGAAAAAAAAGATAAAAACGAAGAGGGCCAGAAAAAATTTAAAAAAAAAAAAAAACGCTCTAATAAAAATGAAAATAAAAACAAAGATACCGCGCGTTAAATACGCGTATCTCTATATCCGAGTTGCCTGTTTTTTTTTTTTTTTTTAACGTCTGCTAAAAACGTTGGACAAGACCCAGGGGTAGGTGGAAATAAAACAATAATAGAAAAAAAAACGGGAAAAAAATTTAAAAAAAAAAAAAAAAAACCTATTAGGGGAAATAAAGTTGTCCGGTAGTAAAGCCCGATAAGCTTTCGTCGGTACGTATAGATACCGTAGCAATATACAACTCCGAGTATACAGGGACCCGGGAGAGACGGTCTTTCATTTAGACAGAATTCGCAAATACATCTGTACGTATGGTACGTACGTACACGTACATACTGTATATACATATACCAGACAGAGATATACATGCAGATGAAAATCGGCATTGCAGTGAGGGAGATGTTTGGACGGTAAAAAGTGGTCGGTTTTTACCTAAAATACAAATATACAGGTGAAATAAATTTCCCGGGGTTAAAATTTGGGTGTGGTCGAGTAGCTGAGGCACGTAGGTAGGTAGTTAGGTAGGTAGATAGGTAGGTAGAGATAGGTAAGGTGGGTAGGTAGGTATTACTGCATTAGCTATAAGACGTGTAACTATAGAATATATATCTAGAGTGATAAAAGCATCGATCCGTAACCCTGACCATACAGCTTCCCATTCATCCATCCCTGACCTCTCTTCTCTCGGTAGGGATATCTCTAGTTACATTTATTTTGGCTTCGTTCCCATTTCGCAGTTTCTAAAACCCACTGAATATATACGTGACTATGTACTATATATGTGATACGGTCTATACTGCAAACCTAACGCCACTGCGGTATTTCCCCAATATCTAAACTTCATATATATATATAGGTGAATACATGTATACGGATATATTGCAGGGTTTATAAAAGGTGAGCCGAGGGCGGCGAGAAATCTGACCTTTTATTATACGAACCGCGTAAGATTTCGGGTAAAATTAATTTAGGAAATACTTCCCGATATGTACGGTGAAACGGAGTAACGTATATGTATACGGATATCTGGTCTGAAGCTTTTGCGAAGATTATAACTCGGGCTTCGCGTACATATACCTACGCAGAATACACCTATATATGTATGTATAGTTTGCGTTAGGATTAAAAAATACATGAATAGCCGGGAGGAATTGCGGCACAGCGAGGGAGAAATTGCTTCCTTTTTTTTCTTCTTTTAGTTCAAGAATCAAGTAGAGGTAATAATAAGTTACGAATTACGATAGTCAGTCCTCTGTTTTATTATAGACCTAAATACGTGCGTGTATTCTTTAAACATCGTTGATCGTCACATTGAGATTTATAATGAGAAGAAGAAGATGAAGTTGTGCCCGGTAACAGATGAAAGGTATTATAAGATACATCGCAAGTAATGTGATATTTTTTTACTTTCCCTTTCGTTTGTCTCGTTTTTTTCGTTCGTAACATTTGTTTCCGTTAACCGAAAGCCGGACGATTAGGTATATAGATATATACGGTAGGGTAAGATACGTAGGACAAATATTTTGGTATAGGATTCTGTTTTTTTCCATTTTCTTTCTCTTCTTCTTTTTACTTTGTTTTTATTCGAAAGCTTGCTAGTTCGATATTGGTTACCACCAGCAACAGCAGCAGCTTCTTAGTGAAAAGTTTTTTTGTTGCTTTTTTTTTCTCTTTTCCCTTTTTTTCTTTTTATTTTTCCCCGCCGATATATACCAAAGGGCATCAAGACCGAGAACTTTTTATCCGAAGAAAAACCGTGAAAACTGTTCAAACTTTTACCTATACACATATAGCCGGTAAAAGCTGTAAGTTAGAGTATTACCTTTCTTTTAGTAAGTAACAGTGTTATTTGTTGTAACAGTCGTTGGTTTAGTCGGCGTGTAAAAAAAAATAATAATAAAAAAAATATATATATTTATAGAAAAGAAAAGAAGAGAAAATAGAGAAGATTAAAAATTTGTTTTTAAAAATGATGTACAAAATCGAGGAGCGAAAGTATTTTTTTTTTTTCAACTTGATTAAACCGCTGGCACTTTAAAGTTGTGTAACATAATAAATTATTTCTTAGAAATTTTCTGTTACGGTCGTTGCGGTGATCATATGTCATATTATACGCTACTCGTGTGACCGGAATTATACGTTTTGTAAAAATAAAGGAGAAAAAAAAAAAATCATTGTCAGCAGTTGGCTCGCGACTACATGCGGCTGCGGTAAGATGCGGACACGTGGTTAAATACTGAATAATGAAAAAAAAAAAAAAAAAAGGGATACGAATGTAAACCAGTTTGCATATCGACCGCAATCTACATACATATTATACGCACGCATGTAATATATGTATTATGTCATGTTGTGAATTATATAATATATAAACCGCATTGATATTATAGTCACGACGCGACTTTGATAAATAATATTTACTTTTATATCACGCTGTATATATACATACATATGAACACAGTATGTATCGCGATTTTTATTATGTATCCTGTAGGTATATGTATAATAAATATCCTTAATTCTTAGTCGCGGTATATATACTTTTTTCCGCAAATTTTATAGCCTCGAAATTTACAAGTTTAGTAGCGACGTAAATTGGAAAACGAAAAGTGGTGTAAAAAGCCAATTAGGGTAGGTAGGCTATACTACCGCACCTATATCTATACCTATACCTATATGGGTTATTACGCTGCAATAAATTGCGATTAATTATTTGTCATTAGTTAATGGTGTTCGGTGTTGATGAATGGATACGAGGTTCGACTAGAATACTTCCGAAAATACGGATATAAAAATTCATCGAGTTATTTATAACCGGAGTCAATTATAAAATGTTAAATATTAAATTTTCTTTTTCTTTTTTTTTATCTTCCATACTTCAAATATCACGCCTTTATAATGAAATGAAATAATCAACGACTATAACAAGATTTTTATTGGATGAATATTCTATAAGAGCGTCGTCGGGTCGCGTCGGTCTCGTTTACCAATTTTTCCCCATCTCAAATAACGGTTATTGTTATTATTACGATTATTATTATTAACGTTTGTAAACGCGCCGGGGTAATTCCTAATCACTTGTTTTAAGCCCAGTGCTGCAGCAGCAATCGTACAACGACGTTATGCTAAATTGAAGAAAGTCCGGTGCGGAACTCTTGCCGTAATAATGATCAAAACACTCGTTATTCTTAATATTATGAGCCGGAAGTTAGAGTCCTGCGTAACATATGCCGCGAAATTAAAGTAAAACTAAATTAGAAAATAGGAGAACAAATAAGAAACACTTTATCGATCTAGATAAACTAATTAGAAAATACTTCCACACTTTTTGCACCCCTCACACGTAGATTCGCAAAAAAATCTTTAACAATTCATAATATATGTATATTTTGAAGCATGAGTGATTATTCATATGAAGATAATAATCTAGTATCGAGTATTAGATAAAGCGAATACCTTGCGCATTGAAATTATAGCTGTAAGCCAGTAGGTCCTGACATAACATCGGGTAACCGTACATCATTGCCATCTTGAAGGCATTGAGATTTGAACTGCCAAACGCCATGCCGCAGGTAGTTTATTATTAGGAAAAATCTAAACACCGTTCGGATATGTAACTCGAATAGAAAACGGTAAGAACTCTCCTTACGATGTGAGTAAGAAGTGAATCACTTTTTTTCTTTTTCTTTTTTTTTTTTCTTTTATTACATTTTATGTTGTATCGTGATGCCGTGTCGTTAGTTGAAACCAGTTAAAACCGACGATAACTCACTAGACTAGTCTTTATTCGACTCAATAAACTCAACTTAACTGATCGAATCTCTTTCGCGTACGGAAAATACGATCTTAGAGCGTGTTTAATTCTTCTTACTTATTCCTTACTCCCCCTCCATCCCTCGCTCTCTCTCCCTATGTCTCTCTATGTCTCTCTTTTTATATCTAAGAAAATAAACCGCGAATATCCTGGGTATATATTTCTTTGTATAATATACTCTCACGTGCAAATACTGTGACTAAATTCTGGCGAACATAGGTATATACATCCGCGTTTACAGCCGTAGATACTACGGGGGATTCATAACGCTTGAGATAACGACGCGTTATCATTTTCGATATATATTTCACTCGCCGCACCTTATCGGTTATCGTTTGTTGGGAGGCACGGGTATCGGAGATTTCTAACTAACTCTCCCTCCTCTCTTTGTCTCTCTTGTTGGCAAAGGTCATTGCTGTATAGATATACTACAAATAAAAAACAAAAAAAACAATAAAAAATAAGGAAGAAAATCGTGATTCGTTGAAAGAAAAAGCTTTCGAAATTCGGAACGCGAAACTGTGTCGCCGAACTCTAATTTGACAAACTTCTAAAAGCATGTAGGTATACCGGCAAAGTGCTCGCCTCGCTTTAGTTCGGATAACGTGGTTATAGTTTCGACCTAGAATACCTCCTTCACGTTACTTCAGGGTAGATATGCACGAGTCGAAGATGAAATAGTCAAAGATTAAAGTCGAGCTCGATAGAGACAAAAAAAATTCCCGGCCTTAGGCTTATTGGGACATCCAATATTCCTATAGTCTTTGTGTACGGACGTGTATAGGTAAACGAAACTGTCCGGAATACGAAAGACATGGCTTGGAGCCAAATTAAAACGATGGTACCGGTGATTATGCTTTTTTTTTTGTACAAGTAAAACTTGCAAATGGAACTTCACCCCTTCCGAAGAATTTTTCCTTGATTAATCAACCGTATGGACTGCGGTACACGATCGAAGATCTTCAAATTTCACGAACCCAATATGCATTTGAAAATTCGTTCATTTGTTTGTTTTTTTTAATTTTTGTTGGTAAAGAAGAGGAAGAAGAAGAAGCGAAGACCGAAACCTATTTTTTTTTCATACAATTCGTTCAAAAATCCTATACAGCCGGGAAGGAAGCAGGTGTAATAAACCCTGAGTAAATAATAGATGGTATATCTTCGCCGCCGCAGCAGCAGAAGCAGCAGTAGCAGCAGCAGCGGAACCATACATAACGAAGTTTCAAAGTCCCAGCGAAGTTTCATTATAGGATATACGTATAGCTGAACTGAGGACATGTTTTATGAAATAACAATTATCTTTTATGCGACTCAATCAAGGCGCGTTTTAATATTTGAAAGAAAAAGAGCTCGTTCTTTTTTCAGGCAAGCGCGGCGCGAAGTACGTATTCGACATAACGCGGGTCGAGCTAAAGGACTTCCAGTTCGTGCGGGTAATAGAAAGAACCTTATTATATTTCTGAAGAAAAAATATTATCGATTTTATAGGTTTCCTGGTATTTTGTCTACCCGGGGTTTCGCTGTCGCGATATTCTTGAATTTCAAATCGAAATTTTGAAATTTAAAATAACGGATTCGATACGGCCCGCGCGAGGAATACATGAACCGAAAATTAAGATGCTCGATTTTCATGGAAATTCATTCCCATATGTTTTCTGCATCGCTGGTTACGAATTTTAGATATAAATTGCGAAATCGAACACAACGGATTCCAGATGACGAATAAAAATTCTGATTTTTTTTGTTTCTACATTTCTATATTTTTGTCGATTTAAAAAATCTTTCATCAAAATTTCGGTCCATCGTATATATATGTATATTGGATCCGGAATTTAAAATGACGCAATTCCTGGATAAATTTCTCAACCAGCGGTTCCAAAAACCGCGAGAAAGTTACTCCCGCTAAAAGTTATTCGCACCTTAGTACACTAACGACGAATTAAGAGATACCGCAATCATTCTAGTTCGCGGATAAGAAAAATGTGCCGCGCTCTGCCGCATTCTGCGGTAGTGTAATTGACATTCGGCGCTATAAACGGGCGAAGCTACTTCATGTATAATAATAATATCTAAGTAAATATGTATACAACGAAAGAAGAAGACACGGAACAAGGCAAGAGTGATGAGTCACTGGTACCTACTACCGAGTACTGTCTCTAAATGAAAATTAAGGCGCTGGTAAATAGGGATTCCCCGTGAGAACAGGGCCGTAATATTGTGTGTTCGAGTATAATTATGAACATCCGGGACAGGTGTGCGTTTTCGATCGTAACGAAACTTTTCCGGCATGTTGGAGAAATATGTTTTAGTAAAATATGAGACACGTATTTCTCTGTCTTTCTTTTCTTTTTTTTTTTTTATATTTATCGGTTCCAGAGATTGCAGGGTTTTACTGCGTCGCCCAAATCTCGGTGAGAAATAAAGGAAATCCTTTCCCATATTTTCTTTTTATTTGTTTCGATCTCCTATCGGGATTTTCGTTTTTTTTTTGGAAATTTGCAAAAGCTTCATACGTATATGATAATAAGAAAACCGGAGATTGTCAGCTGGAATTTAGCCGCAAAACTTTTTGGTGTAATTCCGAAGTCCGATTAGAACCTTGGCCCCGTTTTGCTGCAGCTATTAGCACCGGGTTCAGACCGTAAATTTCCCTAAAAAACCGTTGCTGGTTTCTGCAGCTGGGATGACCCGAAGCTTAATTGATTATTTTGTGTCCCACGAGATTTCGGGCGATTAACTATAATTATGAAAGTTTCGAGCTCTGCACCATTGGGTTACTATAACATGCTGCAGCAATCGCTGCAGTCATTTGCTACGCATTCATATATATGAAAAAGTCTTTCATCTCCGGCACAACTTTCTTTGTTTAACATTTTAATCGCATAAAAAAATATCTCGTTGACAAAAAGGAACGAAAACAATCATAAATTAATAAATAAATAAGTAAATAAAAATTTCATTTCATTATTGATTTCAAAACCAGCGTATCATGTTTGATGCATACGTACTATGGTATATGATATATTCGGTGACTTATTTTGAATAAGATTTTCATTTTCCGTTTAAAAATTGCGACAATCATTTTTCAAGAAGCAAAAAAAAAAAAGTAATTTTTCATAGTCGCCTTTTTTTCTGGGAAAAAAAGCGGTTTAGGCATGAAAGCGTAAACTTGAATTGAATTGAAGATGTATCATGGGATAGACAATAATCAGCTGTTCACAGAAAATGAAAGTAATTTGCGTAAAATTATTATATCGAGACTATACGCGAACTATTTTTTCCTGACAGAGTGCACGAGCAACTGAATCCTGAAAATGAGTTTCGCTGATTTTCTTCACGTTCATCAAACGACAAAATTGTAAAATTTTATTCTCGTTTCTTTCCTGTGCAATAATTGTACATACACTGCGAAAAAACAGACGCTACTTATCGAATAAAAAATAGAGAATCCGTAATAGCCATTATTTCGTCATTAATCGTCTTTCGGTAAATCCTGTTCCTTGGAATCAATTTTTAAGCCGGATTTACTTTTGCTGGATTTCGAAAATCGTCTCAAATCCACCGCACTTGGATCCATTTCGAATATTTAATTATACTAGCCGCGAGAATTCTTTCGAAAACATGTTTTTACTTTTTTCCTTTGGTTAAAAAATAATACATGTAATTGTGTTATTCCGAATCTCCGTACCCAAAACTTTGATTTGAACGACATACCCGTTTTCTTGTATAATTTTCATCAAATTTTCCCCATCTGTAAATAAAATTTTTCACTTTCCCAAACTTTTCCAAGTCTCTTTTCTTTCCAGTAAATTACATTTTTCCATTACTTTTCCCGTAATTTTCAGGTTCACTCGGCACCCTGTATATACATAATGCTTTTTCCTTAGTTTGCTAATCGATCATTTCAAACTTGGACACTTTTCGGCTAGAAAAGAGTCGAAAAGTGTCGAAAAGTTTCCGGGATTTTCCGTCTATTCGTTCGAGAATCAGGTATACAATTTTCGCGATTTCCATCTGATCTAATCACGATTTAACCCGATCAAACCGTACGAGAAATCATATCCACGAATCGCAAAAAAAGAAATCGTTTCGGCGCGAATATCGCCTGACGACGAAAAAAAAAAAGAAAAAAAAAGAGAAGTTGATTCATCTTTTTTGGTCTACGTTTGCAGCGTCTGATATCGCGCAAGATTCCCTCCTCCACCTCCTCCTCTATCTAAATCTTAACCACCTTTCCTCGTGTGAGAAAAAAAAAACTAAAAATTTGATCATTCGTAAAATGAAAACCTACACCGTGTACCGTTAGACTCTGTCGAGTCTCTGCCAGGCCACGACCTACCCCAGGTGATGTTATTGAACCTGCCGAATTGAGGGTTGCCGGAATTAGTAACGGCCGAAGAATAATCGGCTATCTGAATGTTAGATCCTGCCGGAATTTGCAGCGTTGGATCTTGACCAGTAGCGATACAAGGTCCGTGTAAAAGGCATCCAGCGGCGAGAGCATTCGATGCATAAATAAGTTCAACGTCGTCATGATCATTGTCATCGTCTTCATCATCGCCTCTGATACCTCCAACGCCTGTACCAGTATTGATAACGGGTCTCCGACTAATTTGTACCGTGGCACCGTCTTGATGTACATAAACACCGTGTTGTGCTGCGGTATCGTCGTCCGGCGAATCGGCACTCGATGGTGAAGGTGGAAAATTATTACCGCTTGGACCAGGGCCAAAACCCCTTTGTGAATCACGGGGATGAACCGCGGCCTGCAGTGCGGCGCCTTCAACGGCCGAAGCTCTTCGTCCGGCTGCTGCAGCGGCCGCAGCCGCAGCCGCTGCCGAATATGAATAGAAGGAACCGCCTTGTATCATTAAAGTACAGGGTGGGTCTTCCCCGGCACCACCACCGCCACTACCACCGGCCGAAATATCACCTTGCATTTGTTGAACGGAATTGGAACCTTGGATATATTCTTGACCGGTTGTCGACGACGTTGTTTGTTGCTGAGACGAGGATTGTTGTTGTTGTGGATTTTGTAGAGTTTGTTTATCCTTTTCACGTCTCGGAGACCGGCCCCTGTCACCGACGGATGTTGCGCTCCAGTAGCCCCACGCCATTGTAGTAAAAAATATACGCGGAGTTTGTTATACGTCTAAATAGTATTAATGATCGGAAATAGTAAGTAGGGGAATAAGGAGTGATCGAAGAAGGGGTAAACGTGAGCGACAGTAGTTGTGTTGTGTAATAATATTTCTCGGTGTTTATAGCGATTGGTTTGAATATAGGAGGAAAGAGGAGTTAGTTCTTTTTTCTTGTGTTTTTTTTTTCTTTCTTTTTTTTTTCCTTTAACGAGTTAAACAGATTTAAACCGACACACCTTCGATCGAATTTAATATTCACAGTATATAGTGGTAACACACTGCAGTAGGTGTATTTTTTTTCTGCTTTTTTTTTTGTTTTTCGTTCCTTAATACGCGAGATAAATGGTCGTTTAATATGTGGGTTTTGGGTACTTTCTTCTCTTATTCTTCTTTCGTTTTATTTAACCATTTATTTCTATATTGTTCTCGTTTATTATCTCCTCTTTCTCCACTTTCTTTATTAGAATAAAATAAGGAACCCTTGGTAACGGTGATTTTACACTATTATATATCGCCCCGCTATTTAGCGGGGATTCTCTCTACACGCGAAATGGGTAATCAGGGCGAGTAAGATATCGACTGCAGCAGAAGCTCTACTGCCAACCGACGCCCGGCGCGCCTCTCACGGCGCAAACGCGCACGCAGCTTTCTAGTTCACTACATACATAGGTAGTAATTTTACCTCTGCTTTTTTGGAGATGCATTATACGTAATACTGCGGATTAATTTAGATCGGTCGTTACAATTTCGTCGATTTTTTACTTCTTCGATAGAAATTTTTTTCTTTTTTCACACTTTCTTACGGGGGTCACGAAAATTTCATTCGATGATTATACCTATCCACACTGAACAGGTATACGTATACCGTATGTGTATCGAAAGAGAGAGAAAGAGATAGCAGTAAACCTTGATGTCGGTAAGGCAGGAATTTCAGCCAGCATTTTATTAGCGAAATAGAAGATCATTATAATTGACGAATTAGAATGAGGAGGCGATATTATACTGTACAATAATAATTGAGTAACGAAAATTTATCGTAGTTTAAATTCGTAACTATAAATAATTTACCGAATCAATATATAGGGTCAATGGTTAATTAATTTGAATGAATTTTAATGAATAAATATTCAACTTAGGTATAGGAGTGTTTTTATCGTAGGAAAAGTATCGGTTGGTAAAACAAAATGAATTTAAAAAAAATGAAAATACAAATTGTCTATAGTTACAGGTCATAAATTTATAAATAATTTATAATAATAAGATAAAAAAAATATAGGTAATTAAAGTTTGCTACTACAACGGAGTGGAACGTCTAATTTTCACACGTTCAACATCGTGATCGTTATCTGTTACATGATTTTACATATAACGTTTAGCAAGTGATTTTAATGCCAGAGTTGAACGTTTTTTTTGCCTTCGTTAATGATAAATCTGCATTTTGAATTGAAAAAAGAAAGGTGGAAAAAGAAAAAAAAATTCATTAACGAAATTTTGGCAACCTTCGTAGAGAAAAAATTAAAAACAAAAAAAAACAGGAATTTTTAGCAAAAATTTAAATACCTTCGATTCGAAGAAAAGATATTTTCGAAATGCTTGAAATTAGTGAGAAAATGAAAGAAAAGAAAACAATTAAAAATTATTCTAGAATAAATGTAAAAATGAAAAATATAAACCGCGGTTCTAAGTAGAACGGGTTTCAAACAATGTTATAATCAAGTGAAAAAAATTCCGAGACATAGCCTGAGGAACATGTGCGCCAGTGCCTCGTTAACTGAGGCAGCACTAGGGTCAGGAAAAAAAATTTCGAGGGTGTCAAGGCCAATTAGAAGCATAAAGAAATATAGCACGAAGCGTCGAGAGAGAAGCCCCGATCGTTTCGCGCAAACAGCAAACTGTATAACTTTTATTTTTAGTTTCTTTATTTATTTTTTTTATTTCTTTTGTTTTATATTTGAAATTTTTCTTATATAGCTCGTGTATCGAATAATGAAAGGGTGGATTCTAAGTCAAAGATTGCACAGATATGTAGTTGGAACTTGACTTACTGCAGTTACTGAACATGGTATTCGAAAAAATATATTTATACTGTTAGATTTGATAACGAAATAATCAGAACAGAACGCGTCGGAGTTTTAGGACGTCACGTATTTAGTCTAATTGTAAGACTGATATTTTTTCGCTCTCGATTCGTGGAAGTGGGTTGAATCGCGAAGATAAATACGATTATCAAAATTTTCGGTAAACTATTTCGGTGCGTCAACCGCAAATCGATTATTAATCCGCAAAGTTTGATAATCCCGCGTATATCTATGTGTAATGTGTATACAGGGATATTTATATCTATATACGTATCATGTATATGAATACAGTACGACATGTCACGAAGAGAAAAATTTTGGCCTAAAATTTTGAAAACTCTTACGTTATAGGTACATATTTATTATACCAAGAGGCAAGACGTTGAAGTGCACAAGCGATAAATAAACAAGCCGTTAAATCTCGGCCTAGTATCTTGCGTACACATGCGAAGATAACCCGCGAAGTAACGTAATACTTGAACGTCTATAGAGCGGCGGCAAAGAATTAAGATAAGAGAAATTCCGGACTAACGCACGCACGCTCGCACGCACGCGTATGCACGCCACTCTCGCACGTAGCCTGATTAGTATTATGAAAATTCTTCATTTTTTTTTTTTTTCTTGTCTGCGCGAGCGTTTCGCCAGATAGAAAGACGGAAAGAGAGCCGTGGTATGTAACCTCATAGCGTTCGTTAGGAATCCCGAGTCCTAAATCCCGATTCAAAATCCTGTATATATATATAATATATGATATATAATATATAATGTGATATGAAAATGAAAACGAAAATGAAAAGAGAAAGGAAAAGAGATAAGGATCTTTTTTTCACGCGGGGTTTTTCATATACGATATATATAGAGCTATACCGCCCACAATTCTAGGCGGTGGCAAATGAGATCGAGACCTTTGTGTATTTATACATAACGTAACAAACGAAAACCTCTCCTGCGGCGGCGCGGCGTATTATTCAGGCGCATATAACGCAGAAGAATGGGAATGACGGAATTGGAGCAACGGATGCGACAAAGGAAGTTAGGAGTGCCTCTGACTAATCCTTTTCCCATTATTATTGACCTATATTAACATACGTAACGAACTCTTTACGTAACTTTGTTCATTTTTGTTATACTTTCCTTTACGTTTTTACTCCTGAAAATCTATAACTAATTGAAGAAAAAATAAAATAACTTTTTTCTTTTCAATACATTTTTATCGCGAATTTCAATTTCTTGTAAATTTTATCTTACTCATAATCGCATGATTAGTATATGACTCAGAAGATCCGTCGATTAGCAACGTGATGAATGGCGACGATAAGGTATCGCGGTTTGAGATTCGAGAGTTACAGTAGCGATCTACCACTTCGTTAGATAAACGCAAAACACGCGTTTTCGAGTTTAAAAAAAATTCCGTACCGTTGCGGGGCGCGGCATATACCTACCTATGCGTCGCGTGCGGAATAACGGTTTAAACGGTTAAAGACACGTACATATACATTAAAATAAAATAAAATACAATACAACACAATGCAATGCAATACAATACAATACAATGAAGAGAAAGATGATAAAATAAAATGAAACGAAATGAAATAAAAGGTACGATTATAGCCCAGAAGATCTTATCAAAATATTTATTCTGAATACTATATTCTCTTTATATAGTCGTTGAACATTATGTATTTAAACATACGCACGCGATCTACATATGTACGTACGTACAACATACATCCTGAAGCTTAAACGATAAAATAAAATCGCGATCTGTTCCCCGACCTCTGTGACGTAGCAGACGGTACTCGAATGACCCGAAACGTTTGATTAAGGTTTACTCAACGAGAAAGACTCGGTTTCTATTTTTCTTCTCTCTCATTTCGTTTGTTTTTCGAAGCAGAAAAGCCTCTACTTAATTTATAAGATCGTGAAATGAGTAGAAGTGGAAAAGTAAAAAAAAAAAAAAAAAACGAAGATAAACAAGAGAGGCGGCGAATAATCAGACGGGTTGTTGAATGAAAAAATATGAGGAGCGTTGTACTGACCATGTATCGTGATTTCCGTGTCCTTATTCAGCTCGTAGAGACGCAAAGCCTCGTCGAGTTCCGGCTGAGATCCAATGGTGCATGGATCGCCTTCCTCGTCGACCCATTTCATAGTAAATTGATCATTTTGTAGTTGGTCCGTACCAGATCCAGAACCAAATCCACAAATTCCTCGCATTTCTTCACGAAGCGCATCCACGGATATTCCCGAGCCGGCAGCCACGTACGTTATTTGTACCTCGCTGCCGAAAAACCGTTATTTTATTACCGAGGGAATAAAACAAGAAAAAATAAAAATAAAGAAACGCAGCACATGGTTTTTTTTTTAATTCGTATAGTAACCGAATTTCAAATTTTGTATAATCCAAACAAATATAAATAAAAAAATAAATTAGAACAGAGAAAAAATAATAGTAAAGTTAATTCGTGTTTGAAAAAAAAAAAATAAAGTTACCCATTGTAAACAATTTTCACCCGTATCTCGTTGTCCGTTTCGCTCGTCTGCGTTGGCATTTCTTTCATCAGTTTGATATGTAGTTCGCGAAAGAGGGACTCCGTTGTTCTCGTTCCCTATATTCCTTTCTCGTACTCGTTCTTTATTTTTTCTGTTTTATTTTCCTATGCTGAAATAATTTTATTAACTTATAGAGGTATACCTAGAATTTACGATATAATGTTTCTAATAATTTGAGCGATCTTAGAATCTAAGATCGTTACCGACTTAATTAGTATGTGCAGTTGAAATGAAATAAGTATAACAAGTTGTGGATATATTTTCAAGCAAAGCGCGCGCAGCGTGTTTACCAATTTCGTTGGCTACACGCGTTTGGGTTACCGAGTGGCGTAGCAGCAGGCGTTCTTGGCTACCGACAGCTTCGAAATGCGTCTAGGCTACGGTACGGATTTCTGTAGTAGCACCGAGTTGTTATAAGAAGCGATGCGTATGCGTAACTGGCTAGACAATAGGATGAGAATTGTTTTAAAAGGTTGATAATTCAAGACGATAGAATTCTGGGCTTTGATACTGTGCTTGTAATACAGTATTTAATTTCTTCCCCTCTTTAATGCCAATTAACCTTATTTATTTATACGTGACACCGCGGTGCCTGACTCACCGTATTCGTTAAATAATATAAGTTTTCATCAGTATTACTATATACTACACTAATTTCATTATTATTTATCGAGGTATTGTATTTTTAACGGCTCCTGAAATTAAATTTTAAATACCAAATAAACTAAATATAATGGCATCAAATTATAATATTACACTTTTATTAGTACAGCGGACCGCACTGTCACTTGCCAGTTGCCATTATTCCGAGATTAACAATATGGCCGCCAAGGAATACCAACGCGATACAGATGGCGACACTTTACGCTTCGGTTTAGTACAGATTTTGTAACACCCGATAGCAGCGCTTCGCAGGCGCCGTTGAATTCGAAAAAAGAAAGAAGAGAAAAAAAGAGCGAAAAGAGAGAGAGAAAAAAAAGTATAATATGTGGGACGTATAACGTATTACTTTTATCGTCATGGTATTAAGATTTGTGTTCCTTTATCTCTGACATGTATAATTTATCTACATAACCTGAGGTCCAATGTTCGCTTTAATTAGAGATGATATGGTATAGGTATATTTCGCATTACTATTATCAGACCGGTACTTACGATCTCCGAAATCGTTTGAACAAATATATTTGACCGTTTTATTAATTTCATATCAAAGATAGTATTAAATGAAGAGTTGGCTAAGGAATGAGAAAACATTTAATGTATTATATAGGCTTATAATCTGTTATGGGTTTCGGTTGCAGGTGTCAGAAACGTAATACGATAGATAAAACCCATTACTTTAATATCATTATATCATTTTCTTTTATATATTTTTTTTTGTATGTTTTGCTTCAGAGAGCAGATGTTTTCCTCTATGAGGTTTACTGCTCTCGTAGTTGTATTTTGGTAACTAATTTCTGTTTGGGAACATATCGTACCACATGGCATTGACACAATTATCATTTTATTGTTATACAAACAAACATGTGTGATATGTTGTTTTATTATTTTCCTGATATCTCTCTGGAGTCTCGTTTATCGTCATTTTGTTCAATCCAATGAAGTAATGTATGTGGTTACGTGCATATCGCCGTACTCCTACTGTCTGGATATAAGGCAAGTGCAGACGTATTCACACACGTGCGGCGGTATATAGACGATCAGTTAACTTATCTGTCTGGCATATATATGTATACGTACATGTGTGTTATCGGTGATATGTTGTTTGTCACGGATCGTATCGTACGTATCTCTGCATGCGTAGATAGAAAATGGGTCTAGAAATTTGCGCGTTTTTACAAAAATATATATTTATGCGTTTTCTTTTTTCTCCTTTTTTTTCCCTTCTTTTCTCTCATTCTGGGTCGCATAGAACGACTCGTGTCAACTCAGAACTCATCTATCGTATTATAACTAACGATAATAATAGTAACTCAGATTTTTTAGAGCTGAAAAACGTCGGATGCGTTAAGCTAGTAGACCCCTGACATCGCATAAATATTAATACCGTCTGACACTAATTTACAAGAAATTCGCAAACAGAAATAAATCCCATTCGAACCACGCGGCCATACATAGAAAATATGTATGTTCATATAAATACGACAGAAAAATCACACCAAAGAAACGGAGAGATAAGAAAAGAAAAAGATAAAAAGAGATGTGTATGATTTTCGATATATTCAGCGGTTTTATTATACAATAAATATTTCAAATCTTCGATCGTAAAACAGCGCGACTTCCTAAAAGAAGAAATATATGTATATATCTTCGGTACACAACATGTGATAATAATATCTTCGTCATGTTGGATTGCCTAATTAAACCCAACGATTCTGTAATAAAATCGTAGTATTATAGATGAAGATAATGTATAAGATAGTAAGGTATGTGCGTACATAGCGTATATACGCGTTAGGGCCGAGAGTTTCGCGGTATAGGAGCGAATCCCAACCCTAGGGAAAAGGATAGGTGGCGAGAGAGTATAGAGCCTGGTGTGGTTAGGCGAGGTGAGGTGAGACGAGGCGGGTGCGACGAGGCAGGGCAGGCAGGCAGGCAGGCAGTCAGTATGTAGGTAGGTAGGTATGTACCGTTGGCGAAGCAAAATATGAATCTATATCGCAGACTCCTTCCTGGCGCGCGGGCTCGGCCAAGTCCGATATGCGACTCGTGGTAACTCGTGAGTCCGTGGGTACGCAGGCTATTTTGACGGGAAGGTCACATGACTAGACGCTCCGCCGACGACCGCCGCCGCCGCCGCCGACTGCCGACCAACCCACACATTAACGCGGAACGCGTTAGAGCGAGATAGAAATAGACGGATAGGCAGAGAGATAAAGAGAGAAGGAAGTTATAAAAAGAGAGATGCGCGCGCGCGCGCGAACCACCCCCAACCCTGCGAACCTGGGTCGCTCGCACTTACAAACTCTTCTATGTATAGGCCAGTCTGTGTAGCCCCGACACACACCACACGCCATACGCATGCATACATCTACGATAAGTGGAGTTGCGTGTTGGTGCGCGCGGGTAGCGAACGAGTCGGACGAACCGACCGAACGAACGTCTCGTTTTGTGTAGACGGTTGAAGAGACGTTGTATGGTAGTGCGTTTGTAGAGGTAGAAAAGGGGCAGCGGGGAGAGAGGAGAGGAGAGAAGGAAGGGATCAGGAGTGAGGAGGGGGTAGGGGAGAGACAGACACAAGAGTTTACCGAGATTCCTCCTTACACTACACACACGTAACGTGTGCGAGAGCTTCGCATCCTACGTGAACGTAGATACACACACATACGAACGACACGAGAGAGACTTGCGGGGCTCGACACGCATACATATAGCTAAAAGATTGCGGTGGGACGAACGAACGAACGGAGCAGACGACAACGACAACGACAACGCAACGACGACGGCGGCGACGACGACGACGACTACGACGACTACGACTGCGACGACTCACATATACATAGCGGAGGCGATTTTTCAACAGACGCACACACATTCGCGCATCGGGTACAGAGAGAGAGACGCTTGACGGGGACGCGGCGGCGACGGTGTGCTGCTGTCTGCGTAGCATTGTATCGTGCGTCAGGCTGTGGATAGTTCACTTCACTTCACTTTACGCAGAAATATGCGTAGCCCCGCTACGAGTCTAGTGTACCGTGCGTGCTCGATCGATACGCCATTGCGGCGTATAAAGTAACCCGTGAATATATACATACTGGACCAGCGTGTATTTATTTGTTATAAATATTATACGAAAGATATATAGGTATATATAGATATAGTATATATACCTATGTACATGTATACGTATACGCGACACACATCCAAGTACACATACGTATACTTATATTAAAACTGACTAGACATGTTTTCGACTACTATGTCGACGACGAAAACTACGGCCCCAACAACAACGACAACGAGAGCTACGACGGGTATGATGATCAAGAAAAGAACTACCACGGTCGCCTATCAACTCTCGTAACGTATAATATTATACGTCTACCTCTGGCCGCCAGCAGCACAACCACGCCGTTATAACAGTTTACTAATAAACACTCTCTCGTCGTATCTTCATAGCCAATAGCGAATGGTTATACATTTGATGAGGAGATGTGATGTGCAGGGGGATTATTAACTAGACTAGAGACAGACGTACCTACATACATACAGACATGTTGTTGTTTCGTCTCTGGTACTTCTGGCCTCTGATCGCACTCGGACTTGAGCGGCCCGAGGCCCAGGGCAGGCCAGGCCCAGGCCACCGACCCGTAGCCGTCTGAACCTGAAATTGAAGCTGAATCTTAATCTGAAACTGAAACTGAACCGTCGTCGTCGTCGTCGTCGTCGTCGTCGTAGTTGTCGTCATCGTCGTCGTCGTCTTGGTTGCTGCTGCTGCTGCTGCTGCTGCTGTTGTTCCTGTTCCTGCATCTAGATACACACATAGTTAAAAAAAAACGTGGAATGTGGAGTTCGTCATCGTCATCGTCGTAAGATTGGCGAAACGAGGGAAAAGTAATAAAGGGAAGAACAAGAATAAGAATAAGAATAAGAATACGAATAAGAATAAAAAGAATAAGAATAACAGTTTTAAAGAAGGGTGTAAAGTGACTGGTGGCAGTGTGGTGCGACAACCTCAGTCAAGAATTTAAAAACTCAACATCTCTGATACCTTACTCTGAAAACAAAGTTCTCTCGTGTGTTTTGTATCGTGGTTCGTTCTTTCTTTCTTTCTTTCTCTTTTTATATCCTTCTCTCTCTCTCTCCCTCTCTCTCTTTCTTTCTCTTTCTCTCTCTCTCTCTCCATCTCGCGTGTTTTGTGCATCAGTCGGTGTAGTTCGTTATATACCTACGGTTCTCGTCCATACATTGCATATACATATATCCGTACATACATCTATGCCACTGTAATATATACGAGTAACGCGTTATTATTATGTATACTCACATACCGATCATTTTACGGTGGATGATGATCATGATGATGGATGATAACTCGTCGTCGTCGTCGTTGTCGTCGCGAACGGTAGGTATTATCATCGTACCAAACTCGCGCCAGAATTATAACAACTCTGTGTGAATAAAAAAATAAAATTAAAAAAATATATACATATATACATATTATATATTGTTTAAATAATATAAATGAATATTATAATAACTGGATTAATTAATAATTGATTAAACTGTGCCGCTAATATAATTGTGCTGCTCTTTGACGGTAATGCAATAAAAATAAAGAAAGAAATATAATAAAAAACAAGAAAAAAAAACGATCTCGCATCTTTTACTGTACTGTACAAAATGATGATACGTGATTATTTCCGAGTCTTCAACGAAGGGGATAACAATAAACACAAACGTAATAAAACAGTGGGTTTTCGTTGTAATTTATTCACGTAAATAAATTAATTTATAAACTATTTGACTACGTGTATACAGAGAAGTTTATTTCGGACTGTACAACATTCACCCTTTGAACAATTTCTCAAATACACCATTTATACGGTCAAATGCAATGGAGACACTATTGTCGACAAATAACACCAGCCAATCTTATAGTCCACAATTAAAAACCGTATTAAAAACGTACCAATTATCAGCTGTGAAAAGCCTCCAGGGTCCGAGCTCGGCCCTGTTGGGCATGGACTGTAAAGGGCTGTTACAAGAACCAGCGACGACTTTTCACTTTTCAACGATAAATCGCACGACTAACGGTGGAGTATCAGATTCTGAACCTGATCGTCCAAATTCAGTTAAAGAAATTGATAAAATAGATAAAATTGACAAAATCGACGACCTCGTATCCCCTAAAGATATATTAGACGATTCGGACTCGGATCCCCAGCCAGAAAGGGCCAAAGTTACCGTCGATAATAAAAGAGAACAGGAATTTCAAATACCAATATTAACCGCGCCGGATCAAAGCTGTTCGGAAAGGTGTGAAACATCCCTAGAAGGGGAGAGAATATCGTGCTTTGTAGTGGGAGGAGAGAGGCGTCTCTGTTTACCCCAAATACTTAACACAGTTTTGCAAGATTTTTCTCTACAACAGATAAACCAGGTCTGCGACGAGCTGCAAATATATTGTTCAAGATGCACGCGAGACCAGTTAGAGGAGTTAAAGCTGTCCGGTATTCTGCCAAGAAACGCGCCATCGTGCGGTCTGATAACACAGACAGATGCGGAGAGATTAGTGAGCGCTTTGCTGCTCAGAACTGAGCCCTGCGAACTACAGGATATTTGCGAGAGCCAGAAAATTATCGACGATTCTAAGGACGAGGGAGAGGACGGTTTGTCGTCCGGTAGATTCAAGGTGTACCACGAGTGCTTTGGCAAATGCAAAGGAATTCTAGAGGCGGATTTATTCATTACCGAAGATTCTCCCTGCATAGAATGCCTAGAATGTACAGTCAGATTTTCACCACAACGTTTTGTCAGGCACGCGCATAGATCTCTTGAAAATCGGACTTGCCATTGGGGATTTGACTCTGCTAATTGGAGATCCTACCTTCTGCTTGCCAGAGATCAGCCTCACTTTCATCAGGTCGCAACTATTTTTCGTGACCTCAAACAGAGACACCTTCCCAATCCTAAAAGGAAGCCTCAGGTATACACAAAGTCAATTTTTGGATTAGCGAATTGAGAATGGAGTGAATTTTGCAATGAAGGATTCTCCTCCGATTCTTTATCGTTAATATTCTGAATATTCCATTCCAGGTACGACACGAGGCTGAAAAGCTTACGAAAAGAGCTAAAAAGGATTGTAGCCAAGAGTGTGCGACTAATTTCTACAAAGGAAACGGTCTCGGGATGTATCACCACCCGGTATCTTCGGCTGGCGGTGTCAACGATCCTTATCTACAAATGCAGTGGGCAGTACTTGAGATTGCGGCGAGAGGCGCCTCTGCTTTTCGGCCTTGGAGTGCTGCCGGATCTTGTAAACACAGGGACGGGTATGTTTCTGCGATAAAATTACATCTTTGGATGAAACCGAAGAATTCAGGACACTTTTCTTCTTAACGATATTTTTCTCTTTATGTGTAAACAAAGTCAAGTATGTTTGTCGAACTTTGCAAGCTAGCTTTCTTGTTGCTATGAAACTCTTTTTGCTCGGTGTTTAATAAACAGACACCTTAGAATATCGTTGGTAATTAGAACCCCTGGTCTTGTTAAGCCTGAGATAACGCCAAGACGTTATAAGTCAAGAAGATCCCTCCTTTTAATTGAACCAACGAAATTGACCATTTTATCTTTAGATCAAGAATCCGCTTGCAAAACAACACCTTGATACAGTACTTTGTGTGGTCGTATCCATCGAAATCTTTAAATCAATTTTATTTATTTATCTAGCACGTCGCATGTGCCGGCCTACTTGAGCCGAGGACCTCCTGTACTTCAACATCCTGAGCGAGTAGTACCTCACTCAGAGTGCGAACGTTTTGAGCCACATTTTCAGCCCAACGTAGCTCTCGCGCCTCTACCGTCGCTGAATCTACCACCGCTAGTACCACCCACGTCGCATCATCACCATCACCCAAAACGTCGACATCATCATCGCCAGCCGAGTCCTGAAGGGAAACCGGACATACTACCAGTTACTGTGAAGCTGGAAAAACCCTCTTCTCCTAGCCCTATGCCTGGGCCTAATCAGGCGTCTTCACCTCCAACGTTATCCTGTACGACGGAAGGAGATGAGGATAATAGTCGCGGCTTAATACCAAAGGAAAATGAAGAAGAAGAGGAGAGTAGTACGGCGGTGACGTCGTCTACTGTAACGGTTGATCCCCCGCCAACAGAAATTGCGACTTCCTCGCCAGAAACAGATTCTGATTCTGATGGGACGGTGGCAACAGATTTAGAGTCGAGATTAGCAAGTCTTGAAGTACCGAAGGAAGTAACTGAGCTTGCGAGGCGTTTGGTAGCTCAAAATGCTAGATTAAGGCGAAACCGACGAAGAGACGCTAGGGAAATATCTAGGTTACGTAGCCAGCTTGATATGCAACAGTTACAATGTACCAGTAAGGAAGAAGGGAAGAGTAACGAAGCTAATGCGAATGTAAATGCGAACGGTAATGCAAATATAAATATAAATGTGAATGCAAATGCGAATGCGAACGCGAACGCTGCGGATAGCACGGAGGGCAGTGAAGAGGCCGAAGCTCTTCCACCTTTAAAAAACAGTAAAGATAAAGAAGATCCGAATGACCCTGCAGTCGGTAACGATTAGGTTTTTATTAGTTATGAATGAAGTTAGAAAGAAAAAAAAAATAGATGAGAAAAAAAAATAAGGAAACTGCTCACCAATCACTGCGCAGCTTGTATCTTGGCCAATCAAGTTAGCGCAATGAAATTATTGTTCAAATAAATAACAATCTAATTAAATGATTAAAATAAAATAAAGTAAAATAAAATAAATTATTCTAAACTCGTAAAGGAAAAAAAAAAAAAAAAAAGGGAAAACTGTCTGGGTTATGTGATATATAAAGAGCCTTTAAAGTTATTTCTATTGATTAGAAGTTCTTAATTGTAAGTATATAAACTTTATGAACGGTTTATTATTAACTTATGATCGTTTGAGTGTAGATATTGTATGATACGGAAGAAAGTAATTAGATTTAAAAGATTAAGGAAGAGAAAGAAAAATAAGAAAAAGAAAAAAAATCACAACACAACAACTTATCATGCCAATAACGATTACGTTTAACGATTTATTTAACTCTAATAAGATATAAAAAAAAAGGTAGAATAATAATAATAATAATAACAATATTAATAATAATAAAAATATTAATAATTGAGCATTTGGGTATATTAAATATACATCATCTGCACGAAATGATTTTTTATTGGTCATAATATTATAATGTTTTATTGTTTAAGTAGAACGAAGAAGATTGAGAAGAAATATAGGCTGCTTTTCGGTTAAATCCTACTCCTTGTTCGTTATCCCACCTTCACCTCCTCCTCCTCCTCCTCATCCTTCTCCTTTTCCATAGCCTTATCGTAACCATTATAAATCATAATGTCGCATCGTGTAAATACATTCTCTCTTGTCATAGATATATATATTATATTATATGTTAATCATATTAATTAATATTATGCGAATTAATTGTGAAAGTACAAAAACCCTAGGTGCTATGTTGTTACGTTAGCTACGTTTCGAGCAAACGGGGCTCGTCGCAATACTAAAAATGTAAAGAAAAGAGAAGAAAAAACAAAACAAACAAACAGCAACAGAAAAAAGAAAAAAAAATACGTTCGGTTTCCGCCATTGTCTTCATTAGGTACAACTATAATAATTATATTATAGTATCTTCTCTATATCTCTCTCCCTATATCTCTTTACTCCCTTTAGTCTCGATTATAACTCGATTATAACCGCGTCGCATTCTTCATTCATATTATTATATTTAAACTATATATATAGTATACATATATAAAAAAACACATAAACAAAACGAAACAACAACAAAGAAACAACAGAAAAATGGCAACGTCATACATTAAGACGAAGAAATAATTATACATTGTTTGGTATACTATATTTTGACTCAAAAAAAAAAATAAATAAATAAAATTAAGAAAGAAAACAAAAAGCGAATTTATATAAGAAAAAGAGAGAAAACAAAAAAGAAAAGAAGTTTATTAATTAATTATTCGTCAAGTCAAACACACACACAACCCGTACTATTCTCTACTATAGAAAATAATATAAATATTAGAGTAATAATAATAATAATAATAATAATAATAATAATAATAATAATAAAAATAATAATATTAATAATAGTAAAAACATGAAAACAAAAAAAAAACCATAAATGAATAAACTATTACAGTTCGTAAAATCGTATACATATTTCAATTATGTAAATTATAAATTGATGACAGTTAAATAATTCTCGTATTTGTACTTGGGGTACACATTACATTTATACCTATTTAAGCGCATAATGGATGCTTTGAAAGAAATGAAAGAGAGAAAAAAAAAGAAACAATTCATTCGAAACGATTCACCATAAATAATAATAACGATAATGATAATAATGATAATAATATTAATAATAATAATAATAATAATAATAATAATAATAATAATGATACCACGTGAAAAAAACTTTATTCGAAATTCAAAAAAAGTATTATTCTATATAATATACAACGTACAACGGTTTCGTAAAAAAAAACAAAAAATAAAATAAAATTAAATTAAAAGATAAAAAATGAATTCGTCAAATTTCGACGTTGAAAGAGATAAATTCTGAACGATAATTGAATAATTGTTTATACCTGCAATAATAAAAAGAGATTTTCAAAGCTATCCTGTTAGCACAGGACATGATATACATATAATATATTATAGGTACCTACATACAATCACTACATACTCTGTTCTGTATAATGAACATTCATATTCATATAAAGATACATAGGTATGAAGTACGATACATGATAATATTACGATATAAGAGTCCCACCTAAACTAAAGAATGTAATAATCTACGTTTTTCATACACACTCAGTTATTATACATACTTATCTATGGTATATGAATTACAATAGTAAATAATATGTATCTTATCTACTACTCAGCTTAGAATGCATTTGAACCATAGCAGATATACATAGAGTTATACATATAAACAGACATATAGTATACAGTTTGGACAGAGTCGTAGGTAGGAGATCTACTACTGTATTGCTTTCGATTGAATTATTCTGTCAACGCCGGACGTAACCGACCTCTCAATATACTTGGACCTAAAAATTACTTCGTACAAATTGTCGGTTTATTAATATTTAATTCAGGAATAAAGATACGTCCAAGAATGATAATATTACGGCGGTATACATATTGTAACGTTCATTGTTCGAAATTAAAACAAAAAATATCAAAAATAATTGGATATGATTATTCGAAACTGTTGTATAAAATTTTATAGACATATATAAGTCAATGGAAAAATTTCAGAATCTGCTCTTAAAGTACAAAAAAATTGAACACGTTTCACGGCGCTTATGAAACTTTTGAATCAATCGCTCAGTTCATTCAGAAATATATGCTCCGAATATCATATTGGCTGGCTAGTTATTTTTAGTGACTGAAATAAATATGAAGCTAGAAAAAGGCAGGTAAAATAAGTATCATTGAATTATTACATAAATATTGCAAATCGCGAAATATGTTTCCGTATAGTTTCAGAGACGTATTTCAAGTAACTCAGCTGTAGGCGCGTGTTTACTCAGCTGATTGTGAGCAGATTCTGAAATTTTACTTTGATACAGTCAATTCTTTGTAAATTAATTCTTAAATGAACTGTAATTAATTTAATGCGTACAATGAACCGATTGTATAAACATTAATATACAAAAATAATACGTTAAACAGATGATATTATTCGAAGCGTTATATACAGTTCTCTAAATTTCGGTTTTCATTTACGATTACTTACAGCTTACAATGCGACTGTTATGGCTTGAAATGTATTTTAAACCCGAATACGGATGTATTACAAATAAATACGATATTTGTGATTCTGATTTTTGAACGTTTATTTTTTTCATTCATATTTCCCACATACATACATACATATACATATACATACATGAATTATTCATTCACAGAAAGTCGATTGGCAGTTTTGTACACTGAAAATGTACGCGTTGTTTCATGGTTGTCACGCAGAGGTCACGGTCAGACGAAAGTATAAACTATACATCATATATACGATGCGAAAAGAAGTAATCATGTTTAATCATAGAACCCGACGTAAAAATGAATGAACTCCATATAGCTAGTAGTAGTATTGAAATAGTCACAGACAAACTATAGACTGTCTAGTCTAAACATAAACCCATTAAAAGCATTCTGTGCATTCCGAATTCTAGTCAACGATCTTTCACAGAATTTTAATCAAATTTCAGCGTGTTTCATCCGTCTCAATAACTTATTCTACATTATCATTCCGCAAGTCCATATCAGATTAACTCCCGTATCTAAAGATGTCGTCTTATCTACGATAAATATACGAACGATATTTGTGGTATATAATTTATTTTATAATATTCAAAGATAAAACGATCAAATTTGTTACAGTACTTATTATTCTGCATAATATTAGATTCATATTATTAGCAAATCTTTCTATTATACATATTTATGTATTATTTATTTCATCGATTAGATATCCTGTTTATTAATAACAAATAAATAATCATGTGTATTCGCCCGCAAGGATCAATGATCATTCCGGTTTTATCGACAAATCGTGATATTTCTTACCGGCCGAGAGATACATAGATCGCGAGAACGAGGGGCCCGGGGTATTGCCTCGGTCCAAGGCCCATCCCCACCACTCCCCACCCCGGAATTGATTTCGGGCCCAACTCCTGCGTCCGTTGGGCCAACTTCCCATTAGGATTTAATGCACAACAGGTGCGTGAACTCTATCGCGTCTGAATTGATCGCGATTCTCATCCATCCATCCATCCATCCATCCTCGAAGGATCGATTTCGTGCCGATATTTGCGTTCTGATTATCAGGATATATAGAAGGGCTAAAACCGATCTTGATAAACCGATTAATAATCTTATATTAGTAAAATATCCTGTTTCCAAACAACCGCGAGTTATACTATATACCTACTATAAAAAAAGATGTTACTCACTAATTAAAGAAAATGTGAACTCGAACCCGAACCTGGGGCTAATATTAAAGGATGGCTTTTTTGTGCCCAGTTCGTATACGCCGAGGGAAAAAAAAGAAACGTATGTAAAACTAAAAGTATGAAGATTATCATGATATCGTTAACAATAAGAGAAAATATATACTTTTGTAAATTTTTTATTCTAGAAATATGCGTAACGATGCCTCAAAAAAAAAAAACAACAATTTATGTAATAAAGAAATAAGTAAAAATCAATCTTTGATTAACATCTTCCAGCTGGAGCTCATAATTTTAGTTTAGAAAAAGATGGGGGCGGGGGAGGAGCCGGAGGTGTAGGACTTGGTACACGAGTCCCTCTACCTCCTGGTAGGATAACAGGAAGCGCAAGCATTGAGACGTTAGTGAGGGTCGGTATCGAGAAGGAGAACGGACTCTCACCGGACAGCAAGATGGTCATCGTTCATGACTTTACACCTTGTGTTGACGACGAGCTCCAAGTCAAGAGGGGTCAGGTTAGCGTTAGTCGGTTTAGGTTCCTCACATTAGAACGGTCTATTTGTTCTAGAAAGAAAAATAATCAGAGTAAGTATGGAGGAAAAAAGTGTCTGGTATTCTACACTACAACAGCAGGAGACACTCATATTTGGTTGTCTCTAACTATGGAATGTATAAATTTGGAGGAATTAGTCGAAATTGATGATTAGTCAAAGATTTTTGCTCTTGGTTTCCTTCCCTTGATATGATCAGATATGGAATGCCACACACTTGCCTGCGATAGTTACTATATGGTTCCTGAGAATGATACTTAAATCGAAAGTCTGGTGTAATCAGAATTGCTAATGTGTGTATGAAACGTTAGTTCTTAGTGGTTTTTCAAAGCTAATAAGCAACGTGTCTCTAGAGAGTGGGTATAGCTTATAACTCTACTAAAATTGCATAATGAAATATGCTGCTTTTGGTAAAACGCAATTCTACAGTAAATTTTGCTGCAATTTGATTTGGAACTGATCCAACAGTCATCGAGTTATGCCTCAATTAAATTTCAAACTCCTTTCCTTCCAACATTTGATTTCCAAATTGTATTGAATTTGGGCAAAAAGCTTGTTGCCTCAAGAAGTACAAACCAAACAAAAAACAGTTGCTGAGATATTAATACTTCTCTGAAAACAGGTTTTTCTTTCCCCTTCCCAAATCCCTTGACTTTTTCTCAAATTCAATACTAGATCTACGAAATTATTGAAAGCCATTGTGTGAAAAATTGTGTTAAACTTGTCAAAAACTTAGATGAAAGTTCCACTTTCTTGAGACACTGAAAGATCGAAGATATCCTAGTTGTTACCCACTTCTATTGAAAATTTAAAAAACTATTTGGAATATGTTATAGGTGGTGAATATATTGTATAGAGAGAATGACTGGGTTTATGTCATTGCGGCAGATACTCGCATGGAAGGATTTGTGCCACATTCGTACTGCGCCCCCTACGCGTCTCAATTGGCTGAATCGACGTTAGCAACCCTGATGAATAATGTGAAGAAAAAACTGCCTCGTTCAAACGATAACGAAATCGAAACATCCAACGTTTCTAGATCTCAAACACTTCAGGACATACAGCAAACCGATACCGGCTCTGCTTCTGACTGCGAGAGCTATGTTAGGCACAATATTGTAACTACAGACGCTACAATCAATCGATCTAACGTCGCTCAGTCACAAAATTCGCTGCAAAGTACTTCGTCCCAACCGGATGTGCATCCGTTCTTTAAGGTATATAAGCAGAGGAAAAAATTAAAAATAGGGAACTAGAAATGATTATTTTTCCTTCACATTTGGATATCGATGTAACTAGAAAATTACTGTACCTAAATATATGTATATTAAACTCAGGATCCATCAGCAGGAAGATATATAGTACTTTACACGTTTGTTGCACGAGACGAAAATGACGTGAGTGTCGAACGTGGGGAATTTGTCACCGTTTTGAACCGTGACGATCCCGACTGGTTTTGGGTACTGCGTCACTGCGATGGCAACGAGGGCTTTGTACCGTCTGGTTTTGTCTACCCTGGGCACATTTTGCATTCCCATACTTCTACGGACCCCCACAATTTGGGTTTGTTATTGTTTTTCACTAAATTGGTATTTGAAATTGTCTGATTAGTTCCTCTCAAGTTTTCGCCACATTTTTTTTTTTTTATCAATAAAAAGAACTCTAAGTAGTATTGAGAAAAATCTATTGAAAAGTTGCTCTTCATGTTTTCTGAATAATGTGTTATACTTTTATCTCTTCTCTTGTTTCATCCGTAGCAGTAACAGGAAATGGTAATGTAACGGGAAGTGAATCTCTTCAGCAAAAAGACTTGAGAGATTTCCGGGATGAGACGAGTGGCACAGAGCTGGTAGTTCTTTACGATTACAAAGCTCAAGCGCCTGATGATCTCTCGGTGAGGAGAGCGGACTGGATTTATGCAGATCTGGCTAATCAGACTGTAGATGGATGGCTGTGGGCTTACGCACCCAAAACTCGCAAGTACGGCTTTATTCCGAAGGCATATGCTCGTCCCCCTGCAATGACTAGCTTATAATTAATTAACGAACGTTGATTAATATAATAAATAATAATAATAATAATGATAATAATGATCAAATTACGTTTTATATTTCTTAGTGGGATATTTTCTTCGATAGAACAACTCACTAAATTCATTATACTATAATACTGTTGTACTCTTGACTTTTTATACATATATATATATATATATATATAAACCTATATATTGATTATTGTCCCTACTATATTGTTACGCAAATATTATTATATTATATCAATTATTCATATTATTATTGTTATTCACCAATCAAATTCCTTTGTGTTTTTACTATACTCATCTAACTGGCCAATGAAAATGAATGTGATTCTATTTATCAAATAATTACACACATATTAATGATACGATAATATTGAAAAATTCAATAACGCGTTTTGGTCTTTAATCTTTTTTATTCAAATGATTGTGGAGGTAATACAAAAAGAAAGAAACATAAACATCTCTGTTGATTTTTGATCAGTGTACAATTACATTAACGTTTAAACTGCTGCAGCCAGATGATATGTGGTCTATAAGTCCCTGATGCAATATTACACAGTCTCCGGTCCTGAATACTTCACGAGGGCGTTGTGCTGTTCGTAGAGAATTCACAGGCCCTGTATACGTCAGCGAACGTAGTTCTCCGTCATCGTTTCCATCGACTGCCTTAATCAAACGTTTTTATTGAAATCGTTGGATTTCTTGTTAGCAAAGGGAAGGGAATTTTTCAATAATTTGTATTCGTTAATAAACGAACAAACTTTTTTGGGAATTAAGATTCGAACAACAAAAATTGATAATTGAGAAGAATTTTGTGATTCTTGCTGTTTTCACAAGACTAAAGTATCTCGAACTGCGATTACTTGGATGCTGCATCGCAATGTTCCTGTAGCAGCAACTCCTACATCGAGTCCAGCGACCCATGCAATGATAACATCTCCTTGACCTTGTCCCTCGCCATGAGCGTGAGTCTCATCGTTGCAAGGGCTTTGGCTCGAACAGTGCAGCCGGGCAGCTAGAACTGGAAGAGGAAGCCTGTTTCTATACCTTGGCTTGATCTGACTTCCGTTGAATAGTCTGGTAGCTGCGCCCCTTATAATATTACAAAACAAAAACAAGCCCATGATTAGATATTAGAAAAAGATTCATTTTAATAGTGAATTAAATAGTGCAAAATTATTATCACTATTCAGATCAGCAATTCTTAATCAAAAACTTTCCCATCTATCACTCTATAGGTATAATAAAATAATCAGTCAACGATCTCTTTGCCATTTTTCTAATAAACGAATAAGCAAACGTAAACTTACGTGAGTTTACCGGAAACAAGAAGCAGAGCAAGACAGCGACTAGAATCGCAGGAGAGAGCCGCAAAGCTTACGATAAGAGTGCTTTTCGTGCCAGGTTCAACGCTGAGAATCGGAACTTCCGGATGATCGAAAAGGAAGTGATGAGTAAGTGCCGAAAATGCGACATTAACGGCACAGTCTAGTCTGGGACATTTTATAGGCCTTCTCGAACACTCTGCATGGACTAGAGCCGCGTTTACCTGTCCTTCTCGAGCGCAGGTGCTGATTCTTTGCACTCCTTCCGCCTCTAGGTCAGCATCGCCGATTCTTAAACTGCAGTAACTTCTTTGTTGATGTTGCGGTAGTCTTGAATTCGCGTTTGTTTGATTAGCGCGTATCGCGTCTCCCGAATCTCCGTCCCATCCCGAATTGTAATCCGTTGTACATCGAGAATTTTCTGCGTAAAATATCGCGCCATCATCCGCAGACCCCGTTCCAGATATCTCATTATAATTTCGAGACCAGTTAATCTTTGACTGATCCGATTCTTGAACGTGGCTTAAAGCCCTCGTATTCTTAGCGATTGCCTGAACCCCACCGCGGGGATTTCCTAATGATGATTTGAGATTAGGATGATGCGAATTAGTGCAGCTAGTCACTTGGTAACATTTTGACGTTGACGTGTAAAGATCTGCACCACATACTACGCAACCAACGTCTGAAATATAAAAAAAATTTAGCGTAGTAACAATTTACCTCGAGTTTAGCAATATGCAAGAAAATATAGTTGTACTATATCGATATAATAACAATTTTCTGAAAGGAAAGGAAGTTTTTAGTCTTATAATTGAGAGGCAGAACGAAACGGTGAATGAAAATGTGACTAGCTTTTAGGAGCCTGAGTAAGAAATATAGGTGGTAAAAATCGGTGAAAAATTTTCCCTAATTGTAGGTGATTTACTTCTCATCAATCTGACGATGAGAAAAATATTATCTTTCAACAATTTTCGAAATTTATGAATTTCAATTCGCCCTACGATCGCGAAGTCGACTAGAATTTCACAACTTGCATAATTGTTCATAAACCGTTTCACTGTGCCTCTTATCGGATGATTATCACCGATTATTCCGAATTCCAATTGTTTCGATTACCAAAAAAAAGTAGAAAATATGGATCTAAGAAAAGCAAAAAGAAATTGAAGTTCTTCTTCGAACCTGAACAAACAGTGTAGCGATGAACGCATTGCTGACAAAGGAGATGACCTTGGGTACAAGCGAGCATTGGGCCTGGGCTAGCTGAGACTCCGGCTACTCCAGCAACTCCTGGTGATAAATGGCAAATACCACATACCAATGGTTTTCGATAGGGTTTTGATTCCTTGCAGTTTACTGCGGACTGTTCATCAGTGGCATCTTCTTCCGGATCTTCGTCTTCGACTTCGGTCGAATTCCCCGTCGTAGTCTGAGATCTGTTGCTATCATTATCATGTCGTTTTCTACCGTATGGGTTTCCGTTGTTCAATTTCGGGTTCGGACGGCTGTTGATTTCGCTTTGAAAAGAGTTAGGGGGAGCTTCTAATCTCTGCAGTCTCTCCATGGTTCCTTTCTGTTTTAGACAATTTTCCTGATATTCCAGGAGGATTTTGACCCCGGGTCTCGTTCACCTTCGATCGAATGTAGTCCCGGATTTTTATACTACCTGTTTCTTTTTTAAATTGACGTTGGTCAAGCCTGCAGTGTTTTAGTTCCCGATAAAACATTGTATATTAAATAATTTCAGGTTCTTATTCAACTCGTCCGATTATGCACGAGTTTTTCTGTTTTTATCTTCTCCACCGCAGATTATCAAGTCAGCAAACATTCGATCGAATCCCCAGTCAATACGAACGATGAAAATAATTTATTTATAAAAATTTACAACTAACGTATAATCGAGGAACTACCTAATAATGTTAACCGCAAGGCTAACATCGCTAGAACTCCATATTGGCAGAGACAAAATAATGAAACAAAATGCATATCAATTTACGTTTTAAAAATTTATTTCGGTTAATCGGTTCATTTCACACGACATAATTCAGAGCGGGACAAAAGCTAGCTGCTACCGGCACATGTAGTAGCCATAACACCTTTAATTACTGTGTGTCTAACGGCTAAATAACAAATATTATGCGAGTTTTAATTTATTCGCTAACACTTCTGCTTCTCTATTTCAATGTTAGGTGAAATTATTCATTGTTTACTTTAACATACCGCATCTATTCAAATACCCAAATGTCAAGAACATGAAATTTGGTGTTTTTGTACACGAGAACTGGCTCCGCGGTACAGTTAGGATAATTTTAGAGTTCGGATTTCGTGATGCTAACGATCACACATACTATATGAAACTGTTTTCCATTAATTTTACGTGGGTATAGTAGGTTGGGCCCAAGAAACGGATGATTCAAAATACATCAGGTACCCGGTACAGAATCAAGTGAACCGCATTTGACATCTGCAGGATTTTAAATGGGATTCGATTCATATTTAAATAAAACACTTCAATGCGGGCGTTTTATACATTAGCCGTCCTGATTTAGCACGCCAAAAAACGAGTCTATAATAATTAATAAATTTCAACCAGAGGTAGTCATATAACACTGATTCTGTCTTCGCGGGCGTTTTATACATTAGCAGTTTGTCATACCATGCCATAAACCTTTCTACAATATAATTAATAGATTACGTCCAGCGGCAAAACTTCCGTCTTCGCTCTGAAACGTGAAATCGTTTTATCTTTTCACGATATGCTAGATAAGCTCCAAAACTCGTGTCCTCATCAGAATACATTTATAATTTTTTTACTATCGTTCCAGAATTCAAAATCTCGCATGAAAATTGTATCGGTGATACTTCGTAAGCTCCATAAATATACATACCTGTAGCCTCGTATATCCGCGGTGTAAGATACACGGACGATTTTTTTGTTCTTGTAATCGGTGTATCCGTACTCCCCGATCACCGTACCATTATGCAATTTTTCTTCGGATCTAAACTGCTCGTTGCCTGTTGGATCAACGACGTTGTCGTACCCGAAGGCGTAGGTTCCTGGCCCCTGTGTCGATTAGAAAATTGTAGAAGACGATATGATGTCTGATTCACGATAACAGAAATTTTGAAAATGTACATTCGGCTGCTGCAAGCTGTACGTAGAAAATTCTGCTTCGGAAAGTCTTCCCTGTTTATATCTGCCTCCGTCAGGTCCCAAATTCTGTCGTAAATTACCGCTTATCTGATTGATTAGTTCGTTGCTCTTTAACGCACTTTCAGAAATTCTTTCCGAGTTAAAAGAACTGAGGACTCTTCCTTCCGTCAGAGAGATTAATCCGATGATAAAAGCGATACGTTTCCACCGCTAAAAATCGCGATTATAAAGAATAGTTTCACTAAGTGCAGAGGAGGTTCGAGGAGTTAAATGGATTAGCAAATAAAAGGTGAAACGTACCGTCTCGGCCATTGAAAAGTAGTAAATAAATTTGTTTCTCGGGTATAGAGGAGAAAAAACTAGCGAAGTAACTCCGAAGGTTGTTCCTAGCTCGTTGACAACTGTCTACCAAATGTTTCGGAGTATTCTGTAACCCTTATATTATACCTTTCGCGACTACCTCTAAGAGCTACACGAAACCGCGAACGGTTCCGCGCTGAATCCCCACCCATAAAATATCGCCATTAAAGTTATTCGAATGAAATAGATTCCCACGTATTCGTTTTGACCCATAACTGTTGTGTTACAGATTATGCGGGTCTATATACCATTAATTCGTGTTTCCATAAGGCACCGGGTTATGGGTTACTCTTTATATTACAGTCATTAAATTCATAGACGATACAAGATCATACAGGAAATTGAATTACACGAGGTATAATGTGAAACGCACGGTGCAGTTGTATATCAGAACTTGAACTATAATAATTCCTCTTCCTTAATATCAGTGCAGTCGAAACTCTGTATATCATCCATAACTGTATCTGTAGTTCATGTTTAACTATGATCTCTTATCATACTGACCTTCACTAATTAACTTTACGTATATAGCATTTACATCGCGCCGTATAGCCAGCGGTTATAGCTGTAATTCAGTAATTTATTAGTCTTCATGTAGTACCTACACCGCCTAATCAGGACTTGGGGTTCGTGGAGTTCTTAGTTTCCGCATAATATATTACGAAGACTGAGTTCTGGGTCAGGTCAACATAGGTGGACGACGTGCTTAGATCTATGAAGAAAAATTCTTTTACACGCATAATGTATAGACAGCCTGACACGGGGTGATATGGACGGTCGTATAATCGTAGATATAACGCCTATTTACCCATATGCAAACTTGTTCAAAGTGGCTACAAATCCGTGCAGGATATTACTCTGTACATATATGTATACGTTAAATATTTATATTTGACACGTATTTGACAGGTCAGCATCCAACATGATCATACGCTGGGCGATAGTCGCGTGGGCTTAAGGCTTTAAAATTCTATTTGGTACCCGCATGTTATCGAATAACTGTTTACGGTTTTTAAATTTATATATGCGGTTGTTTCATCTCAGAGTGATCATTCCTTATTTAACACTATCTGCAGATGGTCTACTCTGGAAGAATTATTTCGCCAAACTATGATGCTGTTAAATGGATTATTATAGTGCTTGATAGATCTTTGATTGCCTTATTATCATTAGAGTTCTCTTAAAAAAAAGCTACGATATTAAATTTTCTTTTGTCCATTGTATCATATCTCGTTATTACCTGGCAATTGAGCTTTTGAAAAACGATTATAAAATTTCCCCGAGATTTGTGTTCGATTTCGCCTTGGCATAGGCAACCAGTTTTACCTTGCGGTATAAATGAATGCAGCGATGAACGATAAAAAAATCGAAGCAGATTTATACATAATTATACAAAGTAACTATGATTAAGATATTGTCTGCAATATTGAATAATAAATTCGTTCTCTCAGATTTAAATCATAGACGAAGCAATAGTCGTTGCAATAACGTAGTAAGTATAAAAAGTTTGATTAATTATTATTGATTGCATTATCAAAGCTCTTTGATTGCTCACAGCTACATATGATTGAAATGTTAAGCCTTTAGCATCGTTGGCTGATTGCTGATTAACGTGTGAAATACCGGATGTCGAACGTTTTCGATTTCAAATATTAGCCGCGCTAATAATTCGGCCATTTTGTTTTCGTCTATTCTCTCGTTTCGTTCCATGGCCGTAGGCCGTAGCAGAATAACATCGTCAGCCATTATTGTGAAACGTAAAGTGAACTCGTCTCGAAAATAATTGTTAAAAATAGTGTTTAAAGTCTTATTTATTGCCGATAAAACGCTGCGGAAAAGATGCATACGATTACAGAGCTGGGAACTAGCGTACCAGCCTTTCTAGGCAAATTATGGAAGCTTGTCGAAGATCCAGAAACCGACGACCTTATTTGCTGGGCACCCGTGAGTTTTTCTCCTATCGTTCATTTTCCATGTATACCTATGTCAAAATTTATTAACGCCTGATACCTGCTTACGATTATTTATTATTTTAAACTAACTCTCAACTTGATCTCTTCCCACGTTCAATGTAAACTTTATCCACCGTTTGACGTCTCGACATTACATCATTTACCTGCATTCATCCTATGACCGTATTGAATACCTCGGAATACATACATACACCAACAAGTGCATGGGGCATAGTATATATTCGTATGGAAATTTTAAGAGTCCCTGTAATTGTCCGTATAAGGATTTAATCGTAACTAAATATGGAGTACGATATTGTTTCAAAAGTATTCAACCGGCTCACGCATGGTAGATGTACGTACACCATAATCGGCTTTTAATTTCTCATGTAGATAGTCACACGTGTTGAAATGAGTTTCTCAAAAATAAATAAGCGACAAAATAAAAAGAAGCGTAGAAGATTATATTTAGAAAAATGATGCAATCTCAAATCTGTCATTTAATGAGGACGAAACAAGCAGGTTAAATTGATTCGTAAATCGTAATTTATATCGTAATACACTTTCTGCAAATCGGATTTAAACACGTCTGTCAAACGATTTAGTTATACTTTAGGTATCTCTAACCCAAATTATACTTTTTGCGTTTTATCATTTTTTCTTATATTTTATCTTTCCTAAATACCGAGAAACAGCGTTAAGAGATTTTAAAAGAGTTACAAAAATATGTCCCTAATAGAATTGCGTGTTAGTAGGTGGCTTCTGGGCACATAAATATGTCTACCTACACATATACTTCTAGAGGAATAACTTATTACTTTAGCCATAGAGTATTGAGTAGCTTATGTTATGTAACCGTTTCAAATCTAATCAATACCATTGTCTTTCAATTTACACATACACAGTTTGATCAATACATATAGAAAATTTATTAATATATGTATATCGTACTCTGATGAATCATTTATGTCCAGAAATAATCATCCATCGATTGACTAGAGCAAATCATTCTGCAAATCACTGTCACAATACTTTAGTCGAAGAATATTTTCTTCTAACAATAACAAAAATTATACAGAATTTGAAATTTTGCTACAAAATTTTGTTTAATGCACATAATACATTAAATACAAAGATATTTCTCTAGTCTAAGCAATATCAAACATTCTAGCTAACAAAATTAATTGATCAGGGTGAACAGAATTTCTGATGAAGGGCTGCTTTGTAATCAAGATATCAATTTCAATTTTAAAGCCCTCCTGCGAATTTATTTTCTAATTCAATAACAAGAAAAAGTTTAATTCTGGTTCTGAAAAGCTCACCAAAGTTTTGAAAGAATCAGAAATACCAGTTTTGAGAATAATTCTTATCTTAGTTTCACAATGATTTGATAAAAGGAAACAAATATAACAACGATAACTGATAAGGTTTCTTTTCCTTCCTCTTCTTCTTCTTCGTTATTTATTCATCTATTTTGTTCAATAATTACAGAATGGAAGAAGTTTTTATATCAGAAACCAGGCCCAGTTTGCTCGAGAGCTGTTGCCCCACTACTACAAACACAACAACATGGCCAGCTTTGTTCGGCAGCTTAATATGTGTATGTTGTATTTATTATCATATTTTCTATAAATATCTATGATAACTCGTTTGTGTAACTAAAAATCTTATTCACCAGTATCCAAACTTGAAACAGAATCCTTTACCTTTACGATTTTCTTCTATTAATTACAGATGGATTTCACAAGAAAGTTTCTGTTGAACTAGGGGGCTTAAAATGCGACAGAGATGAAATGGAATTTGCACATCAGTATTTTTGTAAAGGACATCCTTGCCTGCTAGAACACATCAAACGAAAGGTCAATTATGCTCCTCCTTCTTTCTCTTATTAAATTATTGCCCCATAGATTTTTCCAAATTGAAAAAAAATTAAAAAGGACAGAAGAGGGAAAAACAAATTTAAATCACTTAACAAATTATCCATAATCTTGAATTTCCATTTTCAGATAGCGTCCAACAAAGGCCAAGATGCAGCACAGACACCAATGAAGCCAGAACTAATGAATAAGATGCTGTCAGAAGTGAGAAGCATGAGAGGACGGCAAGAGCATCTTGATTCACGTTTGGGCACAATGAAACGAGAGAACGAGGCTTTGTGGCGAGAGCTAGCAATGCTGAGACAAAAACACCTCAAGCAACAACAGATTGTTAATAAACTCATTCACTTCTTGGTCACTCTTGTTCAACCGACTAGAGCAGGAGGGGGAGGAGGTCTTTCGGTAAAACGAAGATATCCTCTCATGATTGACGACCCTAATCGCCAGCGAGCTAAACAGAGCAAAATGTCCAACGTTACTAAGGTAGAGTTTATGAAATTTTTATGAATTAGAATTATAAATAGTCTGAAAGCTGATAGAACTATCAAACCCTGGTATAATTTCATTATAATTTTGAGGATCCAGTCTTCAAAAATATAATTTTCGTGCAATGAGCCTTTAACTTATTGAGGAATGAATTATGAAACAAATTCAGTCTGCTTTAATAACTAAGAATTTAATTTGCGATTTTCTAGCCCAACACATCGCCCACAGGTCCGGTAATACACGAGATAGATCCTACCGATCAAGATTTAGAACCAGAATACATTGTAGCTGAGTGAGTTTATCATATTTCGTTATAAAGATGTATAATGTACGATAATCCGTCCGATGATTAATGTTTATTGTATTCTTTTTTGCAGAATGTTGGAGAACACCATCAGTCCTGCCATCCAAAGTCCAGATCCCCATACGATTCCGTCAACGGATGATGAGAACATGGAGACTGTACAGTTGGTCACATGTCCTATGAACAGATCAGACAGTGTACATTTAATTGCGCCACAAGATGTTGATAGCAAAAAGAAACGTAGCAGTAAAGGCAAGAAGCCGTAAGTATAGATAAACCTAATTTAATAAGAATTTTAAAATGTCTATTTATTGTGTTATGAGTAAAAAGTTCCTTTGTCATTCAAAGCGGTAATTGTCAAGAATTACCTATTATTGGAATTTAGGGTCTCTTAAGATTATTGGTTTAGGTTGAAGGGATCAGATATTTAAATACAAGGCAGGCAGTTGGTAAAAATTTCTTCAATTAAATAGTTAAGAATGGAAATCATTCATTACAACTGCTTCTTTTGGGGTAACAAAATTCTATCCTTTTATCTTAAAAAAGCGAAATTGATATCATGTCGCATACGATACACCACGAATTTAGAATGTTATTATTTATAAGAAATGACTGCGTGTTGAATGCTGCCAGGAGGAAAAACAAGGTGCCGATCAAAATTCTGATTCCACCAATGGAACAGGGCGAGAATACAAGGTTAATAATATTTATCTTGTGATCGAGTTTGGTGTTGGTCTCAAGATTTGTCATGCTTGGAAATATCGTTGATATTATTTCATTTTTTGTTGTTTCTTTTTTTTTTTTTGATTTTTCATTTGTCGTATAAGAGAGTTAGTCAATTTACAATTGAAAACAAGCTCTATAGCAAACCAGTCTTTCAATTTGTGTACAATTATATTTAAAAGTAGATGCGCTTAATTTATTCTGCATGAAACTTCTGGAAAACGATCTTTTTAGGCCGATCAAAAAAAGCCTAGCTTAAAAGCGCATAAATCAAAAAATGTATTCCTTCTATGGCAATATTCTGACTTTCTATTGTTACCAAATTCATGCTGGTAATGAATTTTAATGATATTATGAAAGATTCAATTTTATTGTTGCATTTGTAAAACGCCAATGGAATGCATGTTGATTGTATGGAAGTATTAATGTATAAGGTGATATGTTGTACAGTACTAAGTTCCATCGTCAAAAAATAATTCAAAACTTTATGTGATTTCATTATTCTTATTCTGTTTGAGTCAATATTAGATGACGAGTTCAAACTTTAAGGGGAAAATCATTTTCAGCATAATCATATCATTACATTTTTTCAAACAAATGTACAAGGTTATTTCATTTCTCTCATTTCATTCACATAATGTAATTTTACCTTGATAATAATGTTTAAACCGATGTGTATTCTACTATCTAAAATATGTGCTCAAACAGACCAATAACAATCGAGACGATTTATAATGAGCATTTCATGTCTCTTGAACACACTTAAGGGGGTATTCGCATCACGGGGTCTAGAAATATTGTTATATTTTGATGCTGTACCCTGTGATAACGGTAAAGTCTAGACATATTCAGTTTATTCACTCGTCCAATACTCAGAAGATGACTGAGTAAATTGAATATGATTAAATTTTACGCTTACTACAGAGTATGGCATCAAAATATGTCAATACTTCTAACTCCAAGGCGAGAATACCCCCTTAATCCAGCATGCTATACGATATATCAGCGGAACAAGCATTAGCAATTCGTGTGATCGAAAATGGTATTTGTTTTATCTCTCGAGCACCACTATAGATATAGCATTTTTTGTATCTCGTTATTAGAGATTTCTGTCCATGAATTGGAAGTCGAATATCACAAATTCAAATAGCTTTGGAAATAATGTTTATATCTATAGTCGCGCTTGAGCGTAGAGGAAGAGAGAGTAAAGGCCGGCGCCCACTAGACCGCACGGAACCGCACCGATCGGATCAGCACCGAACCGATCGGCACCGAATGTTCTTATGTTCTTAATTTTGCTGAGGATCGCAGCCGACTAGTGAGCGCACTCTCATAAGAAAGCATGTAAACGATAACATTCGGTGCCGATCGGTTCGGTGCGGTTCCGTGCGGTCTAGTGGGCGCCGGCCTTAAGAGAGATTGTTGAGACTGAATGGAGAGCGATATGAAAATCAAGACTAGCACGGAGCTGTCTCGGTTTTCAGGGAAGAAACGCTGTTTCTCGAAGTGCCTGCGACAACTTCAAGTAGTCCATCTAAGAAAGACCCTCCAGTGGATAATAAGGGAAAAACGAAGCCTGTACCTCTGGCTACAGTGCGAAGTTCAAAACTGGCCGCAATGGCTGCTAACATGAATTCAGCCAGCGACTTAGAGCCCGATTTGGACACGGACCCGAATGAAACCGTGGAAGAGGATAAAAACGTTGATAATATTTCACCAACAGAAAAGTTAGAGAAGCTCAATGATATATTACTAATTCCTGACTCAATTGAAAGTGATAATGAAACAAACAATGAAAGACATAGTGACGAAGGATCGTTTGCTAACGAAGCTTGCGACCCAGAAACTATACTAGATCAAACACAGGACAGCGGTGAAGGAACTAGCGAAATTCCTAGCGATTTATCGTTGAGTTGTTTCAATGAACCCATTAGATTAGAAAATACGTAAGTTCAAATCAGTCCCAAGGTGCTAAAACAGCGTTAATGGGATCATAATTTAATCCCGAGTCCTGAATATGGGTTGTTTAAAATTCATTGATATCTCAAACGATTTGTTATATTTTATAGTAATTGGTTGTTTATTAGTAATCAATTAATTAACTAACTTCATTCAGTAATTTGAGCATGATCAAACATTTGAACAAGCCATTACGTCTCAATATTCAAACATATAAATTAAAGTTACCATTAATAAAGTTTTTTTCTTCATACCAGCAATTATTATTTTAACGACAAGCTATACTTACTGGAATTGAATGATTTTTCTTTAGGGAGGAAGTGGATAACCATCTGGAATCCATGCAGACCGAATTGGATAACTTGAGAGAGTTGCTAAGAGGCGAAGGCTATAGCATCGACGCCAACACTCTCCTTGGAGTATGTATCAGATATATTAATGAATCGATGTCTTATTTATGCCTATTTCAAACCTGATCAATCATTTTCTAATTCACCTTACCATTATTTGATGCAGTTATTTGGTGCCGACGATCCGATGTCTTTTGGAATACCAATGAATCCCGAACTAGATCCACATTCTCAGATAAACAGAGATAAGGAGGATGAAGATGTTGGTAAGCTGATTGCTTGGAAACTTAATATGACTCTTCAATCACGATTATTATACAATTATTATACAATTATTATTATACAATTACTTTGGCAGAACTAAACGGAGGTGGTGAACTCATGGCGTACAACCCGCCGCAGAATTTCCTGGATTTTGATAACGATATATTCCTGGGTGCTACCTCTTCGCTATCATCTCCAATGGCAGACACGACGAATAATGATCAAGATTCTTACGAATCTTACGATTTGGAAGACAGTAAGGCATCGCTTCTAGAGTCTTTGAAAGCAGTTAACGAGAATCCAGCATCATCTTAAGTCTTCTTATGTGGTGAGCACGTATGTTTATAGTTTAAATGTTTTATTATTATATCCAATAATTAAATTACATTCTAAATACATTATATGGTGAGCAAAAAATATGCAAAGTACTAAATAATAGTTCATTTGCATAATATAACATTAATATATTTGGTGACCATTATTATTATCAAAGAAATGTAGCTCTCTGATTTTGCAGTAGGCTTATTTCATATTTTTATCTATTGGCCTCACTTTTTGAGAACGATTCATTTCATATTTTAATACTAAAGATAATACTTGGCTACAGCAATAATTTCACATCACAGAAATAGATCAGAAATAGTGTTTAGGTTTAGAAATTTCATTGAGTCGGAATATTTTCAATAACTTGAATAAACTGTAGGCATTTTAAATATTCATCATTAATTTCAGTCAAGTTCATTTATGAGACATAATTGCGAGATTTCATGCATTCAGCGACTAAATGCTATTAGAATCGCATATTTTTTTTTTGTCTCTTAATGCATAAAAACTCTAAATTGTAGAAATTTCAATAGAACATTTTCTGTATTACCTATTATACAATACATAAGGGTGATGGCAGTACTATGATAAAGATAATCTCATGCTATACTCGAAAAACAAATTATGATTCATCCAAATTGTTGATCATGATCTTATGATGTGTTTTACCGACTTATACTGATTACAATTTTTTTTATATTCCAATTGGCTATTAATTCAGCTGCATTATTCATGCAATCTTGAATGAACTAATGAAGTTGTTAAAGTCATGTGTGAAACGATTGATTATCTCAAAGAAGGACTGAAAGCCCGACACTGATATATTAGTAAATCCTATTCTTTGCAAGAAGATTCTCCACTGATCGACTAAAGTTAGTTGAAATAGTCTAGTCATATTTTTTATCAGAAAAAATGTTCTGAAAGTAAAAATAACATATGTCTAGAATTAATCTCTGGGATATTATTGAAGTACTTGTATGAATCTAGTGTGAAATCACCAAGTACTTTAGCATCGTAGTTTAATCTCACATCATTAAGTATTGAAGAAACCTGGAAAGTGGTTCGACGAATTGAAATAGGTAACAATCACTCATTTTTACTCTCCATTACGAAATTCTCACGAAATAATCAATCGTTAAATTATAATTAATGATGACTAATGAATTTTCATATTCATGAATTATAACTATTTATATTTACACAATTTTCTATTGAGATTTCCCCCAGGATGGAATTTTCAGTCCGATGTTTATTGAAATCCAGATATTCTTTAATAATTATGTAATTGTTAACTGATACAGTGTTGTCTCTTTTGAGTTGGTCATTCCGTCAGTTGAGTACGCCTTGCAGTCTCATTCCAGGCTCTCTGCCAGGACGACTGATAAGTACGAATAAAATTTTCCTAAAGATATCTGTCAGATTATCAAAACTTATTACAGTGAGACACATTTACCATTAGAAGTCTGCGAATTATCCTGTTAGTACAAGCGAAACTAACAAACAGGTTGAGGTATTTAACTAATAAATATCAATATCAAAATATACACAGAGCTTTGCAACTTTAATCAAGTATAATGGTTACATATTGTATTTTAGTCAAAGTACATACAAACGTTTGATGTCAGTTTTCAAATGTCCAATATTAATACCTCAATGTTTATAAATAATATTGAATAAAAAGAAGCAGTGCGAGGCATGAGGTTTCAATGAATATCATCACACAGTTAATAGCAAATATACATATATTTGAGATTTTTGCTTTTATTGTAACAGTTGCATCTGCCTCATAAGATTAGAGTAAAAGTAGGGTACTGTGAAATCTCAAATTTAGCTTTAAGATAACGAAACTAACGGATCAAATTTTAATTAACAATAGAAACTGTTCGTTTGATAACGAAGTTGTAAGCATATTGTAAAGTTTATGGTGCAAAATAAAATAAAAGACTGAATATCATCCGTTTTGAATGGAATTTAATTTTTTCTTCTTTTGTTTTTTCTTTCCTACGTTATATTGTTTTATGTATTTCTTATTTTATGTTGAACAGTCTGCTTACCTATTATTTTATGAACAGACCTCGCTTAGGTAATGGTAAATGCGTCTTATTTTCACTGATATCCAATTTGGGATCACATTGAGCATGTAGAATTCAGAGATTCTTCTTTTAACATCCATGAACTTGTCAGAAAATAGTTTGTATTATTGGATTGCTTTGATTTAGTGTAGTCTATGTCTTATATGTACTTTATTATTAAGGAAACTAAAACTTTCTTCTTTTTTTTCCTATTCTAGAATCTGAAGAAAGGCTAAGGGTATCCTATAACTGGGTAATTAATGAAATTTAATTACTTTTTAAATTTTCTATCAAAATATAGTAATAATAAAAAAAATTTATTCTCTATTGATTAATTTTTAACTCGAGCATGTTTATTAATAAAAGTCAGATACAAATAATTAAATATTTATTTCTATCTTGACAAAGATAAAATAAACGGAGTTTGAGACGCGAAACAGGAATGCGGTCAAAGTCTCGATGTTTCAATACCAAAAAAAAAAACATCACTCTCCTTCCACTGTCTGATTTGTAGCTAGTTTCATGTATTCCTAAGTTCAGGCAACTTACTAAAGTATTTCACTTTGATCAAAAGCTTGAATAGAATTCATTCTGAAGTCTAAGTTTGTTAACTTGGCCAACCGATACGTATATATACATATATATATATATTTTTTCTTTATGTATTAACTAATCACTAAGCTTCTACAAAATAAATGATAAAAATAGCATTATATTAAACCTTGAAAATGGTCAAACAGCATATTGCCTGTTAACGCGTTTTAATAAAAATATATTCTACTATTTCATGTATTAACATAATCTTTACAATGAATTTTAATCACTGTAATTTCATATTCTCAAATGCACAGACAAGATAGATCATGCTATTCACTGATGCTATGTTACAAAGAGACAAAATTCTTGACCAAACTTGGATAATAATCGTCACGAGGGATTTTACTTCCCATAATTTATGATGCAATATAAATTTCATCAATATTTCGTGTTCTTTTTGTGTTTACATGAAAATTTGATTTATGCCGAATGAGAAATTTGATCGCATTTAGTGATAATAAAATTGAATTCTGTAGAATCCCTATTACTATTGAATTTAGAAAATATTTTTATAACAATCATTAGAAAATAAAACTTGTCATTCAATAACAATGACCTAATTTATTCTTTACATGTTACAGTATGCTCATACAGTCAGAATTGTAAAAAATGTTTCACTCACCTTAATTATTGTTTTAAAAAAATATTGTTCGTGCTAAACCTATCTAATCTATGTTCAATTGAAAACCGATTATTTGTAATGTAAAGAATAGTTTCTTTGGTTATACACAATTCGGGCAGCATTTATGTCGATCTTTAAACTAATTAATAAGCAAGAGCTTAGCCGTGGCAGTACTGATTCACAATTAGTGATTAATGTTCAAAAACTTTAATTTACTTGGTATTTTATGAAGTTACTATTTCATCACCTAACTAAGAGATCACAAATGGGCAAGCGCAACTACATTTCCGTTAGTAACATAATTTGATATCATTTTATTCATAAAACTCTAGCTGCTTCAGAAACTTTCTTCTTTTTCTTAGTAACCAGAAAAGAGATGCTGTATAATGGTAAAGTAAAGTAAATTGAATTGAATTGAATCAAATTAAACACAACACGTGCATAATAATAAATTTAGTCTTGTTCCCCAAGCATTTTCCTGAACTGTAAATATTCATGAACAATGATTTATCATATATTTATATGGTTTGTCAAACTGAAAAAAATGTTACTACCAGCGGCTATAGTTAACGTAATTTTGTACATATTTTGTAGTTTCCCAATTATATTATAATACGGTTGTATGATGTTTTCTAAGTTGTGAAGATAGAAAAAAAAAAAGAAATAAAATGTTTTTGAAAGTCGCTGATTTTATTGTAAAAGACATTTTATGTTCTATTAAACATATTTTCTCATGAAGGTTTCAACTGTAATTTATTGAATGTATTTTATTTATATTCTACAAATAAATTATTTCCGTATTATTTTCTTTACTAACGAAAATGGTAGAAAGGGATTAAAATTTGTATGACTTGAATACAAAAAATTCAATGCACATGTTCCTGTTTTGTTCACAATTGATTTATTAATTCAAGTACGTCACAATAATTATATTTACATAAAACGCAGTTCAAAGTGTCAATAGGATAGAATTATATTGAGTACTTATTGTATCTTTTATTATCAAAATTGTCTATAATTCACACTTTGCAATTCGAGACTACATTAACTGCCGTTTAATAATTTTTTCTAATCTATTTAACTATGAAAAAGATAGTCACAGATTTAATTTTATATTGGGTAAACTTTATGCCAACAATAGCTTAAAAAGATTTACATTCAGGCTTTCATACAGTAAACTGGCAACTATGACAAAATCTGACTTCAAAATCCGACTTCTCTTTTGCAAATTAACATCTTGAATAATTAATGTAGACCTGCTACATAGATATTCAAGAAATATCATTCTTATAAACGTGTAAGATTTCATGGAGTTGAAAATACGTTTACATTATTTATATCTTGTCGAAGATGAAGAAAATTTACAATGTATTACTAATATTTAAATAATAATTATACCTATATCATATTTGCATCCGATGGGTACAAAAAATACTGTGCCTCTTTAAATATAACTAATGAAAGAATTACACGTTTATTTAGTGAACGAACACGTGACTATATTATTAATATATTTGATAAACTGTTTCATTTATAGCAACCTTGTTTTTACAGACTTGAGAGTCACATGATACTCATTGACTAAAAAATCTCAATCTGGTACATAAAAACAATAGATTCATCATGTATTTCCCTTCTTCATTGTATTACAAAATTGTAAAGATTAAGAAAAACGGTACACGAACACATTCTCTAGAAATTCAATACTTAGGTATCAGCCTATCGTCACATTTACAACATTTGTTATCTCCGCATAGGTGGAGCAGGTGGAGGCTTCTTACTCTGCAAAATGTCTTCTGGTACTTTAGAATAATCAATGTTTAAGTGCACCAGACTCTCTATACCAGCAACTGACATTCCACGACAGGCTTTAACATCCAAAAATTGCAGCGCTCCGCAATAGATCTTAATCGAATCCAAACTATGATCCGTTAGTTGTGAACATCCCTATCAAAGAAAAATTAATAATCAGCGAATCGTCTTTCACCTATAAATTAAAGCTTGGGCTCCATATCTTACCTGCAAATAGAGTCGTTTAAGTCGATGTAATCTTTTTGCAATGTACGATATTCCAGTATCTGTAACGTTATGACATTGGGACAAATGCAATTCTTCCAAAGCTCTGTTATTCTTGGTCATAAAATCTAAACCCTCGTGTGTTATCTGTAAGAATAATTGCGGAGTAGTTATGTTAGAGTAATTTTCTCTACTAATTGCATACAGTACGTCAATAATTTGCTCTGTTTCACCTGCTGGCATAAGCTAAGATCGAGAACCCTGAGTTCTGGGAAGTTGAAGGCATACTTTAAGCTAATGTCTGTAATTTTGTTGCATCCGGCCAAATCCAATTGCTTCAATCCCCTGAGTCTAGCTAATGAAAATCCAGAACTATCTGTGTTACTAAATGGCGTTGAGAAGTCCTCGCACATCTTTTTCACTTCTTGTTTTCGCTTAGCATCGCGCCAAATTTCTTCTTCCACTCTGGAGCCTAAGTGTATCCTTAGCTTGGGCTCTGGAACTTCTATGAAGCTCCGAGTCCAGGCATTTTCCACAGTCTCTCGATTCCCAGATCCCATTCCGGTCAGGCCTAGATCACTAACTTTGTTGCAGCGGCTCAGTGTCAGCGATCTTAAAAGCACCAACTCCTTGAATATCATCTAAAATGATGAAGTTATGAAATTATATTATTCAAATCGAGTTTCAGTCTCATCCTCATCGTACCTGTATGCTACTGTCGGTAACAGCGTTGAAGCAATATCCAACATCGAGCAATATTAATTTAGGGCAGTTCATCGCTATGCTAAGAATCGACTTTTCATCCAAATTCAGAGCATTTGCGTGAAGTTTTTCTAGTTTATTGTTCGATCTTCTCTGTTCTTGCGGTTTCAATGACTCAGAAACTTGTATTGTTGGCTTTTGCTCGTTATTGAATAAATTCCGGTTATCTGCGTTCTCCTGATCATCTTCCCAGTTAATAGCACACAAGCCATCCGTTATACAGCTGCTAGTTAGCTGTTCGCATTCCGATATGTCCAACTCTTTGAGATACTTAAGCCGTCGTACCTGTTTTATGCCATGGTCAGTTACGGCACGGCATCTTCTAACATTGAGAGCTTCCAGCTTGACCAAATTTTTGCAAATGCAAACTAAACTGGCGTCTGTTACTCTGGTACAAAAACTAACATCTAGGACTCTTAGATTTGTCTGATGCTCGGTTAGAGAACGAATACCGACGTTTGTCAACTGATCACAACCATGTAGCTTCAATGATTCTAGTTTCAAGTCTTTTATTGTGGATAAAGTAACCAGAGCTGTGCCGTCTATTAGCGTTGATCCGAAGCTTAGATACTTTAATCTACTTGCTTGGCGTTCTAAGAATATTGCTATGTTACAAAACGTTAATACTGATTCCGAAACGTGAGGAACAGAACCATTGTTGGGGTAAAACTTTTTGTATAAACCAGAATGGAAGGATATTTGGCATCCACTGAGACTTAGAGAGACCAAGTTTGGACAAATGTTTACTAGTCTGTTGAATAACGCGTCGCTTAAGTATCTGTTAGAAGCTAGACTCAATTCTTTCAAGTTAAGGAGCTTTTCTGAAAGAATTTTGATGTCCTTTTCGTCATCTAAAAGACGCCCAGACATAAGACACTCTCTGCAGGCGTTAACATGTAACGTTTGCAAGTTATCACAGCTTTTCAGAATTGATACCAGAGTTTTTTCTCCCAGGTCACAGTTCACCTATCAAATATTCCAATGTTTATAGTTGAAACATTATTAGCTCATCTAATAATTCGAGTAAATATAATCAATCTACCAGAATAAGGCTTCGTATTCCAGAGCCAAACTTTTCCCAAAACGCTTCTGTCCTTCTAAGTTCAACGTCTTTGAATATAAAGTTGTAGAAAGGCCGCGCAGAGTGTTTTAGAACATTCATAACTGTGCGCAAATTATCTCCAGCAGAATTTTGAGTAAGACTGACTACTTGTTGTTTAATAAACTTCATATCGAGAGATGCTTCGTGCCAATGAGAACTTACTAGCCCTGCTGCATTTCTGTCCGCACCATGAAGGTAGGACATTATATTTATAAGAACCTGTAAGAGTTTAATGATTTTTGTAACTTCTGTCCAAAAATTATCCGTTTCTTTGAATATGATCGGCTTAAAAATGTACATATCTCATTAGACAGGGAATTATCAATCCAGTTGAATATTATCAGCAATTTGAACGCAGACTATGAATCAGACTAGGCAAATGTGATATGAATATTTGTGTTTTTATTGAGACTGATATGATCCTGTCTTAGCTGATGATGTCAGATTATTTCTACGGCAAAGTAAGTTGGCAAAGCAAAATTTCTGTTAGCCAATTGATAGTAACATTATTGGTCTACAAATCATAACAATAATTGTTACGCAACAGGCTTAGATACAATCGTCAAAAATTCATTTGATAATTTTATTGGGGTACTTGGGTATACAAGTAAGGCTTATTGTATACAGTCATGGTTGTATAAGACAGAGAATGATGAGCGGAATTTGCAATGCTCTTGATGATATGGATGTTGCTAAACATCTTGTAATAAATAACTATAATCAGTTATTCGCTATGAGATATATTAATATTTACGAACTTTTTTTTTCAAATTTATACTATCTTATTCTAGTCAGTTTGTCATCTACCATCCAAACAATGATATAATCTGAAATATGTAGTGGCAATCTTCGTCTAGTTATTATTGTTACAGACACATGACCGGTGATCGTTGTATACCGTAATTTCTTTGTTTCTGAATCTCGAGATATCTTAGTGTAACGTTCGTGTTGAGTGGATTTGTAATTGCAGGTTTGAAGAGGACGTGTATTTGAAAAAATTGCAGCTTTTTGTTCATATTGTCTTTATTATTCGACGTCATTGATTTTCGCAGAAGATTCATTGGAAGTAAGAAACGCTACGTCTAGAATTAAAAGCAGTTCACTAATAAGCTTAAGTTATCGTCCGAATTTTAAGGAAAAATGTTTAAATAATATATAAGTTGATAAATGCGGGAAATAGAAATAACTACCGCGATTAGATTTCCTGTGAAGAAAAATTATCCTGTACAGTTCACTTTAAACTGGATAAAATTTAGAATGTATTACACAGGAAACAAAGAAGTCATCCATATTAAAACCTTCGTCTCACTTTCAAGGACAGTGTTTGTCAATGTCAGGACCTACGGTCACGGTACGAATAATAAGTTAGAATCTACGCGTTATTCAACATTTTAATTTCTATTACATTCTATTACATATATTTCATAAATCAAATATCGAATGCTCGGTCTATGATAACAAAGTTTCTTAATCATTGAGGACTGACTATAGTGTCGAGGAAATATTCCTTTTCAAAATTCGATAGCTGGGGAATTCGATATCGCGCGTATTTATTACAGGGACGAATTACCGTCAGATAGAGCCCCAAGGATTCCTAATTTTCGTTTATAAATTATTAACACATGAAAATCTCTCCATTCATGAATTTTAATTCGATAATCCTTCAGTAAATATTCTCGGAATTATTAATTACGCATTTTGGGTTTCGCCGTGGGCTGAGTGTCTTAAACTTTACTTTGACAAAACTCTATATTTGGAATATGATTTGTTTATATCTTCCAATAATTCACACGTTTAACGTAGTTGTCAGCGATGATGTTTTTCTCAATTTCTTTTCCCGTTATAGTGCATACGTTTCGAGATGTTAATCATTATTTACTTATTATTCTCATTAGCGTTTCTGTGAATACGGTATCATCGATTTCAGGCAAGACAAAGAGTGATCAAGAATTTGACAGATCGAAGATTCATGCCCATGTGTAATCGTTTTCTAATGACACTTCCTACAAAACAAGTACAGTAGATACTATACGTCAATTTCTATATCTTGCGTTTTATTGAATGCGTATTAATTATACTATACCAACGTTTTTGAAGTAAGAATAACGGAGAAAAAAAACTTCCTTTGTTTATATTATGGTATATTATGACATCGACAGATAGAGAAATGACAAATATTTAAAAAAATAATACACAGAATTAATTGATTCATAATAGATAATACTTCCTCATTTATAACCTACCTCTGTTGGTAGATGAGGGGGATCAGAGTTCCCCGAATTCGTCATCTCGAATACACCGTTACTAGTTATTGCCATGTTATTAAATTCGCTTTCTTTATAAGTTAGAACTCTATAACATCAAAGAAAAAAACAGTATCTAGTACGTCTGGTGAAGAAATTCATTCCTTTAACCGCAACAGTCAGCTGATCACTGGCAGCAGCTGCCTTCGTATCTCGATACGTCACAGCACGGATGTATGCTGTAAAATTGTCGCCCCGCATGAAGTAAAAACAAGAATTATAAATTACCTTACCCATAAAGATGCATTCAGTTAATAAACTACTTGACAGATAGCACCGCAATACGTTAATTAAATACGAAATTATTTCCGACTGACCATGCAACGCTCATGCAATCTACTTTATCGATAATATCTACAATTGCATATATAGATGTAAAAATTATCAACGCTAGATAGCGCGATAGCCAAGATCATAACTGCAGATTTGAAACTTGAAATACTACGTTGATTTTTTCCGCTAAAAACAGCATCTTCGCAATCGTTTAAGAAATGACAAAAAAGGATTTCGCGGATGATCAAGCAGGTGTACAAAGCGTAGTAAATGTATATATATTTTACACCTATCAGTATTAGTAAATCTTTATTATACAATGAAAAGACAATTTTTTTAATCAGATCAGCTCTGATGTTGTTATATTGCGTATCGCATACATTGATTGAAAAGAACTACATCTTATAATGAAGAGTCGGTAAGAAATCCTCATTTCCTTCTCTCCATAACGTTATATGTACATTCAACGGCGCTTGCGCTCCCACATTCTTCGTCTAGCGTCGGGCGCCGCGATTCTAGCGTCGGTTGTCGCGCGTCGGGGGTGGTATGCGTGTCTCTTCTCCCCCGCGAATACTGGGGGTAAGTTAGCGCGATCGTCACTTGTCGCGCGTCTCTCGAGCGGGACGGAACACGGAAGTTCGTCCGGGAGTCGGGCGGCTGTACGGCACGCGCGAACATTCGCGGTTCGAGTGCAGGTGGCGTGGGACTGGGGCGGGCGGGAGGGAGGGAGGGAGGGCGGTAAAACCACGTGGTTTTAACCCGCTACGCGGAGGGTCAGACCGATCCACCGTGAATTATATTACGTCGAGCTAATTTAAACTAAACGTCTTTAACCACTCGCGCGTTTTTATTATCTAGTGCTTTAAAAACAGTGATTTAGATATAATACCGCATTTCTAAATTACATTTTAATAATCAGATGATTTTTATATCGGTACAACAGTTCGATCAGGAGGAGCTGTAGGTTGTGCTATGTCAAGGAGGAAACAGGCCAAGCCAAGATCTCTTAAAAGTAAGCTAAAGTTATTTTCGCCAAACGTATAGATGTATTAATTATTCCCAAGTTTTTCAGTCTCGATATTTTGTCGCTGTTATTTATTTTTCATGAAGTTTATTAATCCGCGTTTTTCTGTTGAATCCTTTCTATATGACTTATGATCCAAAACTAAAGCAAAGGCGTAGTAAATTGGCGGTAAAAGAGCTGATTTAAATATTAGAATTAAACGCCGTGGCGAAGATGAAAAAGATAAAAAATGCTTCGTCACTTTGCATATTGCTGCAGGGTTTGGAGTATTTTTATCTTTTACCTTGCAAATGACTTCCGGTTCATGTCTGTATCTTATTATCATCTGCTTATACATTATACCTATACGTATAAGTATACGCAGTACATACACAAACAAAGATACCCATCTCAATATGTATTTGCGAAGCTGGTATTCGGTACGAGAGACTAGACTGAAGGCGTGTTGGTGCGACTCACTAGTCAGCCAGGATGGAATTAGGTGGAATCCCGCAGGAACTCAGCCTCCCCTTTGGGAATCCCCGGCCTCTGTAATCACCAGTTCTACTATCCTATCCTATCCTATCCTATCCTATCCTATCCTATCCTATATCCTATCCAATCCGACATTTTTCTCCGTGAATACAGCGTGACTCTCGTCACATGATATCGCATGATTCATATGTTTTTTGATATGCATAAAAATCGATCAATAAAATGTCTGTGATACAAACATCACCCAAGTATCAAAATAACGGACATACTTAAACGCGTAACGATAAAATTCGTTGTCTTTTCGCTTCAAAATCCATTCGATCAGTTATGGCCTAATTTTCGTTGTCCAGATCGCAAATTTTCGAATCTCACAGCATTTTTCCCAAATATTTATAATCGATTCCCTACCCTTGATTATTTCGTCTATGAAGATTGATTCAGAGAATATGAAACATCAGAGAGAAAGAGGGAGATGGCGCAATGCTCGTGTGTAATAACGAAGCGTATCTACATAAATAATTACATATCATCGCGCGGCAGTAGAAATGGTGCGGGTTTAGTCAGACCTGACCGCGGACATGCAATTCCGGATAGGTATATTCTAACAGACGAATATTTGTATAGGTTGTAGCCGCTAGCTGCAGCATCGAACGGGTAGGGTCTAATAATTAATATACAGTAATGAACCGCGTCGAAGCCAAACCTATATTAATAGATTCAAATCACAGGGTGCATCGAGCTTTCCGTTATGTTATGACAATGCTTTTACGTTCGGCTATGTGCATATCTATACATGACTGCATTGGCTCGATGGAAAAGCAGCATCGACAGCATCCATAGGTATATCCGTACGAATTTTACAATTTAGGTAAAACTTGATTTGAAAAATTTTTCATATTAAAAAAAAGAGAGAAAAACATTAGAAATATATTAGAATCCATGTGATACATATTTGAAACGTGAAATTGAAGAGAGAAAAGGATGAATGTATTCTTGACGTTGGGAGTTTAGTAGTTTTTATACCGTCGTGTAATTTTATCGTAAATTTAGTTTCGTCGTATTTTATAATTGTATAATTATTGTGTGAAATTTGGATTAGAGACTGCAGAAGATTATATGAGCGATATATAATCGGGGAAGCGACGCTGTTATATGCTGCAGTAAATCGGGAAGGTAAACATATAATCTAAATAGAACCCGACAGCCTGAATCACTGTACAGCGCACCAAGCCTTGATTGTAATTTGTACGTGCAGCATAAATGCATAATTATTGCTCGGGAATGAATTTACGTCCTTGTTAATTAATATCGACGATTGCTGTGGCTGGCCACAAGACGACTCTCCCATTTTCACTCAAACAACGGTAACTCCTATAACCTACAGCGAATGGAGTGAAATTAATAATCGGGCTTGATAAAGGAAAGAATAAAAATAAAAATACCAAACTCCGAAAGACAGAGAAGAAAAAAGAAACAGGATTTTTAGTTTCTCAAATTATTTATTATAGGGTAAAGTGAGTGAATATGGTCCAGCGCGGATTGATAGAGTGCGGATTCTCTTCAATCGTGTTTGATGGTAAAATTTGTAACTTCGTGAGTAGTTGGTATTTGGTACAACGTATCAGTGAAAAAAGAAAATCAATCGAATCTGATATCACAAACCAAAGTTACACTATTTCGCTAATTCGAAATTCAAGGATGGGTCTTAAGAAATTCGTAATTGAATCAATTTCACGATTTGAAAATTCTGTTTGGTATGAAAAAATCGCAAATCTTATAAGGAACAAAATTCAGCCAGATTCGTCTTGATTCGTCAAACCGGTGAGAAATTACGACCGAGTCTATTTTCTACTAATACGGACTGATTTTAGGTCGCCAATATCCGGACCTTTTTTTTCTCCTTTACATGACGATCCATGTATTCATATATGATCGCGAATAATCATTTTCGAATAAAACTAATGCACTCATTAATTAACGCATCAAAGTTATAACATTTTTTGTGAAATAAATAATAGCGAAACTTTCTGCAAATGACATGAAAAATAAAGTTAAAATGAATAGTAACGTTATATTCATTTTCCACCAATAATTATCCCGTAATCTTTAACGTAAATGATTTTTTTATTCGTCTGTACGATTACTTTCTAAATCGGTCCATGTTACCAGACGGTGTTCGAAGTATAAAAAAGTTGCAGATTAATGGACCAGCTTAAAACGAATCGAAAAAATGTTTTTAGAAAATTGCAATATTATTTTTTGATTATGGGACAAAAAACAAACGGAGAAATTCCGAAGGGAGATTTTTCATTTTGGAGTTTTTCATTGAGGAGAAATGTTTCGAACTTGGTAATCCGCATTTCCACTCACCTTACCCTGTATAATCTTTGAGCAGAAAATCAGGGGATTTCTATGACACACCTATATGTATCGAAGGCTTTTCTGCTCGCGCTACGTTTAACTATAAGCCAGTATCAATATTCTAATAAGCAAATAACGTTGAGTTTGAAACTTAGAGAAAATTCGGCGTGTTGTAAGACGTGTTTAAGACTAACGGTAGCAAAAGTTGATTTTCGCTGAAAATTTCAACTGAAATTTATACTGCCTAAGCTTTTAATCACGGGACTTCTAAAACTTAAGCTTTAATGCGCAGTCTGCCGCTGTTAGTTTTTGCTGTGACAGGGCTCAACTCGTAGGACGTCATTATTGTAATACCACTACGAGCCAACTGGATTATGACGTCATATTTTGCCAACGATTCGAAACCGGGCTTTTCTACACTATTTATACACATGATGATACATCGCGGATCACTTTCACGTTGGAAAAATATTTTTACATGGCATCAGCCACGTGGCGAGTAACGACCCTTCGATTTTGACCTAAAAATCAGCGATTTAAGATTTAAGATTTTAACTTCCTGTTTCACCCTTTCCCTCCTTCTTTCTCTCTCCATCTCTCTCTGACTTGAATGTCCAACTTTTAACTACTCCGCGGAGAAACTCGAGGGTGAAAGATTCGGCGAGAATTTGAATTAGTGTAATTTTGGGGGAGTTAAGTCAAAATTTGAGCAGAGGAGGAATCAGGTCAGAAAACACAAAGAAGATGATAAAAGCATCTAAGTACTACACTTATTTTCATTAAGTCGTTATTATTTTTCAAACAACTTTCACCGTAAAGTCAAACTCTGTTATCTTCGAGTCGAAGGGTTGTACAAAGGACTGACATCGTCGATTTTCTAATTGGAAACAAGCTCAAAACCAGAGAAAGAGAAAAAGCAAGAGAGAGAGCTTCTTTCGTAGGAAATCTGCAGAAAGCCTTTGCCAAACTTTTGTCACATGTTTTTAGGCAAGATATTGCAAGTCGAAAGCTGAATCACATTTCTAAATCGCAATCGGGAGTCTCTCCCTTTCGATTACATCTCAATTGGAAATCAAAAAGGCAGATAAAATGAATCGAGATAAACGCGCAATGGCCTAATTCTCTAAAATTGTTATAATAATAAATGTAAAGAAAAAAAAGAAACAGGTGCGTGTCTTTGAAGTTTTCTTCTCGAAGTATATACAGGCGCAATGTTTAATGAGAAATCGTGCCGAGTTTCCGTCCGTCCCTCCTCGATCCGGCATGCCTACTCCCACAATATCTCTAACTACTCCAACTCTCCGTTCCCGACGTCAGGGACTACAGAGACCTGAAGCCAGTTTCTGGAAGGGGTACGTTTATCCCAAGGGAGTCTGCTCTCGCGTCAGAGCTACCCTGGGTTCATTCCCTAGGGATGAAGGAAGGCAACCTCTCCGCTTCCAATGGCTGCCTGACTGCTTGTCAGGGGTCTAAGACACACGACAATTCTGACTATACGGAGAGCTGCGCCATATATTTCTAAGAAAATTCTAATTTCTTACGAATTTTTATTCTTCCCCTAACTTATCCCGCGATGAAATAAAGTTTCGCGTAAAAAAACTTCGTTCGAATAGTTACAAGGATTGCAATATGCAGTTAACGGTCAACCCCCTTGATCCCAAGTGCTACTTTTATTTTTACTTTTATATGTATACGCCTGTGCGCCTAGCTAAGGTATATAATATCCATTTAGTGGAGAGAAAAAGGAAAAGTGAGACGGAAAGGAAGAGAGAGAAAGAGATTCCGGGTCTCTAACGTAAGCGAGATGAGATTGCAACCTATATTTTGGCAAGCTTATGCCTTTCTGTATCCTAGGTTACGTGGAATAGCCAGTCGCCTTTTCCTAGTCTAGGCATCGTGTCCTGACTCCTTATATACGTCCTTATTCCACCTTATACGGCCTTATACGTGGCTAAGGATGGCCCAAGGAGATAGCCAATCCCGTTGCGTTTACGGTTATTACGTAACAGATATACCCACATATACCTGGTGCTGGTCCAGGACGTCTTTTAGCTTACCGCCAAATTGTTTGCTGCCTATTTACGGCAGATTGAATTTTCCCTCAACCTGTATAATGCATAGTAAAATAGGATATATGTATAATTCGGCTAACCAATCGCGCCTGTATATCCTACCATCCAATCAACTCAACGGGAAGATCTAGTCGCTTTTCTGAATTTCTGAATCATCTTTGCCATGCAATTTTTCATTCGTTCGCTGATCTAACGACGAGAGATTTTCGAATATATTAGGAATCGATGTTTCGGCCACTTTGGACCAAAGCCCGTAAGGTTTACCTATACATCGGATCGGTTCAACATTCGAAGACTATACCGAGGCAAGATGGCCGGGTCTCGGATCCTGTCTTTTAAAATATTCAAACCCTTCTTGCGGTTATCCTTGTCGCGTCTGTCCGTCCTTCCATCTGTCTACCTGCCCTGCAAGGACTAATATATACGGCACGGGGTAGCATCGACGCGGCTACCCAAATAATCAGCTAATTACCAAAGTGCCAAGTTTACAGACTACGTCATTGTCGAATAAGGCGTAGGTTCGAAGTTTATAAATGAATGAGTGCTCGTTCGCAAAATTCAGGAAAGTTTTTTTTTTTTACTTTTAGATCTCGCTGCAGGCGTACATCTCCGTTCGATACAGTGAACTTTAATTCGTTTCAAATGACCGATCGATTTTTCATCAAATTTTCATTTTTTATCGATTATAATTAATGAATAAACGAACGCCTTTTGCTGATGTAAAATTCTCACATATTTTTACAGGGGACGAAGAATGGGATGATCTAAATGAACAGAACGCCGTAGATAATTCCGAGCAAGACTGTGAAGCCTCCACAATTAAACGTAAGTTTTTAATTACGTTAACGTAACTACTTCAGAATTCTCAGTCCCCTAAGTACACGTACCCTTACGGGATCGATTCGGGAATCGATAAAATAAGGTCTAGGTATTTTACGGGGGTATCCGGGATCATCGCGCGGGGTCAAACCCAGTGCAACGCGTGATTGACGTGCCAGGAAAACCTCGTTATATCCAATATTTATCCAATTTTATCCTCATATTTTCCGAACCGTCCGTATACCCGTGTAGACTTAAGCAAGACTGACACGCGACTGCGGTATGATTTTCCTGTTGCAATATCCTGCAGTATCTAAGGGGCAAGGGTTACTTTTCTCATATTTATTACACGGAGATGCTGGAGGGAAAAACCGACCCATCACGTGTAGCTTGGAATATCCTTTAGAACGATTGAAAATTCCAGACCATTGGTAGATGGGAACAACGTACCCAGTTAATTCAGAGTTTTTTTGATGCAATTAAACCATTTATGGAGATTTTTAATGGCGAGTAGTAAAAACTGGCATATCTACTCGGGATGAAGTCGTCTAGCAAGAGAATACGAGATATACAGTATGGGTATCCGTATATCTAACCATTAAGACCACCGCGAGTGCGTGAAAAAAGAAGAAAAAAAAAACCGCGTAGGTAGATAGATACATACATACGTGTACACTGTACACACATCCGAAACGTGGAATGGCTAGGGATTACTTGGGCAGGGGTGTATACGTATCAAGTGATGACAGTTGCTTTTAAGCCCCCTTTCGCGAACCCCACCATTCCCACACCCAACGTTGCTACGCCATATCCTCCCATGTGAATATTACATTATGTATTCCGTATTATATTCGCATTACACGACGAGAGTATTATGCGAATGTTACGTCTTATTCCTATGTACGTATGGGTGTGTGTGTGTATTTCCGTGCGTCTGTAGGCCATGCCATGCGTCCAGGTGTTTACCAATTCCAATACCAATTTCTTATCCGTATTGTACGTGGAAGTATACCTTAACACACTAGGTGCATACCCAGCTCTCTTTATATTTTATCCAACTAGAAGGTAACACAGTCGAGAAATGATCTGATGATGTATAAGACACGGAGAGATACCCAGGGCGGTACCTATCCCTCAGGAATTATTGTTAACGGATAATAGCCACACTCATCATCATCTGACATACCATACAGGGGTGTAGGTACCGATCGTTTTATGAGGCATACGAATTCATCTATACGGTTCAAAAAACTCATTGTAACTATCACTTTTGTTGGCTATTCGATTTTACAGAGTCCTAAGAAGATGGGACACTCGTGAGCATAACCGGTCGAATAACTTCCGAACGAGTCGAGCGATCCGAACCAAATTTTGTACACATATGTATCGAACGATTTTCAGATCTGGTATTGAATTCGAGCGAAATCGGTTCAACGGTTTCGGAAGCTGAGGTGAATATGCGTTTTCAAAGAAGTGTTGATATCGCGGAAACCGTGCGTGGGATTTAGGTGAAATTTGTGCGGTTGATACTCCCCGAGGCATAGAAATTTTTGACCAAGAATAACGCAATTCGGAAATCGAGGGTGGGAGGGAAACCAGTTCGAAATTCCATTGTATCATAGCTTGTCAGATTTTGCAAAGATCTCAACGAAATTCGCCCTAGAATTGCATTATACCGTTACCAGCATATTTCTGTCTAGGCATAATCCTCCGATCCTCGAAAGGAGGGTGTGAAAGAATGTCCTATTTCTGCTTCTACGGGGTTAAAAATCGGCCACTTTTCAATACCCTATCGATTTCGTTACTTTCCCGCATCTATAATTGAATTAAAATAGATTCGGGACAAAACGAGATGTGAATCGACCATTCGAATCATCTCAATCAGTGAACCGAACGTCATTCATATCTGCAGACGTGAAAGAGTAAAGTGCTGTGTTAGTTTTACGAGAAACCGAGTAAACCAGAACGAATAATTATCTGTTTCTTATTTTTCTCTTTGTTGACCGGTTTTAGCCGACGACGATGAAGAGGAAGAGGAAGACGAAGAATTGCAGAGAGCGTTCAGCAGGGCTTCTGACGGTGAGTTCGATAATATCCTCGTATACCTATATTTATGTGTTAGATATACGATTTTTCTTTTTTTACCAATTCATTCCGTTTCGAAGAATTAAACATAAAAAAAACGAAAAAACGTGATTTCGGCGTTTCATCGAAGCTGTCGACTTCTGAGTTCTGGGTGCCGCACACACCGTACCACTCTCATTGTTTTCATCTCATTTCACTTGGGACGCGACAGCCAGCAGAGCAGCCTACCGCCCCATACAATGCGACAATGCGTCGAGATACGCCATTGTTTCCGGGTGTTTAAGAAATGCAATCCCCGACCATAGCGTACACAGACCTTGCCGTTGCCGTTGCTGTTACACGAAGAAGAACAGGGAAGGGAATACGCGCGCTGCAGGGGTCCCTAGGGCCATTCCTACCACTGTGTGCATTCACATCCATATAAACGTTCGCACACACCGTATATCCACATCCACACATATCGAATGGGCGAAAAAAGTACGCCGATGCGAAATACCTGCTGAAATTATTATCAGACTCTGATATCTACACTAATTCACAAATTTTTAGTACCCGCAGTATAACGAAATAAGACGATGATTAACGGGTTCAATTTCTAATTATCATCCGATCACAGATTATTTTTTTAATTTTTATTTTTTGTCTTTGAAGTAAGAAGATCTTTGAGATTTCAGAAAATTTTCTCTCATTCTTCGGTCCGGCGTGGAAAATGAAAAAAAAAAGAAACAATTTTTGTATCGTTGCAGGCTTCTCTTTTCCGTTTCCTTTCTCTTTGAGATCGAAGAGCTGATTGCTCTCTTTGCTCACTCGACCGATGTTATTATTTTGAGTTAGCTTTTATCAGGTATATATACACTTACATACTTTATATTACTTGGAAGCAGAACCGGCTCGAACGGGGCCGGGTCCCTAAGGAGTGCCCAGTATCCCTCGGGATTCCGGTCTATCTACCCACCTGAAAACATCAAACTCCTTTCTTCTCCCAGGGTAATGTATTCCTTAAAATATTTATTTCGTCCTCGAAGTTATAAATTTCTAGCCGACCGACCGTTTGCAAAATATTCATCCAGACTTATGATTCAGAAGATCCGAAAATACACCAGCCACGATAAGCTACCGTCTCGTTACATATTAATGTTCCAAAAAATTTCGAGCTTCAAAATATCTTCCAAAAATTCAGAAACAAAAATTTTCCCCGCACTTTTGACAATAATTTTTACAAGAATAAGTGATAGCGGTCTTTTTTCTCTTTTTTCTATTACTTTACACGAGGAGCGCCAAAATTCGTAAATATATTCCTTTTTAATTCAAACCGGAGTGAAATCGTTTGTGATAAATCTAGAGCTGGATTTAATGACGTGGAACAAGACCAAAAAGCGAAGTAAAAAAAAAAAAGGAAAAATGTCGTTTGTTTTCAACGCTATTTTGTTTGTGTAAATAGGATCGATGAAAGGAAGGGAATAGGGATGGGTGGTTGGGTGCGTGTGTGTAAACAACAAGTGGTAATCGCACGGGGGATGCTAATAAACTACGTTGTATACGTGGTACATGTGCCTTTTCGTGTGTGGGTATGTAAGTATATACGCGTATAACTGTGGGAAGAATTGTATAAAAGTGATAGGTTCGAATAAACGCGTGTATTTCAACACCATCTTGGGAATTATACGGTCTGTTTCATGCGCGGAGCTAGAAGCCGCGCGGGGGTCGCAGGCGTCGGGGTGCAGAGCGTCGCGACGCGGGCATAAACGCCTTATTAAACCGGGTGCAGAATATATATGTATATATGGATATTTCTTCTTTTTTTTTCTTCTTCTTTTGCCTTCGGCAATGAAGGGCAAAAAGTTCTTCGAACTTCCCAACCCACGATCATTTAAATTATTCATCGAATAATTTTGATTTATTGTATATATTTTCAACGACGTGTAGCGCGAATCACAATTACCAACAAGTTTTACGTGCGTAGTCAATTTCCAACACGAGTAACGTTCTCACTCGTTACATATCTCGTATTCTTATCGTTTGTATAGAATATAATACTCGAATATTTACCGCAGCTAATTACTTTCGCTTATGGTAAAATCTCCGGGGAGTATAGGTACAGAGCTATACGTTATACGGGGTGGAAGATTGAAAGAATTTTTCGCCAAAGGTCTTGCTTTTTCTTTCTCATTATACATTTTTAAAAGTGTAATTCACTCTCGCAGATCAAAATGTGTAGTGAGAAGAGTACCGAAGATCGAAACTCTCAGAATTTCAATAAATTTAGGAATCAAGATCACGCGGGTGGACAGAACTTGTTCAATCATCTTATTCGCTCTCGTTTTCCCCTCTACTTCACCAGCGATACAGGCATGAGAAGATCTTTCGACGACATAACAAACGTTACGTATTTTCGTGTACATAATTCAAAGAATCGCCTTTATGATTCGAATATCATTGAATTTCGGAATCAAGAGATATGAAGGCCTTTAAAAGAAACAAAAAACGAATCGAATCCAAATTTTGAACAAAAAAGAACGTGAACGTGAAACGATAGGAATTGATTTATGATTGCCCAAGATATGGAGTAGATTTTGTAGATTTGACACAGGGTATTCCACTCGGCATAATTCGACTCTACAAGCTTCCGATTTTCGTCCTAAAAGCTGTAAGGTTTTGGTACCGTGTTGAACTGGGACTACTATCGTGGGTTGGGGGTTGCGGGGCGTTAGGAGGACGCCAAGGGGATTCCCCTGAGACAGTGTTGAGGCCCTGTGCGCATGCGCCTCGCTGATTAGTTCCCTCATCCCCCGACATTTCGGAGTGCCGGCAGCGCCAGAGGAGAGCGCAGCATCCCCTAGAGGCTACCCGCGTCCTCCTCATCCTACTCGTTTCTTCCTCATCCTCTCTGGCTTCTCTCCTCTTACTCCCTCTAAAGCCCACTCGGTCCCTACTGGCCTCCTGGCCTCCCATCTATTCCCAGTACAGCTCTCGCTAAATAGATTAATAGAACCTTACTTTAAATGGCAATAAACTGTCGTAAACTCACGGTACTTTCGAGGGGCCATTTTCTCTGCATAACCAAGAGATAGGCCTAGGTAGGACCTCCGGAGTTTTGCCTTGAAATTGATCCTCACTGAAGGCTCGGGCATTCGTCGTAAATAAACTGATAAAATTTATACAGATCCGGAGATAAAAAATTAAACGAACTGATTTTCAGTCAATCAAAGTAAACCGCGTGACCCTCGGGTTTCGGGGGTTTCAATTTCACTCGAATTTCATTTACATTCATTTGTTTACTCGTTTATTCGTTTTTTATTTATTTTTGTTGGTACATATGTATACTATATAGTATATACATATATATAGGTATAAAATGAGCTTGCGTTTTCATTGAAATTTACCCTCCACGTCGAAAGAGTCTTTCGCGAGACTGTACTTCGATATATGTATGAATAAGGGTGTCCCAGGTGAGACAGAGCTGCCTCCAGCCGTGGCACAGCGCTACGGACCCCTGGGGAATCTCTTCTCCTCTTTTCGTCCCTCTCTAACTCTCCATAGCTTCTTTCTCTCCCTCTCTTCCGCTCTCGCTCGGAAACAACTATCGCGAGTAGGTATACCAGGGGCTTGTCCGCGCGTACAGCGACGTGCTACGAGTTTTTGGACAGTATAGGTACCAGCACCCCTCTGTATAGATTATAAACTTTCATACGAGTGTCTAATTGCTTGGTACCGGTCAAAACACTAAGAGACGACCAAAAAGAAATACCAAAAAAAAAAAGACAACTTTTCGTTTAATTTAGGAAAAAAATGAGATTTCAACTTTTGCACTTAATTGCGGGTTGAATGTATGTTAAGGATATCAAGGAGCGAAATAATAGGGGGGAAAAGCTTCTCTCCGCTTTGGTGCCCCCCGTCGTTCCCGTCGTTTGTTCAAAGACGGAAGAAACGTAGTTAATAATTCTAGAGTAGTTTAGTTTAGTGCCTCAGTGCTTTAGTCTGCCTCGTAAAAGTTCCTAAACTTTTCGAGATAAAGGCGCCACATAGCCGCGGGCTATCTTACGGATCTGGCGAATGCCTCGGACCCGACAAGTCGGTGTTTCTTTTTTTTTTTTTTTTAGTATTTGAATATCAAAGGTCAACCAATTCCTGCAGAGTAGGAATAATTAATCCACGTTCTTTTCCCTCTCTTCTAAATCGTAACGATTTCTCATATTGTTGCTAAACGGATGTCAGGCAGAAGTATTAGATATAATCGATGAAGGGTTAAAAATAAAACGATATCATTTGTGGTTAACCGCCAGATCTCATTATTCTGCTGTTTAAGACTCCGTGCGGATGTCGAATCGTCTTCTAAAGAATCGTCATCGTCTTCAATCGTCCTCGGGTAAATCTGATTTATTCCTTTCTCACGATCTACGTGTCGCCTATGCGTCTTTCCGTTTTACATTGGGAATATTTTCGTTATTGCCACAAGATTTCAGGTAATAAGTTTAGTCTTTCAAGGCGGCGGTATATCTGAGATGGTCTTGATATTCGAAGACAACTCGACTCACGTCCTCCTCCTTCGCACGTTTTCTCCCGAAGAAGGTCGATTCTAATTTTTCTCGGCGATTTCAGCGATATCTGGTGTTCATTTATCTCCTTAGGCGGTTAGTTCGAACAGTGCTGAAATTGGCGGATGGTTAAAAAATCGACGCGTATAATTAAACCCTGAATAACAAATCCCCAGGTCTGTAAACCCCCGTAAAAAACGTCACTGAAATCGAGGGATTTTCGTAAGAAGAGAGCGACGGACCGTCCGAATACCACTCGGGCCTTAGGGAGCCCGTGGCGTAACCCAACACGAGGCAAAGTAACTTTTTATTTGAGCACAAGGCGCGTCGTCTTCGCGTTTGTCTCAAACTTTGCGTTAATCTCTTGCTTCTTCGTCCGCAATTTCTTCCCCCTTACCTCGCCTTCGCTTCGCCTCTTCTCTCTATTCTTTTTTTTTTTTCATTTTGGTTGATTTTTTTTTTGTTTGTTTTTTCATTTTTATTTCTAACAAGACTTTTCGCGACTTTCAGAATTTTCTTGCGGCCCTTGTTATATACAGACTGGAAAACAAAAATCACGAGCGATATCTTGCATATTGATGAAAAAGAAAAAAAACACCCCGTCAGGTTGTGCAGAGGGAAGAAAAAAAAATATATATGTATATAATAGCGCAATATTTATACAGTATATGTGGAAAAGAGAGAAAGATCTAGGTGCTCACTGGCTCGTAAGAGGAACATAAGTCATAAAGGAGCTTGCACACCTGTGCCGTTGTTGCGGCAGGGTAATAAGAGACCTTTAGATCCCGGGGGGGTTGTTAAACAACAAATTAGTCCGCTGCGGGAGCTACCGCGTTATTATACAAATATAACATTTACTGCTTCAAAAGTTGAAAGGGTATTCGGTTCAACAAATGTAACACTGTACCTTCCTAAACCGCAAGCTCGCTAAAAACCGCACATATGTATATTCAAGACGCGAATCGCCAAGCTAACGATCAGGGCCCAAAATATTCTCACAAGGATCTCAATTTTATACAAATTTATATAGTGTGTAAAAAAAAAGGAAAGAAAATAGAAAGACGTTGGATCTTCTCTTTCTGTTTCCTTTCTTTTACAGAAAACTGTTTGATACATATATCCTCGAGTATACGCAGCGGGCGTTTATATTTTAAAAATTAATAAGTACAGTATATACCTACGTGTATAATATATACGTATAGATGATGTATACACCCTACGTGGGTGGTTCCCAGAGGTGACCCAATCTTTTGAGACGAAGAGAGTAAATCTAAGAAGCGGCCATCTTTCGGAGAAAGAAATTAAAGTTTTCCCAAAGGGATCGTGGAGTTGGGCTGCTGGTGGCCAGTAGGCTATTGCCTATTGCTATTGTTTGTGTGGCCCCTGTGGGATAAGCTGGCCCTTAACAGTGGCGTGTAGGGATGTCGGTTCACCTTATATCGGGTGTCTTAAAAATAGAAAATTGTCGAAGATATAATTGCATGCGAAAAATTTATCGGACTCCAAAAATCGCCGCCCGATATTCCCGAAAACAATTTTTATCCCCGGAAAAACTGCCTTTCAACAAATTAAAAAAAAAAAAAATGGTGTTTCGTAAGAATTTACTGTCATTTCTTGGCAAATAAATAAAATATTGAGAATTCATTTCTCTTCTTACTCGAAAAGGAAAATGAAATTTTCAAAACGATGGGATTTTTTCGGTTGAAATTTGAGGGACACAGTTTAGCGAAGAGTGAAGCATGAGGTATTGTCGTTTTTATTTTGTGGGGTGATCGGGACCCAATATGCTTATAATGAGCCTCGGGGAACAGTTTGCGTCTCGTTTTCCTGTCGTACAAATCGAGCGTAAAGACGATCGGGCCGAGACACGTGTGGATTTGAATTTCCGGTCACGTCTGGGCCGATGGGTTGATTGCGAATTTTTTAAACCGAAGAAAAGAGGGTCTCGACTGATCCGTTTATAATTATACCGAAATCGCTTGTGTACAGCTGTCAGAATACATCGTATAACACAAATTTCATTCCTGGTCCTAGGTATATGCGCTCATTAAAATTCATCCGGAACCTAATTTCGCACACATACGTATTATCGAAGCGCGAATGTCTCTCAAGAATCCTTAATGCCATTTGCGTCAAATAACGTCGGGAAAGAAGTCGAGCAACTGGTAAACGGCGCATGAAACAGCGGCGCCGGGTCGAAGGGTCGAACCGATGAACAAGACGACGCTAGTAGATCTAATAATCCGATCGGAAGGCACGTCGTCAACGATCCGTGATCGTATCTCTCACTTCCTTTGCTGTTCCTATTTTCTTTCTTCTATTTCTTTCATATTAGTTCTCATCAATTTTTATATCACCATTTTTTTTTTTTTTTTAATTAGATTCATTCATTCTTCATTCATTTATATACTCCAGGTTGTTTCCTGGCTCTTCATCCGTCCAGAATACGTCGCGGTCGGGCCGATACCTAGTCTGTTAACAAGTAGAAACGGTCAGCGCGCGATCAGCCACGACCCGAAAGAGCTCGCTGCACTTTCTGAATAAGAATAATTAGGGTTCTCGATTTTTTTACGATATGTAATTGGGTCTAAATTAATTTAATAATGATTAGTCCATTTCCGTTTCTTCTGAAAAAAAAAATATGATTATAGTTTTAATCGTGTAATAGAACGATAGCCATATGTATGTAGTACATACATGTGAGATCTAGGCGTGAAATTATGGAGGCTTACATCGCATCACGAGAATGTTAGTTTAAATAAAAGTGAGAAGAAATTACCTACCGCCTACCGGGAATAATAATATTGCCGTGTTTTAACGCAATTAAGACACAGCCAGGTATTACATACATACATGTATATAGTATAAATTAATTTAAACTAAATTTCCCACGATGCCTTTACATCAGTCTATCCAACAAAACTAACTATTCCTAAGATCTAGTTTGAACAGCACTAAGTGCCTAATAAAAATGAATAAAAAATGGTTAAAAAACCTTTTTCACTTATATAATTTTAATAATTAGTGTTTTTTATTTTTTATTTTTTATTTTTTATTTTTTCGAGATTTAATAACGCCCGAAATTTTGACGGTTTTAGAACGCGTGTCGGCGGCTAGGTATATGAAAATTTTCAAATAATGATTGAGAGTCACTGTGCGAACCACTGTCGAGTCCCTTGGGTGCACTGGGAGCAGAGGGGAACAGTGGGGAACCTCTGTGCCCGTACTGGGGCTATACTCTGGTACGTATAGTATGGAGGGGGATTCCCCAAGGAGGTAATTACCCCTCCCTTATTCCCCCCATCTCGCCCCCATCGAGCTCTCCCATCCACAACCCATCGCAACTTCAACTCCTACAGGAGTTACATGCTAATACAAAACCAAACCGGTCTACGGCATCGTTCTCTCTATACATATACACATACACATATACATACACCTACTTGGAACGCGAGGCGACACGGTGTGCAGGGGATAAAGTATAACTTGAACTTAGGTGGAGGTATGGGGTACACACACACATACATACGTATATCCAAAGAAAATCTATGAAAAATTTATTTTACTTAGTAAAAGAATCGGACGAACGTGTCGTAAAAATTATCCATACGGCGAATAGTTCGAATTTGACATTTCTGCAGATCCATACACATTCTCGAGCTTTTCTACGGGGACGAAATTCCGTGTACCAAAATTGCACGAAATTGCATCAATTCTTCGACTTCCGATTTCGATTTGCTGTTTCATGAAGCGGGTATTGGCTCAATGTCTTCGTCTTCGACCCTTAAGTCATGAAAATTTTGAACTCTTCTGAGTCACGATGTATTCTGAACTCTTCGTCGCGTTCTGGCGATGACGAAACGGTTTGATGACGTATAAGCAAACATTCGTCGCGTGTGTGAAGGGAATTACTAGAATGTAGACATTAGGGTTTGGAGTAGGAAAATCGAAAATTAATCGGTAACACCGCGCAACGCAACGAAACATAGAGTTACGTTACATTACGTTACGTAACGGGACGCAAAACAACGCGCACACAGGTTGTCCGCCGACAATATCAACGGTCCCCAAATGTGGCGATGCCAGAGCCAATATCGCCCGGCTCAGTCCTTTGGGACCCTGGATAGCCGTAGCATAGAGAATACTGGCACACACCTTTGCAACGGATGTACGAAGTAGGTGTACACGCATGTGTATCTATCTAACGAGAGCCGGGTGTCGACTGTCCACCTATATCTATACGGCCTATACCTGCCGTACGCCAAACGCACGTCGCGATTACATAAATGCGAATTTTTTGAAAAATTTCAATCAGGGTGAAAAGTGTGTGTCAAAACACGATTGGAGGAGGAAAATCCGTATGAAACCACGGATTCACTTCCACTTTTAACGTTTGGAAATTTTTTGAGTGCTTTTTTTTATTATGGATTTTGTTTTTTGATTGATTTCGAAAAAATGTGTCAAAAGATTGGAAACTTTCGTTTTTAACGATACCTCTTCTTATGCAGCTAAGGCTTGGCTGTATACCTGATAAACCCAAAATCATACGAATTTGAATGGTTTCAGATTATATGCCAGAAGATGGACCATCTTCCATGCATGGACCGGACTTGGACAATCAGAACAGCTTCGATAGTGGTGAGTCTTGAATAACGAAGTAAATTATGATTTGGCGATGTAGATAGGCGATGTTTGATTTTTGAAAACGAAGGATATTCGGCCCATCTGGGTAATGAGTCTGGGAAATGAGAAGAGTGCAGACAGAAACCCTGAGATTAACATAAATTAACACAAATACACAGTTAAAGGTCCTAGAATCAAATTTAATCCGTATATAAATATCGTACCCTCATTTCGTTCCGAATTGCTCCCTTAAGCGTATGAAACTCCATCAAGTAGGTAAACTTATTGCTAGTATTGAATAAAACCTCTACTAATGACGATCATTTCAAATCCTGAATTGAATCATGATTAGACAAAAAGGAAGGAGACCATATCGTATGACGAAGAACGTGACCATGCGAAGAGCACAAGACCGAGACACATACCTACGTATGTGGTACCTGTGTCCGGCACACCGCCCCTAGCGAATTAGAATTCTTTGTGGCGAGCTGTCTACATGAGAGGTAGAAATCTGTAATTTTCCTACATCCCAGGTTGAGCCTTGAGGGGTGGTGAAAATTACACTGCATTAGGTACGGACTACGGGCCGAGGTAGATCTCAGAGTGGATTGGTAGGGGTTTCGAGTGTCCCGTAGTTCGAGGGTCCTGGACGAGGTCGCCGAGAGTTTTAGTGCCGACATCAAACTGTGACTGACCACTATGACGTAATACCTACTTCGGTGGGGTTTGCGTTTACGTCGTACATAGAGCTACGTACGTAGGGAGGGATACATATGTACATGTATATGTATTAGCTATGTACACCGAGTTTAGCTCACATTCGCAGGATTCTCAGATTTCAAATGCGTACCTCCTTCGAAAATAGCCGAAATTTCACATATTCACGGTACAGGTACGTCATACCTGCGAAAAATTGTGTCTGTCTCATTTCTGGAATCGCAGAAAAAAAAAACAAAAAAAACTGACACTCGCGTTTTCATTTTTTTTAAAACATCCAAAATTGGGAAATTCTTCTCTTCTCGGTCCAGTTCTGCATATCAACGCGTATATTTGATTAGATAGAGTAAAATAAATTGAGTAAGATAAGATAATAAAGGAGTTATGAGCGTCGGGACGCCTCAGGTTGACCCATGTCCGCTGTTTCATGGTGAGATACTTATATACCAGATGACGAACCATCCCGTTCGGTAGTACTTCTACGGGTTCCTGCAGGGTCGTCACCATGGATCTGCGGATAGACAAGTAAGGGTTGCCGGCTAGCGGACTCCTGGGAGAACATAAACGTGCCCCTTTAGCAGACCCGAGCCTCCCTTCTCGCTCTCTTTTCCTCATCTCTCTTTTTACTCCTTCTTCTCTGCATCCGTGTTGTACATGTGGGTCTATTATATATCTACATAACTGTATATGGAAGCGACTGTTCCGCGGCGAAGTCGCGTTCAATTAAATGAGTTTAATCGATCGAACGCGTATCGTCAAAGTTCGCCAATTTTTGGATAAGCCAAAATTCTTGTGCCGGACAAAACGTGTTTTGACTACATTCGATGGGATTGATTCATTGCCACTTTCCTGGGATAGGGAAGAGGGAGGAAACTTAAGAGAAGAAGAATCCTTGACGTTCGTTTTATTTTTCGAAAAATACGGGAAGAGAGATTTCCTCCCCGTTAATTCATTGTTACTGTTGTGTGCAGGATCTTAATTAAATGTAGCTTTTGACATAGTGCTTCCTAGCTCGTCCGAACCAGATCTAAGCAACCAGACCCTGGGTCCACGAGCCACTTGTTGGGCAAGCAAACACTTAATTAACCCATCAAGCTTTGAGATTGAAATAGTCCTCCCCGGGTAAAGGTGGTCCTGTGTTGCTCCACGACCCTAAGTGATGGTCTGAATCGTTCTTAGCTACTACCATACAAGATTCCCAAGGATTTACAACCCAGAATTCACTATGTTCTACCGCTAATTACACTTCTCCTGCAATTGGACAAACAAACCGAAACCCACTCGCCAGATTTTCCTCAATTCCTATAGCCACGTTATTCTTCAACCCTTCCACGATCAAACCATGAACTGCAGACATCTTCCGCTCACATCTCACCCTTCTCGAAGTTCTGCGACTCGAAAAGTGCTCCGAAGAAGTCAAAAGCTAGACGAGGTTCCTTTTTGCTACGGTTTCAGATTCCATCCCGCTTCTTTTTTCGCGTGAAAACCCAGTCGAATCTGCTTTATCTTTAATTGAAGAAATCTCAGTGTACCTTCGAGTCTTAATTAACGTCTCCCAGTCCTCCATCCTACGTGACCTAACTTTTACGAGACGTATATCTACCACTAGATGCGTTTCTGCGGGGTGTTCTTCACCGACTACTCTGTCAGTTACCGAAGTAGTGAACGAATGGGCGAACGAGAGAGACCGAGGATGGCGAAGGGGGTAGATTTTAGTGCAACCCCCGCGTCAGGTCTCCGGATGACCAGGATAAAGTAGCCTTTCGACCACACTACAGGCTGCTTTACTACTAGCTACGGGGTCCTGGCTAGTACGCCACCCATAAACCGGCCGACTTCCTAACCTACCCATTTCTCTGCAGGCTATCCGCTATTACTAGTGTACCATCAACGGTCGTCACCAATGTTAATAAGGGAGTTCAACCCATAGAACGAAAATAGGGAAAACAATGTTGGAAAAGGAACAAAGATGTTTGTTCTATAATTTTAGGAACCCGGAAATTTGATTACATTCAGGAAACTTGAATGTGTGAAGGTCTTTTCAATTTTTTTTTGTTTTTGTATTTCTTGAAATTTTGTCCATCTTTTATAAAACAATTAGTACCAATTTTTGGATACGGTTGAACGAATGAACTCTTGATATTGTTTACTGAAAAATATCGGGTTTCGCTTGATCATAGAGAAAATGATGAGCTTGAGTATACTTTTGTCGAAATTTAGTGAGTTGATATCTTTGTTGAAGAGGGAACCGTGCTGGTAAATCGCTATCCGTTTCCTCTGACGTATGTATCTCGGCTCAGTTCCTACGGGATACGCCGCTGCTAGCCGCAGAATTCTAGGCGCCAGAAAGCAATTCCCGATTGGGTCTGTTATTCTGGGTCAAGAAACACGAAATTACTTTCGGCCATCGTCAAGAGACTGACGTATGGATGTATACGTATACCTGTACCCGCCTAATCTACGAACGAAATAACTCTCTCTATGAATCAATCTTTCAAAAGTTTTTGGAAACGAAAAAAATGAAAGGAAAAAGATAAAAGCACAATGTGACAAAAATAGACCATCTTCCTGGTCCAAAATCCTGATTCACTGTACCGTGAATCCCTAAATTTGAAAATTTGAAAAAATTTTAGTCCGTTGCTCAGAATTTTTGCACAAAGTGTTCCCTTGGTCCAACGCACGTCGCACGTCGCAAGGCGCAAGCTCTGGTTTAGTACACCGTGCGATATTCCCCGGGGAGTTTCGATTCGCTGGGACAGTAAGATCCCAATCTCTTAGCTGGCCGCTCGCCCTATCTTCAAGTCAGTCACACGGTTCCACTTCTTTTCTTGGCCCGTGGGACCCATTGCAACTTTAACTGCTTCGTATTACAGATCTCTGGCCTCCGCAGGAGGAGTTGCCTCGCGAATGTCCTTCGGTCGGAGATTTTCAACGTTTGCTTAATTTCTAGCACAATTTCTCTCTCACTTCTAGTCTCTACGCACTTATTAATTATAAGGCTCACGGTTGAGATTCGAAATTCCGGATCCTGAACAGCGGAAAAAAATATAATCACATCCTTCGATCGGTCTAAAAGCTCCGAAAGGGGTACGAATCTGATCACGCGCCTGTTTCGTTCATAAAGGATCTTCCGTTCCGTGTAAAACGGAACAAAAGGTAAAATAGTCAAACAGGAAGGAAGTGCGACGTATCCTAAATTGTTCTCTTTGACTTTCTGAAAATTTAGATTGGTTAACCCTGATCTGTCTTTGAATATCCCAACACCCTACAATCCACCGTAATTCATCATTCACCATATTACGCAGAGATATTCTCTCGTCTTAGGATTCACGGTATAGAATTCTGTGTATGCAATCTATATTCTATGGGTTACACACACAACACGGATGTATCATTCATAGGTAGATTTCTAGCGACAGGTTGCCGTCTCGTCACCTGTCATATATCCTCTGAATTTTGGTGACTGTAAATTCATTTCATGATACATACGAACGGTGTTACTCCGGAATTGGCGAAGTCTACTTCTTCAAGAAATGCGTCATATATTTCGAAAGTTTCCGCGTAAGTGCTGATAATAGAAAAAAGAAAAAACCGTGTCTTTGTGTTCTTCTTATCAATAAGATAATATTTCTGCACTCGGGATTTATTTCTGCACTATTTTACTATTGGGCATTGATCATCATTCAATGGGGAAGATTGTTGGGCATGTATTAGCATAATAAAGTACTTTCGGAGTCTCTTCATCGACGAGTGTCACGCTCAGTGGATTCGTTCTGTTTCCATTTTTCCCGCTTTTCATGAATCGATTCTCAAACTTAGATCAACTCTTTCGCTCTCAGTGATACGGCTTTCAATTCGGCATACTATGCTACTGTATTAATTGATTTTTGTAACAAAATTCGTTGAGAATTGAAAGAATGGCACAGCTTTCTTTTTTCTCTCCCGAAAAATTTCGTTCTCGATGCACTTAGCCGCTTTTGACGTTAGACCTTTGTCACATCGTTATTAAACAACGAAAGGAATCGAGAAAAATTCTGAAAAGAAGTATGAACGATAGATTCGGAGTCTGCTTTTGTTATTTATCGAAATTTGTAGATTAGCATAACGCGAGTTGTCGTATATTTGAATTAGAATCGTAAACTGGGACGATGGGGGTTTGTTTTATCGAATCACAGGGCTTTGATAGCGCAGTAGAAATAGCGTGGAGATATCGTTTGGGATTTGGGCTTTGATTTAGAGTGAACAGGAGCAAATAGCTGTACCTACTCTGGTATTTTCGTAACTGATGCATTTCCAGTATCGATTGGAATTCTGTACCCGTCGACTACCTAACGGGCGCGTGGGAGGCGCGACAACCTGACCTCACTTACGAAACGTTGGATATATATAACGAACTGACTAGTGCATACATATAGTATACAGAGCATGTGGTCGAATGGCTAACGCACTGCGAATTTCACGAGTTGAAGGTAATTAGCGTCGGACGGACACCGACACGAGCGAGCACTTTAAATGTCCATCGGGCGTTGACGTTGGCCCGAGTTTATCTCGTTTGTTATTTAACAATCTAGACCCGCTGACGGCGCCGGCACTAACCACGCGATTACGTCGACACCGGGAATTCGGAGTTTCGAAGTTTACCAGATTAACAAGGAAAATGGTCAGCCATTTATTCGAGGTAGAAAATAATCGGGAAATATTTTCATTCGGCGTATCAAAGTACGATTCGATATACCTTGGAAATGATTTTTTATCGAATCACTGATACGATCTACAGAGATATTCTATTGGATCAGTTCTTTCACAGTCGATTCATGGTGTTTTAAAATTATTTGAGATTTCACGGACTTCGTCTCACATGGATTGATTCCAACGAAGAAAAAGCGTTTGTCGTGGGGTACAGGGCGCGCGGTTCATCGAAACTTCTGAAAATTTCGAGGGAATTGCATAAAATGTCAAATAATTTCGAATCATGTCAGGAGCTGCAAGTAAATCAAGTGTAAAAATACCGAGCCACTGGAACATTTCTTCAAACGCGCACATATATTTTTTTTTCAAATATTTTCATAGTCATTTATGGTACAGATTAGAAAATTAGAACATAAAAAGTTGCGATCCTAAATTTTTTCATCTTTTTACTCGAGGTGCGACAATTTTGTGGAAATCGTTGCCGAGAGGCTTTAGCTTTAAAGATACAAGGGTATCGTAAATTAAGAACTTCTTTGAAACAATCTTCGCAGAGTTTCTCTGTCGTCTCTCATACCTCAGCTCCGTGAACTTGAACTTTGAAAACTATAACTGTATTCATAATCCCATTGTCTGAGCTTTGTTTTCGCCTCTGAAATTTCTGTTGTCCGCTTATCCGCTTTCGCGCTTGTTTTATCGCTTCGAGAAGCTTATTTCGTTCATATTTCATAAGCTCGGCACACATATCAAAAATACAAACTTATAATTGCCGCCGGTTTTTAGAAGTTTACTGCAATGCTTACGGATGGCGCCACAAGGTTTTCTAGCCGGATTACAGAGCTGCAATTCAGTTGCCTGAATTCAGGCGTAAACCGATTCACTGGAAGCAAGATAAAAATTAGGAATAAAATTACGATATTTTTTCTTTAATTAATCATGATTCGTTTTTCACTGTCCTTTTTTTTTTAATTTGATGTAACTACTTATAGCTCGAATTTATTTTCACTCTGATTTTGTTTAATCTCTACTTCTATTTGCTATTTCATTTTATTTTTCCTTTACAAGAATCGAACGGTTGAAATTCTGCTTAGTCAGTCTGAGTGTTAAAATTGCGAAAAAAGATTGGAAATAATCTACGAAACCTCCGTGAAAATGTCATTAGATCCGTATTTTCGATAAAAAAAATTAGAAACCGTCTATCACCGCACGTAATCGGCCTTTAGTCGAGGGTCCTCATCGTTTGCACTTGCTAATTACACGATGGACGCGAAAAATTTCAGAATACCATACTTGCCGATTAATTCCAAGTCCAAATTTCGGATCTTCGAATTGAAAATGTAGAAGTAGGAATATTTTAGGTGAGGACATGGGATGAAGGGACGAATGATCATCGGTCAGCTCTGAAATGATTTGACGTATGTAAGTGTATAGGTGCGGTATAAACGTTGTTAAAATGATAAAGGCAAGGTAGAGAAGGATGTTTCGCACCTGTAAGTTCGTTCGCCGTATGTAGGTGGGTATACTTTTCCCTTTCGCATCCCTCTCTCGGGTTATGGGGGAAGGCCCCCGTACAATACCTACCTTAGCGTACATTACATACAGCCTGGTTATTTCTCCAGGGAGTTTTCTCACATCGACGCGATATATGCACACCCTGAACCTCCGCGTAAACACCTTACCCGTGTTGCTCCACGCACACGTGGCTACGAAGAGTTACGCTGGGCAGGGGGGTGTAATATACATGTGTAAATACCTACATACACACGTGGATAGATATACGTATATACGTGTATGTATAGGTACGTAGGTAGCGATACCCACATACATTCTTGAAAACGCGGTGGATGTCTAGTTGTGTGCTGTCAAGGGTGGCACGGAGCAGGGTGATGGTGTTGGTACCAAGGGGTGGCGTTCCTGGCACGCGGGAGGTACACGGCACCCTGGGGATACTAAGCGAAACTTTTGCGAACGAGAAGAAGAAGAAATTCTTATGACGCAGGAACTTTTCAACGCTTCGCTGTGTGTATATACTTTATTGCGAACGATTTCATATTATTAGAAAATCGTATCAAAAAGTCCGACGAAAGGCATATATGTATACGTGATCCCCGATACCTGTAGAGATAAGTAAACGATTCAATTTTACCGAAAGAGAATGATGTCACATTGTGGTATACGTGCAAATTTATTATCGATATTCCCTGAATTTGCTCTTGAAAACCTCATTTCGAAATTTTTGATGGAAGCTCGAAGACCCATTCTGCGAATTAAGCCAGGATACGCATACTGGGAAGATACGATTTGGTATATTTTACAAAAAGTTTGAACCTGTCGATTTGAGATTTGGAAGAAAGTTGAAAATTCATCCATAACAAAACCGCTTGTATCGATGAATTTGCAAATTAGCAATTCTGACTTTGATTCCTATTCAGAACTGGCCAAATTCGAAGAAGTCAATCACTGAGGCTTGAAATAATCGAAGCTTATCCCCCGGTTTAGTAGATGCCGAAAGAATACGATAATCGATCCACTCATTCTATAAAATCGCATTACACAGCTTCTAGAAAAGTTGCTTGCTAGGTAAACGCTGATTAACCATTCATCTTCTTTTCTCAAACAGCAGAAAAACATCCTTTTCGACCTAGTCATGATAGTTATCGGATAAATAGTAAAGCTTTAAAAAAATCAAAAGGGAATAAAAGTTTGTTCAAATACCGTGAAAGTAATTGATGAGGTACTTTCCATCAAGTTTTAGCGGTAACATATTATGCGCATATTATACGCGGGCATATATCGTCTACCGTAAAGTTACGTTGCGTTCTCTAGTATCTGCGGTGAAAAAAAAATAAAGAAAAATAAAAATAAAGAAAAAACGACAGAAAAAAAAAGGAACAAGAAAAATGGCGGGGAAGGAGAGAGAAAGGTGGCTAGGCGGTTAAATTTATCGTAGCGAAACGCTAGCAATCATCATTACAAGCCGAGCTTGTTACGTTTTCCGGCATACTTGGGCGCTTCTGTAGGTAGGTACCCACTGCAGGCGTAGGTAGTAGGTACACATGTCAAGGGAAGACCTCGGAGCAGGAGATATTATCTCCGAGTAGAATCAGGTGGTCATATTATTATTTTTGTCACCATTTCACGCTGCTCTGTCACTGATAAAATGAACGGCTAGTTTCGAAGATTTACAAATAGGGAAAAAAGGAGAAAAAAATGGAAAGAAGAAGAGATAAACAAAAAAAAAAGAAAAAAATTGACTGACGTAAAAAACGACGCCGGCAAGCTATTAAAATATCGTGTGTTATCGATCGCTGTGCTATATGCACGCGCCTGTATCAGCTGTAGAGAGAATCTGAGAGATAGTGAGCGTGTGGCAAAGAGTCGCGCACGATTTTGATTTGGAAGAAGAAAAAAAATGATTATTTAGATGAATGAAGAAATATTTTTGACGCGAATTACGGAGTGGTCAAGAATATGAAAAAAAAATGAATGAAAGAGAAAAAAACGAAAAAAAAAACACAAAAAAAAATTAGAGAGTGATGCGAGAAGCAAACGGACGGACGGACGGACAGATGTACGGAGGAATTCTCTTATGCGATAAAATCTGCCGACCTACACCTCCTCCTTCAAGGAGTCTTCGAGTCCTTTCTAGAGCCGCCAGACGTGTCTTTGGGTTGTTCTTGTTGCGCTGAAGCAAAAGATCGAACGTGCTTGTATATACACGTGTCCAGATATGTGTACATACACATGTTCGTATGGAACGTGTACCCGTGTACATTTTAGGAGATACATATGTGGAGGGGAAAGGGAACCGATAAAACCGAGGCACGAAGAAACCACCACTAGGTGCAAAGGGTTAACCGAAGACAAATGTTCGACGATCGATTGGAAATCAATCAGACGCCCTGCAGGGTAAGTGGGTACTCGAATCAGAGCTTCTCTCTCTGGTGGCTCAGGACCCCCACAGTTTTTCATAAGCATACCGGTACGTCTGTCTGACTTCTATACCGTACGAGGTGCAGGAATAAGGAATGAAACGGGTCCGTGATGAGGACCTTGAAGATATCTTGCGCCGTGTCCATGGAGAAATAATTTCATTTTCTTAATTGTTGCGTTCCGAATTTTGTTCTCGGTATCATATTTCTTGTATTAAACGAAAAACAAAAAAAAAAGAAGAAAAGACTGGACGTTTTATTCTGTTTTTTGATTCTTCGGCCCCCTGTACCATCGCGCATGTATATTTCTCCTCTGATCTTTTCCCGACTCCGCAATGCTGCACCAGGTGCCATATTTCATTCTTTGAGTAGTTGTATGTCGGATTGTGAGCGCAGAGCTAACAAGACAGACCAGTTTACGGTTCGGACTAATCACCTACTAGATTCGGCACCCTGCAGAACAAAACTGTAAATAATGAGTCTTGGTCAAAGTCGGGGCACAACTACCGTGACGAACAAACCAATTTATACCTACTTCCGTGCTCAAAAGATTACGACAGAAAAGAAGAAAAAACGAAGAAACTATGTAGACAAGCGGAACACAGATTTTTGTCTTTAAAGTGAATATTATGGTAATTATTTAATTTCTTTTTGTTCGTTCCCTTCAAAATTATCACTCACGGACGTATATATATCTGTAATCCGGTTTCGATTGAAAATAAAATTTTTTCAACGGCAAAAAAGTGCGATGATGTAGTTCTGAACCGTTTAGTTCCAGTTGGTTAGACTTCGAGTAAAAATATATCCGTCTACCTACTCGAGTAGCTCCGTGGTTATCCCTAAAATCTAAACTCCGTGCTAGCTCTTCGTGTATAGCTGGGGGATATAACTGTGTGGTGCACTTTGTGGTTCAAAGCCAAAAAAAGTTGAAACCTTCGTTCGAATTCAAATCTGAAAATAATTACTAAATGTGGTCGATTTTGCATGGGAACTGTTACAACCATCTAGATACTTTTTGTTCTTAGTCTGAAACTGAAACTCTTGGCATCTAGGCTCCAGCGAAGACATTCTAATCAGTGTCTCAATAGATTCATCAGTTTCCGGGTCTTCTATTTTTTTAAATACAATTTTACATCATTTTGGGAAGGAAAAATCGTGGAGGCGTGCAAAGACATTTTCGCGGAACACTTTTGCTTTTGTTTTTTTAATCAATTTTCGAGAGAATTGAAGCTACGGAACTCCCGTTTCTGAGTTATAAACTAAAAACTGTATACGATACGTTTTCGAATTAAGTCGTTAAAGTCATTGTGAGAAATCTATGTGAGAACGTAGTTGAATACTGAAAGCGCGGTTTCCGGCATTAGCGGAGTGAATAGCTGCAGGAAATCGTCCTGTAGATAACAGAGCTCGAATTGGCGTTTCCAAGTTGACCACAGGATCCACCGCAACGCTGCATCACGTCAGGTCGCCGATAAACTGTTCTTACGGAGTGTGGGAGTTTGTCCTCTAATCTCAGCAGCCTCCCGTACTCTGCGTATATCCATTCCCTCCTAAAAAAGAAGAAGAAAAAAATAGCGGAAGAATGCATCGATTTTTTTTTTGAAAATTAACCTCATCGATAAAATTCTCTACAACATATAAAACGCTGATTACTTTCTTTCATGTTTCTTTCGTATATATCTTCGCCGTGGGATCAATTGATTGATTATATGTACGCGTGGATCGTCTATAGATTTGATATAAACCAGAGGTGAACGAATCTGAATTAATGAGATCGAATACGGCGCATAATATATCTAATAACCGAACTGGCGAAGCAAGTAAGACAGGAATGGAATGAGCTTGAACAGTGGCGAGGGTTGGACGAACTCAGGTAGCCGAGATCGGTAAACGAATACCGGAATAATTACAAGTATTTTTGTACGTAGCTACTGTAAGATGAGCTCGCCGCGGTCCTATCGAAACAAAATAAAGACGCCGCCAATTAGTATTTGGGCTCATAGGAACCGATACGATCTCTCTTAGTCTCTCGGCAAGAGTTTTCGAAGTCCTCCGACCGCCGGTCTCTCACTGAGAGATGTTGACTGCAGTCAGCAGCCCGATCTTCGAGGTCCGCCGATCGATACCACCATTACTAACAGTGACTCCCTGCATTCTCTCCGCACAGGTATTTCTCTGTGTCTTATTTCTTATTTCTAGTTAGTTTTTTATTTCATTTATTTATTCATTTTTTTAATTTTGTTACGTTCGTTCTTCGCGGGTTCATCTTCTCTCTTTCATTTAACCATTTTAATTACTCCCGGGTTCCTTCTACGTAATAATTGATTGTGGATGTCCAGTTCTAGTTTTTATGGAAACAAAAACAACACGGAGGAAGAAAACTGAACTACTGATGTCGGATTAGTAATTGCCAATAATAACGTTCGGAGACAAGAATTAATTATTTATTACCGAACCTCGATTTTGCCCAAATATGGAAAGACCATTCGGTTTTTTGCTCATTTCATTATCGAGTATTAATATCCTCGTAGTAATAAGTTAACAACATTTGAGGTACATCCGTAATCCTCGAAACGTTGCCTTAACAGGGCAGAGAGAAAAAAAGAAAAAAAAAAAGAAGAAACTGTGAAGACTTTTCTAAAATTATTAGGGTGATGATAAATTGTACGTCGAAACTAGCTCAGCGGTATATCTATTATATCGAGTATCCCAGAACGACGCGAAACGACGGTAAAGAACGCCCACACTTTTGTGGTTGGTTACTCGGTAATGGAATACGATCCGTATAATTCGCGGTAAGGCAGGCTATACAGTTTGTTAGGAACTTTGAAAAAGATGACCTCAGGAGTCAGGACCCGTTGTCTATATCGCGGTAGCCGAGTCAGTACCGACGTATATACACCCTGAACAAGATGCACACATTAGCTTCGCCTACGTACTCCAGACCGCAGAGAAACGCTTAAACCTAATTGAACGGCTCAGACCTGTACATAGTATATACATGTATACATATATTTATGTATAAAAGTACGTAGCCAGAATTATCCAGCTGAATTTCGAGTACGAACTTCTAGAAGAAGCTAGATCCACCTACTCGTGACACTTATATATTAATAATATAATTGAAAGGCCAATCAACAGGTGCGTTTTTAATTTGGTGTGAAAAAATGTGTTAGTATATTTGTGTGTCTGTGTGTATATTTTATTTTTTATTTTTTTGGGAGTTTTTCTAATTCATTAGAGAAAGTAGATACGTATGCAGGTGTGTGTCCGTATATATGTAGTACATTCCGTGCGTAATAACATAACGCGTTACGCTCTATGAGGAATGGAGAAAGGCAGGTAGGTATGTATGTATATATATGTATGTATATATATGTACCCTAAGTACCTACGTACAGGGTACCTTAGGGAAAAAAAAGAATTAGTCAGATTAGCATAAACGTGGATTTGACGGTAATTATTCGCTCGTAAAATGCTACCAAGTTACCGCAATTAGTTGGTAAACTCGAAGTAAAGGAAGTACCCTTATTAATTCGGTCTATATATAGTCATACCTGTGACTCTACCTAGTTCGCCACTGTATTCATCGAAGGTAAAAACTCGTTCTAAGAATTTATTTACAAAGAAGCGAACGAAAAACACAGCGAGAATGTAACAATCGATAATCTGCTTAATTCATTATTCACGGTATTCTGAATTTTCCTTTTAGCAACGAATTTCCGCCTCATTTTCGCCGGTGAAAAAAAAAATAAAAGAGAGAGAGAGAGAGAGAAAAAAAAAGGAATACCGGTCCTCTTAAAATAATGGATTTCCATTTTCCTAAGGTAATATAAAACGCAGGGGTATATAAAGAACCGCCGGTGCAGGGTTAATCGTTTTCTCGAGGCAGAGGTATGTATACGTACGTATAAGAGGTAGGTAACCCGATCACTCGGCTCCTGGAAACGAAGAGATGATTTATGAAAGCGCGGATGCGAACGGGGGCCCCATGTAGAGGGACTTGGGTGCACAAAAACCCGCGGGGTAGCAAAAACGAGTCGACGGGGGCCCAGCGTAAGACCACGTGGGAGGGCGTACGCCACGTGTTAAACACCGAGCTTTTCTTTCCGTTAAATACACTTTCTCCGATTTTTTTTTACATTTTTATTTATAATTTAATTGAATAATTTTCATTATTTTTCTTCACGATGAATTTTCGATGATCGATCGAAATTCTTTATTTATTGCGTTTCTTTTTATTCTGTTTTTTTTTGTTTTCTTCAGTCCTTTTCATCTCATCTCTAATCTCTTAGATCCGCGGAGACGAATGACCTGCGTTTGTGGAAAGTATACGCGATACTTTTTTTCTCGTTTCTTTATTTTTTATTTTTATTTTTTATTTTTATTTTTCGTTTTTACTTCTTTTGGGACGAACGAGCTCGAGTGGCAAAAATATACAGTGAAAAAGCAACAAGGGGGTATATAGCCAGTTACATAAAGCATAGGCGGAAACGAGGCCACGGGGTGCCGTACCAAAATACCCGTGGGGATTTACCCTCTCATTCACTCTCTCTCTCTCTCTCTATCTTTCTCTCTTTCTCTCTTAAAAAAAAAACAACATAATAATAATAATAAAAATAAAAGTAAAATTCCAACGCTAACTGCTCTTCGCGCCCCGCGTATGAAACCGTCGGACCCACTGCTCCCGCGCACGCCACCGCGGAGATCTATGGGAACCAATTTAAATTAAAAGCAGCTTTGGGCGTCCGATATTTGCCCCGACCCAAGGGGGCTTCTATCGTTTTTGAACTAAACCCGAAGAGCAGATATCGAAAGCCAAAAATCAACACGTCAGATATTTCTCTTCCATCTACGTTAAAATATGTTTTGGCGTGTCCGAAGGATGTCGGACATCCACATAGGTTCTCCACGCTGTCCGGTTATCCGTCGAATAACTTTCGAACTGGTCAAGCGATTTGAACAAAATTTGGTACGGAGATACCTCGAATCATTTTTAGGTCTGGTATCAAATTTGAACAAAATCGATTCACGCGTTCGAGAAGGGAAGGGAGAATCGTTAATATCTCCGAAACCGTTCGTAAGACTTAGATGAAATTTGTTCGGCTGATACTCTTCGAGACAACGATCTTTTCACCCAAATTTAACACAATTTGGGAATCGAATGCGGGAGGGGTAGCGGTTCGAAATTTTATTGCTGCATAGCTCAATTATTGCGTTGCACCCCGATTTCAGCAAAATTTAATATAGAATTGCGTTTTGGCACAGGCAGCATATTTCGTTGCACAATTTTCGTCACGTTTCTTGGGTCACGTTCATTAATAATTTCGAGTAAAAAAAAAAAAACGTTTGGAACTGAAGATTCTAAATTTCGGACTTCTGATCACTCAAGCTTTTGCATAATTAATCTGGACACTGTAAAATCCCAAGAACCAAAGCCGGAAATGACTTCATTCATTATCGCAGACCCTACTTACTCAAAACCCGTACTATCTGCTACCATAATTATTATTCCAGCTGTTAGTTGTTGAAGTTTCTCTCAATTCTGGGTATAGATACAGTGAATTTACAAACAGTCGCGGTGATGTGAATGAAGAAAAGTTCAAGTATGTATATATAAATGTACGACGTCGAGGGTACATATGAGAGGGAAGATATCGTATGTTTGCACGTGTCAGTGTGCGAAATGTATACAGGGAGACGTTGGAGTACATACGAACATACATCCATACACAGAAAGCCCCGTATCTATATCTATGGGGTACATACATACAATGAAAGGCCAGGGGACTAACAATCGGAAAACAGCGTTGGGCTGACGCGGGGTGGGAGTCGTGGAGGAGGATAGGGGCGCCGAAGGGCCGTTCGAGGATTCTCATCTCCCAGAATCCCTCGCCTGCCATACGAGCGACGTTCCTATTCTGTCCTCTGCGCACTGAAGGTAATCATAATTACACCAGAGGGTCTCTCCACTGCCCGACGGAGGTGACCCCTGACGTCTCTCCAAATGTCGAAATGTCCAATTCGGGGAAATACATTTTTATAAATTTTCAACCCTTATCGCCATCCTCCTCATCACCGCTTCTATTTCCCATGACAAAATAGAAACACGTATATAAAAGTGTCCAGAATCGTATCCTTAGGGCAGACGATTCCCTGTCCTAAACGTTTCATGGATTCGAACTCCTCATTGCATCTTCGAAATGAAATGAAATGAAATGAAACACGTTTCGGTCCATCGGCTGCATTTGCAAATAAATCCCTGTCTTCTGTACGTGTGTAGTACATACATACGATTGATGAAATGGAACGAATTTCTGTGTACGTAGTTCTTCCGGTGTTCGTATAAGCCTTCGGGGGTATTTCCTTGAGGCGTTTCTTCATTCTGGTTCCCCGTTGTTGGTTACACGAGTTTGTAGTAGGGGTTAGAATGTAATGCATTGAATTAGACACAAATGCACCCTGGGCACCAGTTGAACCAGCTTCCCATGCTTCGCATCTCTCCCTCGAGAGGCTGCCACTCCTCGACCACTACTGTTTCGCTCGCCTCTCAACTTCGGAATGCGGTTGCATTTAGAACAACCACTGGATTATGCCAAAGTACCAATAAACAAACGAGATTATCTCCGCTGTACTACTTCATGCAATGGAACAAATAAATGGTACACACTCTTACGAACAATTAATTCATCCGCCGCCTCGGTTTTATACAGATTTCAGATTTTTACAAACTCAAATTCGAGTTTACGAGACTTCCCAAGTATTGGTCTCGATAGGAAAATGAGTTTCGTTAACTTCGACGGATCTTTACGTTTCCGGGTCTCTAGTATCTGAAAAACACATCGAAAGAGAGACGGAAGTTCTGTCGTACAAACTCTCCGAATTATCTCAGAAATTGGGAGACGAAAGAGTCCGAAATTTACAGGATTTCACATTCTATGCTTCTATAAAGAGAAAAAAATTGGATTCTCAATTTTGAGTAACCGCCTATGTTATTCACATACTCGATGGTATTTCCGCTAATTACATGCATGAGTTTCTAGTGACGAAGAGTGCTGTGAAAAATACTGTACTTACGTATTGTCAAATAAAGATAATTGATGAGTTTAATTAGCTTGGGTCAATATCGTTGATTAAGATCGTAAAACGTCGATAAACTCCTGATGTTAGTGCCTAATTTTTGGCTGTTAAAAAAGGGCCGGTTTACGGTTTTGTATATACCCCGTACCTTCATCAAGTAATACGGTAATACGGTATAAAGTTACGCCGGTGTTCCTATATCATTCTATACATTAATCCTTAATTCTTTATCTATACATAGGTATATACAAACCTTCGGTATTCACCTGCGTGTGCGGGGTGTAACCAGATACCTCAATCATCTCGTCACGGTTTATAACCCAAAGAAAAACCCATTGAACCCGTACAAAGGGTGTCCCACAATAAACCGCCCTCATAGGACACCGTGGGCAACGAAATCTCCCATTTAGGCGCGCCCTCGAACCTATACCCACACATTAAATATATACAACCATATATGATCACGCGAATTCATATATGTGCACAAGAGACGTTATCGATAATCATTTCAAACAAATTTCACGCGATTAATTAATTCATGAATTCATAGATCATGAATTTTTAAACTTAGTTTAACGTCGATTCCGGAAAAACTTGGAAACGTATTTTTTTCTAGATTTTTGTATCCGCGTGATCCCATGCTCAGTTTTATAGCGGCGAACTTTTGTGGTGAATTTCGGTGACGTTGGATATCCTAGGTACGGGTATAGGGGATAGGGTTACGGCTACCCCCAAGAGCAACCCTCACCTGTGTCGGCCTGTCGTTATAGGCAACGGCGGGCGTTTCAGCACCGTAAAATTTCTACTCAAAGACACAACACCGGGACAGGATATCCATTCTATATTACATCGCGGGGTTTCTTGAATCGATATGGAATTATATGGAACCAAGTCCAAAATCAATCCCCCAAAACGCGTCTAAGTATCCATTTTACTCATTATTCCAAAAAGTTTTTGCATACTTGGATGCTCTCTTCGATCGGTCCAATAAAGTTCATCAAACTTTCGGTAATCCGTGAAAAATTGATAATAAACCAAATTTTGATCGATTTTTTTTGAAACCACAAGGAAACGAAACCGACGAATAGACTTGAGCCCATTTATTCCCAAAAGCTTCACGTGTGTAGAAGTAGAGGAGAGAGACATGTATGAGACCCTGGACTTTTTTTTCGTCCCTACGCGAAAAAGGCTCGAATAATGGGTGGTTCTGATTTTTGTCTTTGAAGGCTTTCAATGTGGAGCATATAGGAAGTATGTGTGGGTATTCTTAGTTATAGGTATAAGAATCGCGGGGTCTGACCCAAGCCGGCGGTAACGACACCCGATACACTCCGCGTGGGTACGAATACTCGCGTATACTTCACCCATCATCCTTTGTCGATTTGTTCTTTAACGAAAAGCGGCCAACTTATATTCTCGATTCTAGATTCAAAGGATCGGGTGAAAGGTTCCCGCGAAACTTTGAGAAATACGCTTTTATACAATCTCCAGATCTAGCTTCGATCGGAAAACCCTCTAGGTACCGGATCGCCCGATTCCCACATCGACGGATTTCCAGAAACCAGAAGAAGAAAGAAAGGAGAACACGCACGGTTCTTTCTCTTTCCTGCAGGAATGGACGCTTCACTAGGGTCCTAAAAAAATTCATTACTATTCGAAAATCGAGTGATGAAAAATCCCGAAATTCTATACCAAATCTCGCTGAAATCGGACCAACAGGTATCCAGCTATACTGCAACGAAATTTCGAATTGCAACCCCTGCCACATTTGCTTACTGAATGATGTTGTACTTTGCCAAAGGGGTCTTTGCCTCAAGAAGTACCATCCAAGAAAATTTGATCGAATCCTAACGAACCGGTTGCAGAGATATATTGATACTTTATCAAAAAGACATTTTTTATTCCCTTTTCGAAATTTTTCTCGAATTAAAAACCGGGTCTAAAAATTACTCGAAGTATTCGGGTACCAAATTTCCGAAGAATCGTTCGTCTCGTTCGACTCGTTACATAAAAATGGAACTTGATAATAATTCGGGAGTAAAAGATGGCGCGAAGTTATAGCGTAAGGAAAATTTGGATCAAGATACACAGACGGCGTGGATATAGAGATGAAGAGAGCTGCCGAGAGGGTGAGATGTAATCCGAGTGGGTTAAACATTTACACCGAACTTCCCTTTCTTGGGGTAGTCTACAGCTATCTCCATTTCGCTTACTCTCTCGTTCGCTCACTCCCTCTCTCTCCTTCTCTCTCTACTCCGCTCTGCTCTGGGTTCTCGCGAGATTCGCCTTCTTGGCGTCTCGCGATGAATTACAGTGTGTCCTTCCCTGGAGGCTAGAACCGCCGTTCTGGTACCAGGAGTCGTGTGATTTCCACCCCAGACACGAGAAGAGTCACGGCGAGTCAGTGCAGACTGGAGCAGTTCATTGCCAGGAATCAGGGCCGTAGATATTCCTTTTGATTTACACTTCGTACATGGGTATATATATATACATAAATATATATAGGTATATGTAAATGGTACGAGTCACTCCACATACATGTACACATTGTTCAAATAATCTTGGACGAGTAAGTGAGCCACTGTGCGGCATCCGGGACTTCTGGAGTTCCGCGGCTATACCTAACACAGTTCACAAACTGTTACAAATCGATACGTTCCAACAGTATTATCTCTTTTTTCAAGTTGTCTCACACTTTCTTCACCTATTTCTTGCATCCCAGTCGAGGATAGATATTGCATCGTGTTCGATGACGATCTTCTAGCGAATCATCGTTTTTTTTTCTTATTATAATTCAGAGTTCTATTATTCGGGTGATTTTTTCTTTTCTTTTTTGTTATCTAAACGTTTTCTACTTGGCTCAGATAAGTAAAAGTATAATTTCAGTAATTCTATGAAACGTCTTGTGATTCGGTGAGTGAACAGATGAATCAATCATCCGCTTCCTACGGGATGTAAAAAATATGGAGTATGAAGAGAACGGCGAACTCTCTTCTTCGGCAGCGGGCGAAGAGATCGGGAATTTCTAGCTGGTGTAGAAGCCCTGAATCCCAAGGGTTCGCGGCAGCAGGGCGGATCTTGGTAAGATTGGCTCAGGGCTGGCTCCCTGGAGGCTAAGACTCAATTAAACTTTAAGATGATATGCAATCCCCCTCTGCCACCCTCTTGGCCTATCCGGACCCTACCGAGCTGCCATCTTGGCTACCAGCAGCCCTGTTGTACTCTTCAGTGATAATTCTTTCCCTCGACAAAGGCTGGGGCCAATCTCAATTTATTCCTCCTCATCGATAGGAACCCGATTCTTATCTTGGGCCAAAGGAGAAGAAACGGGAAGCGATGCGTTAGATCGCGTCATTCGAAAATTGGTTCGAAATTTCTGTCGGTGTTCAAAAGCAAAATTGGAAAAATGAATATACGGGATCTTTGAAAATGAGGTCTGTGAAAATTCACGAATGTACTTGGTACTTCTGCGAAGTCGTTAGAAATTTCGAGACGTCCATAAAATTCGTGAAATGTTTTAAAGGTCCTACGGTATCCCCGAGGATTCTAAAACGCTTGAGAAAGCCTGAGAAGTCTCTGAAGATATTGAAAAGCCATTAAAAATCCAGCATCGAGTTCCTTGAGATCCTAAACAGTCCTCGAACATTTTGGAAAGTCTTTGGAAAATCTTACCGAGTCCTGAAGAATACCACAGAGTTTTTTTTTGGAAATCGAACGAAGTTGAAAATTCGTGAAAATCCTGAAGAGAGATTTTGAGAATTGTGCAAAATCCTTACGAATCCTAAATAGATCCTAAAAATTTTACAAGATCTGAAAATTCATCAAATTTGTACAAAATTCTAGGAAAATCGTGAAAGTTGAATAAAATTGTTCGAATATCTTACCGAGATATTTCCGAGGTGTATAGCTGTAGAGTATAAGCGACAACGATAAAAGGACGACGATCAATTGAGTGGCGATCAACGGTGAAGTAGGCTTGAACATTGGCGTCACGTTTTCTGTGGGAGCAAAGCGAATTGTAGCTAAGCGAGTGACAAAATAAAAGAGCTGAGGTCACCGCCGGACTGTGGGAAGCTCTTTGGCTATTGAGATGTGCGGCAATCTCTCCGCATTTTATATTCATTCAACCTTAGAGATTTCTTGACAGACGTTTGACGGACCCAAACTCCACGAAGCGACTGCTACTGACTACCGCAATGCTGTGATACATCACAAATTCATTCTTCACGGATTACCACAACCCATTTATTTTCTCGCGATTAAAACACCTTCAACTTTCAAAAAAAAAAAAAAAAACAGTACTTCGAATATATACGATAGATTTTTATGTGAAGTAGCTTTTCCTGAAAAGAGAGGCCTGTAGCTCAATTTTGGGTACTCGCTTAGAAGGGATTTCTATTTCCCATTCAATTGAAAAAAATTATAATTGAGCTAGAAATTAGGATATTGAGTTCGTTTTAGATTCATTTTTGAGGGAAAAGATCGAGGCATATGTGTAAAAAATTGGTGAGCTTCAAGATAAAGCTTCAAATACTTTTGCACCCTGAACCAATCCCTTCTTCCAGGCCATTCCGTAACTCATCAAGCATTATCTCTAAGCCCTCTAATTTTATTTTACATATCTCAATCCGTACCCTTAAAAATGATCCCAAAACGAAATCGATGTGTTAATTTGGACCCGAGTTATAATTTTTTGTTAGTAAATAATTTCCTTCTCTCCTGTTTGAGAGAGTACTCAAAATCGAGCTACGAGCCTCTTCTTTCGGGAGAAACCAGTAAACACCAAAATCTATCATTTGAAGTATCAGCAGCGGAAGAATCGACCTGATCGGCATCTTGCCCTAGGTTTAAATAGCGTATGGATCACTCTGGCGGACAACGGATCCGGACTCGACCGCAGAATTTCGGGAGCATAAATAAGCATATCGTGCACATCGGTCTGATCTGTCGCGTTGAGCAGCACGGAGAAAATCGCCCTGAATGATTAAATCGTCCGTGACAGTTCCACGGTCGATTTGGTCCTCGGTACGAAGGAAATTGGGTTTTCTGAAATAGATATCCGAAAGGCATGTGACAATGACGTGGTGTTGAACATGGTCAAGCCACCAGCGGGGGTTCCCCCCCTTAGTAAAATCACGGCAGGGGTTCTTGTCGTGTGTCCGAGTGTCGGTCGTGCTCCCACGAATCGGAGAAATAAAACCGTCATAGATTCTCAACCAAAACTAACCGCAGATTATCTCGGGGCAAGGCGATATGCCCAACCGACTAAAGGATCAAGAAACAAACTCACTTTCGAACAGGTTAAATTTGAGAACGCGGATACCCCGCCGCGACACTCTGGGGACAGTGTTGCCTCGGCGTTTATCACACCTACGCAGCTCGTAGATAAGGAAAAATAAGGAATGATCTAAGGATACCGAATATCAACGAGAGTTACGGCTCACCTCACACCAAAAACTCACTAAAAACAAACATTTATTATCATACTGAAACAACCCCTCTTTTTGATATCGTGTCTTTCTGACTATATACACGTAAAAATGTTATCAATAAATTAAAGCATACTTACACGCATTTAACCGAATGGTTCATGATAACAGAGAAGTTTAGTTCTCCATTTGGAAAAAAAAGGATTCACTGGTCAGCGATATTCGAATTACGGACAAATTGACAAATATCTGCGAGAATGATGTGTCTCTTCACAGAGATAGGTGTAGATTTGAAGAATGTATAGAATAACGATATATTTATGAAAAAATTAGTACGCGAAATTGTCTGTATTTAAGAAGTCAGTATGTATATGGAAGAAAGTGGAAGAGACGTGTGTAAAAATGAATAAAACGATAAACTTTACCAACGTCGTGGTATGGCCCATAGCTTGAGGGCTAGAGTCGAAACCTGTGGATATGAATAAGAGAGAGATGAAGAAAGAGTCGTGAAAGGGTCGCCTAAGTAGATATACATACATATACATGTGTACAGATCTATACATAGATAGGTATAATACATGTGTACATAAAATTTACACAAAGAGGAGTCAAGAGGAGACGCGCGCTGGGAGAGGAGTTGGAAAAGATAAAAAGGAAAGAAAGAAAAAAAGGTGAAAAGGAAAAAAGGAAAAGAAGGAAAAAAGAGAGAAAGACGGGTTGGCTCGCAGCTGTGGATGTCTGTGTCGTGTTGTGAGCTCGTGACATCTTAATCTGAACCCAAATACCGCGTCACTTCTTAATCTTGGCACAATTCCCAGGGCAGATCGTAATCCGAAACTCAGGGTGCCACCAGCCCTGACCTATGGGATACCTACGTTCACGCACGACACATACGTATACAGAAATGATAAAAGACGGGGTAGCGGACGTGTATACCAGCGATTTCTTCGCCTCGACACCCAAACGCCCCCGACCACCTGCCTGCGCACCCAGCATGATCCCCATAGAATTTAAAAAGCGTAAAATAACCCGTATAACAATATTGAAAGAGCTTTAAATCCCCGAGCACCATATCTCACGGGCGAAAGCACAGTTGTACATCTTTCATACACACGGAATCAGTTTAGATACCTCGTGGACCCCGTGCCTACCCTTTGTACCGGTCGGACCTAAGAGGATCAATATTTTGACTTGTTAAAGAAATTCACAAAAGTCTGTGAAACATACTATCCATGCCCACGTTCAACCCGATCTCGAGCCTTTCCTGTTTCCACTGTATCAACCTTTAAGAATATCCTCGAAGTTGGCCTAACTCGAAGCAACAAGTAGTTGCCCTCGATCTGGGCGATATATACGTGTGCACTTTGCGGGGTATTAGATATAGACGTGATACGTCAGAGCATAGGGAAATTATGCTCATGATTTAGACCCGGTGTGAAAATGAATTTTTTTGGGAACAAAGTCGTCGTTTTTCATAGTTAATTTATCATTTTATGAAGAATTAATCGCGACTGTATCTATGAAGGTATACGTAGGTATACGAAGGTACTATATTTGCTCGGAGTTTAGATTAATGTAAAATTACTTTTGCCCTCGGGTTTCCCACCGGATGAAATTCCTGGATGGCGTTACCAAGACAAATCGTGATAACTGTAAATAACGTTGACCAGATCAGAGGTGCTCACCGCTAATTCCACCACCACAGCCCAAGCTGGATGCTGGAGTTACATCTATTCCGTTCTTCTTCGAATCGTGTTAAGACGATCGTAGAATTCAAACTTTATTTTTGGACTTTATTTTCATCTACAATCCGTTAGAAAATCGGAACGACTTTATCCGCTATAAAGACTCGAGCGTAAAGAGGTGAGAATTTTTCTCACAGTTCGATTAAACTTCAACGTTGACTCGAGACTTGGGTGAAAGCTGCATGAGTTTGTAATAATTGCGAACGCAATTAAATCGTCCTTAAAATCCCCGCTAACTTTCTCAAAGGCTAATCGATCGATTTATCATCAGGTTCTTTGAAAATTGCGTAAAACTAATTATCAACGGTCTAACGATTCCGAAAAGAGTAAAAAAGCCCCTTAAAGTGTGAGGAAGGAACATGCTCTCCGTTCTTCTCGTTCTCTCTTCTAATTCGTTTCCTTTCTTTCAACGGGCTACTAGTCACGCGTCAAAGGGTTAAAGGGCGTCGGTATAATTTCGACCGATTGATGGCCAGATCGTTCCTGCCGGCCTTCTCGACTGTTGACTTTGTCCGTGCCCGGTGCGGTCTCTTGTTTAATCCCAAAACCAGCTAAGGTTTTGGTCTGTCGCCCAAGATGATTGGCCAGCAGGTGCCGCGTGCGATGCACGGGGTCATATACAACGGGTATAGCCAGGTATACATACTAATACACAGAATACACGAAAAAGACCCGAATTCTCTCAAAACTGGAAGAAATTTTTCGGTTCTTCTTCGTTACTTAAACTTTCTTCCTTTTTTCCATTTTTTATTTTCTTTCTTTCGTCTTTCTATGAGATCAACTTTTCCGCTGGATGAATGGGATCGGAATTTGGACACCCAGTATATTGTATTCCGTACAGATATTTTCGTGTACACCTTTGATTCTTTCGACGGCTTATCCTCTTCCAAGACTAGAAGCTACGATTTATTTCGGACAGGTGATGCCGCGTTTAATACGATCGGGCGATATACTCTGATGATTTTCAATCCAAGCATGACCGTAGGCACGCGCCCGCGCCGCCCTGAACCCCCGCCACGAAATGGGCCCCAATCTTCTCCCTCGATTTGCAGACGGTTAAAAACCTGTCTAGGAAACATTTCGAAGAGATTTCAAATGTTGATAAATTTTCTGTCGATGGGAAAAATTATACCAATTAACGATTCTTGATTTTTTTATTTATTTTTTGTTATAAATATCAATTTTTTACTCGAGATAAATTTTTCATTCTTATAGTCGTAAAGAAATTAAATTTCAAGGAAAATGATACGAGCTTTGCTTCGTTGGTTTTCAAAATCGACATAGTTGGATAAATTTTATTGTAAAATTGTGACAATTCCTTTTCGTACCTGTTCCGCAAAGATGAGCAGTATTATGACGTGCCGTTCCTCTGGACAGTTTTTTAATTTTTTTATCAATTTTTTTTTTCTCCAAGACATTCCGAGCTTAAGTCTCACGTCAAAGCAAGAGAAGAGAATCCTTTTCACATTTTTTACACCGCTTTGCATCAAAGCGGTTGAAAGTATGAGTCTAAACGTAAGTAAGAGACTGAAACTTCGGACTTAAGTCTCACTCCGTGGAGTATAGACAGCTGAGCCTTTGCTACTTCTTCGCTTTGCGTATTATACACTTGGCTTTGAACCTTTTGCTTGAATTCCGTGATAATGTGAATAATTTTGCCCTGAATGCACCCTCTGATATTTAACGCAATTAAAGTTTAAACTCCGGACTGTCGACAAAAGCGAATAAGTAGCTCACAATCGACTACTGTATACGAAATAATCAGAGCGTATTTAGAAATTTTCAGGGAGTTGCGGTAATTGGAGAAAAAGAAAGGACCCGAAGCCTCGGAGTTACGAGAATTACATATTCCTTCTTTTTTATTCTCATTTTCACCCAATTCTGGCGATTGGTATAAAAATTAACGCCGGTGGAATTTTCGGGCGAAAAATTTCCAGAAGAAACTTCGCCAAGTCTATCAAAATGTTAATTTCAGAATAATGGCTGTAGAGTCAATTTCGTACTATATTTAGAGTCAGAATATTAGATGCACATGATCCAGGCATCAGTTCATTTCGTACGTGTAATAAATTTCTAAAAATCCATATCGGTTCATGTATAATTTATTTCTGAGTCAATGATCGACGCCCTGTGCCTAAAACGGAGCTGATATACCTACTGATAGGTAAAGTCGATCGATTTTCACGGCTCCTTTTTTCTTTCGATATGATGATCATTGATCTCACGGTAATCTGCAATTTTCAATAAAAATCGGCAGAACGGATCACAAATTTCCTGCACGTGTATAATAAAGGTCCATGGACCGTATACATATATATCGACGTGAGAGCTGTTATATACCCGAATCCTGTAGCTATAGGTATAACGTATAGGCGAGTGAGTTTAAATCGAATACCGTCTCTCGGCGGTGGCTTTGATATTTCAGGGCCCCCAACGAATTAAATTTCACCTGCCTCCCGGTTCTCGATAGTTACCCAAGACGAGGCTGGAATATATCGGTTTAGTTTTGGTCGAAACGTACCTTATCCAAGTATTCGGTTCTCGTTAACAAAAAATCCGTTTCTCTAACTAAGGGCAAAGGTTTTCTTGGACCACAACGAAGAAGGGTGCTACTGGGAAGATCCAGAGCCCAGGGGCAAAAAATAAATGAGTTTGTATGTCAGTTAATACTACAGTTTCTCCCCGCTTGGTAGAGATCGGTATATATACAGGGTGATCGGATTCACCAGCGAACTGAAGAATATTATAAAAATGATTAGAGTGATCGAACTATTCTACAAATCAATCTTTTGCCTCATTTTTCAATTTTAAACGATCGGTAAACGCGTTTTACGGCCACTACCGATTAAATCGAACGTAACATCTCAATCATGACATTAATTTGAACGACTAGGTTGATAATGTACTGTGGAGTTGGAGAGAAAAAAGAAAAAAGAAAAATAAAAAAATGAAAAATCGGTAGTCTGAGTAAAAAGTACTTGCAGCTAGCAATTAGCGATTAACACGGATCTCAATTTTCATACGGGTGTTGAAGAACGAGGCTCGCGATTAGTCACGAGGAGTTTAAACGGGCTTGAATAAATTTTACGTGCGGTGATATGTCACACTCCGATGACTTGTCGCTGAAAGACTCGCGGAGTTCGCCAATCGACCAGCACTCGGCGGTGTGTTACAGCGACAAAAATCGGCATAGATAATTCTGGCCGGATTCTTCGGAGTATAAAAAATGAAATGGAACAAAATAAGACGAAATAAAATAAAATAGAATAAAATAAAACAGCCAACGAACGGGAAGAAAAAAGATCTAGATACTGAGGAAGAACCGTTTGACATCGTGGACAAGTAGGCGACAGTAGAGAAAGAACTAAAGAGAGTAACGAAGATGCAAACGGATATTCTAACAGTGGACGAAATTTAGTTGACCGGTTATAACAGGTTAGAATACTAATCTCCGAAAAAAATTAGGTTGAAAATTGCACAAAACCGAGAATAAGAAAAAAAAGATCGAAAACGTTGTGTACTTGAAAAACTGGCGGAGTGACTGATTCAGATCTTATACAGCGTTGGACAGCGTGGTTATACCGGTTACGGTATACATAGGTATCGTTATAAATCGACAGGAAATTGGAATTTGATAGAAAACCTGAGGGGCTAGATTGGAGCGAGGAAAGGGTAGACGGAGAAAAAGCAGGTGTAAAAGGCGCCCTAGCCGAGGCAAGTAAACGAGAAAGTATTACCAAACATAGCGAATGGGAAACGCACCCTGAAATTAGGGGCGGATCTTTAACTCTCTGCCTTTTGTCCGTGGTTAGCTATCGCTGCCACGAGACCCCCTTGATCCCAGAGTCTCGCTGGTCTCTGGACCAATTGACTTTTTAACGAAATCATTTAGACCTGAGATACAGAAGGAGCGTCGCTCCGCCGTATGCTGCTATTCAGTGAAAAAAAAAAAAAGGGAAAAAGGAAAAAGAAACACAAAACGGGAAAAACCGAGGAAAATAAGACCTGGAAATTCTGTGAGCATGGAATTTCAGTTGAAACCATTTATTTTCAGATCATTAAACGTGTCCCAAAAAAAATGGTCCGTTGGTTTGTTGCTTCGCAAAAATTGTGTAATTAGATATTAATTAGAAATGTCGTTGAGATTTCATACTGCTACCCTTCTCACATTTGATTTCCAAATCGTGCTCAATTTGGTCAAAAGCTCGGGGCTTCAAGAGGCAACCAATCCCTCAAATTTAGTCAAAACCTTACGAACGGCTGTCGAGATATTAAATTTTTTCCAAAAACACGTTTTTTCCTTCCCTTCCCAAACCCCTTAACCGATTTACCTCAAATTTAATATCTAATCCAGAAGTTATTAGAACTATTTGTGCCCCAAATTTCATAGAAATCCGTCTACTGGTTCAAAAATTATTCGCGGGATGAACGACTCGTAGTTTCTCGTCTTCTTCAGTCACTGAAGGGAAGCAAGTGCCTTGCAGTGTACACGCCACTACTACCTCATAAATCCTAACCGTTTAGTACAAAATTATTATACCCCAACATACGTCACAGTTCTAGTTCCTAATTTTCGTGGTCTGGCCGGCGGTTTATCGCGAAAGAAATCTGTCATAAGTTCGAGTAGTTTTCCGAATACTATTGCATTAGCAATACCTACCTATACGTCTCCGTTAACAACTCGAAAAATGTTTAGTGGTCCCTTTAGATCATTAACTACATTATCGCTGCGCAGTGAGACCCATTAGTAGAAAATTGGTGAAACGAGGCGATTAGTTTAGAAGTCAGACGGCACAGCGAGCGCTTATACCATCGTGATAAACGCATTAATGTATACAAATCTGTGTACACAACAACGCGTTGTCTCCTGTGCTAATTCAAAGTCATAAACCCTTGACGGACCTTCCAGACCCCGAGACTAAGGAGCGTCTTAATTCTTGCGAGCAGGTTTCTGATTCTAAGTCCAAACAAGATGGCGGACAAGATATACTGTGGTTTAGGGTGGAACTGGGCTGCCGAGGGCTAAGAGGGTACCACTTCCGGTCAAAGCACTTCCTGCAGTTTCGCGTGCTGACTGGAAGGATCTACTTTCTAGGTTCCGTTCTACAAAGATTTACACCATTGTCGGACGGAAACGGACTCGGTTTTCGTCCTGGACTTTGGGCTCAGAGTTTCTATAATTAGCGGAGAGATTTTTTGCGGTTAAAAAGTTTTGCGATACTAGATAAAAGAGGCAGGGGAAATCATAACCTCGCATTAAACTATCGAGCAGTATTCAAATCGTTCGACAGAAACGATCGGGTAGATCGCGGCTGTACAGCTCACCTGGAACCGTTAGATGTTTGAACATCTAATGCAGCAAGAACAATAGTGGATCTAATTTGGAATGAATTGCATTTATCAATCGTTGGTTTTTACTGGCTTAGAACGATCAGGCGCTGTTTTAAACCTCGTAGAACGTGACGAGTGGATATATGGAGATGAGAAACTAATTAAAATCTTTAGCGAAACTCGATCTCGCAATAATTTAGGATACAAGAATAACTGTATACGAATAATCCTACATTATCTGCTCTAATCTCGAGATTGTTGATTCGTGGTGTTAGGAGGATTCTAAGTATCCACATCCTGTTTAGATACAAAAGCTTTGCAGATCGAGGTTAAACAATTCGGGAAACTGTATTCTCTGTATGTGGGTACACAAAGATTGTACATACATATCGATATAAGAATATAGTGAATATCAATTCTCCAGATGTTTTTCTGTACCTTTGCACTTTGCATTTATTTTCCCTACCAACATTTGAGCAAACAGTAGCTGGTACCTACTTTCGCTAACTCTAACTTATCCTAACGTTTAACTTGAGCATATATATACATACATATATGTAGTACAGATGAATAACTGTGCCTACTACTGATTACGTACCATTTTAATACAACGAGCTAATCTATTTGACGACAAGTATTATCTTGACAGATAATAGAGTAAATTGACTAATATATAAGAACCAGTGTTTATTATTTCCATTTACAAAGCGACTTATGTACAGAACACCCTATATAACGTAATTTTCATGGAACTACCAGTTTCTCACAGCTTATATAGACGAAAATAATTCATGAATGAAATCGCCACGTTGTCATCGTTTTATCCGTGTGTATACACATATTATATGTAATTGTGTAGCTGCGTGTGTGCGTCTATAGCGTGTATGGAAACGCGGGTGATTAAACGCCTCCTAAATATCTATATTTATACGCTTATGTACGCGTATATGTGTATATATGTATGTGTATAGTTATATACCTTTCTAACTATATAGATATAGACTAGAGAGTGGCGTAGGCGGAGCTGGTGATTGGGAGCTCGGCTCATGCGCCCGATTCCAAATCCCTCCCACATAAAGTTACTCACTACGGATACATAGTTAGCGCGAGTACTATTTTTTTCCTGAAAAAAAAATCGCGAAAATTATGAAAACACAGAGAGAAAAATTGACGATAAAAATTCACGACAGAGCTCATTCGTGAAGAATGGATTGTACGGAATACCGAACGACTCTTTTCACTTCGCTTAATGTCTATATGTACGTACCTCTGGCTGTAATTAGCAAACGCTGAAGTGTTGCCCGTAAGTTTCGGCGAATTATTAACCATGTGACTGGGTTACCGTCGGAAAATTATTTCCACGAATTTGAACCCGTCAGTTTTTCAGGAACTAACACGGACTTCGCCTATTCCAGCTCAGGGATAGTTCGGGCTTAAAAATACACAACGCCTCGGAGCGGGTCTCTATATCGTAACTAATTGATACCTAAGTTTCGGTCTTGCCTGGGGAGTTTCGCATAGTTTTCCCCGAGTTCCGTTACCTAATTGTTCCGATATTCTAGCGCCCAATTCACGCCGTTAAATGGGTCATAACGTAACTGGAGAAGGGAAATTCCCCGAATCGTTGACCACGATTCGACCGTTCCTATGAATCAGGGCTCGTATATATGAGATTAATGAGATAAGCGGCTGATCGCGTTTGCATTAATTAAATCTCCAATTTTCCCAGATCTATGTAAAGCCGTGATTACATCTACACGGCTGAAAAATATCTCCCATAATTTTCAGGCCAATTAAGAAGACCGTTACAATTCCTCGCAGACTATAGACTCCGCAGACGACCCTAGGGCGCCGAAGTTTAACGGAGTCTAGGTACCCCTAAGTTCCGCATAGTTTTGTCAAGGTCTGGTTACAATAGCCAGAAGCCTTTATCACCTTTGAGGAAGCAAATTAACGCGAATTGAATCGGGAATTCAGCCGACTATCTCATCCGGCTCTTCCCAGCTAGACGCGAGACTTCCGAAACGGAGTTTCCGACAGTCCCAGAATGTTTCACGCTAATTTGAAGCTCCCTTCGATCGAGCAATCCAAAGCTTTCCTACGTCGTCCGAGGGGGAACGCCGGAATCACGGGGCTTCTTGGCTCCGGCCTAAACCCCGAGAGGCTAGAAGGTCTCAAATTAACTCTTTGGTCCCAAGACCTCGACGCGGGAGTCCCCGGGGCCCTATATTGCCGCGAGATAAGCCCCATGGGTGGCCGGGTGGGCCCGAATGCCCCGTATATGACCCTTCGTGGTCCCCTATCCTCACAGCACCTCAACCACGGCACCCCCCACCGTCAAAGTGTCAAGGGAGTCCCGTGTGAGGCCCGCAATTGAGGGCCGCGAGGTGGTACAGAGTTCCAGCCGCGTGTGAGAATCCATTCCGCGCGATTTCACAGCGATAGCGGGGGGTCCTATTTACAGTTTTATTCCTTTCGCTGCTTTTCTTTCTTTCTTTTTTCTTTTTCATTACAATTTTCGATTTAGTTCGACAAACGATCACGCCGCGGGGTTTTCGGCCTGTTAAGCGAAGAGAAGTAGTACGTAGACATTTTTTGGCTCACGAAATCACCGAATTTTTGGTCCGCCCTGATTTCTCATGGTGTTAAAACTCGGGATGGAATTTCAGAGGCGACTCATATGGGAGTCCTTATTACCGTTTCAAGGATCGTCGCGGTTACGTAAATATTTACAACACCCCAGGGTCGCCGAAAAATATTTCCTCCCGAGGGTTTGCCGCGTGTGACTTGAGTCTCCGACGAGTATTTAACATTCATACGTGCCTTATCTAATCGTTCGAAAAAGTAATCAGGACCGAAGTTCGAAGTCCTGATCACTTTCGACAAACGGATATGAAACAGGACGAAGTCCTGCTCCCACCAGATCTCACATGCAGTTTTTCGACAATTCGAAACCCGCCGAGGCCTCGGATCTCGAATGAAACGAAGAATTATCACCAGCGCACAAAAAGGCGTTGAACAAAAGCGAGTCTATGAGAACTTGTCTAAAAGTAGGGTTAAAGTCCATTGTAAGGGTTCCTTCGCGTTCGGAACGGATGAAAACCTCGAGTTTAACGCGTATGTGTTGATGAATAAGAATTTCGGCCGTGTTGTGCGCAGGATTTAGGATCGAGGATCGAGGATCGAGGATTCGGTAGTTTGTGCTTTCACACATGGGCACATTTATAGAACCGTTATAGTCTAGCAGGCATCGAAATCCAAACTCCGTTGGTGGGTGGAGGCTAGCGTCCGCCTCCTGGCCAATGCGGTTGCCGACTCCCTGGGGGCGCCCGATCCTCTGGGGGTCCCTGATCCCTCTCCTCGCCAAGTCACTCTAAGGACTTGTGCCGTGCTGGCCTGCCAGTCTCTCTAGTCACTCTACTAGGCCCCTCGAGTTCCTTAGTCGTCGTTAAACGCGAGACCAGCTAAGACGCTGTTACTTACTACTAACGTATCGGACTTAAACCAAGTCCCACGATCGCGTATCACCCTTGAAACCTCAGGGTGAAGACAGTGCTGCTCACATACCGCGTTATCGTGTTCCAAAAAGAATCCTTTTCTCATTTTCATTCGATTCTATTTTTTGTTTGGTATTTTCTATCTTCATCCGTCGTTTTTCGTTCTCGATGGCTTCGAATTAGGACCATAAACTTACGTGCGTCGAAATGGGACAGCAGTGTGCTTGTGGTACAGAGAACAAATGATCGTCGCATCGCATTGACGATCGGTCGCCTCCCGCAGTCTGAGAAAATACAGGGTTGAAGCGAAGACCGAAGATGCTGTTCAAAGGTAATAGCTCCAGGCTCGAACTGCTGATTGGAAAGATTCAGGCACACAAGGAATCGCCGTCGCCACCGCAGGACGAAAAATGTCACCCTAAATCCAAAGGTCTGATTTCAAAATTGGAACGCCCTTTGCACCCTCATCGTAAAACCTTATCTCGCACCTTTGGTCTCTCCGTATTATTATCTATTATAAATAATCCTGCACCTATCATCGCTCTGTTTCATTCATTCTTTACGTCATCCTCGCTTCTCTTCTCCACGGGCTTCCTAGTCCAGTATAATCAGAATACGTGACAATTTTTCAAAGCCTCTTCTCGTCTTCGACGATAATATGATCGCTCGAAGACGCAATTAATTATCTGCGAAGGTTTTACACCCTGAACGAAAATAGGTCATTTTCATACCCGGTACTACCTTCAACCCTCGAACCTCAACCCTTAACCTGCTTTTGGCTTGTTCCAAGTCCCGGTGGCGGCGTGTCCCATTATATGGTGAATCTTTCGGTTCTGCACACTTCATGTACTGTATTATATAAATATATATTATAAATAAGTTTTTTTTATCTATTACAATAGGACGATAACTTGTTGGATTCTTGTGAGGATTTCGAGCGATGGTAATGCGGTGTTTTTAGTCACAATTGAAGCGTATATGGGTATAACAGAAATGTGTACATCAGCTGATGCGAGTCTCTCTTCTTCATTCTTGATCTCGTAATTTATTAGGTTCGCGTTGATTTAACTCTATTATTAAGCATCGCTAACTTCTATAAATAGACTTACCGAGCTGACAACATACCCGCGGCATTGGCAGGTCGCGAAAAGAGTTGACAGTGTTAAGTGATACTATTTTAGCCCCGATGACACACGCTGCATTGCTTCGAGACTACGGGTGCTTTTCAATTTGGAAAAAAAGTTGTCGAGTACTACTAGAAAGATTCAAACAAAAACCTCGAAGAAGAAGAAGAAGAGGAAGAAGAAAAAGAGATAGAAAAAGAAGAAGAAGAATCAATGCTCTCTGATTTCAATTTCATTCTTTTTTTTTCAAGTACATCATCGGTTAAGTTAATTGTCATAAAACGTAGATATAATTCCCAGCTGGAACCCTCGCGACGTAGAAGGACTGACATTACGCGTATATATTTGCTACGTCGCGAATCACGATCGTCAGAATCAGCCAACGTGAGTCAGAGGTGACCTGAATTCGGAGTTGAATTTTCAAAGTTCACCGTACCTAGGCCAAGGGTATTTCGAAGTTTCCCAACTCGTATATCCCTGTCGTTGCGAAATTTCATCGCCTTTGTAGACGTCGATTCTCTAATTTCATGTATGCAACGGAGAGAAGAGGAAAAGTATGAAATTTTAACACCTGCATGTATATAAATTCGGCCCAATCTTCGCGATCTTAGAAGGACTTCGATTCGGAAGAAATAAAACAAGAGACGAAAAAATTGGGCATTCTGGGTAAATTTCTGGTTCTGTAAATTACGTTGTAATTGAATTCGTCCACTTCCTCTCTCCTAGAGTCGAGTAGTCGAGGGTGTGGTGGAAAGACGTGTCTGAAACCTACGTGTAAGTATACCGATAAAGAACCTGATGATAATCCACCGCCTAAATTCCGCTGTCGCGTGTCCTGCACGCGTGTTGGTTCGTGTGACTAATGCAAAAGTGGCGCCTAGCGAATTGGGCCCGTCGAATAAGCAGCGGTTTGAATTAGCGTGGGCAGAGGATGCGACCCATTTAGTGTCGTCGGCTTGTTTCTATATACTTAATTACCAGCCTGGTATACGTTGGTATGAAGTAGGTACTCTATGGGTGGCGTAGATTGGCCTCTACGATGTACCGTACCTACATACATGCACTCGCGACCCGCGAGTCTGGATTCCGTAAAATCTCTTAAATTGACTCGTGGGTGTCGCGTCTCTCTAGCTACTCTCCTCTTCGTCGCAATATACCAACTTGAACAAATGAGGAAACTGCTGCCCACTATGTCCCGAGCGTCATTTCCAGGTTGACGTCGAGGTATGCGCTAGTTAGATCGACATACGTGTCACATAACGACCAGCACATCTCCTCGAAACCAATCTTGATACAGATAAACGATTCTTTATCGGTTTTCTTCCCCCCCTTACGTGTATGCGTAAAGATGAGTGAGTAGAAGAAATAGAAGAGGAAAAGGGATGAAAGAAACGGAATATGAAGATCAGAGATCATTGAAATCACCTCAGTGATGAGAAAACTATTTCTTTCTATCGAAAAATCACTTTTCGGGTTTCTAATATCCAAAAAACAGATCGAAGGAAAGCTGGAAGGTCCATTCGAAAAACTTGCAGAATGATCTGAAAAATTGCTGTGTCGTGTTCGATTCGAACAGTTGCTTCTACGAGGAGGAAACTCGACTTCTAATTCCGGACTGACGATCTATATTCTTCCCATTAGTACTCAATGGTATTTCCGATAACCCCATAGGTTTCCAAGGTGCTAAAAATCGGCGTGAAATATACCGTCCTTTGATCTTGTTTTTACAAAAATGGATCGTAGCTGATTATCGTTACTTCTTATCATTTTGAGAATTGGTCAGTCGCTGATCGTCCGTACGAGTCCGTTTCGTTGAATTTATTGCGTGAAATGTAGTCACTTGGGACTCAGACCACGAACAAGGTATGTACAACGTAGATATGTATAATAAGCAAAGCCCGAGCTACACCTCAGATAATGGTACAGGTTTTACGGCAGTGCTGTCACGGAGACAGTAAAGACGTAACCGGCAAGGTAAGGTACTTGGTGAGTTCGTAAGGCCAAGAGAACCCGTCGAGTTTGCCTCGGTTTTAGTTGGTTTGCCTTGATTCTACTCACCGATACTCGTTTCTGCAGCCTATAATAGTCACGCCGAGGCACGGTGTCCTGCGAAATATATAAAATTGGCCCACTTTGTTGACTTTGGGGTACCACTTGACCCTAGGCTCAATTTATAACAATCCTGTTCCAAAGATATCTCTTCCCTTCCCTCCACTCCGTTGCTCTCACCTTTTTCCAACCCTCTTGCTTTTTCAACCTTCCCTGCAACGGCAGGACCAGAAAGAAGGCAGCGCAAATGGCTCGCTCATTCGTCATCATTACCCCGTCATTTTTCACCCAATTTCGCGAATTCATTTCTTCGCACTTTCCTCCGCTATACGTACAAAGCTGCATATACCTATGTGTGCAGTTTCGCACGTCTATAGGGACGCGAAAATAATTATCGTCCTTCTCAGACCCCAAAACGCACCATTTTTTCTTAGTCGATAAAGTTTGATAGCAAAATAAAAAGAAAACAAGGTTTTTAAATATTATTTGAAAGCCGGAGACATAATTGGACTCTTTTCCTGGTTTCCTTTCTCGTTTCTTCTTCTTTCGCGAGTCCGAGATATTCAGGAACTGTTGCTTAAAGTATGCGCAAAGTTGAACCAGTCCTTCTCCGTAAAGTAAGATCGCATCTACATTTCATTCCACTTGGCCAGATCTCCTCGCGTTTCTCCCGAATTACGAAACGTATTTTTTCTTCTTCTTCTTCTTCTTCGTCTTCCATAAGCGGTGTCCACATTTCTGTGCGTCAGGTCCCGTAGAAATCTTACGTAATACTTCACCTCGCACCCTTATCGTAATACGTGAAATGGCTGGGCCGATAAAAATCTCGATTCAAAATGGCCGGTGACGCAACTGTCTCATATACGTGTATTTCTTTCCATTCCGTTGAATCTACGCACACTTACGCGGGCAGAAAGAATCGCAGATAATTTTTATCTGTCCTATTATTTGTCGTCTCGTTTTTTATTCCGCGTTTCTCTAAAAATACGATACACGCGAATCGTAACGGTTCGCTATGGAACGAGTTTGAAATTCCGGTTCCTAAGAATCCGCGAAATTAATTCGCCCCTATTTTCACATTTCAGAAGCATTGGGTACCGGAAGTTCGTCATGGCACAGCGAAGACGGTGGTCCGGTGTCGAGAAGGGGTGGCGACACGCCATCTTCTTGCGCTACTCCAACTTCGGCGAGTTTCCCATCGGAACCGGAAGCGGAAGGTGAAAATGGGTCGCACGCGGACCTCAACAACCCCGCGGCTCCTTATCCCTGCCAATTCTGCGACAGATCGTTTCCCAGATTGAGCTACTTGAAGAAACACGAACAGGTAACGTACTCTCTCCCGATATATTTCTATTCGCCGTTGAATGCGTCGAGCATGAGAGTCAGAGAGAGTAATGGGAGAGCCTAGAACTCGGAAACGTGTATAAAATATAGTTCTGCGGTTTGACCGAGTCTCAGGAGTCTTGAGAAGAGTGTCTTTGCCGGTATAATGGGCTTGCGATTTGCCCCGAGGTTGTAGGTTAAAGATGTGGGATGTGGGATGAAACCGCGAGCTGCAATTGCGAGACCTCAAAGTAGAGGATTACATTATAGGCACATATGAATACGAATATGAACGTTGACCAGCGTCGTGTATAAAGCAGAACTCGAATTACCTGACACGGAGCAGAAAACGGGCGCGCGTGCTTTTGGCCCCGTTGAATTTTTATCCTTTGTTTCTGCTTAGCATGTTAAGACCATTAGCCACGCTTCCGCGTGTCCTAAGCCGGGGTCATCTTCAGGTCAAAATCTGGATTGTCCTGTAACAGGTTGCGCCACTCGCGTACTAGATACGTACACGTATACTCGTGCGCGTATATCTACACATACGTGCGCACCGATTGCGGCTATTTTCCGCAGGTGCCGTTCGAGTGTACTCACCTTGCAGAAACGCGTTTTATTTTACAAGAAAAAAAAAAACAAAAAAACATCTAGCTAACGAATTATATTTTTTTAAACGGCTCTTAGCTGCGTGCGAATTTTTCTGTTACCGCGGACGCTTCCGCGAGACGACATTTTATTTTTGTTCGTTTTTCTTCACATTTCTTCAGTTCTTTTTTATAAATCGCAGCAGTCCCCACAGTTCTCTATGTTTTTTGAGGAGACAGTTTCTGTGGTTTGAGTTAAACTGAATTATTTTTTATTGAGATTCCTAGAAGCGGAAAGAGGCGAAATTGGAAACGATAAGTTTAGTCAAAAATATCTCTGTTTGTGTGTGGATTTAGCTTCAAAATGGATCTTTGTAGTTATCGCTGACTCAAACTGTTCGCAAGCTTTTGAAAGAAATCTGCGCAACTAGATTCCGACCAAATCATGAAAACTTTGAAGTTTGATGAGTCAACTGATTACAGAATGAAATCTGATTCTAATTCGGTGAAACCTGATCAATTGAATAAAAATTTCATGAAAATCGGTTGATCCGCATTCTCAAGATATCATTGATTGGAAGAAAGAAATCCGAATTCTATTTTCGCAATAACTTAAAAGCTGCTCTATCGATAAAATTCAAACTCCAATCAGTTCTAAGTGACAGAAAACCGCGTCGATTCATGTATCAAAAGTTCAGATCCGTTCCTACGTTCTCGAAATATCGTTTCACGAAAAAATTGATCACATCTACACACAGACTCAGACGTTCGTCTAAAAATGATCGGAGAGGACTCTGTGGACCTAAAAACGTATAGATCTAGTAAAAACTGAGCTTTCAATTTTCGGGGTGATTACGACAACTTCCCTTTCCTAAAACGGGAAGTTAGAAAGGATCGAGACTCGGAATCAGATGAAAATCTGTCCCTTCGAGAGATGGTTATGCGAGACACGTCCCTCAGGGCAGGTGCAAAATTTGGTCCACTCTTAGGGTACACAGTTTAACCCCGAAAAAAATTCATCGTACGAAGCGTCCGCGTCGTATCGCGGGTACAAAAGAAGCCGCCTCTTTTCTCACGTGGCACGGTTGCCGTCGTGGGGCAGTTGGCTTCTTCCTCTATTTGAGACTTAACTAAACTTTAACAATAAGATTAAGTTGCGTTTTCTTAACCGAGTCGGCGGTGCTGACCTCGCGACAAAGGATCTCACGCACGGGCTCACGCACACCGCGTAGTCCTTATCAATCCTTACCATCTTCTCGGAGGGTGACACTCGAAAACATTTGATATCTTCTCGTTGAACTTGTCACCGTTGCAGCAGCGGCCTACCCGCACGTTTCGCTTCGGTTTGAAACAGTATTTCGGTTGCCGACCGAAAAAATCAAAATTTCTCAACAACTTAAAAGGACTTAAAATGTCAAGAAAATTTCTACCCAATTTCGAAGAGCATGAATTGAAAATATAATGGGAAGCTGAGTCTAACGGCTTAATATAATATGATATTTGAAATAACGCGAGACTAGGTAGAGGCATATGTTTCTTAATTTATTTTAGATAGCTAATTTAATTCCAGATATCTTTGGCCTAATTATCAATTAGGGGATTCGAGAAGCTAGATTCTCGTTCCATAAATTCTAGGTAACGCGGGACGTATACCTACCTATATGCTTCGATGTCCGGAGTTAACGAACTTGTTAAAAAGTCGCGGTACTAACGCGACTGAACACACCAAAAGTCCAACTTATCGCGTCCACGAACCATCACTAATGTCTCGACGACAAATTACAATAGTTAGCTCGCATACGTATTTATATATATGTATATACTCATACACTAGGTGAGCTTTTGGTAGCTTAACTCGTACGAAATTCTTTATCATCCTTTTTTTCTTCCATTCATACATTTTATTCACGTCTCTCCTTAGACATTTCTCAACCATGCATGTACCTATAATAATGTCTTCGCACCGGCGACGTGTCTCGTTAAGAGAAGCTATACAGCTCTGAAAGTACCCGAGAAAAACGCCTCCAATTAAATTAACAGAACTCGCTGCACCGGACACTATTACCTATAATTAACTCCCATTCACCAATAGCCAATTTCGCGAAAGGATATATCGGTGATTCTGTTCTAACTGTTACTTTTTTGATTAAACATTTTTTGATTCTATAATTGAGCTTTTTTAGTTTTTTAACGCATATTATTATTCTATTTTGTTGTAAAAATAAAGGTCCGAGAGGATTTCGCTACAACTTTAAAATATCGAGAATGAGAATCAAATTTCAAATTTTTCGTGCCACGGTATTGACTCGTTCATCCATGGTACTGACATAAAATAAATTTGGTAGACATTCTTCAGAAAAATTATTACGAATTGTATTATAATTTATTTACGAATTGTATTATAACATTAATTAGATTTATGGATTAATTAGTTTGGATCATTTATTGCGACAAAGAAAATAACGAATTCATAGGTAAATTCTAGAAATGGACGTGACACGGTACTGACATTTAAGTAATTCAAACCGTAAGTTTTCTCTGGACTGCAAGTTATATTATACGAAAGAAGCGATGAAATATGTTCATGAGGATCGTATCGATACAAAAATTTTATGAATAGATTGTTAATGGATGACCAGTGAGAGCAAACAGTACAAGACAGTAATAAACACTGTTAGAATGGAATCAGCCATATGTATAACTGGACTTGAAATCGAAAGATCATTTTAGTTTTTTCGCAAGATATTCTTTGCGCGTTTTAAAAATAATCCTGAACTTTGACAAGATATCGACGAAAGGGTGAAATGACGGAGTTATGGGCAGCTGTGACCATAAATCAAGATCCTTCGGAGGGTGGAGATTAGGAAGCTAATCGATTCTTTAATGGTAATTGTTTCAGAGCCACGGTGATCAGATGCCCTACAAATGTAGCTGGTGCGCAAGATTGTTTAAACATAAACGGAGCAGAGATAGACACGTGAAATTGCACACCGGCGACCGGAGATATCGATGCACGCACTGCGAGGCCGCCTTCTCAAGAAGGTACGTTATTTCATCCCCTAAAGAGCGTACAGATTCTCCGGAATAGTTCTGAACTGAATTAGTCTGCTTGGGAGGAATGCTGTTTATTTTTTGAAAGAAAGTTGCCACGAAATGAAACATGAAAGCACGATTACTGAACTCGGTTTCAGGTTTGTCCCACGTACAGAATTTGTTCAAAATTGTCTCCCCATGAATTAATTTCGTATGAAATTGTTCATAATTGTATTTCGAAAAGGTAATTTTGGTTTAAATTTGACTTCGAATTATGCGAATGATTTATACAGCATTCTGTTTTCCACTGTGATAATTAATTAATTTCACATCATTTGACGAAAGTTTTCTATTCGAGTCTAACGTATAGAGACGGAGAACTAACGGATGGGTATATCTAGTTGACGATACTTTCTAAAATAAGAGAGAAATAAAACTAAAAACTAAAATCAATTTCCCGCTGTGACTTAATTGTTTATCACGGATTTAGTCTAAGGGATATACGAAAACGCGATAGCTTTAAAAGGCCACATACCTAGTCCACCCACGTCTACTTATATATTAATACATCGTTACGCGGGATTCTATATATGTATTACAGGCTTAGAGTCGCGATGCGATAAACCGAACGATAAAATTAAAGAAAAAAAAAGCGGTATACAAAAATATGAAAATGAGTAAAATAATTTTTTTTTAAATAATTTTTTTCTTCGAAATGTTCAAGGTAAATTTAATTCTCATAAATCTGTGAGAAGATAGGTATAAGGGCGAAGGCGTAAGTCTCTCGGTATAAGTCAGAAGTCACAAGGTCGTTTACCTCGGTTTGGCCCATGTCGCCTTGTCGCGGCGGCCTCCCCGCGTGCGGAGAGTCGCCCTATGTACAAAGTAAGAACGATAATTCAAAATCGGTGAAAAGTGAGTTTAGTCTCCCTCCGGGGGTGACAAATGAATAACGATAACACGGTGACCGCGAGGCTACGCGCATTAGTCAAGCTTATTTCTTTCGCTCTTTGGTCGGTGGGTATAAGGTGTCTTCTTATACCACGTATACACCTACCCATATACCCGTACGATACGTACAACCTTCTGGTGCCTCTCCTGCGACAACGACCGCACCGCGAGCCATCGCACCTACTCAAGCTTACCTCCCTCTTCACAATCCTAACTCGCATTGCGTATTGAAATTCTAAGCCCTCGGGGTACACACTACGCGTTCTATACTCGGATATAACTACAATGCCGGGGAATCATATTCGAATAGATATATAGTATAGAAATAGAAACTTTAGCGCGTGCAGTGTACTTATTTATACACACGTACGTATACGTGCGGAGAAACGTGTGTGGAGATACCCTGTATACGAGTGGGACCGGGTACAGAGGCACGTATAGGTGTTGCGGGACAACAGGTAGAACATTAGTCAAGTGTCTCCATCCTCGAACTCCCTACATATGGTTCCCCACGAGTTCCCCCTCGCATCTAAAGTCGTGACGCGAGGCCTCGCGTCTCGCAAGTTGATAAAGTCGCAGTTCTGACTCGGACCTTGTCCAAAAACGGGGATGATATTTATGTATATATTACTTCGGGACGGTGTCACAATCCGATCGAAAAAACTGTTCAAAAATCTACAATTCTTGTTCCGATAATTTCATTTCAATAAAATCTTCGACAACGGCTTGTCCCGCGAGCCGAGTTCGAACCGCGCATTTACTCTTCGAGCTGTCATCCTCTTGGACAATCGGGCTTTGAAATCTCCCTCGCGTTTACGTCTCTATTCGTCCGTCCTCGAGGCTTGGGTTGGGTGGACCTAACAAAAGGGTAGAGAAATTTCAGGGGTTCTCATTACCCCGATCAGGGATATCTGATCCCCGGAGCTATTTGTAGGAATTAAATATAGCGGTGGGATTGAATGGCTCGTATTTAGATTCCGACATCCGATTTTCTATGCCGAGAATAATCATCCGTATGGACAGAGATTATTAATTTCATAGAGAGAGAATAAAATGTCCACCTCGATAACGGCCGCGGATGATCTTCTGGGACAGCTTTTTCATATATCAATCGGATTATGCGTCTAATTAAATTAACCTCGCATCATTTCACCCGGCGACTTCGATGCGTCTAACGCTTATCGTAACACACCATTCACGGAGTCGAGAAATAATCAAATGGGAAGAAAAAAATGCATCATAAGTTCCGTTCATTTTTTTTTATATTTTTTTCTTGTCATTTATAAACCGGAGATGTATATATATCCGTAGGGTATAAAATCGTAATCATATGATCAGGCTTCTTCATCTCGATTGAACTTTACGTCGGTAACTTAATTGGTTCGAAGCGAATTTCACCGTATAGAATAAAATAGCGCGATGTAAGCCGGCCTTACTTTAATTACATCAAGTTGGACTTAACGCACGACTCGACGAAGTGGACGTTAAAAGTTGATAGTTTTTTGTATAACGGAAGATTTAGCGCGTTATCCTGTGATCGCGGCGATCGTCTCACGGTACCGCGGTTACTAGTTTTTGGTACCCTACTCTGGTGCAGCATAAGAAAACGATAGATTTAGAAGAAAATGATCGGGTTAAAGAGAGGGTGTTGATAGGTACGGATAGATGGAAACATCGTGGGAACGTCGCTCCTCCGACGTCCGATAGTTCGTCACAGGGTGAAGTCGGCGTTCCGATTGAATTATTTCGATCTATTCTACTCCGATTTAAACATTCCAAGCTCAAACGAAACTAACGTAGACCCGAAATTTAGACTTGACTACGTGAGACAGCGCGATTCTTATACCTAGATACACGTAGTGGCTGGTACTTCGCCTTTACGCACGCTGGTCAATTACCGATTTCCTTTTGTCTTTGCCTCGTTCTATTCCCGTTCTAATTCTGAATTCCAAATATACATATATATATTCTTATTTGACGATATCGCAGGACTAGAAATAAGGGAAACTGATCACTGATGAAATTCGAGGAGCAATTCACGAGACAGATTCATAAATAACAGGTTGTTTTATATCATCATCATCCTCGCTCTTAAACGCGAAGCTTTTTAAAAGAGAGCAGTCACGCATGCACCCCTGTTTGCATTCAGTAGCTTTGAATAGCTTTGTAGGGGAGCAAAAAGTATATACCCTATAGAAATCAGTGGGGTCCCATACGCTACGGTCTCGCGATCCCGGGAGAAGAACAAGCCGAAGAGTAACACGTGAGACTAGAGGTGGAAAGACGACCGTCACGTCAGTCTTGTGGATGGAAAGAATGACCGTTGAAAAACAGAAAAAAAAAAAGAAATCTTCAGGATCTAAAAAGTTGATGAAGACGTCTCCGAGAACCGAGTATCCCTCTTGCTGACCCCTCTTTGTCGCTCGTTCTTCACGCCCCATTGCAATTAAGACCCCCATTTGCCCATATATAATCCCTGACAATCTGAGAAGACGTTTTTGCATTTATTTTTTTCAGCGACCACTTGAAGATTCACATGAAAACTCACGACACCCAAAAACCGTATCAATGCACCGCGTGTTCCCGGGGCTACAACACCGCGGCTGCCTTGACCTCCCACATGCAATCCCACAAAAAGCACCATGGAATGACCCAGAGCTCGAAAATTGAGTCGGATTTCGGACGTCGAAGTGTTTCTTCGCACAGCACGGCGTCTCCTCCGGTAGCAAACTCGCCTTCGCCAAGTTTGAACCTAACACTGGCGTCGAGAAACCAGAGTAAAGGTTCGCCGATGGCTCCTAGTGCCTCGAATACACCGATTCTTCACTCTCCCTTGAAGTTAACCTGCATGTATTGCACCCGGGACTCTTTCACCAGTATGCAACAGCTCCAAATGCACGTCCACGCGATGCACCGGTCGATATTGAGCGGTGAAAACCTCACCATGCCATCGCCAGGGAGAATTTCCGAAGTCTCGAGCCTCTCGCGAGACAAGATATTCGACGTACAGGATAAAACGTTCAAAGAAAACGACAAGAAACACTCCGAAGACCGCGAGAAGAATATGGAAGGTGCTAATCTTTGCGTAAAGAAGGAATTCTTCGAGAATAGTTTCTCATGCGGACAATGTACGATGAAATTCTCCAACCTCAGCACACTCAGGGATCATTTAATATCGATACACCGCGTCGACGGCTTCGGTGCTACCCTGATGTGTCCGCTATGCGGTATTCCCTGCGTCTCTGCGGCTGCCTACGCGGAACACTACGTCTTACAACATTGCGACGATCGCAGGATAAACTACACGGAGAACCCTGACTACAACGAGCTGAAGTCTACCTCGAGAAACAGCCATAAGATCAATTCCACATCGAGGGATCTGGAAAGGCCAGTAAAAACCAGCAGGGAACTTCCTGAATCCAAAATTATTTCTAACGGTAGCTATGAGCCGAAGGAACAACCTGCCGACTTGACAAACAAACATGGAAGATCATCAGAGGCGTATTCGGCCGGTACTCTTCTCTGTGGACAGTGCGGTGCAGCTCTTAAGGACTTCGAATCGTTCCGCGAGCATTTGGCGCGACATTTGCAGGCCGATCATCGCAAAGAGGTGGTTAAAAATCCGTGCCCAAAATGCGACGCATCTTTTCAAGACCGTGAAGAAATGCTGAGCCATTTAACGAAGCACTTTCTCGGCCAGGTCACCAAGGAGTACGTCTGCGGTGTTTGCAAAAAGTTTTACCCCCATCCGGACCTCCTTCAAAGACACTTGCTCGATTCGCATGCCCACCATCTCTACAGATGCGCTCTCTGCAGAGATACTTTTGACTCCAGAGTCGCCATCCAGGTCCATTTCGCCGTCAAACATAGCCAGGAGTGTAGGATTTATCGGTGCAACGTTTGTCCCACTACTAACAACGAGAATTCGCCTGGAAATTCGCCGGGAGGTGCGAACAGGAACCTGTTTCGTAGCGAGGCGGAAATGGCGAGTCATGTCAGGGCCGTTCACGCACCTCCTGCAACTGTTATAGACAGTCCTGCAATGGTGCCGAGAAGTCCAGCTACGACACCTGCGAGCACGTTGAACGCTAATTTGCGGTGCGTTTTTTGCGGCGTTTGTTGCGCGTCTGATCTCGAGCTCCAGTTACACCTCGCCAATCATTCGGCGAGTTTATACCGGTGTCCGATATGCCGCGAAGGTTTCGCGGTGGAGTTTCTACTCGATAAACACATGCAGTCTCATCATCTGGGCAGTTTACCACCCGGGCAAAATCAGCAGCGCGAAAACGGGCGGGGAATTAACACCAGGATTCACACGGGCGATGATAGCGCGAGGGTCCAGAAGAGAGGAAGGTCCCCTGCTAATAGTAATAACAACTCGGTTAGTCAGAGAGATAACAATAACAAGAGAGCCAATTATGGAAGCGGGGTTCAACATTGCGAACTTTGCGAAAGAGGCGAGTTTGCGAACGACGCCGAACTCCAGGCTCATAAAAAGCTCGTTCATACACCGCCTAAGACTCAGAATAAGTCGCTGGCTACTCTCAGTTTAACTTGTGCCTATTGCGGTGAGATTTGCCGGTCTAGAACAGAGCTCGAATCACATACTAGGATACAACACGCTTCGAACGAGCCGGGAGGTCGACACAAGTGTAACATATGCGACGAGGTCTGTCCCTCTGGTTCGAATCTCGCTGAACATAAGTTACAGAAACACTGCAAGATACTTCTGAGTGACACGTGCGTTGTCTGTCGCGGTATACTCAACTCTGAGAACCAATTTCTTGAGCACGTGCAACGACACAGCCTGGAGAATCTCGACCCCCAGCAGAGGGTCGATAACTCGTTACCTCATCTTCCGTCACCTTGCGTTATCTGCCGTCAGACGCTGATCAGTGACCTAGAATGCCGACTGCATGCAAGGTATGTACCATCTTTTGTCATTTATGTCACTTTTGAAAACTGAATCCTACTTCGAGTCACATTTTTTTCATTCAATTGCAATTTCAAGTATCAACTCCGGTCAAAAAATGACTTTTGCTAATTTCAACGAATCCCTAGTATTCGGAAAACAGAGCGAAAGACATCGACCTTTCCGAAAAACTCGCGGGATGATCTCAAAAACGAAAAAATCCGATGTTTCACAAGATCTCACATCAAATGTTGGCCATAAAAAATTGCCATACCTTCGACTTTCAATTTTTTACCTACAATCTACATTTTTTCTTTTTCCAAATGAAAGATGATGTTTTCCCGAGTTCAAAACAGTGGTGCTAAGTCGATTTCTCACTCATAGAATATTTTCACGTCGATGTCTGTTAGGTATCACCTAAGAGCGACCAGCTCCCAAAATTCGAGTCCAAATCTGAGCCGTAAGTCACCGAATCCAAGCTGTTGTCTTTGCCTGCGAGAATTTCCTGTCGAAGACTTTGTGAGTCTGCCTTCAAATCCCGGTAGTGGTGGAAGCCAGTCCTTGCAAGTGTGCAAGTCCTGTTACATCCGACACACTCAAGGTTTACCGATTCTCCACTCACCCTACGAGCACGTTCGTCATGGAACTAAGGAAGACCGCATTTGGGACCAGTCCAAGGATAAATGGGAGTCGAAATCCCGGGCTAAGGACTTCTCGACAGTCCAGGAACCCAAGGCTACTGTTACCGAAGACGAAATTCAAAGATGCGAAGACTGTGGTGTCAAGTTTGAACACATAGCAGAATTGGAGGCTCACAGAGCCCAGGAACATACTCAACGTGAAGAGATTCAACCCAAGACTTACACCTGCATTCAATGCCAGGTGAGTCGGTCAATCTTCCAATTGATTACAAAATACATCAACTTTTATTGCAAGCTTGAAACAAAACGGTGAACGATGTAATTCTTCCCCTAGAATTTACATCGTCGACTACCACGATCGACTTTTCGATTGACCTTTTCGATTTTCAATTCCTTTTCAGATATCTTTTGCAACGGAGTCTGAAATCCAGAAGCATGTGAGAAAGGAGCACCTCGAGTCGGCAGGAAAGTCTTGCGATGCTTTAAGGTGTCATCTGTGCCTGATGGATACTTCGAGTCCTCTTCAGCTTCAAGCTCATCTAATCGAGCACTCTTTTGCTGGGTGTGCAGCTCTGAGTTGCTACATTTGTCAAGCATTATTCACGACGCCTGTTGGATTGCAGGTACTTTGCTGTCCGACGTTTTTTCCCTCTTTCACTACTTTTATGTTTATACTACTTCATCTATTTTCCTTTTCTTTCTTTCTTTTTTTTGTTTTATTGCTACAGAATTCATAAATTCGAGTTCACTTATCCGTAGAAGTAACACAAACTTATTTTTACCTCGCAGAATCACATGCTGCAACAACACGGTCTGGGAGCTCGACCTTACGACTGCAACTTGTGCAATCTCAAGTTCTTTTTCCGGGCGGAGTTGGACCATCACGTAGTGACATCACATCGTGGAAGGGACTCGATATCGCCTCGTGAAAGTCAACTGCCTTCGACGACAGTGGCGATAAAGAGTTTCGAAAATGATGATAACAACAAGGACAACGATATAAGAACTTTACACGAAGTTAGAGTAAAGGATGAGATGATGACTGGCGAAGAGGAAGATATCAACGTCGACGAACAGGAGGATGAGGCTCAAGATCGAGGCCAAACGGAAGACGAAAATCTAGAATTAGAACGAGACGAAGAACTGAAAGAGGCGATGATCGAGGCCAAAAAAGAGGCTGATCCAGCCACGGAAAAAAGCGAATCGTGATTCGGTTGAGGAAAAAAGACTATAGAATTCCGTAATTTGAAAAGTTTCTTTTTTATTACCGTGAGTTTATTGTTCAATTGTTAACCATTATTACCTTATTATTACGTTATTATATATCTTTGTAAAGATTGTAATTATTGTATGCAGATATGCTCCTATTTCGGTATAGGTAAGCTATTTGGTAAAAATTGTATACCTGTCCCTGTAAGTTTAATCGCAGTTCAGGCACATCGCGGTAAACTGTTGATTCTTCAGATATGTGAGAGATAGACTCCGAAATAAGAGCATAATTATTCTGTGTATCGGATCAGAATTTCATTCTGATACAAGGGAATTCGATAATGTCATTTTTTAGCAAGGGATGAAGAGTTCAAAGTTAGCCATAATTCTCTTGAATTTTAACCCCCGCCAAATGGCCCTAAACTGAACAAACTTACGTACGAAATTGCTCCGATAATATGAGCGATGCCAATCTGATATATATTATATATAGCTTCGGATGAAATTGTAAATAATTCTTTTTAGCACTGGATATAAACATATATGCGTTAAATTTGTCATTATTTATATATATTTGAGATATAAGTTCTTTTTCCTTAATATGTATATTATTGGCTATTATAATTATCTGTTGAAAGTTAATTTCATGTATAAGGGGGAAAAAAAAAAACGCGCCACAATTTGTGAAATTCTTTCTTTTTTTCGTTTTTCTTTTTATAAATACATTACACAGGTATAAAACTGTATCGTTGAACACATTCCTGCGGTAAAATTTATCATTGATAAATTATGGTTGCTAGGTGTTGCTTTATATATTATACGTTATTTTAATAATATATAATTTAGAAAAAAAATAATTCGTTGAGGTACCCTGCATATTGTATTTGTTAATATTATTCATGGGCATTTCTACCTATAATCCACTTCAGCTGCATCTCGATTCTCCATACATATACCATTATTATTATATGTATGTGTAACAAATTTTCGCATTGAAAGTATGACATGGTAAAATTGAGAACAAAAATTGAATAAGTAATAACCAGTTGAAATAAAATATAAAAATGTGTATATATGTAAATATATATACATATATTATATTACATTTCTTGGAAATAAAAATAATGCTCATATGCACACGTCGACGGCCACGCGTTATACATATACATACCTAATAATAATAATGATAATATTATTTATAATAATTATATATATCTAGATATGTAAGACAGTTTTTAAATTGTAAATATAATGTTAAAGTTTTTAGTTATAATACTCCCGACCGAAAGTCGTTATTAATTTATTACCTAATAATTAAATATATTACACGATCATATATGATATATGATATATATATATATATATATAGGTATATGTATATATATGCATATATATATAAAATGAACGAAATTTAATAAACAAAAAAATAAAAATAATAAAAATAAATAAGAAACTGCAATAACCTGTCCACTAGAATTAGAAAATCGGTAAAATAGTTATGTACCTACGAAATAAATTATTGTTCTAAATCCTATCTCTATAACATCATCCCTTGACCCTATTTAGTCCATAAAATTAAGCTCGCGATTTACAACACGGATTAGTGGATTTTAGTGCGGTAACACTAAAACTTGGATTAATAATGCTTAATAGCGATGTGGTCACTCTACCATATTATATCTACATCACATAATGTGCAAGTAAGTATATAAACTGAATTTACCATTCATTTTGTTACTATCCACATCTACTATTATCACAAATCGCAATTTATGCCTCTAGCAGTTTTACATTATATATTACACGTATATAAATTTTTACATTACATTATTTTCAGGCCGATAAGAATACACGCGTATAAAAATATATATATTTATCCCTATATCGTCATTTCCCCCGCAAGAATACGTTACAATGTCGTACTATGCGATACTCTTTTATTTATATTGCCTTGTCCGGTGGAATGAGGGAGCACACCCTTGGGGTGCGATCCAGGGAAAAGCCTTGGAGCCATAAGGTTGTATTTTCAGTTTCTTTGATCCTCATTCTAGACCAAGATACGCCCTTATTCTATCGTCATTCGAAAAAAATCTTGTATTCTTATTACAATACGACTGAAATACGAATGGGTTTACATGACACACACATATATAGAGTATGCCTATATTTCTTCGCCAATTTATGCGGGACTTACACCCTTATGAAAATTGAGTAGTCCCAGGTGTCCCAGAAATGGTGCTAAAAATTTATTCGGTCATTAATCTTTCGATATAGGTTCTACCTTCCTTGTATATACGTATGTCAACATCGTCTATTGATTTATGAATATTGTAGCACATGATCTATCCCTCGGATAGTTCAAAGAACGAATCAATATATAACGATTTAGACAGCTGGAGCATAAATTATTCAAAAATATTCAGGAAATTAGGGAATTAGGCTGGCTTTTTTTTCTAATTTCGCGAAAGGAAGAAATAACTCATATAGTAAAATTCTATTTTCGGGAAAAAATTTAACTCAACGTAACTTGTAATCCAAGTACAAAATAGTTTGTCAAATTGACTAATGACTTCTTTCTCGAATAGGCAGATTAGGTTCAGTCTCGGGGTTGATAATGAATTCTGAATACAGCGAAAATTGAAAAATCACGGAGTTGTATATTTGATTGAAACTTTATATTGTCTGTTACATACTATAATATGCAGGTATAGATATGTGATGAAAAATTGGGAAATATCAGAATGACTTCAAGTTCATTCAATACTCTTGCTAATTATTTTATTTTACTTTTTATTTTGGCCCTGCAATGTATAATTTGTCATACCTATACCCTATAAAAATTGTTTCGGACTATAATTAATAATACTTATCACAAATAAATATAATAGTAAACAGAATGATAAACACAAAAAATATTAATTATAGTAACGATAATAAATTACAATATTAATACTAACGATCTATAAAAACGATATAAATAATAATACGAATTCTAATAATTGTGAATATTATCAACACTCGTGAAGATCACCCCGCATATGTACAGAAGAATGATAATTATCTCACACGTATCTTACGTATATATGCGGGGTAATCTTCATACATTATATTTATAAATAGATATATAGTAAAAACTGGTAGAAAATTGAACCTAATCTTCAATGTATTCTAATTGCCCATCGGTCTCTTCCGGATCATCAAATTCTGTTTCCTCAACAGTGGCTTCCTGGTATTGCTGATATTCAGAGACCAGGTCATTCATGTTGGATTCTGCCTCAGTGAACTCCATCTCGTCCATACCCTCTCCTGTGTACCTGTAGTGGATAAAAAATCAGTCAAGAAATATTTCGTACACCAAGGATAGTAATATATTTGTAAAATTGATTGAAATAAGTAAATCGAAGACAACAAGTTGTATGAAACGGATAATTATTGAATATCCAGGAAACTCACCAATGCAAAAAGGCCTTGCGACGAAACATGGCAGTGAACTGCTCAGATATGCGTTTAAAGAGTTCTTGAATCGCTGTAGTATTTCCTAAAAAGGTAGCAGACATTTTCATGCCACATGGTGGTATGTCGCAAACAGCAGTTTTGATATTGTGAGGAATCCAGTCGACGAAATGCGAACTATTTTTATTCTGAATGTTCGACATTTGCTCGTCTACTTCCTTCATCGACATTTTTCCTCGGAATATGGTTGCAACTGTAAGATATCTTCCATGGCGTGGATCGCACGCTGCCATCATGTTCTTTGAGTCAAACATCTTTAATGGGATCAAAAAATAGAACACAAATTTAGCAGATGAATTTTTTTTTGTTCCGAAATTTCAATCAAAATAATATCCATACCTGTTGCGTTAGCTCAGGCACCGACAGAGCTCGATATTGTTGGCTGTTTCTAGCAGTTAGTGGGGCAAATCCTGGCACGAAGAAATGCAGCCTGGGAAACGGCACCATGTTCACAGCCAGTTTTCTTAGATCAGCGTTCAATTGACCAGGAAATCTCAGGCTTGTCGTAATTCCTGTCGAAAAATGGTCGGTGAAAATCTGTACTTTACAAAATAGCCCAATTTTTATAGTGGCTGAGTGTTCCGACCACAGGGAAATTCCTTGTTCGATTTTTAAGAGACGGAATCAGTCTTTCATAGTCCTCAGTGACCCTTGTTTCAAAATGAAAATGTGTTTTAAACTGGACAAAAAAAAAATTGGTTTGAAAATCAAATTGCACTGTAAATTATCTCACGCACCTGACATTGTGAGAGAAACTAGATGATTCAGATCGCTGTATGTTGGCGATGGTAATTTCAAAGTACGGAAGCAAATATCGTAAAGTGCTTCGTTATCGATGCAGAATGTTTCGTCGGTGTTTTCTACGAGCTGGTGAACGGATAGGGTAGCGTTATAAGGTTCGACGACAGTGTCGGAGACTTTTGGACTCGGCACGACGCTGAAGGACGTCATGATTCTGTAGAATCAAATACCACGGAAATTCAATTAAAAATTTACTCCCCGGGTGACATCGAGCTCTTTTTTTGAATCCTACACATATTTACCTGTCAGGAAACTCTTCGCGAACTTTCGACATCAGCAGTGTACCCATTCCAGATCCAGTTCCTCCTCCTAGGGAATGACAGAGCTGAAATCCTTGGAGACTATCGCACCCTTCAGCTTCCTGCAGCAAATCGTTAATTAAATACCGATAATCGTATAGATATGGATACAAGAAGTAGTTTGCTATTCCAGCTGATAAAAATTACGGAGAAGATGATATTCCCACCTTTCTGAGAACGTCCAGGACGGAATCCACCAGCTCTGCTCCTTCGGTGTAATGACCCTTAGCCCAGTTGTTTCCGGCGCCGCTTTGACCGAAGACAAAATTGTCAGGACGAAAAATCTTCCCGTATTCACCGGACCTAATTGAGTCCATGGTCCCAGGCTCGAGGTCAACTTGAATTGACCTTGGGACATAAGTACCTCTCGCAGCTTCGTTGTAATAGACGCTGATCCTGTCTAATTGGAGTTCTTTCGTGGTGCCTTTGTAGTGCCCTGTCTGGTCTATTCCATGTTCGTTGGAAATCATGTGCCAGAACTGCGCGAGGGTGTCGAAAAATATTCATGACAAAAGATTTGAAAATTTCTTGAAGCTAATGTTGCACACTTTTCGTAAAAACGCGTCAGCACGAAGTTCAAAAAATGTATTATAATCTGTGATCTAACCGATCCATGTACAGTTATTCTTTCTATTACTTCAATTTCTGCTCTGTTCTAACTCTGTGGCCATTTTACCTGCCCAAATTGCTAGACGCGGATTCTAAATTTCTTATCCATTCTATGATATAAATTATAATGAAAAATATTTATATTAGACTGCACTTACTCGAGCTCCAATTTGATTACCGCACTGGCCGACTTGCACATGAACGATTTCCCTCATTGTGTTAATATGACCTAGAACTGCAGTATACCTATTGATTAATGCAATTCTTATAGATCTTTCTCCCAACGGGTCTCGTTCCTGACTAATTGTAAGAACAAATTTGATTTAAACTTGAGCGAATGCTAACTCCTTTTCTGTACTAAACATACGCGACGGTTCAGGTCGTTCATATCATGTGTATGATATTTAATCCCTAATCCAGGGCCGGTTATATTGGGCAATTGCTTGGGTAAACTGGATGCTTTTCAGTTAAGATCCAAGATAATAAAGATTCTTATTGGCTGTTGTGGTTTCAGAGACCGCTGAAAATAATGAGAGAACGAATAGAAGAAGAAGACGAAGAAAGAAATTTAATTCGCAAATTTTTACTTCGGATAAAGCAAACGGCGAATAAATCCGCAATCTGACGATATTTAGCCGTCCCTGTGATGTACCTGACCTAATGTTTACCGAAATAGATAATCGACGTTAAGACAAAGCATAACATTGACTGTTTCAAAGGATAATACTTGCCGTCTGTGGAAAAACTAAACATACAACGGTGATAAGTGTCTTCACCATGGTGATGTAGAAGGAAGGAAGACTCATGGGTGTAACGGCATTTCAAAATCCATTTTTTATTGATTACGTTCCGATCGGAGCACGGCCGACCATCCTCAGATCGAGAAGTGACCTCTCAACACATTAGGTGTTGACAGATTCTCTTCCTTTCTTAAACATACGACTATTAATATTGGCGCAAGTATAACAAAGCTATATATAATGCGGAATTATATTTGCGACTGCAGAATTGAAAACAGGATTCGACGAATCGTTGCAAATATCCTAAATTGCTACTTAAGGAGGCTTACTACGACTATAATTCTTCTTATAATCGATTTAGTTAAACCCGATATAATGCATGGCAGAAAATAGGGAATATTAATCGTCGTGCTTCTGTATCTCTGCGTTAACTACGATGTTAAATTAATTTAGAGAGAATTATATTGAATCATGATATAACAATGAGTAAATAAGTAGATACATAATTCTATTCGAGTCACGAGATTCAATATTTAATTGAGAAACTATCCTTCATGTTAGTAGAATACATTAAATAGTTAATCGAAGAATATTAAATGTTAATTTGCAGTGTCGGTAGTTTCTAAATTTCGAATATTGCTGCATGTATCTCGAGAAATCTTATCGATGGTCGACTAATAAAAATCGCAAGTTCTATCATGATTCGATTTAAATCCAAGATGGCAGCTGTCTTGATTTCCTCGTGAACTCGAGTGGTACGGTGCATACGTACCACGTGCGCGAAATTAAAGCCGTATAAAACAATCAAATTGTATAAACAATGGGTAAACAAAAACGGGAAAGAAGTAAGCCGCACAAAAACAATCCCACCGGACTTCCCAGTGTTAAGGATCTCGAGAAAAAAGCAGCAGACGAACTCGACGATGAAGATCAAGACCTGGCATTGCAGCGAATGATCGAACAGGTAAAATTAACTCTTTTCCACCACTTAGTTTACAGTCATAGATCAACAATCTTCAAAACCTCAAAAATGTCGTTGATACTTTTTCTAAAACTAAAAGTCTCGATTTTTCAATCGAATTATAACCTAATTTATGATTTGAGGTTATGTATACGCCGATAGAATCCGATTGATTTTTTCCGCCGATTTTGCAGAAGTTTAAAAACTAGTAAAATCAAAAAAGCGACAAATAAGCAAGAAAAAAACTTAAATTTAGACTCGAAATTTTAGCTCGAATCTTCTACCGTTGAAGATAAGTTGTCCGGTCTCCAAACGTTGGAATCAATGTGCACGAATGCAGCTGTGGCGTCGCAAATAGCTAAAGAAAGTGTACCTCGGATAGCCGCACCTTTGCTAGTCGATGAAAGCAATTTAGTAAGAGCTGCTTGCGCCAGTGCTTTACGTACGATGGCTAACAACGGAGATGAAGACACATGTAGCTGGTTGTTACAACACGATGTTATGACGCCTCTGACCGCACTACTGCAGAGAGTAAGTGCAATTGTGAATATGTATGAAAAATATGTTTAGTTGTAAATAAAAAGGCAGATATTTATTGTATTTTCAAATGGAAGTTTGTTTATTATGAAAGGAATCTTATACGGAAGATTTGACACCGAAGTTGCAAAATAATTTGTACTGCGGGCATAAAGTTTCTGAATTTAAAAAAGCCCCATGAAACTCTTCAAATTACATCCACAAATGGGCCAGAAAAGTTTGAACTAAAAAACTTGATAATCTGTGATGCAAGGAGCATTTTCATTCACCATAAATAGCTTTAAGATTCGTTATTTCGCTATTTTGTCAAATCCTGACTTCTCATGTTCAGAACTTGGTTGCTTAAGCTTGAAAAACCTCATGTAGACTGTTCACTAGTTTGCTGTGTTGAAAACTAAAATTAACAAACACTAAAAGCACAAGAACGATCTTTAGGTCTTTTGAGAAAATACTAATCGATTCTTCTCAACCTCTTTTGTCATAGATTCTGCTATTATTATCTCTCAGAATACTCACACAGTATGAAACCTCCCTTAGGACCAATTCTGTTTATTCTCCAACAGTATATGAGAAATATATCTAGCTTAATACTTCTATCTAAAATTCTGGGTATTATTATTTAGTCATTATTACTTCACACACGAGTCCTATAAGACTCATGCATCTCGCAAGAAAACACAGGCGACTGGAAAATGCAATTTCAAGAAGTGCTTTCTAATAATACACATAAGTGTAAATTAGTATTTTTTTATTTTCCTGTCTTGACAAATTGGCCTCAAAAATTTTCTGATCCTTTGAAAGTAGACTAGATTTCACCGTGAAATTACGGTATATTTTCTTTTTAACAGCACTACACAACCTGGCTACCAAAGCCTAAAGAAAAGGGTAAAATCGACGACGAAAAGGAGACTTTTATCCAAGCCATAACTCTGCTCTGGACATTGTGCGAAAATGATGAATTTGCTATAAAGTATTCAAACGAAGGACACCTGATTTCAATCTTGATCAAATGTCTAGATATATCTTCCCATCCATTGGATGTAAATATAGTAGCAGCTCAGTGCATGTTGGCATTATCTGAAGACAATGGTACAGCTATAAGTGAGCTGAAAAAATTCGAGCTGCCTTTATTGAGCTTGTTAAAACTGACCACTGACAAAGAAGCCGATTTGCCCAGCGTAACACTTCTGAAAACTCTTGCCGCCGGACTTTTGATGAATATTACAGAACCCGAGAGCAATTCGTCGATCGTATCTTGCCAGGTTGCTACGGCGTTGTCTGAAACCTTGTCGATCGATCACAGAAAATTATTGAACAGCATCAGCTCGTCCGTCCCTTTAGACACAAACAGTTTGACCAGCGATTCTGAAAAGAAACTAAATGAGATAAAGAAATTTTTGAGCGCGCAGCAACAGGCTTTAGAAATCCTGGCCAATTTATGCTCCGAGGATCAACAGGACGAGGAAGAGTCAGATCTGGATGATTCTGACCCGGCTGATGACGAGAACGAAGATTTTGCCAACGACGATATGTCCACAGATAAATTCTACATTTCTACTCTACCTATTGAATTGTCCGAAGTTTTTGCTGCACAAAAAATAGCCGACAAAGTCTGGGATAAGACAACATTACTTGCAGAAAATGTGAGAGAAATATTGTCTGAGAATCCTGAAAGCAAAACTGTTTTAAAACAACTTCACGTGCTCAGATGCAGAGCCTTTTTATGTCTAAATAATTTGATATCTAGTTTAGATGTCGAGGGACTAGGAGGAGTCGATAATTTATACAGGTAATCTCGCCTTACAGGTATTCTACTCGATTGCCATTATTCAATCGATTGTTATGACTAATTCGAACCTCTTTTAAATTCATTTTCAGGATGTGGGTTGAAATTGGAAAAGTAGTATTCAAGGAAGCCGATCAAAATGATATCGAACTCCTCGAATCATCTACAGCCGCGATGAGAGCTGCCTTGCAAAAACTAGTCGAAGTTAAAGCGAACGTATTCAGCCAATTAAGCATGTTTGATATACATGTTATGCTCAACGGTGAACAACAGTGTCCAAATGCCAATGTCAGGGTCAACTTAGTTCGAATATTAGGCAATCTTGCACAGGTTTTCACGAACATGAGTACTGCGAATTTCCAAGAGCTAGCCAAGGTCTGTTCCCTGTTTGCAGTAAATAATAAATGATCGTAAATAAATGCAATAAATAATAAATGAAGGAAAATGGATCTATTAGTAATGGAAAAGGACGTAAATGGGTCGAAATATTCAGAAGAAACGCTGAAAAATTGTAGTATCATGCATTCAATAGTCTTTTTTTGATTTCTAGCATCTTTCTATGTTTTTACTCGACGCTTGCACGAAGGAGACTGAAGTATGGGTAATCGCGGAAACTCTAGACGCTATTATGGATGTTTTTGCAGAGGATGAGACTGACGAATTGGCTGCTGAAATTGAATTGGTAGATAAACTTAAGACTTTGACACCAATTTTGAAAAATAAGGTAAGATATTAGCGTCTTTCAATTAATATTTTAATTCCGCTGTGATCTCTTATCAAATTTGATTAAATTCCACGAAAACAACATTGAAATTTATGATTTACGCAAGAATCTGATTTTCATTAAATCGAATATCAACTGAATTGCGTAAAAGCAACTACAAACCGATTCCTTCTTTCCAATTTAATAATAATGATTCGTTTTTATTATTGTACGACAGATTCGTCAGCAGAGGAAGAAACTTGGTGATAATTTTTTGGTAGTATCGACTGTTAAGACTAATCTTAATAGATTTATAAAATACAAAGGTTCTCAGGTGGCCAGATTTGGCTAAAAAATGGGACGAACCTTATAGATCTACGATCTATTGTACCAGATTATTCAAAAGTCGTTATACCTACACGATATATTTTATATTCGCGCTATTATCACGTTATAACATGTGTATTATATTATTTTTTTAGAAAAGAATCATTTTTTACTTTTCATGTGTATATAGGAACACAAACGCATTAGAAATTATTGTAATAATGACGCTCGATCTATTAGTGAATAATTGTAATCGATTTTAAACTAGTTAAAAACTAGGTAAATAGAAATTCGCTTTAGATAAGATGATGATATGATGTAATTGGATGATTGACTAGTAAAATAGAAGCTATCTTCTATATTGTAAAATAAATGTGAAAGGTAATAATGATAACGATAATATCAATAATAATAATAATAATAGACATAAAGTTAAACATCTGTTTGTGTCTTTAATAATATTATTTATCAATAAATAATGAAAATTATTATTACATACTACAACAACATAACAGAATATATATATACCTATATATATATATATTATATTATACTGTTATCAATATCTATTTTATATTTATTATGATTATTTTAACATTATATATAATTATATAGTATATTACGTTGCGTGTTACCTCACGGGGCTCACAGCCGCTGTCTGATATATATCAAATAGTTTTTTAAACGTTGAAGGCACGAAAAAAAAACTGTTTTTAAACAAAAAAATTCTTATAAATTTAATCCCAATTCTTTGATATGGAATATCATTAAAATTTCTATTTTCACAACTTTGAATTAATTTGATAATATTTTTTTCTTTCGTTTTTCTTTTTTCAAACGTAAATTTAATTTGTTCAATGGTTACTGGTATAATATAAAGTACGAAGAACGGGAAAAGAAGAAAATGAATCATATTCCGGTAATATTTTTCACGTCCAATTAAAATTCGTAAGAAATATTAATGATCCCGTGAGAAATACCGGTAATTGAATAATCTTCAATTCCCAACAACGAGGATACATGAATCAATCATAAAATGAATTTCATGTGTTGAAAAATGCTCAGTTTTTGATTTAACAACACGTGAAATAAATCGCGGTTCCCTATCGTCTTTCTAAACCTATAATAAACTATTATATTCACAATGAATCCCCTCTACTTTTTCTATTTAAATCGTTAGAAACTTTTTCCCCGTTACTATTATCACTGTTTAAAGTACTTTGAGCTGGGGTCGAGCTATGTCGTCTGGGTTTAGGCAGCGGATTAATATTAATATCGTCGAAAATTTCTGGCGTTTGTCTTATCGGTTCCGAAATATGGAGTGCGACGATTTTCACCGGTTCTTTTGACGCCTCTATCGCCACCGGAGGATCAGTCAATTTCACGACTTGTATATCCCTCTGCTCCCTAGGCAATTCTTTAATCTCGATTTTGACTCCCTTAGGGTCATTGCTCACCATATTTTTGAAAAAACTTCTGCGATTCGCCTGTATGGATAATCTCGTTTCCGAAGGCTCGTAATATTTAATTTCTTCAACTGCTGGTGTAACATCGTTGTTATTGCTCCCATTGTTATTATTGTTCAAATTTTTCGCTTCCAATTCTTTAATCTGTCTTTCAATTTGCTCGATTTGTTCTTTAACCGAGAAACTATCGCTCCTAGATAATCCTCCCGATTTTTTCCTGATATCAACGTCGTCCGATTCCTCAGGCTGCGAATTCGCATTTATATCGGTGAAAATTTCTATCTTATCTTCCACGGCTAAATTAATTTCGACATTATCAATCTCGATGCGATCTTCGCTAGGATTTTTGATCGATTCTTCTATTACAACGTTTTTCTCTGAATTTTCTTCGGATTTTTCCTCCGATTTTTCATCAGATTTAACTTCGACGATTTCACTATAATCCACGATCTCTATTTTAGGTGTCTCGATTTCAGTTTCCGACACTTTACCGTCAGCTTCTTCGCGAAGTCGACTCGAATTCATATCATCGTCGATATTCTGACTCTGCTTAGTCATTTCTTGAATATCTTCGGTTACTTTAGCGATGTCTATCGGTTCCGTTATCTGCAATTCAACTGAAGATGGGGGAGCGGCAGGTTTATCCTGCGGAAAAAAAATATTTATCCATCGTTAATCTTATTTCATTATGAACATTTCTCTGCTTCGAGATGTCGTCGACGAAATAATAACTTAAACCGCGTCCCACTTAATCAGCGTAAAAATAAGAAGTCCGATTTCTTCCAAGTAATCGTCGTTACGATAACGAGTTATCTCCCGAGACTGGTACACGAATAAAAAGCGAGAGAGAAAAAAAAAAGAAAAGTGTATTGTCTGCGTAAATAAACTACGGAGATATTGACATTTTTTCACGATGAGAAAAGTCTGATCGTTCGAATATACAAATGAGATAGAATAATGGCACTTCGAACTTGCCTCTGGACCTTCTGCCGATTCTCTCTTCTGCGGGGGCATTGGTGCTCTGCGTTTTTTTCTTCCTAACGTGCTCATACCACTTGCTGTTGAAATGCAGCTATTGATTGATAAATTTGATCTCCGCACAGCATCCTGGCTACATCTTCTAAATACAAAATCATCCAGGTTCTCGTTTTCGTCTCTTGACTGATCTGACAATCCTCTATCCTCTTCTTCCGGGGCTTCTAAGACGTTTACTCGTGGTATAGGCCTTCGGCCGATTCTCCTGTTCATTGGGGAAATTAATAATGTATTAATCTATCGATACTCGATCATTCAGTCAGAGTTTTCTATTCTTGGTTGAAATGAGAGAGAAAAGTAAAAACAGGGATCGTTAATAAAATAGCTGCGTTCTAATCACACCTATATACAAACACAATATTACGAGACGTTTAATCTGACTGTGACGTAAATGTAGACTGAATTCTTAGAACATGATTAAGACTAAGTGTTTAGAGATTAATTCGTGAATAGCGATCTAATTTTTTTTTTAATTATTGTTATTATTAAAATGAACTGCAGGAGTTTTTAAATATTACCGAGTTAGTAATTTTATTGACTCGAAATAGTTCAAATTTAGAGAAATGGTTTCAAATAATTGTTTCTTATTTATTATACCTTGTTGGAACGGGAACTTCTTCCGATATCCTTTCGTCGTTATCTACACCCGGTGAAGTTTGATTATGTTCTTTCGCCTCAAACTCAAGCGGTGGTATTTCGTCCTTTGGTCTTGGACTGACTTGACCAAATCTGTTTGGACAATAAAAAAAAAAACACATAGAAATAAATGATTGCTTGAAATGAATTTTAAAAAATGTGCTCTTAGCGTTAATAATCCGATTTTTAATCACAAGAATTTATTTCTGCAAGATTCTTCGAATATTTATAAAAGAAGCAGGACTTTTTTGTTCTATTGAATAAAACGGGAGTAAGTTGAACTCTTCGATCCAGGTTATTTACGTGTGGGATTGAATCACGCGATTAAATAGACGAGATAAATAAAATGCAAATATTATTCGACCTCCTAGCCGGTGGCTTGGGCGTAAGTTCTCCCAAAATAGAAGCTGTGTTGTCCTGTGGACTTCCGTTGTAAAGTCTTGCGGGATCACCATTGACTGTTAAATTTGAACCATACATCGAAGAGCTGTCCATCGTGTACTTTTTTCTACGTGTAAACGTTCCGAAAGCTTCTTCGAACTCTTGATGATCTTTCGATAATCTTGGCGGAGGTACTGGTCTCGTTGACTGGCCATTTTGGTAGGAAGTAGAAACTAGACATAGAAAAAAACATTTTGCAAATCCGTATATCAACATTAATTTTCCCGTAAAAAAAAAATAGCTGGAAAAGTCGATTTCGATGTAGAAATCCAATAAATCAGATAAATTTTTAGCAAACATCGCAAACTACACCCACCTGTAGTGATAGTTGTCCTACGTTCCGGTTCTGGTTCTTTACGTTTCCCAAACAGTCCGCTCCTGCAAATATAGTTACAATATTACGAGATCTAAATTTCCGTGAATAAAAAAATAAAAATAGCTTCCTTCTTTTGAATCAGGATGCAGAATTGGTTCTCTAAGTTTTGGCGAGCCACCCGTTAGATCGACACATTGTAATATGTCGTATGTGCTATCCAAGTGGTTGACAGCTGGCTATGCAATTAAGGAATTAAGATTGGAGGTCCGGATTGGACGTGGGTGTCGCACCGTACACCTCAGAATACTAATGCAAATTCTTACTATTGAATTCTCTTCATTCTTATATCACGACCCGAAGTGATTAGCCCTAATCGTCTGCGAAATTTTAATTGTTTTATCATCTCCGACATTCGTTGAACGGGACCCGATCGAGAATATCCATACAGCTATGATCATTTTTAATATGAACAAGTTTTTGAGCAAATTGAATAATCGACTATAGTAATTGAAATAATTTGACAAAACATGTCGCGAGTAGTTTAGTGAAGAGAAGAACGAATAATTCTTTACCTGAAATCTATATTTTATCAACAGCCTACACTTGAATATAAAACTTGGTGTGGGAGTCGAACTCCGAAAATCCATGTACCATTAACTCGAACGAATAAAAGGAGGAATGCGTTCATTGTTCCCAAAACATCGCGATATTTGATCTGCGGAGGTGTAAAATGAAATCATATGTGTCGAGTCACACGCTAATTATATACTTACTACTTTGGTAAAATTCGGAATTATGTCACATATCATCAAAAATTTTTTTGTCATATAGTATCAGTTCACGAAGCTTCGCCACTTGGCCTTACGATGGACTCTGGATTGCGTATAACTCCAATTCTATTTAAGAGAGTGATTTGAGATTCAAGTATCGCATCTCGGGTCATACGGTCAATTTGTAACCACTGTCACATATGACACATGTGCAAAGCTATAGCGAATGGCATAATACCAAACACTTCAATCCTGGGATTTAATATTCTGCTCTTTCGTCATCGATTCTTTATTCTTCCAACTCGAACACCTCGATACATGTGTGTACTACATTGTTCAAAGGATCATTTGAAATGATAATATTATGTTCGATTCGATTTTTCTTTCCTTTTTTTCACGCAATTAACATATAATCAATGTGCGTATAATGCCTTGGGGAATAGCTACTTGACTTATGATTTAATTGATTGTCGGGTAAGAATATTGAGCAGTGACTGGATCGATTTGCGCAGATTGCGTATATTGAAATGAGGAATAATTCCCGTCCCGGAAAAGTGCAATTGAGCGATTATATTACTTTGTACTTCGGTCTAGACTCCCTGCACTGCAGCCATATATTATACATACGTGTATAGCATATATTAGATTCGTTAAAATCTGAATGATCGATGGATATGTATATTATGTATATTTATATTACAGTATATATTTTATCTCCACACTTTCACGCTTGTTTACGTGTAGTTAAATATATATATACGAATATATAAATACATGCATACACTACATGGCTCGGAATCTGTAGATACTTGACCTATATGGATACTATTTAAAAAGTGACGCCATATTGCGAAATGAGAAGAAAAATAATGAGTAAATCAAGTATCTATGTTTATTACTAAAGATGATGTCAGACGGACGAACACATAACTTGAATACTCAAGTCAGTAGCTTCGAATAAATCTTATCTAATACCTATTTACTCAACGAAATAATTTCTATACTCAGTCATAATATTCCCATAGCGACCGAACGCGATTAGCTAAGCGATTAGGTCCATAATCTATAATATTATATACATAGTTATACAATTTTCACGCTATATAGACAATCCGTAGCAAATAAAATCCAATCCAAATTAAATGAACGAATATCTACTTCACCCTCCTGTCTCAATTTTTTAAATTCAAAAGAAGGGCTGTAAATGTAACGAAAACTGATCTAGAAGGCAGTGTTAGACTAAACGAATATCTGATACACGCATGTTATATAAATTTACTATTATATCCACCGCTGCGGGTGTTTGATTAAATTTTGTGCAACTAACGTTTGAGACGAGCAAATGTTTGATCATACTTATCTCCGGTTGCATAAATAACGGGTGAAAAGCTAGGTACAGAGCTTGTGGTGTTCGTTTGCAAGTAAGTAAGCCGGATGCTGTACTGATCAGTCTTTTGAAACGTTAAATATTAAGGCAGTACGTATCACCGATACTCATTCCTCTATATGAAACGAAAACTTCTGATTGGTGGTGGCACTCGCGACGAGATGATCGTGCTTGTTAAATAAAACGAGGACACTGCAACAGCAGATCAGATACACGCATTTATCACGCAATATATGTTATAATGCAACGTCTACTGCACCCATGTTATATCTACTGCAGGATCATCATGCCTGAGATAATCCGAAGCAATTTCTGCGTAGATCTATCGATTTTATTTTTTTAATTTGAACAAATTAGTGAGGAAAGAAACGCCTTGAAAGAAACTAGGATCTGAAGCCTGCAAAGGTACACAAGGGTGTTCATGCGGCGGTTAAACGCGGGAGAGATTTGAAAATAGGCCCTTTCTTATCGAATGACTATGATATAATAGCAGTTAATTTTCAGAGACGAGCTCGGTTATCTTTTACTCAATAACAACAGATGATAACCGCGGGTATACTGTATAAGTACAATACGAGGACGGGACGTTAATGGTTAACAAAGACTCTGTAATGGCATAGCACTAAGCTGTCCGTAAGTGTTTTAGATCGGGCCTTTCGATTTGGCACGACGTATATATACTCGTGATTGACGACGAAGCAACGAAGTTTGGCCAATAGCCAATTCCAGGTGTGGCGAAGTGGCCGTGTGCCATGAAACGATCGGAAGTTCAAGTTCAATAAACCGAATTTTTTACAACCGATCGATCCGCGAGGTTTAATGACCATAATTCACCCTTTATCAAAACCGGGCCGATGAAGCCTCTCCGGATATACAAAGGTTCATAAATTAATAAATTCATGGAATAAACTGTCCACTCACCAGGCAGATTTTACGGAAAAACTGTTCGACCGTTTCTTCTTGCTTCTACCGAAAGTCCAAAATTTGTTTTTCGGTTCTTTATTGTGTCTAAGTTCAACGGTCTCGTACGATTGCCGGAGCTCCGATGGGGGAGCAGCGTCTTTGAACGGATTTAAATCTTCGGGGTAATCGTAGATAGTAACACTGGGTCGCCTCGGCCGCGACATGGCTGTACTCACATTAATTTCGTGGCCTAAATCAACCTTGAAATATCCGACAATTATCACTAAACTTAATTACTTTCACTCGTTAGAAACTTTTGATTTAAATTCAGTCTACAGAAATTCGATCCCATCCAGCAATTGAAGAAAGGCTTATATCCAGCAGAACTATTGCTCGGGAATCCTCCTCGATGATAAATCGCCTAGAAGCAAAGAAAACGAAGAAAAAAATTAATACCTTTTTTTAGAAATATAATTGATGATTTTTTTGTGAAAGAATTATTCTATTCTAACACCTGTATACTCATTTATCGTATCGCAATGGCAGCGCAGAAAATTGAGTACTAATCTTTGAAAGCTCACTTTTTTCTTATTGTAATCGTTCTAGTTACGTATCTATAGCCTTGATTTGAACTGATAAGACAATTTATTATTGTCATTGCGATACGGGCGTGAACTAGGCTCTGAAAGTTGGCTTATGTGTACGCAGAGATAGGAGTATAACGTGTACCCAACGACGACCGGGATCTTTTGATATAAACTTTATCGTCTCGATTAATAAAAAGGAGAAAACAAAGCTCGAATTTTATTCGAAAGATAAACATTTTTTAGTTTTTACGCAAACGATACCTCTTGATATCTTTCGCTTAGATAATGAAGAAAAAATACGGCGCTATTTTCACCATGGCAACTAGGAACGCGAGGAGTGCGGACATAAAACGCGATACACATGTTAAAACACAGAAAATGAATATTTATCAACCTCGTTAGCTTTCGCTTCGAACCTACGGGAATAATTCAACTTATTAATCGTGTAATTTGTTCTATACAGCACGCATCGTGTGACTAAATGTTATGTATTGTTTCATATAGAAAAAAGAAGAAAAAACAGTTTTAATAGTGTCACAGCAAACTATGATCGACACTTTCAATTGTATTGTACGAGTACAGGAATTATTTCTTAACGAATCGTTGTAATAACTAACGCGATGAAAGTTGACGTAAATCCCATCTGAAAAACGATAAACTGATCGGTGACTAATAAAAAATATACAGTCACATATTTTTTATCTCTCTGGATCATACAGCGAAACATGTAAGAGCACCCGGGTTGGAATAATTATAATTCCACTAAAATTTGATGCGTTTTTAAGCTGTCGGACAAACCGCGGAGTTAAATAGAAACATAACTATCGCAAACTGAATAATCGACTTAACTATAGGTATATGTTTTCTGTACTGCAACGCAGAACAGCTCGAGCAGCAGCTAACAAACACAATTAGCTCAATTAGTTCGTTGCGCTGTTTGTTCCTGATCCTTAGTCTTTTAATCGATGCTGTTTTCTCTCGCAGTTAAACGCAACTAGTACCTATAGGTGATACTGTAATACGTGTTGTAACGACGCGTCTTATGATTCCCAATGTTTTTTTCATACTTGCAAGCGGATGGATTGTGACTTGCTTCGAATAATATCGACAGTACAGACATACGTTTTGTCAAATTTAGGTATTTGTTGAGAAACAACCGAACGAATATTGTAATTATCAGTGCGAGCAGCGATAGAATTTTCGAATGATCTTCTTCAAATAATTTATCAGATGAAACCGCTCGGTCTTAGCTTGGAGTTCAAACGCGATCTATCATCAGTTATAGCCCAGCTGCTATCAACGACGATGGTCTTACGCGATTTATGATGTAATCGAAAGAGCAAACAACGATCCGTTAATTTTTTGCAATTTTTTTTCTCCGTTTGTATTTGGATTTCAATTTTATATACCGATGAATAGTTTCAGTAGATTGCAGAACTAGAGACCTGGGCAGACTATATCGATCAAACATCATGTACACACCTACACCTGAAATTTATATTACCGAGAAACGCGAACGAAGTTGAATTCAGTTTGTTTAAATGAAAATAAAAATCCGTAGTTTTTTTTGGAAAATAATCGAGCGAGTCAAATTCGTACATCGCGAGTCATGAACGTGCGGCACGAAACAACGTGTTGGATCCGCACATGTGTTATGCTTTGAATTGAAACATACCCGACAGTTCCTCCCGTACGCGTAATTAGGTAAATAAGTAAATTAGACAAACGCGTTCATTTAAATTGACAAGGCGTGAAAATTGGCGGCTTGAAAATACGTGCCCCAATCTCTTACACCCCCATAATATTAATCTCGTAACATATAAAGAGCCGTGAAATTTGATTTCCTGTTTGTCTCAGAATTCACCGACCAAAGTCAGTTTTAACGATATTATAAAAAAACGTGTTGGGTTGAAAATGAAATTCGAATTAAACAATCGGCTTAGTCTGGTCCGCGTCTGTCCTGCAGTCTTCGCTCCGCGCAATGTATATGGTCTTCTGAAAGAACGGCTGCGGAAAAGATTGACCTCTGCAGTAGGTACACTGGTTCGGTTTAATTTAATGATTGTGTAGAACACTAGGACATCATCGCATATACATATGCCATGCCACACTGTGCGGTGAAATCGCCTGTTTCTTTCTCCCTCGCTCAATCTACCTTTCTCTCTCTCTCGCTGGCTCTCTAGAGTGGATATTATTCATGTATAATCATCATGTGTCCCAGTATAATGTGTATATACCTACAGACTTTCGGCAGTGTGCCTAAAACATTTCACTCCAGGTTCAGTACACCGCGGATTACGTAACTAACTAACTCAGCAAAGTTTTCGTTACGACTAGATATAATCTAGCGAGTCTTTTTTCATTTCGGTTTTTTTTTTTTTACAGCTTTGGGAAAAGTTTTATCAGGCGTTGTGAAAAAAAAATAAAAAATAGAAAATTATTTTAGAATTATACGTATATTCCTGTAGGTGGAGTATCTCCATTTTATCTAATCGTAATTATACATGTTTACGTATAAATAATCCTAATCTTTGTGGTTTTCGAAGGTTAAACAGCTACATCTACGTATGCTTCTTTTTCGAATTAAAAAACGACGCCGAATGGAAAAAATATTCCGGAGAAGGAATTTTCCTTAGAGAAATCGTTTAGATTCGGATGACCGAACAAGGGATGATCATCCGAATGAAAACGATTTCCCGAAGGAAAATTCGTTCGTTCAAAATGTTCTCCTTGTGGCACGATTTTCCAATTCGATGGAAAAGCATATAAATAGGTACAGAATGCACCTCAATGAAACGAATGAGAAGAAATGCGTTACCTACGTAATAATTGAATTGCTAATGAGATGTTCGATCGCCAGTCAAATCACGATTATTGTGGTCAGCGTAAGGTTTAAAATATTCGAGATGAACATATGGGTATACGAGAGGAATTACACACGCACAGGTAGTTGTACGAATAAGTGAGCTGGCAAGCTTAGCAATTGAAAGTTTTGGTGACGTGGAAGCTAGCGACTATTTTGAGATGGAAAAAACAAAGCAAAGTATTCTTAGAAGAAAGAAATATTATAACGCATCGTTCTATCGTAAAAATGCAGCGAACGAACTACTTCTGGCCGACTTCCAGATGCTCGTGCAACTCTAGCTGCCGCTGTAAGCTGTAAGCTGTTATACTAACTGCTGCACATATATATAGTCGTTCTATTTTCTAATATATTTTTGGAACGAGTCATTTTGACGCTCATTGACGGAATTATACGTATAGCTACCATGTTTTTATAAAAACTCTTCTCGGAGACGAAAACTGAGATTTTTAAAGCGACCATGTGTACCAGGGGCATGTTCAAATAATTATATTTAACAGTGAGCAGGTGTTCTAGAATTGAGATTTTTGTTATTAACCTTTTATCGATCTTCGAATCTCCGATAGTAATTATAAAGTATACGAGGTAATGTTGCCGATATACAATGTGGTGCATAGGTACAGACATTTTTGTGAGATTTTTTTAAAACCGTTATAAATGAAGTGAAAAAATAAAGCGAAAGACTATCTTTAGCGAGATAATTCGAACCGAGTGAACTTCGAACTTTAATTATAATTCGAGTTTCAATAAGACTGTATAAAGTCCGAGAGTAGCCAGCTGTACAGTCTGCCGCGCGAAGTAAATAATTCTAAGACATATTCAAATTCAACTGTTCAATTATTATACCTCTGTAGTATACAGCTAGTATTAGCATTACATACAGTCGACCGATATCTATATCTGTACACAACTGACAAACAATGAAAAGTTATCTATTAATAACTGCATGGATCTTGAGAGATAGTTTGCACAAGTACCGTATAGATCCTATCCCATTGTATTTTAAATATAATTACGTGATCAGGTGTATATTGTATGTATACGTACACTATAGTTTATCGATGACGAAATAAGCTGTAATAATAAATAAGTGACCTATAAATCCAATTTATAATTATCACACTTGTTGTCACTTATGGCTTATTCCTCGTTGTACAAACTGATCTTCACTATTTAATTCCTCTTTCGATTGCGGTGGTTCGAAACTTCTACCTTCGTAAATTCGCGGATCAAACTCAGAGCGCGTGTCGCGGCCGCGAGTCGGTGTGGCTGACTGGTGCGGCATAAGGACGTCGCCTTCCTCCGCCGCCGCGACGCGTGACGTCACTGATAACTGAACTACGTTTTCACCCAAAAGACTGTTTTTGTTTGTAAGATTTTTCCAATCTTGTGAAAGTTTCGTTTAGCGGTCGTCGTTATTGCATCGAATGAAATTTTCGGAAAATTTCTATATTCCTAGAAATAGAGAGGAATCGGTTCTCCGAGACTCTGTTCAATTTTGTACATTCGAAATTTATTGCGATAAAATACAGTTTCGCGTGCCTTTGCACTTTAGCACAGGTGCCTAGGTCGTGCCGATAATTACGATGATGACGTCAGGCGATATCGATCTATACGAGTTAGTTCCTGGAAGGTTGAATTTCTCCTCAAAGTATAATTAACATCGATTAAATCATTTCTAAATGAAATTTTTTTTTTCTCAATTTTCAATAATCTTTCACGGCATACATTTGTCGTTGCGAATTCCTGGAAACGCGCATAACTGTGTGTAAAACTTCCATCGGTGATGTCAGAGACTGTTCATTGCACCAGTCGTGTCGTATAACTTATCAAGGTGAAAATGTCTGTCGTACCTTTTAATATTCATCACCACGTGACTTTCAACTCGGGTATATTAAGGCGTAAACAGAACAGTTTTTAAACTGAAGTATAATATACCATATATATAGATATATCTCATATTATCGAAAGACAGAATTTTTTAAACAGTCGAAACTAATCTGATCAATCGATAAAGAATTGGAAACACTTATGGAATTGTTTCCTTTTATACACAAGGAATGAAATACTTAATTCGGTATAATTTGAATTTGTTCAATTATTTGAGATAGTTAGTTGTACAGTTTGAATCAAATCGTCAATTCTGCAGATATTTATGATATTGGTTAGTATTATAGTTTATTATAGCTATCCGGACCCGCGGAAATCAATGAGCGTAATTCAAGATCCTGATATACATATGGAAATGAGAAGCTGGAGGATCGATTAAACGACGGTTTGTAAAATACGATTCAACGTCTATCGTAATTGGTTTTTATTCAAAACAGGTATTTATACTACCAAATTATCATTCTAAACAAGACATACAACCGCGTGCTGTATCACGTATCTATATTCGTAATATAATTTCATTTTTTTATTCGAATTCCCTTGGATACATTCCAAGTCGTTCTTTAGATTAGCTTCTGGGTCTTCCGAGGATTTGAATCGTAAATGGTTATAAAAAAAGAAAGTAAACGCGAGTTTTTTGACTTGACATTAATTATGTAAGGAGTTGATCGTTATGTAGCTGTTCATCGGTGTTATTTTATGCGATAGTGAATCCCCTGTCGCTGTGGATTTACTTCTCGTTCGATTTCATGTAATGATTACTTTGGCAACGATAAGATTATATACCTACGCCTGTATCATATCTTTTGCGTGACTTCGGTGATACGCAGATATACTGCAAGGTATGATCCATACGTTGTGGGATATGTAGAAATAAAATCGATCGTTATTATAATAATACAAATTGTTCGGTGTATGGCTGCGCTTTTTTAAGACCCTTCACAATTATCAATTATTATATGATTATGTTGTTGTATGTATACTTAAGTAGGGTATGTACCTAGCATGCCAATTTGTTAGGGTCATTTCGGCTCACATCAACCATTCGGGTGGGCCTAAACTGCTTGTTACTTTTGTGCTTCGATTTGCGTCCGACCAGCTGGAAAATTGGATCTCGTGGGTTGATAACTTGGAGCGAAATTTATTCAAATCATAATCATTATGAATAAATGAAGTAATTATTATCACGAAATTGTTGAGAATTAATAAGATCTTCTCAAAACTTCTAAGCCTCCGATGTACTAATGTTCAAAGGCAAGCATGGGGCTGGTTTGGTATAGATCGCGACGGAGAAATTGATCGCCCCAGATTTGAGGAGCGTAGAATAGTACCGAGCCAAGTAAGCGTGACCAAAATATAGTTTACCTTTGATTTGTTTGAATGAGTTTTGGTCAAGGTCTTTCTCTGCACTCGTTGAATTTGTTGTGTGTAGGAAATATCGATCCTTCATTTTTATACCTTCGGAAAATACGCTTCTACACAACTGGACAGCTGATATGATACCTTCAACATATAAAGGCATTATTTGCTTTTCTATACCTACCCAGGATCTCATCATCGAAGTTATAATAGGAACGTTGAAGACTATAAAGGATTTAGTGACTCCCGGACTTTCACAGGGCCATTGGGCTCTCTGAAATAACTTTTTTTCCATATATCCATGAAGGGTAATCATAGTATTTTAATAACTATATGACTAATATCACAAATTATCATAAGACTTTGAGAGAAATGTCCAATGTACAGTACAGGGAACTTACAATTTAGTGCGTATACCTCGAGATAGAAGTTTATCAATAATATTATTTTGTTACTATAGCATTTTGTATCGTTCGACACGTCCTGTTCATAACATAAACAGCCACATTCTTACGTTTTATGAGTTATTTATAAGTATTCTCAGATAAGTATTTATTTTGAAGAGCTAAAATCGGTGCATATGTCATATCTGACTGACAATATGCTCGCGTAGTCTTACAGTTGGCAGGAATTTTTGTCAGAAGAAATAAAAAAAAACCGTAACGTGTCATGATTCTTTTATAAAAAAAAAAAAAAAACATGGATATACCTATTATGCATTATAGTATTGTACTGAGTATGGTACAAACTTATGTATATAAATGCAAGTGTCGCTGGGTCAAGTAGTGGGAACTAGACCAAATTATTACGCAACAAGGACAGAAATGAAGTTTAAACTAGTTCGTACGTTTGAAATATGTATCATGCATGACAATGATTCCGTATGCTAATTTAAGTACAGGAAGAACGGCCATTTAGATGCTGCGTAAAGACCTATTCCTATATACATCCAGCTCCGCGGGAAATCGCATAACTAATGAATACTATAATAAAGCTCATTTAAAAAAAAGAATGAACAATTGAAATATTTTTGAACCATCAAGAGTTATCGAGTGTCTAAGTGTTACGAAAATATTAACATTCCCGTGCAATTTGCCAAATTGTCTATACGTCGAAATTAAAATTGCATGCGTAAAAAATTATCGTGGCAACTTCAACACAGTAAAATTACATTGCACCGGCTCACCAGTCTTCCTACATTATTATCGTATAGATAAATTTGCGTGTATGTTAATGGCTATGCCAACATGAAATATGTATATAATGGGGTAAAGAAACATGACTAATGGGACCGCGGCTGAAATACATCCGCACTCGTTGAACGACGTAGCTATTATTGCGTTGAGTATAAATTTCAATTTATACAAGCTAAAAAGATGTTCCAGGTGTTAGCGACCTTAGGAATCGTGTAGCAAGTGATGCGGCTCATTCAAATTTGGAAATTGTTGAACGAAAAAAACTTTGAAAACACGCGCACCGCGCCATAGTTCGCAATCATACGCCTCACTGCAGGCAGCCGGACTTGTGTTGCCGTAGGTACTGCTGCCTATAGATAAAGAAGTCATAAGATTTACTTGTTGCGCTTCAATTACAACTTGTAGGCCTGTATTTCGCTAGTTTGTATAAAAGCCTGTAATGTGGGGAAAAAAGAGGAAAATAAAACAAAGAAATTATTTCAAAATACATTATTTTCAGTTTCATACATTTATTGCTCTTTAGTTTAGCTCTTACATACATTCTAATGAACATGGAATATGTAGAATCTTAAAACTAATCACATCGAATAGTATGCCTGTTATATTCTATATTCCATTATAAAATGGCGTTTAAACACTTTTAAGATCATAACATGCAATTAGTGGCATAAAACTTTGCTTCTTATTAACAAATAGTAATGTATTTGATCAGATCACTAGATGGATGCTAAAATATTAACAATAACTAATTCGTTTATAATAGACAAGTCGAAAAAATTTACTTATAATGTGGGTTTATGTCTTATGTACAAAATGTACATTGTGGTCCGCCAGTAACATATTATTAATCTAATGTATACACGTCATAATGTATTAAACGAATACCTTGTTTTTTTCTTAGTCAAAAAACTTAATTCCACGTATTTATGCGAACAATTGAAACGTCATACATAGTATATGTTAAATTATTATAAGTTGGATATATTCTGTGTGTTAAATTTAGTTTTTAACTGAATAAAAATATTTTCAGGTATGTCGTAAGAGTCAAGTTTTTCTGAATAACAAAAACTATATCACAGTTGAAATAAATATCTTATTGAGTTTCTTTTAAGATCAGATCACAAAAACTCAATCTTTGCATGATTCAATCACATCTTTATATCATTACCTTTAAGTGTTTTAATTCAATATAGGATCGTGTCAAACATTCTCAAGCAAAAAATCGAAACAATATTTAACATTTTATTCTACGAGACGAATTATGACCGGATTATTCAGTCATTCCGGAAAAATGTATGTGTAATAAAATTGACTAGTAAAATGAACAGAAAAAATGAAATTCCAGAGCTGACAGTCACAATTCTTCAAAACTGCGATCTCAATATTGAATTTATACTATTTTGGAAATCAAGTCGACTTCTAATATCGACTCGAAATCTAGTCAAAAAATGTTTAAAAACCTTTGATCTATTAACAGAATGATCGACTTAGTATCATTATCCTTGAATTATAATCCAAGAATTTGTCTTTGAAGTGTAACCCAATCTGATACTTTTTGGGTAACGCTTCTTTTCTCAAGTAGCGCTTTTGCTGCTTGCTCGAATTTTTCCTCATTTCTACGGATGTACATAGCAGCATCTTCCTCAAGCTGGGCCACTTTCTCTGGCCTAATTTCAACCATTGTCAACATTTCGGTAAGATATGGATTGAAACGGTAATAAATATGATCCGGAAGCAAGTCATTTAGCATCGTGTGTGTAGCTGTAAATGAAAATCATGATCATTAGTTTGCATTTACAAATGGTAGAATGTCATAATTTATTTTAAAAAATGCAGATTCAATTACTATATGTAACTTTATGAGGTATAAATGATGTGGCTTTAGGATGAAAATATACCTTCAGTATCCGTAGCACTGTCAAGAATTTTAAAGAACTTTTCCTTCCAGCTAGAACTGCCTGCGACTGGTTTCATTTGCCCGTCATCACAGCCAATTAAACTGTGAGGTGTCCGGCCAGTTCCAAACGAAACAACGCATTGGATTGGATTATTTGGCCAGAGTTGTTTTGCCTCGTGAATAGCAACGGCACAAGGGTTGTTAACTAATATGCCTGCAATTGAAAATGAGATAAAATTAAGTTAATTATAAATCGCGAATTATAGGATACTCTATTGTTCATTAAATAAAAATTCACCTCCATCCTGGTGCAGACAATCTCCGAGTCTAAATTCTTCGAAATAACTTGGAGCTGCTGCAGACGCTCTGACAGCTTCCCAAAGCTTGTGTCTATAGGATCCCATGTACTGGCTTTCTACTCTATGAGGTAACGTGTAGTTTCTGAATACGTAGGCCATTACTCGTTCATGATTAACGACCGTTGAAATGGCCGAGAGCTGTATTAGAATAAAAATTGTTAGTCTACCTATTCAGAAATAGCTGTACTCGAGTTTATTTTGTCGAATAATGTTTTGAAACCAACTTTTGGCGTAATATTATCTCGGGTAGTTCTGATCAACTCCTTATCACCCATTTGATCCTGCAACAGCTGCTCCCATAACGAAGTATCGTAGTAAGCGTGACTCCATACCAAATTTCCTGTTCCCCACAGAGGACTTTGAGTAAATATCTTAGTACTCAATTCTTTGTAGAGTACAGATACTTCGTCTAATGTTTTCCGCTTGAACCCTCCTGGAAAAATTTAGTATTTGAGCATATTGAATCTGGTATTGAACAAATATCATCTATCAGAACTCAGATCTTCATAATTCTACAAATATACCAGACTCCTAAACAAATCAAATACATTAATTGCTTAGAGGCAGTAAAATGGATGAATTAGTCACTGATTAAGAGCTATTGTTTCAGTTTTTGTTATATAAAAATCTTTCAGACTTTCATACCTCCGTCAGGTTCCTTTATGGTAGCTGCATGCAGGGGAGAATGAAAGGGGTAATTAGTTTCACGTCAAAAACATATATTAAAGCGTAAATTCCCTGAATAAGTCTCACCTAATATAACAGATAGAATAGCACCGGTGCTGACTCCGCAAATATAATCAAATAATTCATAGACGCGTTTTCCAGTTAGTTTCTCTAGTTTTTTCAGCATTTCTATGACCAGTACTCCTCGGACGCCGCCTCCATCAATGGAAAGAATTCTGATGCCTCGACCAGGCAGAGGATCGACATACCCCAGAACAGCTAGAGCCTCTCTAATCGCACCTGAAGAAGGAATGGAGCTTTAAATAAGTAATTACGTGCTTCTTCGGATCAAGCATTGTCCAATCCAGTCTAAAATCAATTTACCCTTTGCTTGATCATCCTTAGAAGTCTGTCTAATGCCCAGCAGCATCCTAATTGCTCCTTCTTTAATCGCGTAATGTCTGGCTTCGGGATACTGATCGATATGTGTGAGCAGATCTTCGACTCTTCGCCATCTAGAAGCGTTAGATTCAGCAACTGCAATGCTGGTCAAAACGTGTCGAGTTCTAGACATAATACTATTCTTGGAGATTCGATCGACGTTGGCTTTCCATTTTGGACTAACGTTCGAAGTATTATCGTCACTTTTTTGGCTCAGTTTTGGCATCAGGCCTGTGAATACATTAGGTAACGAGTAGCTCTGTTCCTTGACTATTTCTCTCGGAGTTTTAGTCTCCCGACTGTCTTCCCCTCCCTCATTCACCCTCTTTCTTGCATTTTCCGTAACGATATCAGCGTTATCTATTTCCGCCAGAGTCGTAGCAACGGATTGCCTGATTCCTTCGGCTCGCTTGGGTTCAACAGTCGGCGTATCCTGCGCCAAATCATTCCTAGACTTCTGTTTATCATCGTCGGTAAATTTCCTGATGCTTTCGACCTGGGCGTAAGTTATTCTTTGAAAAAAGTTTATCCATTCTTTGTTTATTACAAGCTGGAGGTTTCGCTCGTAGCCGGATTTGTTTAGGTAATCTTTTAGCTGGGTCAAAAATTTCCAGTACTGTGGCATCGACATCTTTGTATTTCTCAATAGGTTCACTGCTCGGCTAGACATCTTATCCGATATCGACGCTACGTTCTCGTTTCCATTTCGGCTCGCTGCACTTTCTGTAAATTGTCTGAAATTTAAGAGGAATTTGCTAGGTTTAATTTTTTTCATTCGTATTTCTGTATGGAATATAGTTGAACTTCGGAAAATCGGAGTTTGGATATCCGACTGAGGAAAGATTCTAGTATATTCTCGTGAGTAACATAACCTAGAAATCAACACTAATTCGTAATAATTTTCAGGTTAAAATTGCACAAGTGACTCAACAGCTCAGACAGAATTTAATTTCTAATATTATAGCGATGGTACAACGTCTTGGCAAGATCGAGAGATTCCAAACGATGTTGTTTTAGGTGTGTAAACAATTTTTACAGCACACCTACGCGTTGAATGAATGGAAAAATATGTAGAAAGCATTAAATACGCTTGAATTATTCTAGCTAAGTAATATCTAATTGTAAGAGCGGACATATCACATACCAGATGTAGATTATGTGCAAGAATGTTTATAAGCTTATCCAGTGGTTACCGAAAGTCTAGAATACTCTACAGGTAGAAAGGAATTATTGTATTCGTAGTTAGGCGCTGTTGTATACTTGTATACGTACAGATGAATACAATACAAATTATACCATGTTGTGACACTTGCTGTCAGAATCAGCTGACTAGCATCTGCGCTGTTACGTGGCGGTTACGTACTACTATGCACCTTATAATCGAAAGACTTATGATTTCGAATTATCTAGGGATTTGTCTCGTTTAGCAATGGTGAGACGTTTTTGTGTAACATTTAATTCTCAAAGATTTTCAAATGCCTAGTCTACCCGTATAACTACGATTTAACGTAATTCTAGGTACTAATTAGAATTGATATGTAAGAACAAAAACTTAAAATTATCGCTCCTTACCTGGTTATAGATATACATCTTCTACAGTGTCTGACATTCTTACTGAGAGACATATGGCACTATGTTATTCCTGTTGTTGATCTCACTCGCTTTTATTAGTATAGTATGAGTTTTAGGATAATAATAATAATAAGAGTTCAAGTCTAGATTTCGCGTATGAGTATAGATGTATAGATTCACTATACAGTTAGATTTCGATTATAAGATATATTATATGTAATCTAATACAGTCAATCAGTTTAGTATGTTTTACTAATTATATATTGTAGTCTTTTCTCTATTATGATGATTCACTAATCCTAATGAAACTAATAATTTCGAACAGTAACAATATTCACAATAATCACTGCACTGATATTTGAATTAGCACAAAATTATACTTTATGTAAATACGATAAGTTTTAATTTTTCGATACTTTTTTTATTTATCTCTATGGATATTATATACTATTTTCACACTAAGTTTGTAATATGTGGAATAGTACTTCTTTTGCGATGACAAATTATATCGAATAGTTAAAAGTTCTCTTCAGCTGATGATTAACGTTGGATATTGTATTTGTATTTATATTTTGTTATGTTATGTTATGTTATGTTATGTTTTGATGTTAACGTTCTCGAAAGAAAGTTCACTGGGTTACTGACTGTTCCCTGGGTACCACGTCTCTTTATAAGATAGGAGGTAGTGACATCACCGTGACGTCGCGACGCCGGATTTGTAAATAAATTGTCGTACGATGTCTGCAAAAGCAGGAACTTGGCAACGGGACCAATTTTATCTTCGCACCTTTTATTTAATTACTAACTAAAATATACCTATATACCTTATACTTATCTGCGATCAACTAGAAGAAGTAGAATAATATTTTTGTTTTCTATCAGAAATCTACGATGCGACACTAAATACCAACACAAATTACGATGTGATAAACAATTAATAGAATCCACTGTATACACATACATCAAATTTGAAATTTTGCACACGGTTTTAGCAATTCTTCTTTCTTTGGTCTTTATCTTCTTTTCATTATAAGTAGGTCTATGATCACATAATACCTTCAAATTGCGTCACTTATTGTGATACACGTGCTGCTGATAATTTTGATTGTAAGTTTCGCATTATATCACCTTGTTAGATATTTCAACCAAAATTGTAGTAAACTGCCTGAATAACAAATGAAAAGCTAATTCTGATTGCATTGATTTATATTATTTAAATTAAACAATACAACCGAACTCCAATTCAATTACGAAAACTTTTTCGAGCAAAAATGAGACATACCTATACCCTCACATTTATGTTTCCTCATTTTTGTTACCGATAAGAGAAATTAATGTTTGATGTAAAAAGGTTTCATTTCGGGCGTAATGAGATACTCTCTATTTTTATTTGACAGTATCATTTTGGGAAATTCAAGATACATCTTCAATGTTCGAAAAGTGGAGTGGTTTCTCGTGAAACCTATGAAAAATACATGGTTGAAGGTCTTGCATTGCTACATTTCTTTCGCCAACTTCTCTCCTCGCAGTGACTCTCAAGTTTCAGAGAAATCGCCTTGGCCGCGTAACGAGATAAGAATATAAATATATCTTTGCTGAGAAGAGGAACCTAAAATAATATACATACAATTATACAGAAAAAAAGATATTAGACACGCCTATATTGATAATGTTTTTCTCTCGATTAAATAACATATGCCAACATCAAATCGTATCTGTTGTTGGCTCAGCCTTATATTTGCAGGTATGCCATATACCTACTAAATACATATACAGTTATAAACTCTCATTATCACTTGCGGTTAATGATAATTATCATATTTGCCATGTAGAGGCAAGCATTCAAATCTAAACAAGTGTATACATCAATTTTATAAGATTATAACGGATCACATCTTCATTTCTAGTTTCCTAGTTTCGCTATAAATGCGACTGAAAGAAATATGTAAAAGCTTCTCGCGCACCCATCCAAGACGGAAATAAATCAAAGGCAGAGCTTTCGCAGCTTACGTGTCATCAGTTAGTGTATACTCATGGCCACCTTGCCAAGAAACGTCGATATGTGTATTCGTTCGATGTGGAGTGGATGCATTCAGCCGCAAAATTACATTTCAGAAGTCTTTTTTTTCACCACATTCCCTATGTAAACCAATGGCATATCCGCAGTTTAGTTTAATAACATCCCTAGCGGAATGTCAGGGGCCAAAAATTGCTTGAACTCCAATATGGTCATTCGTGCCTCGTATATGTTGTATAAGGTGCTCTGGAAAACTGAGATTTCGTGAAGCCCGTTTTTCCACTCCCATGAATTTGTACTTCGATAGTTGAATGGCAATCGAAGTTCATATAAATCGCTAGAATCGAGATCAGAAAGCTGCACGTTTGTTTTTATGTCGCTTTGCCCGCTTTTACACGCGTTTTACTCTTTTAATGTTTGGTTATCGGTTTTAAAACTTGTAAAAATCGATCGTAGGTACGCTCATATAATCCTCTGTAAAAATCACTATCCTTTCTATCGAATAGATGATTACAATACATCTTAGCATCCCCATTCCTTTGATATCGAATTTTTTTTTAATTCAAATTTTCTAGCTTATCGAGTTACAATCATCTGCGAAGATAAGGCTGGCCCAAAATGTCCTCAAAATCACCACGAACTCCCAGAAACGCCGGACTTCCTCCTGGAGAACCTGCAACTCCAGACTCCGAACGAACAGATTCGAGATCGCCAAAATCTGGCGATTGCAGGGAACAAAAACTCGATCTGAAGGTCTCACCTGCCTAATTATTTTATTCAGTTAATCAAATTAGGCGGGCCAGTCGATTGATTATTTTTAGTCCAAAAGTTTTGAGACGCCGAATCGACTATTTACTGCTTTTTGAAATATCTGATAATCGTTTTTTGAAAACTGCATACCTAACAGTTTTTAGTTCTTCCTAAACTATTTTCGAAGTCTTTTAGCTTATGGCATCAGCTGCTACTTTAATTACAATCATTTTTACTTACTAGAGATCTTTGCTATTATAGGAATGGTTGCGATCCAAGAAGGAAGGTTTTGTCTCAACTTCAGAAGTTGGAGAGGTATGGTTTCAACAATTTGAATATTCGGTTAGAGAGAACCCGAGGAATTTCACGCCAGTAAAATTTGTGAAGAATAAAATTTGGAGAGAATGGAAATGAAAAAATCGAAAAATGTATTTTCTAGCCAGAATCTCCAGCAAGAGGTGAATGTGGAGACTGCGGTTTACGCGGCCGCGAAATTGCACTGCACGTAGCCCTTCTGGAGGCGAAACTAAGCGACGAAATGCAAGCGAAGAGTAGACTCTCGTATGTTTTTATAATTCTTCTGAAAAAGAAGCTATATTTTAATGCCTAATGTTTTTTGGTTTCTATTCCCAAGATACAAGTGAAAATGCATGATAATTATAATACAAAATGTAATAAAATATGTCAATAACGATTTCTTTGCTTCTCAAAAATTTGGTCCAAGCTTGGCTGTGTCGGAGTACGAAAAGCAGATATTAGAAAAGGATAGAAAGGTGGAAATCCTGAGGTTAGAAAAGCAAGAAATTGAATTGGAGTGCGATGGGATGAAAGAGCAGTTAGAAATAACTTCGAAACACCTCGATGCGATCGAAATATCTTTCAACGACGTTCACGAGTGAGACTTTACCGTTATTTCTTTTTCTTCGTGCACTTATACGTATTACCTAAGACCTACAAAAACTAAGAATCCGCTAAGCCCCAAAAAACCTCCGCTTTAATATTGATCTCAGAAAATATGAAAGAGCTAAACAGACTATACAAATATTGTACCAAAACGTGGAAACCCTTAAGAACAGTATTGCCGAGCACGATTTCTGCATCAGCCAAAAGCACGAGCAGTTTCTTATGCTGAAAGAACACGCGATGGAACGTATGGACTTGTGAGTCGGCCGAAAGGACAATCGTTGAATTTTTTAAACATTATTTTCATCAATTGTTAAATAACGGAAAATGTCTAGCGCAAATTCGCAGTTGGACTTGATCGAGCGAAAGTATTCCCTTGAAAGTTCAAAGCTCCGAGCAGCGGTGAAAGAGGCTGAACTCAGTGCTCGATCACTATCTGATCAGCTGGAGCAAAGGAACAGAGATAACGCCGAGCTAACGAGGTAAAACAACGATCGAGGGGCTGAATGATCTTCGAATTCCCATTTTTTCCTTATTATCAGATTTTGAACAGGATTTACTATTCTGCACGTAATTTTCAAACAGCATTTGCGACGGTCTCATTGAAAGAATGGATTCGCAGAATAATGTCGTGTCGGATAATCAGTCAATTCATTCAGAACCGATCGGAAAATTGAGGTTTTGAATCTGAAAGTCTTCGATGCCACCGAATTCTTCTTCCGGTCGCGATTTTATACGGTTTATGTGTCTAATGTCTATGATGTATTATGTATTATGATATATGATGATTATGATATGGAAATGTGTGAACAATTGTAATAATAATAAAAAGAAGAGCACAGAGAAGCTGAGACAGCAGAATATTTATTACCTATTATAAACTAGCTTCAAAGAAAAAAAAAAAAGAACCGGTGAGTCTATGTATATTGAAACAAATATCTGGTACTGGTATTCGTCAATATTTTCCTAATCATTGAACGCGGTGACTAACGTAAGATTGAACAAACACACTTTGTTTGTTTGCCTTGAACTAGCGCGTAGGTAATACCTAAGTGATGTAATCATTGTTTTGTGCAAAATATCATGCGGAAGATCGAAAAGAAAGAAAAAAACCTATACGTTTGAATAACCTTCGTGTGATAAACAAAAGTGAAAATACTTTTTTGATTGGCTGAAACTGATCACGTCAGACGATCCGATTGGTCAAACAAGAGGCTCGACCCATCGCGCCACTTGACTACCGTTATAAACTCTCGTTAAATAAAGCAGTATATATGTATATATATACAGTCACCGAAATAATTTCAAACCAGACAAACAATTCGTTAACCTCATGACTACAGGCACGTGTCTCGAAATGCCACAAATTAGCTCGTAGTTCGCTCTTATTTCTCATTTTTATTCATTTCCTTTACAGATGTCTATTAAAAATTCTATTTTTATGTCATGTATCAGTGGCCAGGTATATAACTGATTGCTCTTCTGAGATATAATATCTCCCCTGATAAGCTGACCACACGAGATAAATTCGTACGTGTTGATATAGTGGCTGTCATGTTATTTTTACAGTTAGCGATTCACCGTGACGGATGATTTTGAATTCCTTCGATTCATTATTATCGCCTATAGAATCAATGAACGAAATTTAATCAGAGGAGTTAAAAGAACTCACACTGTACGTATAAGAGTGTTTCTGTTCTTCTCAGGCATCTATTTTTAAAGCGTTTGTCTAGGACGTGAGTTAACAGTCAATGTCACGTGTACGCGGCTGGGTTTTAACCACACGTATTTTCTGATCGTGATCTTGTTACATCTGAAAGGTTTAACTATACTTGGGTATGTAGTACAGTAGATTAGTAGCTCTCCAAATTCATTAGTACCAGCTGCTGCGTGGGTGACATGGACGCCCATATATCCGTCTCGCTAATATTTAATGGAAGAAAAGAATGCTACAAAAAATTAGAGTTTCAATTTTCAGCTATAAGAATCGCTTTCTATAATCGCAGTCGCTTTATTGCAACTTGCGAAAAGTTATTTTGAAAATTTCTAGCTATTTGGCACGCTGCATGAAATGCGCGCGAGACTGCAGGCCATCGAGTTCCGAAACGTTGGCAAAATCAATTTCTACGGAATAATTGATGACTATTATTCATCAATGAGTAATGGTTTGTGAAAATAGATCTATGAATACAATTTGAGACGAAAAAGCAGAGGAAATTGATTTTTCACAACATTTATAATTCATTTTCGGTATCTAAATGAATTATAACGTCCGTATTAACGATGTGTGAAGTTTAATAATAATTTGCAGAGAAGCTCTCTTGGCAGTTGATGTTTCAGTAAGCTTTTCGAAGTTTAAATTAGAGCTTGCGAGTCCGTGGGCTTGCAGAAAGGTGGCGACACGCCGCACTGGATGTGTTATTCATTGGTTGTGTATACAGAGAAGAAACCCTCGTCGTATATAGGGGTGAGATTTGCCCCGCGAAACTTCAGATCTGTTTCAGCGCGCGCGTTGCAACGTTTATACCCGATAATTCAATGCATATAACTATAAGTAAATATCTATAAAAGATTTAGGGAGAAAAGTGAAGAATCAAGAAACGAAATAGAGAAATCGAAAAAGCTATACTGGGCTGACTATTTCAAGTGAACTATTTACGTATGACTGACAAAAATGAATAAAATAACGTGGCGTATCGCGACCGGATTGTTCATTGTGTGTTTTACCTCGAAAATATTATTCGCAATGACGATGATTTCAGGTGAGCATTTCACCAAAAAATTCCTCTTTTCATCCCCATATCTGTCTTTTTGTTAATATTTCACAAATTGATTCAGTTATTTTCATGGTACTAGCTGTGCACCCTGAGCCTAAACGAATGAATGATATTTTTACGAGGTCGTATCGTAACGCTATAATTTCTTTTTCTTTTTTTTTTCTTTTTTTTTTAGCCCTAGAATTCGCGGTTCGTAATTACGCTAAACCCCGAGGATATTTCGGTATTCTCCCTATCACAGTCACCGATTTACTGTCCTGTATACTGCACTCCATTAATCTCACCGTGAAAAAGATTGACTGTTTTTTAACGACCCCGCAAGGACCTCACGATATACATTGCATATACATAGAGCACAGCATATTACCAAAGCTTGTATTTTTGGGTATACCGTCACTCCTACTCTACCTAACGTTATTCTCGCACACCCCTGTTGGTCCGGATAACATTTAATAACGTTGCAGACGCAGCCTATGCGTTTATACTGGTTTCCAAGCAATTTATCGTATGAATAAAATAATAATATTTCTACACGATGTGTCTCAATTGCAGGTGATTTGTAAGTAAATACTTGTTTAGTTGCCCCTAGTTTATTCGCAATCTACATACTTATGTGCGCCGGTGTTTGAGCCCAAAGATTTTCAACGAAAAACCGTGTCCTGAATACGGCATCAATCGGTAAATAAAATTAGGGAACATTCATTGAAGATACGTGAAGAGAGATATTTCTCAAATGGAAAAATAAGGGGAGGAAGACAGCAGAAAAATGCTTTATTGATGACACTGTGTTATGTATATTTACCGCTGTTTACTTAGGCAAATATATGGAAGCGACAACTAATTGCAAGTACATAAAAATGTTACGACTCGTTTACATATTAAAGTCGTAAGTCCCCCGTCGCTAAAGGTCATAATTACTCCTCATTGCTCCCTTGCTAAATCCATCCTCTGATATTTCTAGTCCAGTATGTGTATAGAAGCTATACGTTCGTCTATAAGCGTGAAAATTCAGTCGCAAAAGAGGCACTGAATGTATATGAACGTTTTAGATTTTTTTTTTTTTGAGCTATCGTAATTACGGTCTTCCTTCTCACGTAGATTTTTATTAAAATTTATACGAGTTTATTATCATAGACGTTGGTGAAGCTACGAAGCACGGATTTAGGCTCAGACCAATATCCGTTATTGGTCTAAGGATTTCTTTTTCCTTTAGCTATCCCCATAATCCACAACTTCGCGAATAAACTCATCCCTCCAAACGTATCTACCTTCAGACAACGGCCAATAAACGCGTGCACACAAAATATAAAATCTGTTTTCTTCATAGTTAGTCGTTTTTCTTTCTTCGCAATTTTTTTTTGTGTTTTCTTTTTTCATCGAGAACACTACTCGCTACGATAATACCGAGTCTTACCGCAATGTTATACCTGTGTTTGATATTATTACAGTCCACAAATAATTTATCTGTGTACCCAGTTTACTTATTAAGAAAGGCAGAGTTATCGTTATTTGCTTTCCATTACATCTCTTCCCTATTCATTATTTGCAACAAGGCTCATTTCCTGCACAACACGTGAAAATTTCCAGTTTCTCTATAGACGATGTAGAAAAATTATTCGCAATAAATTACCAAGATATTATGTTTTTATTATTGAAATTATTTGATGTAATGAAAAATTATATTTGATATATGAAAAATTTCGATACAGCCAGTGAAAATTCGTTTCAGATTGATATCTCTGATTACTATTTAATACTGCAACCTAAGTCGATCATTTTTTTTATCCATTTCATTAACTTATGTCGAAGCTGTTATAATATCGCTTCGATAACTTGGTTCTCATTATTCTTTTGCCTCTTTTACTTTCCACTTTATTCGCCTATTTCTTTTATTGACAGCTACCAATGTAACTTTCAATGTTATGTTCGCAACGATTCAGTGCAGGGTTTCTATAAACGTAATTGAATTCGCGCGGGGACAAAAGCATCGAGTAATAATAATAATATCCGCACAGAAAGTGAACGATTTTCAGATCAATATTGGTATGTTGACCTTCGATGTTAACTAAAAATTCAAATGCCGTCATAGTTTGGCTAAACTTTTTCGCGTCGCAATTCGCAGATGAGAACGAAGTCTCGATCAGAAATCTTACCCTGCGATCTCATCGTCGTGGTACATCGTTGAAGCTATAGAAATTGTTCCCGCATTGACACAATGAGATTCGCGATAAACTTTATAACGGTGACAATTATTAATTATTTTGCAACGATGCTTGATAAATCTTCATCTTCATTATCTACCGGCGATGATATCGCTAGTACCTAATTAATTCCTCCGTATAACTTTGGTAAAAATTGTCAAAGTTTCGGTGAAATTTAGGGGGAAGTAAGATACTCTGATAATTATATTCTTGTTTAATAAATTAATCTATACGGTCGGAAAATAATCTGGAAATATGACGATGACAAGAAACGGGGTCGATCAGTTGTGAATCGATATTCGTATCGAAGTCTAAGATTCCTCTAAAAAATACCAAAATAGGCATGTATAACAAATATGTGGGAACCGAGAAAAGGGGAAGAAATTCGAATAATTATTCGAACCACGTGCTTCCCGGATATTATACGGATCCTTTTTCAACACGGGGTACCACCTGAATATTCGGTTTCGGATAGTCCCGCGTGAGCAAAAGTATGCAAATAACGTAATTTACGAATGAACAAATTTGATTTCCTTTCCGCCAGCGCGAGTACGATGCGATTTGATAATTCAGTTGGCAGACGACACGCTCTCATTTCGTTTGAATAAATCGCCAAAAAATAAGCCTCGTTTTTCTCTTGGATTTAGCCCTGCAAACTCCGATGCGAACATACAACGTTGGTGTCCTGATGGCCTCGCATCTCGACAGTCCCTTCGATCTGGAACGGTGTGGCCCTGCTGTTGACTTGGCCCTAGCAGAGGTCAACGAATTTCTGACTGGGCATAACGTCCAGCTCCAAAAAGTCCAGGGCAGGTAATCAACGCGTTAGAAAAAGTCGATGTAGTTATCGAAAGAATTGTTTCTCTGAGACGATTATCGATGTGATTATAGATCACCGAATTCCTCTTTCGAAATGTGTTCCGTAATTTTTGGCCCATAGAGTAAATCCGGGCGAATTTTTGATCGACAAAAAAATATTTCATGGTATGAGACCAGTCAGAGGAATATTTTGTTCAAAGTATTTCACGCAATGCCAGATCATAAATTTATATTGACAGTGTAGAAAAAAAGTAACGAACTTAATCCATAATTCAGTTAGTTGAGAGTAAAAAGAAGAGCTAGTAAAGCGGCGATCGTAAATTGATCGGGAGAGACATCACCTTATCTCCATATTGTCAATATTGATAATTGAATAAAAATGTTACAAGTAGATACAGAAATTTTCCCTCAGGTCCAAAGTATTACGGAGACTTTGGTGTATAAAGTGGATTAGAAGTCGGTTTTTCTTTGGGTAAAAATAAAAAAGGAAGAGAAAGAAGAGAAAAAAAAAATAAAAAATAGGGCTAAAATGAAAATATGGCCAACGTTATTTTATCTGCGGGTTCGGCCTGGGTCAACGAAATTTATAGGCAGCTAACATAAAGCCGGGACGATCCAAGGACCTTCTTTTTTTATACATCACTTCACGAAGAACACTTCAGGGACAAAAAAGAAAAAATAGACTTTACTACAGTAAGCGTGCGTCTGCCATCGAGCGAAGAATTTTTCGGGGGCGATTCACTTTCGTTTTTATAACTGATCACAATTTTCAAACTACTCGACAATCTGGATCGGAGTTATTTTATAATTAAAATTATATAAAATTATTAAAAAAAAGACGCTGTCTTGGTCCTGATTGTGGTTAAAATATGACGACGGAAAATTATTCGCTGCTAAGATAATAATTCGTAATTATTTTTGAAAAATTTTCTCACGTGTTACCGGAGCCGTATAAAAAATGAAAGAAAAATGAAAAACAAAACAAAAGAAAAAAAAACGAGCACGTAATGGCGCAGCGAGAACTACCTACGCCACGCTGACGTAATTAGTGATAATTATTGTTCCCGTTAAACTAGTAGTGCAGTATTAGACGAGGGGGTTATAAGTCTGGAGTCTAACTCGGATTTCTAGCTCATTAGAACGTTCTCCCTCGAGGCGAATGAAGGTAATTCGAGGGCTCGCATCTCGTGGTACTTCACAGAATTCCACGTACGTTGGGTGGAATCTGTCCTGAATACAATGCCTTTTATCTTTCTTTTCTGATCAAATTCGACGGTGTTTTACATCCTCGAGGTGAAATAACTCAGACTAGAAATTTTCTATCAGGTTCTTATCGCGCCTCAAACCCAAAGTCCTTTCGGAGGCTTAACTCTAACCCGTTCAAAATTATTTGCTGATTGCGACTGCCGCTAAACGCGATGTCTACGTTGCGCAAGGAGATGCTTTTCGCCTTTTGAATATAATATAGGTACCCTACGGTAAAGCAAAAAGCTCACAATGCCGGACTAATTGGCTTTACGAAACGCGCGGACAGATATGTCTCGTGTATTTCCATTTCTATAGCTGAACGTTCAAGCTTTTGCAGAATTTCTGTGTATTATAGTTAGGGTGTGATACGCACATCGCGTCCAATCACTGCCCCATTGTCCGTCGCAGAAGCACTCTAATCCATGTTCAATGTTCGTGTTAAATTATCATTGACCATAGATCTTGCGTCATGGCACTACGGCGATTTATCAGGATTCAATTCGAGTCTCCGCCAATGGTTGTTCGTTCTTTCAAACCGAATGTGGTCATTCTATTCTTCTCCAATTTCAAGGCAATGCATGTGGAAGAAACCTCAAGACCGGAATTTGCCAATGAAACGAATCGGCCTTGGATTTATTTTATTGAAAATAAAATTGAAAGGGAAGCTCTTCGATGCGTATACAGACCGTGAATTAAAAGGTCATGGCGATATTTGCATCGCGGAATAACTCCGGTTTCAGGCACGAACGGTACCTATACCTACATCGCAATTCCCAATTCGCAAAAACCAATTTGAAAATCAAACAGGTCTCGTTGTGCCGTACAGATTACAGTAATCACGAACGAGGTCACGCTAGGTTCAGATTAAAAAGTGATCAGGGATTCAGCAGCGATTCGTCCTTAATCCTGCCGCTAATTTAATCCTCGACAAATTAATCTCAACTTAGGAAATCGCCAATGTTCTTCGAAAAATTAATGTCAATTTTCTAAGTTCTTCAGTTTTGAATGAGTCTTCGAACGATTTAACGACCTTTAGAAGAAAACAAAAAAGCGAAAAAGGAAAAAAGAAAAATTTACAGAAGGCATTTCGTCTGGCGTTAATCACTTTTACGAGTTCATTAATTAAATTTTTATTCATTCTCACTGTCAACAGTCTCGCGTTGCCCAATTTACTAATTATATTTCCACTATCAATTAGCGGGTATACTCGTACCTAATTCGACCTCTGTCCTTTGAGATTAGCGTAACTGACCTGCAGCTATCGACACATAAATTCTAATCTAATCTTGTTCTTTTCAATTTTATTCGATAAGTTACCCATCATGCAGCGGGGCCAGAGCTCCTGGGTTAGCTGCTGACATGCACTTCCGAGATAACGTAATTGCTTTTATTGGTCCTGCCTGCGCTTTTGCTCTGGAACCAGTAGCGAGGCTAGCTGCTTACTGGAACAGCCCTATAATCACTGGAATGGGAGATCAAGTACGTCTATTTACTGTAGAATATAATACCGGATTGATTATATCGAAACGACGGATGATTTTCGTTCCCACAATCTATGTGAAGTCGATATTACTCTATATTTCCATCTTCAAGCCTGCAGGAACGAACTTCCCTCGATATATTTTTCTTTCGGTGAAAAAACTCATCCCGTTTCATATCTTGAGTGACTTTTATTGAAAACTCATTAAAGTTTTATAAACCGATTATTTGCTCTTTACATCAAGTATTAATTAATTATTAATCGCATTTGCTTAGCCACCCTCGGTGGGAGAGCTGTCTGTTACTTCAGGGATCCTCGGTCGTCTTCACAAGTGGAGAAACGAGTCATCAGTAAGAATCAACGAAGCACCGCTAAATCGCATTTGATTTTAATTAAATCACATTTTATTTACGCATTGTATTATTTCTTTGAACCTAATTTAATTTCTTTACCGTACATTCATCGAAACCTTTCAATTTCGAGTTCAAACAATTTTGATAATTCTTATCCAGCAGATATTGTATCGAGTTGTTAATTTATACAATAATTTATCGCAATTTTGTTAATAAAAAATAAATGCCAGTATGTTATATATTCTTTTATGATTTAATCATAAATTGGTCTATGTTTCATTTGTTAGGTCCTTTTTTGTCGCTGGGAGAAAACCGCTCAGACTTTACGATAAAGAAGCGATAATAATCATTGACTATTATCAAACATTGGGAAGGGAAATTTTTGGGCCGAATCAGTGTAATAATAATTTCCGAAATTCTTAGCGTTGACATTTTTGATTGGAGGCATCGGAGACCTTTCACATGAATACGCAGCTTGGCAATCAAAATCCCACACCCTAATTAAAAACGCTTCCGATATGAATTGCAAAAAAGGGAGAGTTAGTCGATTTCAGATCGAATTTTGTGGACCCGAATCAAATTTCATTTCAGATTTTTTTCATTCGATCATAATTCATTTTTCATCACGTTTCGCACTCTGAGAGACACAAGAAGATCTTTTTTTTTATTCACGCTTGCAGCTAATTCTGAGCAATCGATTTGCAACCCTCGATATTTTTCGTGTGTAATAATTTTCAGGGAATATTCAAGGACAAAAGCAAATATCCAACTTTGACCAGAATGTCCTACTGTCAGTGTCGTCTTCGACTAGTGTTTTCCAGCATTTTTAAAGAGTTTGGCTGGTCTCATGTCGCTCTGATTTTGGACAGGTCGGACCTTTTCTCTTTGACAGTAGGTAAAAATCTTGAATACGGTCTGCGGAAAGAAGGCCTTTTGAAATTTGTAAGAGAACTCGATGGCAACTCCGAGGAAGAACCTTATCACTTGTATTTGAGAGATGCTAGCATGTATGCGAGAGGTAATATGCTCACAATATTAATCTATGACGAGAATATCAGATATATTAATGATTCTCAGTACCGTCGTCAGGTTGATTTCAATTATCTCTAAGCTCAGTGTAACGTGAACTCAAAGTTTGCTATTTCGAAGCTACGTTCCCCGAGATTTGACATTCCCTTACGCATAATTAATTTCGGGGAAAATCCACAGTTGTGATTCTGAGTGTTCGAGGAACTTTAGTCAGAAGATTCATGCTCGCAGCTCACACCCTCGGAATGACAAGAGGCGACTGGGCTTTCCTTGATGTAGAGATATTCCAGGTAAACTTTATCGCTTTTCTGGAATCAGTCTTATTTCTAACAGTTTCAAACTTCGTCGACCTGTGTAAGTATCTGAAAAAAAAAATTTCGGGTAAGCCCTGCGGGCTATTTGTTCATTTATTTATGTATGAGAGTCCAAGACGAAAAAATCCAATCACAAAACTCACTGGAAGTATTAAAGTGTTGAAAAATATTCTTCACAGTCCACGAGGACGGAAATTGTATTTTTGTTCTTTTGGCTCAATTTCAGCCCCGGTAATCTTTAGTGAAAAATTTTTAAATGGCAGGGTTCATACTGGGGTGATCACGACTGGGAAGTAGGTGACGAGGATGATTCAGTGGCTAGAAAAGCTTACGAAGCTCTTCTACGAGTCTCTCTTCTCCAACCGACGAGTCCTAGATTTCAAGACTTTGCCGATAACGTAAGACAAAGAGCACAGACTGATTACAACTACACTTTTTCAGAGGGAGAAGAGGTGCGTGTAGTAAAATTCCCAAAAGCGATTCCAAATGAAAAAAAAAACGGCATATTTCAAAACGTGGATCATTATTAGGTCAACTTTTTCATCGGAGCTTTCTACGACGGGGTTTATCTTCTGGGAATGGCGTTAAACGAGACTCTAGCCGAGGGTGGTGACATTCGAGATGGTCTGGCTATTACTAGACGCATGTGGGACCGTGATTTTCTAGGAATTACTGGACACGTTAGAATAGACGACAACGGAGACAGAGACGCTGATTACAGCATCCTCGATCTGGACCCCATAACCGGACGGTATAAAATCCACGATTCATTGCATCATTCGATTTTATTTTCGGTTTACAACATTTCAAATTCCATTTTCGAAGGCTGGATGTGAAACTTGGAAAATCATTAATATTTCAAAGAAGCACATTCATTTTTCTAACGATGAGTCCGATGGTCAACTAAGTTCGTATTCAGGTTCGAAGTCGTCGCCCACTACCTGGGCTTAAATCGAGAATACAGCCCGGTGCCAGGAAAGAAAATCCATTGGCCAGGAGGAAGAGAAGGACCTCCAGCCGACGTCCCAGAATGTGGTTTTCTCGGGAATGACCCGATTTGTTCAAGCAGAACGGAAGCCTACACCTTCGTTGCGTACTCGAGTTTGGCCTTGGCGGTATTTCTGATAGCGATAGTATCAGCTTCCTGTGTTTTGTACAGGTACGTGGTTATAGATTTTTCTGGTAGAGAAGTTTGGAAAAAATAGAGAACCGATATAAAAATTCCAAGACTCTGCTGCTTTTCTACTTTTTATTCGCGTTCTTTTCCTCTTTTCTTTTTATTTCTGCTTCTGCTATCTCACATGCATGTCGTACCCTACGTCTGCGCTGAAAACTTTTCCAATATGTGAATTTTTCATAATACGACGATACAGAACCTGCAAGTAAAGTTCAAGGCTGTTATATATTTATTACTTTGCGCTTTTCAGACACCTCAGGCTATCGGCAGACCTTAATAACATGTCATGGCGTATCAGACCCGAAGAACTTCTTCTGGAGGTCGGAAAGCCTTTCTCGTCAAAGATGAATCTCCACCAAGCAATGTCAGACATAAACGTGAGCCCGCCACTTTAGGACGACTAATTGATTACTCTGCGATTTACATATACCTTTTTTTATTTTTATTTTTCTTTTTCAGAATTATGGACTCGAAAAAATGCGACGTGGGTCTGCTGCAAGCTGTGGATCGCTACCTCCTTCAACCGTATTTACTACTATTGGTATTTACAAAGGCGAAAGAGTCGCCATAAAGAAAGTCACCAAGAAGAAGGTGGTGGACGTAACGAAGAAACTTTTATGGGAAATCAAGCAGGTCAGGGATGTCACTTCCGAAAATACGGTCAGGTAATCATCCGTGAACAGGGTATTATTCGTCTTTCCAAATTCTACATTGTGCGACTCAGACACTGAGCGTTTGTGGGATCAGGAATCTTCCCTTCGATCATAGCCACTCGAGCTTCTCGAGCGATTTTGTTGTTATTTAGGTAGAAATAAATTCTCTCACTCAGGATTGCTGTGATTGACAATTATATCTCTTTATTAATAATCTCAGAAAACATAGTTACGACACGCTGGTTTTGAACAGGAAAAAGAAGAAGCCACACACAGGTGTATAAAAGCGACGCGCGCAGCCAGATATCTAAATTTACCTTACGCGCATGACGTCATGTATTTCTATTCAAATTGAAACTCAATCTTTACTTTTCTTACACTCCCACTTCGATTTGATATAGAAATTCCTTATTCCCTTATATTCTAAATATTTCAGTCTTTGTTATCTTATGTTTATTGCATTTCACTTATATCTACTACTCCTATCATTTTTCTCAGTCTTTGAAATTTTGGTTTGGGTAGAGCTTTGGTGAAGATGTCAGCTTCCTGATCATCTGTTTTTACATATTCTACTGTGAAAACTTTTTCTTCCAACTTTTCTCTTATAAAATGATATTGTATATCTACATGCTTAGTGCGTCTATGAAACTCTGGGTTTTTAATTAACCTTATAGCGCTCTTATTATCTACATACAGAATTGGTATTTTTGTGTACTTATCAACCAACTCTTTGACTAGTCTTGTACTCCAAATTATTTCTTTGACTGCATGGCCAGCCGCCATGTATTCGGATTCTGCTGTGGACAAGGCCACGGATCTTTGCTTCCGCGATCCCCAAATAATAGGACTGTCGTTTAGTTTTAGTATATACCCAGTAGTCGACCGTCTTGTACTTGCGTCCCCTGCAAAATCTGCATCGCTGAAAGCAATCAACTTATTTTCTATATTATTAGAACTAAACCTAATACCATAGTCTGTAGTCCCTTTTATGTATTTCAGAATCCTCTTCACGCTTTGCCAATGTATTTTCTTCGGTTTTTCGGCATATTGGCTTACTATGCCTGTCGCATATGTTATGTCCGGTCTGGTTATCATTGCGAGAAACATTAAGCTGCCTACAGCTTCTCTGTACGATGCATTTAATGGTTTTTCACCTTCTTTGTCTTCATTGGTAGATAGATCTTGATGTTGATCAATAGGTAGTCCTACAGCATTTGCTTCGTCCATATGGAACTTCTCCAGTATCTTGTTTGCATATTGCTGCTGATGAGCTATCACTGATCCATCTTTCAATCGTTTGATTTGAATTCCTAGAAAGAAATCCATATTTCCTTCTTTAATTTCCAATTCCTTTTTCAGACATCTTAAAAATTCGTTCAGGGTTGACTCGTTCTCTACTGCGATTGCTCCGTCATCAACATAAATTGCCAATATCATCTTCGCATCTTTTGTAGTGAACACGCACGGGTCTGCGTCCGTTGCTTTTAGTTCATATTTCTCCAGTATTGATGTGAACTGTTTGTTCCAGCACCTAGAGGCCTGTTTTAATCCATATAGGCTTCGTTTCAGCATACACACTTTATTTGTCCCATCCTCAAAACCTTCAGGTTGTTGCATGTATATTGTTTCCTCTAATTTCCCATAAAGGAATGCAGTTTTCACATCGAACTGCTTCAGCCTTAGATTCTTTGATGCCGCTAGTGCCAATATTGTTCTAATTGAGTCGTACCTTACGACTGGGCTGAATGTTTCTGTATAATCCTGCCCTGGTTTTTGATTGTACCCTCTTACCACCAACCTCGCTTTGTTTCTGTCGATTGTACCATTCGATTTCAGTTTTGTCTTGTAAACCCAGCGATTCTTTAGAATTGTTGCATCTGTTGGAGGTTCTACCAGTATCCATGTACCATTCTTCTTATGTGCCTCTATTTCCTCTAACATGGCTTTCTTCCATTCCTTAGAATCTTCACTTCTGGTTGCTTGTTCATAATTTAGTGGTTCTCTGCAGTTTGTTAAAAACAGAGAGTCTAGTTCAAAATCTGAAAATCGTCTTGGTTTTTGTAGGTCTCTTCTATTTCTCAGCTCATATCCACTTTCGCTTCGTTGAGTGGAGTTTTCAGTATCATCCGACTGCACTGATTGTGATTCTTCTGAGGCTTCATATTCATCTTCGGTTTCTTCATCTTCTTGCTCCTCTTCGTCTTCTTGTTCCTCTTCGTCTTCTTGTTCCTCTTCGTCTTCTTGTTCTTCTCGTTCTTCGTTTTCCATCAGGTCCTCAATCTCTTGTTTCTCCCACTGAATTTCTGTTTGGGTGCTTGGTGCAGAATTCATTAGATTTTTCTCATTCTTGAAGACCAGATGTATGTGTGTTTCTATCTTCTTTTTATCTGTGAAGTATACTTTATAACCTTTCGTGTTGTCATCGTAACCCACAAATATTCCTGGCTTCGCCTTAGCGTCCCATTTCTTTCTTGTCTGTTTTGGAATGTATGCGTAGACTTGCGTTCCAAATATTTTTAAAAACTTGAGGTTGATTCTTTTTCCGGACCACAGTTCATATGGAGTTTTCTTCTGTTCCCTGCTGTTTCCTGTCCTGTTGAGCACAAAAGCCGCTGCATTCACGGCTTCTGCCCACAGTGATTTCGGTAGATTTTTACCTAATAGCGCTGTCCTTGCTGCTTCGACAAGAGTTCTATTTTCACGTTCTGCCCTTCCGTTTTGTTGTGGGCAATACGCTACCGTTCTTTCATGTTTAATTCCTTGTTGGTTCAATAAATTCGTTACATCCTTGTTGACGTACTCTAATCCATTGTCTGTTCGCAGTGTGTTTAATTCACAATTTGTCTCCTTTTTCATTCTTCGTATGAAGTTCTCTAGGCACCCAGGAACTTCAGTTTTCTTCTTCAAAAAATACACCTTTCTGAAGTTTGAATAGTCGTCTTTGAATAAGAGGAAATATTTCGATCCTCCAACCGAGTCCTCTTCCATCGGTCCGCATAAATCCGAATGGACTAACTCCCCGATTTTCTTTGAAAGGCTTTTACTTTCCTTGAAGGGCTGCTTGTGTAATTTTCCAAGTGCGCATTCGTCGCAAAAGGGATCTCCTTTCTCTTTTACTTCTATTCCGTGATCTGCCAGCACTTTCCTGACATGCGGGTAATTTTGATGAGCAAGTCTCTCATGCCATACCTGCAATTCACCCTTAACTTTTCTCTCATCTGTGACTTCCTGACTAACAAGAGTTAGCTTGGGTTGTATTATCTGGAACTTCATTTTGTAAAGTTTATTTGTTCGAGTTCCAACTGCCATGACTTCATCTCCTTTCAATAAAGCACATTCGTTATCATTTGATTTCATTGTGAGCCCTTTATCTAAAGCGGTACTCATTGAGAATAAATTGAACTGTAACTTTGGTATATACAATACATTTGACAAGTATCTTTGTTTCCAATTTTTTTTTATCGAACGCTTTTATATCTATATTGCCTTTACCTTGAGCATGTATAATTTCTCCGTTCCCTGTTTTAACTGCTATTGGTTCTGCTAATTCTTCATAATCAGCTAGCCATTCTCTTCGACCCGTCATGTGATTGCTCGCTCCTGAGTCGAATATCCAGGTATCCCTTGAGTCTTCCATGCCTTTCGCTGGTAGTGCCAACGTTTCGATTCCTAGTAAAGCGTCTCCTCTTGATTGATTGTCCTTTTTGGATTTTAGCCATGCTGGTCGTTGATCCTCCGGTAAGTTGTACCAACATTCTGCTTTCCAGTGACCTGGTTTTCCACACTTGTTGCAAACACCCGGTTTTCTGGATGTTTCCTTTTTTTCATTGCCTTGCCAGCGTTTCTGAAATCTATTTTTAGCAATTAGAGCGCTGTTTTGTTCCTCAGAACTGTTCCTTATTTCTTCTATTGCTAATCGTGACGTTAATTTTTCAATTGTGCGCTCTGCTTCTGCCGTCGACTCCCATGCTGCTATGAAGTGGCTGTATTGGTGTGGTAGGGTCATTAGAATTTTTGTTATTACCATGCTATCTGATACTGTCTCGCCTATCGACTGTAGTTTATGGCGCAGGTCCATTATCTTAGCTATGTATGTTCCGATATCATCTTGGGGTTCTTTTTTCATGTTAAACCATTTCTGTTGCATTAGATGAATGCTCGTCTGAGTTTTATTTTCATAAATTTCATGTAATTTGTTCCACATCTCATGTGCTGATGTACAGTTAATTAGATATAACATTGTTTGCTCACCCACGTTCAGAATGATTATTTTTTGTGCTTTACCATCAAGTTTGGTCCAATTCTTTACTTCCTTGACGTGTTTTTCTCTCGTTTCCATCGTTGCTCCCGCTGCCGGTTCAGGTGGTTTTTCCGTAGTTCCCATGGCGATATCCCATGCTTCATGAGCCATTAGCAGAATTTTTATTTGAAATTTCCATATATTCCAGTCTTCTGGTTTCATCAGTTTGCCTATTTTCACTTGTTCTTGTTCCATTTTCTTGGCTTTTTCGCACTTCGCACACGGCAGGCTAACCTCAAAAATAGTCTTACTTTTCGAACAATATTTTTCTACTTTTCGGCAAATTCCCGTTCAAACTTTTCTCACAGCTTATTTCTGGGCCCATAACCTGTTGTTATTTAGGTAGAAATAAATTCTCTCACTCAGGATTGCTGTGATTGACAATTATATCTCTTTATTAATAATCTCAGAAAACATAGTTACGACACGCTGGTTTTGAACAGGAAAAAGAAGAAGCCACACACAGGTGTATAAAAGCGACGCGCGCAGCCAGATATCTAAATTTACCTTACGCGCATGACGTCATGTATTTCTATTCAAATTGAAACTCAATCTTTACTTTTCTTACAGATTTCAATCTTGAAATCGTATCAATCCGTGCGAATATGAATGGGAAAATAAAAATTGATTTCTAAATATAGATTTGTGATCAATGCTGTGAAAATGGATGAAAGAGATTCCCGTGATGCGATGATGGGGAAATAATTTCTTTCAGGTTTATCGGCGCCTGTCTGTGTTCCCCTTCACCAACGGTCCTCATCCTGACTGAATATTGCCCAAAGGGTTCGTTGAAAGACGTATTGGAGAACGAAGCGATTCAACTAGACTGGAATTTCCGAATGTCGTTAATCCACGACATCGTCAAGGTAGAGAAGGTGCAAAGGCTGCGTCATTTACGCGCATTACTCATTTATTTTTCACCAAGATTGAATTCACTCGTTTTTACTTTATAGGGATCAAAAAACATTCGCTTTGGATCACTAATTTTCTTCCAATCTCAAAAGTCGAGCCATTTGCTCGAGTATTTTCTCCTCGATTTGCTCGATTTCGAGATTAAAGGACTCCCATCAATCATGTACGAAAACATTTCACGTAATCGCGGATCATCTCGCCCATGGCTCTCATTCATCTGACGGTGAAAAGCCTCGCTAAAAACTGTCGTGTCGTCTTATTTGATCCTTCAGCCTAATGTCCGATGAAAAAACACTCCAATTATGGCTGGGGAATGAGAGAGAATCTTTCCCTATTTTCGCAGGGGATGGCTTATCTTCACGCAAGCGAAGTCTCAGCTCACGGAAAGCTTCGTTCATGCAATTGCTTAATCGACGGTCGTTTCGTTCTCAAGATATCAGACTTCGGTCTCAAGACGCTTACCACCCCTTCAGATCTTGTAATGGACGACAATTACTTTACGAGTAAGTAAAGTCGTTTTAATCTTTAAAATTATACCAGTCTACGAAAATATCTCTAAATCCATAAGACAGAGGTTTACTAAATCGGTTACACAGAACTGCTATGGATCGCACCAGAACTTGTTCCCTTGACGATCACTCCTGGGACTGCAGCGACCCAAAAAGGTGATGTATACAGCTTTGCGATAATCTTGGAAGAAATAGTGGTGCGAGGAGGACCTTACGAGGTCGCAAGAGTCTACATGACTCCCCAGGAGGTATTTGTACAGAAATATGAGAAAAATCTTAAATCTTTTGTAAGCGTATCTAAATCGACTTGTCTTCTTCAAGATCGTTAACCGAGTATCGACGCCAGAGAATCCGCCGTTTAGGCCAGAAATGATGCCGAGGGATTGTCCGGCTGATATTTTATTACTGATGGAAAAATGCTGGGCAGAGATACCGGAGGATCGACCAACGTTTCATACTATACGTGGAACTATCAGAGGAATCATGAAGTAGGTGTTTTCAATCTTGGACGAAATATGATGATAGCTTTTTCATTTTTTCAAGAATTATCTGAAGCGATATTAGAGGCTCGATGATTCCTCTATCACACACAATAAAATTTGTTATTATTCAGGGGCTACTGTGAAAATTTGATGGATGATCTTCTACGACGGATGGAGCAATACGCGAACAATCTCGAGGCTCTGGTTGAAGAGAAAACCGAACAACTTAGTTTAGAAAAACGTAGAAGCGAGGAACTTTTGTACCAAGTTCTGCCGAGGTGAGTGAGAAATGTTCAAGAGAAGTTGAATTTATAATATACCAATTTAGGACCTTTCATCTTCAACATTCTTTCATAAACTACTCAAAAAAACAGTTTTCTACGGTATAGAAAAATGTTCGATGTGATCTATAACCGAAAATAATTCCTCAGGCAAGTAGCTGGCCAACTAATGACAGGAGAATTGGTACAGCCAGAGCAATTTGAGTGTGTGACCATATACTTCAGCGATATAGTTGGCTTTACAGCTCTTTGTGCTCAAAGTACACCGATGGAAGTGGTGGATTTTTTGAACGACCTATACAGTACCTTCGACCGCATAATCGGCTTCTATGATGTTTACAAGGTAAAATCGAAAGAAAGAAAATCTCCTTCGCCTAAAAAATGGTGAAGGAAGAAAGGCGAATAAATAAATGTCTGCAATTCGTTCCAAGTTTCTTCAAACTCCATTTTTTCTTTTTTTTTTATACTTCGAAGGTTGAAACCATAGGGGATGCTTACATGGTTGTATCTGGATTGCCCGAGCGAAATGGTGATGAGCATGCCAGAGAGATTGGGCTAATGGCCCTAGCGATTTTGGACGCAGTTAAATCCTTCACGATTTTGCACAGACCCGAGGCCCAGCTTAGTGTGAGAATTGGGGCTCATAGTGGCCCCGTTTGTGCCGGTGTTGTTGGCCAGAAAATGCCGCATTACTGTCTCTTCGGAGACACGGTGAACACTGCTTCAAGGATGGAGTCTTCAGGATTGCGTGAGTCTGGATGACACTGTGATATCAATTTGCTTCTAAATCCTCCAGAGGTTTTATCTCGCGATAATTGTCTGCTTAGCTCTTCGTATTCACGTGTCTGAGGCGACGAAGAAGATCTTGGACAAGTATGGGACCTTCGATCTTGAGCTTAGAGGCGAAGTCGAGCTGAAGGGAAAAGGACGAGTCACTTCATACTGGCTTCAGGACTGTTCGGAACCAGGTCCTAGACCTCCAACACCTCGGCATAGAAGATACAGCAACAGTCCATTGGAGAATAACACTGCATTGAATCCTCTGATATTTCCACCGAATAACACTAACTTACCCAGGATTAATAACAACACATTTATAAATTTATCAGAGTTGTAGATACTCGCATGTAACACGCTGAGATTTATGAAAATATTGAATTTCATCGAGGAATGCGAGCACGGATGTACCAATACGGATGCAGTTTTGAATTTCATTTCATTCTGTAAGCTTTTAAAAACCAAATGTAATTCGTTTGCCATAGAACGTTCAAGTTCTTCAAATAGCCGTAATACTGATGTTTGTGTAATAACTGTTATCACTGTAATCGCCAGGCATATATATATCTATGTATATCATTCACTATATCTTACGCATTTCTGTACATCACAGAAAAAATTCAAGTTCGATGTGTATATATGTTCAATACAATCTACCACAGGGATGCTTTGTTAAAATTGCGATGATTCGGTGGAACGTCATTCTCTGAAATGATGAGTGTCGATACAATTTGAAAGAAGGCAACCGGAAAATGAATTTTCCATTCGTTTTCCGATATTTGACCCGTAAGGAAGTCAAAAATTTTCGATTTGACTCACTGATAAGAGAGTTCGTGCATCCCTGATTTAATTGGACAGAAGATATGCCCCACACAAGAATCATATCCATAGTTACTGTACTTATGCGCGAGAAAAACGTGTCACATGATGATAACTGTCCTGCGGTTTGATGAGAATAACAGAAAGAAGGTACATGTTTCATGCAGGGAGAAAAGAAAGAAGATTATTCGTTATGAATGTAGATAATTATATAGATACTGAATGATGTTCAACCTTGGGTAAATGTATAATGACAGAAGGCGATGCTTGTATCAAATATTGAAGAATAGAAGCGAGGCTGATTTCCTGTACGGTTGTGTCCAAATAAGGAAATATATTTTTTGATAATGTTGTGGATAATATTATGATGCGAAGACTTTTTCTCAAGATGATAACGACGATCAAGGATACCGAGGCATATCGTGCCGTTTTATTGTACAATATTTAAAGATGTTCATATATTTGTTAACGAAATAAACGATCATAGTATACTGTACCTAAGATATGCTATGTGTTAGAAATTATTTTCCCATAAAAATGAATCTCGAAACTTCTCTGTGATCAACGTCCAGCGCCCGGAAATGTTTTTGAACTGCAAGACTTTAGTTGTAATGACAGCTGTGATGATTTCTGCCTCAGCGATCGGTCCAATAATTGGTAACCTACGTATATACGTTACTATAGATGGCAAATGTACGATAATACAATATGAGATAACACAATGGTGGAGGGTCTAAACAAGAAATTAGCCGATCGAGACTAAGATCAGCATTTTTCGATTCTTGCATACGTCGCGATCTGCATTCTGCATAAATAAATGAAAATTAGATTTATAGGATTGATGACAAGAATTAACGTGATTCTATGAGTTTAAAATGGATGATTGAAACGAGTGCTCATTATATTCCAGGATATTTATTTTTTTGTGTATCATACCAGGATGTGCGAATTGAGATAACATATTTTCTTCCAAGAGAGAAAGTTCGCTAAGAGTAAAGGGATACTGAAATCGTAAATTCGAATATTTTCGTGTTATAATTTGATAGAGAATTTATCCGACTCTATAATTTCCGAATACTAACATATACTGAATAAATATTCTTAAGAAAGCTTATACGTTAGATATTATCGACAACCCCATATGGCATCGGTCATAAATATTTATATGGATACGTAGAAAAATACTTAAATACTCGTGTAGCACGTTAATAATTGAATTTCATAGTGTCGATAAAGTAACTTCCGGGATGAAAGAGTAGTGTTTCCAAAGTCACGAAACTCTAATTGCATCTTCGGGCTAAATAGCTAACAACTTTGAGCACAGGGTTGTGAGAATATTTTACTCATGGCACGAAATGAAGTAAAGAATATCGGAAAGGTGAGTCGTGCGAGAGATAACCGAGCTCTAAAATGAAATAACTACAACCATAATCAAAGGAATATAGATACACACGAATGACACGATTTATGTAACGTATCTCTTCAGTTTGGCCATACAATTGTCTATGATCCGTTCCGTGGAACACACGCAATACTTTTCAAACCTGAACTAAATATCAAGCTAGAAAAATTTAACGATTTTAGTTACGAATATCCGAAGGGTGAGGCAGTGCTCATCAAAGCTTGGAGATGTCTTCAAAATCCAAGACTTTACTCTTGACGTTAGCTTCATTGATTGCCACATCAGTCTTCAGTCTAATAATTGGTAACATACTTTTATACGAATTGGTAACAACTACATGATTAATCGAGAAGAAGAAAGACCAATTTCTAATTCAAATGCGCAGAGTTGCCTGCTGATTACAATGCGACCGCACCATGGGAACAGCTGGCGGCACTAGGTCTGGAAAATGTAACGGAAACTGATTGTCTGCGTCCATGTGTCGCAGGGGAATCCCCGCGAGTTTGTGTTTACAGACTAGTTTTAGAGCTCTACGCGACAATGGGGACGTGAGTATTTCGAAATTCAACCTTGCACCTTTTCATTCGAAATAGGCGAGTACCAGCTGCTTATTATAGGTCTACCAGGGCATTAGAATCAGAATTGTACTCCTTCGCTTTAGGGTAGGAATTATTGCACCTAGCCCAAGGAAGTCGGGCTTCGATTGAAACAAGCCCGAATTATAAATCGGAGAATTGTTTACTTGCCCTCAGAGCCTGCGGAAATTGTTCTGAAGGCATCCTCGAGGACTGTTTTCGGCCGCAATGCATACCAGCCGATGGACACGAGCGCGGAGCGATGTCCATAAACCGCATGATCCCTGGTCCCCAGATCCACGTTTGTAAAAATGACTTGATTGTAGCCAAAGTGACGAACAGAATGACTGGGACTGGATCCACTTTCCACTGGCACGGAGTCACACAAAGGCACTCCCCGTGGATGGATGGCGTTCCTCGATTAACGCAATGCCCAATCGGTGCTGGAGAAACATTTACATACGTATTCCAGGTCGAGGTTCGTATGAGACTTTTTTCAAATGCTTTTGAATTTTTCAAAAAATGTATCGAAATTCTCGGTGACCCTACTTTCGCAGGAAGGTGGCACAATGTTCTATCACAGCCACGCTGGACAGCAGAAGATGAACGGGCATTATGGTGCCTTGATCATTCGAGAACCTCGCTCTGACGAGGCCTGGCCCCTGGATGTTTACAGTTTCGATTTGCCAGAGCACACAATGCTGCTTTCCGACTGGATGCACGATTATGCAGAGATGTTTTTCCCCGGATTACCTACCAGAAAACCGGGCATCAGACCAACGACCATTTTATGCAACGGTTTAGGACGGTACCTGGACTTAACTGGGACCGAAGAGTATTCCAATGTGTCAGTTCCTTTGGCAACATTTCACACAGAGAGGGATCAGCGTTATAGGTTTGTACAGCTGGTCTTCGTTCGTGGATAGGTCGAATTGGCTTCACTTCTGTTCTCTGCGTAGGTTTCGAATTATCAACGCAGCTACCATGTATTGCCGTTACAAATTCAAATAGAGAAACATAGGATGACGCTGATTGCTACCGATGGACGGTACATTAAACCGGTCACTATCAATACATTGGTTATTTACGAGGGTGAAAGATTCGACGTCGTAATTGACACTCACGGTGTAACGAGAAAAAAGAATGCATTTTGGATCCACATTCGCGCTCTGGGGGTATGCGAATTTAAATACAAGCTGGATCAGTACGCCGTACTGTCCTACGGCACTAATAAAACCGATTTAGGTAATCATCCGCTTTCCGAATATTTTCTTAGTCCATTGTGACGAAAGATGATCACTTAGGACTCTTTTCTGCTCATCAAATAACTTGGGGCTTGTAATCCAATTTCAGGAATCATCCCCACGGGACCACCGCCGACTGTGTCAAAGCCTCTTCCAACTAAAACTATAGTAAATCATCCGAACATAACATGCGGGGTGAGTCGAAAGCGTCTTTGCATCACTGACCTCAAGGCGATCGGAGAAGGGGTCGACATTGATATTTTAACAGCAAAGCCAGACGTCCAGCTGCTCATCCCCTTTGGTAGTCATGAATTCGAGAACATTGACGATTTTCACCGAGAAGGAAATTATCAACGATTTTCAAGTAAGGGGCTATCAGTCTGAGATATCATGTAGAAAGTTTTTGATAGCAATCACAGAATGCTGTCCCTTTCCCAGATCCAGCTGGACACATCATCGACTCGGCAGTGATGAACAATTTATCATTCACCTTTCTCACGACACCTACACTCTTCGTGAGAGATAGAGATCCTGGATTTTGTAATCCGCATAAATTACCGGCTACCTGCCAAAACGATGGCGATAACTCGATAACACCTTACTGCGAGTGTTCTTACTTCGAGATCATAAAAGAAAACGACATTGTCGAGTTGACTTTCATCGACAGTTTCAGTCGTAAGCAGCTTTCTCATGGCTCAAAATCTTCGGTCAAAGATCAAGGCCAATTTCTACTAATGACTGACATTTACTTCAATAATCGCGAGTATTTTTTCCACCGACTTTCAGAGGCTCCAGGAATCAATCATGCAATGCATCTGCACGGATACGGGTTCTACGTGACGTACATGCATCAAGATCTGTCCAAGCCAAACGGTTACACGGTCGACGAAGTCCGAGAAATATTACATGAGAAAGGTCTGCTCGATCTAGAAAGCAGAAAGTCAAACAAAACTCGATGTGCACCCAGTGCACCACCGATTAAAGACGTCGTAAGCGTTCCTAGCCGGGGATTTACTACTGTGCGATGGAAAGCCAACAATCCAGGAGATTGGCTGCTACATTGTCATTTTGATTGGCATGCGATACTCGGCATGGTAATGGGCTTTCGGGTAGAAGGAGAAATTCCTCAGCGACCGCCAAACTTCCCAACATGCAGCGGTTTTACTCCATGGTAAAATTGTGTGAAAATTGAATTTTCATATTTTTTCTGTTCATCAAAAATTTCTTTCTATTCGAAGTGCAATTCGACAGAGTTTTATATTGCTTCTTCTAGCTCGTATACTTTCATAATATGTATATGATTATAACCGAGTTTTTCTTTAAACAATTAAATGAAGATATTTAAAGCACCAGAAGTTATTCCCCTAAACGTTTGTTTTTTCATCATTTTCACCGCATGCTATATCTAAGGAAGTAGCAAGGTTTATTGGATGAAGGGAGGACTTAAGATTAACTGAGAGTGGAGAGAAATTTTCTTGCTAGTTTGATAGTGAATTTATTTAAATCTACACGTTTACAATATTGACATACTGAATTCATTATTCTTAATATCTAATACGTTAGATAGTAGATTCTTATTACCTAATTGATTAGGCTACAGTTGCCTAGCAAGTATCTTATCTAACAGTCAACTATACCTGAAGCCTGATTTGTCATTAAAAAAATCTGCATGAACCTATAATGTAAGGGTGGAAAAGAAGGAAAAAAAAAGAAAAAAAAAATATAGTATCTCACTTTAATTAGTAATAATGCTTATACCGTTAGGTAGATAACAAAATCATGACCTACCGTCTATAAATATTCAAATATATTTATATATATTTATATAAACATAATCATGATATAGCTCATCAAGATCTGTGTATCTTTTATCTTCTACGTTCTACACGATCAACAGTCAGCAAATAGATCATAATTCGTAATCTTATGATTTACATTAATATCTAAATAACTGTTATTTATATACTATGATGTCAGCCGTGCTAGTGAAGATTATAAATGTATAATTTTCTGCCTCCTGGTAAGCGGTAGATCAAGTTTTCCAATGAACGCGTTACTTGGATGCCAAAAACATTATCAGTCTGAAAATAATCAATCGACACCAAACGTTAGCGCCATTAAATTGTCCTAAAAAATATGTTTCAACATCGTGCCGTTCAACTGAGTCGAAAGCAATGAAGAAATCGTCAATAGAGAGACAAATTTCTATTCAATAATCATCTAAAATCTCTAAGTGAGCTCAAGCGATCAGCTGATCACCGGCCGCCATATTGTGTTCATTATATCACAGGTGAACTTATCCTATGGTAAATTTTGTGCGAGTAAAATTCACAATAATACTAAAAAACCGAGGAATGTCGATAGTGTATATGAAAAAAAGAAAAAGAATTACCGTGGAATGTGAACATACCGAAAGTTGATAGCCTTTGCAGCAAGGAGTCTATTGCACTCAGCAGTATCGGGCAGAGGAAGAGGTAGATAAGGACTCTCGTTCTCCTGTTCGGTAAAATCGAATTTGTGTATTCTTGGCTGAACTTTCATGTCTCCGAAGGGTCCTTTGAGTATCAGATAATGTAGAAGCAAAGGATACGTGGTTTTCGTTTTCAGTATCAGCTTCGAACAGAAAATAATCATGAGATAGTCACTGCTTGCAAGCCATGTACAGATATTCAACTTATAACATAAATATTATTAACTATATGCTATGGGATCAAACCTGATAAGTCATGTCACGTTCTGAACTCTGCGTAGGATCACGTTGGCTGTTGTTAATTCTTGCCTTGACGACCCATTGGTTATTGAAAGCAGTGAATCTTGAAGTCTCGTAAAATAATTTATGGACGAATTCGTCTGTGCGATACGGCTTCATTTGCAGATCTTTAGAAAAACAAATAGAAATAAGATGATAATTGATGGTATTTATCATCTGTTCATGTAATTCGAAAAATACTTTTCCCCCTGAGAGCCTAAATATGCAACAATACCTAAATACTATTGTCACAGAAAATCACAGAAAAGGACCAACCATTGAAAGTTATTTTCTCATACGACAACAGGTCAAATACACTGTCATAGAGTCGACGCTCTTCCAGGGTTCTGGCATCGATATCTCTGAGTGCTTCCATAACATCAGCACCTGTACGATGCGGGTGGACACAGTTTGTCTCGTGCTCAGCTCCTTCGTGACTCGGACCTCTCCATGGACATCCGATCCGGCTATATTTACAGCTTGATATTCTGCGACGCAGGAAAGAAAATTAGTCAGACAAATTTCCAGCCATATCTAATCTGCGATTAGATAGTTTTTCTCGGCTGAGTTACCTTTCCTCACACAAAGTGTCTTCATGGCGCTCCAAAGAATTCCGTGGAAATTCTTTGCCGCAGTATTGACATTCGGCCGGTAGTTCAGAGACGGCTTTCTCAACGGCAAGATTTCTAGATGCTGAAGTTTTGCTGATTTCGATCCGACAATTTGGGCAAGTTGCTAGCTCATCTCGAAGTCTAGCGTCAGCCAATACGTGTGTGAAGCATCCAGCGCACATCAAGTGTCCGTTGGTGCACTGCAATCACCATAGCAAAGAAATGAGTAAGGAGGCCCGAGCCAAAGCAAGTTCTTAATTTCTTGGACCAATTTAGTTAGCAAGGATAAAAATTGCGCTTTAATAAATTACAGAATACAACAATTTTGCTCATTTTTCTATGTCTTCCCTAAAGAAAAGAGTTTATACAGAACTTTTCTCTGTGTGGAACAGATTTTTGGAGCTTTGTCTGATTATTGGCCTGTTTTTTAAAATTTTTACTTGACTTTCAATGAGGAAATCATCATAATCATCATTGCACATAAATATTTATAAATACGTACACATATAAATACTAATGTGGAACGTGAATGAGTGACTTCGGGGATGAAAGGCGGGCTACAATTGTCATTTAAAAAGAAAAAAAAATGTAGTCGCAGTAGATTCGGGAGCGAGAGAATGAATAGTCTTGGACTCTAGGGGTGGTTTTGTGATAACCTTAAGAATATCACTGTTCATGCGACAAAAGACCTTAGCTTATAAATAGGGCAAGCTAGTGCGTTGTTACCATTATTTTGATGTTCTAAAACCTGAAACACAAAATCGAACGTACAGTATTAATCATTGAAGAACTCTTTATCGCATTCTTTACATTAATATAATATATATGTATGTTTAATAATGAATATTACGTACGTCACATCAGAATGGCTAGTACATATTCATCGAAATAAAATGATATATCATTTTTCCTGCAATTTTTGTTTTCTTCTGGTATCTTTATTTATTTATTTCTAACGATAATAATTTTCTGCAGTGAAATTCCACTGCATGTGATATTATAGCAGTTTTTATCTAACGATTGATAATAATTAATCGGGGAATAGGAAAGGGACAACATATAAGGGGTGGTCACATTCAAAATAACTAATTTAAAGTAACCTTCGTTTACTTTCTTTATTTTATTCTAAAACCTTTGCACTACAGTTTCAATACAAAAATTGTGTGATGATCAGTATCGCTCGCTTCGCTTTGATTAGTTAGTTATCTAATTTTAAATTCGTATATAAACCCAGTGCCTACCAACTAAATTGGTAAAGTAATATCATCTCTAAAAGTACAATAAGTAGATTCTATATTAATAATGTATTAATTTATTACATATTATAACAACATACTATAAAGTTAATGCGGCGTTAGTGTTATTGCTTTATTATTTTCTTCTGTCGTTTTTTATCATATAAATGTGCATAAGAAAATTTCTTTTTACTACACTCGATATATAATTGATAAAATAAAGAAAAATCAAACAAAAAAATTAATGAAAATACAAATAAAAAGAATACGTCGTACCTAAGTAATTGAATAGAAGAAATGTTGTGGATGTGTGTATGTACTTAGAAGGAAGAGTCTCTCTAGGTGAAAATATTTGGTCGTTTTTATATATGATTTAATATGATCTATATACGAAGATTAGGATTTATATGAATTGTGAAATATGAATAATTATGATGTGTTTAAAGAAAGCAAGTTTATTTTTTATTTTTATTTATAAATATTTTTTTTTCCTTCACAAAACGAAGAATGAAGCTCTGAAATAAATTTGCAGGACAATAATTGTATTACTAAAAATCTAACAATATTCGTACACCCTCTCTATATCTTGCTAAATTTCTTTTCCATACGGTATATCTTATAATGGAGGGTTCATCTTCATTTCATTTTATTTTATTTTATTTTCGATCCAGGAGGCGCTAGAAAACTAATTATAGAACACAGCTACAAGATTTTCAAACGAGGGCTCTTTCATTTACTTTAGCCTTCTACCAATACGTGCGCGATAGTATCTACCTGCTGCATAATACAGAAATTAAAAATCGATTTTACGCGAGAATATTAACGATACTAAAATAATAAATAAGGATGAAAAAAAGATTTAATCAAAAGCATAATGGGAAAAAGAAAAATTTCATTGTTGATTCGGGAAAAAGAATCAAAGCTATATAATTTAACTGGCCAGCGGCAGCTGCTGCCTCGGCAAGTTTCTACGACCTTCGTAGGCCCTTTCTAATCTTTCGGATCACCGCGAAGCCCGTTGTTAGGTGTTTTTCCCCTTGAAGTTTCTGGTTTCTGTTTGAAATTCTTGTAGTTACCCACCCCCTCACCGACACCATGAAAATTTCTACTATTCTCGGGCCTAAAATTTTCGACTCGTAGTTAGCGGGACAACGTATTATTTATTTTGAACAAATGAAATGACTCTAGGTATAATTTATTTCTATTTATGCTCGTTCAAACACGTATTCAGATAAGATAGCGTCGCCGCAAGTTTACCAACTAATAGAGAAACCAATTTCTATAGAATTAGAACGCATATATGCATAACAGATCGTTAATTATCATTATTATGATTAATAATATAAAGAAAAGTTGAAATAGTGCTGTCGAAACACTTGTTTTTCATTCGTCATCTTCAATACTATATGGATCAGTGGAAAGATTTACTTCATCAAAGAAAGAAAATTTAAATGATCGATTACGTAATTGAAATTATAACGGAATAATTATCTACAGTCTGATTCCGTCAGACAGAGATAAACTTTGAACTATTTATTTTGAACTGTATACAATATTTATTAACAGTGATTACAAGCAGAATTATTTCAGCTTCAATAACTATTATAATTGCTTGTTAAACAAATAATAATAATAATGATTTTGACAGATGAGACAAGAATGATTCATTTTATGGCTCGTTGCAGCTAGAGCCGATTATAATAATAATTGAACGGTTTATTCAGATCAAATTCAGATAAAATGACTGTAACGAAAATCAGACCGGATCGGGATAAAAGATATATAGAAAGAAAGAAAGTGAAATAAATCCCAAAATTTAGATAATGTTGATTTGGGAAACGCACTACTAATTAAGGGGACTGTTGACTGTGGTAAGCGCGTCGCTCGTGCGCAGCAAAATAGATGATTAGATGAGAAAAAAAAAGTACTGCGTAGAAGCCAGAAGGTATAGAGGCTTAAGGTTGCGTAACGTTTTGACGGTGCAGTTGTTACACGATGCAGTAACAAGAACGATGAGCTTAGAGCTAGGCGATTATGTATATTTATACATATGCCTAGAGCTAGGGTACTCTAGCGCGTAATATAGGTATAAATGGTTTATGGATGTGTGGTATGAAATATTTATATTCATGCTTTGTTTGCCGATCGTGAGAGTGAAACTCCATCTTGACCATTGCCTTTTATGTATTGATTTTTCAAACTCCATTTTCAGCGCCGAGAGCAACTTGGCATATTATACTTTATCGAAGAATAAATACTAACAGAGATCGTTGGGTGGAAAAAAAAATACAGAAAAGAACATCTCTGATCATTGATTCGTGCTGGCTTGTTATTCTTTAGAATTTCTCTCACGATTCTCTTTCGTCCCATTTTCAAAGAAAGTCTTTCTTCTATTCCTATACATATAGTAATAGCTCTCCACGGATATCTGAAATTTATTCTTTCCAGCGATTATAACATGAATTAATTCACACCTACCTTTTACTGCGTTCATTCTTTTCTACATAGGTATGTACGTGGTTGTTGCGTAACAAATTTATACGACAAATGCGTGAATGATTATTATTCAAATTATCACGCATTTCGTCTATTGTTTGTATTTGAAAACCAGAAATACATAGGTATATATTTCACTCGATATAAATGAGGAAAAATTAAATAGAAATGATTTTATGAACGAATTAAAACTCGACGATATGACCTATATACACAATGAAATGTTTTATTCATTCTCTGCCTAATGAATTCGGAGTTTAAAATATCCTTCATTCACTATGTGGCTTTCATCTTCTTTTCATGCTTCCAAAATTAATTAGAATTAATTATACGTGACAAATGACTAGACGAATAATCGCCACCAAGAGTTGTGTGAATTATGATGTGATTTCCAGAGTCCTTAGAATGAAAAAAATTGAATAATGAAAACAGGGGGAAATGAAATATCCAAGCTCAAACTAGACCAAGCCCTATTTCGAATTGCATAAGAAAGATCTCCATTTTGTAAACGCCTTTCACAAGCTCCCATACACCAGCAATGGGAAGGTCTATGTACATGGAAAAACTATGCGACGAAAATTCCTATGTATTCAAAATAAAATAAACGAAAAATGATATATAAGTTATGTCATGATAAAAAATATTTCTTGGGTAAATAATTTGGCGAATCGTGGTTTTTCTTTTCGTTTTTTGTTTTATACGATAACGTCATATTACGCAGCTCGACGAACAGCTGTTTGTTAAATTGATATTTCGTCAGAGTCAGCGCGTCGTCTTTAGACAAAGAATGTGTTACGATAGGAGGATATGCATGTCAACGATAAATGTGCAAGAGAGAGAAACTTGTACTGGAATATTCCTGTATTAGAGTGAGACGGACGTACCTGGTAGACGGCTGCCCGGGGCAGATCGAGACACACGGCGCAGCACAGGATGCCGCCCAGCCGATGCTCCAGCTTTTGTTCCGTCTTTCCATCAACTTTCAATAACTTTCTACGCTTTTTGTCTGGCTCAAGAAAATCCTCGATTTTATCAGCCTCGTCACGAATCGGTGCAGCAACAGCTGCAATCTCCGAGACACTGCTAGACGATGCAGCCTCGTTACTCGGATCCGCCATCTTTATTGTTTTGATTTTTTGACAAGGCTAACCAAGAGCTCGCGTTCCTATGTATTATTTAAACAGGCTTAAATCCCTAATCCCAGTACCAAGTTTATGTATTATTTCGTTATAGTACCCGCGGTATCAAGGTGGGTTTGGGTTAGTGACGTATTCTGGCTAAATAACAACTGACGGATTAATAACGTAGACTAAAAGGACCTGTCCTAAATCCCTTATGAAATTTGTCGCTCTAGACCTTCACACGCACGCGACACTGCGTGACTGAACGACACGCGCAACAAATACTATGTTCTGTTCCTGTCATGAAGGGGAAGCTTTGCCAGCTGATTGAATGTCCTTACTGCGCAGGATCCTAAATTGGCTGGGTACCGATAACCAATCAGACACTTGCGTCGCGCGCAGCACGTGCGATATTTTTCAAATAAAGAACGATGTTTAAATGATGATTCAGACATTCCGTTTTCAGCTGTAATTTATGATCGAACTTATGCTAACTTACTCATCATTCTTTGTGTTATTGGAGTGTGTTTATTTGTTTATGAGATAAAGCTTGTCTGACTAGACTTCTTCCCATATCTGTATTAGATTTTAATGTTATTGAAAATTGACTTGCACTTGACCAAAATTCTAAGCATGGAAATTTACATCCTTTGTACAATGCTATAATGCAATGAATGATGGAAAATAATTATTACATCTCTAATCTGAAAAACGTTCGGGGAAAATCGACCACAACTGAATTATTGCAATATTAAGATGTTGTTTATTGTAATTAATGAAAAAAATCCAAAAGAGTGTTATTGTCATCTTATGCATGTCATTATCGGTATAATTAAGGTCGTGAATGCTGACTCATTTGACATCATGATTATCGATCAATGACACAACAATGTTGATCTGGAACTGAAAATATTAAAAATAACAAGTGAAACAACGAACAGCAAAAACATATTGTCGTTTATCATAAATATGGGACTCTTGACGAATAGGTGAGATTAAAGAAGCGTCTAGATATTCAAATTTCAAATAATTTCTCATACCTTTTATTAACACAATTATCCTTACAACGATGTGGATTTGTTTATTTATTTTTTTCGATTCTTATTATACATGCTACGATGATAAGTGATTGACGAATAACTTGCTGCGACTTAAGCCTGTCGGTTAATGTCGCGATATATCGGACGATTTCATATCGCTAAAATTCGGAAACTTTAAAAAGATGAATATTAAATTGGAAGTTAGATATTAGACTGGGAGGCTAAGCAGCAAGCGATATTAGTTTTTCACTTGAGAATTCATTATTTATTAATACTTTGATACTTGTGCCACGCGGCTATGTATGTATGTATGTATATATGTATAAATAATTCGATTCTATAATTTTCGCATCACGTTATACATATTGGCACAGAAATAAATTCATCGCGTTAGTTTTTATCAAGTATCATTTACTCTTTTTAATTTTACCTTTTAAAAAATAACGAATACTATTTCAATACATATGTCAACAGACAATTCAACAAATCTTATTACTGGACATTTCACTTTATTTATATGTTCAATTTTCTATGTTTAACTCCCATCTCACCTTGCCAGATAAATATAGATACATAATTTTTTTTTTTTTTTTTTTTTATCCAAAACTTAATTACAAGACCATAAATAAAGCTTAAGCTATATAAACTATTCAATGAAATCGACAAATACGATCCATAAACACAATAAATTTGTCGAAATTTTGATAATTTCAAAATAAGTTCCAAAATAAGTACAAATCCTTGATGACGAATCCAAAAAATTGTTCGAAACTTATCCGTTATATTAATATTACTTCATTTTTGATTTTATTTGCTTGAAATAAAATCATGTGTGTTTCTCTACCTTCTCTATCTCTTCTCTAATTGTAAATATAAGTATATACGTAATATAAGTAGAAGTATATGTGTAACGAAAATTAATGTTCCCATTCTACAAAACAATATTTTTGTGTTTTCTATTATTCCCCGCTCCTATTGCCAGCTGTAACTGAATTGTTTCATATCGATTGGAAGAATCACCTTGTTACCGTTGTATAGTTAAGACAAGTTTGACTAGAGAATATGTTGTTATATGGTTATTTGTTTTCTGTTTCTTCTTCTTCTATAAAACGTACAAGAATAGCTACCCTTTGTGGGGGAAACATTGAAGGATCTTTTCTTTGTTTTAAAACCTTTAGAAATTTGTACTGTTTAATATATATCCTGAATTTGCTGCTACTTAAATCCGTTACACGTTAACTAAATAAATAATAAAAATATTCATTTTATATACGTGACTGAAATCGGTACATGCATCTTCCCTCATGCTATATTTACACCTTGCTAATCGAAACATTTTTAGAATCATGTATATATCCATGTATATAGGTATTATAGTTAATGTATACGTAGTTATATTACTTAGGACTGAATTATTTAAGATACAAAATAGGTAACACTCACTGTATCAATATACCAAAATCCCTAGCAACAACGATTTAAATAATTATTTACTTAATAATCATCAAATTAATCAATTTCCTCGATCAATTAAGTAGTTAGTTTTTTGTTTCATATATATATATATATAGATATATACAATTAAACATTATCCTAAACTTCGTGAACGTATTATGACTTATTATACATAGGCGCTAATTCAATCATGGAATTCAGTAAGTAATCAATGGCTAGAAGCTTCTTCAGGGTGATCTACGGACTGTTCTGCAGATACTTCGCCATGCTCCGAGGTTTCCCCAGCCACTTCTAGAATTCAACATTCAACGATAATAATAATAGCACTTAGCGTCGTGCAAGACAGAAATTCTATATGATTATATTCACCAAAAATAAGATTGCATTCACTTTTGATATGGATAATTAAAAAACTAATGTTCAAGTAATAAAATACTGCAATGTAAGAGTTTCGATCAAAGATCAATTCTTCTACTCTGTAAAGTATGCTCAAGCAAAGACGATTATCACTAGATTTTCAATCTTATTTAAGATTTGACCAAATCGAGTCCAATAGAATGAAATGAACCCTGTCAAGTGTAGCTATGTAAAATCATTTGGAAGATTGCGGAATAGTAAGACTCAATCATCTTAACTTTACGATTGACCAAAGGTGGAGATAAACGACGATTTTAGCCAGATAAACTTGACCTGAGACAATTTCTATAAGATAGGAGATTGCGATGCAGTAAAAGGATTAGTTATTTCAACCATAGGTTTGCAGAAAAGAAAATATTTAGGAATTTCAACTGTTTTCTCAAATAGTTAATAAAAGAAAGGATATCATTTCACATGACTGCGATTTATGACTCACAATCAGAAAAAATATGCTGATTAAAGAAGTTGAATATCATTTCTCTGCTATCTGATTTAATAGAAGCATACTTCGAATTGCGTAGAAGGTAGAAAAATGTTGTGCAATCGTGTAAAGTGTTGATGAGATGATAATACTTCATTGATAATATATTTCCCCCTCTCTGCCTATCTTAAAATTTCAAGTTTGATCTCATTTGTATAAAAAACTTAAGAAGAACAATCTCAATAAGGGTGCAAGTCTATTGAAATCTATCTTGCCTCCAGTTCCTAAAAATTTAAAAATCGGATCTACAAATACAAATATTTGATCACAAATCATGAATCACTGACCTCCAGTTATACCACTGGGCAATTCGGTCTGCGTAACTTTGAGCTTTTCTGCATCTTTCGGAATCAATGGAGTAGTGATAGTATTAGCCGTTGTATTCGATCTCAAATTCTGGAAATCGGCTATGGAAGCTAGCATAGTTTCGCTGGAATTTCGCAACGAGTTGTAAGAGTTTTCCAACGCCTGTAACTGCGTCTGTAATTTACTGTCAGTATGTTTCACCAACTCCACCTGTAAGGAATAAAAGGTTATTTCGGAAAAACAGAATATTAAACGCTGTCTTCAAAATGGACAAAAGTCAAATGTATAATCAACTTACATCGGCAGCCAACTTCTCGACAACTGCTTTTAGTGTTTCCTGTGCAGTCATCTTCACACATTCACCATCTAAGGACATTACCTGGGCGGTCACATTGCGCGACGTTTCTTGCAATTCTACCAACATTTTCTGTGAACAATAAACAATTTTCACGCATATTTATATGGCACGATTTAATACAGAATTAAAAATGCACTGCTTAAACGAGAATAAATACCTCGGAAAGAATTTTTTTTCAAATCACTGGTATACTCTGGAAAAATACTTTATTGACTCATGGTTTCAGAGCTTATTAATTGTATTTTTAGATATAATTCGAAATTATATGAGATTTGATGGACTTTGCCTTGCATAGATTGAGTGTTGTAGGGTACAGGTCGCATCGTTCATCGAAACTTTTTGAAATTTTGAGAGAATATTGTCAAATGATATGATTTCGGGGCAAACCGATAATATATAGAAATAAGATCAGTCTTCTGTTGTTGTCAGCAGGTACTCACTTTTTCTCTCAATATGTACAAAAAAATGCCTAAAAATTAGAAATTTGCGTGTCCAAAAATTGAATGCATTAAATAATAATCATAATCTGAGATAATTCTGTGAAAGTAGCTGTGAAAATACCGAAGTGATACAATATTTCTTTACCGCAACCAGTGAATTAAAAAAAATTATATCCAAGATGTATGAATACCCTTAATCAATGCTGAGTACTATCTAATCTGCGTAATCTTACGTGATCTTTTTCTTGGTCCGCTTTCGTCCATTGCAGATTTCTGGTCAATGTGCTATTGACTGTGCTCACATTTGTGATGAGCTCGGCGATCGTCGATCTCATCCATTCATTCTGAGCTTTACTTTCGTTGGAAAGTACCGCTTGAGGTTGTTGCGTGACTTTTGAAAGGTCAGCGAGCTTAAGCTGCAGGAAAAAGGTATTGAAAAATGATATGGAAGCTTCTTTGCTTGCTCAAATACCAGACAACTGCTATGATCAGTATTGAATTGCTATATCGTTTGAAAGGTTCCATCTAAAGTTTATGTGACTAACAAAACATGACATAAAAATCTACAGTAATTTAAATTCGGATCACAATCCCTAGAATCGTTGCTTACGTCATAAAGCTATTAAGACTTAGCTAAGAACCGAAATACAATCTCCTTTTCCTTGAGACAACTTGAAACGCTGCTATTGAACAAGGTTGAAAAAATTTCAATGATAATACTCGATCTATGCGCTGTAAGTAATCTTATCATCAAACAATGCAGCTTTTTAAGCGAAGAGTCATTCGGTTCTTTTATTCTTCCTTTCTGTATTTATAGAAGAAAACCTTCTGCTCTACCCACCTCTAGTGCTGTTAGATTGTTCAATATCGTCCGCTGCACGTTTTCTATTCTGTGATCAATTTCTTTCGACTCGTTAGTCGTCACTAGAAGATCTGTTATTTTGCTGCCCCACGTCGATACCTCGGTAGACAAAACCAACAACTTGTTTGGAATGTTGATCAGATCTGGAGTATCACGTATTGCGATCTGAACATCGTGTAGCCCTCGTTGAATGCTTGATAGCTAAATAATCAATGTAAGATTTTTAGCATTGATTAGATGAGAGAAAACAGAATATAGAATTTTTACCGCTGCCTAATGCTGTCTTACAATTGGTATCACCCACCTGTATTGTAATATTGGCTAATTCAATTTTAATGTTGGTAATATTTCCGAAGATTAGTGTTTGGTTGTGCTCGAGATCCTTTGTTGCGGAATGGTACTTTTGCAGGGTATCCGGAACACCGTCGTTACCCGCTTTAACTGCAACACACGTAGTAACACAAAATCAATATAAATGCATGACGAGTAATAAGTTGGGTCGCTGATGAAGCTAGCCAATAGAATCTCATCCTCGTCAGATGTATTAACGTAATTTGTACAGTTTTGAATAATCGCAAGAGCAAGTGATTTAATGTGTGAGTGACGGAAAATTGTTTTTTTTTCCAATTTTAAAAATCGTTATAGATACATACATGTGTGGATTAAATCATTTCACTTTTCAGATACTTAGATATATAATTTCTGTACAGAAAAATATACGATCTTAAAATTTGATATAGACGTATTAAATGATAGGAAATTTGTATTAAAGATATATTCTTTCTTTTTTTTTCAAATATTTTTCACATATTTAATTGCCCTGGTGAAAATTTGACCCGCGATTTAAATATACATATTTTCGAATCTTTCCTCATTCTCTCAAAATAATGAACAAATTTTGTTCAGTCGATTTCTTCGGTACATCGTGTGCTCTGTTTTTCTACAATCACCTCAACTCGAATTTATCGGAACTAGTCAATGAGTCGAACGATTATTTGAAAAGTAGTTTTTTGAGCCTCATTTTGCTTTGTGATAGCTATGCAGTTAGCTGAGCGTAAGAAATGTCTTCTACATTTATACTTTTCTACATCTACAATTATACTTTTTACAGATAAAAAGCGCTGGGAGTAATAATACGTAATATATTATTTTCAAGAGATTTTTCGCGTAGATTCTCATGGGTCATAACTATTGTCACTCAAACAGAAACAGAGAAGAAAGGGTATTAAGATAACGACGCCAAGAACAGCAGCAAATAAATCGATGGTCAGCTAATGAGTAATGATAAATTATCCAGCAAAAAATTCTACGCATTTCATTTAAGTTCAAGCTTTTTATTGCAATTAATTATAATACGATGTGTATATAGGTACAAATGAAATCTGCGGTAAGAAGGCATGAAACAGTTGACATGGAGAGATGACAAACACAAAAACATATACACAATGAACAAGGTCACTTCCATTTTTTGTTTTTTCTTTATACCTTGGTCCAGTTTTGTACGAAGTGCACTAAGCTGTTCACGAACGTCGATAAACAGCCAGATCAACGTTGCAGTAGCTAAAATCGAAGCACAGGCCAGAAAGGCACTGCATGCTCGTAGGAAACCAGGACAAGATCGACCTCTTCGACTTCCGCGACATTTACGACCACCCCTAGTCGACACACTCCAATATTCTGATCTGTCGTCGCTGCTGTCGGTCAAAAGCTCCTGAAAATTCGCTTTTTATTTATTAAATGACCAAGAAGAGATCCTCAAAAACAAGTTCTTTCTTGATTTTGCCTTTTCCTTACTAGTTTTTAGTTAAAAAATAGAAGAATCATCAATAAGATTTCAAATTTTTTAAAATTTTTATTGCTTTTACCTGGGAGCTTCGCTTGCCAGAATTTCGTCTCGTGATTGCATGAGGTGCTGCAAGAGCATCGAGCTCTTTTCGTTTCTTCATTTTTTTAGTAGGTGGTCGAAGAGGGACGGTTACGGCAACGGAGTCCATTTCAAGGAGGAGCACGCTGTCTCCTTCTGTTTTATCCTGGGCACCCACTTTACACTTTTTACTGTAACACTGTTTCTACAACTATCACCTTTGTCTGTCGGACGAGGCAGATGACTGCATTTGCGTTTATTATTAAATGATTTACAAAATCAGTATAATAAACGTGTACCACAAAAAGCACTGAGTTTAGTTCTTCTTTTTAGTCCATTAATCGATGTTCGATAACTCTTAAGCCTCCGCGTCCGTTTTCACGAGGCTTTAGAGTACCTAAAGTATTGACTGCGTGTTTATAAACTCTGCGATAGCTTAAAACACGTCTCTTCTGTTGTTGAATAACTTTAACGCTTTTTGTCTCCGTCTTCTTTCACGTAACTTTGATCACTGCAGTTTAACTGAAAATTGAATCGTTGAATATGTTACTATGACAAATCGGCGACATATTTTTGTTATTAGTTTTAATTAAACTTTCGAGTTTAGATTTGAATGAATAAGTACCTAGACGAACGCGATCTACACATGATTCGTATTTCCATATGATATGAACTTCGCCAATCGTAAAGTTCTGCGAAACTCACGCTAACGCAATGTAAGCGAAATTAGTTACTGAACAGCGAAAACATATTTACTCGTGATAATAACAGATGATAATAAGTCATGTATACTCTCGGTATTATCAACCGTCAACCGTCAACGGCTTACCGCAGAGAAAAATAGATTTTAAATTCACATCGTACACCACTGTCCTTGATCCAACCAATCGAAAATTGTCATTCTAACGAGTACACAGTGGAAACAAATGATATCTAACGGTATATTATCATCCACGTAACGACAGAATATATCGATAACAAATTAGTTACATATTTATTGAGAAAAAAAGTGCAAAAGATTTATAACGTATGGAATGTTATTTAAAAATGAAATTAGGATCGTGACTTGAAATAGCAGATTAGAATAATAGAAAGATCGATTGGCTTTAATGAATTTTTGAACGAGACAAACTAGGGCAGCTTTTCAAATTATGACTAAGCGTGTTAATTGTAACGGAATTAATAAAATATGTAAGCGATAACACTTGAATAAACATGAATTTGACGGTAGGTTGGCGTCGCTTTACGATTCAGCGCTGCAGCGACACAAAGAAAAAAAAGCAAAAGAAAAAGGAACAGTAAAAAAAAAACAACATAGTACACGGTTTCCAAGCTACATTTAATGGTATACTCATTACTCATAAATCGATCGACAAGAGTTTAGAGCTATCCACTTATAGTAGGTCCTGGAAGGCCTTACTCGATCATACATATTTAAGTAGTAGGAGTCAGCATGGTGTCAGTCGATAATTACAATTGAGGGACTAGACTTTATCGCGACCTTACGAGGGCGCTGAGAAATTGATTTCTTGTTTATCATAGAATATTAAAACGCGATCGTTAGATTCTGATATCGTAAGTTATGTCATCGATGTACGTATGTATGTATGAATGTCTTAATATTGGCCAAGTTTATCGATATACGCGGTAAAAAGTATCCAGGAAACGCAATAATGTTCGTATTTTACTTTATAGCGATGAAAACCATTGACAAAATTCAGCTAGTTCAATATTTCAAGAAATAAAAACTTAGATATCGAAGAAAACTTGACAAAACGATTTTTTAAACAGATGATGATTCGTCCGAAATCAACTAGATTCGTTCTTTCTTCAAGGTTCAGTAAACTGATTTATCTGACTCCTGTCGATTACAATAATTGAACTGACCATCAAGTAGAAAATTTTCACCTCACTTTAATTTTCTTTTTCTTTTCTTTTTGTAATCCAATCGAAGGCACTGATCAACTAATGAACCGAACAACCGCTATCGCTAATTAGTAGATTAGAAAAAGATTTAAGAAAAAGAAAGAAAAGTTAATTCGCCGAAGATCGTTTAAGAAGAATGAACCGCAGATGTGCGAAATGGTTTTTAAACTAGCTCTGCACGTCTAAAGCAAGTTGATTTCGATCGAGGTCTGGAACCGTACTAACAATAATAAGTAATTCTTATCAATCGTCGCCGGCGAGTGACGAGTGACAACACTATGCCAGAACCACGTTCGCAATACAAATCTAAAAGTTTAAAAGTCTGTTACGAGCTGTAGTGATATGTAGGTATTTATACGACGACTTGAGCGACAGGTGAAACCGAAAGGAACCACGCGACACTGACAAACTTTTTTGCCACTGCGAATATACCTAGGTGATATAATCGAGTTTAGCTATACAGTATAAACACAGATACGTAGAAGTAGAAGGAGGAAAAAGACAATAATAACCGGTTAAATCTGCTGTGAGGATGTTGATTTCAAAATGTTAAATCTTGCCTATACATTCATTTCTCGAACTATATTTGCCATTTGAATTTACCGAATAGCGAATATCAACATTTTTTCATACTTTTATTATAAATATTATTATTTTTCTTTTTTCGTTTATAATCGACAAATCCAAATAATGATTATTATACCGTTGTGCTAATTGGAGATTGAAGCTCGTTACAGGTGTGCAATTATACTTCTCGGAACGTTAATGTCTTCGTGTATGTAGCTAATCGGTATAAAATCTATGAAAAATTTTATCAGTTCTTTTCACAATCGGAAATCTTATCGCTTGGAGTATAAACCTCGCGCCTTATTTTCCCCCTCTTTCACTCTCTCTCTCTCTCTCTCTATTTTTTGTTTCTTTTTAATTAAATCGGAGCTAAGACTCACCCGCGTGTTAACTTGGCGTTAATTTTACTGACAATAAGGTATGGGCTAAAGTGCTGCCGCACCTAATGTCTATTGATTCAGTCAAGCGGTCGTAGTGTTATACGCAGAAAATTAAGGATAAAAAAAGAAATAATACATTGTTGAATATTCTCACTGTTAAATACTTCAAGAAAACCTGTATACCATCCTCTTGTCTGATTTTTTTTTTTCTTTTAAATATTCCCCCAAGTGTGATACCTACTTCATTATTCTGAAATACAAGTCGCCAGCTATAAATGGATGGATAAATAATTAAAATTTATTATCATATATTACTGTCGATATTAATTTCCGAAGTAAATCTAACCGCGAAAGTTTCTGATTTAAGTCATAAAAAGAATGAAAAAAAAAACCAAACAATAGTATTTATATAATCAACTGCAGATATATCGTCAGCTGACTCGAGCTGTCATCACTGTGCATCACACACATGTAGAGATCTATTATAGCTAATGAATTTTTGATCTAAAATTAACATCGCGAATATATGTATATAGATATTATATACCTATGTATAATTCGGCAATTAAATATGGTTTGATATTATTTTGTTGAATGAATAGGAAGAACTTCTAATCGACTGTTTATAATTTGATTATAATGATTCACGGGAATAGTTTGAGGCTTATCGTTCCCCGATGACGCATATATTTATACATACATACAACGTGCGAAATATGTATGTAAAGAAGAAAAAAAAAACAGATAGAATGAGAATCATAACGTGTGTATATATGTATTATGTATATTCATGCGAGAGTTAAAATCCACAAAATTATCGCGGAAATGAGAATGAGAGATAATGAAAAAAAGTCATAGTTCGTCATGTGACAACGTTAAACATAATATAAAGCCGTATACGTGATTTAGTTAGACCTGAAAGTTTTATCGCATAATTCTGTCTATAGGAATATTAAAATGAGTTGAAAAATCAAAGACGCGTATTCTTCTCGCACCTTTTTTTTTTAAGTATATAGTTTTAGGACAAATTCATAACAGATAGTCTCTTATCTGACCAGACTACACCTTGTGTCTTATACTCCCTTATCTAAAGTCAAACATCGCATGATTGCAGTTAGGGAAAAAACAGACTCTTATCACCGACTCGGAAACGAGAGATATATATATATATTCGGGAAATGACCGCTGAACAGCTTTTTAATTAAACCCCTAAATTACCTCCTTGTTTACGGGCTAACGACTGTATTATAACGACACGCCTTCGCTACGGCTAATTGTACCTAAGTACGTAGTACATACCTACCTTTTTTTGAATTAAAGTGTATCCATGTGTACAACCTGTCTCTAACTCCTTAAACGTACCGAATACCCATAGAATCTCGGGTAGATTAAATACAAACGGACATAAACCGCGTGAGTAAACCGTGATTCATCTGAGAGACAATATGTACCTACCTCGGTTGAGTACACATAATATTATACTTTCTTTTGCGATTTTCATGAGAGAGCGAATAACACGGATAACATAAATTGACTCAGAGGATAGATTCGATGAGGAATAAATTATCCGCGGCTCTTGTTTAGTCTACAAATATCGTCTGTTCTTCTTTCTTTTTACCCTGTCAAGAGTTTTCCTTCGTTTTTGTACGTTTGGCTTATTGAATCACTGATTACTTATACGATATTCATAAATCGAACACTTTTCACTGTACGTATATCGCTGATCAAATTATCGCAGCATACTTGATGAGAAATGGAGTTTCGCCGCCACCGAATCGGCCGCGATTATATTTGTCACTGATGCATTACACTCTCGCGATACGATGTGAGAATGTCCATTGTTCGTTCAGCGAATCTTATACACTCCTACATCCTGCAATGACTATACGATAACTGGGGCAAACCCGGTGGTGAATAATAACTATATACGATGGCTCAGGGTGGATTATATCGACTAGTGTGTGGGATACGAAGGGTTGCTACTTCCCACACGTTCCCTTCGCTCGCCGACGCACATATCCACTATCTATTATACCTGAGCTTTCGCGCGCACGCGAACTCGACGGCGCGCGTCTCTCTCATCGATCTGCGGCGCGTAGCGACGCAAAATTTGAGATAAATTAGGCTATACTTTTTTTAAATTCATTTATTTTTTATTTGAGTTTTCCGATTTACAGTGATTTTAATAGACGAGATTCTTCTTGTTTTTTTTTATTCAATAAGAAAATAGCTTATCTGCATATAGTATAAAAATTTGGAGAAATACATAGCGAGCCTGAAAATATTTAGATCAAGGTTGAAAATCGATCTAAAGTTTGATGTAGAATTCGTTCTACTATTTTTTCATTTTTTTTCCAAAGTCGTAAGATGAAACTACAGGAAAATATTAATTATAGTCGGAAATTGAAGAGATGCGAAATATCAATTTCCGGGGTCAGGTTAAAGTTCCGGATTTTTAAGCCTCGAACGATGGAAATTCCGAACTTTAATACTACCGACTCGCAGTTTTGAGAAAGGATATGCCCCCGAAAGTCTACATAGCCGATTTCCAAAACTTTAAACCGAAAAACACCAACCCCTGAAAATTCCGAAAGCTGGAGACCCGAAGGGCCAAACCACCGAAACGTGAAATTCACTCATGTATTAATTCAGTGTTTAATAACTGGGGCTATATTGATCGTACCGGAGCCATAATAAGTGGTCAAATTAATTGTCACAGAATGTACTTTTTCGACAAAAATTTTCACAATCCTATCAATTATTTATGACACCGAAGTTACCGATTGAAGTAGATAAAATGGGTTTCTATGAAGAGGATCTCGATTAGAATGAACTATTTCTTGTCTTCACCGAAATTTTAGGATTCTTGGGCTTCGAGGGGTCTGGCCTTTCAGAGTTTGAAGCTTCCTGCATTTCGACCTTTCGGAAATTCGATATTCTAAACTTTAACGTTTCTAAAAATTCTAAATCGTCTCGAAGAGATTAGGAATTTTTACTATTCGGAACTTTTGAGATTCGGAACCTAAACCCCAATTTATGAACACAGTATATATGGAGTAGCGAATGCAGGATTCGATATTATTTTCTTCATGATATAGTCGGTTGTAATTTATTATTATATAAACACCTTACCCTATTAGGTATATGATCATAGATAAACTAGTACGCGGTCTATCGTTCGGGCTCTTGAAATCTTCGTCTAAAGATGACCCACATTTCTGAAGTTTGTATAGAAGAGGCGAAGTTTCATAAAGATTTTCATCTCATTAGTCCGCAACTAGAATAAGTATCACTCGGCTTTTTCTATATAGATATATTATTATATATAGATACAGGTATACATACTCACCGAGAGAACCTTCTTCATTACTAGTTTATTCAAACAAGTTAAAAACTTTTTTCATTTGTATACATATAGTATATACATATATTTAAACTGACTAACAAACTATAACATTTTATTCCCCCAATAAAGAGACTTATATTAAAGAAATACTTGACTTATTTTACTTTATTTTTCTTCATTAATTAAACTTCTAATCATCGCGAATCATTCGTCGACTCGAATCTGTCTAAGTATTATTATTAATTGGTGTATTAAAAATTATATCAGGCTTTACGAAAATATTGAAATAACTTTTTTTTACGATTCTACACGATGAAAACGAATATTACATTGTTTTTTTGAAATCAATTGTAGTTCTCACAGTTTTTTTTTTTTTTAAACTTTATTGCATTGAATCTGATACTGAAACGTATATAAATGATTAATACATGACAGTCGGGTACCTACTGCCGTATAACCGTCACGTACGTATGTTCAAACACATTATGTGTATAATAAGCAATAAAATAGTTTGTTACGTAACTCGAGAGAAATTGGTATGTGTGAGTGATGTACTAGATACATAGGTATACAACGTACTAAACATCGCACAACTGAGGATGAGATTCTGCGATATAGATATATGTATGTATATCTCTGCGAATAAAAATATGTATACATCTCTGTTCCCAAAAATCTGCGTTAATTACATGAAATTATGTGAATATAATCGAACTACAGAACACGACTCAAATATTTGACATAGAATTCGCAAAGATTACACGTAACTTACGGTAATCAATGCGAATTCTATGTCAAACACAGATTATCATTCACGTAATATTTTACCTCTAGTTTATAAAAGCTTTTTTCTACAACTCATTCAAGGTAACATGATACGTGACACAGATAAAAAATAATTATTCAACGTATTGTTAAAAAATCTGAAAATACATACACTCGGAAAATAAATCTTATAGAAATAGTTATACTTCTTTTTCTAAAAGAAGAAGAAAGAAAAAAATCGTACACAAATTTCGAATAAAAATAACAAAAATGATAATTTTTGAGTTTAAGATTCAGAGCTTGATTTTCCGCATATTTTATTTTATTTTTTTCTTTGAATTCATGGTACAGAGGACAAAAAAACATTAGCATTATTTATTTGAAATACTTGCACTGACCTGATCTGATGTTAGAATCCATTTTTTTAATATCGCTGTACAAAATAGCAGCAAGCCAAGAGAGTGCTAGTAACCAAAAGGTTATAGAAACAGCAGCTAACCAAAGGGCAACAATTCTGGTTTGCGATTTACCGCAACTGCAAGAAGAATCGCCACGCTTTTCTCTTACGGAATAACCCCCGGATCTGTAACGCCTTATGAAAAAAAAAAAGAAAAGAAAAGAAAATACGAAATCGATTTCTTAATAAACGTAAATACATTCTATCCCTCGATGTATTTTTATTATCTATTCAATTTCATTCCGATAAGTGTTTGGAAAAGAGATCAGTTATGGGTTAAATTGAGGTTATGTTCGTCTGTTTACGTGATCTGTATCAGCGCGTATAAATAAATTTCGGGAATGAAATAGTTCGAGAAATTCATTATTGGATAGTTGATTAGATCTTGGAGAGAAGGGATTGATTTTTTTCCGAGCAACTTACCTCTTAACTTTCTTCTTTTTAGGTGTAAGAACGATGTCTGAAACAGCTGATTCACTTTCTGATAAAAAATCAAGCAGATTTATAGTCTCTTTGTTATTTTTGGCCTCCATTATATTCGGCAGAGATTTATCGTCCATATCAATGTTATACTATACGAATCTGTGCGTTTGAAGGCGATTGAGAATTACCAAATAACATAACCTAAGTCTCTATGACAAAATATTTTACGCGTATAAGTTAGATCTAGTTTTACACATTATAGACACATTCACTCAACATATTATCTTCCGTATCATGATATGATTTTTATTGTATTTTATTGCTTTAATTTACGACGCCAAAAATCATCTTTTATTTACTTCTGACCTATTTAAATGTGACGTGAAGATGAACCTGAGATATGTCACAACTCTTCTGGACGCCATCTTGGCAATGAAACGTCAGATATAAAGTCACGTGGTATGAAGTATATGGTGAAGTTTTTATGGGTGTGAGAAGCTTGTGCTGCCATCTGACGCAATGCGTCAAAAGTATGGAGAATGAATTTGAATATTTTACCGCGGATATAAATCTAGTCGAGATATTATGGCATAAGAGATTTACTGCCCAACTAAAAATGTGCATCATTTACCTACTTCTACTTAAATTAATCGCGATAAATCGTTTTCAACTTTTTTATTTACTTCTGTTTTTTCTTGGCAAAAAAAAGCACACATCTTTCGGCAGCGAAATAGCAAATTAGCATAACTTGTTATACGAGACGATTATTATGGTTTTTATTGAGCAGCCTTCAATCTTCGAATTCAATAATAAAACATAATAGAAACAACTATTCCTCTATAGGCTATATTACCTATAAGAATCTTGCTGTATCTTTATTTGTTTATATTAAATGCCTGAAGTAATAACACGTGCTTATATGTCCGACAACAAACTTCATCGAATTTCATAATCTGATCTGCAGGATTAGATACACTAGAATACCGTAAAAATTTTAATTAAAATAATTCGTAGCGATTTAATCGTAGTTGTTGCTCCATTAATAGAATGAGCATACGTTCAAGCTCGTTAGCATGACTTCAGAGTTAGAGTTCTTCAGTGATTATTCATATTTGATTATCACTGCTAAAAGTTCATAAAAATCAATCTTTTCAATTAAGAAATTATAGATGTATATATATAAAAGTTTAAAGAAGTTTGAATATTAATAATTGATAATTGGAGGCGTTAGGTCAGGTCGTAACAGAGCGACAAATATCGACATTAATCCCTTCGAGCACTTTTCATCAATCCAAGATCACATTCAACTGATATCAAACTCCATCTGATATTGAGGACTTGAAAAGTCCTCTATAGCCTCTAAGCGTTCAATATCTCAGTTTTCGGTCAGGAACTGCGGCAGAATGGAGATACGGTTGCAGTGACGAAGTCTACACCATGCTGGTAGACGACGGACAACACTTTACCGTCTTTGCAGAAGTCGTCAGCCACTTTAACGATGCTACGCCGGACTTCGAAAGAGTTTCTGGTGAGTTATGATTGAGTTATCGCTGAGTTTTCACCAGCAACGAATGCTAAAACAACTTTAGACCTTCGTTCGGACGTCCAGAGTCCTTCGGGGACTGTGGAACTCCTACGTCAGCGAAATCCTCTGTATGCTGATTCTGTCGATACTTCCAGTTCTTATCAATCTTCAAATCTCTTTCATTTTTCACCCTTGAACACGCTGGTTGTAAATTATTGCCCGCATCTGATTCTAGATTCTCCTCGGTCCTGGAGGCAGATTTTTGGGCAACTTATAGGAGTCCGGAATCAGCGGATCAGAGCATATCTCAGCCCGCAAGATGGTTTATTGAACGATCGAAAGAGGCCCGGATTATTGCCAGTCTCGCAGGAGTTTCCGAAAATGATAATTTGCAGGTCTTGGAAATGTCGCATGGTGGACCAGCATTTCATTTACAGCAAAATCGCGTGTACTAGGTCTCCAAGGGTGTAGATCTTGTTCTATTCAATTTATGACGGTATCTCTCCTAACTCAGGCAGTTTCGTAATCAGTTCGACCTTATGTCAGGCTTGTAGAAATTCTGAAGTTAATAATGATAATCCATTTACTATCAAGGCATGAAGCATAATTGAGCTGAATACATTTACATCGACTACATCGAAGAAAGTTTCATTGTTGCCAGCCTCGTTAATTTCGAGCATAATTAACGTGCGCAATTTAGTTGGAGCAAAATTTTCCAACAGTTCTCTTCAATTCTTTCTCTGCAGGAGAATTTGTATATTAATTTCGATGTATATGCAGCGATTTCGGATTTTTTAAGCTGAGAACACGAACTTGTCAGTGACATGATTATTTATCTGAGCAAGCAGCTACAGCCTTCAATCTTCACAATCTGGAGAGAAATTATTCTTACCGAAGCTAACACCATCTCAAATCACGGCTTTATAGTCCGCGGATTCAGGTGAGTGTCTTACTATCCGGCGCCATGCGATTCAAGTCTCAATTCTCGATGCGGTAAAAAATCCTGTAGAAAATTATCCACATCAGAATCCGCGGACCGGTTGCTCTTGTTCCTAAAATATATTCAGCGCATGACGCGATTTCCGCAGACGGGCAGACCTGTTTATTATGCTCGTTGAATTCTATAATTCGCGAGCGATGAGCCAACCTCATTGTCAGTGGCTTGTTTCGAGATTATTTTTATTTGAGGTAAACCCCGATTATGATGCGATAAAAAGATCGATTTCGTCGAAGAAAAACGATCAGAATATAATTCACCTGTCTGTATTCAAAATGAAACTCACAATGAATACTTTAAGATGGTACGAAGACATCCGGTTCATCTTTCGCGAAATGGCGCTGAGGACTCAATTCATTCTACATATTTCAGATTTCGCGAATCTGCAGTAAACTGAGGAGGCAACTTATGGAGAAAATAAGAACTTAAAGCAATGGCCCATTGGGTCGTGAATGAACCCGTGTAGATAAAGTCATTGTATGCTAATACAGTGAATTTCGAGCATTAAGTTCTTTGAAAAGCGTAATTCGCGGAATTCGCGATGATTGTATACCCACTGATGCATGATTGTACAAACGTTGATAAAGTCGATCTCAAGTAACTGCACGAATCAGTCCTTGAATTGACCATTCACCCCCTAAAAAGCGACCGCCTTGATGTAGTAAAGTCGCGAAAGCAACAATATAGCAGATAAAGAATCCTCGAAATCAGAGAATTCTGGGCCAATAGTATAGATGAAAGTGTAAAGATCCTGTCCGGAAAGTTAAATCGTCGTTGATAGATGGATGGTTGGACATACCCGGTACGCATCATTCTGGTAAAATAGCCTTGCGAAGGTTGGGCATGTGATTATAACATCGCTGTTTTCAAACGCTATCCGGCAGTGATTAATTATGATAATTATATTGCCTAAGCGTTGATGAGAAGCGGTATGCTTGCAGAAAATCGTTTGGAATTACTTGATTAACCACGTGCGGAATTAATCTGGATTTTTGAAGATATCGCAACAGTTCTCAATCCGGAATTTCGATATTTTTATACAGTTGTTCATCTCAATTACTGAAAACTATTCACGGGAATGAAGAATCGGACGACTCGTAGAAAAAAAAAATGTTAATTCCGTTACGTATTCGGATTCTGTAACGTGAAGCACGAACTGTCTGAATAATTCCAATACCTTTATAGTTGCCAAAATTTACGGATGGTCACATAAATTCATCCGAGGGTTTAGAGACTATTGAACTTGTCGACAGTAGCTATGCCTACGTCTTTCTGATATCAAGCGATTTTGAAAGTCGCAAATTTTTCGTACCGGTCAGTCTGGTACATTGTAACCAGTTGTGGTGTCAGTCTTTCCTCCGACTTCGAACGGACTGGTGCTGTATCTTCGATCTTTGATCTCGCTACGAATCTGCCCAAGACGGTAGAAGTAAAACCATCTTCTGACTACCGGCTCTAATAACAAATGTGCGATATGTTTGAAGTTTGATGTCGAATCGCGTGAGAAAGTAATCGTCAGGAGGAACAATGGGTTTCGACCAAGTTATGATCATCGCGATCCTCGCAGTGTCGGCTGTTCAAGGTAAGACTTAGAATTAGATGTGCTATTCTATCATAAAAGTTGAATCTATATCACGAAGACAATCGAATTGCAGAAAACTCGTATTATGCCTGAAAAAAAGAGATTATTTATACCTACTCGATTACTTGATTCAGGAAAGGAAGATTAAGAATAATCAATGAGTGAGGATAACATATTTTTAATCAACTGTTAACTTGCGGAATACAAAACCAGTTTCTGTGGATAGAGGAGTTGCCGAGCCGGGTCGATGCTGGGAAAACCTTGAAATAATTTTTACTGTCATGTTGTTCTTCTCAAACGTTTTGTAATCTCTATACAATTCAATATCAATGATCTCTGCGTGATTTAGTCAATCGTTCATTAGTCATAATAATTTCTGGCCAATCTTATGGATAAACAATTGGCAATCTGCAGCAAAAATTTAATGATCGTGTTTTTCGTGATCAAATAAAATATGAACACGATCATCTTATTATTACGACGGGGAATTCAAATTACTTTACATATAGCTTCATCATATCTCGTATTCAGCATGGAAAATCCGGTTTTACTACAGCTGAGGTGAATATGTTTGTCGCAGTTTTGCGCTCATCCGTCTTAGCTCGTTGAAATCGCGATATTAACCATCGTCGACATCATCTGGTTAATTTATAAACCACTTTCAGTTTCTAGCAAGGAAGTGAAGACCCTATACACCAATGGATACTATTGCAGCCAATTTTTTCCTCTCGAAGAAAATCTGGCAGCAGATAAAGTCCTGCGATTTTCCGTACGTACCCCGAGGGATGCCCATATTTTGTTGGCTCCATCGCACCAGGTGAGACCAAAGTTGAAATTTTGATTTCTAGTGTCAAGTATCGGCATTAAAAGAATTAGTGATTTGTCCTGTAAACACATTCCAATTTTTAGGAACCGTGTATAGAATTTTTTGAAATAATGATCCACTTCCTCCTTTCTCCTCTCCTGCTTATAGAACCAAAAAAATTGAACGCTTCATCAAACGATCGCCCGAAGTCAAATACGGTCACGTATTAGTCATGCAAATATCTTTTGACCTTTCGCTACTCAGATTAATTTCCCAATCTCACACAAGCAGCTTCATGCGAATAGGAACAACAATTATTTCGCATCGCTAAGCCGATGTCTTCCTCAGCACTCGAAGAATCGAAAAATACTTACACCTATCTACCGTTCGCACGGAATCACTTGGCATTTTCCCAATACCCTAGCGAATAGATCTATGGCAAAAAGTATCGGCAACTGAAGTTCTTTGGGATTCCTAGTCTTCTTTTGCAGCAGACGAGGTAAAGCCTAAAATAAATGATTGGGGTGTAAATTATTCTTCAGGCGGATGGACCGGTCTATGAAATAGTCCTGGGAGCTCAAGATAACACGGTTAACTACATCAGAGGAAGATGTCCATGTCAGGAAGAGCCCAGCGCGACTATCAAGATCATAAATCTCCTCAGTTCCCACGAGTTCCGGAATTTTTGGATAAAAATAAAGGCTGATGGTAGGAGGACTTTCATTCAGGTTGGAATCGGGGGGACAGACACCCCTTTCCACGAGTGGCGTGACCCGAGGCCTCTAAGCCCTCAATACCTCAGCTTCAGGTCAGGAACCGTTGCCGAATGGAAATACGGCTACAGTGACGAAGCCAACACCATGGGTAAGCGGAAATGCGATCTGACTCCCAGCCTCCTTCGCCCAGATCTTGTTCTTCGAGTATCTGACTATGAGAATACAATCTTACGATTTTGTTCTGGTTTGTGTACATTTTTTAAACGTTGTGAGACATGAGCTATTTGAGGCCAGGGATATACTTTGATAAACAGACCTACTAAGCGGAAATCCGCGATTAAAATGTTCGGCAATTTTTGTCCAGGAGTTTCCGACGATCAGAGAATGACTGTGGTCACCTCGGCTGGATTCGGACAATACTTTCCGCTCTCCGAGATCGTCTGCCACTACGACGATGCTATAATACTGTACTTCACCATCAGAAGCTCGAGAGAGTTCCAAGTGAGTTCTGCCTCGAGTTTTTGATCGGTTTCCTCTGGGATCATGTATGCCAACAGAGCATTAATCATATCTTTCTCAACGCGGGCCTATACAGATGATTTGGGAAAAATCGCAAAGTAATTTGTCCTATGGGAATAATGCATCTGAATTTAGAAAAGCTGACGATGAGTGAAACTCTCCAAACTACGTCTTGAGCCAGAAGAGTTGGAATTGAAAAGCTCGATATCTGTGCTGCAAAGAGGATTTCGATTCTATTTCAGATATTGAGCTTTCAAAAAGCTCCTTGCGTCACAAATTATGAGTTCTCCAGTCTAAACTCTTCTATCTCATTTGTGGATATACTTTAGAGAGATTCGCGTAGTTTTTTTCTAAAACAGTTCATGATCCCTCATGGTACAAATTATTTCACAGTATTGGTAGTCACCTGTATAGGCCCCGTTTAACCCGTTGGCACAATTCCCACAGCTCTTCAAAATCATCGATAGTTTCTTGTTCTAATCGTCGCAATGGCATGAATCTTCTCTAAGATTATCTTCACCTCTGAAGTCAGTTCTTCGGAAGATGCGTACGAATTTGGATTGAAGGAAAGAGGGGTGTCAATTCGACGACGACATCTTGGTAAGATTGAAGAGTCCTACGCGCAGGATGGTTTCTTAAACGACCGAGAGCGACTCAAATTCTGGATAAAAATCTCCAAAGGTAAATCGTATGCCTGTTTATTGTTCTCTGTTATCGTCTTCTTCTATATCTCGACCTCCGGGAAATTCTCCCAAAGTCGAGCAAGGTTTGCAGAATTGTAGATCAATCCCAGTACTCCTATACCCAGTGAATTAACTGTTGATCCTGAAACCAGCCATTACTGCAGGTAAAACATCATCAGTATCACGAGTGAATACTTTGAAGACGGATTGGTCGAAATGGCCATCGATTTTCTTCATGCTATGAATTCCTCCGGTTCCTAAAGTCGAACTCTCTGTATCGAAAGCTTTTGCGGCGTTAGAAGAAGCGCTGGAGAGAAACTCTTTGATGCTACATCGACTGGTGGAAAGTGGAAAGATCATTGAATAATGATAGACTGTTTTACAGATGGACGGGTCAGGCTGGGAAAAGGTGGCTCCAGTAGTCCCGTGATTCAGTGGCGAGATCCTAATCCCTTATCCCCGCAGTTCGTGAGTTTTAGTCTGTACCGAGCCAAAGGTATTGATCCTGACTCTGGCAGCTCTGCAGATCTTCAATACGGCTTAGGGCCGGACTACACGTTGGCTACGCAGAATTGCAGACGTTAGTGTTATTCATAATTCATTCATCCTATGCGAGAATAAAGAATGGAAATATTTTTAACCATTTTTTTTTTTTGGCCCGGTTTCAGCGCAATGGAAGCAAGCCTCGAACCAAATACTACCTCTTGGTGCCGTTCGAGGTGGGCGCAATAACCAAGACGAGATTTTTATCTGTCGTGAAAACGACGACAGAGGTGCTTCACGCGGAAATTACGTGCCCGGAAGTTACGTGCCTGGAACGAACGGCAAGGGTAATTGCGTGATATCCTCGGGTTCATTCACTTTCAATAAAACGGATTTCCAGGTGAGCATTGAGAGTTTGTTACTCACAATTAATATACAATATCTTTCATCATGCACTGCATCAGAAACTACCTTGAAACTTAGTGATTTATGAGGGTATCGTATGACGACGATTTTCACACATAGTAGTTCTTCACGTCATTAGGCCCAGACTCAGTTTCAATAACTGATTTTACGGTTTACCTGAATCGTGCGAATCATACCGTGTGCATCATCTATTTTACGAGATGAGCTAATTGAATCGCCTGTTACACCTAGTAAATCGAATATCTTGTCCTCATGTTTCGCAGGAACTTCTTTTTGCATTATGATCTATCATCTACTTGTAGCTTTTCTACTTTTTCATTCAAAAGAAAACCAATGAACGAAATCAGTACAGCATCGCTCTAGATCCGCGATATTTTTCCAGGTTTTGACAGGCTGTCGTTTTGCCTGGATACCAGCAGCTCTGGGCATAGTTCCCAAGGGCGCGATTCCGGCTCGTGAAACCGCTGACGGTGTGAAGGTTTACGTTGTCAGAGTAGCTCACCAGGGTCAGCTCATCGTCGGCAGGGTACGTGGGCTGATAATTATGAGGAAAAAGAAAAGAATAAATTTAGTCAATAATAATTCACACGAAACAAATCAATTTTCTCTTGCAGCTCCGACCAGATGAACGACTCGCCTACATACCGTTCAACGATCAGGAGCTCCCGTTCACCAACTACGAAGTCCTGGTTAATGGGTTGCCGGTACGAACGGCTACTGGCAATGAACTATCGGACAATCCACCAGCTCTGATCGGCTAATTATTGCAGAAGTAATGCTATGAGACGAGTCTTCTGGTTCTTGTTCTTCTTCTTCTTGATTTTCTCCTTCTTCGAAGAGTCAAGCAGACATCGCAGTACATCACTGCCATACGGCGCACGAATATTATTGTTGTGTGTGAATGTATAGTAGTGTAGTATTGTGAATAAAATAAAGATCTTCAGCTGTAAAGAGCAATAATATAAATGTACACAAAAATGAATGCGAGAATTATAGTTTATTCTAATGTAAACCTAAGCAATCTGGATTCCTTTAATGAATTAGGCTTTCAAACTCACATCCTGGAATCCTTTTTCAATCATCCTCTTAAATGCTTTGAAATGGTATGAAGAAACCCGTTTCGTCTTTCACGAACTGTCGCTGCAGACTCGATTTATTCTACATGTTTCAGTCTTCGCGAGTCCCTAAACTGACGAGGCAACTCATGATGACAAGAACAAGAATTTAAAGGAATGCACTTTCCAGTCGTAAGTGAACTCATTGATTGCCAGTGCAGTGAAGTTCGTACATCGAGCTCTTTGAAAAGAATAATTCGCGAAATTCCCGATGATCATATACTTACTGATGGATGTTTGTTCCAACTATACAGGGCTCCAGTTTGTACGAAGCACACTACGATTTCAGGAATAGAACTTCGTCAGGAAACCGCAGGTACTGATACTACTAAGCAAAACGTCCGGGGATCTCCCTTCAGGAATTTCCCTGGCGGACTGCGACCTGTGGTCACGTCAACTGGATATAGCCAGCCACTCCGACGACCTCGTGGCCGTCTGGACTTTCGAAGAGTTCCTATACCAAGTTCTGACTGCATTTTCACTGATTTCCCACTGGTGATGCATGCCGAAATCATTTTAGATACTCGTTGTGTTATTTTGGTTCAGGATAAAAAAGTACCACCGAGTTTTCTTTTCTGGAAGAATTTCTGGTTTCGGTATATCTATGACCAACCAAAAATGTTTGTTATAGATAAACGTGAAATCTTTGGAATTGGAAAGACACCCTATTGCTTGTTTTATTATTTCATTGGACAGAGCTGAGACTAGCTCAATTGATATTTTGTAGTTTGACGAGGCAATAACAATATGTGATGAAAGTTTGAAGATTCTTTTACAAATAACTTAGATTTGTACAACAAAAAACCATTGCATGTGTAGAAAAGTGAATGGGGGAGAAAGTTTTAGTTGGATGAACCGAGAGTGACCAAAGTTTGACAAGCTACTTGGCAAATCGTGAACGAGTACTTGATTTTCTGTCGAGACTCCACTGAAACCAGCAGATCAGTTAGTTTGACGAAAATCTGAAATTAATTTTTTGAGAATGTTTGGAAACTTGTTGGCGCGGGTGATAAAACGTGTTTGTGTAATTGTCTTCGAGCAACTGACATACGGGGAAAGAACATTGATCCGTCAATACGAATCTATGTGGTCGGACTATGGCTTGAAGCAGATCCTAAGTGGCCTGCACGGATCAGTCCTTGAATCGACCATTCACCCAAGAAGCTACTGGCTCGTTGTAGCATCGGTGCAAAGGCAACAGAATACCAAGTGAAGAATTCTCGGATCCACAAGATTCTGAGCCAATACTATAGATAGAAGTATAAAGATCCTACCAGGAAAGTCAAATCATCGTTAAACCATACTGTATGCGTAAATTAAGGATCGTTGGATATACCCGGTACGCGTCATTCTGGTAAAATAGCCTTGCGGAGGTCGGAAACATGAGTTTAACATCGCTGTTCGTAAACGCTTTCTGGCACTGATTAATTATGCTAATTATATTGCCTAAGCCCCGAAGAAAAGTAGTATGCTTAGAAAAGATCGTTCGAAATTACTTCCTAAGGCGTACTAGAATTTTTCTTGATTTTTGAAGACATCGTAATAGCTTTCAATCTGAAATTTTTACATTTCTCTTCAGTCGTTCACCATAATTCCTAAAAACGATTTACGGAAATGAAAAACTAGACGATTCAAGAGTAAAAAAAAAAATCTAAAATATGTTCACGTCAATTCCTTCATGCACTGGCATTCTGTAGACGTGAAGAACAAACTGTGAACAATTCCAATATCTTCAGTTCCCGAAATCTGCTGTCGATCGCATATTCATGCGAAAGTACAAAAAATAATGAAACTTGTTGTCGGCGGTAGATATACCTACGTCTTTCTGATATCAAGCGATTTTAAAAGCCGCAATTCTTTCGTACTGGTCAGTCTGGTATATCGTAACCAGTTGTGGTGTCAGTCTTTCCTCCGACTTCGAACGGACTGGTGCTGTATCTTTGAGCTTTGATTTCGCTACGAATCTGCTCAGGACGGTAAAAGTAAAACCATCTTCTGACTACCGGCTCTAATAACAAATGTGCGATATGTTCGAAGTTTGATATCGAATTGCGTGAGAGAGTAATCGTCAGGAGAAATAATGGGTTTCGAACAAGTTATTATCTTCGCGATCCTCGCAGTGTCGGCTGTTCAAGGTAAGACTTAGAATTAGATGTGCTATTCTATCATAAAAGTTGAATCTATATCACGAAGACAATCAAATTGCAGAAAACTCGTAGTATGCCTGAAAAAAGAGATTATTTATACCTACTCGATTACTTGATTCAGGAAAGGAAGATTAAGAATAATCAATAATTGAGGATAACATATTTTTAATCAACTGTTAACTTTCGGAATACAAAACCAGTTTGTGTGGATAGAGGAGTTGCCGAGACGGGTCGATGCTGGGAAAACCTTGAAATAATTTTTACCGTCTTGTTGATCTCCTCAAACGTTTTGCAATGTGTGTAAAATTCAATATCAATGATCGGCGCGTGATTATTTATATAATCGCTCAGTAGTTACGATCATTTTTGGTCAATTCTATGGACGAACAATTGTCAAAATCTGTGACAGAAATTTGATGACCGTGTATTTCGTGATCAAATAAAAGATGGGTATGACCATCTTATTATCACGAAGGAGAATGCAAATTACTTTACATATAGCTCAATCATATCTTGCATTCACAATGGGAAATCCGGTTTTACTGCGGCCACAGTGAATGTCTTTGTCGTGGTTTTGCGCTCATCCGTCTTAGCCGGTTGATATCGTGATATTAATCATCGTCGAGACCATCTGGTTAATTTATAAACCACTTTCAGTTTTCAGCAAAGAAGTAAAGACGCTTTACACTAATGGCTACTATTACAGCCAATATTTTCCTCTCGAAGAAAATCTGGCAGAAGATAAAGTTCTGCGATTTTCCGTACGTGCCCCGAGGGATGCCCATATTTTATTAGCCCCATCGCACCAGGTGAGACTAAAGTTGAGCTATTCATTTCTAATGTCTAGTGTCAGTATCAAGAATATCAGCGATTTGCCCTATAGACATATTCCAATTTTTAGATATCGTGTCGAGTATTTTTTAAAATAATTATCCACTCTCTCCCTTTACCTCACCTACCTATAGAACCGAAAAATTGAACGCTTCATGGAATGATCGCCCGAAGTTAAATCCGGCCTTGTATTGGTTATTCTAATATCTTCTGACCTTTCACTACTCAGATAAATTTCTCAATCTCACACACGCAGTTTCATGCGAATAGGAACAACAATTATTTCGTACCGTTAAGCCGATGTCGTTCTCAGCACTCGAAGAATCAAAAAATACTTACACCTATCTACCGTTAGCACGGAATCACTTGGCATTTTCCCAATGCCCTAGCGAATAGACCTATGGCAAAAAGTATCGGCAACTGAAGTTCTTTGGGATTCCTAGTCTTCTTTTGCAGCAGACGAGGTAAAGCCTAAAATAAATGATCGGGATGTAAATTATCCTTCAGGCGGATGGACCGGTCTATGAAATAGTCCTGGGAGCTCACGATAACACGGTTAACTACATCAGAGGAAGATGTCCTTGTCAGGAAGAGCCCAGCGCGACTATCAGGACTGTAAATCTTCTCAGTATCAACGAGTTTCGGAACTTTTGGATAAAAATAAAGGCTGATGGTAGGAGGACTTTCATTCAGGTTGGAATCGGGGGAAGAGACACCCCTTTCCACGAGTGGCGTGACCCGAGGCCTCTAAATCCTCAATATCTCAGCTTCAGGTCCGCAACTGTTGCAGAATGGAGATACGGCTACAGTGACGAAGCCAATACCATAGGTGAGCGGAAATTCGTCTTTAATGTCTAGTGATCTTTGCCGGGTGCTTGTTCTCCGAGTATCCGACCTTCGAAATGCAATTTTTCAATTTCATTCGAATCCGCAATTAAAATATCCGGAAATTTCTTTCCAGGAGTTTCCGACGATCGGAGAAGAACTGTGGTCACGTCGACTGGATTCGGACAATACTTTCCGCTCTCCGAGGTCGTCTGCCACTACGACGATGCTATAATACTCTACTTCACCATCAGAAGCCCGAAAGAGTTCCAAGTGAGTTCAGACTCGAGTTTTTAATGGGTTCCCACTGGGATTATACATGCCGAAAGAACATTAACCATGCCTTCCTTAAGACAGGTCTATACGGATGGTTTTACCAAAATCGCAAAATAATTTGTCCTATGGGAATAATGCATCTGAATTTAAAAAAGCTGACGATGAGTAGAACTCTCCAAACTACGTCTACAAATGAGCCAGAAGAGTTTGAATTGAAAAGCTTCATATCTGTACTGCAAGGAGGCTTTCGATTCTATTTCAGATATTGAAGTTTCGAAAAGCTCCTTGCGTCACGGATTATGAGTTTTCCAGTTTAAACTATTTTATCTCATTTGTGGATATACTTTAGAGAGATTCGCGTAGTTTGTTTCTAAAACAGTTCATGATCTCTCATGGTACAAATTATTTCACAGTATTGGTAGTCACCTGTATAGGCCCCGTTCAACCCGTTGGCACAGTTCTCACAGCTCTTCAAAACCATCAATAATTCCTTGTTCTAATCCTCGCAATGCCATGAATTTTCTCTAAGATTATCCTCAGCCCTGAAGTCAGTTCTTTGGGAAATGCGTACGAATTTGGACTGGATGAAGAACAAGTGTACATACGCAGACGACATCTCGGTAAGATTGAGGCGTCCTACGCGGACACTGGTTTATTAAACGACCGAGAGCGTCTCAAATTCTGGATAAAAATCGCCAAAGGTAAATCGTATACCCTGTTTATCGTTCTCTGTTATCTTTTTCTTCTATACTTCGACCTCCGGGAAATTCTCCCAAAGTCGAGCAAGGTTTGCAGAATTGTAGATCAATCCCAGTACTCCTATACCCAGTGAATTAACTGTTGATCCTGAAACCAGACATTACTGCAGGTAAAACATCATCAGTATCACGAGTGAATACTTTGAAGACGGATTGGTCGAAATGGCCATCGATTTTCTTCATGCTATGAATTCCTCCAGTTCCTAAAGTCGAACTCTCTGTATCAAAGGCTTTTGCGGTGTCAGAAAAACGCTGGAGAGAAACTCTTTGATGCTAGATCGACTTTTGGAAAGTGAAAAGATCATTGAATAACGATAGACTATCTTACAGATGGACGGGTCAAGCTTGGAAAAGGTAGTTCCAAAAATCCCGTGGTCCAGTGGCAAGATCCTAATCTCTTATCCCCGCAGTTCGTGAGTTTTAGTCTGTACCGAGCGAAAGGTGTTGATCCTGACTCTGGGAGCTTTGCAGATCTTCAATACGGCTTGGGGCCAGACTACACGTTGGCTACGCAGAACTGCAGACGTAAGTGTTATTCACAGTTCATGAATCCTATGCGAGAATACAAAATGGAAATATTACTAACAATTATTTTGGGCTGATTTCAGCGCTATGGAAGCAAGCCACGAACCAAATACTACCTCCTGCTGCTGTTCGAGGTGGGCGTAATAACAAGGACGAGATTTTCGTCTGTCGTGCAAGCCACGAAGGAGATGTCGTACCCGGAAGTTACATACCCGGAAAGAACGGCAGAGGTGATTGCGTGATATCCTGGGGTTTGTTCGCATTCAATAAAGCGGAGTTCCAGGTGAGCATCACGAGCTTTTCACTCAATATACGATATCTTTTATCATGCACTGCATCAGAAACTACCTTGAAATTTAGTGATTTATAAAGCTATCATATGACGACGATTTTCACATATAGTAGTTCTTTACGTCATTAGGCCCAGACTCAGTTTAGATAACTGATTTTTCCTGAATCGTGCAGATCATACCATGTGCATCATCTATTTTACTAGATGAGCTAATTGAATCGCCTGTTACATCTAGTAAATCGAATATCTTGTCCTCATGTTTCACAGGAACCTCTTTTTGCGTTATGATCTATCATCTACTTGTAGCTTTTCTACTTTTTCATTCAAAAGAAAACCAATGAACGAAATCAGTACAGCATCACTCTAGGTCTACCAAATTTTTCCAGGTTTTGACAGGCTGTCAGCTTGCCTGGGTACCAGCATCTCTAGGCTCAGTTCCCAAGGGCGCGATTGCGGCTGGTGAAACCACTAACGATGTGAAGGTTTACGTTGCCAGAGTAGCCCACCAGGGTCAGCTCATCGTCGGCAGGGTATGTGGGCTGATAATTATGAGGAAAAAGAAAAGAATAAATTTAGTCAATAATAATTCACACGAAACGAATCAATTTTCTCTTGCAGCTACGACCAGATCAACGACTCGCCTACATACCGTTCAACGATCAGGAACTTCCGTTCACCAACTACGAAATCCTGGTTAACGCGTCGCCGAACAATTCAGCAAATACAAACGGCTAATGATTATACAGAAGTAACGATATGGCATTAGTCTTCTTGTTTTCCCTCTTCTTCTTCTTCTTCGAAGGGCCAAGCAGACTTCCCGATACATCACTGCCACATAACATCCACATTTTACTGTTACACGTCTCGATTATGTGCAGTTTTTGTATTGAATAAAAATAATCCATTCCGATAAAGATAAGCTGACAATGAGACTGAATTTTAGACGGTAGGTTTTCAATCTCAAGGAAAGCACTGGGAAACCTACAATAATCCAAATTTTCAGCTGTAAAGAACAATAGTATAATCTTATGGAAATATTTGTCAGAAAATTATAGTTTAATCCAATGTACATCGAAGCAATTTGAAATTTTTAATGAATCGGGCTTTCCAGCTCACATTCTGAGATCCCTCTTCAATTATCCTCCTTTTAGCTTCTCAAAACGATTTTTGGGAACAAAGAGTCAAACAAAGAACAAGAAATCGAAATCGTTTTTTTCATTATTATCGATTTTATTCTTTGCGATTCCAGGATAACTTTATTACCAGCTTTCGCAATTTTCTGCACGAGCCCCAGGGATAACGGAATTGGTTCATATTCAGTTCCCAGTTTCCTTCGCCCTCCACACTCTGGAATTTTGGCATTAGAATTTAACAGACAAACCGCGAAGGTGCAAGCCCGAAAATATCAAGACTTCCGGTAATTCCATTTCAGGCGTCTCACCGACAAACGTAAGTTCGTATGCTCACCTCGACCGGATATGGACAATACTACCCGCTCTCTGAAGTCGTTAGCCATTCCGAAGACGACGTGACGTTGTATTTCAACATCCGGATAAGCAAGAAGTTCCAAGTGACTTATGACTGAGTTTTCACTGTAAAAACAACAGTTTCAGTCTTTTTTTGGGAACCTTCAAAGATTTCGAACTTTTCGATGCGTGCTAGAAATTCTCTTCAGCCCCCCAGTTAGCATCAGCACCGCCTCAAATCTCTAGATCACAAGTTAGCTATAGGCAAAGCTGCAACCGTTATAGTATAGCTTATGGCTTATTTCTCACAGCGATATTCGGAAGTCAAATTACGTTCAATCATTTTCTTTGGCTGGTGTCGATGGAAATAGGCCTCTGGCTAAGTAGGTATCCCCTGGTGCTGTCCGAGGCGATCGCAATAACCAAGGACTAGGTCTTCGTCTGTCGTACGAACCACGACGTCGTAGTTGTACCCGGAAGCTTCATGCCCGGAATAAACCACACAGGTGCTTGCCAGGTGTCCTGGTACTTATTCGTCTAGAAAGAAACGGAGTTCCAGGTGTGCATTACGAGTTGCGTACTCAATATACAATACCTTTCGTCATTAACTGCATCAGAAGCTACCTTGAAACTTAGCGATTTGTGAAAGTATTATGACGACGATTTTCACACACGTAGTTCTAACATAAGTCTACGCTGTTACGCCTAGATTCAGTTTTAATAAGTGATATTCCCTGAATTGCGCAAATAACAACACGCGCGTCATTTATTTTGCCAGATGAGCTATTCGAATCGATTGTTTCATCTGGCGAATCGAATAGTTTGTGCTCATGTTTCGTGGAAGCCTGGCGCAGTACAGCCTCACTTGAGGCTTCTCATATCACTTGTCAGTTTACCTGGGAAACAGCATCTCTTGGTACAAATCTCGACGGTACGATTTCGGCTGATGAGACTACCGAGAGTAGAACGCTCCACGTTTCCTGGGCAGCTTGAGAGGGTCAGGCTATCATCGGCAAGGTGTAAAAGCTGGGAAAAATGTGAATAAGAAAAGCAAGAAATTTGGTAATGAAATTTTGTACAAGATACATTACCGTTCTCTTGCTACTCGTGCCGGATCGTTGACTCGCCCACATCGCCTTCAACAGCCGAAAACTTCCGTTCACCAAGTACGAAGTGCTGGTCAACAGGTTTGCGGGTAAAATCGGCATCTGGAAACGGACGATCGAAATATCTTCGTTAAGTGATCAAAAGTAACGAGTATTATATTCCTTTTTAACTTAATAAACAATTTTTCTCTTACTCTGTACCAAAAACGTACCCAAAACTCGATTTCTTCCCGGCAATGAAGAGCGCTTTCAATTTTCCACACTCTTTACAGTTTATATTATATTTGCAACGTTCACTTAGGTCTGGTAGGAATCGAAATGAGTATTTTTTTGCCATATAGCGAGAGGTAGGGCCTACATACACCGTGAGTATAAACGAATTCGAGAAATTCAAATTGGCGTATACTTGCACAGCTCGTCGTTGCATTTCCGGAGGAGTTGGAGACTTCGGTTTTACGATTCGGCGATAACGTTTGTACCAAGTTTGATTAGTTTTAATCGTGGATTACCTGGACACGCGGTTGGCTGGATGTGACACAGCCGAATTATCGGATCTATCAGCTATGCCGACATCTTGCCTTCCTGATGTCCAGCGTCTCATTTTCACCGTTGTTTAGTAATTCAATGACATAACACAGCTTTGGTAGATTAACATGTTCTCGAGATTAGTTCACCCAAACCACATGAATAATTGCAGCCAAAAATGAAAATGAAAATTGACAATATTCGCTTCACTTTACCTAACTCTAAAAATATGAGCTCAAATTATTTCCATTTCGCAAACCATGATGTGTTATGGCATTTTTACCGCGTCTAGAACCAAAGATCGCGAAACTCCACCATGGTTTGATATTTCGTGAAGAAATTCGACAAGATTCTTATTATAGTTCGAAGTCTGCATTTACATATACTCGATAATTTTAAAAGGGATATATACCACTGGATACTACTCGGTAGTAAGTCGCGTGCAATTATTTCCGTTTGAAAAATATTTTAACACATTTTTTAGCAACCTTTTTACCTCGCGATGCTGAAGCAAAGTCGAAACTTCATCGACACCTTCCAGCACGTAGATCTTTACCTTCATTCTATTTATTACAATTATAAACTCACAGTCTGGAGGTGTTCAAAAATTCTGTAACACACTGAATTCGGAATGTAACCTACGTTCTTCCGTAGAAAATACACGCGACTTAGATCAACCTTAATTGATATAATCTAATCTCCGTCGGATTATCGAAGAGCATTCCCAAATATAAATTAAATTCCCATTTGCACAACTTCAACTTTAATGTAATGAATTTATTCTTTGCAAGTCAAAACTCCACGATCGAAGGCTGAATCGTTATAGCTCTGCGAAATAAGTATATCTCCGCTCAAATACCTAATTCTGTGAAAAGAAAACGAAAACAATACTAATAATAATAATCATTAAGGTAAGTAGGTAATTACGCCGATTTCATACATTCAATTCATCGTAATCATGATATGCTGACACAGCTGCAGATTCCTACGATTAATGTAACGATCACGCATTGGCCTAGACCCTATTTTTATTTTTTTTAAATAACGAAGTATGATTCATATTATATTATTGATAATTTAGAGCTAAATTTTCGAGTTTCATCTCGACTGTTCGAAGCGTGAAAGTGTTCTTATTCATATTCCATTTTTGAGACACCCTGTATTATCAGGTCTAACGAACATAAGTTCAAATGTATATCCGTAATACGATGTAACGAGACACTATACATATGCCGGGTTTCTCAGCTCTTGTTTCACGTTTGATGGTAACAAAGGAATTAAAGAAACGAACGTAATTGGCGGTTCTAAACGTCGACACAACCACACGTACAAAAATTATTCTTTGTGCTTCTTAAAGAACTTGACGAGCATCGCGTATGGGAAGAGGAGTTCTTCCAGGATCAAAAGAACTAGGTGATGACATGACTGTAATATAAAGGTATTCTCTGTTTGTCTTCAACTAAACTTTATCCTGATGTTTGCCTTCGGAAAGAGCGACCTAACCACGGTTTAGAAACTACCTAAACTCGACTTTACTTTAGACTCGTGCAGTACAGTTTAGTTTGGAGTAAGAGATGCTTCAGAAGAGCTGTGCCAGTGTTCAAACAGATATTCTGACACGGTGAGGCTGGTGCACCGACGCAACCCATCTGGGAAGTCTTCGAATATTTTATGAGTAGAAACTTAAGATTGACGAGAAGAACGTTTCGATTTATTAATTCGAATTATCGCATAATTTCATATCGTTTACATATGATAGCTTTACACGTGTTCGCATGCATATTGCATGCACAGATATGCGGTGGTAGTACAGCTCAGGTTGTACTTTATCAGTCCAGTGTAATTTTAGTTAGAAGACAAACGGTGGACACGTGTATATCTATATATTTATATATATTTTTTTTTCTTCATGGAATTCCGTTGACAAGCGCGGACGACGCGTCCACGAGTTACGTTATCTGTGCAAACAACACGCTGCTTTTAAACGCGTGTCATCAGCTCTTGCTATGCGTGAAGGATGAGGCAAATGTATACGATTGTGTGACTTGAACTGTGCTACAGGTGAGTTATTATACTCATCTCGTCATTTGGTTCGCGGTATTTTCGACGCAATTTACTTCGAATGAGAAATCGATGAGAAATCCTTCAGGCCACAGGACTAAGACTTCAGAAGCTCCGAATTCCCTTCATGCGTTAAATCGTTTCGTATATTCACTTTAGTCACTTGCGAAGTTCCCTCTTTTCGCACGAAATCGAAAAGAATAAATTTTCGCAAATCAAATTCCTGAAGAGCACTTTTATAGAAAATCAACGAACGCACCACGATTTTTTTATGGAAATTGATATTCTTGATGTACTTAGAGGCAAAATATATTTTGAGCGGTAAAATTCTTCTGGAGGAGTTAAACTGGGCGTCACTATCCACGAGGAAGGTTTGCCGAAGAACTGATGGCGTAGAAGTTCCTCGGTCTAAGAACTGGACGCCGTTTGCCTCTTTCACCTTTGCCTGTCCGAAGGCAGAGAGGGGTGACGTGACTTCTTTTTAACTTAACGTCGCACCTACTTCGTTACTTATTACACTCCTTCTGGCCAATCAGAGATCATCCGAGGTAATGGCGTCGGCCGTTGCGTTTTGAGGAGCGGTTTTTCGCCGTTTTATCATTTTTCGCGGTTTGATTCGCGACGGGTGTTGGTCCGCTTCGCTAAGAACTAAAATCGCAATCCGGAAGGGAATTCTAGCGCCGGACCAAAAAGAAAGTTATCGATAAGGGAAAAAAATAATAACTCATTGAACGTCATTACTGAATTGTAATTCCGACCTTGGCCCTGCTGGTGAAACGATGACGCGTTACTCGGGTATCCGAATGAAATTGTGAAGCTGACGTATCGCTGTAGCTCCAGGACGATTCGCTCGCTCAGTCATAGCTTTGAATCGTTATGAATGATTGTAGCTAGGATTTCAAATTTGAGGAAGATGGGAAAGCATTGCAGGACGCATCGCGCCATGCTTGTTACTAAATGAGGTCTAAATCCGCGACTAAATGAGACCAAAATCAGCGAAGCAAGTCATCAGCGATTATAGTCGATCATTCTTTGCTATGAAATTTTCAGGGCGAGTTCGAATTTCAAACTTTTATAGCGATCAACTTTCAACACGTTGATGCACGCGTGAGTGGAATGAACACGTATGTACGATGCAATAGACTTTCGAGTTACGGTGCCTATGATGTCATCGTTCCATAGTTCGGACGGTATTTGGTACACCGCAAGTTCGTGATTGACATCGTAATTCAGGTACTATAAACTTCGAAACGACAACGTTACGCCAGGGTTTTGGCCATATCCGGGTACTAGGGTATATAAACTTGAGCATTGACCACACAAGAGTTTAACTCGAAACTCGTACCTACCGGAAGTCGCGCCGCAACCATTACGTGGACGAATATACCAATGCCTCTTTTATCGAACCCTGTTCGATTCAGCTGTACTGTACAACTTTTCCCCTTCCTGACCACATCGACGTGGTCAGTTGACTTCCTTCGAAAAATCACGAATTGTGATAAGTTTTGGAAATCTGCTCGAGGATTCTTCATTCTCATTGTAAAAATTCGTATGTTTATGAGATTTGCGTCAACTTGGGGATAATTTTGTGGAAAATATAACGTGGAGTTTAATTTTGACGAGGCTTTATGAAAGCTAACGAATGATCGATTCGAATGCTATAGACAGTATGTAAGGGCGAGTGACCAGTGACGAGCTGACTTGAAAATTCTGTATCCATCTTTGGCGTTAGCACGCATGTAAAATTCGATGTAAATATGTGTTAGTCACCGGGATACTTATTACTATTCGATTCACGCCACATGGAGGAATGTAGCGAATGACCATTGATCGCATCACTCAATTCTGACCGTCGTCATTGGTTCAATGGCTGATGTGTAAACTTATATACATGCATAACTTATACATCGAAGAAAATTTCAAAAATGAATTTAGGAAATGAAGACACGTCGAGGAAAAAAAACAAATTATACCGTTTTTTCTTCTGCTATACGTACAGAAAGAAAAGAAAAAAAAGTTATAAAACGGCACTTATATCAGCAGTCAGATCTTTTCCGAAAACTTTTCTCCCTCTACCTGGCGCAGGGCTGTTTCGAATGGTTGATTCAGATCCTTACGTGGCCAGAAGTTTTGATATTCCGTGGGCATCGGACAGTCCCTTGAAAAAGCGATATTATCAAACGTCTGAGCGTCTGTTTGAGTCCGGTAATTCCGTAATTCGTATTGTATAATATTTAGGAAATGGGATATTATGGCCCATGTGCGTTAAACCCCAACTCAGGGTCATTGGGGTGTGAGGAATGAACAGAATCCGTTATTTTTCAGCGAAAAATCTGCAGGTTGAATCGCGGCTGATTCGCCCAAAAAATTTCCTGCGATTACAACGAGGTAAACGGTCCTCGAAGTTGGATACAGTCGTTGCAACGCCCGGGCCATCGGACTCCTCGATTATCATGCAGCGAGGAACTCCGTGCAGAAGCTATTCGAGTGGGAGGAAAACATGACTGTTATAATACCCGAGAGTACCCAAAGATACTCGCGAGTCGCGTAACAGTAAAAAGCACAAACGCGAAAATGAACGTCTAGAGCGAACCGAAAATTAAAACTAATCAAATATCTTAGAGTCATAGGTGAATGAGTATTGGCCGTAAAAATCGATTCACCTATTCATTCTAAGAACTCAATGAATGTCATAGATAATATCGATAATAAACTCGTAAAATGATAACGGAAGAGTAGTCAACTCAGATTACGCATTTTCTTATCGGCACACGATACGTACTATCGCGTGTATAGAAGAAGATATAATTCTCGTGCAAAAGTAAGCAGGATTCGCATGTGTGAATATCGAGGCGTCTTTAATTTGCCAGAAAATGATTCATTAATCATAAGATTGATGTAAAATCAGACCAACTTCTTTTTTTCCAACGATCTCTGGAAATTTTGATATGAAGATTGTAGTAATATGTAATAATACTGGTTCCACGTCTTATTTGGATGATTTTTTGATATCGTATCGGTAATTTTTGTTTCTCAAAGAAATAAAATAGACGATTAGTAGGCACCCTGACGTCTTGCAGTTGGGTTCCGTTGAGGAGAAAGTCTTGAACGATTGGCCGTTTGTGGTTAACAATAGAGCTCCTGCAAGGAGTCACATTTGTACCCATAACACGCGCCACACACGCATAAACTGGCGATCCGCGTCCAAACTCCATCCGGTCAGGTCCTCGGCAGTGTCGTGGGCTCTAAAGTTGGCCCCGGACATTTTCTGGGACTTTTGGGTACCTACCTACGTTGCAAAGGTTCTCGAACCACTACGAAGACTGAAATTCATTAGAAAAATAAAATAAAAAATAGTTGGGAGTAAAATTAAGACACGAATTAGGGACCGTATATTGAAATGAAAAATTATCCTCGTGTTTGACTGTTTGCAAAATAATTGTACAAATACCTACGACCAGCTCTACCAGAATCATATATGTATCGATTGCGTTTTTCTATTTAAAAATCGGTGTTTAACGCCTGATTAAACCTCCGCTAAAACGACGATTCAATGTTTGCTATTCTCCAGCCGTTCATAGTTAGCAAGAAGATAAAGTTCGGTTCAGATTTTAAACTCCCGTAATTGACGAACACGTGCACTTGGATAAAAGATGGCCGTGGATTATCTCGGCTAAGATTTCTCTTCTACTTCTAACGTTGCGTCGAATATTTTCACGAAATGAAATGAAAGAAAACGTTCTAAAAATGAATGAGAATGAAAATTTTATTTAGGAGAGCAGATGACTCGTACACTGGTCTCCTTTTCCTTCGAATAGCAGTAAACGCTTCAAAAATCTTTATTTTTATTATTTTTTAAGACTCCCGGCGTCTGCAGATGGATATAAAACGTAGATAGGTATATATAGTAGAACGCGAGCGTGAACTTTTTTTTCCCAAAGACTTACGAGGACGTCTTCGGCTTGGGACGAATTACCGTGACACGAGGTGATCTCTTCTAGTGAATGGAAGACTGGTAAAATATTCACGGCTCGTCTCAGGCTGAGTTCGACTCAACCCCGAACCCTTTCTTTCCAACGTCAAATGATAAAACGACAATAATTTACCACATCTGTGTTCTTCTTTCTTACTATTCCTTCTTTGGAAACTACCTGCATCAACAGCAGCATAACGCGAGCCTTCTTCCGCGCCGAACACCGCATGCTGGCTACCTGCACCGCGATGGGCATTCTAAGACGAGAACTAAATTCATATTATCCAAAAATGAGAAGGAATTTGAAGAAAAAATTAGCTGCAAGACTTCTAAAATCACCTTTTTTTTCATTTTTCTTGGTATTTTTTGTTATTTTGGCCCATCGCGCTCGTTTTTATAGTATCTTCTAAGGTTCCTGATTTGAATTTCAATCACATTGTCCCGCAAAGAAAAGATTAAGGTCATCATACTTTAGGTCAAAGAATCTGGAGTTCGTAAGTAGCTATCTCATAGCCGCGAGGGTCGTAATTAGTGGTCGAGACTTGTGAGAATAAAGACATGGTTGTTACATTATCCCTATTTTAGCGAGCGGGTGCAGGCGGAAAAAGACTGAAGCGAGAAACCGGAATAGAAGTAGGCCGTGCAAATGAGTCTTTGCTCCGTGAGGTCCGATGTGTTAATTGATGAACAAACAGGTACAGTTTAAGTGAGCTGCTCGGCTACTGGTATTAAAATCTAGACGAGGAGTCCAATCACCGCAGAAACTCCTTTAAAAAAACTTTTTTATATCAAATATACTTTTAACGTTGCTCCTGGACATTCTACCTTTTTTTAACCAACGTATTCACAGCTCATGTCGAGTATTCCATTTTTTATTTTCTTTTATTTTAGGTATTAATTAGTCAATTTTTAATTGGAACTAATTTATTGGTCATTTATCCGATATATTTGTTATGAAAATCTGTGGATTCTTAGCCCGATCAAAAGTAGGTGAAATATAGTTATCAGAAAATTATCATAATATTAATTATTATTCTTAACGGTAGAGAAGTGATAATATGTTAACGATTAAAGTTGAGTAATTAACTCGTGTTAAAACTAAAGCGGTAATGAAGTCCACCAGCGTAGAGGAAGTTCTCAAGTCAACAACTTCATTCGCGAATAGTTAATAATTGCTGTTGCGTTCAGAAGAAGCTATTTTTGTCCATGGCAGACTAGAAAACCTTGTTAAATAGTTAGGAACTATTCTTTCCATAATAATTAAGCGCTAAACACCGCGATTAGTGTTATAATTAGAAAAGTATTAATATAAATAAGTTAAAGTGAGTAAGGATCTTTTGAATCTCTTATCTAGTCAAAAAATCCGTTTGGATTATCACCGTAACGTAATCATTCGTGATTTTATTTTTATAAAAGAAAAAAAACCGATTTTTCCGCAAGAAAAACACAGTTTTTCTTGTCGAATTGAAAAACAGGCATCAAAATCTGTAATAATAAGGTGTAGATAGTTTCTTCTTACCTCATAAACGTCGTCTTCGAATATTATATGCAGCGATTATTCCTTGATCATATTGCATAGGCACAATATATTCGAATTCGTTAAAATAAGACAAAACTAGTGTTAACACAGCCTAGATTTTTAAATAACCGATAAAAATCGAATCTGAGAAGTAAAAATCGTAATTCGTATCTTAAGAATTAATCAAGGAGAAAAACTTGAACTTTGTATAAAAGCTGATACCGCGCGCGTGCAGATTTCCGTACATCAAGTTCAGCTCATTAACGCGTAGGCGCAGACTGTGATTCTTGTGTCTCGAGAGCTCATGCAGTGAGACAGCGCGGAATCCACATTGCACACGAATCACTTTAACCAGGAAACTGTTCTCGGCTTACGGGACCAGCGAAGTGTCAATATTGACATATTTCTTACAACGAGCGAGAAGAGAGACGTAGACGTGGAGTTAAGGAGCGCGGCAGCGGCTCTTCGTCTTGATTTAAGGCGAAGTTTAAACTACATGTAATATGTCTGATATAAAGGAGCAGGTATATACGCATATATACGTGTATACAGATTACACAGTACACTGCTATACGGTCAATCGAACTAAAATATGGCGCTATATAGACGCAGGTATCCCGCAATTTGTATTAAATGGAAGATATATGTATAGCATAAATACATCGTGACTGAAACTACTCTGAATAAGGATCAATTAAACTTGACAATAGCAGGAAATTAGGCACGTAACAAAAGTGTCACGTTGTATAACTCGATACGGACAGCAAAATCCATTCAATTTCATTATCCTAGACTACGCGCCACTCCTCATCGAGTAAATTGTACATCGATCAGATTTTCTGCCCGGTTAGCAACTGGCTTTTATCGACCTTTTCACCAGCTGTATTGGAAACAGCCACGTACCTAGATACATAAAATAAAGGAAATAAAATAAAGACAGATTTATTTATCGTAAAGGAATTAATCGTGTAGAATAAGTAATGAAAGATATTGATCTATGTGTATAGGTATAATGAACACCATGAAAGTATTTAATTTATTACAATTATTTGCCAACAATTTCGAGATAACAATACAATATATATATTAATCATTATATAAGTATATATGTATATAATTATATATCAACTTACTGGGCTAATTCATTGGTTAACAAAAAGGAACCGAATATGTCCTGATGCCACAGAGACGATACAATGTGACTTCATCATATTATAGATATAATGAATACAAGTAAGTGTATAGCGTAAGAATTAATCAGCGTGATTATGATTTTGATATATTTTTTTAATCGGTTTTCATAATATTTTTTTAAGCAGCGAAGCTGTTCGATGTCGAAACTTAAATGACGGTTGTGTGGCTAACGCGGGTATACTATAGTATAGGTATATAGTCGTAAAATAGGGGAAAGCAAGTGATTGTCTACTCTGAAGATTTATATCCTTTCGTAAATTATTAATAACTATTGAAGCTATAGTAGATAGCAAAATTGCTATATACGAGTATCAATAAGCAGCGTGTAGATAGATATGTTATTCGTTGTACGAAATATATCAATTGCGGGAGTTATTGCAACGTGTTTGAGAATAAAAGAAAGGATTTATTTGAATGTGAATTATCTATGTCAGATAATTTATTTATGATAAATTGAAGATTATGTATTTAAAAAAAAAAAAAAAAATTTGATCGTGCACTTATCATGAACCGGTTCATTGCATTATAAAAAATATACTTAATTTGTTATTTTTAACGAATGAAAAGTTTTAAGTGTTGCAAATAAATTGTCACATACATGTACGTATTGAAATAAATAATTCTTCTTATAATGAATCGAAAATAAATTTTTTTTTTTATAAAAATAGTAAAAGCTTAATAACTATAATAATGAAACCCTGTATCACATTAGTGAGACTTACAATCGTGATGAAAATTTGATTTTTATATAAATTGATCCGATTAAATATTTTCATAATATGATATGATTTGTCTCAATAAGAGAAGAGAGAAATATAGGTAAAGAGAAAGAGGAAAGGTAAAGCAAAAGCAGAAGTTTGAGAAATATAGATTGAGTTAAATAGAGAGAATTGTACGAGAGAAAGAGAGAAAAAATTCAAGCTCGATATTTCAGGCTGATCATAATTTGTCAATTTTATCAATAGATATAAATCAATGTCGTATATCTTGATTAGAATCATGACTGAAAATATTCGCTAGACTTTAGCGGCGTACGGATTCACGACCCCGAGAAAAAAGTATTTCAAATTTGATAATGATACCTATAAGATATTTATAGGTAAATCGTTATATAATTAGTAAGCACTTTTTAAAATTAGCGAGTAATTTAAATTTATTCATTTACTCATTTACTCATTTATTTATTGAATTTTTTTCATTTTTAACTTTAAAGGCGTTATAAGCGGCGAGTTTTACGGACGTTATATATTTTTTTTTTTCATAAATATTTATAACTATCATTATACCTCTCGATTCATACGTATAACTACATATATACGAAGGTATTTAAATTCTATTGATAACCGGGCTACTACGATTTAAGTCTCCTTTTCATTTCGTAATCTATTCTATCAATTATATTCTACTACATTACGCAATTTTACCTACTACGTCTAAAAGGCATCCAAAGTTATTATTATTATTACTATTATTATTATTCTGTTTCGCATTAATATTATCAGTATTATTGTTAATATTATTATTATAGTTATTGTTGCTAAGAAATTCTCGTCAAAAACTCTAGACCGCGAAGATTGCGATGTAATTTTTCATATTTAATTCATACCTAATTATTGTAGCTATCCCGTTTATTTCTTGTCAAATGACTTTAATATCAATTGATTTATCAGTAGTAAACGCTTTGAATATGATTTCACTGTATGATCATTTTTTACCAGAAAAGCTTCAAACGCCGCATTTATATCGATTAATTTTTTAATTCTAGTCTTTTAATTTCGAATTATTGCAAATTTCTTTCCTTTTTTCTTCGTTCCAGCGACATGTTATAACATGATAACAATTCTTGGGCCAATTTTATGCGACCCATTTAATGAATTATAACATGTATGTGTATCAGTGCTATTAAAATGTGTTCTTCAAGTTAATTAGATTATCATTAAATCATTATTCTAGTTATTTATATAACATTGGCGGTATTGAAAAGTCATATGACAACTTTATTTAATTTTCATGATATTTTGGCTTCCCTTGATATGCTACTGTTACTTTTAATGACATATACGTTGTTTTCACTTGGCAATTAGTGTATCAGATAGTTTTATATTACATATATTTTATCCTACATTTTATCTAATGGCACTTCATTATTATTAAACAAATTAAGATTATACTGTCTTTTATATTACCTATCATTTATCATTTATCACCCAATAAAGACTGTGAAAAAAACACAAGCAATACAATACCCAATGAATTTTTTTGCTAACGATCAATTGAATATAGGTATGAATTATCATTCATTTCTTTCTGTTTTCTTTAAATGAAATTTTCTGTAAGGTTTAAAATATAAATAATATTATAGTGAAACAGTGTATCCTTATGAAAGAAAAAAAAACAAATCCTACGTTATCCTTCTACTTGATATAATATAATATCCACTATGTATAATATTTGTACACATTTATTTTCATCCCTTTCTTTTTCTTTATCTTTATCACTCTAGATACTGTCTTTTACTCGTGAATGCATCCGAGTTATAAAATTAATAACTGACTAAATATCCCAGGTGATTTTAAACATTGTGCGAATGTGCGAGCACCTTGCGATGCTACTCAAGCGTAAAGATCTATTAATAAAATAGAAATACATAAGCAGAACTTGGCAAATGCCGAAAGTATAGTTTGAATATCCCAATCCGTTGATAATAAGGATATTAATGTGCATAAACTTGTGCGATGATTATTCATAATAATGAGAGAAAATTTAGCCAGTCTAAGTAATTGCATCTAAACTCTGTATAAGTAAAATCATTAGAAAACAGAAAGTGTAAGTACCTGAGTGGAATATTGTATCTAATGTAGTTGTATCTTTTATTCTGCTGACTTCAATACGTTTTACTTCGTTAGTAGATTTTAGTTAATCACTTCATGTAGTGGCATGTAATACGTAAATAGTGGTGTGTAATACGTAACACATACCTATATCATATGTATTGCACAACTAAACAAGATTCAAATTTTAAAAAATACAACGTTATATCCCAAGCAATTTAAAAACTAAGATATGTACCTATAGTCTCAATATTGTTTTGTAAAATACCTATGTATTGAACTACATATTTTACCGATATAAAATCATGAATTATGGCTTATTAAGTATAATCGACAAGGCAGAGTCTTTGGCGTAAAAACTTTTGACCTTTTGCTTATATCTCTCGGTTTTATCCTCAAAGAGTTAAGGGCAATTCGCAAGGAGCATACATCCCAGTATTAAACCGGAGCGCAAAATTTTAGGGCAATTTTTTTTCCCGAATTAAAGCATGATCATTTTATTATCGAAGAAGTTAATGCTAATGCATTTATCTAGTGTATTTCGTACGTGAAACATGCACCAATAATTATTCTGTCCTAAAATTACCTCACGACTAATATATCCAAGATGTATAAGTAGCCGTCCAAGGAACCACTGCTGTCCAAGACGGAAATTGCGATAAGAATGTCTTAAACCTTAGAGACTTTTGATTTTCACCATGTAAAAAGTGACCAGCTAATGCAATTGTCAATGAAGGCCCTTTGTGACTAAGCGGTACCTGTAAAAGCAGAATAAGATTGATTAGCACTGTATATTGGGACAAAATTCGAATACGTGAAATATTTAGTTGAAAGTAATGCCTCGCAGGTAAAATATAGAGAAAGTTATCTTATCGTATAATTACTGACTTCCAAATCAACCGTGAAACTATAGGGCTCGCAATCAGATGCACAGGAATAGTAAATAAAATAAGTTTCTCGGTTCTTCCAATGAGGTCCTTGTAAAGGTGGGTCATCCAATATGCTCCATTTTTTGAGATGCACACCCTCGTACGGTGATAAAATTATACCAATATGATCTGGCCCTGAAATTAACAAGGAAACAATCGTCACAGAGAATTTCTAGCTATTGGAAAAGCTGTTACCTGTAATAGTTTAGAAATACAATAGAATGAATTACCTGTAACGTTAAATGTGAAGCTCAGAATGTTACCCCTAGTTATTTTAGAAATTCTTTCTAGTCTAGTTGGTATTTTTATTAACGGCGCAGGCCCTGGGATCCAACTGGTTTTCCTGTGAACATAAAGAGACGGTTTAACGAACATCAGAGAATCTTTGCTCTTATTATACAGATTGATGTTTAGTTGAACAAAGACGACGATGATTATGATGACTGAGATTATGAGACATAAGCAAACATGAAGATTGACGAACTTGTAAATTTTTAGTACAACAGAAGTGAATGCGCAAAATAACATACCACAAAAATGTAGTAACAGGCATCAGGTATGGTAATCCGCAGTATAATTCTTCCTCGCAATTTTTTATAGTCGGAATTGCAGTAGCTACTTCTGGAATGATAGTTTCTACATTGCGTGGGCTATTCATATCTAAATCAACCAACCAGTATCCGGTACCAGAGTGTCGAACCGTGCCATTTTCGTTGTAGTATTGTCTCTGTGTGTGCTATAAGGTAAGAAATATTTTATCGAATTATTTCTACAGCCAGTATTTAGGTAATCAACGTTTCGTTCCAGGTCTATGAGAAACTAAAGGTAATTAGATGGAAATAATAATGCAACTGATACTTACTGCAATCATAAACCGGGCCGGTGCTGGTGCCAACGGATCACCACTGTATGGAAAGCCGAGTGGTGTCAATATCAGTATACTCACTGCTATTAGGAATATTCCAATCATAATGCTTATTACTCTGCCTGCATTTTTCACAACAAGTACTATAGGCAGCTGTGAATATAAATAACTGCTGTAAGTTCAGTTTGCTATTAGTTTATTGTTTGTAAAATCAAATTACTTTATTGAGATTGAATAATCCCCAAATCAGGTTTCTCCTTTTGAATCTCCATAAAATTTTGATACAAATTAGAATCCTTTCTGATATGGGATTATTTGTAACCTCACCGTAAAACTCAGAAGGAGGCAAAATATGAAAGAAATCATATTCGCAATAACGATCTCGGCGTTAATACCAGAACCAGCTCGTCCCATAATTGGAATGAACAGGTACAAAGCACCCAATGATAGATAAAATGATTGTATATAAGGCAAACTTATCACTCCCATGTGGTACAGTAACCATTTTGCATCTGTGAGAAAAAAAGTATGCTCAGTGGATTTAATCATATATTGAAAAGCATGTAGGTATACTTTCGAAGAAATAACGTAATTAATACCCTTCTGGTATTTACTAAATTCTATCAGACTAACATGTTTGAATATTTAATATCTTAAGTACAACTTGTTTAACGTGATACTAAAACGTTCTATCAATCCCCTTATAGTCTCTGCTTACCTCTCCACTGACTGAAGAACTTTTGTCGTATTATGTTACCTATAGACGGAAATATCACCCAATGTAGTGGTATAAAACCAGATCGAATTCGTAATAAAACACACGTGGATAGTATTGTTATCCAGATTACCTCGTATGCATCAAAATATAAGTAATAAAGAGTCCATGGAGTAATGTGCCTCTGCGAATATAAGTTTAAACATTATTTCGACCATTGGAGATAACTTAGTGTCTGTTACATTTGTTTAATATCAGTAAAGCTGTTAATTCATCAATTCTTCTATTCATTTAACAAAAATATCATTCATCAGGCATGATAAGAATCCAATTAAGAAATACAAAGCTTCAAAGACATCGTGAAATGAAATCAGTCCGCGTTCACGTACACAAGTTGAAATTACCTACCCTTTTTTGATTTTTAGCAACCGCCGAAAAAAAGGCCATAGATGCGAACACTGTCGGGCATATATACAAAAAGAAAAGCCAGGCTGGTCTGGCATACCAGCTCATAACTTTTCCAAGCTGTGTTAAAAACATTGCGACAATTGTTACAGAGAACATTGAAAATACGCATGAGCCGATCACTGTTGAGACACACAAGGCCAATTGTTTTATGTAGATTGAATGCCTAACATCTGTAATAAGTGTAATTTCATATCTTCAGTCACAAACATTGCTTGATAATTAAGAGGAAAATGTGCTGAATATTACTCATTCATTTTCTTTTGCTTTTTAGTCGATTCTTTCCTCACCTGATTTTCGAGCAGCTTCCATGTTTAAATAAATGGAATAAAGTCCGGTAAAGATGCTTGCGATATTGATACTGCTTGCTAGGTATTCTGGCCATCTGACAACAAAAGCACCCAAGAAATCGAAGAATACTAAACTCCCTTTTTGGCCCTGCATTACAACGTCAGACAGGTAATGACCGGCAGTTATTCCTCTGATCAATGCCAAAATATTGTCACCAGTTCTCTGCAGAGAACCAAGAGGCACTTGATCCACGTTATCGAACCTTGTATGATATACGTAGCCATTTGTGGACCAAGCAAAATCAACACCTATTGAATAGAAATGGAATATATATTATTAAGTTGAATAGAGAATAGAATAGAAGTTGAATATCAAGTTAAGTTATTAAGTTGAATATGACTAGACTTTACTGTTATTCGAGGATACAGCAATAAAATATATCAATATTTCTAGACTCAAAGGTGCGTGTACACCTTAAAGCGCTGTTTAAATCAGTGATTTGAATAATGGTAATCCTGATTGAATCCTCACCAGAAACTTTCCCAAAATCTCGAAATATTCTGAAATCAGTATCTCCAGGTACGATTCCGCTCTGAAATATTTCTTGCGCTAACGATGATGCGTAAGGATACGGAACGCTCTCTGAATAGACCTGAAAACGATGAAAGATATGAATGAGAAAATTCAGAACCCTAGAATTCTGTCTAAGTATTAAGATAACACCCTCAATTTCCACCTCTAAGATCCAGGGATTATTAGGACCAGCTTGAAACAGTAATTCCCGTCCCCCAGCTCCGCAGGCTTCTAAATTAATAAACGATCTTACTTCGCTTGCCCATTTATGCTGCGTTATAAAACCATGCGATGCCTGAAACAATGACAATACATTTCTCATCACGTTTGGTGTTCTTGCTGTGAAACCAAAATGCAATTAACAAATTTACAAAACAAATACCTGTAACAAATTCTCTTCCGCACCATTGAATAAGAATATAATATTATGTTTTAAAATCTTTGGACTATGAGCTATTATCCTCAACATCTCCAACATCACGGCACAACCAGCACCGTCATCTGAACCACCTTAGAAAAACAAAATGAATCAACAATTGTTAATGAATAAAAGAGAAAATTTAAAAATTGAATAATTTTGGATCTATTTCATTTCAAGGCTCCATTCAGCTCTATAATCATTGCACAGAATGCTAAATTAACAAAATAGTCTCTACCGGCCAGCCACTGCAGTAAAATCATAATTTCATGGAATTGAGCCTGTGATAATGTTGGATTAAGGTTTTTATCAGCAATGTCATCGGCACAAATACGTATAGCATTATAAATCCTGTTCGTTTTTAGCAAAAATATGTACACAACAAGTATAATTGATGTTTCCTATTATCCAGCTGATCATCTTACCAGGGCTTTCAGGGAATGTATCAAAATGGCAATTAACCAGCAAGCTATGTTTAGATTTAATCTTGGATCCGACTTTGACAATAACATTCTGAACGTTTCTATAAACGTTAGTCATTCCGTCAAGAAAGGTAAGTGAAAAAGCTCCGCTGTGTTTAGTGACGTCGACTTGTATCTCATGATTGGTGTGAGCTCCTTTAACGACGTTTAGTATTTCATTTCTCAAGAAATTCACAGCAGCAACTTCGTTCTCGTAACTCCCAGTTATCCGAGGTCCAATCCTGGTGAGCTTCAATAAATTATCTTTCGCTCTTTCGGCGACAAACTTTTCAGGATATAAGCCCTCGCTGTCGGTCAGCAAAGGCTCTGGTAATTTTTTTTCTAAAACTATCACCGTCAGTGATACAGCCAACAAACATAACAGCAAATATAGCAAATGCTGTGGCTCATTCAGAGACAGATTTGACTTGGATATTCGCTTCTTTGAGTAATATACTTCGTCTGATAAACCCTTTGATAGATGAACACGTAATCTCACACCATCGCTCTGGAAAAATAAGTTTACATCATTCAGTATTTAATTAGAGTTTCTTTGTTTGGGTTTTAGAAATGAACATTTTGTTCTTTAGAAATTCAGAGCCTTTTTAATCGCGAACTGTAAGTCGAATTTCTAGACATTAGAATCGCATAATTAGAATGAGATAAAGACGTATATTTTAAATAAATCAAACCATTTTAAGGTATCATCGTCGTTAGAGGTTATGATATCTACGCAGAAAAATGCATTTTGGCGTGATTTTAATTTGTTATTAAATATTACTTACCATGATCACTGATTATTAGAGAATAAAACTGGGGATATGAGATGTTGACTATGGAGATTGAATATCACTTTTTTGTGTTAAAAATTCCTCGTCTATTTACTTTATTTATTTTAGATGAACTGTCAAAGTTTTTGTTGAGTCAGAATCTAAAGTTCGACGATGAATTCGAATGGTTGCTTGACTGCTGTGTAATTATTTATTTATTTTTCGTAATGAATAAATCGTGCACCACAATATTCAACTTTAATTCTTATCAATACAGTTTTTATCAGATATAATAAAAATGAACGGGTTCATTGCAGCGGGTATAATCTAAGGTCAGTAATAAAAAAGATGACAGCTATGAATTAGATATATTAGTTTAATCTAAATCGATGGATAAATCAATTATCATTAAAGATTTGAATAAATCCTATTCTTTTGATATTGACGTCAGTTTTTCAGAGAGAGAGAAAAGCAAAATCCTACAACAGTTTAGTAATTGTCATTGTATTAAATTAAATCATCCAGTGTAATTCTCACATTATATTTTTATTTGGATATGTTTTTAACAATAATCACACTATAAATATTATATAGAACTTTTAGCACCTTATTCGATAATTTATAACTCTATGCTGTGAGAGACGGTTCAGGCTGCGGTTTCATGCAGTGATTCAATGCAGAATTTACCCTGCAGTGTTAAAACGGTGTATATATGTATAGGTATGCCGAGGTCGCATACATGTGTGTATGTAAGTATGTATGTATGTCAACTTGATAACAATAAATATCAATCATTAGCAATAAGTGACAATTGCGAGCTAGGTCATTAGGTTTGTTCGTCTTACCTACACTTTCTACACTTTTACACTTTTCACTAGAAATTTACACCTCCTATTGGGCGAGTGTAAAAAGTGTAAGGAAAGTGTAAGAAAAGTGTAGAAAGTGTAGGTAAGACGAACAAACCAATTGTGACATTTAAAAACTCGTCAAAATTTTATAATAGAGATACCGAGCATCACTGCTGCTTACGATTTGTATGAGTAGATACGTATCTTAACTCGGCCTTGATTATTAAATTTACACGATTATGCTGCCAGCTATGTAAAAGTGAACGAAAACGAGGAACTACTTTGTAGCAGACGAAACAGCAGACGACTAGCAGACGGCGTAGTGGCAGAGCATAGCAGACAGCGCGCGGGCGCTCGGGTGTGTTTTTTACTGAAAAAATTTTCGACCGAACCTTTACGATAATATTATAAAAGATTAAACAAAATTAAAAGGCGGAGAAATACTATAAAGAAATAATCATGGATCCCGAAGCCTTCCTTGATATGGCTAACCAAGTCATTAAATTAAAAATGTTCCCGTACTTTGACATTGCACACTGTGTATTGTGCGCGTTGCATGTCAGAGAAGACCTAGGACCCGGTAAGTCCACCTATTCTATATTTAAAGTCCTGAGCTTCTATCTAGAGATCTCATCCGACGTACGCTATATACATACATACGTGCGATACTTTTATTTATTTAGACCTTTCGCGGTCATTGACCTAACATTCTGTTAAATACGTTCGCTGATATTTTTCGTATGGCTATAATAGGCGAAGCGAATCGTAATCGCGTGAAAACTTTTGCGAAACTCCCTTCACAAATCACTTTCTCTAAGAAATCTACCCATGAAATGTTTATGAATGTGCCTCAGCGACTTCTGCGATTGTATTTAGATTTCATAAATACACATATCCTTTACAACTCTATATAAAATGCCAGATCTCATTCAAGAAATGATTACACCATTTTTTCTTCTTTTCAATTTTTGTAGATCTAATTGATACGCTTAGTTGCGAATGATGATAAATAACATTTTTGTCATTTATAGATTACTGATTAATTGATTAGATGAAAGATGATACATATCAATCATAGTTGATTCATATCCACTGCCCTCAATAAATCGAGATATTAGATTATTTTGATTTCAGTAAAGATAAATAACTGCAGATGTCGTCCGTAAGAATATAAAATTTAATATTAGTTTAGCTGAATTCTATTAAAAGAATAATGTTAAAGACCTTGAATCCGTTATTACAATTTCTAAGTATAAAATGTACGCTTTGCCATTTCTCCATTGTATTTCTTGGCCAAATTGAATCCATTAATCGATTTATTGATCGGAGAAAATCAAAGGCAATTTTGAACAAACAAACATAAATCATTTTACTAATTGTTTATACAACTCGCAATGAAATATATATTTACGTCAGTCTAAAAATGATCCGAATTCGCAATTTATTATTTTTGAGTATATTTCGGACATTTTTAAGCTAAATTTAGTTTGAACAGGGAAATGACTGTAAAAATATAGGATTATGCCATTTCCTTTTTTAAAAGATGAAAATTGGCTAGCAAAGGATCACTGATCAGAGTCAAGTCTGGCACGTGTTCACACGTGTTTAGTTAGGGGCTCTTGGCAGCTAAAATCACAATTAATATTAACGTATCCCAATGTTAACTGAAGGAACCAGCTAGCTGTTCTATTTTTGTATGGAATGTACGAGTCGTTTCTAAGCCACCCAAAATCTGCCACTGAATGATTATAGTCACCCAAAAGATAATAACAAGCAATAAAACATTGGTATCTGATTACATGATCATAAAATTTCATTACCTTCCTTTTCTACGTTGAGAAATTTCCAGAAACAACTTCTACCAAGCTTTTTGTTTCATAAACATTTCGCCACCATTGAGATAAAATTGAAAAGTAATTTCCTTGTATTTCTGTAGTTTGATTACATCAACCGATTTCTGAATACAATGATATATTAGCTAACAATACGTAGAAGTTGGAAAGTGTTATGCAGCAGAGCGAGAATGGCATTGATTAGTTAAAAAACTTGCCGGCTTATTGAACCGAATAAATAGTAATGATTTCCTTAATGAAATTCGTACTTTATATGTGAAGAAAATTTCGATTCAAATGGGATTTGGATAATAAATTCAAAATTTTTTAGTTTTCTTTAGGGAATCTTCAACTCACTCTATTCAACAGCGTGCAACGATCTTTTTGCAGTAATAAAATCGATTTCATATTCACACTTTTTATATCATATACATTTGCGGTCATCTAATTTTAGCCCAGCATATAAAACTATTCTCATATGTATGTTCCGTAATAGTTCGATCCATACTTCTGTTATTTCAATTATATAGAACGGTGTCAAGACTACTAGTGATGTATTTTTCCATAAACTGTAATGGGTCCACAAAATCACTAGATAATTATGAACATGGAGTTGGAAAGAAACCTCTCTTATAATATTATGATATGATTTAACACCATTATGATTAGAAATTTGATCAAAATCTTCTTACAATCTATCATCCGATAATATTTATGAATATAGATAGCGTATTTTTCAGCTGCACTGAAAGTCTTATGTCAGATAGGATTAAAATTTGCACTTTCTGTTACTGGCTTGAAATCATAAATTTAATTACATATGAACAACAATCCTCTGCCATTGCATTGATATCCCTATAGAATAGGGGCAGCTATGCTTTTAAGGATTCAGTCTGACCCAGTTAAACATTGCACTCATGAGAGATATAAAGCTATTATACTTACAGATTCGTGATACTTTAGGATATGTTACAATGCACAAACTCCAATTCCCCAGCTTCTTTAAATACCAAAATAAATCTAAATCCAATGCAATTTTTTGCAGCGGATGAAATCGTCATCAACATTCTCTCCTCTGTTTTATGAATCCAAATAGCAGAGTTAGGGTATAATAAAATCACGTAGGAATACACTGAGTATAACTGTTTCAATATGCTGAATGAAGCAGCAAGGTATTCGTTATAATATTCTAACAAAGCCAGATTAACTATATTCGAAAAATAAATATAATGGAAAAATTCAAGCACATGGTAGATAATCATTGTTCAATATTTATTTTACTAGGAGCACAAGCATTCTCTCGCAAACACCCGCTGTCATGTTGGCTATCTACAATGTTGGTTGTTTTTGCTGGGGGTATGCTGTGCAATGGTCTACTTGGAGAACCAATTCTTGCTCCCCTTAAAAACACACCGCAATTAGTCGTTGCCACTGTAGTCTGGTAAGTTATAAATGAAAAACTGAGTAGATATAGATATAATTACTTGCACAACATGAAAGATCTCAAGACACATGAACCACTGCATTGTATTCATATTAGTCACTTCATTTCTTAGGTATGTCATATTCTACACGCCATTTGACGTTGGATATAAAGTGGCCAAATTTCTCCCAGTAAAAATCGTGTGTTCAGCAATGAAGGAAATATACAGGTCAACAAAATTGTCATATTCATTCTCACAGACTTATAATATAATCATAGATATTGATAAACTAAATTATACAACAGGTGTAAAAAGGTCTACGACGGAGTCACACACGCAGGAAAATTATATCCAAATGCTTATATAATAATGATTCTAATTGGAACACTAAAAGGTACAATAATATCAACTTATGGTAGAATATAGAGTGAAGATTCTCAGCCTTTCTATTGTAAGAAATTAATCCCAAATTTGATCCCAGGTAACGGCGCTGGATTCACTAAACTGTTTGAGCGTCTAATTCGTGGTGTTTGGACACCAACTGCAATGGAGTTCATGCAACCTAGTTTGTAAGTTTAGTATCTGTAGTTTAATGTCTCAGAAACTTCCCAAACAATCCAAAATAAGACCATGATTAATCTCCGAATTTGCGCTAACACTCTTCTTTCATTTTCATAGCCCGACGAAAGCATCTATGGTTGCCTCGATCATATTTGTACTGGATAAGAAAACCGACATCATTTCTGCACCCCATGCTCTCGTTTACTTCGGCATTGTCATTTTCTTCGTTTACTTTAAGGTGACTAGGAAATAATTATCATTTTTCTAAACTATTTTTAATATCTAGGTAAAAATTGAAACTAAGGGAGGCTCAAATTCCCCATTTATGTTCACAATTTCTGACCATTTCTGTTCACAGCTGTCTTCTATTCTACTGGGCATTCACGATCCGTTTGTACCGTTTGAAAACCTCTTCTGCGCTCTTTTCATGGGAGGAATTTGGGACTCGCTGGCAAAATTGCTCGGCAGAGGCCAGGCAAAGGATGAGAAAACAGACTCTAAGAAAACCAACTGAACTTGAACTTAAAGCAAGTTTTATAAACTATTGAGAATTGAATTATTTGAATAATAAGCAGAAAATTATTCGAAAAAGATTTTCCTTGTTGAAATAATTAATGACAACTTTCTCTTTCTCTTCCACAGAAAAGCAACGAAAAAATGAAACTGATTCATTATCTACTGACGTGAATAAACAGAGAAAACAACAGAAACGCAAGCTAGTCAAATAACTCGATTCCTAAAACTTGACATTTGATAAATTGTCAAAACCAAAAGTACAATCAATTATTTATTATACTAACAACGTGGTATGAACATATGTGTAACCGATATTGATAAGAAAAAGTGTCTGTGCAGTATTATGTAAGACATAAGATGCATCACCAACTTATCAGACTGCAGAATGACACCACTCATACGTAAAAACTCATTTATCAGTTCATCACATAGATTTATAAGACTTACTTCAACGTCGATACAAATTTATTGTCATTCACTACTTAAAATCCCATCATGAAATTGTAAAAACATCATTCGAAGCCTGTTTACTTTTTTTCATCACCTTGAGCAGTTATTATCGTCCGTTTTAATATTTGCTGGGTATGAGTGGTGGGTGGGAATAACTGTACTGAATATAAGATCACCATAACGAGCTCGGATTCTGCGTTACATATTTAACTATTGTAAATATTGAAGTTGATCATATCAGAGTATCGAATTTTAGTAATTGTATTCACTGGATTCTCATGTGTTTTTAAATTATGTAACTTAAATTGCACATTTTGGTATGCCTTACACATATTACATGTAGATATATTTATTCATAATTGAATCGTCATTTTTTTATGTGCTCTAATTATAGATTCTACTAAAAAAACGCAGTGGGTGCTGTTTTGTAGGGAGCACATAAAACGAATGATACGATTGAACAACTAAAAAACTTACATGTTTAAATCAAGAAAATTGTGGCGTTGCATCATTTTTATTCAGATGGTTTTTCATATACTCATCTACATTTATATTTATGAATTTGATCTATAAATTAGATAATAATTATTATTTAGTACCCATCGGTGCTGGGTAATCGATAAATGCGATAATTACATGTAATCTTATACAGTAATAATCACGAAAACACATCGAACATATTTTCAAATACAGAGTGAATTGTATGTTAGTGTACAGTGTGTTGAGGATGAAAATTTGTGCATTATGAAAACGAAATAAAAATAGCCCTTATTGAGACCTTGTAAAGGTAAAGAGCTAGTACAGCTGAAAAATCTATCTCTTTCTAAACCTGTTAATCCATAGAATTTGATAAGCATGATTGTTTGTTTTCATAATTTGAGTTGCGCAGACTTGTGTCCTGGTACCTCAGGGGCTTCGCATGCATAATGTCTAGGCTGAAGATTTTGAATATGCGCACCATATTCCCGTTTATATTTATTGTTTAGACTCACTTGTTTTTCTTCAGAAAACTTAGGATCTATAAATATGTTGATATCTGTTTCTATTGGGAAATAATTTTGCCTCCTTGATCTCAGCGGTTCATCTTTATATTTCATCATGAGTACCAAGTCTTCTTCTATCTGAAATACTGGCTCTTCTTCTGGAATTTGCGTTTTAATGTTGTAAATTCCATCCCAGTCTTTGTACCGACAATATTTTTCCAGCTCTGGCATTCGAGGATCTTGAAAGTGCATAACGTTCTCATGCACTTCTCGTACAGGCACTCTGTCCACTGCACATTTCGGACACAGAGTTGGGTCAGGCTGAAACAAATTACAGACGGTGAAGTATTTAGTATCAAGTGTTGTAATTCTAATGTTATCTAAACAAAGCAATCATATCACAACATGTGTGGACGAAGTTCAGGTGCAATTACTTACTTCAAAGTCTAATCTATGATCAGATACTTCTTTTTCAGATAATGATCTACTATCTGAAAGTAATGAGAAATTGTGACTGGGACTGCTCGATGGTGTAACTGGTGATGTATTGCTATCCAAGCAACAAGTATCTTCGGATTTCATTGGGCACGGGATCATACTTTTTGCAGGAACAATACTTCCTTGATATCCATAAGTAGTGGCTTGAATGGTATTGGAGTTATGCAATTTTTCAGCCCTACAAGGGCGTCTGGATTTGCCAGTGGTACTTTTTGATTCATTTTTTTTTTCGTGTTCGCAGTGTGTCAATTCAGTCTGATATTTAACGTCACATGCTTCTTGAAATATGCTTGTGTCTCTAGATAGCAATATGCTGGAAAATGAAGTCGAGTATTAGGATTGCTTCATAGGGTAAATTCTTGAAGATTCAGTTTGTTTGAACTTTCGATCAGTTTTCTACTGAAGACAACAAGAACTGAAGTAATATAATTTGCATATAACTTGAACTAACTTGTTCTCTGGACATGTATAGATTCCATCTAGAGGTTTATCAACAGCTTCTTTCTTGCAAGCATCTGAGACATCTCGTTCCTTTTCAGAAATAGCCATACGTGCCTCATTATTTTTGCATAGGACTAGTTTCTTCTTTAGATTGTGTTGCATCTTCTTTGTTTTACATTCTTCATTGGTCTTAGGTATATTATTCTGGTAATCAGTCTTCCCACAGCATATTTCCTCCACAGAAGCTTGGTGAAGGTTGAAATCTTTAACTCCGCTATACATTGCCTGTGAACTACATGATCGAATATCACTCTCACACTCCTTTGTATTTTCCGACAGACACTGAGCTATATTTGTTGATCCATGTCCCAGTTTTGCTCGCCTTTTCTCATCCTCGTTAATAGTGTATCTTTTGCAAAACGACTCTATGTCTTCTTCCTTCTGATCATTACAAGTTTGTATTTCATCGTTATTTACATCCACGCCACATTTTTCTGGCAAATTGAGAGTTAGTGCCCTAAAGCAGCAGATTTCAGATGAATGTGATAGTGTCCCAGCCACACATTGATCGATTGCGTTGCTGGAGTCGCTACTAGAATCTCCATAACATGTAGAACTGGTTTCTGTGCTACAGTTATCATCAAAAGTAGTTTCAGAAAATTGTTTGCACGTGCAAAGTAGTTGCTCATCTTGCGGAGTAAAAAACCAGTCCATAACGTTCGTTGTAAAGTGTTTTGGCGTCCAAATATCTTCCGTATATAATCGTGGACAGCATGCTTCCCATGGCTCCACAGAACCCGCTTTAATTGACAATGAGCCTGTTTTTGAAACAAACCTTCCTTCTTATTTCATGTTTTTATTATTGACCATATGAGTGAACTGACTAAATATAATTAAGCCCAGATGCTGTTATAGAATTTGGCAAATAATCATATTTTCTTATAAGTAGGACTGACTTTGAACAGCTGTTGGATTTGCTAATTTTTGTTGAACATATTCTACCATATCTTCAAGCATGCGATACCAGGCTGGCGGCGGTATGTATTTCTGACTACACCTTTTTGCTATCGTTTGTCTCTTCTTCTCCGCTGCATACAGATCTTTCAATGATTCTACTAATTTTATGCATTCTTTGTCTTTGATATCATGTAAATTCAGTTTCCTGGAAATTATGGTATAAGTTTCCATTCTTCTTGGTTGATCTTTGTAAAACGAATGCGTAGGATCCCACAGTATAGGATGAGTTTTGTAAATGTTTAGAAATCTTGAAATATTCACATCAGACCATTGTTTAGAGTTGGGAACAAACTTCAGCCACCATTGCGGGTTATCGTCGATCGGTTCCACTTTGGACTTCATTTTTCTGTTATTAACATTCCTGTCATGTACCATTTTTGATTTATTGTGCCTACGAGATTGTTTATAAATTCAACTGTGTTATAAATTATTTCAGAGAAGATATCCTCAATGTTATATAACTTTATTTTCTCTTAGTTATGCTGTTACTATTTTTGATTTTAACCACGCTCCAATGCTTTTTTGGGTAATCTTAACGTATTGAAACTCCGGAAATAATTATCAATCATTTTATTTCTAAAATATGTGCGTTACAATTCGTTGAACGTAAAGAATTTGATTGCATGAAAAGAATTCTGTGGTCATGTTCATATTTACACTTCGCAGTAATTTTTTGGAATTGAAAAGGGACACAACGACCAAATTTTGAATGCTCCAAACGAAAAAATAACACTATAGAAAATCGGATATGTTACTGACACTGTTTTTACAAGTATGTTCTAGTGAGCTACTAGATCTAAACAACATCACGTTCCAGCGTCAGAACAAATTATGGCTAACATTCAAGTTCTGATACATTTCATCGATGCTTTCTATTTTTTTCTGACTCCAAACGACTCTTGCTGATCAGTGTTTGTATACGTTGTTGGGACCGTAAAGCAGCCTCTGAAAGATGGAAATTCCAGTTTGGAAACAGTTATTGAACATCTGGATTTTTTATCACTTGGTTTATACCTGTGGATAATCCTCGCAACTGCGATGCAACCATACTAGCAAATGCATTGATGTCGACTGCTTTTGACTTTCCATGGCAAGAATAATTCTTAGAGGGTTGATCATCTTCCTTATCTCGAAATTGCGGAGTCATATTGAATCCCTCATCGGTATTCGGATCATAACTGCTACTATCAACTTCTATTTGTTCAATATCACTCGATACTTCATTTGAAGAATAATTTTCAGTACTCATCAAGCGGCTGTGTCCTTGAAGTTCATTCTTAAATATCTGATTAGCTACTTCTTTCTTTTCTAATGCAGGACCCTTTGAGCTATCCATTTTTGTCTGTGAATTACCAGCTGCTCCTTCACTTTGCAAGCTTGTATTCCTATCTCGTAAAATCTTAACATCAGCCACCATTCCTCTGATATTTTTGGAACTGTTTACTGTGACAACTGTTTGAGATTTGCATGGTCTTTGGCATTGACTGCCATTAGAAATTGACAATATTGATTGTGGCCTAATATTATCTTCAGATTTTATTTCACTTTTTTGCAATGTCTGTTCTAAACTTCCACAGGCTTGATCTTGCAGGTAAATTTCTTTGGAAGCTGGGGAATTCGGATTCTGTTCTTCATCCCTGATGTACTTTATTGTGTCAGCAAAGTTTTTATGAATAATAGGGTCTGTTATGTGCTGCAGGCTTGTTTCTACAGTGCTGATTAAGGTTTCTATTGCTATTGATTTAGTTTCACCAGAGAAATTCTCTTTTGGCTGTGGTATGGCTTCCGCTTTAGAATCTTTCGTCGAAAATTCATTCGTGCTGTTTTCACAAAGGTTTTGGTAATCTTTCAACGATCTTAACATTCCGAGTAACATATTACAATGACCCGGGTCTAAGGAACCGCATTTTTCTTTACAACTTGTCGAAGCATTCTTTTTTAGTTCATTCGAAGCAATGAAAGATGAAGATGCATTATTATCTGTGAATAGTTCGATTTTCTTTTCGGAATTGGTTTCTATTACACAGATCAGGCTTGTCTGTGTCTCACAGGAGAAAGTTTCCTCTTTATTTTTCCACATTACTAACTCAGCTTCTTGGTTCTTCGTCTTTTGTATTCCGAAGTTAATTGAATTAGTTGAAGTAGTTTGATTAATACAATTTATACTCTGTTGTTGTGGAGATAACATAGAATCTTTGTGATTAGGTTTCATCATTGATTTTTCATCCAAATACACATTTACGTCATGATTGTCTTGCTCTAAAAATTCACCACTATCCTGCTCAACTGTTGCGCCTGTTTTCCCTGAATCCTTACGTCCTTTTTTCACTTCGATTGAAAATAGTGGCTGCAGCATCTTTATTTCTAATATTAAAGATTCTTTTCCAAGAGCTGCTATATCCAGTGATCTTGATACCGAACCCTGATTATTGCTTTGAACAGTAACTTGTTTCATTTTAGTGTCTTCAGTTGCAGAATTGTCCATGTATGCTTCATTACGAGTTATCGGAAAACTACTCTTCGAATTGTCTCTGCACTCTTGATACAATGCATTATTTTCTTGTTCATGGATGTTCAGATCCCTCTTCAAGGATTCAGTTTGACAACCGGTTGTTGTTAATCTTACGCTTCCATTTCCTATCATAACATTCTTTCGACTAGGTCTTACAAGGGGTTTTGGAAATGCTCCATCAGCATTTTTCAACTTATCTAGCTCATTACAACAACATATATTACTAGTGGAGATATCATGATTATCTGTAGCCTTCCTCAGTTTGGCTTCTAATAACGAGTGATCTTCTTCAGATTCACTCGGATTAGGTATTTGGTCCTTGCTTTCCTTTTCTGCTTCATCAAATTCTGTAAGAAATGACTTATAGATATTCAATTGCCGAAAATAATTACATCATGTTCATCTCTCTGTATGTGGTTCTAATTCTATATGCTTTTTTTTCATAATCACCTGTACAACGTAAGGATGCTTTGCTGCCTTCTTCAGAGCTCTGTAGTTCTGCCTGATTCATATTCTGATTATGAGATGAAAATATATCAATAATCTTACAAATATTCCGTAAATTTGGTTCATTTTTTAATACATTTGCTTCTGAAGGCATAGGATACTCTTTATCGGTGGGCTGTATGATAGTGTCTGATAGTTCTACTTGTTTGGTACACTTCTGGTCCCAAAATGTACTTTTTGTTCTTTTATGTGCAGCACAAATTGTGGGATAAAGTTCCTCAGACGAGGCATCAATCAGTGAGTAGTTATTGGAAGAATATCTTTTACTCTGCTTCAAATTGCTTTTGAGTCCATATTTTTCTGTCGATATAGTCTTATTAGGTCGTCGTTTTAAAATTTGATGAGTAAACTTATTTCGATGTTGATGGGATTTTACAATGTCTGAGACTTCCTCGTCCGAGTCACTGAATGACTCCCATTCGCTAACATCCTGCTCACTTTTGATCTCGCTTTTCTGCAGACAATTATTTGTAGAACTTCTTATCTGACTATTTTCTCGCGTTGTAATACTACTGCGAAGCGCGTTTCTATTCACATCATTAGATACACTGCTATCAGAAGAATAGTCACAGCCTGTTTTTGTCAGCATCGATGATTGAGCTTCCTGGGATATTTCAGTACATAAATAAACATCAATATCTTCATTGCGATTATACGGTAATTTGTCGCTAAGGTTCGCTGCAATAAAATCTTTTTTCTGGTGATTCTGTTCAAATTTTGTAGCATTCGTTAATGTGTATTTATCGCCTTCTAATTCATCGAGCGATAATTTTTCATACTTTTTAGGAATAGTTTGAAATTTGTTCCTAAATTTGACAAGATATTTCAACAGTTTCCATAATGCAGATAAATAATTTTTGTAGGGTGAAGCAATCCGATTCGTATCATTCATCAACACCTTCTCTCTATGTGCTCTATTCTCCAATATACAACTAGGAATAATATGTTTGCTTCTTCGACTAGACCTTTTTATCTGATTTTTTAACAATTTTTTTTTGAATTGGAGGATTCTATTTGATTCAGAGATTGATATATCACAATCAGGGTCTTTGAATCGTTCATTGCAAGTCTTGCTTTCTGTTACATCAGGTCCTTCTACACTTCTATCGAGCTTTTGCTTAGTCTTTGGTGATGAAGTTAGGTTTGTAACTCCGTTCACAGTAATATTTGATCGATTGGTCACTGGTAAAATTTTTGTTTTGACTTTAAACGTTATTGAATCACCGGCTTTTTCGTATTTCATCAAATGACCTACTATATTTCTCAATTCTGTCTTCCATACTGTTTCATTTCCTATCAACTTTTGATTTATTTCACCATTTTCATTGGTGATCAAATTTTTTTTTGTAAAAAATCGTTTGTTTCCAACAGCATACCCATTTTTATCAAGAGCCTTACGGAGAACATGTGTTATTTTATTCACCACTTCGTCTATTAACTCATTTTCCGTACATTCAGACGTTTGAACAGAAATATTTATGGTCACAGAACTTTCAATCTCCATTACATCTTGCAAAGTAGAACGAGCACTAGAGCATTTCGAATCATCCAATTCATTCTCATAACTTTTAGCATGCAAATTGTTTTCCATCGTTATTATTCGCCCATCTATTTCCGTGCTTCGTGAATCCAAGTCGACTGATTCTTCAGCTTGACATAATTGATCAATGATTACTGAACTCTCTTTGCTTTTAATATCATTCCGAGATACTGATTCAAAATTTTCATGCCCTACCACTTTAGAGTTTGAAATGGGTCTTAATACTTCACCCAAGACATATTCTTCAGGGTTTGTCTGAGATGCCTTCTTACTGAGTACTGCAGCCACATTTTCACCATTCTTTTCGTCATTATGGTGCTGTTTGTTGTTCATCGCTATCACTGAATGCTCTCCAAAATCAGGTGACATAATAGTTGTTTTACCATTTAATTGAGTGTCCCCTTGTTGAAATAGATTAGACTGTTTCGTATGCTTATCGAAATCAAAATCTGCGCCTGCCATCATTCTAAAACAATGCGCTGTGCCTTTGTTCGACTGTACTGGTCTTCCAGCCAGGACATCTTCGCTATAATTAGTCTTACTATATCTGTTTCTAATGGATTCGCAAGGAACACTGGTCAAACTTTCCACGATTGGCTCACGCCAACAAATTGTTTTCTTGCAGAACTTTAGTCTGCCGTTTTCTTGTGACTGCTGATAATTTTTCATCACTAATTCGTCATTACAATCGCAATTACTTTCATTCCCCATCGCTTGCAAGTCTTCAGCCACCTTTTGTAGAACTAATGTCTCTTTTGCATGCACTGACGGTCTCATATCCGGCTCATTTATAGGTTCATCAATAAAATCTATCACCATTTTTGTTAAATTATTTTTAGGAATGCTCTGTGATTTTTGCACCATACTCTGGGCAGTATCTCCATCATATATTTTCTCTTTACAATCATTAATCACAGCGGGCAAACTTTTTTGATCCAATATACATTTTGCTTTTCTCTTCAGTGATTCTGCCGAGTTCAACTCACAATTGGTCTGACAATTTTTATTCTGACTACATTTTGCTGTAAGAATTATATCCTCGTTGCATTCCGGCTTAATTCGCAATATTTTTGTTGGAATATCATCTTTCACTGGCTGTTCATTTTCTGACGCTACAGTCGAAGTCTGTTCCGTCTTTACGTTTGCCTTAGTCATATTTACCTCGATTTTTGGTGATCTTTCGGCTCGTATATTTACAATACTTTGCTGCTGTGAACTGGGCATTACAATTTTTTGTTCAATGTCGAATAATTTTTTGGACTCAACCCCGTGAGAGTGCTGTAGCATATCATTGGTCTGATTTCCCTGATCAATGAATCGCAATGACTTGCCATTATCTGCGAGACTATTCTCAAGCTTGGTGCTTTTGCAAATCGAATTTTCTGCTAAACCAATTAATCCTAACAAATTTTGGACGTCGTCAACGTTTCCGTTCGTTTGTTTAGACAGTTTTGAACACCAGTTATTGTTCTTATTGGCTGACAAGTTCGAAGGAATAGAATTGTTACCAGCAACGTGATCGAGGATTTTCTGAAATTTATATTCTTTGTTTCCTTTATGTTTTGAGTTGTTACAATTGGGAGATTTTGCACAACTTTTAATCGAGAATTCCTCTTCTTCTTTACCTGTTTGTATCTCTGGTTGATGATCAGTCAAAATTGGCTTCAGAAAGTATTCGGATTCTTCTGGCATTATGCTTTCTATGAGATTGCTGTACCCATAACTAGGCGATGGCTGAGACACAGGAATTCTGACTGCTGAATTTATTTCCAGTATGCCATTTCTATAATGATACGAAGTTCTAGGTCGATAATTAATCTCTGATTGAGAACTGTAGCTTTGGCCGATATAGTCTGAACAATATCCGACAGTATCCATTGAAAAACAGTTATAAGAACCACAGTTGGAATATCCACACGTAGGACAAGAGCCTATGTGTTCATTCGGTGTACACATCCCGATCGATTCATTCAAACTGTTTGGATTTGGATAACAATTCCCGTAATCTTCGAAATTTGAATTTAGTAAATAGGGGCACATCGTTCGTGTCCGGTTGGGATCCCATGAGAAGGTTCTTCGTCCATACCCAATCCGGTTCAAATCTCTTTGACTCCGTTGATCCCCAGAGTTAAATGGCAGACGTTCTGGTGTCATGATCAGATTCGGATTACCAGTCGCCTGATCCTAGGTGAAGGAACGAACCGAATTGGAAAATATTCGAAGAATTGTATACATAAATAAATCACTGCACTCACTAGTTTTTCCTCGTCCTTAATAACTTTCGACAGCATGCTATTCATGAGTGGATACCACAACAAATTTGAATACCTCCTGCCCCCTAAAAATACGAGATTCTCCAATCTCTGTTGTTCTAGTCTGTAAGTTCCTCTGATGTGTTTGAGCTGATTCAAGCATTCGTTAACAGTCAATCCGACAACATTCATTTCAGATAGGATTTGAGAAAATGCCTTTGATTTTGCATTGCTGCTGCCATATTCCGGTGAATAAGGATTCCATAAGCATTCATAACTTTTATAAAGCCTTAGGAATTTGAAAATCTTAGCCTCTGTCCAGTGGCTGCACATTGTTTCCTGAGAAATTTTATACCTAAATTATACCGAAAATATACCGAAATCATGGGTTACGAATTGGGAAGTATGATACCCGAATCGAATACCGGATGGGTGTGAACTAGTCATGTTTCGGATAATACAACTTCTCGAATGCTGTTATATTTGTACTTTTCGATAAGATCGATACAACGTTACAGGTGTCACTGGTTAAATCAGATGAACTGGTCGTTGTATGTAAACACGCTGCAATTTCAAATGGCTACGTCAAGCCCGCCATTTTTTACTGCGCTTGCGCGATAGATCCATTCCATTTTTCGCTCGCCGATGAACAAACCGCCCCTGCCGTTCGCGAAGGCAAGTGGTGTGCCAATTCGTGGTTTAATCAACGGTGACTTATTTGAATGTCTTCAATGAAAGTTCATAACATAATAATTAATTTTATATATTTTTTAGAATATAATATACGTATTACAGATATCTGTATAAGTATCAAATATATAAACATGTAATGTATGTAAGTGTAGTAAGTAAGTGTATCTATGATACTATGGATATATTTGTTTGCTCAAAAATAGGAATCTATATTTTTCATGTTTTAAAAAAGAGAGGAAAAAAATTATTAAGTAAACATAATAGAAAAGGAATAAGTAAACGTAGTATTTTACGTTTCGTAGTTATATAGTCGATAAAAATATGTCGATGTCTCTTCATGCGAGCTACCCTGAGCACGTTCTTCGATTGTGCCCTGTGAATAAAAATAATATTCAATTAATACGGCATCTTATCAATTATAACAATTATTTGATAATAAAGTAGGATATATTCGTACCTGAACCACCGCAGTTTCCGCATGTATAACTACGACCACCCCCGTAAGACGGCGAGGGAGATGAGTATGAGTATGACGGTGCAGCGTAATAGGACGGCGATGAAGTTTGGCGCCGGCCGCACGTTCTACTGTTGTGACCTTGAATATGTGAAAAAAAAATTAGATTGACTCTATCTCATCTTCATTCTTGGTAATAATATGATAACGATAATCATAAAAACTATTTGAGATTATACCTTCACCGCCGCAGTTGCCGCATCTGTAAGCGGCTCTTGTTGGCGCTGTTGACGTTACAAAATTGCGCGGACACGTTGTTCTATTATGCCCTAAAAGTTAGAGCAAAAATTTAAGGAATTAGATTTTATACACAATCGTTAAATCATTATCACGTTACAATACCTTCTCCTCCACACAATCCACATGTATAAGATCTCACAGGAGTGTAAATAGCAGCTGGCTTAGGCGGGGAAGTTTCTGATTTTATCCGCGGGCACGATCTTATGTTGTGTCCTGAATATTTGAAACAATTTTTTATTCACGTTGTAAATTAGCACTCGTTAGTTAATTCATGTTCGATCATACCTTCATTGCCGCATCCTCCACATTTGTATGATCTCTTCGGAGTTTCAGGAGCTATAGTAGTAACTTTTGACACAGAAGCAGCTGGTTTATTCAACGGACAGGTGGTTCTGTTGTGTCCTAAATAATTTAAACAATTTTTCATCCATTGTATCAATGATGTTTATTTCAACTGGTATGGTGTAGTACCTTCTTCACGACAAATTCCACATTTATATGGACTCTTGGGAGTTTCAGGCTTCGTGGCAGCGGTAGACTTTGGTGATGATCTCTTCGGAATTTCAGGAGTTGCAGCATTATATTTTGACGGGGGAGCGACTGGTCTATTCAACGGACAGGTGGTTCTGTTGTGTCCTAAATAATTGAAATAATTTTGTATTTATTCTATCAATGATATTCATTTCAACCGATACGTCGTAGTACCTTCTTTATGACATACTCCACATTTGCGTGTTTTTCTAAGAGTCGGCGTAGACGGTGGAGTGTATAGGCGTGCCAATGGGCTTCTTGAATTCTCGTGTCCTGAAATTATTCAATTATTAAATGTATCATTGTCATGTATCCATAGTATATTGTAATGTAGCAATTGTAATATTTTGTTACCTTCTTGACCAAGTAATTCGCATGGAATTCTATCATCATAGAATTGCTGTCGTAATTTCGACAATTCTGAGAGAAAATCACTGGGGATCGGTTCGTTTATAATGGTGATCTTATCTTTATGAATCATCTTACTCTGATTTTCCACAATAGCGTGAGCATTGGATGACATCAGTCTACTTGAAACTTCATCATTTTCTTTTTTGCCGCCATCGGCAGTATCGTTATCTCGTGTCTGCGCTGTGTCAGCTTCACCTTTTGTTTCATCATTGTCATTTTTATGCGGATTTATGTTAAATTTCACAAGTAAACTATCAATGAGCTTGTCGCTTAATTCGTTCTTTCGTTTATTTATCTCGATCTTGGATAATTTACCAACGACATCGATAAAATCACTAACAGTATTAACGATGATTGTTTTATTTGGCAGTTTTTTGATATCATTTATCTCCAATTGCGAAAACAAATTATCGGTAAAAATTGTGCTCAATGATTTTTTATCCTCCATTATCTTCTCTTCTGATAAATCATTGATAGTCTCAAAAAAATCATCAACACTAATCTCAATATCATTTATAATTTCATCCTCATCATCACTATCAGAATTTTCGATTGAATCTTCATGTTCTTCACCTTTATTACCGTAAACATTTGCAAGCTTCAACCAAAGTTCACGTGAAGTCGTGCAATTTTCCACCAATGGAAGCAATGTGCTGCTAATATGTAGTAGCAATTCGGATTTAGCTATTTCATCTTGTTTGATCCACAATTCCCGTCGATCCGAATCCGCCGAAATCAATGCTTTGTCTTCTTTGACGTAATCCCAAAGCTGACGCACTACTAACAAAGCCTTGGCGTGTATTCGCCAAGTATTATAATTGTCTTTCGTTAGTGCGTCGAAAATCACCGACGTTGAATCGCTCATTTTTATCGGTGTTCAACTGCTGCACTTCGCTCGTGAAAATCGTGTATAATATCTACGAGAGCCTCGTGTATCGAAGCGTACTGCGTCACAAATCGCTACGACGTCACTCGAGCAAAGTAAGGTTGCAAAATATAATAGTTTGTACCCTTATTGGTACAGTGTCTTATTGCTCCGTAAACTTACACTCTTCTGAATACGTTTCCTCAATAAAACAAAATATTTACTTACAGCACGAATCGCCCTGCGTCTTCACAGTACCGCGACGTACGAGCGTTTGGCGCAATAACGCACACGTTTTATCTCTACACTGTTTTAATATACTCTTTCGCCGCGGATGTTTCTCCCTCCGCATTCCACGCCAGTGAACACTGAGTATAGTATTTCTACTATCGGCAGTAGGCTCAAGAAGCGTTATTAGGCAAAACCTTCTTGGAAATGATCCGATCGAATACATAGGGTATATAGACTTGAGAAAAAATAAACACGTTTTTCCCAAAGTCAGGGACAATATCAACTTTATGACATCTTTCCATGTACAACATCGATTTAAAAAAGAGAGGAAAAAATTATTGAGTAATCATAAAAGAAAAGAAATAAGGTAAAGTAGTATTTTACGTTTCGTAGTTACATTGTTGATAAGAATATGTCGATGTCTTTTGATGCGAGCTACCCTGGGCACGTTCTTTGATTGTGCCCTGTAAATAAAAATAATGTTCAATTAATGCGGCATCTTATCAATTATAACAGCCATTTGACAATAAAGTAGGATATATTCGTACTTGAACCACCACAGTTGTCGCATATGTATGACCATGACCACCCCCGTAAGACGGCGCGGCAGATGAGTATGAGTACAACGATGCAGTGTAATAGGACGATGATGAAGTTTGGCGACGGCCGCACGTTCTACCGTTGTGACCTTGAATATGTGGAAAAAACTATAGATTGACTCTTTCGCATCCTCACTCCTGGTATCAATATAATCATAAGAATCATTTGAGATAATACCTTCACCGCCGCAGTTGCAGCGTCTGTAAGCGGCTTTCGTTGACGCGATTGACGTTACAGAATTGGCAAACGATTTCGTAGGAGTGCTAATCACAGCTGGTTTCGATTTCATCAACGGGCACGATTTTATGTTGTGTCCTGAATATTTGAAAGAATTTGCTATTTATATTGTAAATTATATTTATGTTTCATTGAATAATTCATGTCTGCTCATACCTTCGTTGCCGCATCCTTCACATTTATATGACTTTTCCGGTGCTTTATGAGTTGTAGTAGCATTGGCATATTGTGGCGCGAAAACGGCTGCAGGTTTATTCAGCGGCAAGGTTGTTCGATTGTGTCCTAAATGGAAAAGTGCACTTATTATCCGTGGCATCGCTGATGATTGTTTCAACTAATACGGTGCACTACCTTCATCACCAAATAATCCAGATTTATATGACTTTTCCGGTGCTTTATGAGTTGTAGTAGCGTTGGCATATTGTGGCGCGGAAACGGCTGCTGCAGGTTTATTCAGCGGCAAGGTTGTTCGATTGTGTCCTAAATGAGAAAGTGCACTTATTATCCGTGGTTTCGCTGATGATTGTTTCAACTAATACGGTGCACTACCTTCATCACCAAATAATCCAGATTTATATGACTTTTCCGGTGCTTTATGAGTTGTAGTAGCGTTGGCATATTGTGGCGCGGAAACGGCTGCTGCAGGTTTATTCAGCGGCAAGGCTGTTCGATTGTGTCCTAAATGAGAAAGTGCACTTATTATCCGTGGTTTCGCTGATGATTGTTTCAACTAATACGGTGCACTACCTTCATCACCAAATAATCCAGATTTATATGACTTTTCCGGTGCTTTATGAGTTGTAGTAGCGTTGGCATATTGTGGCGCGGAAACGGCTGCTGCAGGTTTATTCAGCGGCAAGGTTGTTCGATTGTGTCCTAAATGAGAAAGTGCACTTATTATCCGTGGCATCGCTGATGATTGTTTCAACTAATACGGTGCACTACCTTCTTTATCAAATAATAAAGATTTATATAATTTTTCCGGTGTTTTATGAGTTGTAATAGCATTGGCATATTGTGGCGCGGAAGCGGCTGCAGGTTTATTCAGCGGACAAGTTGATCGATTGTGTCCTAAACAACAAAAACAATTTATCTATTGCATTAACAATGATTATTTCAATGTATACGTTGTACTACCTTCTTCACGACATACTCCATATTTATATGTTCTCTTAGGACTCTCTTTAGAATTCTCAAGTTCTGAAATGATTCAATTAATAATTGTATTAGTCTCACGTAATCATAATATTATCATGTAATTATAATATCTTGTTACCTTCTTGACCATGTAATTTGCATAGATTTCTCTGATTATCTAACTGCTGTTGTAGTTTCGACATTTCCGAGAACCAATCATAGGAAATCGGTTCATTTATAATGGTAATTTTATCTTTATGAATCATCTCACGCTGATTTTCCGCAATATCATGCGAATTGGATGACATGAGTCTACTTGAAACTTCATCATTTTCGTTTTTTCCGCCACCGGCGGTACCATTATCTCGTGTCTGCGCTGTGTCAGCCTTACTTTTTGTGTCATCATTGTCATTTTGATGCGGATTTATGTTAAATTTCACAAGTAAACTATCAATGAGCTTGTTCCTCAATTTCTTTTTCCGTTCATCGATCTCAATCTTAGATAATTCACCAATGACATCGATAAAATCACTAATGGTATCAACGATAATTTGTTTATCTGGCAATTTTTTTACGCTGTTTATATTCAATCGAGAAAATGAATGATCTGTGAATACTGTGCTTAATGATTTTTTATCCTCCATTATATTCTTTTCTGATAAATCATTGATAGTCTCAAAAAAATCATCAACACTGCACTCAATGGCATTTATGATAGCATACTCATCATCAGTATCCAAATTTTCAATTGCATCCTCATAATCAGTATCCGAGTTTTCAATTGCATCCTCATAATCAGTATCAGAATCTTCGATTGCATCTCCATGTTTTTCAACTTCATTACCGTAAACATTCGCAAGCTTTAACCAAACTTCACGGGAAGTCGTGCACTTTTCAACTAATGGAAGCAATGAGCTGCTAATATGCAATATCAATTTGGATTTAGCTATTTTATCTTGTTTTATCCACAATCCCCATCTGTCTACGCCTTTCGAAATTGATTCTTTGTCCTCTTCGACATATTTCCATAAATCAGATACCACTAACAAAGCCTCGGCTTGCATTCGCCAAGTATAATAATTGTCTTTTGTTAATACGTCAAAATGCACTACTGCTGGATCACTCATTTTTCCCGCTATCCGACTGTCACTGTTCACTCGTAGAAGTCCCGTCACATTAAAAACAGGGAGGGTCTCGCAAACTTATGTGTCTTGCGTCGCGCAAGATCGCCAAGAACTATTCGAAAGTCAGTCAAGTAAAGCAACGCTACAAAATAAAATATTTTATACCGTTATCAATAGTGGTTCATCGCTTCGTAGACTTCCACTCTTCTGAATACGTTTGTTGAATAAAATGCAATATTTATCGCGGAAACCGCACTCTATGTGATTTCGCGGTACCGCGATATGCAAGCGTATGATGCAACGACGCACAGGCTTCATTTCTATACTCTGTTTTACAATACTTTTCCTCCACAGATGTTTCTTCCTCTATATTTTACTCTGATAAAACTGAGTATAGTATTTCCTCTATCGAAGCATACTCTTACAGCGTTGTTCGATACGGAAAACCGTTTTATAAATCATTTTATACATATCATATAAACTAGAGAAAAAATAAACACGTTTTTCCCAAAGTCAGAGACAATATCTACTTTATAAAATCTTTCCCAGAATAACACATCTCAGAGTCGAATTTAGTAGTCTCGATCATCTAGTCTCCAGTCTATTATACGAAATAGTTCCGCGAAATGCGATTTTAGCAAAAGTATGAACTAATTGAAACTTGCTATGTATTCTTGTAATGTATTAATTATTTTAACTGCGTTTTGAATTGATTGATCAAAGACCAGCTTAATTCTCTCTACTATCATATCAATCTCAAATACATTATTGAATCGACGCACGGTCGATTTATAATATCATATCGTAGGAACATCGCAGAGTCTTCAGCCACTATCGACTACAGATACTAGTACTCGACAATTATAAGTAGACCTTTCAGTCGCCTCAATCGCCAGGTTTAAATGTGTATATTTGCATAATCATTATGTGTCATTGCAGTAATTGCAATTAAATGTCTATCAAATATACATTATAATAATAACAATTACGTGGAGATTTGAATCTAATGAAAAATGAACAAGCTGTCACACTGCCGGCACTGAAAAATGAATTATGCAGAACAGGAAGTGCAATGATTACCGGATATTCCAATTATAACTCATTTATTTTACTCTTTCAAAAGATTAAATATTACAAATTACAGTAATAAAACTGTAGATATAAGATTGCTTTAAACGTATATTATTATAGTAAATGGTATAAATATTTAGTTATGTATAATGAGAATACCAACATATACATGACATTGTGTACCAGCTGATATATAAGATTAAATTTATCTTAAAAATTGATTGTGAATTTGTAAAACTTCGCAGACAGCTCATCTTGATCCTGAGTTTAGAATCTTACAATGACAACGTAGACACTTACCTAATATTCTTTTATCAATTATCACGATACTGGAAGTTATCGGATGCTGATCAGTTGGAGTTTCATCTGATAATCTAGTCATTTGCGTCTATAAGAAAGATTAGTAAATAATGCATTGTCCATTTTGAAGTTAACACTCGAACTTGTAGATATTAGGAAAGGTCTCAATCAATCCAGTCGAGTCAGTGGTATGACCACGTGGTCGTTCCTCATAGAAATAATGTAAGTATATCGACGTTGCTAGACAACAAATTAAATTAGAGCGTAAAATTTGAACTCACGATGTCATGGGTCAGTTGGTTTGTTTGGTTGCCAGCAGTAATCGTAGTTACTTAGAAGAATAAAAACGTAAATTGATATTCATAAGAGAATTTTTGAGTATGAATTCACGTTAATATAGATGCTGGAGGCAATCGATGTGAAAGGTCGTTTTATGTAAGATAAAAATCAATATTTTTCATGATTTCAAAAAAAGGGAATAAGTAATTTTACGTTGTATAGTCACACCTAGTCGGTAAAAATATATCGATGCTTTGTGATGTGAGTTAACGAGTGCAAGTCCTTCGATTGTGTCCTGTAAATGGAAATAATATTGAATTGATACGGCACCTTATCAAGTATAACAATTATTTGATAATAGAGTAAAATATATTCCTACCTTCGCCGCCGCAGTTGCTGCATCTGTAGCTACGACTGCCCCCGTAAGACGACGCCGGAGGTGAGTATGAGTACGACGGTTCGGAATCGGACGATGATGAAGATTCGCGACGTCCGCACGTTCTACTGTTGTGACCTTGAATATGTGAAAAAAATTAGATTGCCTCTGTCTCATCTTCACTGCCGGTATCAATATGATAACTATAATCATAACAATCATTTGCGGCAATACCTTCACCGCCGCAGTTGCCGCATCTGTAACTACGACCGCCCCCGTAAGACGGCGCGGGAGGTGAATATGAGTACGACGGTGCAGTGTAATAGGACGATGATGAAGCCTCGCGACGTCCGCACGTTCTACTGTTGTGACCTTGAATATGTGAAAAAAATTAGATTGCCTCTGTCTCATCTTCACTGCCGGTATTAATATGATAACGATAATCATAACAATCATTTGCGGCAATACCTTCACTGCCGCAGTTGCCGCATCTGTAAGCAGCTCTTGTTGGCGCAGTTGATGTTACAAAATTGAGCGGACACGTTGTTTTATTGTGCCCTGAAAGTTAGAACAAAAATTTAAGGAATTCGATTTTATACACAATCGTTAAATCATTATCACGTTACAATACCTTCTCCTCCACACAATCCACATGTATAAGATCTGACAGGAGTGTAAATAGCAGCTGGCTTAGGCGATGAAGTTTCTGAATTCATCCGCGGGCACGATCTTATGTTGTGTCCTGAATATTTGGAACAATTTTTTATTCACGTTGTAAATTATGTCTCGTTAATTAATTCATGTTTCATCATACCTTCATTGCCACATCCTCCACATTTATATGATCTCTCCGGAATTTCAGCGGTTGCAGCAGTATATATCGACCTGGAAGCGACCGGTTTATTCAACGGACAGGTGGTTCTGTTGTGTCCTAGACAATTAAAACAAATGTTCATCTTTTGTATCAATGATGTTCATTTCAACTGATATGGTGTAATACCTTCTTCGTAACATATTCCACATTTATATGATCTCTTCGGGGTTTCAGGGGTCGCAGCAGTATATATCGACGTGGAAGCGACCGGTTTATTCAACGGACAGGTGGTTCTGTTGTGTCCTAGATAATTAAAACAATTGTTCATCTTTTGTATCAATGATGTTCATTCCAACTGATATGTACTACCTTCTTCGTAACATATTCCACATTTATATCTCTTCGGAGTTTCAGGGGTCGCAGCAGTATATATCGACGTGGAAGCGAATAGTTTATTCAACGGACAGGTGGTTCTGTTGTGTCCTAGACAATTAAAACAAATGTTCATCTTTTGTATCAATGATGTTCATTTCAACTGATATGGTGTAATACCTTCTTCGTAACATATTCCACATTTATATGATCTCTTCGGGGTTTCAGGGGTCGCAGCAGTATATATCGACCTGGAAGCGACCGGTTTATTCAACGGACAGGTGGTGCTGTTGTGTCCTAGATAATTAAAACAATTGTTCATCTTTTGTATCAATGATGTTCATTCCAACTGATATGTACTACCTTGTTCGTGACATATTCCACATTTATATGATCTCTTCGGGGTTTCAGGGGTCGCAGCAGTATATATCGACGTGGAAGCGAATAGTTTATTCAACGGACAGGTGGTTCTGTTGTGTCCTAGACAATTAAAACAAATGTTCATCTTTTGTATCAATGATGTTCATTTCAACTGATATGGTGTAATACCTTCTTCGTAACATATTCCACATTTATATGATCTCTTCGGGGTTTCAGGGGTCGCAGCAGTATATATCGACGTGGAAGCGACCGGTTTATTCAACGGACAGGTGGTTCTGTTGTGTCCTAGATAATTAAAACAATTGTTCATCTTTTGTATCAATGATGTTCATTCCAACTGATATGTACTACCTTCTTCGTAACATATTCCACATTTATATCTCTTCGGAGTTTCAGGGGTCGCAGCAGTATATATCGACGTGGAAGCGAATAGTTTATTCAACGGACAGGTGGTTCTGTTGTGTCCTAGACAATTAAAACAAATGTTCATCTTTTGTATCAATGATGTTCATTTCAACTGATATGGTGTAATACCTTCTTCGTAACATATTCCACATTTATATGATCTCTTCGGGGTTTCAGGGGTCGCAGCAGTATATATCGACGTGGAAGCGAATAGTTTATTCAACGGACAGGTGGTTCTGTTGTGTCCTAGACAATTAAAACAAATGTTCATCTTTTGTATCAATGATGTTCATTTCAACTGATATGGTGTAATACCTTCTTCGTAACATATTCCACATTTATATGATCTCTTCGGGGTTTCAGGGGTCGCAGCAGTATATATCGACCTGGAAGCGACCGGTTTATTCAACGGACAGGTGGTGCTGTTGTGTCCTAGATAATTAAAACAATTGTTCATCTTTTGTATCAATGATGTTCATTCCAACTGATATGTACTACCTTCTTCGTAACATATTCCACATTTATATCTCTTCGGAGTTTCAGGGGTCGCAGCAGTATATATCGACGTGGAAGCGAATAGTTTATTCAACGGACAGGTGGTTCTGTTGTGTCCTAGACAATTAAAACAAATGTTCATCTTTTGTATCAATGATGTTCATTTCAACTGATATGGTGTAATACCTTCTTCGTAACATATTCCACATTTATATGATCTCTTCGGGGTTTCAGGGGTCGCAGCAGTATATATCGACGTGGAAGCGACCGGTTTATTCAACGGACAGGTGGTTCTGTTGTGTCCTAGATAATTAAAACAATTGTTCATCTTTTGTATCAATGATGTTCATTCCAACTGATATGTACTACCTTCTTCGTAACATATTCCACATTTATATCTCTTCGGAGTTTCAGGGGTCGCAGCAGTATATATCGACGTGGAAGCGAATAGTTTATTCAACGGACAGGTGGTTCTGTTGTGTCCTAGACAATTAAAACAAATGTTCATCTTTTGTATCAATGATGTTCATTTCAACTGATATGGTGTAATACCTTCTTCGTAACATATTCCACATTTATATGATCTCTTCGGGGTTTCAGGGGTCGCAGCAGTATATATCGACCTGGAAGCGACCGGTTTATTCAACGGACAGGTGGTGCTGTTGTGTCCTAGATAATTAAAACAATTGTTCATCTTTTGTATCAATGATGTTCATTCCAACTGATATGTACTACCTTGTTCGTGACATATTCCACATTTATATGATCTCTTCGGGGTTTCAGGGGTCGCAGCAGTATATATCGACGTGGAAGCGAATAGTTTATTCAACGGACAGGTGGTTCTGTTGTGTCCTAGACAATTAAAACAAATGTTCATCTTTTGTATCAATGATGTTCATTTCAACTGATATGGTGTAATACCTTCTTCGTAACATATTCCACATTTATATGATCTCTTCGGGGTTTCAGGGGTCGCAGCAGTATATATCGACGTGGAAGCGACCGGTTTATTCAACGGACAGGTGGTTCTGTTGTGTCCTAGATAATTAAAACAATTGTTCATCTTTTGTATCAATGATGTTCATTCCAACTGATATGTACTACCTTCTTCGTAACATATTCCACATTTATATCTCTTCGGAGTTTCAGGGGTCGCAGCAGTATATATCGACGTGGAAGCGAATAGTTTATTCAACGGACAGGTGGTTCTGTTGTGTCCTAGACAATTAAAACAAATGTTCATCTTTTGTATCAATGATGTTCATTTCAACTGATATGGTGTAATACCTTCTTCGTAACATATTCCACATTTATATGATCTCTTCGGGGTTTCAGGGGTCGCAGCAGTATATATCGACGTGGAAGCGAATAGTTTATTCAACGGACAGGTGGTTCTGTTGTGTCCTAGACAATTAAAACAAATGTTCATCTTTTGTATCAATGATGTTCATTTCAACTGATATGGTGTAATACCTTCTTCGTAACATATTCCACATTTATATGATCTCTTCGGGGTTTCAGGGGTCGCAGCAGTATATATCGACCTGGAAGCGACCGGTTTATTCAACGGACAGGTGGTGCTGTTGTGTCCTAGATAATTAAAACAATTGTTCATCTTTTGTATCAATGATGTTCATTCCAACTGATATGTACTACCTTGTTCGTGACATATTCCACATTTATATGATCTCTTCGGGGTTTCAGGGGTCGCAGCAGTATATATCGACCTGGAAGCGACCGGTTTATTCAACGGACAGGTGGTTCTGTTGTGTCCTAAATAATTAAAACAAATAAAAAATTAAACAATTCATCTTTTGTATCAATGATGTTCATTCCAACTGATATGTACTACCTTCTTCGTAACATATTCCACATTTATATCTCTTCGGAGTTTCAGGGGTCGCAGCAGTATATATCGACGTGGAAGCGACCGGTTTATTCAACGGACAGGTGGTTCTGTTGTGTCCTAGACAATTAAAACAAATGTTCATCTTTTGTATCAATGATGTTCATTTCAACTGATATGGTGTAATACCTTCTTCGTAACATATTCCACATTTATATGATCTCTTCGGGGTTTCAGGGGTCGCAGCAGTATATATCGACGTGGAAGCGACCGGTTTATTCAACGGACAGGTGGTTCTGTTGTGTCCTAGATAATTAAAACAATTGTTCATCTTTTGTATCAATGATGTTCATTCCAACTGATATGTACTACCTTCTTCGTAACATATTCCACATTTATATCTCTTCGGGGTTTCAGGGGTCGCAGCAGTATATATCGACGTGGAAGCGAATAGTTTATTCAACGGACAGGTGGTTCTGTTGTGTCCTAGACAATTAAAACAAATGTTCATCTTTTGTATCAATGATGTTCATTTCAACTGATATGGTGTAATACCTTCTTCGTAACATATTCCACATTTATATGATCTCTTCGGGGTTTCAGGGGTCGCAGCAGTATATATCGACCTGGAAGCGACCGGTTTATTCAACGGACAGGTGGTGCTGTTGTGTCCTAGATAATTAAAACAATTGTTCATCTTTTGTATCAATGATGTTCATTCCAACTGATATGTACTACCTTGTTCGTGACATATTCCACATTTATATGATCTCTTCGGGGTTTCAGGGGTCGCAGCAGTATATATCGACCTGGAAGCGACCGGTTTATTCAACGGACAGGTGGTTCTGTTGTGTCCTAAATAATTAAAACAAATAAAAAATTAAACAATTCATCTTTTGTATCAATGATGTTCATTTCAACTGATATGGTGTAATACCTTCATCACAAATTCCACATTTATATGATCTCTTCGGAGTTTCAGGGGTTGTAGTCGTATGTTTTGAGGCGGGAGCGTCTGGATTGTTTAGCGAGCACGTTCTTTGATTATGTCCTAAATAATCGAGATAATTTTCTATATATTGTATGGATGATATTTATTTCAACTTATACGTTGTAGTACCTTCTTCGCAAAGTACTCCATGTGTGTATGTTCTCTTGGGACTCGGCGTCGACGGTGGAGTGTATAGATTTGCCAATGGGTCCACTGAATTCTTAAGTTCTGAAATAATTCAATTATTAATTGTATTAGTCTCACGTAATCATCATATAATCGTGTAATGATAATATCTCGTTACCTTCTTGACCATGTAATTCGCATGGAATTCTATGATTACCGATCTGCTGTTGTAATTTCGACAATGTCGAGAGCCAATCATGGGAAATCGGTTCATTTATATTGGTAATTTTATCTTTATGAATCATCTCACGCTGATTTTCCGCAATATGATGAGAATTGGATGACATGAGTCTACTTGAAACTTCATCATTTTCTTTTTTTCCGCCACCCGCGGTATCATTATCTCGTGTCTGCGCTGTGCCAGCTTTACTTTTTGTTTCATCATTATCATTTTTATACGGATTGATGTTAAACTTCACAAGTAAACTATCAATGAGCTCGCCGCTCAATTCTATTTTCCGTTCATCTATCTCGATCTTAGATAATTTACCAATGACATCGATAAAATCGCTAATGGTATCAATGATAATTTGTTTATCTGGCAATTTTTTGACGCTATACATGTTCAATCGAGAAAATAAATTATCTGTAAAGACTATGCTCAATGATTTTTTATACTCCATTATCTTCTTTTCTGATAAATCATTGATAGTCTTAAAAAAATCATCACCACTGATCTCAATAGCTTTTACAATAGCATCCTCAACATCATCTTCTGTCTGCGCTGTGTTAGCTTTACTTGTTGTTTCATCATTGTCATTTTTATACGGATTTATGTCAAATTTCACAAGTAAACTATCAATGAGCTCGCCGCTCAATTCTATTTTCCGTCCATCTATCTCGATCTTAGATAATTTACCAATGACATCGATAAAATCGCTAATGGTATTAACGATAATTTGTTTATCTGGCAATTTTTTGACGCTATACATGTTCAATCGAGAAAATAAATTATCTGTAAAGACTGTGCTCAATGATTTTTTATCCTCCATTATCTTCTTTTCTGATAAATCATTGATAGTCTCAAAAAAATCATCAACACTGATCTCAATGGAATTTATGATAGCATCCTCATCATCAGTATCCAAATTTTCAATTGCATGCTCATAATCAGTATCAGAATTTTCGTTTGCATCTTTAATTCGCGAGCTTCAACCAAACCTCACGCGAAGTCGTGCAGTTTTTAATTAATGGAAGCAATGAGCTGCTAATATGTGATATCAATGCGAATCTAGCTATTTTATCCTGTTTTATCCACAATTCCGATCTGTCTACGTCTTTGGAAATTAATTCTTTGTCCTCTTCGACATATTTCCATAAATCAGATACCACTAACAAAGCCTCGGCTTGCGTTCGCCAAGTATTATAATTATCTTTTGTTAATACTTCAAAAGCCACTACCCCTGGATCACTCATTTTTCCCGCTATCCGACTGTCACTGTTCACTCGTAGAAGTCCCGTCACATTAAAAACAGGGAGGGCCTCGCAAACTTATGTGTCTTGCGTCGCGCAAGATCGCCAAGAACTATTCGAAAGTCAGTCAAGTAAAGCAAGGCCACAAAATAAAATATTTTATACCGTTATCAGTAGTGGTTCATCGCTTCGTAGACTTCCACTCTTCTGAATATGTTTGTTAAATAAAATGAAATACTTATCGCGGAAACCACACTTTGTGTGATTTCGCGATATCGCGATATGCAAGCGTATGGCGCAATGACGCACAGGCTTCATTTCTGTACTCTGTTTTAGAATATTTTTCCTCCACAGATATTTCTCTGAATATCTAATGATGAAAATTATTTGAAGACTTGAATCTAATGAAAAATGAACTCTGTCACACGGCCGGTACTGAAAAATAAATTATGCAGACCGAGAAGTGCAATGATTCACCTAATATCCCAATTGTAACTCATTCATTTTCATTCATTTCACTCTTCAAAAGATTTAGAACTAAAAAATACGGTCATAAAAGTTTATGTAAGATTGCTTTTTATTTTAATATAGTACACAGTATAAATATTTCGTTATATAATAATAAGAGATACATGACACCGTGTACTAGCTGTTACAAAAAATTAAATTCATTTTGAAAATTGATTGTTAATTTGTAAAATTTCGTGGACAGCTCATCTGGACCCTGATTTGATAATCTTACAATGACAACGTAGACAGTTCCCTAATTCTCTTATAACGATACTGCAAGTAAATGGGTGCTGACTGCTGATCAGCTAGATTTTCATATAATAATCTATTCACTTGCGTCTATAATAAAGATTAGGAATACTGTAGGTATATCGATATTGCGAACCAAAAAACTAAATTAGAGATTATAATTTTAACTCACGACGTCATGGTTCAGTTGTTTTCGGTTTCTTGCAGCAATCTTTTTCACCTAGAATAATAAAAATGAAGATTGATATTGCTCATAGGATTTTCTAGTATGAATTTACTTCAATAAGATGTTTAAAGGCAACTTACGTGAATCGTTTTCTTTAACTTGCTGAATTCCATCCATCATCATTGTGTATTTAATGACATCTAGAAAATCTTTTGCTAGCTGACTCGATGTCCCACGCTCTTCAATTTTCCGCGATGACGAAGCGATAGGTTCATCATTCAAGAATTCATCTGTATAATTCAAATCCGAATCGGCTGCAGAGTTCGACATGTTCGTATCATCCAGGAGTGAAGCAGGAGGTCCATTTCCAGTACCTCGTTCATTCATCGATTCATTTTTTTCATTCACAGTCCCAGAGTTTCGTTTGTTTTCATCAGCTTCTTTAGTCACCGGATTTTTTGGTTCCTCTAGACTTAGTCCTGATGGCCCCAAGTATAAGCTTGTGTCGTCCAGTTCCACCTTTTGCGACCGGAACTCCGCAGGTGCATTATCGAGACCCACAGTCTTGTCAGTTGACTCTGAAATGAGTTAATCGATTCAATTTTCTTATCATATTTAAATCAAATGCCTCTCAGGTAAAAAGATATTCAATAATATTCACAAGTTGGAAAACATACTTCGTGCATTTATATCTTTAACTTGTCTGTTCACAGGGGCTGGATTCAGAGCCAGACTCTTATACTGTGTGCTTAATGAAATATCCTCATTCCTCGTGTCGTTGGTATCACCATCCACATGGTCTTTCATAGTATTTTGTACATTAATTGCCCCATCTTGGAACCTGGCGAACATTGTATCTAGAGTTTTGTGTAAATCCTCAGATTTTTCATGTTCTTTATCAGACTCTAGTAGTTTTACGATAACATTGAGGAATATCTTTGTATTGTTGAACTTTTCCACTGGTAATGAGCTGTTATTGACTTGAGGGTCTGCTGTGCAACCTGATAGGTCTTTGCTGACTGCTGGATGATCTTTCAAGGTGCTTTCATGTTGCGATATCAATTTCTCATTCTCATCGATAGTTGTCACTCGGCATGCCTTTTCATTCGATGAAGATAAGTCCATCGCACATCCCTGGTCTTTCACCGACTTCAAAGAATCGAGTTTTGTTGTTTCCGTATCTCTTAATGTCTGGAGCGACTTATTTTCGTAAGAACTATCGGTTTGCGTTTTCTTATTTGAAAACGATTTATGCTGTGTTCCAATTTCAGAGACCCCTTCGTTCTTCGCATCAGTTACTTCTCTTGTATAGGTTGTGCCTGAAGTACATGATTGTTTCTTAGTTTGAGTCTCTTTCGAACGTTTACGATTTACGTCCAGCTTGATGACACTGCTGTATCTTGCCGAATCTAAATTCGCGATTCTCTTTGCAGCAGAAAATTCGTTTCTGCACGTGCATTCAGCATCCCCGATTGCTAGGTTTGGTGTTTCAGAAGTCGGACATAGTATGTATTTTGACAGCAGTGGATTCATCGCGCGAACTTCATATCCGGTAATCTCCAAGCTTTGGTCTTCCCAATCTGAACTGGGAATAACGATTTTAAACAGTGAGCATACTTCATATTTATCGTCTTCAGATGTCGCAGAATGTTTTTTACTCTTTTCTTCGTATTGTTGAACGCATAAGTTACATCCGTTAGCATCTTTTGTCCCAGCTGTTTCACCTTCGAACTTTGATACTTGCTGTGACTGCGGAGCTAAAGTACTTTTACACAATATCGAATTTGGTCTTTGTTTGTCAATGCGATGATCAGTTTGATCTATTTGCAAATTTCGTAGTTGATTCTCTAAATACTGACTTCGATCAATATCAGCAATATCATTTGGACCCAATCGAGGACAGTGAACGTTATTTTCTTTCAACGACATAACTTGAAGTGTATTCATCGCCCTAGTATCATCTCGAGGAGGTATTTTATCTTCTGTTACACTGAATTTTGTTGGTTGCGTAGAATGGCATGTTCCTCTGCTGCCTTGCAATCGCTCAATACCTGGGTTCATTTGCATGACATCTGATTCTTGGCTTCTTATTTTCCGATTCAAATCATCCAATCCATTGACACACAGAGACGGAGGTTGATTCACTTCTCCAATGTTATTAATTGTGTCTAAGGTATTCGTTTTTTCAATTCGAAGAGGCACTTCTATCTCAGGATCAATTTGCACTCCTCTTTCTTTACAATTATTGAATTGCTTTGCTCCTTTGTGTGTCTTGTCCTGGTTTTTTTCTTCTTCCCAACCACAAGACGGACATCTATTCCACGGATCATTCGTATCTGTGAGTGTCTCTAAGTCGCTTCGCCAATCATTATTTTCAGATTGTCCATCACACGGTTTCTTCAAGCCTGTGAAAAATTCTACATTCGTTTTATACGCCAAGGACCAAATTCACTTCTTTCTAGATACTCTACCTGATTTAACGTGATTCAGCTGTCCTTTTTGTGATATAATACGAGCGCTTGAATTGATCTGTTTGGATTTTCTTTCAACGTATTTTTCAGGCTCCGGGTCTTCACTCTGCTGATCTCTTATGACAGTAGTACAAGGTAAAATTTTCACTGGTTCCTCGCTGAACTTTTCTTCGTCGTTGATCACTTCGCATAGCATTTGAGACATAAGATTGAACCATGGTACTTTTGAAGTGAATACCCTTCCAGATTTCAGTTCCTTTTCTGCCTTTAACTGTTCTTGTTTATATCTGAATTGGTCGATCAGAATAATTCAAGACTTGACCAAAATATATGCCAGCAAAATTTGATGACTTTAATCGTTAGAAATCTATCACGCATTGTGACTGAAATAAATTTGATGAACGTATTAAGGAGAACAAAATTGTTTGCAACTGACTTTACTTTTCTCTTACGACTTCGATTTGTTGCAAGCATTCAGATATTCGGATTCCAGGGACGTTCAATTTCTGTACGACTATTTTGAAGGCTTTGTTTTTAATAGAAGAGTTCCTATAATTAGGAGAATATGGATTCCAAAGGCACTTATGTTTCCGATACAAAGTTAGGAATTTTTCCGTCAGCTCATCGTCCCATTTGTACGACATATTTCATTGTGCCGTCACGTTGGCTCTTCAAAGTCTAGGAAGAAAAAACCCATAGTTTTCTTGTCACGGTACACATAATTTAGAATTTTTATTTGAATTTATTAAGTGGCCAAAATATCAATGCCGAATTCTGACATATTTCAAACAGGTTGTAAATTACAATTGAATAGAGGTTTTCAATGTATCCTCCCATTGCAAATCATTACAGCTCGCATCGCCTAGATTTCAAAAGTAAATGATCAACTGTACGAATTTGCATTATTTCAGTTATAGTATAGTTACTTCTAATTGCAGCTGAATCCGTAACATTGGCTTGTCTTCATTGGAAATAAGGGTAGACATTTGTTGACTGGGAGACCACAGGCGCATATTCGATCTTTATCCGAGTGACAACATTCTTTGCAATCATTGCAATTGCACGTGCACTCTTTACTGCAAGTTTTTACCGCTGTGCTGTCTCTCATGCAGCATAATCGCTCCTCCGTCATCATATCTTGTATACGTTTTTCTAAATTGATCGCTGATTCTTGAAGAGAACGAAATTAAATGTGAAGAGAATATTACAAGCAGACAATGACTTGCGAAAAGCTTGCTGGCCTCAAAACTAGTAAAAAAAAGGTATCGCATTATCCAGGATTACCTAAATTCAGACTCCGCAACTGACAAGCGATACTTTTTCCAAACATATCAAATTCGTCATGATGTTTGTATTTTCTCCCTCTGTCTTCTGCTGAGTCCGTGCAGACATCCTCTGCCAAAAGTTCACAGTTCTGAAACAGATCACGAGCAAGAAATAGCGTGTGAAAATTCCCTTTTCCCAATTCTAGTTTTCATTATAGTAAACTGCGATAGACATGAAAATTTCATTTGGAAGATCGCACCATTGTACTTTGTGATTTTTCTGCATAATCAAAACCTGTATGCGTATTTGTCACAGGTTTTCTATCTGTTTGTGCTCCAGCCTGTTTAACGTACGGTATATTTGTTCTGTTGCTGGCATCGATACATCTCTTTGATACTTGAGCAAATTTTGTAGAACTCATTGATCTGATGACCTCGTTTCCATTATCACAAGTTAATTTCTTTGTATTTGTTCCATGCTCACTTCCATCAGATGTTTTTCCATGTTTGTTAAACTTTAGCGGTGGTTTCATTCGTTTGAAATCAACTGCAGACTCTCTTTCGAGGTGATTGCTGCATGACAAACAGGATGGTGATTTAGAAGAGCCTCGGTTCTTAGACATACGGGATTTTGAACGATCATGTTTCTTCGGAGGCAACTCAGAACACGGTTTCGTATCAGTATAAGGTTCAATTTTAGGCTCAGATTCTGGCTCTAAGCCGACTGCAGGACATTCACATGGTGGACATTCACATTCATCAATTTCTTGGTTTTCATTGTCACATCTATCTCCATTACCTTCTTCATCTTGCAAGCAATCGCAATCCTGACAAATATGATGATATCTAACTTAAATACCAACACGAGCTTGAATACGAGACGTTGAAATCTGCAACGAATAAGCAGCTAACTAATAAGACGGTAAGTTATTATGTTACCTTTCTAGAATCTTCATTGTAATTAGACTCTGATTGAATATACGGAAAAAGCAGTTCATGCATCATTTCAAACCAGCTGGTCCTAGGCTTATAGAAGGTGCCTCGTGAAATGGCAGCGCTAATCTTTGAAAGCTCGAAACAGTATTGTTTTTTGATAAATGATATCCGTTTAACGCAATCGCAGACAGTTAATCCAGGGATATTCAAAGAATGAACTATTTGTTTGTAAGCTCTGTAGCAGCAAAGCTGCTTGTTGAAGTCTGCATGAAACGGATTACGCAGGCATTCATATCTTCCATATAAAACGACTAGTTTCACCGTCGTACTTTCTGTCCATTTAATGGTCATTTTAGTTTCTCCAAATTAAGTTTTATTGAGCTACGGATAAGATAGAATATACCTATATAATTTAATACAAATAATTTAACTACAAAGTTAAGTTATAACTAACGTTATTCAAATTCGATACTCAATAGATTAATATTGCTTACCACAATGAATTAAGTTATTAGTTATATAATGTTAAAGAATGTCAAACTTTTAATTTTTAACCATGGCCAGGAATATGTGTAGTTATTAATTTCTAAAGATCTGTCAAGAAACAATTAATCAAGTATCGTAATTCAAATAAGTGGTCTATTCCTATACATCTTATTCAATCTATTAAAAAAAGTCTTGCTCACAATTAACACAGAACAAATATCGGTATGATTCATTGTTCATGAGGAGGCGCTGTAATCTGTATGGTGAATAAAAGTATTACTTTGTCAGATCTGTTAATCCCACAATATAGTTTTATTTATTATTACAGTAGAATGCACAATGTTACACATTCTCCATCAGCATATTATAATGTTATATGACACAACATGCAATATCTAAATCTCATGACTTCTTATAAAATCTCCTAGAATCTTATGGTTTTGAATTCCTATGAAATCTCCGAAATCTAAGAAAATCTAAAGAAATCAAAGAATTCTCGCTGAAATTTAAAAAGAACATTCATATTATATAGCAATAGGTAATCCCAAGTAGCTGTTGGAGCAGCAATTTATGCAGAATATTTAATATTTAATTCGATGTGAAACCATAAAGCGACGTTTCAAATTTCAATGATAAATAACAATACATAACAAGCAATTGAGACTGGTGCTGTCCTCCGGTGTCAGAATAAGGAACTATTCCGACAAATAGTCCATTTCCAATTCGTTCCTGCAGACAAGAGGCTGCAGCGTCTTGTTGTCAACCTTAAAAAAATATAAAGTCTAAAATGAGTATACCTAGCACTTTTACCAACGTGATATAAGAAGTCTGGCATGGAGACTTGTGTCTATTGTAAATATTATTGATTTACATTTATAGTTATAAAAGTTTCTTGTCAAATGTAAGTAGGTTTTGATCTCACAATTTCTATATTATATTATACCCTACAGAATGAAACACCTTTCGTTACGACGGGAAACTACATACTTCCTAGTGTCACTATCTTCTACTTATAAATCGTATATAACATGAAGCAAACGTGTATTGAATTTCAAATAATATATTACATGCAAGATATGATTACAAAAAGATATAATCGAACGACCTGTAAGATTTTATCTACTTTTCGGATCCTGTTATTGTTCCAATTCCGGATTTTTCTTTCATCGCGTTTCATTACAAAAAATAAAATAAAACTATTTTAGACGAATCAATTAGATAATTGGATAAACGTCTAAAAACGGAAAGTATCGTTAGACCCTTATTAAAGAAAGCCAATCTCACTTACAGAATAATTTACAACAATCCTCGAAACGTTGACAAATATCAGCCCTTTCTAAGCCGAGCTGAGCGGCTGAAAACTCTCTCCAAAATGATGCATTACGGTCCATGGATTCATCACCAGGGAATTCTGGATAATCGTCAATGTTACAATCAGTATATCGACGATGTTCAGGTCTACAGACATCAAGGGGACCAACCCGACCATGAAGACAACGAGCCGACTGTCGACGAGATACAAGAAACTTTAGAAATCGAAGTCGGAACATCAGGGGAGCGGAGTTCCAGTGCAGATTTATTCAGGCTTGAATTTGCCGCTACTCAATGGTCTAAATTAGTCTCAAACGCTGAGGGTCTGTTCAACAAGCTTGTTACTAGCAATATTCTGCCTCATACAGAACAGGATCAGATCGAACAATGGCTGTGCATGAAACAGGAGTACGAAGAATGCATTGCCAGCGATGACACTGCCAGTTTACAGGGTTTTGCCGACGTAGCTAGGAGGTCTTTGGAGAGAATTGAGGAAGTCACTGAGACTGATGAGAAGACAGACGAGTCTGTAGCTCGTGCTGAATTCAGGACAGAGTCTGATAGCAGCTGTAATTCTGAAACGGATGATCTGTCCGAAGAAGAAAGCGATATTAGCTCCGAGAACCCGGATTTTCTTGATAAACTTGACGAACTTATGACTAAATTCAAAATTGATACTGACGTTGTTATTGAATCGAAAAAAGACGAGTTTCGGAAGATGGATATAATTATTGATACCTCTGCCGCTGAGTCTTTGAATAATGGGAACGATTATGTACCCATAGTCAAACCCACGCCTATTAGAAACCCTAATTCGAGGAGAAACTCTATGCTGCCGGGGTCAGACATGTGTAATGGGGTTTTGGCCTTCAATGGCGGCTTGAAACAGTGTCAAGACACAAATTTCAATCATCAATTGTCCGCATTGATCACCGCTAACGCTTTAGAAAATCAAGAGTCTGATTTCAGGCTGGATAATAATGTGAATGTTGTTAAATTAATACAGAAAGAAAATTCCCCTGATTTTTTGATCGATACTATTAAAATTGCCGAAGATCCAGAGCCGATAAAAGTACTCAAAACTTTGACGATGACTAATGAGGCTAAACAAACCCAAGTAAACAAGATTCAGTCTGATTTAGAAGGTGCTCATAAACGGATAGAAAAACTTCAAACTACTATAGAAATAAAGGAACAATTTATCGCTGATATGATAAAAAACTCTGACGCTAGGGCTTGCGCGAAGCAAAAGTTTCAGAGGAAGAGAAGCAAGCTTGAGGAAGAGTATTATACCACTAGAACGCAACTTGCCCAGGCGGAAAATGCCTCGTTGTACAAAGATTCGGATGAGAAATCTACACACAAGAAGGAAATTGAGCTTTATAAACATATGGCTATACACTATGAAAAACGGTTGATGGATATTGAGATGATTAAACAAATAGCTGGCGATTCTGCCAAGAAGGTATTGGAGCTTGAGAGTTCCTTGAACACGTCAAAGAAGCAAATGGAGAAGTTGAAAAGGCAGCTGAAGAAGGAAGACGAGCATAAAAAGCAGTTGGAAAATGAGCTGGTCGAGGATCAAAGGAAAATAAGAGAGCTTGAAGAAAAGTACAATCTCACTGCATCAAAGTTGAAAGAAATACAATCCGAAAGCGAAGATGAAAGGAGAAATTCAAAATCCCAAAACGAATGTTCTGATAAGAAGAAAAACTTACTGGAAGTTAGCGCGAGGATTTCACACCTGGACCATGTTTTGAAAGAGAAATCAATGGACTTGGAGCGAACTGCAGATACAGATGAAAAAGACGCTCTGAGACACGAAATAAGAAATCTTAGGAGAACCAGAGACTGTTTAGTAGACGAGAAATGTGATTTAGACGAGAAATTCCAGAAAGAAAAAACCCTGACTATAGTAGAGGAAAGGAAGCTCCTGGAATGTGGGGAGACCATAGAAGCTATCGACGCTATGATTGAGCATAAAAACGAAATGATTTGCGGGAGGAAATGCTTCGATGAAAATCAAGTAAAGAGAGAAAAAGGGGAGCAAATGCTGATGGAGAGATTGATGAAATTATCAGACGGCGAGATGAGAACTCTATTCTACAAATATTTCCTCAAAGTTATTGACTTGAAGGAAAGTTCCAAGAACCTAGAAATACAAGCAGCGGCGTTAGAGGTTCATGCCGATGCCCAAGACCTGAAAATTCAGCGTCTGACTAATACTTTGAAGCAAACGGAGCTTGAAGCAGATAGGAGGATTGTTTCGCTGCAGCGACAACATGAGCAAAAGTTGCATTTAATGTTCAGACATTTTGCTGAAGAAACCGGCAGCTCTGGTCACGAAAGATTAGATAAAGACTCAGAATTGGCCAGGTGTAAGAGAGAAAATAGAAACTTAAGACGTAGACTGGCCGATGTCGAGCTTCTACTGAAAGGTGCAGCTGCTCCTAGGGCTGCTAGTCCTGCAAAAATACCACAGCAAGGTCTAAAACAAATAGCTCCCAGCACACAGCCTACTACTAAAGTAACTAGACAGAGAAACAAACTGATAATACAAAAAACAACAGATACAGACAAGCGACATAAGTAAATTAGGAAAACTTTTTTGTAAATTATAAAGAGGGCATGGTTTAATCAAAAATTGCAGCTAGAATTAAAAAAACAAAAAATTAAACACATTCTTATGCATATGTGCATGTACGATACATAAGAATGCCAGCAACATATGATATTCATTTATCATCGACTTCGTTGCTTTTGTTTTTAAATCTTTTTCTGTATAATAGTTTCGTCTTGTTGGAATTTATTGCAGGAAATTAGCGTCGAATAGAAAATGAACTTTCGTATAGATAGTGGGAAGAAAAGAGTCTTTAGATTCTGCCCTTTAATAGATTCTTTATCTTCCATCATTTTATAGAATCTAGTTATACGAGAATCGATTTTGCTCAAGAGTCAAAATAATTTGCAATATGATAATAAGTTTGAAATGTACGTTTAAAAATTAGATTTAATTTTGTATCATGAAAGCTGTGGAAAGAAATTAAACTTAATTTAGTCTAACTTTAATTAGAATGAATCATATTTTCGCATGAAGTGAATCAATAACTGCAATGGCAGATGAAGTAAATTTGAGGGTCAATCAAATGGAGAAATATTCTCTGGCTTGTATGGCCTACCAGGACTAGGGATATGGTAATTCGTTATTCTAATTCCCTTGTACTCGACTGTTTGATTTAATTAGGAAACATTGAGGTACTAGTTTCGTTCTTTTTACTCTTAAGAATGACTCACGCCACGTATATACCTAAACAATTAGCGGTAATTACTTAGGATTGAATAGTTGTACTACCATTGTTGTTAACGATTAAGAGAGATAATACTGTAGTGGAAATGGTAGAATTATCTCAATGTTGTATACCGTACGAATTATCTAATTGAGAACGTGAATATATCTCAGTATAAAAGTAATAAATAAATATTGCATGAGGCAATCAGTAATCGCGTAATATGGTTCTAAACACGTACGAAAAAAAAAGATGAGATAAAAACAAAAAAAAAATGTACGTGTAATATTTGATATGAATCGCTCAGTACTAAAATATGATTGTATAGTCTTTGGCATAATTTACGAAACTTCATTGCTGTAAATTTCGTTCATATCAAACATTTCAAATAGAATATATGTTTATAATATGATAACGCATAGAGTCTATAGAAATATTTAGTTTATTCAATTTCAATTCGCATAGGGATAAAAAAGGGAGTATTCATTTTATAATCTCCCATCCCGGAGAGCGGCATATCCATGAATCTGAATCGATGTATTTAATTTATTTATTGTCATTTTCTGTAAATAAATTTATAATAATTTATCCATCCTATTATTTACAATCCAATCTAAATTGAAAAGTCGTTCGCAAATTGAACTTGATTATGGAAGAATTAGTAAAAGAAGGATCCGCCATGGTAAAGTAGTATCGAAAACTTAGGTTTGCAATCTACTTTACCGATTAGTTTCATTTAAATTTGCTTGAAGAAGTTCCGAACCTTTCCAGACAATCGCAGCTGCTGTACTTTTGTATAAAACTCACAGGATATTCGAAAATTGTTCCTTGCTCAGACAGTATCTATTTTCACGTACTGTGATAAACATATTTGAGTAATTTGATACAGAGCTCTGAGATTCTTCTGTATTTTATATTCAATAAATCTTTGTGGAGTACGAGCTTACGCTTATGAATTGATATCTCAGATTGAGATGAATTCATGAGAATTTATTCCTCGCTATAGTCATTTCATTTCAATCCACAATCTGAAAAAAATCAAGAAATTGATCACATGGTATAATTGCGTTTGCTTGACTCAAATTCCAGTTTTTCTTTCTTAAATTCATGAACTCCAAATAGGTATCTAGTTCAGTAATGCAACCGGGTTAGTCATTTGATCCAAGCCCCAAGCTAGTCATTTTGCCGCCAAGTCAAGACCATCATCTGGAAAATGTGGATCAATGTAGTCTCGCGTCTTAGGCACACTAACGATCTTTAAGAATTTTGCAGATCCAATCGATGCAATGTAGGGTATATTACGAAGAAAACCACATAGCTATGGAAAATAATGTACATTTTCACAACGTGGGTTCAACTCCATTCTAGCGAGTCGTAGTCGACACAGTTACCATAAGAATTTGCGATTTGACAGTAAGATTCGGCCGGAGGAACTAGTGCGATAAAACGGAATCATCAACAATTGCGATGCGCTTGAACGATGGTCGCACAACGTCAATCATACATCAATATTAAATATAATGAAATACTTGTAGCACAGATTTATTCATGGGACCGTTTTTCATATCTTTCCGCAAATATAACGGAACATATTTGATATTTCTGAAAACTTCCTATGCCTGACTGATTGCGTGTGTTTTAAAAATAACTGAACCGATATGACCTAACGCTGTTGGAGAATTCGTGGGTTATTTATATTATAAACTCTGTAAACTCGGAACCGAACATTGAACTTATATTAAAGATAAGTCGGAATCACAACCATATTAAATTCAAATTTAGTATAGATATATATCTGCGAATCTTACATATAAAAATTAGAAACGCCTGATACTCCGATAATTGGATAATAAATAATTACGATGTATTGAATGGTTCATTTTAATCACACGTGCTCCGAGTCGATTTTATTATACTATAAGCAGAGAACTGTAGAAGGTACACCTGATTATATACTAATATGGTATAGCTGAGGATTTCTAACCGAACCTAATGATTTTAACGACATTATTAAGATGAGTTTATTATCGAAACTTAAGATTCGCAGTACCAATACAATCTTATAGTGTCCGATCGCAAAGTAATATAGATATAACTTACTCCTTCGTGATGGGACGTCGATGAATTATAAGTGTCGTTATATTATCACGTGAACGGGCAAAAATTGACTATAAATGAAAATAATAATGATACTCACGCTCACACGTTCTATGAAATCACATAAAGTTTCGAAATTGTTCATTTTTCACGTAGCAATTGTCCAGGTACATAATCTTATATGTATACTGCCTTTTGCGGGTAACAATTTTCTACTTGGGTCAATTAAGGTGTTTGAGTAACTGTTATTTTTTTTAGAAAAAAAAATCCTTCGACTGTAGTCGTATAGGTATGCTTAACAACGTTGAATGTTAATTGTCCATTTTCCACGATCTGCGAACAGTTCTTACAATGTGAAATGAACCGACGACCGTGCAGAATAGTCCATCTTTTAAAGATTCGAGGTATTTCCAGTCAGCTCTTTATGACGCGGTTTGTTGTGGCGGTCAACTCCAAGCGGCTAGTCTTACTTTTTTTACCATAAAGAGTCTCAGATTCACTATTACACGAGACCATTATATTGTTCATTAATGTCTCTACCCGCTTGTCGCCTCTACTTTTTTACCTACCTTGTTAGGTCTTACGTTTCATTAACTACGTCCCTAATGCGAGTCATAATACGTAATAAGGTAATAGCTCGAAACGGACGTTTTCTCTAACGAGAATGTGTTACCATTATCATTTCTCTTTTCTTTCGTCAATTTTTTTCAAACTTATGTGCAGTATCAGTATGAATACTATAATTATTCAGCTGTCTTAGGATAAGACAGGTTTTGAAAAATAATCATTCTCTCCTTTGGTGATATTTTCAGCTGTCAAATACATCGAAGCTGGATATTAAAAAAAAAAATTCACTGGCCATCTGCAGTTACTTATAATCCGCTGACTAATTTCCTAAAATTTCCGAGACGGCACTGTTTACCGCAGAAGAATAAGAAAGAAAAAAAAAAAAGGAATGCGAAATGGGTAACGTGTCGATCCATCAGTCATTTTTATTACTTATTTATTTTCATTTCTACTTTTTAGGCTCGTATTAATTTCTTATAATTTATTCGTACATATGTAATGAGCCTTTCAATTCTACAGTGGAATTCGCGGTATTATACTATATTGACTATATATTTATTTGATGTACGTATATATTATTAATTTACAGTAAAATGCCACGAATTCGTAATTCGTTAATTGTATCATAAATTTACGGTCTATGTATGAATTATAAGTATATAGCAATGTTGATACCTCGATCAATGTCTTCGCATAATAATCATCCATGTGTTTACCTCGTCTAATAGTAAGCCTATTATTGATTTGATTAATGCCACTTTCCATATGACCAACTAATTACTATTTATGGGGGAAAAACGGGCACCGAGTCTCAAAGTAATAATTTTATCTTAATTGATCTTTTATGATATTCCGACGTATTTTGTATCAACAATAACACATGAAAGCACAAAGATGAATGAAATTCGAAAAAAAATTTCTCGTCTTGCCCCCCTGCTCGTCTGTCCCCCATCTCCCTTACATGAGAAAATTTCCAACCTGCTGAAATAACTATAGTATGGTTTTTTGAGCGTGGGATACTTATTTCTAGAAAGTATCGACGTAGTTCTATTCGAATAATTCTATCCGCCGAAACGTATACATCGTGGAATAATAACACGCCTAATTCTACACTCGACGAAAGTGTGTAATTAATATTATAAATCTTCATGTTGGTGTGTAACGTGGGCGTGCATACTTTCCGCTCGTATGTATGGTGATATCGACGTAATATATTGACGAGCATACAGGCAGGTGGTGGTGTATTCGTAACCTTCTACATGTACAAATACCGTGCGTTTGCTCGAGATTCAATTTTCGAGTATCTCATCAAACAACGCATCAATTTAATTACGTCGTTAACTACTTAATTGGAGAGCTTACGCGTTACAATTATCACGAACCCGATTCTAGCCCGCGGTTACCGTTCACGATGGGAAATTAGCAAACGGCTCTGAACTGGAAATTTAAGGGCTCGGTATCCCCATATTACTCCAGAATTTTGTTAAAGCTAATAGCCATGTATGAGTATCAGAAAATTCATTTGTAACCGATGAACTATTTCTGTTATCATCAAAAATAAAATAGAATCATTCTTTAATATTTTTGCGTTTAAGTCGTGGCGATGTAGGTATACGATCAATTTTATACCCAGAGTTTATGGAAGTAATAAAACCGTCGAGAGCTTTCCATGAACGAGCCAGGTATATATTATCATATACGAGGAGTTAGAAAAATCCAGTGTACTGCGTAAAGGCAGCGATATAAATACCCTGTAATGATTCTAAACGCTTACTACACGCTCGTTGTATAGTATAGCTATGGGTATAATACGCACTGAGGAAGTGGCCATCTCCCATCTGTCTTTTCCTAACGCGACACGGATGAGATTTACCACACAGTATGATAAACTGGCGGTAAATTACTGGAATGGTAATGTGATTACAAAAGAAAGTGAGGCTATTGCGAATAACCGATTAGTATGGCGTAAAATAATAACAAAAAACAAAAATATTTCCCGTACCGGGAATCGAACCCGAGCCTCCTGGGTGAAAGCCAGGTATCCTAGCCACTAGACCATACGGGACTTGGAGGAACTTGTTTAAGCAATAAATTTATTGTTCATAAACAAATAAACAAACATTGAAATCGATGATTCAATCGTAATTAATCGTAATTGTCAATAATGTGCGATTAAATTTGTGCGCGCTACATTCGTTACTTCATCAATCGTTACAAGAATGATTCTTATGTTGTATATTTTGGAGTATTGATCATTGTTTTGTATACGTGTGATCTGGAACTTTAAAATTTGGTATCGTCTCATGTCCAAATAGTTTATTTTTAGATAGTCAATTTGGACTAACTGATGACAATTATTGTAGTGAATATATCGATCATGAAATCAAGTGTCAGGATGGCCGAGCGGTCTAAGGCGCCAGACTCAAGGTTTAACCTTCTCAGCTAAGCTGAGTTTGCACAGAGGCTTCTGGTCCTCGTCTGAGGGCGTGGGTTCGAATCCCACTTCTGACAAATCTTTTTTCGATTTTTTTAACGTCCACAAAGTTTCTGAATTGAGGCAAATACTGAGTGGCTTCGTTTATTTTCAACCGAAAATAACTCCGTGACACATTAAACGAAAAAAACCCCCAATCGACCTGATTCCCTAATGATGTAGAGTTACTAATATTTTTGGAGTCGAAGAGCTACTCTGATTGGGGTTCAAAAACCTATTGCCTGCCAACGACGGGTGGTATATGTTTTTAGACCTTCTTTACAACAGACTTAATCGCATACCATGTATGCGGTGAAATTTTAGCGCTATCACCGTTTCGACGACGCGTACTAAATTTAACCACCACAGGGAAGGTACTCAGATTGGGTTTCAAACGCCTAGTGTCTGCGCACCGCTGGCAGTATGTTTACTCATTGGTCGAAATTTAGACCTGTGAAACAGATTGGATCGTAGACCATGTATGGGGTAAAATTTCGGCGCTATCAACGTTCCGATGACGCGTGCTAAATTTGACCACCCCGCAAATCCCTGCAAAAATAATTCCGGTACCGGGAATCGAACCCGAGCCTCCTGGGTGAGAGCCAGGTATCCTAGCCACTAGACCATACCGGATTATATCTCGAGATTTATTATAAACAATTAAATTTTGTATGCGTCCAATGCAACTGGCGTTTCAATTCATATAGTGAGAAAGTTGCGTAGAATATTAGTTAAATAAAATGATCAGATTTCCCCAGAAACCCCATCTCCGATGGCATGTACGTCGTGAAGAAATACGGCCTCGAAGTGCCGCCTAGACCCGAGGCCGAGTCAATCAGCGAATACTGCAGGAGGATTGCGCAGAAGCTAGCGGCAAAACAACAGGCCGAATTGATGGAAGCGAGGGCCTACTCCACTCATTACGGACGCCTGGTATCCAAGGAAGCAGGGGCCACCACCTTCCCTGCCATGAGGGCAACGGCTAATGAGGACTGGTTGGTGCGACTCACGCTTGAAGCTGCAGAAGAGCAAGTCCAGGGCATCAATATATACCCAGCAGGCCACAGGAAGTGCCGGGCAGGGTGCGGCAAAGACGAAACGGCCTACCATGTGGCAACAGCATGCGTAACCCCAGCATACACGACAAGACACGACTACGTGGTCTACTGGATAATAAAAGAAATCATGGAGGCGACAGGGGCCCCCCCAGAACTAAGGGCCCAACTGCCCTTCGGCAAAGCATCAATTCTGGCGGAGTACGCGTGGGGCGCCAGAAGAGTCTCCCTGAAGGCCGGAATGAAATTCCCGACGGACCCAGCGCTCCACCACAACCGGCCGGACATTGTGATCGCCCTCACCCAACCGAGGGAAATATACATCCTGGAGGTGGCGGTATCGCACTTGCAGAATATCCGCCTCCAAGAAAGGATAAAGAGAGTACGATACGCAAAAAACTCGGTAGCCACGGTGGACGACCGGACGGTGGAGATCGTACGAGGAGACGCCAACTTCGTCGAAGTAATGAGACAACAACACAGATGCCCCGCCCGGCTAGCTGTCCTGGTAGTCGGAGCGTACGGGGAGATCCTAAAGACCCCGGAACTAATGGAGGTGAGCCTAACGTTAGGCAAGTTAGGAATAAAAGGCAAGAGACTGCAGGCCCTCTTGCAAAAATGCGCGCTCAGCACAATCAAGGGAACCGCGAAGATCCTGATGACGCGGATGGGAAACGCAGCCGCAGGAGAGGGTGAAGATGTGACAGCAGGAGGAGAGTGACGAAATAGGGCGCCCTCGAAGAAGACACTCCAAATGTATCATGTACACAATATTGTAGATTGTATGAGCAGAGGCCCGAATGGGCGGAGACCATGTAATCAATGCAATAAAAATAATTTAGACCATACCGGATTATATCTCGAGATTTATTATAAACAATTAAATTTTGTATGCGTCCAATGCAACTGGCGTTTCAATTCATATAGTGAGAAAGTTGCGTAGAATATTAGTTAAATAAAATGATCAGATTTCTAAAAAAAAAAAAAATAGCAAGTGCTACCGTGCCACTAAATCAAAGAATGCAGTCAAACACCCAGCCAAAAATAATTCCGGTACCGGAAATCAAATGTGACCCTTTTGGATGAGAGCCAGGTATCCAGCTATTAGCCAGCCCTAATAAACACAGCCCGAATAAAGGATGGACTGGAGGATTGGATGATCCCCAAGGAACAACTGGCAAGGGAAGGAGTCTGGGGGACAGTCCAAGGGCTCCTATGGGACAAAGCTTGCACCCAAGTGGTCAGAATGTCGGGCGCACCCCATTGCTCAATATGGTATGTGTTCGAGCTTCGACGCCGGGCTTCCATACTATAATTTCTATTTTGAATGACTGCACGGTGATTTTCACAGAAGCAACACTGTACCAGAGCCGAGGCTCACGGATTAGAGAGATCATTACTAGATCATACCGGACTATATTTTGGTTCTTGTTATGAGCAATCAAATTTTTCATGCTCTCAATGTAACTGGCGTTTTCATTCATATGGAGAGAAAGTTGCATAGAATATTAGGCAAATAATATGTTCATATTTCTAAAAAAAAAAAAAAAAAATAGCAAGCGCTACTGTGCGACTGAATCAAAAAATGCAATCAAAAACCCGGACAAAAATAATTCCGGTACCGGGAATCGAACCCGAGCCTCCTGGGTGAGAGCCAGGTATCCTAGCCACTAGACCATACCGGACTATAGTTTAACGGTTGTTTTAAACAATTAAATTTTTCATGTTTCCAATGCAATGGTGTTTCAATTCATATGGTGAGCAATTTGTGTACAATATTAAGCAAATAAAATGATTATATTTCTAAAAAAAGATAGCAAACTTGTGACTAAATCAAAGAATGCATTCGAAAACCCAGACAAAAATAATTCCGGTACCGGGAATCGAACCCGAGCCTCCTGGGTGAGAGCCAGGTATCCTAGCCACTAGACCATACCGGATTATATCTTGAGATTTATTATAAACAATAAAATTTTGTGACCAATGACTCGGTGCATCACTGGCAGCTGAAGGGGCTAATTGAGGCCCTACCCCTGCACAAAGAGGTGCGGAAGTGCATGGGAGCGATGATGAAGAAGTGGGCGGTAGTGATCGAACTCAACGGAAAGAAGACGGCGCCCATCTACGTCAGGAGAGGAGAGTATTCCAAGGAGATACCATGAGCCCGCTCCTCTTCATACTCATTACAGAGTATAATATGCTACGTCAGGGGACTCGGAGCACCGGGAGGAGGAGCCACCTATAGACCCCCCCTGAAGGGATACTCGAATACCTTGGTTTAAAGGAATCGAACCTTCTTATTAGAATGAGTTCACACTCTTTGCGTTTCGTCCGGGTATGCTCGGGAGGATTACTCAGTAGGGCTGAGCCGAGCACACCGTGCCTTAGACGCGCATGTCCGGTAGTGGACAACGATAGTTACTAGGAGCTGGTTTATATGCAAAGCATAGTTCTATCGAGTGCTAGCGAGAGCGATGCTCAGCTAATGCGACGCGTAGTGGGCATGTAGCGAAGATGTTATGACGCCACACCCCGAGCGACACCTAGCCCAAGGCAAGTACAGCATGCACAACTTGACACCCCCTCTCATCTAGCTACGACCAGCCTAGCGAGAAAATTCAGACAGGCGTGGCAGGCGGCAACAGCTGGTAAGAGAAGGACCAGTCCAGGGGCTGCTATGGGATAAAGCGTGCACCCAAGGAGCCAGAATATCGCGCTCCCCCGACTGCTTCATCTGGTACGACTCTACAAAGGCTTACGACACGGTGCATCACTGGCAGCTGAAGGGGCTAATTGAGGCCCTACCCCTGCACAAAGAGGTGCGGAAGTGCATGGGAGCGATGATGAAGAAGTGGGCGGTAGTGATCGAACTCAACGGAAAGAAGACGGCGCCCATCTACGTCAGAAGAGGAGTATACCAAGGGGACACCATGAGCCCGCTCCTCTTCATACTTACCACTGGATACAATATATGCGAGGCCATCAAGAGTAACAAAAAGATCCTCAAGGCTGCGAGGGATAAACAGGAGCTGGCACCGTACATGGACGATTACAAGGTGCACGTTGTGACAGGAAATTTAAGTCCAGCCTCGAGTCAACGCTCATTAGACTCCTCGAGCGCTCCCCAATTATAAAATTTTCAATTTGACGTTAAATGTTGTATCGTCCGAATTATTTATTCAAACTGTTGTGTTCTGTGATCCGTTGATTCGTCATATTCATAACGTGTACATGAAATTCGTCGAGAATTGATCACCTGTCGAAATCATATTTATTGTGTATTGTTTATAATAATCAAAATACCGTCAATTTGTATGTAAAATCAAGTTTTGAATTTGCCTTGATTCAACCGTCTATTGCTACGTTCGAGTAATATCTTAAATAAACTTATATTTCTTTCCGTAAATACTATTTTCTATTGATTTCGCATTTCTTTTGGTCCTCCAACGTCCCACCCTGTGATTGTCTCTATTAATTTATTTATTAATTTAATATATCTAATTAACGGTGTCGATTCCGACTAATCGACTGGCGCCCAGCATTTATTAAATAAAATTATTTCAATCGTCAAACCAGAGCCCTGGCAGCCGCATGGACCACGGCCGCGCCAGGTGAAATCTTTTCGATTTTCATATTTTCTATTATTTATTACATAGAAGAAAAGATTTTTTCTCATTTGGCGCCCAACGTGGGGCAGCGTTGGTAAATTTAATTATAAAATATAAAATTTGTTAAATTTGAATATATAGAAATTATATTTGAAATAATTCCATTTGTCAGATTATATTCAAAATCAGACCGTTGTATTATATACCAAGGCTTATAGTCCTATTATTATTTTGATCTAAGCTGGCTATTCGACTAACGTAGAAATTCGAACGCTTTGCTTGGTATTTATTCTCGTATTTATACATATATGTAATATACTCTGTGTACTTTGTACTCTATTCATTCTATTTATTTCGTGTTATTTATAAACTGCTTGTAGCTTATAGCAATCGAATATGTATACAAATTATATAGATTCAATGAACTTAGTAGACGCTAGATCGTCAAACAGTTTATTGTCATCAAAGTTGTCTCGGTCATCTGTCAACAGGCAACAACAAAATATTAATATAAGGAACATACCGGGAATTTATAATTCGCTAAGTAGGTTGTTTCAAACTGAGTTGTCAGGGACGTCTGGATCCCGGCAGCGAAGTAATATATTATTCAATAGAAATAATACGTCAAATAGTGACGAACAAAATATCATAATAGATAGTTTCGCGGGGTCATTTGTACCCTATGATTGCGAAAACAAGGGAGAAAACGTAGTAGACGCTGGATCGTCGAACCGTCAATCCAACACCGCGTTGTTTAGGACGTCTGAAACCGGACGACACGGTGAATTAATTAAAAATAATATTATTTATGAGTACTAAATTGTCTAGGTCGTCTGAAACCGGGCAAAGTAATTATAATTTATTGAATAAGAATATTATGTCAAATAATGACAAATAAATAAAATATAATAATGAATAAGTATAATTCAAATACAAATTCGCGTCGGACGTATAGATCCGAACCGCAGAATAATCTTAGGAGGATTAGAAAAAAACCTCGAAGAGCCGATCTCGACGAGTGTTTTGATCCAAATTTTAGGATGCTGGGCAGCCAGCACTTGAATAATAGACATGATTTTCTAAAACCAAAATTCACACCACCTTATACAAAACGTTTTGACACGCGATGCAACGTACCGACAAATAGATTGGGCGAATCACCGTTAACTCGCGTAACACGAGAAGATTTCTTCGACGACGAAAGTTATTTGTCTGAAGAAGAATATCGACAAATACAAAACAGGTCACGCGTTAGTAAGTCAACTGCTAATTACTATCATAGGCGCGAAGAATATCCTCAATCGACTAGAAGAGGTTTATTATACCGATCAAGTAGCGAATCAAGCGATAGCGACGATGATGAGCAACGTTTTGACGAACGTTATTATAGTCCGCGAATCAAACCAACTTTGCCTGCGGCAAACTGTTACCCGGAAATGACAAGTAATTCAGAATTGGCTAAATTTAACAAAAAACTTAGGCGCTTGCATTTACGAGACATGCAACATAACGCGACTCACATCAGAAAGATGATGGCGATTTGGAATCGGATTCGTCTAATTCTTTTGAAACCATGGAACAGAGATTCGACTATGATCTCGCGCAGCACGACGATAACAACAGAGTTGCTATACCTGTCCGTCCGTTGATTATAGGAAACACACGTGTAACTGAACCTCAGGTAATCCGATTAGAGATTAGCATTGATCAAGTCAAATCTTTAGACGAAGATAATACTCATTTGAATCCGGTTATGACTAATCCAGTACAGGAGATATCTAGCGATTCAGAGTTTTCAGATGAAGACGATGATATTATCGAATTAATTACGATGCAAAATTTGCAAGAAAAACTATTAAACTCATCCACAGTAGATATCCAGGAGTCTGAAATTGTCAAATCCTCTCCAGAAAGTGATTCAGAATTGTCGTACGATGATCCTGGCACCGTCGAATCAATCAAAATGCATACCCTAAGGGAAAATCTGTCGACTACAACCCTAGCTAGTGTCGAGAAATCGAGTAATTCAAAATCATCAGACAAGGATACCTACCGATCTCGTCAAATTAACCATGAAACTTAACTTTGAAGAAAAGCTATTAAGGACATCTTTAGCAAGTATTAGGGAATTCGACATTGACGAAAACATATTTAAAAATAAAACCGAATTAGAAAAATCAGGGTACGGGAAACAAAAAGATACCGTACCGTATTATTTTTTCAAGAAAAGAAAAAGAAAAAAAAAATATTTGAATAATTATCTTACTCGGATAAAATTTGTCGAATTTGAACTCGCATGTAATACAATGCCGTACAGCGGTCGTAGATATTAAAAAAAAAAAAAATTTGGAGAGAAAATTTTCAAATAACAGAGCCGAAAGTTCCCAGCGAAATGAGCCCATCGATATTTAAGCCTAGCCATAATTGAATGTATAATAGGGCCAGTGGTTGTCAGATTGATAGCTTAAGATCGCAAAGTAGTAGGGAAATATTATGTAGCTAATCTAACGATATCATGTAGCTGATTTAGAAATATTGCGTCATAGCTTGCGTAATTGTCAAAACCTCTACACAAATCCCTGCTTTGAACAATCAACGATCTTCATCAACGTTTTGAGTCCACCGACACTCCAGGGGTTCCTGTTCATCAACTTTGACCTGGCAAGCAACGATCGTCGACTAAATCGCCGCCGTGTGCTACAACTGGACGAACGAAAGATGTAATCGTTGAAAGAAAATCCAATTTGAGAGCAAATCCAAAACAATCAGTGGAAATTTAAACTCGACAAAACGCCGGTTCTGGAACTACCATTTTTATTGAGGCAAAACAACAGAAAAAAAAAATTTCAAATACCCTGCAAGAGATTTCAACGCATCCGGAGAAGCACTGACCTATAGTCACTGAAGAAACAAGCCTTCCACCAGAATTGAAGCTTGGAAACTCCACGCGAGCGTCAACGAGGAAAATTCACGCCGACAAACAGCATTATCACCAAAACTGCAATCTACTATTTCTACCAGAATTCTGTCTTTGTGAAACTGATGGCTAAGATACTGACGATCTGTACACATGCCTATCAGCATGACATCGTAACAACCGTTACTACATTGTCTATTGTCTATTGGTTGAGCTTCAACTATAACTGCACCTATCCTGCATTCATGATCTTCAGCGACCATCGGTATTCCAATGAAGTGGAGAAATGTGAAGAAACATCAAGGTGAAGTTCGACAGTCTGATGGAAGACACGCCTAATCATACACATCGTGATCAATAAATCCGTGAATGCCTTATACACGACGCGTACGATTGCTAACCCGAACAACATCATATCGACTGGGTTATCCAAAACGGATTTGCAACTAGCTTGTCGAGAGCCGACTTCAATAATAGCTTAAAACACTTGACGAAATTATGCTAAGAAGACCGAAACTTGCCGACGAAGAAGACATCACGTCATCACTCCCATCAAGTACCAGAAGCTGGAAAACTTTTGATGAATCACATCTGATCATCATGAACCTATTATTTCGACAATTACTAGATTTTTGCTCTAATGTATATACTTGATCACTTAATCCTTCCATCGTATACTCCGCCGATGTAAATCATCATACTGACACTTTTACCCGTGTAATATGATTTCGACATTATTTATGTTTCTCTCAAAAAGATAATCTTTAATTCAGTTCGCTAATTATAAAAGTAGGACTGGCTCAGTGTCCTACCCACACGAGGCAAACGAAGAGCAGGTGCTGAACTCGTACCCAGTGGGCCACAGGAAGTGTCGGACAAGATGCAGTGCGGACGAGACCGCATACCACATCGCCACAGCGTACCTCACACCAGCCTATACAGTCAGACACGACTATGTGGTCTACTGGGTACTAAAAACGATATTGGTAGCGCCAGGGCTCCCCCCAAGAACTAAGGGCCCAACTACCGTTTGGAAAGGCATCACTACTCGCGAAATACACGCGCGGAACCAAAGAAGTCTACGTGAAAGCGGGAATAAAGTTTCCAACGGACCCTGCACTCCACCATAACCGGCCAGACATCGCGGTCACCCGCATGCAACCAAGGGAGGTCTTGGTACTTGAGGACGCGGTATCTCACCTTCAAAACATCCGACTCCAGGAAAAGATGGAGAGGGAGAGATACGCCGAGAACTCGGTGGCTACGGTGGATGACCGGACGGTAGAAAGTGTGAGGACGGACGCCAACCTTATCGAGGCTCTGAGGCAACAGTATCGTTGCCCTGTAAGGCTGGGCGTCCTGGTAACAGGAGCGTTTGGAGAGATCTTGACAACTCCAGAACATCTCAAGGCACTTCAGATCTTGAAGCGCCACGGGATCGGGCAAACCAGGGCTAAGTTTCTTATCCCTGGCCAAGATACTGATGGCGAGAACAAGGCTGCGGTTTCAGAAGAATAAAGATGAAAGAAATGGCTTAGCGAACCTCAGATGAACTGCACCGGAGAAAATATTGTAATCCTGCAATCGAGGGCCGCATGGGAGATGACTGCACTGATTAGGAACACTGAAGAGAACTTAGACCATATTGGATTATATTCGTGTCATTTTATTGTTTATAATATTAAATAATTTTCTCGAAGGATTTTATAAATAATTTAAATTTATAAATATACTCATCCTATCCTCGGATGGCAATACGGAGTCGAATTTACATGCAGCCCAATCAGCATATCAAGTGGATGAGATTCTCTCTGGTGAAAAGGTACTTTTCAACGATTCGGCGGTCATAATGTAGCCGCGAAAATGATTCGGGAATAAGCAATTGAATATCAGCATGCGGTGAGGGCGCCGAAGAGCCATTCATTCGACCCTGAAATGAACAGTTAAGAATCGAAGTTTATGCAACAGTCGAGAAATTTATTGATATAAAACAATCGTACTTTAAAGTCTCTAGCTGGGTTTTTTGCGAGCCATATTTAATTTCATAAAAGCGAACGTTGATTCTAGGTGGTTTTGTATATGTGACATTTCTGTGTTAAACGCCTTCGAACTCTAACAATCTTTTTTTTATTCGGAAGAGGAAATATTTTCCATTTTTACCGAGCATGTACGATTGTGCAGTATGTGTACTCGGGGTAATAATAACTATAACGTTTTATTGCCCACGCACGTTCAAATTGGCTGTCTAGAATTGTTCTTTGAGAAACGTTGTTTATTGGAGATAAACAAAAGGCGAATTGAAACATTTTATAATTTTTTATTTCATGTGTGTAAATATGTACAACCAGTTGGTATAAGATGCACAACAGTTACAGGGTCTAATTATTTCGCTTGGAATTTTACTGACCCGTTGGTTGAATAGTATACCTACCAAACTATATCCACCTTGAATTTGAATATTTTATTACTGGTTTAAAAACCCGAGGTAGTTTCATCTCAGAACAGCTTTTTTAAACGTTCAAATTGACACTGCACCGAAAAGAATGGTATTATATTACCTCGAAGATTCGCGCCTCGAATGAACGTTCAGCAAGAAGTCTGTTTAAGAAGGTAATAAACCGAGTGTTATAGCCATGGATTGTTACAAAGGGTCTGGGTGCTCACCATTTACGCGCAACATGTCATATGTAAGCCAACTGGCGATTGTAAAAGTGAAGACATGTCATGGAACTGCGAAGCTGTACAGGTATTAATAAAGCTTTAAAATTTTTCCAAATTTCTTGAGTATTATTGATAATATTCTTAATCTAGTAGGCGTAAAATTTATCACATTCTGCTCAGAAGTGGGATAAGTCTGCATGAGCATCGCCTCAGGATTACGCCTCGAAATAATTGTAAAACTGGGATGATATCGTAGGACCGTGAAAATATTACGATGCTGGTAAAGCTGCCAAGCTCTTCTCAATTCCTTGGCATCATTTGGTGTCAGAAGTGGGATAACTATGTATAATAGTTCTGCATATGTATCTCTTCAGGATTACGCTACAAGAGAGAAACAATTGTGGAGCCAAGTAGTCGTCTTAGAATTGTAAAACTGCAAACCTCACTTTGCTAGGGTGCCATTTGTAACATTTAGTGTCAGAAGCGGGATAAACATGGATGTAAATTAATTCAGGATTACTCAGGCTAGGTACAAAATATTATGAACAATACTGGAAAGATTTAAAAAACCTAAATACCTATTCATATTACTTTTCCTACACTTTCATGATTCTATGCCACGTCCATTTACTTCTACAACTGTACATCTTCACTTGCTTGGCATTTACATCATGTTACGTTCATGCCTGGTATTCATGAGGTGTTGAGCATTACCTACCTAAGATTATCACCGTGTTAAAAATGCTTTGCCCCGAAGGTATTATTCAATTTCAGAAGGTGGACTCCGCGTATCATCTCTTCCTGTCTCGTCATAGATGTAGCTCTCCGGTCTTCTAGTAGTTGAAGAGCTGCACTTTGTTGTTATTATTTCCCTCCTAGCTTCCAGCCTGATATTCGTCTTCACTCTCTCATGATAAAACCGCGGGGTATTCGCGTATGTAATGGACATAAATCGCCCGAGGAAATCGGCTCAGCGGAAAACAATAGCCTCGACAAGCATAAGGTAGTGGGCGTACAGCTTGGTAAATTGCATTATTTCCAGATTGCGTGCGGAACAGAATAAGTGGGAGGTAGATAAGCTTAGCTGTGTGGCAAGTCGAGTTGCTGGATTGAAGAAGGAAGCGGGAATTCCACACCTGTTAAATCGTGTCAGATAAATCCATATTCTATAACCTTCTCACCACGCGCGAGGTGACTCATTCGAAATGAATAATGAAAAATAGCATCAATATATACATTTGAAAATAATCATCAAAAAACTCACTGTACACCGACAAAAGTTGTCGTTATTTATTGATGCGAATTCGGCTGATCTGTAGAAACAGAATTTCATCTTATCGGAATTCGTTCATCATTTGAAATAAATAAATTTGACTGTCATCCTGTATTCTGAATATTCATCGAGTGAATATATCGGCGTAGAAGACTAACTTAAAGCACTACGTAACTGGATGCATGTATCTAACATCGTGGAAAATACGTCGTACCACAGAATATCTTCTAAGTAAAGACTATCGAAATTATAGACTCTAGCCTGAAACGGCCGGTGATAATACAGTGCGAAGTGTCGACTTTGCATTATCCCTAATAATAAGAGTTGCTCGCTTCTTATTGCATATCGTAACGGCTATACGTTCGCCTTCTTTATATTCCACCATTCTTACATGGTGTTGTAGAGAAGACTAACGATGAACCACAGACTAGATCATCATCCGCTTCTGCGAAGTTGCGTTAACGTATTGAGGTAAAAATTATTCTAGAAAAGATGCGCTCCTAATTGATAAGGTATTAACGTCGAATACATTCTGTTCTCTTCTTCCAGGTACCTCGGGCTATGGAAAATTTCGCCTAAATTCTCGCCAATCCAATTATACTTTTATTCGCTTTACAAATGTTTCGTGCTACTAATGATTTTCATCTTCATCGTTGCTCTGACCGCAGACCTATGTCAGAGTAGAGATAATCTTCTGATAATAACTGACGACGGTTGTATACTGGCCGGATTATCAGTGATTTTATTCAAGCTATTGAACTTTCAAATATACCCAGATAAACTACAAGTCTTGTTGGATTTCGTCGATGAGAACATCAGGACTCTCCAAGTTGACGGAAGTGAGAGAACCAAAAAAGAAAAAAACGAATTCCATAAACCCACGGTCATGCATTTCACAAATAAGAACATTGCTTTCTTTCACTTCACTCACAGACCCGGAGTACCTGAAGATCTGGAGACAACATGTCCTGAGGGAAAGAATAACGATCTATTGCTTCGGCAGTATCGGTATGTGCCTGGTTTTTGCATTGATGTTGTTTACGCCAACAGAATTCGGAGCTTTGCCTATAAGATCGCAGTACCCTTTCGACATTACGAAGCCACCACTCCATCAAGTGATGTTTATCTATCAAGGAAGCGTTCTGGTTGTAGCTATGCTATCAATTCTGACGATGGATAACATGGTTCTCTCGTTATGCAGCCAGATTTTTTGCCATTTTGAAATATTGAAGAAAAATTTCGGCAAATGTCTCGAGACTGGTGATACAGCGGAGAACGGTATAAATAGAGATACACAATATCCGATGTGTTACGACGATGAGAAATGCAAAATTAACACACAGGACAAAAAGAGTACCGAAAAAAGTTCGGGCAACGGTTTCATACGGAATTTTACAAACTGCATAAAACGTCACCAAGAAATTATCGAATTTGTGCAAAATCTAGACCGATTTTTCAGCCCATTAATGTTCGTACAACTCATGGCTAGCAACGTTCTGATCTGTTTGACAGGCTTTCAGGCGATTCTGGTAAGATTTTTTCGAACACGATAACTTTGTTCATTCATTTCGTCTTCCGACTAAATTCAATGACTAAAGTGAATGAGTATAAGGATTTCAGGTCGTAGGTCAGAATTCTGGTTTCATGAAATTCGCCGTTTACTTGAGCGCAGCATTTTCTCAATTATTTTATTGGTGTTGGTGCGGAAACGAGCTGATATATCAGGCAAGTGACATCAGGCGGTATGTTTCATCCCGATTTTGGTGCTTCCTGAACTCTGAGGAGTCGCTGCGTATTCTAATCAACGTTTATAACGATGAATGCAAGTTTCGCGCGTAATCATACTGTGTTTTATACCGATACGTACATCTCGTTGCAGAGTACTTCGATAGCGGAAGTCCTCTGGTTGTGCCCTTGGGAGCTAGAGAAAATGACTGCAATCAAATCATTGGTAACAATTCCTCTGATGAGAGCAAAAAACCCGTTAAAATTGACGGCTGGTAAATTCTACGTAATGTCATTGGAGGCTTTTATTTCTGTACGTAAGTCACGTCTGCAGCGTGAAATTATAATATTATAGACATTTATTCATTCAGAGACTCTCGATTGCGTTGCGATTCATCTGGTTAATCCTTGTCTCAATTTTATAGCTTTTTGTCGATTTACATAACAACCCGACTATTTATCGCTGAGAATAATTCAAATTCTAGTAGGTATTTAATTGTCTTTTAATTTACCGTATTCTGGGGAACTTGGTACGGTTATAAATATTCTCGTCGAATCTCTGATTTATAAATCGCGTTCTTTTCCACGCCAAAAAAATTTATCCTTTAACATTCATTGCTTTCATATTTAATTAATACAAAACTTTCGATCTGGATAGCGAGAGTTATTACAGGCAGAACGTTAGACGTTATTTAGAAAAAGAAGAATTTCTTTTCAGGTTCTTAGCGGGTCCTATTCATTTTTCACGCTGCTCAACAAGATGAATGAATCTGTAAATTAGAATTAATCGTAATCTTCGATTATTAATTATCACCGAACCTATTACCTACTATGATAAATTTAGATCGATTTAGGCGAGGAGAAAAAGAGCTTCACGATAAAAATAAATAAGAATTGAAACGAAATATTTGTTTATTAATGCTCTCATACATAAAAGACGTATTTTGCTTGCATATAGCTATATATGTAGTCAAAAAACGACGAATAAAAAGGAGTTTTTATTCAATGATGACGTAAATACCAGCCTAAAGACAAACGCTGTTGGTTCATTGCTCGGGTGATGCTTCAATACGATTATTGCGCCTCAAAAACAGGATTTCTATTTTTGGAGCTGGATGAACTGCAACAAGAGCGAAAAGCTTCTGACCTAAGAAGGCCGAGGATCCAGAGATGACACTTTGCCTTTATATTGCAACGAATCCCATGGAAATAATCATTTCTTCTGCTCATTAAATTCAAGAGACTTTTCATCCTCATTTCTGAAAAAGTTTTAGACTCCGTTCACGCTGTTGCAATGCTGCGACATCAGGCAATGTCTATTATACCTACTTGCGCATCTATTGTATCCTTTGTAATCTTAAAGTGGTGAGATGAACGTTTCGTCTCAAACTCCTAACCGTTGTTGAAATTTTTAAGTTCATCCGTTCACCGCAATATAATTACATAATAGACCGCGCATTTGCTGTTCAACAAGTGTCGTTTCAGACTTCGAACGTGTACGAGAATTTTCACTCTTTTCTTCTCTCTCGCGGTATGTACCTTCCCTTTATATACTTTCACACGTAATATTACTCGTCGGTTATATCCCTCCGGTTCGTAATTCTTCTATATACTGAGGTGCGATCTTTACTTTTTGATAATTGGTTGAAATGTATATTCGATGCCCGACGAAGTATGAAATTTATTTCTGTCTAAAAGCTGAAAGCTTTAACTCCGTTTTTGAATGAAGATTATTTACTCGTCTCGACTCGTCGTCATTCTGGGATTTGTAACGACAATAGTTTTCACGACGCGCTATGGTACATCCCAAAATTTTCATGACACAAAAAACATTCGAATAATTCGTATGCATAAACACCTGTGGATATTAGCGGTCAATGGTTAACAAATCAATCAATAACTCCGTTACCTATATACTTGCATACGAGCCATCGACTTCCATGATTAATTATAGGTTTGAACGAACCGGATAATCACCTTGTCTACACGTGCCCGCGTGATTATATATCAGAAAGTTTTCGACACAACTGAATTGGAAAAAAATAAGAATTTCGAAGAACGACGACTTGACCTTATAGAGAAAATATGGCTTAAGGAAGAGGAGGTGAATGTTTTTTCCTTTTTGGTCCCGTTACTAGGCGAATCCCGAAATACCAAACATTCGGCATGTGGCACACTGCGGAGTTGAACGGCAAAAAAAAAAAAAAAATCGATATTGATACTGAAGAACACTGACAGCGAAACAGAGCTGTAATTACAGTTATTATACCTACTTTACGCATTCTGATTATAATGGAGACCTATATATTCTCTTGAAGAAGCTTATGTTAGCCGCAGCACCTGAGAGGCCAGTCTGTCAAAGGATTACCTGCTACTGCAGCTGAGACTGGATTTATACGATGTCCATATTTAGTCCCTTACGGCTTCGGCCTAATCGAGCCCTGCAAGTATCTACGCAGGTATACGTGTGTACAATCTTCTGTACCCAAAGTCGTCGATTCAGGTACGTATTCGAACTCACCCTAAAGGCCATCGTGCAGCTTTAGCAAACCCTTCGAGGGTCAAAAGTCGAACGAACCCTCCGGGTCCTTATTTTCTATACCCGAAGAAGAGAAGCAACGATCAACAAGTTGCAGGATTCCAAATTTGTTCTTATCGTCAAAACATCGAACTATTTTAAGTTTCCTTACGAATTTATTCATCTGTTAGATAGATTAAAATATTTTTCGATGCTCTATCTTTCATGATTCATAAAAATATCGTCATCTGGCAACGATTACGTGCATGTTGTAAATTTTAATGAAACTTTCAAGCTGGGAGGGTTTCACTTCTTTTCTCTCTTTCGGGCAAGGAAGACTCTTCGATTCCTCGATCGAGTAAAGCATACGCAGCTTACTTTTGAGGTGGAAATGTCGTAGAGAAACGTGCCATCTCCTATCACGTTTTTCCACTGTGGCGTCGATGTGCAGGTATATGAGAAAACGGTGAAGGGTTAATCCCATTATTATCCACTACAACGTACCATATTTCAGAGCAATTACCATAAACTCGGAATTGGGGCTTCTAGAAAGCTTCGGATAAATGAATCTTATATCTGATGAGAACAAGCGTTAACCCTGTAACGATGATCGTTCTTAATCCATAATTAAACCGCCTCGTTCTAGGAGGTGTTAACCTTTCGCATTCTGGTTGCCAGTAAAGCGGCTAGATCCTTTGATTCTGAAAATCTATGAATCGAGAGGTCGTTAGTGAGGACGCTTAGTAGGTAATCGAAGATCTAATCGCGTGGACGTTAGGATTCCCTCATTTCATAGCATATTCGAATAATCTCAACTGGACACTCGTGTGCTCACTGCGATTGCAGTATTAGACTCTGGTGAACTCTGCGCGGTTTCATGTCGTAAACAGTAGTTTCAAGGAATTTCTACGATGATAATTATCAACGCGACTGAACACAGTATAAAAAAAGGGGAGAAAAAGAATTACGTGAAATACTGCATAAGCAGTAAACACCCGGCGAGATACGATGAAAGCGCGTAGATAAGTTCGAACTTCTTTGACATCAGAAATAAAAAGGTGAAATACTGTTTACTCACTTGACAGAAAGATTCATTTGTCAAAGACTAATCGTCTCTACTAATTGTTTGAAATTGAACGTAAGAAGCGTCAGTGCGAAGTGCGGATCTTTTGTCCCTGTTCGATCGTTATCCACGTATGTGTGTACTCCCGGTATTATATTGTGGTCAGATTTTCCGTGATCCGTGTATTCCCATTTGTGTAAATGGTTCTATATACACATCGAGTCACACGTTACAATGCACCTGTCATCTGGAGTCCAGACTCGCCGACAGTCTGCCTTTAGGAGCGAACGTTGACCTACAACGGTGTTTTGTATTATAATATACCAGAGGTAGGATAAACGTATACGTACGCAGGTAGAGGTGGATAAGATTCGTATATAAACGCGACGAAAATGTCAGAAATCAGGAATGTATCCGAGGCGGTTCGAGGATTTTTACAAACTGACTATATATATACACATGGGCGCGTATGACTGTCAGGCAAATGAATAAATGCCATCGTAAATTTGAAACGGCTTGAAATTCTCAACGTGAAACGCTATGATTCCAGATACCTAGGTAGGTATAGGTAACGTTACTGTATAATTCCGTATAACTTCTCTGCTATAAATCTACTTCCCTGTATTTTTATTTTTTTTATTTTTACATCCAAATCTTCGATATTACCGTACTTGACATGACTAAATAATTCATTTGCGATTCTGTTACTATAAATTAATAGAAACAATTTTTTCTCCCGTTTCTTCTATTCGGGAATAAATTTCTCTCGCACTTGAAACGACTATTCTCACCTTTTTCACGTTCACTTCCTATAAAGAGCGTGCGAAAATACGGGAATAAAAATAGACACAGGTGGTCTAACTGCGGGCAAACGTACTTCAGCTAAATTCTCATTCTGCACCCTGAATGGTATATTTTACTGTATACATATAAATAGGCACATATATACTGCTGCTACGATCCTCCAGACTTCCTTGTAGAATTCTAGTCATTTCCTAGACAGATGGCCGTCCCGCCACATGCTGGCTTACAGTCGTTGACTTTTCTCAAACACACTTACGAGCTCAACAATCTGTCAAAGATTTTCATCTGCGGTGATCCTTGAACTAATGGTAAAGGATTGCTCGAGATTGCCGAGTCTCTCAGGTTCAGGTCGATCTCTTCACATCAGGTGGAAAATCTCCATATTTCAATCGTGTTTCATTTTCGAACAAATCTGTTGTATATGATATATTAATCACGGTCTAATTATTATGACGATATTCGTTTATCCCTGAAAAATGAAAATCCACTATTCTTCCATATCTGAGACTTATTAGAGCTGTAAAAATTCTGAATTCGTTTGAGATCGTTGGAACATTGAAATTCCGAAAAGTTAAAATGCAGACAGCTCAAAACTCCGAAAGTTTAAAAATCCGAAGGTTGCGTTCTATCGCTCAGGATGCAAAGACAAAAAATAATTCACTCTGATCGAGACCCTCCTCACGGAAACCCATTCTATTTACTTCAATCGATAACTTCACGATATCAGAAATAATTGATCGGATTTTGGAACTTCTTTTCCCAAAAATTCCAGTGAATCTGAAGACGAATGATTCGACCACTCGTTGGTTTCGATACGATCAATACAGCCGGGTTACTAAACACTGAATGAATACATGCGTGAATTTCAAGTTCCGGAGGTTCGGCGCTTCGGATCTCCGGCTTTTGGAATTTCGAACCTGCGGCATTCTTCGTTTCAAAGTTTTTGAAATCAGCCATGCAGACCTCCGGGGAAGCAGCCTTTCTCAAAACTGTGAGTCGGTAATATTCGAACTCGGAATTCTCACCCTTCGGGCCTTTCAAAATTCGGAACTTTAACCCGACTCCGGATTATTATTCTGGCTGTTTTTCCGCTAGATAAGATTTTCGCTTAAAATCATATGGCGGAAGGTAGAACCTGCTGTACATTCAATATTATACGTGGATGCCGCGAAATTTCCATAATTGGATGATTACAAGAACCTCTGGAAGATCCCAGGGTAATTTAATACAAGTATATATATATAGATAAGCCCGTAAAAATCGATGGTTACCGTCCTCGATTCGAAAACTCATCAGGGGCTGGTTGTATTCATTGTACGTGTGCATGTAGATCAATGTTGAAAAAAAAATCATGAACGGATGCATTTTCGAGATTCCAAGTGCCCAAAATTGTCTGCTTTACCTCGGCCTGGTCATTGACTTGTTAATATCACAACTGGACGCCTGCTAATAAGTAATTTGCCTAACCAGTTCTAATTAAGACTAAATTATCTTGAAATCTGGATGCGGAGTTTAGACCCACACACGCGCATATATATGTGTATATATGCGATGGTCGGACGACCAGTCTAACTTTTCGGAATGTAAATCAGCTCCTAAATTTCATTTCTAGACGCGTCCTTGCTGCAGCCTACGAATACAGTTACGCCACGGGGTCGACTCGACAAATTCAATGTCCGGGAAGCTATGCTATAACATTTAACGGCGTTTTACGGCATAACCGTGACGATTGTGAGTGACCAGATTTCGTCACATGTTATGGTATCCGGGGTCTGAAAATTTCGAAAGAACGTCTATTTCATAGATAAAAACGTCCGCATCTGTTTTCAGCTCTCCGAACGTTGAAAGTATCGAACACTGATCGTGTCCGAGTTTCAGATCCCATAAATTCAACTTTGTAATTAAATCCTCCTGGGATGATGAACGATCTTTGGATAGTCGCATCTAAGTGCTAGCTGGAACCTGGATAGGTAATTAAAAGTTGAAACAAGAATACCGAGAGGATATTCGGACATAAAATTGATTCAGTAGATATTCGGAGAGGTGGGTGCCGTCGATGAGAAAAAGAGAAAAACGTACGTATGTAGGTGTGTTTAATTTATGAAGAGATTTCAGACAGTGAGGTAAGTATAAAAAATGAAAAAGAAAAAAGTCGTTCCTGCAGTTTATGATAAATATCATTAAAGAAAGAAGTTGTTTATCCTTTGACCGCCTCGTTTCTGAATAAATTATTGATTCGAATTTTTATTTCATTAAAATTCTTCCAGATTCTTTTACCTGCTTTGAAATTCTGATCTCGTGCTTTCAAGAACTGTTATAAACATTAAACCCATATGGATAAAATTATCATAAAAACATCATCGTCTAACTTCTAAATTTTGTCTAAACTAAATTTTTTTTTAATCAATCTTATTTATTAGGATAGTTAAACGTGATACCGTTGCGGACTAGCGACAAAAATTAAGGAAATCGTCAGCCATGTTACAAAATATATTGCCAATCGACGACGGCGTCGCGACGTCGCATATGACGGTTATCTTTGACGCCGGAAGAGCCTCTCTAGACTTTAGAGTCCGGGGTCTTGATTCTCGGACTCTCGGACCTCAACTTGTATCAAAAGAAAGAGACGGACGCAAAAGAGAACTTGATAGTAAATAGAGCGAGAGAGCGAGAGGAATGACGCGAGCGAGAGGAGCCCGTGTTGTTCCGAGCCTTTGGCTGCCCGCCACAAACTACCCGACCACCGCACTGTGCGGACCAACAAACCAACTACCCGAGAAATATCAGTCGCGTATGTATAACACGCGGCTGAAAGATTATCCGCGTTAATACACGACGTTATCACATCCATACAAGTGCAAATACCAAACTGCACCAAAGCGAGGAATAATCGACGGCGTAGTTTGCTCAGATTTCCTTATTTTTTTTCATTTTTTTTTTATCAACAAGGTCTTAGACTTCCTCGACGTAACCTTGCCGGCCTTGAGACCTTTGAATCCTCGACCTTGAAGTCTTAGACATTTAAAGTTCGAAGGGGGTAATCGGGGTGACGGGTTTACGCTTTGGACAAAAAATTTCGATCGATTAATCGCTGGAGTTTAAAACTGGACTTAGACTTCGTATATGAATGATTTATGAAGTTCTCTCGTAGTTAATTTGGGTCAATCTTTGATAGACTTAATCGACGTCGGAATATAGTCACGTTGAGTTTAGTTCAATTCACATGAAGATTATTTACGGTATTTGCGGTCTTTGGTTTCGGGATGAAAACTAATTCGGCACGGTTCTAGCCATGACAAGAAAAAGGTGGAGATAACTGCGATAATGGACATTTTTCAATTGACAATTAGATGATTTGTTCAAATTCTTGATTGAATCGGGTCGGTGATTAAAACGACGAAGAAATAAAATCTATGAATATAAATAAAGGAATTAATTTATTGAGTAAAAGAACCAACGTCCGTTAGACAAGGAGAACCAAAATTGTTTAAAAGAAACTCTAAAACAAAGACTAACCAAAAAATATATACGTATAAATATAATAAACGAAAAAAAATTACATCGAAGAACACTAGAAACCTCTTCTCTGACGTTGAGAATATTCTTATCAGAGTGGCGACGAAGAGAAATGAGAAATTTGCGGTATACTTAGCGAGGCCTAAACAGCGGTAACCGGTATACGAATTAAGGAAGTTCATTGAATCACTGAATTTACCAGAGACTTGGACGATTCTCTGTAAAAGAAGCGAGCAACTTTTGAAAATAAAAAGAGCGGTTCGTCCTCCTTAAAATTCCTTCGTTTAAAATCTGTGCCAGTGTTTTAAATACGCGAGTAAAGATCGACCGACCACCAAACCTAGACCCCGAGTATTTCGTTCACTGAAGATCGAGAAAGTTGAAGAAACCGATTAAGCCGGCTGAAAATCAAAAGGTAAGAACGACCGAACTTATTAAATAGTTAGCAGCAATTTTAAAGATTTCAACAAATTTTCGCTATTCGATTAGAATCCGTGACCGAAAAAAAAAATTATCGGCGTTTTTACTCGACGATTCCAGTTCTGGTTAACAAAACTCGAAGGAATCGGCATAAATCGGCATGAACTTCGCCACGTTCAAATTAGTCTCTAGGCATAGCGAGGCTGATCATTATTTTCAGTTAAAAATTGGAAGACTAGGCTCAATTCAGAGGCAAAGTACTCCATAAAAGAGCCACAATAACCGGAGAAAAAATCGAGAAAAATCGAGTAAATCTGTAGGGAAATATTCCTGGTTCTATTCTCGGACGAGTTTTCCACCTCGTCGCTATCAATCAGAGCTGTGAGGGTCCAGCTTCGGATTAGAATTGCATGTCGTACTGTATTCGGTAGTAAAATACGCTTTGGTACATAAACCTTGCGGAATAGTGTAATCTTAGAGTTTTGAATAGATTTTCTCTGGCCAGGTGGGTATATAATAGTATACCTCGATCTTGACCCTGTTATATACGACGACTACACATCTAGTTTCACGCGGATCGATCCAACTCATGAATTAGATTTAGAAAGTGCGTTTTTTCCTCCTGGACGGCTGAATTTTCCTTAGATACAGTACTCCGTATCGTCTTCGCGTTCCTTTTCTTCTTTTTTCCATCGTTTAACGTCTGCACATCGTCGGGACAACCGGGTCACTTGTTCATCCTAATTACCTGTACCAGCATCACCTGTTACGTGCAGAGCGTAGTTCTTTGCTCCATAGTCGCACGTGAGAAACAGATATATAGTTATACACTCCTATACGTAGAAGGGCGTTTAATTGCCTCGTACAAAACGTGTGACGACTAACAAGTGTTAATCTTATGACCGGTATGAACGCTTTTAATCTCCGCAGAACTCACCTAGTACGTGTCTTATATGTTGGCCAATTTCTTCTGTCAGCTTAATTTCGGGCTTGTTTCTGACGCAGTTATTTTTATGCTAATTTTCATCAGTCATTAATTACATCTGTGATTGAAGTCCGTGCGATTTTTGGTCAGCTTAATTCCACTGATTTAATTTCAGAAGAATTTACAATCGTGATAGAAACCGTAATGATTTCAAACACAAAGTATTAGCTTCTCGGTTGTCGATCACACACGGATTAAGATAGAGAGGATATCTTATGGTCGATATTGTATTGCCCATTCGCAATATCGCAAGTGACGTTTAAAAGTCAGAAGCGAATGTGACGAGCTATTACGGTACTTCATAGAATCTTACGCTCGTACGTAGATATTGTTGCCGCAAATTTATCTCCCATTATATACCGTATTCCTATACAATTAGTGTAATCAAGATTTAATAATACCGACAGGCTTAACGGTGCAGGCTTCTCTTCTAGCGAAATATCAGCTGCAGTTCTATACCCATGCAAATTCTTCACCTATGTTACCTATACTGTATCCTACCGAGACAACTTCCTGGTCGAACTTGACTAACGTGGTTTCTGTCCTTTAAAAAAACCTATCCACGATTTTGAATCTCCCGAAAATCTTCTTTGAATCAGTTTCGAGTCAATACATGAAAAGCGAATGGATAGAAAACCAATTCTGACCATAATTTACGATTTGACTCAAAGTAACGAAGATGTCGAAGCGTATGGACGCTTCTTTCTGAATTTTGTGTCTCGATGGTTCGGAAGTAACTAACAGGTGGATATTAGCAGTATTTATAAGCGAATACAATTTTTTTATCACTATGATTAAAGAAGGTCCGCGCGATTACGAGGTCCGATTAACGGTTGGCCTACCCCAGCGAGGTTCTGCAAATTACTTCAAACCAGTCTGTGAACTGTTGGACACCGTTCTGCCCCTCAGTCTATAATACGTACGCACGTATGGTATTTCTCGGATAATGACATCGCCTCGAGACAGATTTCTTCGTATATCGTCATCACGCTGAAGCTTTTTCAGTCACCTCAATCGATAAAAATTGATCGTTTAAAACGTTCGCGTTTTCCTTTTGGAAACTTTCACAAAATCGATTATGAATCCGGCGACTCGGAAGCTAATCGATATCAGGAAGGTATCGATCAGCGAATCAATTGTCACGAACAAATTCGTGAATTTTGAAACTGGATTTCGGGCAACTCTTGTATCATAATCCAACTTTCATCGATCGGTCATGCTTTCTTCCTTTTTCGGATCATCTATGGATCTTAAAATAATAGACCGCAGCTTCAGCAGGTCTCAAGCGTGGCCTTGGAAGGCCATCTCCCGCATCTGTAGTAGGAATGACGTTCTATGGATGTAGTTGAGTCGGCGCCACGCCCGGCTGCTCCAGTTTTACTTTTCTTCCTCTTAGTTTATTCCACTGCTGCAGGCTATGTTCCACTCTTGCGATTCTCTATCCTTAAGAGTCGTTGCCACAGAGAGAATCTCCTTTCTCGTCACCGGGTTAAAATAACGACAAAAGGTACAAGCGGATGAAGATATACGATTCCGGACCGGAAATCATCTTTCAAAATATCTTTCGTTTATTCATTTATCGAAAAGTCTTATTTTCGCTCCATAGCTGAACTAAAAGCGGCTTTTGAACTGCGGGATACGATTGCGAATAGTCGTTACGGACGGGCTTAAGCTCTGCACGATTTCTTCTCGCATTCTTGAAGCTCGATTTACACGATTTACCGAGCCAGTTGATTTACTCTATTTGGAAAGCCCCGTCGTCTGTAAATACCCTCACGTTTTCATTGACGACTAGACGATGCTACTTACAGATAGGCAAAATACGACTGAATCCGACTCACGCCTCGTCGAGTAAATACGGCAGTATAATTTTATACATCGGATAATTATTGCCTAGTTTTGTAAAGAAATATTAGCGGTGTATGCCCACTGACATAATTGCGCAAAAAGCAGAAAAAAAAGACACTTCTCGAAATTTTTACTGCTGTATTTTGATACTAAATATAAAAATATGGGATTGGGCGATCTTGGAGCTCATTCCCATCTTGCGGTAATTTTGATTTCTTATAAAGTCTTGAATGGACAAAATAAACGGCGATTAGTCGGCAGGTGAAATAAATCAGGAGTCTTATTGTTCTCATAATTATTTTCGACCGCTACCTATCATCGGCAAGATGTTCTATTTGTAGTTCTCTTCCAGCTCTATAAAATCATGAATTATAACGATACTTTCGTTCGTTATTTTATGAATACTAATTGTCTCTTCGCCGGAAATTTTATTAATACAGAAATCATTGGTTAATATTCGATTTAAATGGTCCTAAAAATGTCAAGACAGATAAAGACCCCGCGGAGTTTATTCGTTTATTATTTTATGATTGCACAAATCCCCTCTGGCAAAACCCTGGACGTATATTTGAAGTATTGGCATTGAAACGGTAGCCAGAGCGTCTGATAGTAGATCTTGTTTCATAAATTTCATCCGTTGTTCAGTTCTGGTATATTGAAAAAAAACTGAATGACCGAGAGCGGAGAGCTCGCTTATGTTAGATCATAATAATTCATTTCTCCCCACAGCTGAATCAGTTCTGGTTAGCATTTCTCTCTTTTCTCCCATCTGCTCATTAATAACGGCTATCTTATCGATCAAATCTCGAGTTTCTTACACATTGAATCGAAAAATGTCATAGGCGATTATTGGACGGAACCAATTCTCATTTGGTCAGATAATACCGGGATGATCAGTATATTGGATAATCAAATGTTGCGAAAACGTGTATTTTGCACGATTGCTGATAATTTTCTACCGATGCGAAACTCATTATGTGTTTCGTAAAGTGTAAATCTATGTATGTACTACATATACTCATATTTAGTCGAGAGGTTTGTACTCTAACGGTTAATCTCCCGTTCATACGTATATATGGGTATGTATATTTGTATGATATGTTTATTACGCGTATAGGTATGTACTTACGTACATGCATCGAAAGAAGTACTGGCTACACGCAAGTCGTGCAAATGCACCAGTCGAGTAACCAGCCGCATCTAGCCATCAGTGTGTCTTTTTTTTACCAGTAATAATTGGAAAATAAATTATTAGTCGACGCGGGGATAATATGCCGCCGAAGATGTTAATTACTGGTGAGAACTTTCTTGTCGCTTTTACTATGATATTAACTTCTATATGCTGCTACTACTAGGTACTTTCCAACAACCGACAAAAACTGCAGCACGTTGTGCAGCAGCATATACTCAGGTACAATGTCAGATAACTGACAAGTCAATCGAAAATCTTGTTGATTTAACAAAATATTTTCACCGATTCGACCAAGTCGATGTCTCGAATTAATTAATGAGTCAAACATTTGTTCGACTGTGTGGTAATTTAATTTTTTAAACGTGGCTATCTTGAAATCCGTGCGTGGGTTTGATTCCGATAAAAATAAAAGGGAAAAGAATATATGAAAGTCGATAAAGTCGAAGAATGTACGTATAATTAGTTTTTATGATTTTGGAAGAACGTATTTTATCCGATATATCGATTCCCGTTGAGATTTCGTGTGACAGAAACAATGAATAAATTGAAGTTGAAGTAATAAGTTCTCTTATTGCTTTCGAAAATTGAATAAAGTTTAATTGAAATAAAATGAAACTGAAACGGGGGCAGAGAGCTGTTGGCAGATACACACTGGCCCACATACCACATAGTAAGGCAAAGTTCTCTGCCGCGAAGATCGTGACCGGTTTTGCAGGATCGTATTTTATTTAATTGCTAGTTATATTTATAGATTGCATCAATGCTGCGGCGTAGTGTGCTTTATAATTTATAGTATTTCTGAATGCTGTATGGGAATTTTCTAGTAGATTTAAATCCACTCCATTCTGCAGAGTGAGAAATTAGAGAAATTTTAATTACTTCAAAACTGGCTATAAAGTATCTTCCATTTAGGGTAACAATCCCATGATGAGCTTTCCAAAATTCTCTATAGACATTCGAAGAAAGTTCAGAAGACCCAAAAATGGATTTTCACAAGGTGATGAGAAAAAAAACAAAATCGAATTAAATAAATTCTAATTAACGGCTTAATTAAGCCGGGAATCACATTACAAATCGGTTCACACATTTGGAAAATGCAAAAGACTTGGTAAAGTACGTTTCGATGGACAAATAAGTATCAAATTAACCCAGAAAAATCTCAAATACCCAAATAGAAAAACGAAAAAAGAAAAAGAGTTTAAAAAATGGCAAAAATCTGGTATGGCTATAATATAAATCGACACGTATACCTGGTTTATCAACACGTCGATAATTCCTCTCAAGAAATATGCACTGCCTCTAATCAGTTACAAGTAATTACTTTCGCGAGTTGATTAATTAGTAGGAGGTAGAAAGTGAAGCAGGAGACGAGGATATACACTACGGGTCTATACGGCTATGCAATTACGATCGGGCAATATAATTAATAAGGTAATCCAACTCTGGCGAAGGTGAGGTGTATTTCAGTCCCAACTCCATGACGCAAACAAATGCCCATAGCGATTTATACGAATTTATTTGTCTCCGAGGTTGGATCATCAAGTGATTAATGGGAAGTCTGTGTCACCCGTCATCTTCCTCACCTGTCTTACTACATAGCTAGACCTCATCATCGGAGGCATATCCTGTATCATGGCTCATATTATACCTAGGACAGTAATCAATTACATAATTCCATCCATTTCGACTATTTTTACCCATACCGTATGATGAACCGATGCTGACTGTGAAATCGATATCGGCAAATAATAATCAGCAGGCCTGAAGCCATGATTTTTGTTTCCGTTTTCTTCTCCTTCTAATCGCTTTCAGTAAACTAATTAATATCTCCGTATGGGGTCGCAGAGGGTCTTATATAGACACTCAGATTTCATCTTGAGTTCAAAAGGTGAGGATGAAATATCGCAACGAATATAGACACGTGAATATATAACCGCCGAGTCCATACGAGTTGCAGGCGATCATTTGCACCGTAACCAACTTGGCACCCCGGTGTAGTGCAAGGACCGAGGGAATCGTAGATTGCCACTGCCATATGGAAAGACGAGGTTACTTTACACTAGACAACTTCGAACACATGTGAGATGAGCTTAGGCCGTTCTTAAGACTCAGAATTCGACCCTCGATGATCATCATTTTCCAAAAATCTGAATTTTTATTCAAGAATCAGTCGAATCAATTTGGGAATCCCGTGAACAACAAATCGCAAATGTTGTGCCATATGCTCTCTCCAATTCAAATACCGTTTTGGCCGCTTAGCTCTTCAGGAATTCCCACATTTCTTCAAAGGTTCTCGTAATTATACCTAGACACGTGTTTTTCGTGAAGATGTAAATAAAAATCGGTAAGTCGTGACGAAGGCTTAAGCTATGGCGTTGGTCCCGGAGGCAAGGACTACGCGTAGATCGGTGTTCCCTTGACTTTATACGCGGTGCCTACCTACCTATAGGGTAAGGAATAAAACTAGCTTGTTTGATTAATGGGAGGGAGTGATGGCGAGATTCTGAAGACCTGATCGTGAGCGTTAGTTATGCCTAAGCCGAGAATGCAGAGTTAGGTATAAGTACGGACTTTACTCAATTTCTGAGAAAGAATGTTAGGCAAAACTCTGTGATCCTTAGTCCTTGTTACCTCGAACCAGCCTCACTAGAAGACACTGCGTCCCAGGACACCGTATCCTTCCAACGATTTCTTCCGGCTGGATATTTCTCCCTTTAAGATCGTTAGCACATGCAATAGCTATATGGGCAAGTACTGAAGCTGAGAAAGATTTACCGATTTACATGAACATTCTCTATCGCTGCACCCACACTACACCCGGAGATGCACATGCCAAGGGAACAGAAGATTTTTCTCCAGTGATTAAGCGGCTGGAAAATCAAGATATATTACACGATGAGAAAACTGGTATCGCGGAGGGAATCGCGCGCAGATATTTCAATAGATTTGATTAATTAGTGGTCTTATTTTGTTCGAAGGAATTCTTCTTATCGTAATAAAAGAGTTTTGAGGAAATCGACACCAATGTTTCCGTTCTTTGGACCTTCGAAATCATGTATGCGAGGTAAATCGGCTAACTTCTGACCCTGGCGTTTTTTGATCCATGTTTTTTTTATGCAACATAAATCTGAAAGAAATGTAGGTGTCTCTTAGGGTTTGAACAATGATATTGAAAATCAGGGATCATATCCGAGATCGTCAGAATGAGACGTTGGTCGAGTCGCAGCTGTGAAGACAGTAATTTTTATGCAATCGAAACTAGGTGAAGCGTAAGTGAAGGAAAATTCGATTTCTGAGACGGGGAATAACAGAGAATGAAAATGGAAAGAGTTTTATAAACAGAGCGTGTGGTCCGAGGAACGTTGGAAATAAAAATTCACCGTTATTTCACGTCCAGTAATACTTGATCCGCGTGCTACCTGGAGAATTGAACTCCTCTAAAGAGGGCGTCTTTAATTACATACGACTGAATTTAATTATCATTAATATAACTGGTTTTAATAATCGTATATCCACCACCAGCTAGTGTGATAATTACTTTGGTTAATGTAGACCCATAAAGATCCATAGAGACCCGTAAGTCCAGCACCTCAAAATTTGTTGTGAAACGATCAAACGACACGATGTACCTATGTTCTCCACACACGTAAGTCCGTCCGATAGATATCATCATTTAAATTGGGATTTTTTCCTTCATTTCAAATATGATTTAAATACTTTCTTACACGCACGTCGATTTCGATTTGCCGCGTAGAAGCGTGTCTGTTTCATACGTTGATATAAAATTGATGATAAAAAGTAATCAGGTAGTTAATCCAGGAGAGATTTGACCTTTTTGACGATTAGAAAATGATGCAAAATGAATAAACTCAAGTTTACCTCTTTTTATTATTTCTTTGCTTAGATTGTGGACCTAATCACCTTCACGTGACTACATCTCGCGGTCATAGCGATACGATGAGCATTGCTCCTCGCTGCTTTCGTACGCTAATGAATAATAATTCAACCTGTTTTCTGTTCGGCTTAGATACTAGGCTGGAAAAACTAGTATTATTCAAAGTGTCACGCGCTTAAGAGCTGTGACAGTTTCCAAGTTACCCTACTCAAATGTGAGTTACTGGATCGCACAGTTCATGACCTACCTACTTCGATATTAACTTCTAACGAGAGCAAGAATTTCATCGCTTTCATCGCTAGAACGATTGTATTTCAGTCGCTAGTGAAAGCCTCCAAGATTTTGACAATGTATTCCAAAAGCTAGAAACTTTTTCGAAATATTTTTGTGTTTCCTTAACGGGTCAGAAAATATCTAAAAATTTTGGGGGTGGAATTCAGCATCGAAGTTTATGACGACCGAGAAAGTGTTGAACGAAATTTTTCGATGAAATGTCGTGCAACGAGGAAGGAATTGAACGGTTGAATTCTAGGCACGGAAGTTTCTACTTTCTTGGTCTAAAAAAATATCGGTAAATCTTCAATAACGTAGATATAAGTTTCGATGATTTCACTTTTGACCCTGTCAAGATGTTCAATAAATAGGTACATAAACATGCGTATACCTACATCCTTCTCTTAAGAGTTAAATTGAGACGATGATAAAATGTATTTCGGATCATAAAATAACGGGCCCGATGTCCCGCAGCTTCACCTCTCGATCGGCCAATCAAAATCACACTCACAATACGGCGATTTTCTCATTTACGGGAAGAAGCAAAAAATCCTTATCCCTAATTCACATTCAGGGTTCAACAACTAATAATTACGTTTTTGATACGTTCGTAGAAATTATCACAACCGCTTTGATAATTACTGTTATGCTTCGATACTAGCCACTACACGTCTATCTCGTATCGTAGAAGCGAGAATGAGTAGCCCCGTCTCTTCTCATTTTCAGAATCGTTTTTTTCTCATTCCCTTTTATCCTTTTTCCCATCTCTCCTATGCCTACGGCGAGGTCTGTCACTGTCATTGCCGAGGAGCAATCAACGCGTACAAATTTTCGTTATCCATTTCTTATTCATAGTCCGGTAGGAAAGCCTCTTCCTCAAGAAAGTATTCAGATTTGAGTCTCGACACCGCGTGCTGCTATCCGTCTGTAGACATGTGGATGATCCACCCCGTACAGTAAACTGTTCGAAATTAGTTTTAGATCGATTCTTCGTCGTTAAGTTTCCGCGGTAATCGTTAATTCCATTAAGTTTCATTTTTAGTGTAAGTTATATCCCCACGTATCTCGAGTCACTAAAAATTCCTAATCGAATTCCATATGCATGGGATTTAATTTCTGCCCCATGTTCACGCGGGAGCGGTTCTCTGTGATAATTAATACGTAATTGCGGGATTTTGTTTTTATTATTTCACTACACAACCGCATACGTGTATTATATATTTGTACATATGCATGTAGTATGTATAATGAGAGCTGGGGCACGCGCTCACAGTGCTGTGCACTTATACCTCGTTATCTCGATCAGTGACTTATAAAAGAGCATTCCACTACCCGTACGACCATCGTGGATATGTATATTAGCACATCCGGTTTTCTTACTTTTCTCTTGTTTTTATTTCTCAGTTTGTATATTTCTCCGCGAGTCGTTGAATCGAAATTTCAATATACAGTCGAAAATTGTAAAAGCTTAAAATAAGCGATGTTCGATATGAGGAAGCACATCGAATTCAAATTCATAGGAAAATTAATTCAGTATAAAATTCTTATCTAATACAATAAGTCTCTTTCAATGTACAATTATTGACAAAATGGGAACCTGCAGTCGTCACATACTTATCTCGTCAACTAATAAGTATCCCATCATGCTTCCGAGTAGCTTGATATCTATATACTCACGAGTGTATAATTGAATGTAATATTTTACTATAAAGTGCTGTAACCACCCGGGGTGCAGCATTCAAAGGTTAGTTTTCCATAAAACTTCGATACTGTGCTATGCTCGTGTTTATTGCAGATAATGCAAGATAATGTATGCGAAGATATAGATATATTCGAAGTTAACATACAAGTTGAGTAATAAATAGTAATATCTTCTTTTTGCAACAATTTAAGCTGTGAATAAAAGGTGAAACGTTTGTTACGTTTGCATATAATATATACCTGTACGACTACTTAAACCGCATTAAGAATCTACAGCCTCTGTGCGGTTGGGTTGAATGAGGATTATTCTACCACCGAAGTGTATAAGTACTGAGAAGATTTAAACGTGCTAACAAGTCCATAAAACCGAGGTAACTGATCCTCTGCACTCTTGCTACAGTGAGTGAAACTGCAGTCGAACTTGTATACGTACCCTGCTACACCTACCTACTTATGATCATCGTAAATTCATATGCAGGGAAATTTTTTATTTTTTTTACATTTTTTTTGTTTTTTTTTGTTTTAACAAAATGAAGAGAAAAGGTTAACAATAATAATAATAATAATGATAATAATAATAATAATAGCAACGGCAATTATAAGTATATAATGAATAATTGTGTGAGGTTTCAAAGTTTAACAGCTGTCGGTATAGTGTGGTTAAAAAATTACCATTCAGGAAGTTTGGCGCCCGTCTTATGGGCAATCTCGTTCTTTATAATTAACGCGGGGTGGTAGGCCTTGTAATTAGTCCCAAGATCGGGTCTTGCCATGATACTTTCAGCGTGCGGTTATTTTTCAACACCAATCGACGCCTCTTTACCTATTATTAAAATACGTTTATTTATCACTGTTTCTTGGTGCCAATGAGTAGATTGACGTTGACGTCTTGTTCGGACAACTTTGGTATCCCACTACTGCAGTATAGACGATCATGCGATCGATCAGACGCTGAATTGACGATTGATAGTCTTATTGTTTGATTTTATTCGTTTTTAGAAACTAGTCGTTGCTGAATTAAGATTTATATCTTTGTACACAATTGTATAATTTCGATGAATAATTTTTTCTGTTATTTCAACGCGTGAGTAACATTGAAATAATAATAAGGTCGAGTAACTCGCTGTATAACCGATCTCCTGCACCATGACTTACAACATAGCTCTGGCTTACATCCACGTGAAAATTAACAACGTATATATCCACCTTGTGGTGTATAAGACAAGGGAGAAAAAAAGTTATAAGAAAAGATCGTCATGGCGCGTGCGCAAAGTATAAATATTAATTAATTCTCCTATTATTATTGTTCTTCTTTGGTACGTAGATAGGGGAAGCCGCAAGTCTTCACGGTTTAATGCCCAGACTAACCTAGCCTTCTACAGTAATTACGAGGTCATTATACGGGAGGGAACGTCTCGTTAAGAGGATGACTGCCGGTAAAAATTACCGGTCTAGGTTACGCCGTGTAAAATCTGGTTCTTCTAACACAAAAATATGATCCAAAAACAAAATTTCAATTGAAAAATGAACCTTCTCTAAATTTTTTCGAGCGAAACTTCACTATTTTCATTTTTACTGGCTCAGTTATCAGTCTAAAAAATTCAGAGAGCTTTCCTACTTTCCCAGAAGAGATATGATTATATTTTTCTGTTCAAACAAGTGAAAATAAATGAATGGGGATTCCGCGGCTGTATCGATGATCCATGGTTATATAAGTGGTAAGAAAAGACGTAGTGCCTTTCATATAAGTGATACTGTTCGCATTATGCTGCAGTGTGCAGGGGACAAAGATTCAGAGAAGCAAACTGAACAGGTCTGCAAACATGAGCTTCGTTCGAATATGTTCGTTCAAGGTATTATACCTAGTAGGTTTCTGACTTCCTACAGTCGAGTATGGAATTTCTTCTCTGTACAACCTACCAAGAATTATCTGTCGAGTGTTGTATGGGTGAATTACTGCAAAACACAGCTAGGTATAAATCTCACGTACACATTTTCATCCTTGGTTTTCACTGCCATTTGAATATGACTATACATACACGTGAAAAAGATATTACGTACAAAGACCGAAAGATTAAAATTCGTTTTAGAACTACCGGCCTAATAATCACCGAGAGTAAGATAAAGGAATGTAGTAATTTCATCCGAGATTATTACACTAAAATATATTCAGTTTATAGGCTGGAAATTATTTAATTAGTGTATCAAATTCACGAAGTAATTGATAAATATAGCCAGCAGTTCTAAAATCCGATTAAACATAGCCCGTATCATAGAACGATTTAGACATATCGGTAAATAAAATTTATTCACACTAAATGTCGCGGAAATTGTGAGTGAGAATTAAGTATAAAAACCGTTCGATCGGTCGATGCGTAGACACACAGTCTTCGGTGTAAGTGTCTAACATATTCCTTTTCAGCTTCTCTCTCTGTTATTTTTTTATTATAATTTTGTAATTTGATGGACCAAAGGACAGAAGCTGGAAATAAAAAAAACTTATTACATCATCGGTCATTGACACTCGGCTGATCGTGAATTCCTTCTATAAGGTGATCGTTTCAAATGCGTGGCTCGAGATGCAGCAATTTTAGAAAATTGGGATCGAGAAAAGAAGCGATTCGATTCGGTAACGTCTCCGACATCTTTGATCTACGTATTTTCAAATGAAGTTCACAATCATCCTGTGTGCGACGACGATCTTTGGAATTGCTTGGAGATGAGTACTCACGTACCGGAGTCTACGAAATACCTCGGAAAATTCATTACCGCATACCTCGAAGCACATTACATATACCGCAAAATATATTAACGACGAAAGAGCAGCAACTTCTGCTTCTACTTCTTCTTTGCGTCGGTCTTAACTCCGCAACTCTTATTCTCCTCTCATGTCATCCAATGGCTTTTACCTACCCATGTTGTATGTATAATATCCGTAGTTTGTACTCGACGGAAATACGTCTCTGTCACTTGACTTCAGCCGAGTCAAGATCGAACCCAGACGTATGTATTAAGTACCTATAAGTTGCATGCTTTACCACAATCCACGCAAGAAAGTCTCATCTCATTTTTAGCTTCTCCTCTCTACCTCTATTCATCCCGTATTTGCAAAAGGGCGTTCTGCTGCTAATTTTTTACCAATTATCCATCCAAGCCTCGGGAATATTCTGAAAATTAAGTTAATTAGTCTAATGGTCCTAATGATGTGATGAGAAAAGTTTAAAGCTTGTGAAAAACAATTGTTTGCCTTCATTTCTGGCCTCAAGAATTTTTCTTTGAAAATTCTCTTATGGCTGAGCAACGCAGCTGAGATTTTTTGCATATGGATATATTTCCGCACGCGATAGTCGCGGAGGGCGGAAAGCCTGCAACGAGTTTATAAGAACATGAGGGGTACTTATCCGGTAGATTTCTTACGCGTAAAAGTACGTATCTGCGGTTTTAAGTAGCGTGTGGAAGGCAAGCGATGAAAAGTGAATTACCAGCCTGAGGAAAGAAGCTAGTCGCTGCAGATTGTAGCCCGGAGGTAGTAAGGGAAATAATTATAACGGCCTTTGATCAGCGATTATTTTCTAATCTCTTTCTTGACTCTGGCATAATTCCTGATTCTCTACGCTTCTATATAGCATATCGTTATAATAATTCAAGATGGAAGCTCTCGAAGTGTACGAGCATGGGTACAAATCCTGCCTTACAATTTATAATCATTATCTTGCCAACGCATCAACATCCAAAAAATTACCATAAAACTTTTTTTCCTTCACCGCACGCAATACGGGGACGACAAATCAAAGGTGCGAACCGTACACATTTTTCCACGCGATGTTTAGGCTTAGGCTTCTTTTCTCATTCTCATTCTTAGGCAAATTCCTATTAGTACCAAACCTCCGGTTATCGACTTTTTTTCAGCTAGTATTCAAGAACTTATACGCATTACGTGTAAGAGCGTTCATGGGGTCCCGTTAAAAAGATACAACGTATTTAATTCATGAAATGTCCAGTTTGTCTTCTATTAGACATCGAGGCAAAGTAAAATCTGAGTGCAGACGAATTTTTGTAGAATTTTTTCTCATCATTTGCCGACTGGATTTTTCTTCAGCCCCGTCAAATTCTATTCATGTACCGTAATAAGTTATTATTTCCTCAGTTTTACTCACATCTAATTAAATAATTGAACGGAACTGAAAAAAAGTTTGATCATAATTACTGACGGAGTTCAAATCAGAATTGCGTATAGACTCAAGAAATTTACGGTTACTAAATTGATACATTACTTAAGGTATGCAAATCACCGTTAGATTCGATTCCACTTCTTGGCCACTTTTTTTTCGAAACACGAAAATCCAAGAATCTGCACAGATACTGGAAATTGATGGTTCATTAGCGAGATCCGATTGCCTGATTTAGTGTTGTTACGTCAATAATTGCAAATTAAAAACCGCACATATTTGTGGATGGATAAAAGGAGCAAAAAAAAAAAAAGAAATACCATTAGATCGTTTATCGAAAACCTGATGTTGGCTCCTAACTCAAGTCTATAATGGGATTGCTTTGCTTTTGGGATTATATTTCACTCGCACTTCCTATCCTGCCGCAACAAATGGGAATTAGGGTGTTAAATACAACATAGATCTAATATATCGATCGAGAAATAACAAACAGAAATAAATTTCAATTAATTCGAATCCGTTATATCGTTTCTTAATCCTCCCCTCGACGTTCAGCCCAATCATAATTCTGGATGAGGCTTGTTGAGTAGACTTCTTTACCTAAGTTAAATCAGGTCAGACTAACAGTATATTGATAATTGTTGACTTAGCGACAATTTATTTCTCCCGACTTCTGTAACCGCTTTTCTCATCCTGCAACATTGACGACTTCATTTATGGATATGGAGTGATCCAACGGAGATACAATAAATGAAAATCCATCTTCTTGGCTCTCTTACCAAATTTACCTCTGGATTCATCTTCAACCATTTTTGCTTCGCTTTATATCAAGCATGGTTCTGTTCTACCTGAATTTCAATAATTTGCTAATCGTTTCTCTCCGTTTATTATCAACACGAATCGTCTATTCAGTTCTTTGTAAGTCTTTTTCGTAGAGTTGAAAATTCTCATTGATTCCGGTAAGTAGGTGTGATTCTTTCTTTCACAACAGTCCACGCTCGAAGTTTCCCTAGGACATCGCATGGTGCAACGATCTATCCGTTTCTCTTCTTCATTCGTATCGTATTCCAGATCCAAACCGCCCCCGCACGTTGAACGGGCCCATTGCCAAGGTAAAGATCAGACAGGCCAACCGGTCTAAGAACGGCTGTTGACATTCTCACGAAGGCGCGTGTTTCTCAGAGTAGCATCTCTCCGAGTAAGCTGCAGCTGCTTCTTCTTCTTCTTCTTCTTCTTTTTTGTTCTTCATCTTCTTCTTCTGCTTCTTCTTCCGCGCGTGATATGCGGCGGAGCGGGTATCTATTCGCTATGCGAGAACGAGAAGATCGGAACACGATGTATAAGATGTACCCATATACCTATACCTGTGCCCAGATTCATTTAACTCTGATAAATAGAAAACCCCGAGATAATTCTATGTCGTGGGAATAGAATCTATACCTGTCTGCCATTGTGCACACATGGTACCTGTATAACCACAGTTTCAATATAGACGAACGTAGATACGTCGTATCCGTCGAACCGAGGCAAGTAGCAACTGGCTGTAGTTTTTTTTTTTTTCTTCTTTCATCAAACGGACGCAATTATCGGTTCGATATTATTAGGCCCAAATTATAATCAGAGAACCGATTTTTATCATCCTTTTCCTTTTTTGTTAATATATTCATATCTTAACTAGCAGGCATATATATGACTACGTGAGTATTGATTCATTAAAAAGATCATAACGTTCAATCTTGTCAGGAGGCTCTCACTGACAAATTAGATTCTCATCGTTATATTTTTCTGGGAGTCGATAGTAATTGGTCAATATTCATTCGATAGGTACCCATATGTACAGGGTGAGTCTCCTCGAAGGTCTCAAATAGGTGGGACTTACTTGCGCCCAAGGCACGCTTATTCAGCCAATCAGGTAAACAATTATCCAGGTGGGGATAGTGAAGCAATGCTTAATCACGATTTTGACAGTGTATCACAATACACCTATTCGTGCCTTCGCCGCAAGCAAGTACCACCCATTTGAGGCCTTTGAAGAGATTCACCCTGTATATCGACTATATTCTACGTTCGTCGGTACGATTGACTCCGAAAAAACTCTGATCAACGGTTACTTAGATTTTACATTATTCGATTTCGAATTGTCCAGAAAACAAGCTTCGGTAATCAGACGATCCTTCTAAGATCGAAGACTGAGCGAAAAAAAGTTTGACAAATTCAAAATGAGTTGGAAAAAAATTCATTACCCGAATAATTTTCCGGAGTATCAACGAATTTGTCCGCTCTTCTGATACAGTTGCGGTTTCGGAATAATTAGACACCAAATAATGTAGAATCCAATCAGCGAAGAAAGAAATATTCTTTCGGGACAGATCAATCCTTGAAAAATAGATACCTTCTCCGAAGTGAAGGTTTAATTTTGAACTGGCTTCGGTGAAGCTGTTTTACCGTATAATCTGATTAAGTTCTTCATCGCTCGATGATCGTGAGTTGGAAAGTTACGTTTGATGGGCATATAAGTCTAGGTTTGGAATTTAAATCGCTGATAGGTACTGCTCGTAGGAACAGGTATACAACAAAAATCAGCATTGCATGTAGAATACATTTATATACGTATATCTACCTACTAACGGTTCGTATATACATACATATAGAGAGAGAGATGGATGTATGTGTACGAGACTCTCGCTAGTACATGCATAGATGATATTATAATAGATGTATAAAAAAGAAAAAATTGGAATATCGAGATTCTGCCAGCGTTCATTGCCGTTGAGTTCCGCGACCTTTAACCCCGCGTGGCACGATCTGAGTCCTTACGTAATTTCTGCAACGACCGCGAATGCGTTAACCTTTCTAGAGAACCCGACTATGTATTAGCTTGCCCTCAGTTTACAAACGGACCAATAGTGTGCCCTTCGTCGTCGATCCCAACCAATGAAATGATCTTTCTTTACAGATCTCGAAGACGCGATATAAAAAGAGAAGGTCACGTATTACGGACGCGGATTTTTCAAACCAACAACAGCTCTACGATTTCGTTCCGGTTATAATCGACACGTAATTGATAAATGATTCGATTTCTTGATTAACTTTTGTCAAGATTTAACGATTTTATAACCTCAATGAAACGGGTAACCGATTTATCGACCTGCGCCACCATAATTCACAGCGACATATTTTTGACCTGAACTTTGTGAAAGCTTCTTCGGTTCCCATGCATGCTCACGATAACCATCCGTGTGCGAGCTATCCGTGCAATATTGTCCATGTATGCCTATAAACCACTGTACCTAACTATTCGATATTACCAGTAAAATACCCATAGTGCACCACACTGCACCGAAGCGCAAGGCGTCCGCATGCCTTGCGTAGCCACCATGTCGACGCTATTTTTATAATCGCTTTTCCATGCAAAGCGGCGAACCCTCTACTGACAATGGATACATCTGCGATACTCGATTTATGCTTTCAGTACACCCCCTTCTCATTCATTCATTTACTTCCAATAGAATCCCCTTTTTTTCGCGAGTTTTTGATTCACTGCGTGACGAAGAAAATCATTTTTAACCTATTCTTGTACTTTGTAGATTTTTCAGAGTCGAAGGTCACTCTTCGAAGTGGAACTTCACTCTATCGGTATTAAATGGCTAAATTTTGACTCGGAGAAATTCATAGAGTGAAACGGACCCTCGCAGGTCTTGGGTTCGTTGAAATCAAAAGGCTTGAACGTGTCAGTGTTATGCCTACTTGGTCGTTACACGATACGTTTCAAATATCCTTCGTGCTCGTTAAGGCCGGATGGTCGGACGGTTCGAATTTTTTTGTATCCGTCTTTTTATTTTTTTGGTTTCTTTTGTTGTTCGCTGGGTTTTTTTTTCGAGCACGCCGAGAATCGTTAACGCGTGAGTATCTCGAATGTAACATTATAACCGGTACTTTATGTCGAACGTATGGAACTTTTCAGGTCGTATTAAAGTACGACGTTGCAGCCGATGAGATGCGGTGGGTCGGTGCTCGGGTTTGCGAGTTCTTCGTCGCGAGGCAGTCAATTCCACCGCGACTCACGAGCTTCACTCTACGTTCTTAATTACTTCCACGGTGCATATAGCCATAACGTTGAGACCCGAGGCCAATCAACACGTACGAGCCTCCGGGTATAGTTTATCCGAAAAATTACTGTTTCATAATTACAGACGTACATTTTTTACCTATCGTCATGCACGCGACCATTTTCGCTTTACCAAAACTCCAAGAATCGAACGGAAGCACCTGTAACTTAAAATTCGAAGAGACTTCACAAGTTGAAATCAGAATCGCGTTTGTACAGATTAGTTTACCGATACTGAAAAATCATTTTTACTATGAGAAAGCACGAAATAAAAAGTTAAATTTAATAATTTAAGTTAATATAAATGAAAGGTGTTATTTGTTGTTGAATATAATTTAAAAAAAAAAATATTTATAATTTTTAATTTATATGAAAATTATAATTAATTGTGCGTTAGTTGTTTACTATTCTCTTCGAATTATATCCACAAATGAGCTAGAAAAGTTTAAACTAGAAAACTTAAAATTTGTGACGCAAGGAGCTTTTCGAAATCTCAAAATTTGGAATGTAATCAAAATCCTCCTTGTATCGCAGATATTGAGTTTTTCAATTCAAACTCTTCTCGCTCATTTACGGATGTAATTCGAAGAGATTCGCGTAGCTTTTTCAGATTCAGAAGATGTATTTCCACGGTAGAAATTATTTTTCGACTTTGGTCAGACCATCGGTATAGAGTCCCTCTTAAAACCCAAGTATTTAAGCAGCTTTAGACACTCTGTGCAAGTGCATACCTCAGGGCAGGTGGTAGAACTAAGGAACGTGTAGAAATCGGAAGTTAAGTGAATGCCGAAGACCTTAGATAGTGGATTGTGTTTGCTTAATACTTTTTAAGGGCTGGATTCTTTTAAGGGCCATTAGCCCGTCTCGTAGACAAGAGTCTTACGATATGTTTATACAGTGGTCAAGGCTGTGTCCATAGCCGACGTAATCAACGTACCATATCGTCACACGACGTTTATCATATAATTCGAAGGAAAAAAAACGGCCGGAAATGAAAAAAGCCGATAATTGGGCGGACTTTCGCTCAAGTCGATTACACCCACTTGTAGCAAGAATCGATTTGCTCAATTCTCAAAGAAAATGTCACAAGATCGACCCACGTTATATACCAGGATCTTTGTAGCAGTCGATTCCTCGGGCACGCGCTGCGCGTGCCGACACGCGCGGCCTGAAAGATTTAACGCAACGTTCTCTTGCCGGTTCCGTGAAAAAACCGGCTTGCTATAGGTATAAGGTACCTATAGTAGTCAAGAACTCCGGGGGACTGCGGTTTCTGGTTATGCCTGAGGTTTGTTCCTGGCTTGGAAAGGAAATAACCGTGTATCACAGTCCTTTCCGTGAAGCAGTTTGGCTGGTCACGATCCTTGCGATCGTCGTCGGGTTTTATGCCCGACGGAGGGATCGGTCTGAACCCTAGATGAAGAAAGACCGCCGACTTTCATCTTCAATTTCACCGTATTTACATTTGATGATTATAGGATCAACGCTGTGTTTTATAATTACTTACCGATCATATGTGAGTAAGTACAGGTAGAATTGGAAACGCTGCCTCAAAAGGCATTTAAATTGTTGTTTACGACCCGCCAGATTCGATACCGTTCATTTATCGGCTCTACCTCTACGAAAGCCAGATGGAAGGAGAGATAATACTCGCGTGATCTCACCCGGCAGTAAAAACTCTTTCCGAAATTGAGACGTTCCCGATCCGTAATGTCATTAAAGGATTAGACATTTTTAATGACGTAAACCCGATTATAGCGTGAGATGTAGCGTGACTCGAAGTCACAATTCTAACTACCTGTTCATACGACCTACGATCGTAATTGCACATCATATGTGGTTACATCTCTATACAAAGTCTAACATTCTTTTTCAAGTACCATTTGCCACGCGAGTTCAACTAGGTATGATAAAAAGGAAAGAATCAAAGTATGAATTTAATTGACAGCCTGTGTTTCATTAACTATGACTTCTGTGTCTAAGAAGAAGTACCGGCTGGCTTTATAGGTATAATGGAATATACATCTACACGCACGGTGATATATTCCCCGCGAAGTTTCTTCGTCGTTAATCTGATATATACCGTAGATCAAGAACTAACTGCATAATTCTGACAGAGCTAGGTCGTTCGCGCGATGACGAGACAAAAGCTGCAGCAGAAAATAAGTCAAGCGTAAATAGTCCCATGCTCAAGTACAGGAGTCCGCCATTCGTTATGGGCCATATGTCAGAGACAGTGATTACTGATTATAATACCGCAGTAGGTATGTAGGTACAGTGCATCAACTCGGGAGTGATGGGTACACAAACTGACAACTTGCAGTAGTAGGTATATACGAACGCAGGTATGTACCATACTTATCTTTAAACTGGTTGTCCATCTGCAGTGCAAATGACTTCCGAGTTCTCGGTTCTTAGTTTTCAACTTCTGAAGGCTAAAGGATGCCAAAGAGAGTAAACAGCGAGGTTGTGGTACTGCAGCCACAGAACGGGACGGTAAACATTTCACCGAAATATCACTACTACAAGTTGGCTTGAAATTTGTAAATATCATTGAGATAACTCGTGAGATTTGAGTCTTATGTATAAGTCACACGTGGCTCTATAGCGAAGGTAAAAATTGTAGGTAGTGACAAATGGGACTTTTCGGTGTACAAATGTCTGTACAAAGTTCCGAGTGTCTCTCGTCTGCTGCAGACTTTCAGTATCTCCGTTTGTTGATAGAAGCTGTTCCCGATTTATATAGGCACATGCTCCTACCAAAAGCTAACGTTCTCAAATGTATACGTATACACACTGTCGACAAGCCTGACGAATTTAAACAAGAAACGAACAAAAATCTGGCCCCTGACATACGATACGTAATTTATTCATACCGGAGACATTGACAAACACGTTTTAATCTTACTTCAGACTAGGCTGCTGCTACAGGTGCTGTACAAGTGTAGACAAAGGTACGATGATCTCTACTACTAAATTTTTACCAGTAGCTTTACCAAACGGTCCATGATTCTATTTGAATTCCCATTCCGACGTGACGACGAGACTTTTGCAATTGTCGCGAATGATGATAGCATATTTTCATGGCCCCTACCAGTGTCTACTTTCAATCTTAAAGAATTAATCAAAGTATAGGTTCCTTGATGGAAATTAAGTAAATTTTTGATTCGAAACGAAGATCGTATAAAAATGTAAGGGCAAAAAATTTGTTTTCGGAAAAGTGGATGTGAGAGTATAATGTATGAGAAACTTCGTGAGTCTCAAAGTGACACCTTCGGCGCAACGAAGATTAAATATTTGTTGGCAAACGCAGCTGTCTCTTGGACGAACGTGAATACATATAGTGATCTATAGAGACAGTATACAATAATATACAGATGTTATAGGCTGGTTCTGTGATGCATATATTGCGATTAGAGTCACGAAGCAGGACGCGGGTACGAAGCAGCACGCGCTGCTGTGTAGCTAACGCAAATATACTCAACGAGTGAAAACGTGGAGACCCTCGTCATCCTCGGCATAGAAGTACTTTGTACAATATTGGCAGAGTCCAAACCACGTTTTCAGCATTAAAGAGGAAATATTTCTCGACCGTTCAGAGTCATTTTCACTTCTACTAGTTTCACGGTAGTAAGAATCGAAAAAATAAGAAAAAACAAAACGAAGATCTCTGACGTAATGAGAGGTTTTATTTTCGATTGAAAAATTTCGAATCCTACGATACATCGGAATATATAGAATTCACGGCGAACCATCGAGTCACGATTAAGAGAACCGACTCGTCGACAAATTATTATTGACAGTTAATTCCCTCGGCGAAGACGTCCGTGTACCCGGGGCGATCAGAGATCCCAAGTGCGTACGTGACGCGGAGTTTATATCTTGCGTCGTTCTTGTTCTGGTCTTTGTAAAGCCCGAGAATAAGAATCAGGAAAGTCAGCTACTGCACTGACGTGTGTACCTAGCTGTGACATAGAAAAAGTGGATAATCGCTGGCCTGGGAACTGGTGAAAATATATTCTGTCCCCCAAGGGGTAAATAATGACATTTTTGTCAGGGATTTTTCTAGGAAACCTTCATAGTTAGTCACTGAAATATGAAACTTGCCGTTCGAGAGAAACGCGAAAGGGGATTTCAAAGAAGGAGATAATTCCGTTGGAAATGTATTGTCGGCAAGAATATCGTAGTCGAGCTTCTCCTTTTTGCGGTAGGTATATAATATATCGAAGATCTGTTTCGCGTACGAATTTTAACAGTCGAGTTAAAAGGCAAAAGGAATAATTTATTCGCCCTGCTATGGGTAGTCGAGAATTTCGAAACCTGCTGCGCGGATCCGTAAGATCTTTAATCCCAGAGGAGGAAAAGATGCGTTGGTAATTACTGGTCTCAGGGCTATAACCGACTTTTTATTAGCCTGCAAACTGGAGTTTCAATTTCCTTCTCTCTGATCTAACGAGTTCTCTTCTGCGCCAGAAGAATCGGTTTATTCGGTTCACTGCAGCGAACGATCAGGAAGGAAAGTAAGGGCTGTCCTAAAGTTCTGCTCGATGCAGGAGATTGCAATTTATTTATTAGCAATAATTGCCGGTCGGAGAATGGGGCTGCCAGAACTCCAGGACAGGTGGTTTTCAAACGAGATAAAATAAAAGTTTGTTCATTTTTAAATACCAAAGAGAAGCCGCGCCCGAGCGTTGCTGCAGTTGCACACGTTGGTGGGTCCCAGATTTTAGGCATCAATATATATTTTCGGCAAAAATTTATACCGAACCGAAACGTTGGAATTAAACGGTTGGAATTAAAATTCAGAGAGCGATAATCGTAATGAGCTGCTGCAGAGATTGGCTTAATTAAAGAGAAGATCAATTAAATCTCGCCAGCAATACGGTCCGGAGACTATTAAGATAACGTGAATAAGAAGAGGAAGCGCGGGTAATAACAGAGACGAGAAATCCGGCAATGAAGGAATAGCGGAACCTCGAGATGGCAGAATGTAGAAGCTCTGCGTAACATGTTCCGATGCCTGAGCGCAAAAACTTCTGATTTATCGTCTTCAGCTGCCTACCGATCGTTCAGACGATGAAAGAGAAAGAGGATATAAACCCAAGCAAAGTTTCTCGGCTATCAATAGTCAACCACGTCGGGAATATCCGTACATATGTTTATTCAACGATCGTGCGACACATCAGGTGGTAACATTTACCGATTTTCCAGGAAATAGTTAGAACGTTCGAACCCAATCCTAGTTTTATCATCTGAAACTTAAATTCATCGCTTCTTCAGTTTTGCCGACATAAATATAATCCCGTTTTAGAAGAATCGTGTCCTACGTGAGAATTCAGACGTGTAAATCAGAAATTCTGACTAGCGTCTTTACACCCTACTAAATCATCGAATTCTACTTACGCCCTCAAAAGTCTGCGAAAAATCAACTCAACGATTAATTTTATCTTGGGATTCGAATTTATTTGTTAATCAGTTCACTGAACGTTCCATTAAAGATTTAAGAGCTATATGTCGAAGCCAGGATCACAAACTGGAGTTCCAAAAGTCTAACTTGAGCCTACATTTTCTCAAAAACGGACACGACTCTCACTTTCAGGTGCAAATTAGAATTTCATTACCTGCCCAATCCTACCCTCAAATTCTAGTTCGCATCTCCGATTCTTCAGTGAGAACTTGAAGAATGAAACTAGAATCTCTATTCCGAAACGAGTGACTACATACGTAGGAATAAGAGGCCCGTGAGCTGAAAAATACGTCCAGTGTCTACCCGTTGTAAAGTATCGTTTTAATAGATGGTTCTTAATCTTAACGTCAGACACGAATTGCAGCTAATTCGTGCGTCAGTTGTTGTTCTACTTCTGACTCGAAACTTGTAACTATCACCGCCACATAATTATAATTATGTTTGTTGTGATCTTGAGCTTCTCGGTTTATAAAGGAGTTGAAATCCACGGGGAGGTGCTGACGTCGTATTTTTAACGAGAGACAGTATCTTGTAGCGAACAGTTAGTTGTTTGTAGCGTGATTAGAATTGACTCTTGTACCTACGCCCTCTTCAAATCTACGTATAATTTATTATCAGGATGTTAAGAGTGATGTATCGTCGTAAAGTATCACACAGTCGAGACTGACGTATTCTCGAAGTTTCGACCAGCGGGGAATCGCGTTACATTTTTTTTTCCGGTACCAACACCAAGCCGAAAAATATACTGACGGATACGAAATGATTTTTAGAAAACAACTGACCACCTGCTCATTATATTCCACGTTATAAATCATGCAGATTTTATTCCGTACATTCATTACCCCCGCATATTAGAGTCTTAGAAATTCGACTACTGATCTCGGTTTGCGTTTATCCATTAGATTATTATTTAGAATAAAACAGTTTACGATCGCTAAATCGAGGCTTGTTACGGTTGGGTTAGAATAAACGATATTTTACAGCTGTTTATGTTGCAATGATAAATTATCCGAGCTAATTACAAAATCAAACCGGTTTCCTATGACCCTATATCTTATTCTTACTGCTAATTAAATATACCTTGATACGTGGCTAAGTTTAATTCAGTATAGTGTTCGGGCAGTTGGCCTGATGTTTCAATGGTCGTAAAACCGAAATTTGAATCCCTGTAACGAGCGAACATCGAAGTAAGAGCTATAAAAGAAACGTCACTTTCGAACAATTCGAATAATATAATATAAGCTCCTTCTCGTACGATAAGTTTTATTTTTCCGCCATAATTGGGTTCAATTTTCTCTGCTGCACACCCCGACTTCCGGTTGAAATGGAATCTCAAATTACTTTCCCGGTCTGTATTTATGGAAATTTTTATATCAGTTTCTCTGGCTCGTTGCGATTCACTCATAAAACGAAGATTGTGCAACACGTATGCATTCCAGTTTTATTACCCTCACGAATTCTTCGAATCGACGAAAGTTATGAAGCAGGAGGCTTCGACTAGTCCTCAGATCATTCATTCGATACAATTTATATACCTACACAAGAAAATCTAATAAAATGTGCATTAATCAATGTCAACTTGGATCGACGTATCAATAAGAAGTAATTTATCGAAATGAATGAGCCTGTATATTAAACGCAGAAATGGCTTCATCCGCATTTTTGTTAAAGTGAACTTTAACTGCGTAATTTTACGAGGACATAAATTCGTGACATGAATAAGGAAGTTAAAATAAAACCGTGTAATTTATCATTCTCTTTCATTTTTTACTAAATTGGCCCGCTATCTGGCACCATTGGCACCATTGTTTTTTAAATTTTAATATCATTTAAAGATGATACAATAAGATTTATGTGAAATTAATGTCACTGGCCAATAAAACGTTCTGATTTCAATACTTTTTCAGAAGATAAACTGCGATATTTATAAGCAATGGACAAATCACCTTAAATTCCGGTGAATATTTTTAGAATCTTTCAGATAATGATTCAGTCTAAACAGACTGACGGCTCTTTGGGTCTTCTGAATTATCGAGATAAGTCGTTGATCCCCGGATTCATTATCCTTTTCGAAGAAGCGATTCCTTCTTCTTTTTTCCCCCCGAGCTTCTGAATAATGATTTTAAAATTGCCGTTAGAAAGTGATGTTTCATTCGATTAGTAATATTTTGTGGTTTATGAAAGTGATTAGTACTCAAATGACTGAACTATGTATGCCTATGCATAGTAATTCTTCTTTTCTAATGGGTGGGTAGAAGCTAATTGTATAATCACTCATTCTCTATGGTATACCCAATTAATAAATGATATAATTAATCCATAAAAGCAGGGCAAATTAGAGATAGAAAGATATAGAGACCGTGTCGGACAAGTTGATTAATTAATCGACGCTGGTGGCTGCTGCAGGATGAGAAGATAAGCGATCGAGTTTACCTGCCACGTGCTACTACAACGTATAATAAACACGTTTCATTCAGAATTTCCTACACTCGACTACGGATATTATACCTGCCTGCGAACCTCTTTGGTAGGTATATCTGTTCTAGTTCGATCGCCTCAAGGCTTGTCGGATACTCTGGTAACCGATGATGTTTAACACCTGTTTTTTTTCAACAGACCGTTACCCGGCTACCTCTATATCTGTATATACGAACAAGTGCCTCTCGGCCATGCGTAAATACGGTGATCAAATAAAGCCTAATAAACATGATCGTCTATGACCTACCTGACGTTGAATTATTATCGTTTTAATATTTCAATGCTACATAGACAAGAAATTTTTCATTTTTTATATCGCGTACGAGAGATACTCAGATTCTGATCTCTCTAGCCACGTAATTATAGAGGTGATGATTTTTTATGACTAATTTCGCTAGATTCACACCCTTTTTTCGCATATTTTTTTTTCGCGATAGATACGAGTACCTAATCGATGAGATTTAATTGAGTGAATTAAACCGTCGGTGGTCGGAGGTCTTATACGTTATTACGATCTTTCATTACACGATACATTATTCAGGACGTAGTCTTGATAATTTTCTCTACAACCTATACGCACCTAAGTATATAAATTAGTGGAATTCGAGCGATAACGAGATTACGTATACCAGTAGCTCGTTGAGGCTATATCGCAGGTATATAATTCTAATGGCATCTTCGGAATCTCATGAGTTAAGGTATACACGGTGTTTAACTAAATATTTATCAAAGACCGAAGTAGATATTAACAGATGTCTAATTACCGTATTTCCCCGGGTCTTACCTACACGTCTTTATATTCTCGCCGGTTTTGATCGGGTTGAAATTTATTCGCCACATTTGATGCAAATTATGATTCAATCGGATAGAATCTTGTTATTCCGCCACCATATGTTCGCGTGGATCATTTGACAAAGTGTACACACGTACCTAGGTATTTCATTGCCTGGTATTAAGCTTCTATGAATAAAATAACGAACTTGAATTAAACCGCGTCGTATAAATGCGGAGATAAGATACCTATAGGTATTCCAAGACGGGATATAATCAGGTAAAGAAAACTACGACAAACTGATCGTCTTATAGTCGGCTACCGCGAAGCAATCGGGATAGAAAAATGAGACTCAATAAACTATATTTAATATATATAGCAGAGCTGATCATTGGTATTATTTACTACCGATCTTTGGCCTCGTGTTAGTTTATACAGTGAATAAAATAGTCACTAAGATTAAAGACGTTGATAATAATGAAGTACCTGTTATAAATCTAAAAATGCTGCAGGGCGTGTAGATGAATTTCATTAGTTTAAAATAGCTCTGAGTCATACAAACTAACATAATATATAATAAATGTCATATATTATACATAATAACCCAGAATTATTTCGTCCTGTTAGCTTAATGTCAATTTCCATATTTTTACACTCTATATTCACCCGACTTTACCCATATCTACATATAATATCGGGTAGTCCACGCCAACTCGATGAACGATTGATCGTCACGATTTTTCCTTTTTACTCATCAGCTTTTCTCTGATAGTACGACTTCGGAAAAGCCACATGAAAATGTTCGGTTTTCGGAATGTTTTTGAATCATATTTTCTATTTTTATACCGATATTTTACGAGTTCGAACCCGAAATCTGTGACTGGTACACATATCTAATCTCGAAATTGTACAAAAACCATCATTCGGAAAATTGAAAAATGAATTTCTTACACGAAACGGTTTAGATGAAAAAAAAATGAACTCGTAATATATCAGTATAAACATCGATTTCGCCTTTATTGAGATGGAGTTGAACGGGGAGGTTTTCAAGGGTTAGTTTTGAACCAAAAAAAAAACATGAGTGAAAACCAAAAATTGAATTGTCAATCGTTTATTGAGTTGGCTTGGAATACTCCATATATATATATTATACGGTCATACCCGTATATACATGCGCATCCCGAAACTGCAGCAAGAAATAAAAGTAACGATGCTGCAGGGTTGATTGCTTGTTCAAACTAATGGCGGGGCACGCTCCTACAGCGTAACGAAAATTCGTATCGAAATATTAAACACACATAAATTACATTCGGGTCCAGGCAATGCCCGAGGGGTCATACAGTATGTATATATCCTGTATGTATGTGTGGGTACACGTATGCAGAGAAGATTGCAGGTCGTCGCTGTCGTGCAGCCGCGTGCAGCCCTGCAACGGACGTTTACACGATACAAACGACGCGTTCTGAATATTTATGATATTTATCAAACGAGTTTTGCCTTTCGTCTTCTTACCTCAATCCAAATATCTCTCTTTTTGTCACACACATATACATATGTGGATATTATATTATATATATTATGTGTCAACGCAAAAATTTTATTCCCTCCGTTAACAGCGTTTGAAAAAATTCTGTCAGACATTTTTAGGGTTTTAAGAAAATATTCTGCGATAATTATGTCGAATATATTGACAACGCCGATTCCCATTATCGGCGTCGAATCTTGATCGGCCTCGATTAAACGACATAATTTCGGTCTTATATATGAAAAAAAGAAAATTTTATATCACCCCGAGGATCAATTTGGGATAAAATGGTACAAAAAATAAAAACGAGGGTAAAACGTCACGCAAATCTTTCTTTTTTTCGCCCTAAATTTTTTACTCGCCTTATTCAGCTCCGCGCAAAATTTTGACATCTTATTTCTTCGACATCCTCAATTTACACAGGGTTTATACAATATTATTACGTGTTTGATCAAAGAATTTTAATCAGCCTCCTTCGATCGTTTAAGCATATTATAACCATCAACCGAGAAGCATTACCTTGTCTCACCGTTTACACGTTTGAATTTAATCGAGAATGTAGAACTCAGTTAAAGGAATATAATTCGCGTATAGTCGAACGTTTTCTCGCTGATTATTCGCGGCTAGAGAATAATTATACCAGTCGTTGATTTTCCACGGAGGATATATCTAGCGTAATTAAATATTCTAACAAGTTTAACAAAGAGAAAACATGGGGGAAGGATTCCTCACAATATACCCAATCAACCAGCATTTACACCATCGGTAATTATCCCATTCGCATATCCTCGCAATTAGTCTATTGCTCTATAATGCGGGTACGAAAGGAGCTGAAAATAATATGTATATATATTTTATATAATTAATAGTTCTTGACGCTACACCTGAGATAGCTCAACATTCATACGTTTTTTTTTCAATTTCTTTCAATTTTTTTTATTCTCTATCTATTAGTAAAACCATTAGCGAGTAACCACTATTGATCACCATCGACAGGAATAGTTAGTACAAAAGTTTCATGTACAGAGAAACCGATTTTAGGCAGCGTAATTCTGTTCCCATCTTTTCTAGTCTAAGGCTATACCCATCTTCAATCTTTAGAATCGAAGTGCGTCTAATTATATAGGTATAAGGTACAATTAATCGTAATAGGCGAAGAGCAAGATTGTAATGCTTCTGGGAATGTTATAATTGCGGTACGATCATGGGAATAATGGCTGGTTAATGTATTACAAAATTTTTATTTTATTGTAAGGTTCGATGAAGGAGGAGGAGAGATAAGAGGTTTTCAGTCTTTGGTTCCCGGTTTTAGACCTCTCAGATCCAAGAAACTGCCATAAATTATATCGGCGGACTATTGCGAGATTGAGGTAATGTTTATTCAACAAAGTTCTCCCGAGTCTTCAGTCACTGGGTGTCTGGCTCATCACCAACAATATTATCTTCCGAAGATTAACGGTGAACGAAAAGATCGGTAGAAATATATCGGGTTTGAATTTAGGAAAATATATTACCGTTGTGTAAGATATAGACACTGACTAAAATCCGAATTGCTTACGCAATAGGACCTTTCGTTAAAAGCAGAATATTAGTGGCTACTAACTAGACACAAATCAACCTAATAACTGTATTTTTTTCAACTCTTAAGATTCCGCTTCTTAATGACCAAACCGTAGGCCGTACGGATCTTCGGAATTCTTTCAACAATCTTAATTTGTTAGATATACAGTAAAACTATCAAACCGCTCTAACCGTTCATGAGATTAAAATTATGAAACAAGTTTCCTCAGATTCTATTATACGCTCTTTACAGCTACGAGCAGATACATCAACGCTATCGTATCTACATAAGTATACATAATATGTTACTTTTTTAATATTGGTTGCATAATTTCGGTTTCGCTAGATAGCGATAGTATAAATATTAGACACAATTCCAGAGATTGTAGCCTGTTTCAGGACTTTATTCCACGTAGTATCATCTACAAATCCTAATGTTCAGAACCCTCGCAACTTACTCCATCTGGCCACTAGCATGGATTGAAGTGAGCTTTGCGAAAATGACATAGGTCGACTGCGGACGTAATAACTAACTAACGATTAGTCCCATTATTCTATAATTTCTTGTGCATATAGTCCTTGTACTCAGTTCTGGTGTAGACTAAAAACTCTTCGGATTACTAGTCCATTTGGCTCCAAAAGAATTCGAGAATATTCATATTTTTGTATTTTTTAGTATACGGATTTTGAAAATCTTAAAATGTATGAAAAATTCAATATTTCCTGATAACCCTAGTCCACACTAGAACTACATAAGTATTCAGTTGGCTCACGAAACCAGATTCGGTCTGGACTAAAATTGACTTTGAAATCGAGTCAATAGTTGACCTATGTCAATTTTACAGAGCTCACTTCGATCTATGCTAGTGGCCACATGATGTAAGATGCGAAAGTTTTCAACATCAAGGTTTGTAGGTGATATTGCGTAGAATAAAGACCTGAAACAGGATATCTGTGTATTATTTATCTACGTCGCCACGATCCCTGAAAATGTATCCGATTTTTACATCCTGAATGTTCATAGTATGGACTTTATACCGTATTTTGGTAGAATTTTAAACAGGTTGTTAGTCACACCTTGATATAATAAGAAGTGCGATTCGAGGAGATTTATACGATCGCTAATATGAGTCAACGCTAAGAGAGCACAGTAAAATATGAGAGAACGGGGATCGGGTGACGGTCCAACGACCGGTAAGTATCGCCTTCCCTGAGAGGGTAGAAAAATAATGAAGCCATGGCCATGGCCATGGCCATGAAGTCAACGACGAGGACGAGGATGATGAAGGCTAATGAAATCATTCGGTTACGGTAAGTCCGCACGTCGGATTTCCAGCGCGAACGACGTCGTACCGAAGAGAAATTTACGACGTCAAATTTTCATCGGTCCGCGTACGAGTACGTAGCAATTACCGGCTCTCGGGACTCCTTTCCTTTCCTCTCCTCTTTCCTGCGTTTTTATTATAATTTTTCTTTTTTCGTGCCTCTTTCCCATTCGCTCTGCGGCCACACGTGGCGCGGTTACGTGATCATAGAGGTACACGGTTTCGTAAGGTTTCTTTTAATATTTTATTAACTTATTTGCTGTTTTATTTCACAAAGATTCTCCTCTTCGTTCCCTTTTTTCCTCTTTTTAATCCAATTTCATTATAAAGAATCTCAGAGACGCGATATTAAATTATGGAAATTCCCTTGGCGTGGTGGATACCAACGACTCAATCCACCGAGTCATAAATAACGCTTTAAACCGGGCTGCAAACGTCAGGATGAAATTCGGGAAAAAACAAAACCCAGCTCTCGAGATTAACATCGCTCGCGTTCTTGTCGTCAAATTCTACCCATATTTTTATACGGCCGATTCAAGGGCTCATATCTTTAGTAAAAAAGAGAAACGGGAAACTCACCTCCGGCGCAGAATAAGTTCAAAAAATTCTAAGTAGGTATCTCGTGAATTTCATTGTGATTGATGGAAATTCGAAATGATTCGAATGATTCGAGAAAAATAAAATGCAAGACTGAACAGAGACGAAGAACTTCGTTCCACTACGTATATGTTGCGAAGATTCATAACAGAGTCCATGGAACGAAGTGGAAATGAAGAAAATTAGTCATAGACTTATTGATTGTGGATTTGATCAGGTAATCATTTTTTTTTTCAAACGCTGCAGCGAGGCTTTGTCCATGTATCTCGCGTACCCCATGGAAGGAGACATGCGTGAGACATCCTTGTGCAAAAGCCATTAGCGCTGCCACACGGAAAGAGAGAAGATCACCGACTTGTAAGAGTTGAACGGAGGGCCTGCTGGAGTGAGGCTTTGTATCGCAAATTGCACCGTGGTCATTTGCCATCCATCTTCGGTGGCCAAGCAATTGGTGTAGACTACCTCTTACCTTAATACACCCGCAGTACGCCTCCCTCTCGTGCTTACCTTCACCTTGTGAACATTAATTCATTCCGTTTCACAATTAGCCGATGTAACCATACGTTGATCGTCTCAAATTTTCGACTCGCATAACTCCTCGGTAATAATATATGCGGTGTGAAACCCGGATCATGTTATTCACGAGAGACGAAATTAAATAAAATTGTATCCGATCAGACCACTTCGGAATGGCGTGAAATTCCATCGCGTTTATCCGCTGGCTTCGTGCAACGTATTGCCGTGAGCATAATTTGCGCAGAATTTCATTCCGAAGAATTATGAAAAAAAAGAACTGATCGGAGGTTACTCTTTAGTGAAAACGGTTCTCCGTTTGCGGTAAAAATTTGTTGAACTTGGGACAGGAGTTTCAGGAAGCAGATTGACGAGGTAGAAACATATAACGACGGTAATTAATCATTATACAATTATTCGACAGTGAATTATGGAGAACATTCGTTCAATTTTCCCTTACACGGTGATATCATCGTAGGATTAAAGAAAGTAGAGAGAAAAACTACAGCCAGATGTACAGTCGACAATAAAGTATAACATGAAACGAAATATGATGGCAGACAGATCGAAGAGTTGATGCGAAAATGAGAAGAAAAAAACTTAGGGATGGGACATCGCGACACGTTAAATTGCATCGGATCGAATGCGTAACGAACCGTTATACGTCGAAATTGTCACGTAACAAGAGCGGTATTATCTTCGTTTTTATTTTTATTATTATCGTGAAAGTTGAAGTCATCGTTAGACAAGTACACAAGTGGCGAAGACACGTCAATTGAGCGATCGATACTATGTCCAAAACAGCTGTTGGCCAATTTTTATATACGCATGTAGCATTTGTTCTGTAATTCAACGACGGAGGTGACGGAATATGTACCATGCATAAATCTTTGACAGTCGTTGGACATGTGCCACCGGCTAAAGGCTGAAGTAACGCCTTCAGGAAAACACATGCTGTATTAAAGTAGTCGTCAAAGTTTCGACCAACGATCCTCTGGCCTATGGGAACCTCGGCCAACTGACGTATCAATTTCTCAATACCCATATTCAGTTATTTTTTAGACACTATCCGCAATTGTTGAAGGATTAAGTTAGAAAGATCTGAAAGATGTACGGGTAGATTGATGCAAGTTGATTCCTTCCCTCGTCAGAAACCCGTCTCAACTTCTCGAGGCTTAAAGCTCTTCAATTTTTACTCAAAGCCCGAAGGAATCCATTAGAGAATGAATACGGTGTTACATAGGCGGACAAGAGATAGAACTGAAAATTGACTACTCATTCAGTTTAATAAAATAATTCCGAAGTCTATGGCTTGATAATTCATACGCGTGTACTTCGTGTCCCGTTCTTTTATATAGTGTATATTGTTGGATACAGGAATTTGAGGGTAATCAAAACGATGTTAAAATGAAGGAAAATTGAGCTAAAACGAAGAATTTTTGTGAAGCAATTAAAACCTTTTTACGACCAACGCCCAAGCTATATCCCTGTTTCCTTATTCGTAAATATATATTCTCGTGAGTGAAAACAGTTAATACGCGTAAGTCTATGTAGAATTCTGTTTCTTTTGGAGAGGGAAAAGCGAACGCTTCTCCCCGGACTTAATTTATTCGAGTAAGTTTACACGAGAAACCTGGACCGAGCTCGTTCGGATTCGGAACCAAAATTTACGGCAATCGATGTATAACACGCTGCAGCATTACGTTACACACTGCAGGTAACGATAAATACTTAATGCCGTGAATTTCGTTCTGTGAGGGCTGAAATTTATTAGTCATTATAAAATACACTAAAATCTATTACGCGTATCGTGCCAACGAACATTCCGACTTGAAATTCCCGCTAGTTCCTTTTTCTCTTATTTTCCTATTCCATGGGGAATAAAATTTGAACTTGGAACTCACTGAAAGGTGATTGAAGCAAGGGAAAAGAAGAGAAGATTAGTTAATCAATCTAGGTGATCTGTTCCGTTAAGGAAGTTGGCCCACACACCTTTTTCAGGTGTGAAATAAGTAGCTGCTTTATAAATATCACCGTACCGTGACTCGACAAAGTATAAGATATGATGTCAGAGATGAGGGGATAGTTGTCTCATACCGGTGTATAATAAACCTATCTCTGAACTGTAAAGACTAAATTGTACCTCTAGATGAAGGATTAGAGGTAATCTATTAAACACTCACGTGCGACATGTATGTCGGACACCGTATCTCGGACTGTATACAGAATTAAGCCACTTTAGGAGCCGAATGTGGAGAAATTATACATGTAGTTAAAGGCACGGAACGCGCAAGCGTTATATCTGGTCCTCTGTATAATTACCAGCAACTGGTTGAACGTTTATTAAAAACAATTTTAAGCCGTTTATTTTTTGAGTAAGCGCGACTCAGTCTCCTCCGTTTCTTTCGGAAGCAAGAAAGAGGTGAGTCTTGAATCGAGGAGTTCGCTCTTCGGGCTTGTTTGGAAACTCAAAGAAGCGGATATCGCGATATTTGTATAAAAGTAAGACGAAGACTGTCCTAAATCTCGTCTATGGAACTAAAACGTGCGTGTAAAGGGTTACCGTTAATTCTTGGTTAACAAAAGCGGAAATTCCGGTCCTTCCTTTCGTAAGAGTAGGTATAACGCGTTTATCTACATCAAGCGGTCTCACCAAAGGAGAGTTATAATTCACCGGGAAGAGTTGTTGCTGGTGCTGCAGCTGCACAGGGTCCAAGAGCAATACCAGAGGTAATACGAGACCTGGCACATTGGCCCTCCGTCAATTAGCTGACGCATTTAATCGATTCAAACGCCCGACTTACGAGATACGGATTTGAACGCGTCAGTTATACCATAAAATTCGAAGGATACACATGCCTCAGTTTCTCAGCTGCGATGCGCTTTCGCTACATTACCATATTAAACCGTGATCGTAACTCACGTTACCTCGCCTGATAATTGGAGTTCGTAAATAACCAGAAAAATAACTAAAATATGTATTCGATCCTCCGGATTTTTGGATAAAAAACGAAAAAGCGACACAAGTGATAAGTGCGTTTCATCAGTGATTCTTCTTTCTTCTTTCCGAGCTGCTGCCGACCACCGCACGCATGGATTTCGTTCTAATGAGCGAAGAGAGAGAACCGGAAATCATTTACCAAAATTATAGCGTACGCATCGCGGGAGATTTAATCAGATCTGCAGGGCCAAGTTCAGGAAAAAGGACGCGTGCCGAGAATGGAGTGGTCCACTCGTGCGTTAGCTTCAACTCTGCATTCGTGTTTGAGAATAATCTTGTCGCAGGATTTGAGGCACTTCACCTCTTCCCCAGAATTTTTTTGAAGAACCCGTAAAAGAGATTTCGTCACATTTCGTGAGGCTCTGTTATCGGGATGAAATTATATCGCCTGTAGGAAATTTCAGGGGGTCGTTATGCAACGAATCTTTGACCTGGGGACGGACGAGCCATTTATATATCGCGGCATTAATTTCTGTGCCGATTTCTCTTCGCGCGAGAGCGACCTCTGACTGCAATTGGATCTTCAACGAAGAGCCGACTGAGCACGATCGTGAATCGCACGCGAGACCGGGTAACCTTTTTTAGAATCTTGAAGATCAAATTCGGACAACATTGCTGACACTTTTTCATTATCTTCTCTCAGTTTTTCGTTACTTTAATGGCATCGATCGTTCCGTCAGTCATTCGATGACAGCCGAAACCGTCACTCCTTAAACGGACACTTTAACGAAGTAATATCGCTCTCATTTCGTTCATAAATCGATCCCCAACTCCTTTTTGGTTTCAACATGTGTCTTGCCTCGGATGAATCAGGGCTTGCTAATTAATCGTTTGCCTGGATCTTGATTAATCAAGTTTTTTCTTATTCAAATCAAGATAAGTTTCCTAGAAACTTCGACCGTCCCATCGTTAAAAAGCAAATCTTTTTGGCGAGACTACTTTTCTCGATTTCTTATCAGGTTTCAAACACACGTTGACAAAAAATAAATAAAAGATCTCCTGTAACGGAACGCGAAGCTTGACGACATTGTTAATTTAAATTGGCTTGAGAATGGTGTCCTAATTGGTCAGGTGTATCGTGTCTCAATAATTATTCCGAAGGCATTTGTCACCTGGAACTTGCTATATAGACTTAAAGAAATAAATAAATAATTTCTTCACATTTCATTTCAATTCTCATTTCCAGGCGAAGTCGTTCGCCACTTGATAAAATAAATCGAGTCGAAATAAATTAATTCTAGCCTTGTATACTTTTTTATAAATTTTTTGGAGCGAAAATTCACAGCTTGGGAGTGAAAATCGTAAAACTCTTGATTTTCACTCTTTTTTACAGTCTTGCGAAGAGCTGCAAGATTTTTAGAGTGCATGACACATCTTTTGATACCGTGAAATATAACCAGCGACAATTTAGCTTCTTGGCATTCGTCGGTTCGTACAATGGAATTTTTACGATCAAAGATACGTCAACGGTTCCCGATAATTCTGCAGCGACTCGGCTTAACCATACGTGGAATCACGTAGCCGGTCGCACTTCTTAGGCCACCCAAAACATTGAATATTCCATCAACGTGGCGGGCGAGTAATACGTTATACTGTATACGTATTTAATTGCTGTTAAATTATCTCGGGAAAAAGATTCCCCACGAAGAATCTATACCGAGACGCGACTGACGATGCTCCTAATAACGAGTCGCACAAGGGTGCCATTTTTTCGTCAATATATTAACAACGAGACAATTCCTCGCGGTCAGTATCACCGAAAGAAAAATTGCTAATTACTTTAGAGATACTTTATGACAGGGGTAATAAATCCGTGATACGATCCGCTGATTCGTGAATGCGAAAATGAATGTATGTATGCATAGGGTTGCGGCTTGCAGCTTTATCTGGACGTTCATGCATTCCACCTTGTTCAACTATTTACACGGAAGCGTGAAGCATAACTGGAACCTGAGGTTAGGTAAAGCTTGAGCTGTGCATAAACAGTTAAACTCCTGGACTCCGATAACACGTGCCGTTTAGAAAGCAATTATATTTTTGCACCGGCGTCATTAGACTGCTGCTTGTCAGTTTCCTAAGCATCCACGGGCATCTCGTTTCCCTGACCACAGAAACCGCAGACCGCTTTTCTCCGATGACCAGGAGGATCGTACGTATGAAAATTGCGTTGCAATGTGTAAAACGAGGAGTAAGAAAGAGGGTCTCGTTTTCAGGATTCATTCGAAATTCGGAAAATAAGCGAATGAAATTTAATCGCTGACTTTATTCTCATGGAATATAATACCATGGGAAGTTTAACCGATAATCTTTTACGGGTATCTCATGGGGGCCGGTATTATAAGGTCATGGCCAGATATAGTGGCGTCGGATATAACTCCGCATAAGGTGCCGGGCAATTATAGTCAGCGTTGATTACTCCCCGAGTTCCTAGTCCAGGAGCCTTTAGCATATATAGTAAATGTTGAATGTTGGTGTAAAGGGGCCCCCTGGAAGTATCATTGAACTCGTAGTTTGATTACTTAATAATTATTACTCTACCATGCAGTAATAATTTCAAAGAGTTTAAATAACGCGAGAATATGAAATAGGTACGCGGTAGTTTGCACGCCGTATAATAGAGCCGAGAAAACTGCAGCCCAAGGCCTTGAGATTGCATTACTGCATGTACGTACCTACTCCGCGTACTGTATATAGTATCGTTAATAGCGCGGACAACGATATATGCAATTAAATTTATAATAATAATAAACAAACCGTTTATCATTTCAGAATAGAATGCCGAGAGGAAGATGCATTTCTTAGTCCTCGTACTCGCTGGCTACTTTCACATTCTACAAACCCAAGTACGTTCGGAGGAAATAACAGTCACCCGTCATCCGGATGGAGATATATTCACAATCGAGGGTAAGCCTGATGAATTAACATTATTCATTACCAAGATATAGAGCGATCAAGGTTTCGACATTGTCGCAAAAATTTTTGCCTTCATTTTTTCAACCACCATCTATAATGTTCCGCTCAACACTCTGAAGTGAAAATGAAACGAGTAAATTATACATGCATAGTAAATAATAGTTTTATTTGTACAAGTTTTAAACGACGTTTAAAGAAATTTTGTGTACAGAGACGACGAGCAATTTTTTGTTCCGAGACTTTCGAATTTTTTGTTCCGTAAATTCGAATTTTTATTGCACTTTGAGTGAAAGTCATTAATTGCATTTTGTTTATACAGGCGGTATAATAGCTTCCGTTTAAAAGATGTTTTTGTTAAATTAGAGACGAGGTATAGGATAGTCGATTCTCTTAGTCATAAAATGTTTGCGTTAGTAATAAACCGTGCCTACTTTCGAGAGAAACGTTTGATTTGATTCTTCGAACGAAAATCGTGTGTATAGAATATACGAAACTTCAGGGATATAAAATATATGCCGATTTTGGCCAACTTTCGACCTTCTCGATGACGGAATCAAGTTTCACCTTGAATTCGGAAATTATGATTGATCGTAGCCCTGAAAATCTGCGGTGTGGGACTATAATTTAATCGTCGCCGAAAACCGCGATCGCTCGGTGTTAATAGGAGCTGGTAAACGGCAGACGATGAGATACTTATTCGTATATAATAGTTACGATACTTTCGAACGATTCGAAAGTATCTCCCTTGGGAACTAGTTTTTTTCTAGAGAGTCCAGCTCGTAAATAACACGACCACATTATATCCGTCGCGCCTCTTTCTAGTATGTCCGCGGGGAGCTATTAGGCCGATACGTACGTACATAGTTCGTTAAATGCCGTTTATTATGCTGTACATTTACCATATTTTTCACGCTTTTCAATTCCATACCTGTCACAAGGCTTCGAGATACATTAAAACGCGGAACGGTTTGAAATAGTATCCAGAAAAGTTTGGATTCGTTTTCCGAACACAGATATCAAAGTTTACCGTTCTTCGCCAGCATTCTGAATCCCGATAATCTTCTGCGAGAAAAAAAATACGCGTAATCGCGAAAGAAAGAGGAAGAAGATTGTTAGAGAAATGAATGGAAGCGAATTTGAAAATTAGATGATATAATATTTTGTCTTGCTGTTGAGAAGGTGCACACGAATGACTGCCACAAGGTGTATACGGACTTGAATAGTTTGAGGTGAACGTTGTTACATACACATCCCGTAATCCTCTGGGAGCGTGTAATTTCAGGAAATTATATCCTGAGATAGTAAATCTTTTGTTGCGAATTTTCTACGTCTAGGTAGTCGTGCTACAATTTAATAGATACAGATAAAATCTATGCAGGTTACAGCATCGTACGAGTCGAGTGCAACTGTGAAGAAGGTACCTTCGGCTTAACCCTTTCCCACGCGGATATATCCGAACCTTACGACCTAACTGCACTTCACGTATTTGGGATCTTACTTTTCTCGGTACTCCGTAGGAAAGTCGATAAACTCTAGTTGTTAAATGCCAATACGCGAGTGCCTCTATACCCTCATCCCGCGGCAAAATCGCAAACACTTAAACTCGACCACCTTCAGGAAATTAAGTAATAAAGAAATCGACCATGAGCAGTCATTTCACCCAAGCTAAACTCTAGATAATTAGCAAATTCAACTTTTTCGCTAAGAATTGATCTCCAACTTGAACCCCCGTAGGTCTTATGGGTCTCACAGTTCGCCGAGATCGGTCATGATGGTACAAATCGCTGAGTATCTTTCCAGAGAACAATTATTAAAGTTAGCGTCGAATTTACTATACCTTCCTCTTCGTGATACGTGCAGATGTAAAAGGACGTTTTATAGCACACTCGCGGAACCGGCTAATCGGTATTTCGTGCCAAAAAATCAGCTTGAAAGGATATTTAATAAAAAATTTTCATCAGATACTATTATACCGGATTTGCAAATTTTCCATTATATTTTATTAGCTTCCTTATTGGTTCACGTTTTACCGCGCATGCATGAATCGGTATACAATATCGAGAGATATTTAATGATTATAACAATAATGATAAATGATTGGCTCTCTGGTGTAGATATCCAGACGTTTTCGAATGATCACTTGCAAGAAGAGACCGTTAATAATATTTATAAAAAATAAGTTCCATACAGTTTATTCCATCAGCCGTTCAGCACGCGATTTTCATTATCCATGTTCGTATTATATCGTACCTACATGAAATGGAACGTTGAAGAAACTTAAAGTTAATTGCATCAATTTTTTCAATTATTTTACCGCTTTTAATTCAGCCATGCGGAATCAAATGAAAATTTAGCTATGAAGTATATGCCAATAAGTCCGCTGAATACCTCCCGTGTGAATAATTATTATTCATATACGAGAAAGAAATCAGGGTCAATGCAAATGAACTTTTACTCTTTCTCTGATATATACCTAGTTTTAAGTATACCAAGAAGAGAAGACCCTTTCGTCACGATTTCCATCGCATTCTTTCCTAGATTCATTATTTCTACATCAACCTCGCAGCTATTTTAAAGAAACATTTTTCGCGCCCTATATGACCATTAACGAATATAGAAACTATATAACCACGCAGTGCTATTCCCAGGCAGTACTTTACTTTTCTATATCACATACAATGGCTCCTATCGCTATCCATAATTGTTAAAATGATATACGGACTATTTTAATGGGACAATCAGTCAAATATTAGACTTTGCATGCGTGTACGTATATTTATTTAATTATTCATTCATATTCACACAAAGCCTATATCTCCTATAACAAGTTGAATTTAATGACTGGATTCATAGGATATATGTCGAGATGATTAAAATCCCTTAAAGAACACTATTCATCAGGCTTAATTCTCGTTAAGCTTTGTGACATCCCTCGTTTACAAGGTTGTTAAAAATATTTTCATTCATTTATTATTAATATTATCATATTATGGTATGAAAATTCCCACGACGAATCTGTCTATACCTCTGAACGTGAATTACAGAATCTTGCACAGAGGCATGCGTCGTCTTCAGCAGTGGAACCGCCAGTCCCTTCTCCTACGCTCCTGCAGCATCTTCCGTTGGAATTCAAATTTCGAATAATTCCTGTACCTGCCAGTGCAACGCCACACTTCCGGTCTTCAGAGAAGACTTGAACATCTGCGTGGAAGGAATTCACGGTGAGTTGATGATTTTTTGTTTCTTTCTTTGCAAATTTTTTCTTACGCCTCGCATCTCTCGTTACGCGACCTTTAAATATTTCGAAAGTGTTCGAGGATGGATCTTGATGAAGATTTTATACAAAAAATATGACAGCTCGCTAAGTAAGCCCTGCGATGTGGAAATAAAAAATAAATCACCTACTTCGAAGCTCGCTAAAATAATTTCGGGAGTTTGTTAACGCTGTGAAAAAAATAAAAGGCGATTTTTAAACCTCGTGGTGACTTTTTTGTCGCCTCCGCCCAAAAACACCGTTATTTCATGTGCTGAACTGTAATTAGGTAGCACTTGCATCAATTTTGTTTACGACTTCGGGACCGTCGCTTTTTTTTTGGTTTCACGTATGAAAAACCTCCGTGCAGATTTTATGGAGCACAAGAAAGGAGCAATGCGGTTTTTTATTTAGTAACAAAAAATGAATGGGAGAGAAAAAAATCGCACGGGGGTGTTGAAGACTCTGTTACAAATGCGCGCGAGATATTTTACCGATTATATCGGCTAGTGGAATTCGCATTTTCAAGTCAAACCGTGTCATTGGAAATAGACGCGCCTTTCGCAGCGCAGCGTCTGCTGCGCCGCAAATTGATCATGGATCATGATCTATCCCGATTTCCGTCTTGCGATCCGTCTTTATATCGTGATATCTTAGACGTGCGTTGAAACCTCACGAGACAACTCCCGTAATCGTAATATTTGTACAATTTACGATCACCGTTTGTTCTCTTTGTCTGAAACTTTAGCAAACGTCAACCGCATAAGAAATCTCCTAGATGTAGCAAAAAAAAATATTAAACGGTATTTAGAGAGCATGAGAAAGTGATATGAAATTCACGTTATTTATTGAAAGATGCGACAAAAGGCTCAAAGATAATAATTCCAGAAGGAATTTGTATTCCTTATTTCGTAACGAATTTATGTTCTTATGCGTGTGTATAGGATTCCGTTCGCCCAGGACCTTCCGGACGGTGTTTCACGTAGATAAAATGCGTGTCGTAGAATCGGACGATTAATTAAAGGAATCTTCTCGAATTTTCGGAGCTCCGTGTCGGACGAAACTAAAAGAGAAAACGGAGTCTGAAAGCGATACAAACCGATAAGAGTAGCGCGAGGTAACAAATGACTCAATTAGCGAGGTGAAGGTGCGACCAAAATTTGCCACTTTTACAAGCCTCCGAGACACTTGGAACGCCTGTACAAGTATAGATTCTCGTATGTATAAAATCCCGAACTTATTACCGCGCTCGAAAATTCATGACCCCCTCCGATATCCAGCGGCAGGAGCCCATGTTAAGTCAGACTCTGCCTAATGCGGTCCATTATTTAGCCTAAAAACTACACACCGGTGAAATATTTCCTGGCACGTCATTTCCGCGTTTATTATCGGTCAACCACTTCTTTTGTTTTTTTGTCTTTAAATTCGGAAACACGGGTTTCAACTCAACAGAAATTCTCTGACCGCGGGTGAAAGAAACGCTCCATTCGTTCCAGGGATTTTGGATCTAAATATGAAACGAATTTCCTAGAATGGAAATCACCGGTCATTCATACGTGATCGTAGTTCATAAATCGAATAAGATAAATGACGATTTGACGGAGTCTCAATCAACTGTATCAAGAATCACAGATAATTTTCACCGCGATTATACTGGTTTTAAATTTGATCCAACATTCGCAAAAACACGACGAGGGGCGAGAGAGGAAATCGTTATTGACCAGCAGGTCTTTAGCTTACGTTAGATCGAGGTCAGTGTCCTCGCTGCGGTATGGAAGATACTAATGAGACAGAGATCGAGGATCGGTTGTTCGATACTTCTTACCATAACTCATCGAGCCAGGAATTGATATTCGGGATTAAATCTGCGCCTGATCAGTTTTTCGTATCAACTGCCTACATACGACGTCTCATGCGAGCTGGGAAAAGGGAAGAATTAAAACGGTAAACCGGAAGCTGCGATTATTCATCCGTCGATAAACGACAAAGTCGTTATTCCCGCCGCAGCACACTCGTAAAAAATGGAGTAACAGGTGAAGAAGAGGAACAAGAGAACCGTTTATGGTGTTAGTTCACACTGGGAGACGAGAGTGGCCACTGGTCGATAGAGTGGACGCAGTCAATCGCCGCATCTGCATTCTATTCAGGTGGAATAATGACCGTACAAACAAGTCAAAACGGATGAGAATTTCCCCGAGATAAACGACGTCTTACTTCTATGGGTGAGCAATCCTGAACCCAGAGCTGACCCACCGCCCTGGCCTTCATCAATCACTACACCCATCATCCTGCACCTGCCTCAGGCGGAAGACATCTACCTGCAGTTAATATTCGGGGAGTCGACGGACGCTTGCGGTAGCACTTTTTACGACGCTTCGTTATGCCCCTGTATTACACAGGGGAAATACATACGTGGGCAGAGAGCCCGGTGCTGATTGTATACGCACATACGTTGCCAGAAGCAGCTACGATGGGAAAAATAAATATGAGCGCCTGCCTCGCTCCTTCCGTCTCATTATCGCATGCTTCAGTGATTTATCACTTTTTAATTACATTTCATTTAGAATTTTCGAATCCGTGAACTTCACGATCCAGGATCAAAGATCGGTCAGGTTATTAGCGATTTTTTCAACGATCGAGGAACAGGATCATCTCCGTCATCGAGAATCGATTTATGATCTATGATCCTCGATCTCTCTGTATCAGATTGAAATGGAACTTGGTATCTAATGAGAGAATAATTCCACCGGACAGATAATGGGATATCTATCCAAGATGAGACGCCATATCGATGGATCTTCGAAAGACAAATAAGAATCTTGGCTTCGTCTTCGCGGATCTATCCGGCACATCAATCACTGTCGTATGGAAATCGTGGAAAAGTCATTCGGGTACCGATCAGCGAGAACTCGACTCTCTTCTCTCATTGATCGCTAGCCTCAGTGACCTTGGGCAATTCTATGCTCCTTAGTAATTACGTCATTAACGAAGGTCCGTGTACTCCGATGAATCGGAATCCAATACATCACAGGCATCGGACACGAGCAAAGAGATAGAAGCGGATAACTTGGGGTAAATTCAATATGGTGGTTTTCTTATTTTTCTGTCTCCTCTAGACCAAAAGAAATACGACTTTTTAATTATCCCCTAGCCTCTCATGGGGTTTGTGTAAATTTAATCAAGGCAAGATAGCTTTGGCGTGGATGGTAATTAACGTTGATGTAGTCTCTGGGTTCCGGTGCAATTATCTATAAACTTTTAAGTTTCTCACCGGCTAAGAGAAACGTCAGGCATACACGTTCCACTGCACTGTATAGGGACCTTCGGCCTAGGCCATGGGGTCATCAAAGTCGCCGAGGGTCAGGAAGTCACTTTGCAAATTATCACCTTGGCCACTGTTCTGCACCGTCGATGAACTACCATCTATTTAATTCACAATTATATACCGGTGTAAATCAGAGTTTTTCGAATCCATTGAATCGGACTTTATCTCAATGACTGTGATCAGACAACTGTAATAATTACAGATCATAACGCGAATGCTAATCGCGTGGGTATCTTGGACGGCGAAAATTTATGATCATCTATTACTGTAGCGGGACTCACGGTGGATATCACAGGATCTTAATATACGATACGAGCTTAGAGAGTTCTTTATTCTCTCGTATATGTATGGATATATATTGCTGCTGGAAAGACAAACGGACAATGGCAATAGAAGACCTTTCCATTCACCCGTGGTCGATTCAATGTCCCGGCCATATCGGAACCCATGAATACCCTCTTCGTGGAATTTAATGACAGACGAGAAGCGAAACTATAAAGTCACACAAAAGAAGCTGAATGGATATAGAAACGCTGTATGGTAATACCTGAGCGTTAAACTTTATTTAGAATTCTCAAAAGTTCCAGACACCGTCTCATGCCCAGTCTGCAGACATCCCATATCCAGTATGGTATGAATCCTGCCTTTACATCAGGATGCGCTTGATTCATTGCCCTGATGGTTTTGGAGTTGATGAATATTTCCAGAGAATTGATTAATCGTCCGTGAATCGGTACAGCTTAGGAAAAATATGAGAGGTTTAAAAAATCGTGAGGAAATAATGATGCTGACGCGAAATATTCAGCGTTTAAAAATCTGTTTCTGTTCGTCTTACGCTGACGATGAAATGTTCGCGCAATTAATCTCTAGTTAAATACTTGCGCGTACTATACGGAGTAGGAAGGATGTTGCTTTAGCAAATTGCCCCGGGGCTTAGGTCAAAGACTCGTTAAGATCGTGATAAGGGAGCATTTGAGTTTGATTGACGTTGAAGGACGATGAAAAGGGCTCTTAAAATACGAGTTCTGCAGGCTTACAGTAACGTGCGAAACGGTCGAATTTGTAAGATTTAACTCGCAATACCGCATAATGAAAACGGCCCTTAGAGCGCCGCTAAGGACCTTCAAAGAAGCTGATCGACCAGGATCACAAATGGTAGCTATTACCTTTTCAATTTTTTGACTACCGGTGCGGGTAGGTAGGTGTAGTGTACCTTGAAGCCTGAAATTATACCCCGAGGAGATCATGCGAGGTACGTCACTGCCAAATCATAATTACGGTCTTCTTAAGTACCGGTTACTTAAAAAATCTGTTATTTTTTCTTGGCGTCAATCAAAGAGAGAAAGACCAGATTGTGATACTGCGTACCTACCTGCGTATTACGAATTTCGACGGCGTGACGTATTTTTAAAAATCTTTAATCACTGGGCAGGAAAATATATCGATCCACATTTTTTTTTGTCTTCAAATAAACGTTTCATGCCGTTACCTTCAGAACCGAGGAGAAGTAGCACGGAGAGCGAACAGAACTCCTAGGAATCGAGCGATCGAAGAATTCCTACTTCGCTCGACGTCCTTAATCTCCTTTTTTCAAAATCTGAAATATTTAGCTCCTACACTGCGTCAGCGGTATTTAAGCCTGAAGCGAATTCATAAATTAGGCAGCAAACACAGCCTGGCATCGCGCAAACCCGCCAACATCTTCATGACCCCACGGGAACTCGTTAATCTACAATTTATCGATCACAAACGTGTGATTTGTGGCTCTAGTTGTCACCGTTAATCCTGTATCGTATTATAAGGTAATGGGCCAACGGTCACGTATCTTTACGCGAAACGAAATTCAGGCTCGAAACGCTGCTACAGGAAAACGAGAACTCTTACGGTGGGAAAATTCTGCAGGTGTGAGGTAAAAGTTTATCTTACCTTATCCGAGAAGGTAAAAATCTCGGCGATACGAAACTCGGCGCGCATATGGGTACAAGTTTATTTAATTATCGCAATCGCGTTCGACTATAGGATATAACGGGTATTGACGAAGTAATATATGCATGGTAGTAGATAGGCGACAAGGTTTCTTCCCGCAAGACTCCTGGTTGTGCACCTTGACCCCGGGTCTTGGGATTCGCGATTCTAGGCGCGACAGCTAGACGTCCACTTCGATATTAATGGGACTTCTTTCCCAGTTTCTCGACGAACGATTAAACGCACTTGGGGTAGACGAAGAATACCGTTTTCGTTGGAAATTCTTGTAGAGTTATTACTCATTTTTACAGCAATTATACTATACGGACAGAAAATCCGGTGTGTCCGCATATACTTAAATGAGTATCATAGCTTGACGTGGAATAAGTAGCCCCGGCAGTCGCCAGATTAAATATTAGGTAAGCATATACGAGACGGTGATCATGTAAGAAGTAGTAAGAAGTGGTATGCATTATCATTTGGTACACTGAAAGAGAAGGACGAGCCTTTAGAGTTTAGACTCTACTTTGTCGAGTAAATTTGCGATTAGCACACTCATACATTGCGAGTCTTGGCTTTGCCAGGTGCAACGACCTCTGAAGACGAGACCTATTCATCGTTTGTATCTAATTGAATCCGGACACCTGACGAATAAATCAAATAACGTAGTAAGTTAGCGAAGAAGCAGCAACAGCAGCAACCTACCTGTTATCCATTTTTCAATTCGATATAAAACGCAACTACGTGTTTAGATTTTACAGTAAGTGCATCAGGTTATCACGAGAATCGGAAAGATGAATTTTCTGTTGATTAATTCTAAGGTCGTTTCGATAGTTATGAATATATGGGTGATTTAGCGTTGTGAAAGATTCTCTGATATTTAGATTCATAGATCGTGTAAAGAGGCATTATTAAAATTTAACTTGCAGAAGGAACTTTCGCCGAATAATTTCAGTCAATTATAATTTATAAATGTATGTAAATAAGAAGTTAAATAATTTATACTTGAAATAGTAGAAATGCTTTTTTCTATTGCGCTAATCACGGATGTATGGTTAATATATTTCAATGACTCAGTAATATATTAACGCTGGTATAAAGTTCACCCGAGAATCAACCCGAGATAGGTAATACCTAATAATTAGCTATAACTAATATCTAACAGTACTGTCACGCGTTTTTTATATTTTTCTTGCTGTTGTTAGATAACGCATCGGCGTTCCGTGCCCGTAAATTATATACGCAGGTGGTGTAATCATTAGATTGCATATGGCATAATTACACCGCGTGTATAGGCTTTAATTACAATTTATTACTCATTAACCTCGGCGCGTGGCAGTTGGGAAAAAAGTACAATGTACCATATACGTATCAATGTAGAATCAGGAATATCACACGAGAATTATTCACCTCCTACGGTTTTCGATTTTTCAAAATAATTGCCAAGTCGTTCAATCGTTGAAGAGAAAATAAATTAAAACGGTCGCTTTCTGCGAGCGGAATTCTACTCGTAAGGGTTAATAAAAAAGGGGCTTTCCCCAAAAGTCTACATCGCTGATTTGAAAAACTATGAAACGAGGAATGCCGGAGGTTAAAAATTCCGAAAGCTGAAAATCCGAAAGGCCAAACCTCGGAAGCTTGAAATTTTCGCATGTGTTTCAACGTCCCAAACTTCACCGTTTCTTAAAATCTGAAATCGTCTCAAACGAATTCGGAATTATGACCGTTCGGAACTTTTAAGATTCGGGACTTCAACCTGGCCCCCAATGAAAAATTTTCCGCACTGTTTTTTCGCAATTTGCAAAACGTCGAATTAATGACATTCAGTCAGATGATACTGCAGGCTCGGACTCACAGAGTTTAGAATGTTACGTAGAATTCTGTAAATGTTGTTATTAGATTTTGCTGCATCGTCTCCTCGCGCTGCAGATTAATGTGCATCTGCAGAACCGTAGGTCCGTCTGCGGACTCCCGGTACGCGGTGATGCAATCTCTGTAATTCATCCAATTCTCTTCTACTTTGTTAAAAAAGCAATGTCAATTGTAGAGCACGCTTCAGTCGTTCCTAAGCATTTATCTACTGCAGTCCTGACCATCGCACGTGCCATGTCCACCGTAACCGTCTCTGCAGTAATAGCTCCGCTTCTTATGCTCATTTCGTTTCAGCTGGCGGAGGAGACCGGCTCTAAGACGCGCTAATAGACTCGAAATAATTCAAAAATCCCAAAAATCCGCGAATCTCTTCGCATCTGGAAATGAAATTAGACGAAAGAAAGGAATGAAAAGAATTTCGCAATTTTTTTCGATACCATATCCGACATCGCGTTACTAAAACACGTCTCGATGTCATTTGGCCAGGAACTTTCTGCGGAGGGAAATTCTCGCCGATGTCGACTGCCCGTTTACAAGATCTCAGCCGAAGCGGTTCAGCTCATCTTAATTTTAGCAAAACGACCCTTAAACTTGAGATTTACATGCCTACAGCTCTTCTACGTGTCTAAAATCTGCAGCGAAAGATCCTAGTTTAACGAAAGCCGCATATTCATACTTCGGACTCGAGAGAACCGGCGTCAATTGATCATTTCGATAATTCACGTAATAACGACCGAAACTAACGCGCAGTCAAGCCGACTGCACGCAAATCTGAGATTTGCAAACACCTGTTGTCGGGAGGGGAAGGAATTTATTGGCGATGTTTATGAGGCGATAATACGACCGAGTATAAAAATTTTTTCAACATTTTAGCGGGACGAGATTTCGAATAGAATTAATTGGGTATTTTTGTTGTCAGAAATTCTGAAAAATAAAGAACTTTTTATCCTATTTTACACACGAACGTGATTCGAATATGTGAGCTCGATTTTTAATAACGGATATACCGGCGAGCCGACTTTGATAGAGTACAGAAATTAAGGCCGCGGTCGTTTAACGTGTATTCTGCAGTATTTTATCGACTTTCCATGTTCGTTCAACGAGTTACTTGGAAACCGGAGATAAAACGACGACTCGAAGCTGAAGCTAAATACGACGATATATCGTCAGGTAAGATCGGGAAGAACGCGAGGAGGAATACCGTTGCCTTTGAAAGACCGAAAAGACACTTCTCCCTCGGGAGGAAGTAGCGAAAAAATTAAATCTCCCGCAAACGTCGTAAGTTACGTTCTATACCGGGATCTTTTCGCCTTTCGACGAAGCGGAAAAGATCCAAAGGGTCGGTAAATTTTTAAAACCGACTAAGATCTATATTTTCAAAAATCAAATCGAATGACTTCGACAGTGAATAACAATAAATTCTTTAATTCATTTTTTTGACAACGTTTTCTGCGTTTTCCCTCTTTTCCTGTTTTTCCTCAGTCAGTCTTTCCACATCCTCATCTTCCGGGTTGGTATTACGATGCTAATACCTCAGGTTAGATTGCTATTCTCGCCAACGGTACCTGCGGAAGGGTTAAGCCACGGTACATGTATACATCTACGTACCTAGTCCGAAGGCGAACGAGTGCAGTAATTTTCTGCAATATACATCCGGCATTGATGCAGAACGAGGGAATTGATTCGTATGAATTATCGAGCTCCAGATATTTCGCTTATACTTCCATTTTTCAAATCGACTAAATACATACATAGCTCGAGTGTTTCTTAAACAAAAAAAAAACAAAAAACTCACGTCATTATCGTTATTATTCGTAAATGAATAGAATATGATTAAACAGGTAAATAAATGAATATCCAAGGACCTGCTCTAAAGTTCGCGTCTATTAGGAAATCCTGTACTCTTCTTTTTTTACAAGTTAAAAAAGTAGTTGAAAGGAATCGAAAAATCGCGGTCGAGTGTAAGAGAGGAGTAAACAAGCTGAGAGCAGAGATTAGATATCTACATACGCATTGAAATGTTTAAGAATTCTCTAACTTTGGTAGAAACATCTATTTAGTTAATTTAGCTAACGGTTTTGGTTCGGTTTGGTAATTAAACGAAACACATCGAGTTAAATTATGTCTATCCGATATTGCGGGATATAAGATTCAACGAAAGGACCGCGACGTCGAACGAACATTCCCTCCACAATTTTTCACCCATCCCGACACGCGATAGATAATTTTTTATGGGTATTCGTACTGGAAGAAACGATGAGAGAAACTGTTAATCGACTAACGGCCATAAATTTACTGGCTGGTTTATCCGCTGCAGTATCTCACTTCTCATCAGAGATCAAACCGCATAGTAGATGTAACGAATATAAGATGACGTAACATGAGTAAACTTTTGATTCAATCTTCGTTTCCTTTTTTTAATTTTTAATTTTCTTTCTTTTTCTATCGCCGACACAATTTATCACGATCGTAGTTGCGCCAGTTTCGATTCTACGGGAGCTATCTGTACTCTGTCGTCATAAAATAAAAGCCATTGGATCAAAGAGGGAAGTCATTGATCGATGGACCGTACAATTTCTGGGTCTCGATTTCTCGATCGACAATTTGCTCTCCCGCCCATCGATTCGTTTTTATAGTAGGCAATAAATTATCGAACAATTCAAGTCGCGCTCGATTGTTTTGCCAAATTTTTTACTCCTTTAACCGGAATTCGCCCAATTAGTCGAGTGTTGATTACGCCGGATCTTTATGCAGCTATATACGAGATGAACCGACATGACGTGCGTCTTCCAGCTGTATACGGTTCTAAAGAACTCGAGACAGTTTCTTTTCGCATACAAACCCGATTGCAAATGTGAATTCTGTCAAACGTGACGAATCCGAGGTTGGTCAGTTCGCTTTTCTCTTTCTTCTTTTTTTACTATCGTCACTACTTTTGTTGATTTATTTACTCACTTTATTTTTACAATATTTCTACTATTTTCCCGTCGGTTTAACGGAACTCGACTTCGTTTATAGACTTAATGGTCAACAGCTGACGATAAATCTAACAGCGGGAATTCCAGTTATTATTTCACGCCACATCTGGCTCGTCCATATATTCGATGTTACGCATCATATCAGCTAGGTACACTCGCATAGACAAACGCCGTTGGTCAACCAACAAACGCCACGTAGAGTATCGTACGTAGATTCTATTCGCTCACTTCACATAGCCGTGAGATAAAAATCTATTCCTTTTAATAAGTCGTCTCATTCTTATGGCAGCCATTCGAAAACCCAGATGAAAGTAGATCGGAATTTGAAAAGTTCCGAGACGTTTCCGAGTTCTCGGAAACGGTAAAGTTCAGCACGTTAGAATTCCGAAAGGTCGGAATGCAGACAGCTCGAAACTCCGAAAATCCAACGATCATCCTCGAAGGCCCAAAGATCCGAAAATATTGGTCTATTTCTCAGGATGTGAATACAAAGAATAATTCATTCTAATCGAGACCCTTTTTACGGAAATCCATTTTATCTACTTCAATCTATATCTTCGATGTCATAAATAATTGATCGGATTTTGGAATTTTTTTTTCCAAAGTACATCTTAAGACGATCAATTTGACCCCTTATTGGATTCGATGCGATCAATACAGCCCGAGTAATTAAACACTGAATGAATACATGAATTTCCTATATCCTATATGAATACTGAATTTCCTATATCCTCAACGTAGGAGATATCATGGTTCTCGACTCAGGCATCGATTTGTATATTGGTCTCGCAGCCAAGTATGTAATTGTGATTTTTCTGTTCCATTATTATAGAATGCAGTGCGGCTACATTCGTGAGCAATTCCGAAACATCGGAGAAGGTTCCTTACGTATTTCTACCCCAACGTGGCCAGATCATCTACCCCCAGGCTGAAATCAGCTTTCAAGGTGAGTTTACCACTCCGCTTCCATCGTCTTCCTCTTCTTCTCGTCAGGCTTGGGTAACTAATCAGTTTTCTTAATAGCATACAATTTATTAGTGCTCCTTGTAATTTATCTAATACGTAGTACCTACTACATCATATAAACGTATAGGTATATATATATAGATATGATGAACATTTTCAAGTTCATCAGTCAAATATCGACAAGGTTATTCGAAAGTGTCATTAATAATTAAACAGGAACTAGATATCAGACTTAGATGTATGTATGTACGCATGGTACACAGCTCTGTCGAAGTACTCACCCTAAAACCTGATTGCCTTAGCGAAATTATGGCTAAAATTAATTTTTTGATTCAAATCTATCAGTTTATCGATCACATATTACAGTATTTATGATTAGTGCAGTAATTATCAATTGAGTAGGAAGTATCACAGGCGCAGTGATTTGATTAAATATTCGTTACCTCGATCAAACCCTAGAACTTTTCCAATTCGAGCCATCAGTTTTCCGATAGTCTAAAATAATCTGTACCATGACAGGGCATGAACTGATTCAAAAAACGCCACGCGAATCTCATAAAATTACATCCACAAATGTGCTGGAAAAGTTTTTGCATCACAGATATTGAGTTTTTCAATTAAAACTTTCCTGTCTCAATTGTAAATGTAAATTGAAAATATCAACGCAGCTTTTTTAAATTTTAAAGCTTTATTCCCACAGTGAAAATTATTTTGCGATTTTAGTCGAATCATCGCGATTAAATTCGTCGCATACGATTTCCACTTAGTTTTTGGACCGTCAATTTTTCGCCAAAGTCCAAGCTAACGATCTTGTTATACAACCAGAAGAATGGGTCTTTTTCAGGCATCCCTTCACTCTCTTCGGAGAGAACATAGGTATATGTTGGAAGCGTGGTGGAGGTCAAGACATAATCGTTCTGGACGGCGGCTGTTTTGTGCTCTCAAAGGGCTCGCGCGGTTCTCTGCAATCTGCGTGCTGTGCTCATTGTTTTCGGCTTGGCCAAATCGAGCCTCGTGTTTCACTTCATATTTCTCATCCACCTTGTTCTCGATCTTGATCTTGGTTAGCGAATAGCCCTTGGCCAATGACCAGAAAGACACGTGTGCAGGCAATCGAGTATAACTGCACACCGCCCCATTCAGAATCGCCGAAGGCGAAGCTCTGCGAAATCACCGAATAAAAAAGTAACGTGGGTGTGCGTTATTCAGATCATATCAGCGAAACTGCTTCAAAAATTTTCCCCTCTTTCATTCCGTGGAAAAAAAATTTCACAACCTATCGATTCTAAAAGAGTCGATAAATAATTCACAAATTTTCCCCCTTTTGGCGTCTCACTGCAGCGGAGTCAACTTCCGTCTAATTATCACTGAAAAGGACACAATGGGTTGGAATAACAAGCTGACTACATTCTAACTGCCGGAACGTTGCGGTGAATTATTAAATACCCACCTATTGATCCTTTATACTGTATTCTATAGAACCCCTTGTTTTCCGCACTTGCTCGGACTCAATTAGCGCCGGTATTAATTTTACGGGCTTTGCTACACAGCGACTACCGAGTACCAGCCTCGCCTTGCTGCATCTTGGGTCTTGTATCCTGTGCCCACGCTGTTAGGAATAACAGAGAAACTGCAGCACCGGTGCGTTTACGTACATACAAACATGCATTAAGCATGTAGGTAGGTACTTACGTCCCTCTCAGTGTTTCTTTGGAGAGTTTCTTCAAACTGCTACTGACTGGCCACTGTTTCGTTGCATGATTTAATTCCATGAGTTAACTTGAAGTAACAATGGCACGACTTTCCACGTTCTTTGGTGAAAAACAGTTCCGAGTGTTTCCGCAAATAGATCACTTTTGAAAAAGGGTTTTATCGCCGTTGTTGAGTAGCAAATGGCAGACCCAGGTGAATTTTTAGCCATTTTCAATAAGTCTGCTATTGATTATTTATACTATACTATAAAGGCGTGAAGCATTCCATACCCTGCAGTGAGGCAGGCGGAATAATTAGCGGATTTTATTATCTTGTCGCGAGTCTTCGGTCTGACGGAATAGATTTTATGTATTTTTCGCTCCCGAGACGTGATTGCCTTCAGTCGTAAAATCTGGAATTGCTTTTAGCTCCACACCCGATACACACTCTTAAATCTATCTACGTACATACGTATAAATATACCATTGATTAACTGTAAAGAATACTACTGCACTTTGTATCAAAGCTCGAAAGTTTCGGACCGGGAAATTCTATTTCTTTAAAAAGTACGTAGTACATACATCAGAATTGTTCGATTCAGCCATGGTGTCGCGAAGCCGAGGTCAAAATTTTGAGGACCACTCGCTCAGACATTCGATTTAGTAGAAAATGTGTCAACTACGCTCATTTCTGTTTATAACTGGACTTATGACACATTAGTACCGAGATATTGTCAGAAATTGCCTCATCAATGGATTCGCGACAATCTATTGGTCGAAACGCACATTCCTTAAAATTAATAGACATATTCGTATATCTGAGATTTGCACAGCCATTGGCGAGCGGCTATTTCCTCTACAATACGCACACCGCATCGTATGCGCGATTTCGCATCGATTGAGTAAAGCAAATATTACTCAACATATCCTTCGTAACGTGGAACAAAAAAAATAGACGAAAATTTTGGCTGGAGCGACCAGGAGCCGAGAAACCCGATCATAGCTGAGAACGTAGATGGAGAACGCAGTGATACTGAATAGAGCTATTTTTTTATGAATTCGAGAAGAAATATGTAGATTTTATCTGAAATTTTGTTACTTTTTTTAACTTTCCACGGTTCGGTCTTGTGGCAAATAGTATGGTAGCTAATACCACGATCTTGACGTCGTAACGTAATTAGAATTGAGTACGGACTCGAGGCGGGTATAACGCGTACAATGGTCCTTCTGGGAACCCCGCTCCCCGGGGCTCTTGACGTCGAGAAATTACAGTTAAATAAATAAAAGCACTGAAAGAGAAAAAAGAAGTGAAGAACGTACGACGAGAGTTTCCATAATTGTAATCAGGGTCTAATATAATTTTGTCAGAAATCTGCTACGTTTAATGACTGCAATTTTTGAGAGATTATCGGTACGAGAGACTCAGTGCAATTTAATTCCGTAATAACCTGAAGATATCGCGGCGTTGGAACCGCGCCGCATTGCGTGTCACCGTGAATTTAAGTCCTTGCTCGAGATATCTTATACTTAAGAAGTTATTTACTCGCTCGTCAGAGCCATCAACAGACGTTCGTCGACTATCAGCACATATGGGCGTAAGAGGAGGACGCTGTACCCTTTGCTCAAGGAAATCATTGCGAACCAGCAAAACATTTACAACGTCTATAAACTTGGATGTTATGCTCTGGTTTTTCAAATTGATTTTATAGACGACACATTATCGTTTATAGTCGTGTAGAACCTCTTTCGATTTTCCGCATTACCAATCCTCGTTGATTAACGCGACACAGTCCTCGTTAATTGAATACCCTGCCAAGTCGCAACTTCCCTCTGCACGCTTTTCCAAAGGCAACTGGTACACCAGGTCCAAGTCTCGTCGGTTTTGCAATTTATTCGAATATGAGTAGCATCAAAGCCTGAGGTCTTCCAAACGACAAGCTTCGGGCTGTTTGTTCCGCAACTCTGTGAATTTCCTTATAAAAGAGAGGAATCTTTGTTCCAGGGTTGAAGAATCCAGTATGCATATTCACCGGTGCCCAGCAATTGGGTCGAGGAGGATGGATCGAATTGCGGAATTTTTCTACCAGCGAGCCTACCTTCACGATATTCCGAGACGAAGAGCGGACCTACTTACAGGTATTGCGAGACTCCCCCAGATCTTTTTGGAACCCTTTTTCATGTCTTTAATGCCTTTCAGTGGGTCGGAGATTCTGGGCTGAGGGATCAAGCCGAGGGTCGAGTTGTAGCGGTTCGGCTGGTCTGCAAAGATGCGGACCCAGAGAAATTGGTTCATAATGTATCCACTCCTTGCGTAGCCTTTCGAGTGGCCGGGTCTCCGGCGAAGAACAGTAAGTGATCGTGTTTGCGTGCCTCATTCGGTTAATTGAAGGGTTCTGCCCGGCCACATGTAATTTATTAATTAAATATTCCCTCCGCAGGCGTACGAGAGGTAATGTTCGTCGCTGATGCACAATCCTCGCCAGGTCTTTCGGCTGTCGAATACACGGCGATCGGATTGTCTTCCATTCTTCTCGCTCTGATATACGTAGCTAGCGTTTTGTTGTATCTGCACAGCAGAAGAACGAAGCGAAAGAGAGAAGAAGAACCGGAAAGTGGGCTAAACGGAGGCCGGGATAGCATTGGAATAGTGAAAAATAACCCACTGCTTTCAGCAGGAAGGCATTTCGAAAGTGACACCAATAGTGGTCTCAGCGAAAGCGAGCCTGGGGATGATCTAGCGCAAAGTGACGGTGAACAAGGATTCGAAAATGTGAGTATCTCGGTCTTTTTGCCATTTTTTTGATTTTTCGATCACTAATCGAGTAGCAAACTGATGACGATGATGACTCAGGTCACTTCTGCGATTGTTCATCCACACTGCTCCTATCTGGACTCTGATGGGATGTTTGGGTCTGGTTCAATCCTGGGAGAACGTTTGCCCGAAGAGGACGTTCGGATTGTTGAAACAATCGAGAATGCTCATCACCAGGAATCTTCGGCATTGCCCGGTACGCAGAGACGAAAGTTGTACTTCAATCCCGCGTACTTTGACAGGCAATTATTATTGGTGAGTTTCAAATAACGGGCGTAGTGAATGGCTTCACTATTTCTGAGTATGGGATAGAGCGGTAGAACCGTGAACACCGAATGCTTAAGGTATGCCAAATGATCGAAATTAGAGAGGTGTGTTTCTAGGCCCCACCTCCGGCTGCCATCGAGTTCCTCTTCAAAATTCGCGAGGTCATATCTATTGCAAAACACAAAATGGCCGCGAAAAGATTCGTCCCAACACTTGTCGGTGAGTTGGTACACATCTTCATTTCCTCTCCATCGTCGTCAATCCATTCATGAACTCCTTTCCATTCGGTGGGTTAACCGATTCCCAAAATTCCAAGCATTTCCATGGAGACATTACACACGTCACAATCCCGTCCTTCGTCAATTTTCGGCAGCTTGTCAATTCCGTAACGAATCTTGACGTCGACAGGAATATCAGAGGAAGAGACAACTTCGGAAAAGAACAGCCGAACGGGTCAACTGCACCGCGGAAGCTCGGTGCAAGGGTCTGTGGCAAGATCGAAAAAGTCTCAAGGATGCACCGGATGCCCCGGGTGTCGAGAATCAGCACCGAGTCTTCCGGTGCCTCCAGTACCATCCCATCTTTGCCTGGGAGAAAGCAGAATACGAGCATGGCTGGAGGACGTAAAGCCGCCGGAAAGAAGATGGAAGGACGCGGAAGACAGCCGAAGAAATTTTGCCGAAAATGCGAGATCGTTTGCAAAGAATCTAGAGTACCTGAAGGAAATGGCTAAGAACGATTTTACCAACCCGGAGAAAGTTAACTCTTCGATGTCTTCGTCGTGGAAGGATAATCCTCCGATGCTCAGGACCTTCCAGAACATTGCCAAAAGCGAGAAGATCGAGAATGACGATAATTTCAGCGTCTCCAAGCGGTCGACTAGGTCCATGTTCGAGGAATCTAACTACAATCGATACTACAACATGTGCAGTGATAATATGCAATCCATGGACATGAACGATACTGTTAATGCGAAGGTCAGAAAAGCCATTGAGAATTCGTTCATCAAACAGATGGAAGAGAACGCGAATCTCGAGTCCCTCCAGGGTCTGGATAAGAAACTGCCCGAGTCACGAATCGTACTTGAGCGAACACCGACACCGACTGATTCCCAAAAATCAAACAAGTCTTCGTCGAAAGTATCAGCCTCGAACCCGCCAACGAGAAGACCGAAGAAATCCCAGGCGCCACCAGCTCCCAAAAAACTACCAGACATGATAAAGGAACTTCCCAATGGAAAATCACCCACTAAGAGACTCATGGACGAAGTAATCCAAGAAATGGTCGTCGCTAAGGCGTTGGAACATCGACCAAAATCAACTAAAGTTATCGACTACGAAGTCGACAGCTTGGAGAGGTCTAAAAGTAGTCTGAAGTCTTCGTCTTCGCCTGATTCCACCGACCGTCACTCGAGCCCAGCTCTATCAACAGCTCTGCCTATGGACGAGGAATTGACGATGCAAAACGCGATATTCAACATCAAAACTGGCGCTATGACGATTTCAAAACTCAAGAATGAGGCCTTGGAAAAACATTCGAAGAAACCGACACTTTCAGAGCTCATTCTACCTAGGCCACAAAGCTACTCACTGGTCAGCGAGGTCTATGTTAACGATGGCTATGCCAGTCCAGCGGAAAGCGATTGCTCGACACCGGAGATCCAGTACGAGCCAGAAAACCCTGGCCACTTAACTATCAAAGTCCTTGACTCTCCGGACAACTACGTGAAGCAGGACGATTCCGAGTACGAACCAGACACCTTGGATCGGAAGCCGATGAAGCTGAAGATAAACGGCCAAGTGAGCTACGAGAGAGGACATCTTGACGAGGTGTTCGTCGACTCGTTGGAAAGACCTGCTCATATTTCACTCCGAAGTAAAGGGAGCTTTAGAACCGAAAATTCTAACGGGATTGGAACAACGCCATTCGAACGTAGCTATGGAAGTTTGCGCGAGATATACGAGGCCAGACTTAGAAGCAACTTGAAGAACTCGGCGCTGCTGAGCAGCACACGTTCGCTTAACGGAGATCCGGAGATCAAAACGGATTCGTGGAAGAAGGATAAGTATTTGACACCGGATTTGAGGCACGCGAAGAGACAGAGAAAGCCCCAGAATCAACCTGACGTTGTTCCAATTCCGATAGACGAGTCGATTTATCAACAACCGAAACCTCCGCGCCTGATTGAAAGCCTAAGCTCGAAACCGCCTTTGCCACCGCCAAAAAACGGACGGGACAGAAGTCGAGTTGAGACTGGCGCCCCTACGGCCAGCGAGATCACTTCTGTCCCAGTTAACATTTACTCCGTGGGGGACATCGTGAAAAGCCTCGAAGACCAGGCTTCGGAAACCTGCCTTTGTCGTCAGAAGATAATAACGATATCAAACAGCCTTGAATCACTTCAGATGTTGAACGAACTCGATAAGAAGATGCAAAACTTGTCGAGAAGCAACAGCCGTAATACTGTAATCGGTATTTCCAGTGGGGACAACGAGAAGGACGGTGTATTTCCGTCGAAAGATTACGAGAACGTATCTTCTCTTCGTATCAACACCAATTCCCCAAAATCCAAGGGAAGAATTCCGGCGTTTACGGTCGACACGAAGAGCTACCCTCCGATCAGAAGGACATTGTCATCCCACAAGCTTTCAGGGTCTGAAAGAAGACGAAGACTATCAACGGCAGAGCCAAGATGCCTGATTTCTGAAGGCTGCATCACATTTTTACCCCCGGACAAGTCTTCGTCGAACGGAAAGGACTCCGTGATAAAAACCAGCCTGCGAAGTGTGCCCAAAACTCGTATGGTTCATGGGATTCAGATCACTCCTACTAACTACAAGGTTGAAGACAGCGGGTATCTCAGTAGCACAGACAGCAACGGTTCCCATAAGCGATTGCTGAGGCAAGATGTAAGCAGTGTTTCCGAAACTGATGAAACCGAGTCCGTTTGCGATGGGGCAAGCGAAAGCGGGGCGGAGAGCGTGGGTACGGACAGTGTGTTCTTCGGTAATTTCAGAAAACTCTCCGAAATGTCGAACATTTCGAAAAGTGTGGATTCTGGGGTTGATCTGAACGTTAGAAATCCTTACTTTCAAGCTTTCGGGATCAGGAACGAAGGCGGGGTATTAGAAAGGCCGAATTACAACGGTAGTGATAGCGAAACTGATAGTTTTATGACCGTTTTACCACCCGGAGGCAGTCAACGAAGTAGTTTGGTTTTATAGTTGTAAAAAAATGTAGAAAAAAAAATAGGTGAGAAAATTAGGAGGTCGTGAAAAATGAACGGAGTCCAGGGTACCTTTTAGATTATATGTACAGGGACTAGAGTGCCCGCCTGTTGCGGTAGGTGCAGGATTGGTACGAATTCTGCCTAAATAGAAACTATATTTCTTCTATTTTTCAAACTGGAGACGAATTCGCGTCGCGAAAAGTAAGGCTCTTCATCAAAGACAGAGGAGTTAAGAATCAGCGCTGAAAAAAAATGTCCAATTTGGAAACCACGTTATTTTTAATTATGAATATATTTGACGATGATTGTTAACTGCTTTTTCATTTTACTTATTTTCGAAAAAAAAATCAGAGCTCAGGGAACGCCTTGGCCTTGTGACTGGCTTTTTTCCGGATTTCGAGTTTATCCGAAATAGGTAGTAATGAGTAAAAATGACAGTGTTCTGGTTCAGTCTTCCATCTGATATAAGTAATAGAATATTTGCATAGACATAGTACCTATGATATAGTAACTTCTACGTTTTCTTTCGTTCTCGCACAATTACTCAATAAATTTTGAATCCTAGTCACTTTTAACGGCGTTGATTTTCAATCATTTCCTATACAGACGATCGTCTGTACTCCATAGTCCGGATTTTGCACTCAGGTGTCTGTGCAAAACTGCAAATAATAATTAACAATTATAGACAGCTTCGCAGTCAGAAAATGAAAATCCATTCACCAAAATGTTGCAGCTATTATATTTATTTTATTCACCTAATATTCTGTAAAGGGTTCTTCGCCAGTTAAGATTAGCCAATTATTTGCTATTTAATTTAAAACTAGGATAATATAACAATAAATAGGTGAAAACGAAATGAAGGCCAGTATAAGATTAGTTCAATTATAAAAAGAAGCGCTAAGCGTTTACGAGTTCATAGTTCGGGTATACGTTGTATAATAATCTACGTTTATATAATCATAGAAATATAAAAGCGACATACTTACGAATATGAAACCTTGTATAGATAATTTTAATTTATTATTTTAATTTATCTTTCTATAACACGTTACGTTGCATGAAAGTAAATTAAGATATATGACGAGTCGTGCTAATTCTCAGATTGACTCCGAACTATATTTTCGTAGTTTTTCATTTAGGATTGGGTCGAAGTCCAATTTGAGAAATGCCTTGGCCGGCAGTGCAATATTAGTAATACAAAAACTATTGTAATTAGGTAAATGGTAATTACGTATAGGTGTTATATTGTACATAAGAGTGTAATTGACTATTTAATCGCATAATATAAAATTAAAATTAATCGCTTAAGGGTTGTTAAAATAATGATATCTTGCCAAAAAAGGTATTAATATAATTTACACGCATTGTTATCAAGTGTTACGAACTTAACACTATAATCCATAGATTAAATTCTTATTATTATTATTATTAATATTATTATTGACTCGTTAAGTTTGTTGTTGAATAATTTTATTCGATAATTTATAAACAGAATTATATAGTTCACCCACGTTAGATATATTTATCTATGTTGCATTTGGTTTAAGGTTGCGATAATCAAACCTTCGTGATGTGATCCTATATATTATCAATTTCGAGAATTTCTATACAAAAAAAATTGTTATTTTCATTTTATCTCGTTCTCTCTTTTTTTCGTTTTAATTTATTGAATTGTAAAATTCAGAAGCGCACGCTTCCAAGTACCTGCCAAATGTATATAAAAGAAAATATATTCCATTTCAATATAATTATTATGAAAATTTTAACTCGTTAACTCAGTAATATATTTTCGAGATAATAATATATACTATAACACATATTTATAAATATATACAAACATACTAAAGCTCAAGGGTAGATTGATTGATACTCGTTAATGATTGAATTCGAGCTGACATACGAATTCGTCTTATACGATTGTAAATACTTTTACCGCGATAGTACCTACCATAGTTCTATTTTAGGATCGAGAAATAATCGGATTTGATAAGATTCGGTCAATTTCTCTCCTATACTATTCGGGGACAGGGTGTCGGTGGGTGTTGGACTGATTTAAATAAAAATTCAATTGAATCGTGGATCAAATCAATTTAAACTAATTTGTTTAAATCGTATTTGATCACGCGCTGTCTGTAAATATTTATTAATATTTAAATAAATTTTTTGGGAACAATAATTTACTACATCTCATTTTTCAATCCTTTGATAACCTTTTCCTTGCGCTTAAAAATAAAATATGGTAATTGCATTCGGTATTCAGAAATATTGTTTAATATTTTTCCCAAATTTAATATACATACATTTTTTTTATCTTCCATCAAAATTTTTGCTCCAATAATAACTCTGTATGTGAAATCGATAGCACGAAGTCTAACGAGTCGAAATCTCATCAAGTTTTAACGAATTACTCCTGAAACAAAAATATATCAGGCATGAACAACGTAGGAAATCTAAACAGTTAATCAAGTGGCAAGTTCACCCTCGTTTAATGAAAACAGAACAAAATCCTACATTCTAGAGATCATTGAATTTATTACAAAATTCATGATTGAATGAATAGCTGTTTAGAAAAAAAATGCGAATTTATAAAATAAGTTCCACCGCATGCTATACCGTGCGAGTAAACCACTTTACATACTTCCACCGCTCTTGTCTCAAAGTTTATTCACCTCATCGACAAGATGCTGATAAAATATTTTTACATTCAGGCATTCAACTTCGAACGTCATACAGAATAAACAATAAAGAGGGAAAATTTTAACGGTCGAGTTCTTGTAGCAGAAACTAAAACCTAGCTCGCCAATTAGGATGAGGGCTAATCATAACTGCTCGAAATTGTCTAGTTATATGTATGTATAAGGAGAATCGAATTTTATGTAACAAATAATTACGCAGTGAGTACTGCCGACCAATTGGTAGTACTCAACGTTGCTTAACATTTTCTTATTCCCCGTCAATACCGAACTAGTTTGCAAGAAAAAATATGCAAAAAATCTAAAACCGTCGGCAGCGTAGCATATCCCATGCTTATTTGAATTTTATGCATTGCAAACATGGTAATTACGAGCCGAAGTCGGCAGGTGTAACACTGCGTTCTCTCACTAATCGTCAGTTCACACGCGTAACTTTGTAGCGAATAATTTCTTAGGCCCATTTCTGCTTACAATTCCAAAAGTAACTGGTGTACTCCTCCGAGAACCGAGGCAATCAAATCTACATCGAAGAAATGCATCGTTCGCGTTTCTTTACACAGTTCAAATTCCCCACGATAAAAATAACAGATCTAGCGCCTGGTTTCAGGCAACCAAACATAAGACTGCTTGCAACTAACTATCACAAGCACAGATGTGTACGATAGGCTGCCTGCCATCAGGCGCTCGGCGTATCTGAGTGCGCCGTTAGCTTCGAAAAATAATACGCGTTTTACAAGCTTCAAGAAAACGGTACTGGGCTCTTACGAATATTGCCGAATTTAATCTTGTCACGAAAAATCGATAGTCTTCAAAACGACAAGAATCTATAGCCCAATTTTACAAATATGTAATTGAGCGAATTCTTGAAATATCGTATTTCGATGCTAAGACTTATGTAACCATGTGTAGTAATGGTCACACTCGTGAGCCAGAAGGTCTGTGACACGTAGGCAGTTAGTTTTTCCAGCCATCCTAATTTCTCGGGATGCGAAATAAGCTTTGAGTGCCTTCAGGATCGATTGTTATTGTTATACGAACGAGAAAGTAACTTTCAGGTTCAGGGAACTGAGAAATTATGAAATTCGCAGGTGCATGAAATTCGAATAAGAAGCGAACCGGCTTTTCTTTGTCATAATTCCATATTTATTAACACAAGTAGATATACATCGCGTAATATCATTTGATAAGGTAGAAACAGGTGAACGTACGTATTATTATTCTCCGCTAAATATTGTACAGCCATTTTCAAACTCCTCGCTCATTAAGTCGGACTTAACAATAGCTTCTTGAAGCTCGAACGAGCTTCCTGTAGCCAAATACAAATCCAATTCCCTTTGAAAAGCCTGGATAACACCCTCGGCAGTCACATTCCTGCAAGTTATCGTAGTTCCCTTCGGCAACGCGTTGTGCAATAGATGCAAAAGCATGTTTAGCTGCGGTATGGATCTAGGGAAAATTACAAACTATAATACAACAACGGTCAGCAGAACTATTATTAACAACGTAAACATTAATTCAGATATTCACAGAGCAGCGCAAGTTAACAGAAACTGCAATCCTGGCAAAGTTTCCAACTGGAATTATATCGACTCAAGAAAAACATACGTCGATACGAAATTGAAAGTAAATATTTAACGTTTTATTATTTCAAGCGTGAATAATTCACTTTCAAACTTATCGTATCTTAACAAACTTTTCAATATTTCACTGACATCTGTTCAAACAATTTTTTATCGGGTTTGATATTTTCGAATACAGCTACGTTTTTTCATACCTATAATTTATTTACCTGGAATAAATAATACTTCTGTATTTGAATGCGGAAGCACTGGTTACCTCCAGAATACAACGATCCAATTTAGAACTTCTTCTACCGAGATAAACTTTCGGCAATATTTCTTCGAAGCCAATATCGGTGAGAATGTTCGTCAAGTCTTTGCTCAAAGCATGGGTGGTTTTGAAGTCTGTTATTTTCTCTATGGACAGTGATTTCGCTGATATAATAGCCCGTACGAGATCACTAGTGTCACCGCCGTTTTCGGGTTTCGAGACACTCAAGTCGTGTTCACCACCAATTATTTTTTCCACACTTAAAGTGACTCTGGGGACTAGGGTCTGGAATATTTTTACATCCGATTCGTAGGTAATTGTGCCGAATAAATCAGCCGTTGAATTTCTGGTAAAGTTAGGCAAATCGACGACAACTGTTGCAGCTACTTCACTCCGTGCTCCAGATTTCGCGATATCAGTTCGCCTCCAAAAAGACTTGGAATCTTTTGTCCAAAATGCTGAAATTCCGGAGAATTCCTCAACATCTTTTATAGTCACGTGGAGATCGAGCTCGAACAAATCCCTGGAAGGTAATACGAATCGTTATTAAATAATGGGCTGTAAAAGCGAAAAATACAACTCCGGAAGAACCGGATGAGCAGAATTTTTCCCTTCTCGTAGCAAAGGGAAGGAAGACATCCTGCGGAAGGGAAAAACCGTTGTAGGATCCTGCAGACTACAGGGTAAACACACTCCTGTAGTATTATCGCGTTTAAACGATTCGGTAGAGGAGTCGCGAGAGATTATGAGTTATCTCGTAACGTGAACGACACGAGGCCCACGCTTTGCCGATAACCGGACGTAGCCTCGGCCGCATGCAGACGATAAGCGGATGATCGTACAGGAGAGTAGACAGACAGCTGGATGGATGGATGGAAATACGAAGCCACTGAACAAAGAAAGATACCGAGGCATCAAAGAGGACCTTAGCTCAGCACATGGTTAGGATAAGGCTCATTTACCTCTTTGAAGGCCGAGGCGGGAATCAGGAGGTCGAAGAGCTTGAATGAGATAAAAAGTCGATTTTGAATATGGAATTTGGAAATAATTGGGAGATCGAATTGTCGATATTTACACCTCTGAAAAACCGTTCGACCGAGTAACGGAGATATGGTTGGAATTTGAATACTTAGGTAAATATTTACCCACGTAAGAAACAGTTGCGCATTAGTTTACAGTTCGGAGCTTAAGAGTTTAGACGCGCAGGTTGGAAAAAAATGAGAAAATATAGGCTTAAAGCGTTGGTAACGAGAGATGCAAATGGAATAATTAGCTGACCCGAGTTGTCAGTACCGTTTGACCGTGAATCATTAGCTCAAACGTGTTCGTCGACACGGACATGCGTGCTATACATACATTGAGAAAAATAATACGAAGAAGAAGAAGAAGAGCGGGCAAGATCCGACAAACCCTAAGGTCAGTTGCGCGTTGCGAGTCGCGGAATGAGAAACAAAACGTGACTTGATTCCCGATTCTCGAAAAATTTTCTACTCGGTAAATCGGTCCATCCTCTTCTTTACTCCGCGGTTTTATCTCTTCTCGCTTTGAAACCCACCGCCGATCACACGAAAGATCCTCCTTCTTCGATCTCCTCGAACTCTTTAGGAGCCACGAATCGATTATCGCCGAGAACGGTGCAGAAGCGGACGTTTTTTCGGATTCACCGTGTTCTTCGATTCGTTAAATGAACGCGACAGACGCTAACTTCGATCCACGGAAGTGAAAAGTGAAGAGGTAAGAAGTTTTCCGAATTATCTTGCGAACCAAATTTTCCCAGGAATGAGAAAATTGATTAGGTACGTAGTAATTAATTTACTCGTGTTCTTTCACGTGTATGTATGTGTATATATATGTGCGAATTAATGCGATGACCTAGAAGTTTGGCTCGAACAAGGTGCCAACCAAATACTTTGGCAAGTCGAACGTATTCGTGCTAGAAACGAAAGCAAAAGGAAATCATTTCGGCTAGACTTCCTGTCCGCGTGCAGGTCAGCGATAACTTTTCACAGAAAGCTTAAAGTCGTATAAATACGAGTGAATCAGATTTCCAAGAGGTATTTTCTTTCTCTCTTTCCCTCTCTGTTCCTTGCCCCATATTCTCTCCACTCCACGCTATACTCCTAGGCTAAATCTGACCGATATCAATTCTCTCACGTTCAAGAAAAGAAGACAACGACTTTATTCTATATTCAATTATTTCCCTACTCCAAATTCAACGATCAAAAATTCTACTCGACCTAATCTAATCCTCTAAAGATTTATAAACAAAAAATTACAAAAATAGATAGATACTACATGTAAGTTGATAATTAATGCAATTAGTTCCTGTTACTTGAAACCTGCGTCTAATATTATCACGTAACGTTAATTTAAACCGTAATTCGAAATCGTCGGCGCAGTAATAAACTCTCGCGTATTTTCTTGGGGACGAACAAAAACCCCGATAGATCTTGTCAACTACGTACCGAGAGGCGATAACTCTACGAGTTATTTTAATCCCATCGCATAGACGTAGACGAACGATTATTAGACCAGTAATCAACTTGATTGATCGTTTACTTCGCCCGAATGCACCTACATTACCATTATTCGTATAAGAGCCGCAGGGACGTAATGAAACCTTATTATTTATGGTATAAGATTGAAACCGAACGATTGATTTTCCCCGCAGTTTATTCTCTTCTTTTCTTTTCATTTTCTTATCGGATCGTAAGCCAATTTGATTCAAGTAAAACTGCCATATCCTGGTAGGTATCTCAAAAAAAATAAAAAAGAAAAGAAAAGAAAAAAAGTCCCAAGCTGCAAAATTGCATTCTATTGTTTCAGAGGGAGAAAAGTTTCTTCATATCGTTCGGGCTTGGCTCGTGAAACAGGAGCCTCGTAGTTCTATCTGATGTAAGGTATTTTAATATCCCTGCAGTTCAGGTAGTTTCCGCAAAAAGAATCAGAAACACGAGGGAAATTTTGAGCTATTAAGAAAATACCATGAGCGCAAATACGAATCGAAATCTGGACACGTTGTTATTTATTTTCGATCGGTATATGGGAGGGTGAGTGATTTTTAATCGGATTACTAATTGATTATGGAATTTAAAGCCCTGGGGGAAATTTGCCTCTTGAGGGAAAAAGAATTCCGAATATTTCTTCGCGAATTCCTTAAACGCGGTACGCGAGAGTTAAACGCGATGATGAAACGGGAAAAATAGGGAGAGAGAGGGTGGGATAAAACGAGTTCAAAAACGAAGGGTAAAAGGAAGAAAACCTTAAACTTGGTGCTCGGAATGTATGGAATACGCGATGAAAAGCAAACATAGATATGCCGGCTTGTGGCACGGCGTAACGTCGCCTCGTCAACCCTTACGGTTCGGTAGACAAGCCCTAAAAAGAGGTCTGACGGCCCTCCTCCCCAGGTTCAATTATTACCAAGCCCATGAACCGGCTGGGAGGTAGCGTCGTTTGACGTCGCGACGCGGGATGTGAAGAAGGTGAATATGTGATGAATCGGAATCGATCGAACATAAAAATGATATTAGACGATTCGAGAAAAGAAAAAGAGAAAAAAAAATTCCTCCCTTATTTCTTGGCTAAAATTTCTGTAAGTTTGCTACTGGTCTTGTCGGAGCCTGATACACGGCGCAGTATATTACATGTAATGAACCGTCGTTTCAATGAGCCTTTATTAGCTCCAGCGATTTATTGGCTCACCAAGTACAAGAGAGTAAATTTGCGGTTCTGCAACCGCGACGACAAGCCGAGCGGAGAATCTACCCTCTCGAACTCCGAAACCCAATAGCTCATTATTGGCTCATTAGAATGCAACTGCTTTATCATACCTGTGTCGTTGCTCTACGTTTCTTGGACATAAAAAATCAATGAGGACTTCGTCTTGAGTAAAAAAAAAAAGAAAGAAAAGAAATGTGAATTATTACACCGCAGTTATTGGAATATATTTCGAAAAATCCACATCTTTGAATTTTCGCGGGAGAAACAATTGGCCAATGGTTAGAGACCGTTCAAAAAAATGACGTCGTTAGAAGCTGCTCTTTTTTAACGACCATCGCCCTAGGGTCCGCTGCAGGTGTCGCAATTTCATCGTCTTATGAACTCATTTCTGATACATCCTAATTCTTGGTTTTGGCCACCTTCCCAATGGAACTGTTATATTTAAATGTATATTTTTGTATTGTTCGTAGGTAGCTAGGGCCCCGGAGCTTATATAGTAAAAGATTTCGGTTCCGAGTAATTCTGGTTCTAAAAAAATGTAAAAAAATTCTCCACCCTCTTATATCGGCTTGATAAATTGATCGTATACTTTCATTGATTGATATAAATAAATTTCGAGAAGCGAAATTGCTGAGAATATTGCGCTGATTGTTTGAATAAGAGAAAGAAAAAAGAAAAAAAAATGACCTGCAATTATTCTGAGCACGAGCCGGAAAATCGGGTTTTCCCCGTATTGCAATAGCATGCCGATATAATAATGGTAGAATTTTTTCGGCCCGACGATCCGGAGGAATTTCTAATTGGGAATCGTGTGATTGCGCCTAGAGCACAAAGAATTTCTGGAAAAAGAAAAAAAAAAGAAACCTCCTTCTCTACCCAGCTGAGGACAAAAGCAAAAGTAAAAGCAAAAGCGAAGTGGGGGTTCCTTTGAATTACACTACATACGGCTACACTCGGCACTTCCGCACTGCCGACTATCATCGTTCCCTGTGCACCAGGCTCTCTTGTTGAGAGAATAAAAAACACGCGATGGATTGAATTTAGAGCGGTAGCTCGCGATCCATGAGTACATATTTACACAGAGGATAGGTATCGGCATCATATCGGAACGAGTATATTTTTACATATATAATGTATATAAAAAAGACGGAGTTCGAAAGTGCGTCGTTCGTTTTTTTATCTTTTTTCTCGCAAAAAAAAATGAAGGAAAATCCCGAAGGCTTAGATTTTTTGGAAAGAAATGAAGAAACGGAACTTGATTCGGGAATGTTTCAAATCCACATTTATATATATAAATGCGGGGGGCTAATGACGGGTTCTCACATCTGGTTGGTGTGGATAAGGCTTACTTAATTTTGGAAAGGTTTTTTTTTTTTTATCTCAAAGTTGGAAACAGGCAAGTTTGTACGTAAATATCCGAGTGTGTGAAAAACAATTTCTACGGGGGGCCTTCTACGAGAAACAAACTCCCGGATGACTGATGCTCGCTGTTTTACTTCCGGAAAGAAGTTTCGTAAACTCGTATCAATATTCGGAAGCGGAATGCTGGTCAGCGGGAAAGTTGAGATAAAAAAATGGGGAATCGGGAGTTTCGGTATCGTCCGAAAATCGTGAGAACGAAAAAAACCGAGTGGAGCGAGAAAAACAAGGATTTGGATCTCTCGCGATCCGCTGCGAGCCTGTCTGGTAAAAAATCGTAATTTCTACGACCATACGAAACCCGATCGACGCCATGTTGGAAAATTTCAAGAAAATTCTTAGCGCGTGCGCCAGAAGCGGTTATTACAGCAGATCGACCCACCTTCGAAGAGCGTGGCGACCCGCGAGCGTCGGGGTCGCCCCGGCGTCGGGACGCCAAGCGTTCTACCGCCCCGTGTTGTCAGTCATGTTGGGGATGCCGTCGTGAACGTTTAGCCACGCGCTCTGACCCGTGAACACGTCGTCTGGCACGTGTGTGTCTCTTTAATTCCTCATCGCGATTTACGCGTTTTGGTTATTTCATTATTTTGGCATAACAATAATAATAACAATAATAATTGCAAAAAAATTTCTCCTCTCTCTTTGCCTCGTTCATATTATTCCTATTCTCCTTCTCCCCAATTTAAATCTGACGTTATCAGACATACACAGTGTTTCGCGATATTTTTCTTCACCCGTATCTTACGGTAAATCCAAGTGTCCTCGTCTCGTTCGGTTTTAATCCCGACAAATTTAACCCGAGTCGAAAAATAAAGGGAGAAAAAAAAGAGAGAAATATAGAAAGAGGAGAGAATAAAAAAGACAAAGGAGAAAAGTAACGGGGTAGCTGTAACACTGAGGGTTGTGATATCGTAATAAAATTTAAAAGCCTTTCGTACCTACCTATCCATACGTCTGTAGTGGGTATAGAAAGAGGAAAAGAAGAGATTCAGCTCTTGCGTTAATGCAGGAACAGATTGGGGTAGGATTTATCCTCCGATGTATATATAATGTATCATTTTAATGAATTATTTCTCTATGAAACAGCTTTATACCCAGATACTGTATAATTTCTTTTCTCAGTTAAAAACGAACGAGGTTTTATGATTCTTCAGTAGAATTACGATTAATTAATTAATGTGGTAGAATCGTGACCTAATTTTCGAAGCCTATTTCATCCTTTTCGCTCTCTGCTTGTTTGGGAGACCAGTAGAAATCGTCGACGACTGTCAGCTCCTCGTGTCGAGTTCTATCTCTTGTTTAAACCTCTAGTATAGTATAAGTGGAAATTGACTATGCATATAGGTCGTTAAATGCGATAATGTTACGTACCTTGGTATATGTGTTTACGCTAACAGTTAGAATATAGGGGGGACCAGGGCACCTCGGTTTAAGTTTTTTTTTTCCTCAAAAATCTTTTTTTTTTTTTTAATATTCTTGAGAATAAAAGAAATAAATAAAATAAAAAAAAAAAAATTTCATCAATTTCATCAATTTCAAACCTTTGCCCCGGTCTCCCCCATATGGGCTTTAAATTGCAGAACGAGTTGAAGGATCACTTCACCGTAACCAAAATATGAAAATAATTGTGAAAACAATTATCCCATGCTGTAACCAACGACGAATTTTTTATTTCAGTTATTTGTTATAACCCTCGAAGCGAATACAATGATTATCGATTTTTTTTGTTCTAAAGTAGGTAGAGAGAGACGAGATACCGATCACGATTGAATATGATAATAATGATTCGGTTTTTTTTTATCCTCGAATGTAAACCAAGTTTGCAAGTTTTATAAATCGCTGACGCGGTAAATTGGAGCTGGACATTTTTTTGCAACGAGTTTCTTTCGTACACGTCTATACCCACACTCGTTACAGACGAAATTATCATTATTTTTATCGGTAATAAACGATCGTTTGGATCGTCGATAACAGATGTGATTCAGATTAGTAATACTTTAAGTATAGCTTAGAGCGTTCGTTTCTCGTCGGATGTATGTATCCACTCGCGGAGCTCAGGGCTGATTGTAATCGTCAATCAGATATCTGAAAAGTTTAGAGTCGCGAAAGAATCGAGCTTATCTACCCATATCCGTTCGATTATAATTATCTACTTCCCGTTTGATAAGTATTAATTCGTACGTTGTTATTTGAGGAATAATTACACAACTGCTAATCAGTTTTCATCTTTTTCACAAAACAATAAATTGCCTCGCTTTCACAGTAGAACTTATTTCATAATTGGTATACCGGCTCATACTCGATCGTATTGTAAAGGCTGAGCGATTGTTTCTTCTTTTTTTCTCTTTTTTTTCTTCTTCCTTTTCTTTTCACATCAATTTTTAAACCAAACGAAGATTTATTTCTCTCGTGATAATAACTCTAATTAGTACATACGTGTATACCTATATACCTGTAACAAATTCTACAGCATCGCGCGGTGAAACGTATGTATGTATATACAGTTGAGCAAACTCATTATAGCTCGCAAAGACCTTTTTTATACCTACTCGGAATATTTTCGCACATGTTACACCCGGATATAAATTTAATAAGCCTCGTTTGATACTTTCTCCGGTTTGTTTCAGCATCATTAATTCATTCAGTCTGATATTATGTTCCGTTTTTGATTTTTTTTTTTTTTGTTTTTCCTCCTTCTCTTCGATGCGAAACTGTAGGAACTGTGATACCTGCTGCATTATACTCGATCGCGGTTTGAAACCCGCTAAAATTCGATACTCATAATAGTAGCGGGTGGTTCTCGGTGAAGGAATAAAGTTTCGAAGGAAAAATTAGTCATTTTCAATCGGATCGGGTCTTTTTTGTCTCTTTTTGTGTAAAACTTTCGAGTTAAAGAATTTGGCGACATCAATCACATTCGCGAAATATGCATATATGAATGTATGTCCGATAATATATGTCCGCAATTACATTATATGGTATAAATTCGTTGGAATAAACACAAAAGCCTCTGGTTCCTGCAGGGTTCGAAAAATTTAGATCCCAAAGCAGCAACACGAATTCTGTGGTAATCGATCCGCACGTCATGTATATAGCTGGCTAGCTATACCTGCCTGCCTACCTACCTACCTACTCGCTACATAACGGGAAAATTACTATTATAACAATGCATATACTATATACCGAAATAATACCAACTTATACAGGTATATGTATATGGGCTATAATCAGGCTCCCAGTTATCAGATAGAATTTTTATGCGGCAATGAATTAATAGGAATTTAACCAACTCATCAGGATATATGCCTACGAGTTTAAAAAAAAAAACACTTTCTATATAAAAATATTTTAGCTACGTGTATATTAAATTCTTTGCATATATATTTTTATGTACTATATATGTGGAATATTTAATGCCAACTCCGACACCGTCCGAATCTGACCATCTCGGATTTGACCTATGGTTTTTTTTTTTTTTGATATCATTTATCCAGCTCTGAGAGTCACGCGAGTTTTTTTCAAATCTTTTTTTCACAAACCGTTATTCGTTTCTGAATCTGTTGGAAATTAAGGCTGTAAAGATCATACGTTTCCTGAATTATTTCGAAAACAACAGTTTTTAATCTATTTCAGAATTCTTCGTTCGTACTTTCAAGCAAGAATGCATCAAATGCTCACAGTATCGACGTTACAAAACTGAATAATTTGCGTCACCTTGCTTAAGCTGTTTCAACCGTAATACGAGAATTTTTGTACTCCCGGTACGATTTTATTATTTCCTTATTTCTTTATGTTCGTAAACGTTTCTAGCGATGCAGTAATTGCTTCGCAAGCTATGCACATCCGGGAGCATATGTGTATACCTAGACAGTAAAATAGTTTGGTTTAACCTTCTTTGACAATCTGTTTCAACTTCGAAGATAAAATTTCACGGACTTCGCGGTAAAAATGACAAAAGTAACAGAGAAAAAAAAAGAAACATTTAACGAGAGAAAAAATATCAATATTATTCAGAATTCTGTTCACACCGCCAACTTTGAAACGTCAATGATATGAAATCTCAAATTCAAAATCTAAAATCCGATTAACGGATCAAACCTGAGTGAAATATTTTCACATCCATATTGACTGACAATGAGAACGATAGGTAATTACCGACGCATACATACAACAATACCGCGTTAGTTATATACCTCCACACGTTGATAGATTTCGTTAAGACACTTTTAAACTCTGCCCCGTTTTATCACCTGAACCAATATAAGTTCTTCGGATCTTAACGCTTTGGCGATTAGTAATTTTCTTCATCGAGTGAGGCACAGTATTTTCAAATCCATTATCAGCGACGGTTTTATCCCCGAAATTCATTGCCACATCAACATTTGAATACATACCGATCAGATATACGGTAAAAAAAATAAATAAAAATTACAGAATTTTAACGCGCTGATTGATTATTGTTTTTTTTTTTTTTTTTCTTTTTCTTTTTCTCATGTTTAGTGAATTTTTTGAGTGAATAATTGTAGAAAATATAATTGGATCAGAGTGTTAATAATAATAATAATATTCATAATCATAATAATAAATAATAAGATCGTTGTCATTTTTTGAATAAAGGTGGTGGAGATTTCGTCGAACAATTCATTACAGCGAATAAAAAAATAAAAGAATCTTAACGAACTGGTTAGAGAGATATAAATGTGTAGAATGAACGCGATGTTGCTTTAAGTACGGCAGGACGTCGGGAAAACGGCACTTGAAAGGTAAGAAGCTATAATGCGACTTACAGTCACCTTTTCTCATCGTCAACTATTCCATTCTATCCTACGATCGTGGTCGTAAGTTTTATCGAATCTAATCGTTAAAGGGGTAAAAATTTTGGGCGAATGAATGTAACTTTATGAATAAAGAAAGAAAAAAAAAATTCGTGAACAACGGATAAACGGCTTAAATTAAATACGCAAAGTCGAGATCTTCAAAGATTTCTTCTTACGCGTATAAGGGGAGACTGCAAGGTCGAAATGGGCACCTCATGAATATTACAGAAGGATAATGAGTTCGTGATCCTTTTATTTCTGTTTTTGAACTTAAAATTTATTCGAGAAATGAATCCGAATAAAGAAATTCTATATTGAATTTCCTTGGGTGTCCATTTCCCTGCCATACCGTAAATTTTCCCGATCTTCCCTGTCTGGAAAATTTTGAATTTCAATATTCTCAAAGAAGATATGAAAGGAATACGCGGAGGATTCTTCGCGAAGAAGAAACTTCAATCGGTCAAAACTCCAATCCGAATATTAAAGATAAAAATAATTTTCTTTTACATAGTAAAGAGGTCGACTTCAATTGATTTTCGGTATTTGATTTCATCCGTTTTTCTATTTTTTTATTTTTTTTTATCTTTCTTGACCAATGTTCTTCTCGATTCAATAACACTGTGTGTATCTTTGAATTTCAGTTCGGTATGAGTACAGGAGATTTTCACAACGAACAGACAAGATGACGAGGCGCCATTTATTGGCGGGCGCACGGCGCGCCATCCTCTTCGCCGGGGTCCTGACTCTCCTCATACTTGCCCTGTCTAACCCGGACAGTTCGGACGGTATCCCGCGCTCCACCGTGGTAGAGGTGAGTCATACATGCATAAATTGGAGAAAAAAATAAATAAAAAATAAAAAAAGAACTACCTAAAACGCGAAATACAATATATAGAAAGGCAATGAATGAAAAAGCGAAATACGAAAGAAGCTAAAAAAAATCGACCGATATAAATGGACGCTGAAGTACGCTAGACTCTATAGAGTCACATTTGATCATATTTCGATAAAAATGGGAGATATACCTCTATTCTCGAACGGGAACTTTAACGCAAGAATAAGTCAATATACAAACGTGTGTGTACACTGCTGTACATACATAGTTTACCTAAAAGATAATAATCGACAGACTGAAAACTTCGAGGCGTTAAAGTTTAAACGAACCGATGACGTTGTTAAAGAAGAAGAAGGAAAATAAGAAAATATCAACACGCAGTTATAACGAAGCCAATTTAAAACTCAAACTCTTATATAGTACCTAGACTTGGAAATTTGAATTTCATGTATTCATACAGGCGACAGGCACGCGATAATTTTTCACATACTTTCGCGTGATCTACGTGTCGCGTTTAACTGTTTTATTTCGACTTCAGCTGTATAGCCTCCTCGCCAGATTTTTGGTCAAATTATATATGTAATATGGAATATGCGGTACCTTATACCTATGTGTGAAAGTAAATGTTAACAATTCACGATTCACGAATTCGGAGTCGATTTATTGAATAGATTTTTTTTATTTTGATTGACTTATCTTTTTTTTTCGTTAGCTACGCGTAATAGTTGGAAACTGCAATTTCAGACGATCTTTTGAGATACGATCTCGTCCTCGTTTGATAAATTAGAAAAACTGAATTGGTGAACGCTTATAACGATCCTCGGAAATGATTAAAAATCGTTATCAGATATGAATGTTAAAAGTATAACGTTTATTAAAGTTTCTTATCACAGATAGTGTAAAAATTATCTAGCGTCAGACTTTTCGAAAACAAATTTCGACACGCCATACCGTTGCCGCTAATTTTCAGGTATATACGTATAAAGGCATGGAAAATTATGACATTGATTAATGATAACGACGAGTAGGAAGAAAAAGCGTTTTACATCGCGCGTGAAAGCTTGATAATAAAAAATAAACACAAATGACAATAAAAATAATGAAAAAAAAACGAAACAGTGGATACAGGATAAGTTGAAGTGAGTCTAGGGGATGAAACGATGAAATCTTGGATATCCAATTGGTCAAAATACCAATAACAGATTTTAATCACCGATTTATTGTTCAATTATCGTATCCTTTGAATCAGATAATATTTTAGTCTTTTTGCGAATTATTTATTATCCTCTTTTTCTGTCAACTCGAATTTTAACCAAACAGCCTTTGATCTAGACACTCGTATACATACAGGTATATGTATCTGCATATAATGTGAAGAGATAGAAAAAAGGCGAGAGCGCATTTTTTCAGTACCATCCCCGATATAAATTCACGAATAAAAGAAGAACAAAAAAAAAGTACAAAGGAAGCAACGAAGGGCTGAACTTTTCCTCTTCAAGATCGTGACTTCTTGATTTTTTTTTCCTTTTTTTTTTTTCTTTTTCGACATTTCTAATAAATTCATCGACCAATAGTTATATACGCTGTTCCGAAATGAATCTAATTTTACTTATTTTCAACAAATCCCAAGAATGAAATTTTAAGAAAAATAAAATCAGTATACCTACGTAGATATGTAAATATTTCGAAAGAAAAAATGTCCGAGCTTGCCGAAACTTTCTTTCAGAATATCACGACGATTTTTTAAATAATGTGGGATTGACAAAAAGAAAATAAATAAATGGTGAAAATAAAAATTCGATCAATATACGGTATTCGATATTTTCAATCTCATTTTTAGTCATTAAACCTACTCATATTACCTCGTCATATATTTTTCATATTTTACTATACCTATAACGTATGCAGTACATACCTATGTACAATATATTACGTGATAAATGTACTGACTGTGGAGAGAGATCATTCAGACCTGCTGACGTTTCATATCATATCGTATATACTATATATATATATATGAGTAAAATATTTCGCGGTTTCGCCATAAATTTTCTAGGGTACATCCTCCTACTCTGCCATAACGATACAGGGGTGAAAATACTTCGGACACGTACCTACCTACCTACCTACCTACCTACCCACCCACCCATCTACGCGATAGCAAAATGTCAAGTGCGCCCACCATATTTTACCCGTGACAAGAGATACAGGGGGTGAAATGGGGAGGATAACTAGATACGTCATATTTGCTGTGTCAGTATCGCTGTCACGGTATACTACAGCTGTATATGTCCGGTATTACGTCACTGTGTCCGAATTATTAACATGCGAATAAGAGTGGCGTGTATCATTTTCAATTTTCAATTTTCCATTTTCGGTTTTCCGAATTGGAAAACTGCTTTCAGATTTTTTCACAGAAAACCTCGACGGTCGAGTTTGTTATACTTTACATCGTTTCACCCAAGAGAGAGAAAGAAAAAAAAATCATCGCTACTTTTTGGCACCTTCGGATTTTAGACTCAGTTCCCCAAGAACTACGTGTTTCTAATTATAAGTGGTGAACACGATATTTCGAGCTAAGATCGGCAATTTTTTTTTTCTTCAAAAATCTGCTTTGTAGCATCGTAGATGATATTTTCGAGTTTCAGAATCCGCGTTTTTTTTTTTTTCAGTTTCAAACTCGCAGTTTTGTTCGAATCACGTTTACCATAAAAATAAAATAAAATGGGAATCCTGCAGCCTCCGCAACTCCGCAATTTTTCGAAAATTTGTCAAATTTCGTATCTCACAATCTGTACGAAACTACAAATAACACGACACACCGAACAGAAATTTCCTGGGACTTTTTATCTCTCTTCAACCTCATTTCGAAAAAGAACAAAAAAAAAAAAAACGCGTTTCACAACCCGTTTCAGATATACAAAATTTCATTACGGATCGAGAAACTAATTTCTGTAAACTCTGACCAATTGGGTAGATAGGTGTGTGTAGCTCGAAGGTAAATTTCGTTTCGCAAATTTCCTAAAATTGCATAAAGTTATATTTAACTAAAGGCATTAATTTCACTACTATGCCACTCGGGTTTCTCCCTGCACCAGCACGACCGGCATACCAGGATGAATAATAATAGCACCTAATTAGTAATTAGGTAAATTTTCGGATCTAGAATAGCGCGGTAGTTTTGGTAAGCGTAATTTATACACGTAGAGTTATTACGTCCAAAATGATCGTTGCAGTATAAATAAGCTTTTTGGGGGTAGAATTCGTATAATAAATAGGTACAGGATAGGGGTAGGTAAAATTTTATTTTTTGCAAATCTAGCTTTCCTTATCTACCTGCATTATTTTTAGTCATCATTATTTGCGTCACTCATGACGTATATATATCAACATTTATCCGAATTTTTCTTTCTCATACGTAATTTTTCAGTTTTTTTTTTCTTTTTTTTTCTCGATTCCTTCCTATTCATATACCTTTAATACCCGAGCGCGATATTATTCACTGGCGTTACTGCTGCTGCTGCTTCTGGTGGTACGAGTACTTCTTATTCTTTTGTTCGGTGTAATAGGAAGAGGATAAAGAAAGATAGGGAAGAGAAAGCTTGTTAAACTTTTCCCAGAGTTTTAAAGAAGAACGAACCCCTGCTCTATATACATATCATGTCATATACATACCTTGACGAAAAATAACGAAAAGCGAAGAGTTAGGGATGAAATTTAATGAAAAGTAAGAAACCGCGATAACCTGGGTTACTGCGATTTTTCAAAACTCGATTTCATTCCAAAAAACCGAGAAAAGAAAAAAAAAATCAAAAAAAGAAAAGAAATTTGCTTTACTTTGAATGAAATTTTATTTTGAATACCGAAAAGAATATTCAAAAGTTAGAATCAAACCGCGTAATCGTTCTCTGGAGTAAATGCGAACCCCATACGATACGTGAACGAGAAATATAGGTTGCGTTCGCGAATTTTGAAAGCCACGTTTGTTTGCGTAAGGTTCGGAATGACAAATGATACGAATGCGCGGTACCTCCCCACGTGGTTATTTTCTTTCCCTCTTTTTACCGTTCTCGTATAGCAGCCTGTCAGACGAGTTCAGAAAAGCTCGTAACGAAAAGCGCCTAGCTTTTCCCATCAAGTATAGAGAGGGGTTGGTAAAATTTTGTTTACCACGATCCAGTAAACCTGATAAATCACCTGGGGCGGTTCGTTTTAACCTCTGTAGCCTCTGAATGGAAATTCAATTTAAATTAGAAGCATCAATGATCTGAAAAGAAAATTTTTTTTCCTCCATCTTTATTTTTTGTTTCGAAATTGCATCGAGAACTTTTTATCGAATTTTATTCATTTCATTCAGGTATATACATATAGTATATAATATATATTCCTCTATACTTGTACCTATTATATTCGACAGTGATAAAACGCGAGCGAAATTGATTAACGTGAAACACGATACGCTAATTGCCGTGCAGCGCATATTATATCCGCAAATTCCCTGGCAAATGTGTGCCAAGGTCTCCGAAACGCCATTTGCGAACATCACGGTATATCATAATCATATTTATACCTATATATATCCTTAGGAAGACAGACAGCTGTCCGGACATATATTCTATAACATATAATATGAAATGATCGGACGTGATACCTTCAAGGTACAATAACTGCGGAGTCGTCGGTAGCTACGAGAGTTTCGCGATACGAAAGAAATTGGCGGATATTGAACTTCATTGGCCGAGCGATTTTTCTTTTTCTTTCATTTCTTTGTATGAATTAATCGATAAAAGAAAATCTATCTATGCTGTTTGCGAAACTATTCAACCTGCGAAATAAACACCGATTTATTTCGGTGTAGAATCTGAGAATTTCACTGTCGAGGTAAAATATCGTTCGTCTGAAGATCCGAGGCGCCGCGAAGATAAATTTAAAAGTCAAAATCGTATCCAGAGACGAGGAGAAATTTTCTGGTGATAAAAATCCGCCGAAATCACTGCGGAGTGCTCGGTACAGTTCTAGCGTTTCGATATTCCGATTGATATTCCAAAATAGTTCGTTCATGTTTCGAAAAATAAATTCGAAGGAAACGAGACGAGGATAGTAAAATCTTGGAAATCTCACGTCTCTATTCTCACACAACTAATTGGGGAATCACGAATTTCTCTGAATTCATTTACACGTATGGAACGAGTAGAACGACACGAGACTTTGTTAATTTCCGTATTATATCCGTAAGAGAGAAGAAGAAGAAGAAGAAAAACGGAAAATGGTTAAAGTAGTAAAAAGTGTAATCCGTTATGAATTTTTTCCGCAATGTTTTAAATAAGCGGCGTAAAAGTTGGCATCCGCGCAGCTATTATGGATTAACTCAACCCTATCTTAAGAGGCTCCGTGTAGTACCTCCGCGTTGTTGGTTTTGCCTTAAAATCTCCGTCGTATAAAAGTAATTATAACTTTTATAGAACGGAATGAAAGCTCTCGGTTACGCTGGCTTTCATCTCCTTACCTTTCCATCACACTGTATTCAATTTACGGTCTAAATACGCGTATATTTCCAACGCGAAACGTTTACTGGATCTCGTTCAATTTCCGACAGGGTCGCGCATATCTGACGATAAAATCTGTCTATAAAAAAAAAAATTTTAATTAAAAAAAAAAAGGCAAAATTTTGAACTTTCACCAAAAACTTGATAGGTGCAAAAATTTTCATATCTTAACTCCGACTCGTTCCAACTGATTAATTTTATCAACGCGATTATAGATATCAGGCCGACATCGATAAAAATTATCGAAATTATAAAGACCCCGAATCATTTCCTGTAGTTGCAAATGTTTGCGTTCAGCTTCTCAGTGCGATAGATTTTCGCATTTTGTTTTTTTTGTTTTTTTTTTGTGACGTATCAACAAATTTGGGTCAGGATAGATTTTTTTTTTTTTACATTTTTCACGATTTACGAGGGAAACCTTTAATTCGAATTTTGAAATCGGATGCTTTAAAACGTGTAAAAAAATGTTCGATTCCGCAGAATTTTTTGTTCACTAAAAAACGTCGATTGCACGCGATTCACGATATTATATCTACTCGGATATATAATGTTCTCGATTCGTATGATTATATGGTTCCGGCCTATCGAATCTTATCATACATATTATATCATTTTGTCCGTGAGCTGAATCATCAGCTGATCAATCAATCAATCCAGCGATACGTTATCTCGATCTGTAACGATTATAGTCCCGAAGTATAAGTGAATAAATGAATTGTATTTGTATCCGGGAAGTAAAAAGAGGATTACCGAATTTCATTACTTTATTACTTCTCATCTATGTCTATATATGTATATGCATTTGAGACCTTAGATAAAAGATAGCAGATAACACAATTAATCTTTGCTTATAAATCATTGTCGAAAAAAAATTATTATGTCAGAAATATTTAAAAAATAAAAATAAAAAAGAAGGAAAAAAACTCAACATTCGATTATTTGAGCTTTATTGATAATAACGACGAAGAAGTTAGTCGAAAAATGAAAAAGTATACAAAGGAACCGCGAGAAATAAGAAGAAGGAGAAGTTTAACGTGCGAAAAAAAAAATCCCCGGTGATACGGAGATGAAGTGTTTTTTGTTTTTTTAATTTCTTTCTCAGAGCTTGATTACCGCATATACATATCTACATTTGAGTATCACCATCATATTCGATAGTATATAATCCGGTATATCCGAACTCGGTTAACTTCAGACTATATAAGAGGAAAACATGCGATTCTGGCAGAATTCCAAACGCAATGCAGTAGGTACGGGTCTCCGCGACGCGCAGCCTCTTTACCTTAGGTACCCTTATATCAGGTTCCGTTTCTTAAACCGTTAGTTAAGCGGAGGGTTGCTGCAAGGCGAGATAATCGTAATAAATTATGCGACTTAAGAGCAGTGATTAATTCCCAAGGAGAAAAGAGGATCAGGGGTTTGTCTAACCCTTCTGCCTCGTCTAAAGCCGAACAAAACCAAGTTAGAAAAATTATACCGAATTGTAAAAATCGATTAAAATTCAGGGGAAAATCTGAAACTCTCATTTTTCTATACGATCGGTAAAAATTCCGATGAAACGACCTATTTTTTTCCCCTGAATAACCAAAGTAGTAAAATAAACAAAGATCGAAAAATTTTGAGGAACGGTATCAGTTATGACGACAGGCTTCGTGACCTGCGATAGACGGATTGAAATAAGAATAATCAATCTGTAGGGGAGACCAGGGAGAAGTCGGCAGCTGAAATTTCTGAAAGAAAAAATAAAGAAAGAAAAGATTTTCGAGGAAAAAATAAAATAAATTATTATTTTTTATCAGTTTTGCCCGCTTTGCCCTCGTCTCTCTTATAGAAGCTCGGAGACTCCGTGCGAACCCTCTCATTCGATCCGGCGCAGTTATTCTACCGAACACGCGAGAGCATATAGACCGAAGGCACGAAAAGTTAAATTTCAACAGTTACGACATGAACCTGTACCAGTTTGATATCCTTTCCTATGCAGTGGCGTGTCCCACATCGCGTATACCTACCGACTAGCTCTGGCACACGAAATCAATAAACGGAAGCTACCACTTCTGTTCTCTCTCGCTCACTCACTCTCTCACTCTCTCTCGCTCTCTCTCTCTTTCTCTCGCTTCTCTCGACAGAGCTTTCGCGTTTGCTAGATGAATAGATATATACCTAAGCCATTCTTGCTGCACCTTGCGCCTTGCTGCAGAATTTAGTAGGATGCTTGAGCAGCCCCCGTATCGCATAGAGAAAATTACGGGGCTCTTTTTCATTTTTATTTAACTTTTTTGCTTCTCCCTTTCTTCCTTTTTTTTTACATCGTTTCATTCTCCTTCTTTCTCTATTCTCTATCCCGGAGTTTCTCTCGTATATTCTCTCTCTCCACTCTATACATACATTCTAAGCTTTTCATATTTCAACCTTATATGCAGCCTTTGGCGTGCAACGTAGATACGACATAAAAGCGAAGACTCGATCGGCCCAGCTCTTCGGCTGTAGAACTCTGTTCGTATTTTTAGCACGTAATTTTTAATCGAAACTTTATCGTATCTGATTTATTACGTCATAATTCAATAGAGACCCTGCATGTATAGTTGTATACGAGGCAAACTCGTCCGGTTACGTTAACATTCGATAAGGGTTGCGGGTTGACCTAGCAGCCTACATTCCCGGAGCTAAAAACACAGAATTTATCATTTGTGTAAAAGGAATCTTTGGAATCGGTACATTTTCGAATATCGATCGGATTCATTTACTCGTAAACTACGACAACTTCTCTAGAAATTTGCGAACGGAGATTCTTGAAATTATAAACATTTCATTTCAAAACGCTTCAAAATAACGAAATTGTCTGGAAATAAGGAAGATATTTTTTTGATGAGGATAAATGTATGTGCCGAATTTGATGAGTATATTGATAGTGATTATGACTGCATCGTATACCTATAAGTATAAACGCGAGTGGGCGTTCGAGATAAAAGAGACGCGTGGAGATACGGTCCAGAGCGGATGAAAGTACCGAAAGCTTATGTTAGTTTTGTATAATTTTTCTCTGTTTCTTTTTTGCCTTGACGGTTGAATGGCCACGGCCTTGATTTCAGTTTGTGGAATCTGTAGAAACGAACGGATAACATCTATTCGCGGTTTATTCAATCCTATACCATGGAGGATTAAAAAAGCCCAAATCAACGTTTTGGTTGAAATAACGGCAGCGGTATATAGGCATGCAGGTACTTGGAACAACAAGCCCTTAAAAAATCAAGGTTCGTAACAGAACGCGTGGGAAATCATTCCGGAATTGATTATACAGTTTGCGAAATTTCGTCAATTTTATCATTTTTACTTATCCTCAGATTGGAGAGGATCTAAAAATGAATTTCGCCAATTCCAAGCTCGCCGAGTCATCTCAGAAACGGCTAAGAATAAAAGAAATCTGGAATTTACAGGATTGAAGTTTTTCAACGTTCGAAGATTTATAAATTCGGAACTTCGACCCAGCCCCGATTTCGCATGAAAATTTTCCCTCTGCGCGAAACAAATCAGACTTTCGTTTCTTTTGAAGTGACGAAAAGTATATAACAAATTCTCTTTTTACCTCTTACAGTATACAGGAAATATTTCATTCCACGTATATATATTGTATATATACGAACTTATTTATCTTCCGAGCGTGCGTGTAGGTATATAAAATCAGCGACATGAAATGCGGATTAATAATTTATTCAAATCACTCGCTGTCCGCCAGTTAAAGTTTTTTAAATTACGTTCTGCAATAACGGCGAACATAGTTCATAAAACAATCATTATCGTCATAGTAAGTGCTCAAATAGTACCTATCTATATATTCGCACAAATAACGTATCTACTTTCTATATACAACCAACAAAGTTTTCTTAATGCCTTTTCAATAAATAAAAAAAACAAAAAAAAATAAAAATTCAGGTCTATATAATAATAAGACAGATTGGAACGTATAGATATATACTTTTGGTCAATTAAAAAATGCATGTATAAATAAAGAATTCTTAAAGTGCTTTAGGAGCTTAGAGTATCGGTGCTCGAGGTACTAGACACCCCAGCGGCGCCCGAAACCGTCTAAATTAGACCAGTTGACCTTTAGTTCCTATTTTAGCCGTTATCTCCGCTCGCTTTGAGAGGCTACAAAACCGGGGGGCGAACGATAGAGCGAGGAGAGAACGGAGGGCTAAAGTAGCACGGTACAATCATTGCCACCTTTTAGACTAATGACAAGCAAACAGACGGGCAAACATAGTCGATAAATAAACATCAGGTTCCAGACAATAAAGGGGGCTGGATATTAATGGGATTTGTCGACAACGATCATTAATTGCCCTCATCGTTTGAACTTATGTATTTTACAGACAACGGTCTCGTCGACGACCAACTTTTATTCAAAGTAGATGGCGTGTAGATGTATATCATATACGATGACCGATCGATCGATCGATTAATCGAACCCTCTGCAAGCTACGTAATTTTATCGCAAACTACTTGAGAAATTTATCAAAACTGCGGGCGAATTTTGATAACAATTGTAATAATATCGCGTGTCTAATGGCATAAGGTCGTATAATTTTTTTTAATACCGTAATCTGGTATGAAAATTAGGAATTTGAAATTCGAATTTGAATTCGAATCGGACACGCGATATGTTTTTGATCTTACTTTTAACAATAGCTATACCTAGGGATAATACCTTGGCTGGTTAGGTTAATCGTGAATAAATTCTAAGCACGTTGCTATTGCTTCCGGTATTTCAATTACCCCAGAAATTCTAACCGCACGACGTTGAAACCCTGCAGCCCAAAGTGGACCGTGGGCCAAGCCAAGGCGGACTTCCGCTCTTTAACTACTTAATGCTTTAAAGTTTCGCAGATTTGAACCTTCGATTTTATACTTGGTTAACCCGAGGTCAACCCGAGGTCAACCCCTAAGAATTACTCATGGGTCAAGGTGCACAGAGGCGAAATCACTCTTTATCTTAATTGCTACGAAGTACATTGTGCATATATGTGTGTTTCTCGATACAATTATACTAAATGAAAAAATCGGCACAAGACGTAAAAAAGAAAGATGAAGTAGTTCAACGAGTCGAGGGAAAATTTACGGCTATTTTAATGAAGGGTATTTTACAATGGTCGAAAATGGGGATCGAAATCCTCACAAGTTTTGATATTTTTGAATACGAGGGTGCATATAGGTATAACGTAGAATGAAAATCGTTTGTTTTCTAATCAGTCTAAATAGATTCTAGTATTGCGCTGTAATTTAGGTAAGTAAAGGGGGTAACTGTTCATTCAAGTGCAACGAACCAATCTCTAAGGTATAACTTTGTAAACGCTTCGCACGCTCGAGAATTTCAGTAGCGATTTGCAGAGCCCCAAAGGTGCTTTAGGTCACGATGTATAAACGGAAAATCAAGATGGAAACTTGCGCTCAATTCCCCTGTACGTGTTTGCGCTAGTTAAATATCCGGAAAACGGGTTGAATGTAAGGGATAATATAATTCGACGTATACCCCCCACGCATGTATAAATACCCTCGAAATATTACGGTGACAATCGATATAGTTCGGATTTATTCATTTATTAATTACAAATTTTTATTACAAACACGTTTTTACTTTTCTCTAAGAAAGATGGAAGTTCTAGCCGAAGAAATCGCCGAATGATCTCGTGAAAAAGTCTGAGATCTACGGGATTTCATATCCAGATTATTGTCATGGAAAATCGGGATGCCTCGTTGAATTTAAACGTTTGGTCTTACGCGAAAGAGATTGAAACGATGAAAATGACCGTGAAAAATGCTTTTCCTCTACCTCTTGTTTCAGGAAGAATCGATGACAATCGAGGAGAGAATAATGGAGGAGGAGAGACTCGTTGAAACGGAATATCGACTAGCAGACAGACGAAGTTTTCTGGCACAAAAATGTGCCGAGGAAGGCTTGGACCGTCCAGGAAATGATTCTCTCCACAAGCCAAACGCCTGGGAATTTCTTGTTAACAGACAGCACCATCTCATTTGGTGTAACGTATTCAAAGCAGCATCAACTTCGTGGATGTATAACTTCAATCTACTTGCTGGGTAAGGAAAATCTTCTCTTCTCTTCTCTTCTCTTCTCTTCTCTTCTCTTCTATCCTCCTCTGTTCTACATCCTCGTGCCAAGAGATGTCGATTATCGATAGGCACACAGTACAATACTAACATACATACATCTAGAACATCGAGTGTGTGTCTCGTACACGAGACGACAATACAGTTTCCTCAAAAGCTCGCAAAGGCGAACGAAGAGCCTCTCCACTTCTACCGCATTGTCAGTCTTATGCGGCTTTTGTCAATCTTGCTAAGAACACCAACAAAAGCCACTGCAGATTTTCCGAACGAACTAAAGTATTCAAGTTCAATCTTTTTTCCTTCTTCTCGTTTTCTCTTTCCTTTTTGTTTTTCTTTATGTTACAATTTTTTTTTCTTCTATTTTTCAATTAAAATTTTCACTTCTTCATGTTTCTTTTCTCCCTTATACTTTCAGATACAGTCCACAATTTTTAAAGGCATCTAAAGCCGTACCTTTGTCACTGGCGAGGCAAAGGTACCCAAGACCAACGGCTGAGCAGCTAGCCAGTTACTTAAACGACAGTTTAAGTTTTCTGATCGTCCGGCATCCCTTCGAAAGACTTTTGAGTGGATACAGAGACAAGCTTGAACAGAGTTTGCCTAATACGTTTCACAATAAACTAGGAACGCATATTGTCTCGCACTATCGACGAAAGGTAAGTCAATATCGAAGTCATTGCGAACCGTTTTAGAATAAAGAAAATCCTATTGAATATTGAATATTTATCACGTGCATTTATTCGCAAACTACTACAAACCCCCAAGAAATTCCCGAAACTGAAATCCAAAAATTAATGAAAAATTTACTGATTTGAACCGTCGAACGTCCTCAATTGATACGAAGATATTCGAGATGGTTTATGAATCGATTTTCAATCATTTTCATGAATAATAACGGGCCGAGAAGCTGATCGTAAAGACTTTTGATAAATATGCAAATTCGTATAGTAGGATAAGCCCGAGACGATCTGAGTTAGGAACTTCGCCAGTCTTCTAAACTCAGTTATCATATTGAAGTACTGCCCTAAGGTGTGTAACTAGGAAACGTATAGGCACCCACAGATATAGGGAAGGGAAAATTCGCGAGGGTGACTGCGGGGTTGTACAAAAGCTAAGGGTAAACAAACCATCGTCTCGTAATGTGAAACTGATCCAATTTACCGTCTCGTTAACGCTACGGTGATTATTATACACGAATAAAGATTAAAGCTTAATTACACCGGTGCAATTCGTTAGACGTTCCAGAGTCCCTCGTATCTCGAAATCGCTGGGATATAACTCGGGTAAACTTCGTTTATTATAACATTCGTATAGAGAAATACGAGTTTTTATCATACAGCTTTACGGTGCGCGTATTATAAAGGGTGAAAAAGCTAATGCGAAACGCCGAGCGCGAGGGAGGCTGTATACCTAAACATCTGGTTTTTATTCTGTCAAAGAAACGGGAATGAGGGTTGCGGGAAGTATTTTTTGAATGACGGATCTCATTTTATTTCTATTCCTTTGATTTTTATTTTTGTTTCTTTGTTTCTTTCTGTTTTGAGAGAAAAATAACCGCTGAAGACTGTTTTGTTCAGATTAGAAGACTAGCCATGAGCGGGGTAGAGAAAAGTGCGAAAGTATTAACGAACGAATAAAAATAATCCTGATTTACCTCCTAAAAATTTTTGAAAGGTGTAGAAATTAATTTAAATACCAATTCAGGGTGAAATTGATATTGGTATTGAGTTCTGAGATAGAAGTGTCGAATTACTTCTTGCTCTGGAAAAGTGCTCGATGCGGCAACGAAGCTCGTAAATAAAGATAACAAGATCGTTGCAAAAGCTCGCGTATACGCTCTTCTTCTTCTTCTTCTTCTTCATCTTCTTCTTTTTTTTGGAAAATAACAAGTTTCGACGAAAAATAGTCTGGGATCTTGTCGTTTGTACGAGTATACCTATACGTGTGTACAGCAGCTATTCTCTCTGACCTCCTTATCCATACAAATTACGACCCCTGCACTGCACGAGTGGATAAGAAAGTAATTAATTTTTTTCTCGTGTTAATTTTAATTCGTATAACGATCTCGGTGTTAGTTTATAATTATTATTCGTTCTCTTCAGTTTCTTTACGTTTCTGGATTCTACCTAAGACTCTGATAAGATTCTCTTCTTTTATCTCGTCGCGAGAGCTTCTGCTAATCGATTGACAATAAATTTAAATTCTTGTTCTCCTGAACCTTTTTCCTCAGGTCCCGTCGACGAACGGACGTCACGGTCCGAGATATCCACTTTTCGAAGAATTTGTTCGATGGCTTCTTTTCGAGTGGAAAAATGGAAACGAATTAGACATGCATTGGACACCGATAACCAATTTTTGTACGCCTTGTCAAGTTCGTTTTGACATAATCGCCAAGTTTGAGAGTCTCCACGTGAGTATCTAACTCATTCCTATATTATATCGTGAGATTAAAATTTCACCAATTTATTTTATTTTATTGAAAAATTCTTCTAATCCCCGGATACAAAATATTTCTAAATTCAAAACATAAGTCTTAACTTTCACATAACAAAGAAAAAAAGGAAATTCGCACACGTGTCTCTCTCTGTTCACAGGATGATCAGAATTTTTTGATAAAACAAGCTCACGTCGATCACATTATTAAACCAGAGTGGAAAAATCCATCTCGCGGTTCACAGACGAAGGATGTCATGAAAGGTTACTACTCACAGCTGACAAAATCTCAAATAAAAAGTCTTTATGAAATGTTTAGGTAAGTATATCAAGCTCCTTTTTCAATTTTCAATTTTTCATTTTTAATTTTCAATTTTTAATTTTTCATCTTTGATTTCGTATTTCCGACAAAAATGTATCCTCTAAATGTGTAACTTCCGATACATCGAAAAAAATGTTGTTCAAATAATGTTTTTGCTTGCGAAAACGGCGATGGAGATATTGCGTTCAGGGAATTAAATTAATAACGTCTCTCTGCGGGTCGTACCGAATATAATAATTATTCACAGACATTGATGGGACCCAATATGGAAATGGATATTGCAATTTACCACCAGGCAATCCAATCTCAGTGGAAAATTAATCCCCCTACTACCCGATCGCGTTCCATTTGCTTTAAAGCGATCCCCGATCGCGTGGATTCGATAAACAACCAATTTTTCTGTTTTTTCTGTTTTTTTTTTCTTTTTTTTCTTTACATATTTCTCGTAGAAAAATTTAGCCGAATGGTAAGCGTGTCGTCAATTTTCAACCACCGTTCCGTTGGAAATTTAATCAAATTAACAAACTTTGAAATTGTCAATTTGAACCATTTATACAACGAAGAAAATCGAATCGTCATCAAAAATAAGGATAATCGACTTACTTACGGTTTAAATTTGAAAAAATCAATTTACCCGCAAGAAAAGACATAATTTTTTTTTTTTTTTAATATATACGGTGAAAGCAAGCGAGATTATTAAACTCGGTAAAGACTCGAGAGATTACTCGGCGGGGGTGTAAGGAAAGTAAATTTAACCAACTCTGAGAATAATTGATTCGCGCGACGACGTATACCTATATAGCTGCAAAGAGTTCGCGAAAAAACGAATGGAAAAATAACCATCGATTTTAAACTCATTAAAGTTTTCCACTTTGGTGAAATTCCGACTGTATAGCTAGTACCTAGAGCTAGATATATAGAGCTTCATCAGGATTGAACTAGGTCTAGGGACTGCGTAGAATAGATTCTCCAATATTTAAATGAGATTCTTGTTAAAAAGAAAAAAAAAAAAAAATTCGGCTTCTCGAACAACTTATTTCAATCTGTACTTACCTATGGCTTATCCAAAAGTCCATTAAATAACTCAGCCTAATACCTATATAGTACCTGTAGGTAATACCTATAATATGATGAAGTATTACGGAGTGTGAAGCCTTAAATATCTTATACTTTATCGTTGATGGATGAAATATTTGACAAGTAATCAATGAAGAGGCTATAGAACTAAATTTCATTCACGGGGGTAATTGATCGACGCGTAATAGAAGAGACGATGAATTATTTATTTCCTTCGACGAAACTAATTATTCTAGGTACATACGTGGTGTAATGAATCATTAAATTGATACTGGCGTAAGGGTTGAAAGAACGTTTCTTCATATTTTAGCAATGATTAATAGAATGGCTGAATAATTAATAAACGAAACTTTGTTTTGTCTCCTCTTTTTTTATTTGTAAAATTATAATTTTGAAATATTCTTTACGTTACAGATACGATTTCATACTGTTTGATTATTCACCGGAGGATTATTTCTCGATAGCAAAAGAAGACGAGGAGGTAACATTACCGTCTAAGAATTAAGATGGGAAAAATCTACATCGTGAGATGTATACATCTAATTGTCGAAGTAATGATATGGTTGCGATTAATAATGGAGTTATGAAGATCGTATTGAGTCGTGATAAGGATAAACGAAATTGTTGAAAATTAATGAGAAAATTTATTGTGAGGTGAAATTACAGGATGGTTGTCTTCCATTTCTATTAATTTCTCGCTGCACTGACGGTCAAGCCATCAAAATGCTTTAATTATATAATTCAAGGGTGATTAGTGATCGATAATCAATAATCATATATATTATATAGCAATAAAATAAAGGTAGGATCAAGAAGGAGGCTAATCAAACCACGTTCTAATATTTCTGACGTAAGAATAATCCGTAAAATAACGATGAAACCTTCAATTTCGTATATATTGTAGTACGAATTGGGTTTTTGTTAAAAGAAAAAAAGAGAAAAAATTATATGATATTCAAAGGAAATTGAAATTTGGAATTTGAAATTAGATACTTGAAACTTTGAATATTAAACTTGAGATATATAATTTAGAAACTTGAAATTTATGATTCGAAATTTGATTCTAACATTTCAAACTCCAAATTCGGAACTTGGAACTAAAAATTTGTAATTTGAAATTAAAAACGTGGAGCTTGAAATTTTGAATATTAAATTTCACGTGATCAGTTCAAACAGGAAATAGCAGGGATTGTTTGAATGAAAGCCTGCATTTCTTACTGCGACAACGAATGTATAGTAATGTTATACAGAATGAATTTTTATTATTATTATTATAAGCAAAATGTTCACAGCTTATTACTTATTACTCGTTAACCAGCATTACCACACCGATTGGTTCTTCTATCTAAAAAACCTACGGTCACTATTTATGTGAATAATAAATTAAACTAAATATGTTAACTGATTATAGTGTTAAGAAGGCAGTTACGCTCAATATTGTATTATTCTTTCCAAGGCTTTGAATAGCGCAAATAATTATACGTATTGATGCCAAAAGGCCTGGCGTTACTTTTTCCCATCTTTTCCTAAAGATAAAACGATTTCAATATTTTCTCTTCGCTTTATTTACCACGGAGTTAAATTATTATAGAGTTTAGATAAGCAGGGAAGAGATATTAGTAACATCGGAACTTGTGGTATTAATAATTTGAATTATTAACTGCAAATGAATAAAGTCACGCTGAGGTGAGCAAGCGTTTGGTGCTATATAGATGTAGGTGATTTCATAATTTTAGATACCTAATTGCGAACCTAAATACCTAATATTACGATATTCAATAAATTTATGTAGTCGCTTCCCTTTAAGGGGCTTGAAATATCCCTCACCCTTTAACGCCCTGTTATTTTTGGTTGAAACTTCCTCTCAACGCTTGCATTTAATTAATGTGGATCTGACTAAGTTTCCCAATTTATCTAATTTCGCTTTTATAGTTGATCAAAAATATTTTGGTTTTATGTTACTCGTAAATAGTCGCTTTTTTTTGTATTTTGTGGACAGTTAGAAGTTATGTGTAATAATTTTTTTGTAACGAGATAGGAAAAGCAGTAGATATTTTCGTCAAGAATTTTAGTACGTAAGGTACCTTTTACCTAGAGAATTTTATACATTACGTGTTTCAAAATATTTAATCAGCACAATATTACGCGTATTGTCAAGAGAATTCATTCAACGACTGCATGCTTAGTGGTGAATTTCAAGGAAAGGATCACTTTGATCCATGGTATAACGACGACTAATAATTAGCTTTGAAAATAACTAAGATTTAGAAAACAAAAAGGGAAGAACCGCTTCTGAATTGGGGATCAGTTAATTGCAATCTAACTGTGAAATATCATAGAATAATTTATAATTGATTATATTGTCTTGGCCATGAAATGGTGAAAAAAAAAGGATTTTAATAATTAAACCTAATTTAATTATAATAATATAATAATGTAATATAGTCTAAACTATTATACTGTAATATACTATTAATTGATTTGAAATATTTAGTGAAAATATAATGAAAATAAATTTGTTAAATCGACCAAAGTGAAGCAGAATTTACGCGGGTATACATATTTATATGGTGATGAATGATGACCTTTTAAAACAGTATCGTCCTTACGAATGTTAAGTGATTTGTAAATACAATGTGTAACATAAACGCATTCGTTTAAAGATATGTGTTTTAGGAGAAAAATTAAAGAATTGTTAGAGCTTGAATACTTGACTAACTCATTACTCACCAGTCATCTATCAATCTTTTCTGATTTGAATGATTAGGGGAAAAGCTCATTCTATCATCAACAAATTCAGAATTTTCGAACATTGAGTAGGATGCAAATGACGGATTTTTCATGGTTTTCAAAATTTTATAATTAATGGGAAAAATGGTAGTCATACTCACTCATCAGTCGTATTTTGTAGCATAACACCAACGATCCATTTGTCGTCGGTAACATGTTGCCATGTACTTGTAACTACTAGCGGTTGGATTCTTGAGCGTTTCGACTTTCTCCTTCTTTTCACAATCGGCTCTCCACTCGCTTCAAATAACTGTGAAAATATACATCATTTATGTTTCTAGATGCATGAAAAATTCCATAAAACTAATATTACTTTCAAAAAGAATAGAGTTTGGGATACAAAAACAATTGCTCTAAATGAATATCAAAACAATTTGACATAGATTAAGCTAAGTTTAATTCAAACATGATAAAACTTACGTCGCTTTCAGAGCTTGACGAAGAACTTTCTCCATAAAATGCACGCAATGAAAATTTTTGAAGAATCTTTGCTTTCAGTGTAGCTGTTTCTTCAATTTGCCTCTTTGTGCTATCCACACGCTCCTCTACCTCGCTTAACTGTTTCAGCAAATGTTCTTTAACTGGATTACGTTCTTTCTGAGTTGCCAACGCACCGGCACAATCGGTGGATTCTTCTATCACCGCAGTCTCTAATGGATCGCCTAAACTCATTTCATCCGAGCTATCCGCGAAGATATCAACGTCTTCGACAGAATCCATTTCTTCAACGAGTTGAGTGTATCGCTGCTTTATTCTATGGATACGAAAATGAATTGTTTGACAAAAATTGACGGTATGGTAGTAAAATATTAGCTTTATGAAACTCGGTTAATATTATGCAGTTTCTTGATCATAAAGCTAAAATATTTCCGTATTAAAATTCGACAGATTCTGTGTTATTGAAGGTTATGGTACAGTTTGTAATCTTACAATTTTCAATTTGTAATTCGAAATTTTATACGAGTAGAGATTTGCTTACCAATTATTATTAATCATTGCGAAACTCCACGGTCAGATATACACGGGTGGTTCACAGACTGATACTCAACTCTATCACTATCACATTTGTGATCATCTATCGACGAACTATGATCGCGGCACTTGTTATTTGATACAGATTCTCGTTAGCATGCAGTCTCGCACAGTCTTAGAATTTGTAATGATACTTGTGAGTTATTATTTACAGAAGTTTTAGAAATCTAGCCATTACTACCAGCGAAATATGCTCACTGAATAACTTGGAATGACGGGATCGCTTGTTTCTACGGCGGCAAATGTTTTTGAAGAGTCCATCTGACAGATCTCACGTGATCAATTCGTGCTGCCAACTAAATAAACAAAAATGCAACGGTTGGCGCCGGTAAATCAATTTTCCTTTTTCTTTGAACACTTTATTTCACGTTTTAAATCTCGCTGTATTTCACCAACAAAAGGATATCGTGTGTACTTTTTTTTAATCATTTATTTTTCGGAGCTACGACTATTCGATTTAATCTCTACAGGTTGGTGCCCACTAATATATCAGTCTACACACATGCATATCACACTACATACCTATATATTGTTATGTTTTCACAGTATCACGTTTTGCGCGCCGACATATCAACGAGGGTGATGTCCAACGCGTGTCGATGATCCGATACCAAACTTGCTAGATATGACAATCTTTTTATTAATGATACAGTTGATGAATGACCCAAGGAAGGCTTCAATATTATGTCCAATAAACCATGCGAGACGTGCACATGGGTTAGATATCAAACATAATCAGTTGTGTTTAAGGTACAATAACAACGCAAATAAAAATGATCATTATCCGTCATTCACCCTTGAACGTTCATTTATCATTTTAGAACAATTTAAACATCAAATATCCGCCCTGTAATTATTCTGAATGAATTAAATCATGGATCAATATCTCCAAGAGCATATACGGCATTGATTTCCGACTTCACCGAATGTCAAATGAAAAACCCAAAACAAATAACTCGTAGTCGTCAAAGCGTGACCGACGACGGTCGTCTTTACACATATAAACTTGTCAATGAACAATACTAATCCCGTGTGCTATGACCTGCGATTCATCCAAGCAATGAAAACAGCTTTTTCATAGAGACAGAATACACGGATCTGAGATTACAGAATATCACTCTGATAATAGAGTTCGTATAGGCAACAGGTAAGAATCCTTTGAGGTGAAAGAAGCCTTAACCTAATAACTTGATTTTTAGTTGTAATCACGAAGTGTAAGATTTTTATGATTTTTATGACAGAAACGGAAGATTCTCCTTCGTTGGAAGGAACTAACGCTGTGATAAATCGATACTCACAACATTGTTGCATTACTTGAGAAATTCAGTGAGCCAAGAAAGCTCGACGTCAAAATGTACCTCTATCATGAAACTAACGGATCCTTAAGCTATGGGAATAAGAATAGCAAAAATAACTCCAGTGGTTCTGAACTGGAATTGGGACAAAGTACATCCAATCTTTTGAAAACTATGGAAGATAATGTGAAGCTGATTTTGGAAAAGCTAGCAGATATAGCTGATGGTGGCTGAGATGAATATCATTCACTATCTTCAGGCCCTCATCATTATCAAATTGAAAGTTTGAATTCTCTTTTCAAAGATTCCCTAAGAAACCTCAAGTCTCGTAACTGATACTGATTGTAAGTATAATCTTAAAATTATCGGTACTTGTGAAAGAAATTCTCTGATATTTTAGGAATGAATATACATTGTTCTTAAAGTGGATTGACATATCATGGATTAACTTTACTCAGCATAATATGAGACTCAACATTCTTTTATTACTTTACAGTTAGAAGCCTTACTTCTAAGAGTACATTGCCGACAATAACTCATCCAGAAATTATCTTCGAATTGCTCAAAAGTTTGCTGCCTGGTCAAGATCCCATCCCCTAGAGTCGACTTCTGCGATATTCGATCCAACCTTTTCTCATGTGGGCGTTGATGGGATGAACAAAAAACCTGGCATCCTAAATATTGCATGGTTTTCTACTATGTGCAGAAGATGTATTCAATGCTGATCTTAAATCACACACCAATATCTCAAACATTCAAAGGTATGATATGATCAATCACAGGTTCTACCAAGTAATCCTACAGTATACTTCGACTTCTATATTACACACGATTAGAAGGCTAGAGGTCTTGGAAATGTATGCTTATCTAAGATAGTCTTCTGACCGAAACATATCTATTTCTGAAAACTTTGAGCCAAGCATGAAATGTGCTCTAATAACAGAGTATCAAGCTATTAATATCGCAAAGCTTACAGAACTGGTTGAAGATTGGAGATTACTGAATATCTTACATCTGGCTGTGGTTTCAAATCATCCAATATGAAATAAATTACGTTTTCTTGAGCAATTATCCACTGAAATAAGTTGTCATTAGAAGTTATTCTCTCTGTTGTTTATGCATCAAATTGTATTAGAATGACCAGATAAGTAGTCACAGCTCCAACAATCTGAAAAACAAGCCTTTGCTTATCATGAGTATAGAAATTCGAGCTTGTTTCATCGAATCGAATTTGAAAACAATTTATGCGTCATAATTGATCTCGTTCAATCATCGAGTCTTGATAACTATCATTAGTATTTACCGACTGAATGAGAGTAGCGTCCAATGGAAATAAACCAGCACCAGTGAACTTGATCTTCTCATGATACAGTTGCAATGAAAATGATTTAATCTGGAAGAATGTTTTCTTATGGGAATGAGAGGTAGTTCTTATAATAATATACCTATAAGCTTTTGTAATGCGGTTTAAACACCTCATACAAGAATAGCGCACACTTTAGGAATTAGGCAAGAACATGTAACAAAGCTCTAATAATAATCAAGTAATGTGAACACGTGCATATAAGTGTAGCATTCGATCTGGTTTTTGATACGTCTGAGAATATTTATAGTTGTATTTACCATATCATTCAAAGGTGTATCAACTTGACTTATCTGAAACCTATGAATCAGCTTCCCTGTGAGACTAGCCTGCAGATGTAAAATTGCCAAATAAAGCCAAATCATTTCTACCTATGGGGATGGGTAGACACTGATATCAGTAGAGATAACTTACCTGTTCTTGGGCAAAATGGCAAGTGGTTACTGTGGTAATAATGTAGCCAGAGCTAATCATAGCCCAATTTATATATCCAATCAGTTCGACATAACTGCAATATGGGTCTCTAAGTTCTTGGATGCTATAGTATACAAACGTTGTCAGGATTATCAAAGCATAGATGACTCCTGCAATCTATAGAAAATTTCTTGTAATCTGCTGTTTAATACTTGAATGATACTTTACTATTAAAATTAGATGACTCACTATATTCCAACTAAAGGTCTGGTTCACACTTAAAACAGCCTCGCACAAACCTCCATGAATCATAGCGATTGAACGAATTTTCTCACAAATTATTTCGGATGTAGATATTATCTGAAAAGTAATTACGAATTCATGGTCGTAATGCATTCACTGAACACTGCACATCAAAGTGTTCTAGATCTTTGGAAGCTATGAATTCAGTTGATCATTCAATCAGTCAAAGTCTGAAAACTTGGTTAATATATACCGTAGGTGGAGAATCCTTGGTCTCTTCAATCAGTTGTCTCAAATAGTCATTCAGAACAGCAAATCTTTGCTTCAGAACAATAACTACATCCATGAATAGGCATGCATTGGCAATCCGTATAATGTTAGGACACAACCATGACATCCAGTTTAACGGATAGCTGCAATAAGTTTGTTACTGTATAAAGTGTTACAATGAGTATATGCAGAATGTACCCATGATGTCAAACTCTTTCTTCTTCATATCTGGCTATTGGAAATGCTCAGCATTCAGATAATCTAATTCAACAAGCCCATAATACCTACTTTAGGTTGAAGTTTAATTGATAGGTAAAGTCATAGGTACAAACTATAACAACTATCAATGTAGTTATTCCCAGTTGAATGTAATGTTGCTTCGTGTCTGCTGCGTAATCCAGTTTGGTTCCAAGTTTCCGTAACGATATATCTTGCGAGCTTAGACTATCAATTGCATTCGCAAACTAAAAAGGTGATTTTCTATTATTGTACACACCTTACTAATGATAACAAACCTAGTTACGTAAATTGCTTACAAATCGTAAATATGTGTACTGCAGTCTACCTTATCTTTGTTGAGTATGGCTGTTGCAACCAATAGTACCATTGAGCATATTTCTATTGCCACTTCAAAGTTGAGACTTATTCGTACAACTGCATTTCGAGCTAGTCTGAAAGCAAAATATACAGAAGCTTTTGAGTGATGTATGAACTTGAATAAGGAACCAATCGCGCAATTGGTATTTTGAGCACATAATAAGAAATCTTTTAATTTCATACTTCACACGTCTCTCATTAGTTTCATCTGTCCATGCATATAAACCTGTTACCGTTAGTGCCAGCACAATTAAACTGTAGATTATTAAACTGTAACTCGTTGAATACTTCCTTTCACCGACAGGGCCTTCTAACTTCAATGGGAATATTCCACCAATTCGGCAAACCCACGTAAAGGGGTTCAGTACAGAGTACAAATCTCGGCGACATATTGTCGGATCTTTAAATTTAAAAACCAGTTGATACAATCGACTATGTATATCATGCTTATTTGTGCCTCTCATCATCTTCAATGAGGATGTAACAGTATAATTGTTTATCATTTTCATTGCTCACCAAGGGTGGACCATGCCTCCTTAGCTAGCACCATAACTGTATTGATAGTCTTTGACCCATGAAACTAATTATTACAGGTAGAAAGTAAAACCTAATCTTGTCTTTAGTGACTGTTTGCTAGTAATATCACATCCATACAGACTGATAATATTCTCTGTGCTTCTATACACCCGTTCTCTCTGTGACGGTAAGCTATTATAACATCCTACGCGAGGTTCATCAGAGTAATTGCCATACTTGACATTTTTATCAATGATGATCACTAATGTCGTGTCAAAGGATTGTATAAAAAACATATTGCATTGAGTAGCTTCAACGCTATATGTGCTTTATCTTTCATAATAAATGTTCTCCTTGCGTGTACTAAATGGAATTTATTCAGGAATACATAAAAACAGCAGTTAAATTTGTATACCTCTTAACTCATGTTTGTTATCGAGCTATTCTGGTCATAAATTATTTTGCAGAGTATGAGTAAGCAGGTATGCAGGAAGTTTTATGCAAAAAAGTTTTTGTTAATGGTCAATCCTCTCAAGTGAATAACTACATGTCCTAGCTCATGATGTCATATTTTTTCGCATTATCGGTATTATAATTATGTGGAAAATCAATAACAGTGTCGAGCATTCTTGCAATCATACATTGTTTTGTCTCAAAAGTAATATACACATTCTTATTTTTTTATTTATGTTTTTTATTTTCTACAAGTTTATTCAACAGCTTTTTTTTTTATTTTCAAAGAAGTTTATTCAAGTCCAAACATGTACAGTAATAGGTATATGACAATAAGAAAAGAGTCTGTACAACATGGAGAAACTTCCGAAAAACAGAACTTCTATGGATAAAATATGATATAAGTTCGTTTTGACGAACGGGATGAGCTTGATCTGCGCCCGCCCAATGCGTGATGCAAGGATCTCCCTCATCCCTTGCAACGACTTATCTTTGATGGTGCTGGTATTGATCTCTGTGTCTCACTCCAGCTGCGTTATACCCAGGTACTTGTAAAATGATTTATGATTGATTAAAATATCTGGACCATAAAATGGTGGAGGGAAAGATTGTATTATTTAGATGTAATTTAATTAAATTAACATAATATAATGTAGTCTGAACTATTATACTGTAATATACTATCAATTGATTTGAAATTACCGGAAGTGAATTAAAATAAATTTGTTAAATCGACCAAAGCGAAGTATATGCAGGTACACATATTTTATGGTATCGAATGATTACCTTTTAGAATAGTATTGTCCTTAGAAATGTTAAGTAATTTGCAAATACAATGCGTAACATAAATAATATTTGAAAAAAACAATAACTACAAATATAGATTCTTCTTTTAAACTGCCTTTATCTATTAAGCCTTTTATATGTCATCGATGATACTATTGATGAATAACTTTTGAAGAAGTTATTTAATTTTTAGAAAAATCATTCGCATTTGTTAAAATTTAGTTTTTGGTTCTAGATGCATAAAAAATTCATTGCTAATATTACTTTCAACAAAACTGGAGTTCGGGATACAAAAACAATTGTTGTAATAGAATATCATAAAAATTTATGCATAGATTAAGCCAAGTTTAATTTAAACAGTAGTAAACTTACGTCGCTTTCAGAGCCGGATGGAAGAACTTTCCTTATAAAATGCATGTGATAACATTTTTTGAAGAATCTTTGCTTTCAATGAAGTTATTTCTTCGATTTGCCTATTTGTGTCATCCACACATTCTTCTACCTCGTTTAACTGGTTAAGAAAATGTTCTTCAACAAGATTATGTTCCGTTTGATTTGCCAACCGGAGGATTCTTCTGTCACGGCAGATTCCATCGAATTACTAAGACTCATTTCATCCGAGCTATCCGCAAAAAAGATGTCATTGTCGTTTGTATTATCTTATTTGAACATATCCGACCGTGTGGTAGTAAAATATATAATATAACAGCGTTATGAATCTCAGTGAGGATTGTGCGGATTCATAAGCATAGGGCTAAAATATTTCCGTCTTAAAATTCGATAGATTCTTTGTTATTGAAGGTTATGGTACAGTTAGTAATTTCATTATTTTTAACTTGTGATTAAGAACTTTGTACAAGTAGAGATTTTCTTACCAATTATTACTAATCATCGAGAAACTTCACAATGAGACAAACACGTGTAGTTCACAGCTGATGCACAACTCTATCACTATCACGTGCGTGATCATCTATCGACGAACTATGCTTCGCGGCACTTATTATACGATACAATTTCTCGTTATCTCGCAGTCTTGAACAGCCTTAGAGTTTACTATAATACTTGGGACTTATTATTCACAGAAGTTATCAAAATATAGCCATTATTATAAGCGGAATATAATCACTACTAACCTAAAATGATGGGATCGCTGTTTCCGAGGCGGCAAATGTTTTTGAAGATTCCATCTGACAGATGTCACATGATCAATGCATGCTGCCAACTTAATAAACGAACATGCAATTGTTGCCGCCGGTAAATCAAATCTTTCTTTTCTCTGAACACTTTATCTGGCACTTCAGATTTCACTGTATTTCATCAACAGAAGGATATTGTGTATACTTTTCTTTTATTATCCATTATTTCCGGAACTACCGTTGTTCGATTTTGTCCTACAGGTTGGTGCGGACTGATATCAGTCTAGACACATGTATATCTACATGCCTATATATTGTTATGTTTTCGCAGTATCACGTTTTGCGCATTCAGCATTTCGGCGAGGTTGACGACCAGCGTGTGTGATGAACCGATACAGAACTTGGTAAATATAACAATCTTTTTATTAATAATACAATTGATAAATGACCTAAGCGATGACATGAAATATTATGGTCAATAAACGGCGCGAAACATGCATATGGGTTGACGTATCAAACGTCATTAGTCGTGTTTAGGATATAATAACATCGCATATAAAAATGATTATCATTCTTCACTTACTCTCAACCATTTATCTATCCTTTTAGAAGAATTTAAACATCGAATATCCGCGTTGCTATTATTCCGAATAAATTAAATCATGGATGAACATCTCCCAGAGCACATGGCACTGATTTCCGATTATACTGAATGGCAAATAAAGAACCCACAAAAGATAATAAGCAGTGGTCAAAGCGTGACCGAAGATGGTCGTCTCGTTTTTAACTTGTCAATAAACGATACCAAATTCCGTTTGCTATGCCCTGCGAATTATCCAAATCATGAAGACAGCTTTTTCATGGAAACAGAATGCACAGATTTCTGGTGCATAGCGCTTAACGAATTCATTATTGATTCACCAGAAAAATTAACTTTGGATGTTATCCTGGGGAAAATATTGCTCTACTATACACCAGCCTCTAAAAAGTCGCACGATAACTCTGAAAATGAATCGGATAACGAGAACGAAAACGATTGCGAATTGCACGAGTGTAGCACGGGAGATTCAGACTTTAGCGAAACTGATCAATGGGAATCAATAATATGTAAAAAAAAAAAAGAATGGAGAGCCAAAGAAGGAGAATTGAGACTGAGATATAATCGGCCAAAAATATCCGATATGTTCGATGGTAAAATAATGGATCATCCGCAACAAGTTTTCAGCAATTCTGCGGCCTCAGAAATCCTGATTAATGATCTGATCAACATAATGGGGAGCAAAGAGTCTAGCGGTATAATTGTGGACCCCGTTGAAAACAACACATGCAGGTGGTCTGTCTTCCTCAAAGATTTTCACCCGCATTCAAGAATATCGAAAGATCTAATAGAAACGAAGGAGCTGTACGGATATGATTATGTTCAGCTACAGCTCGACTTTACTATGGATTTGTATCCAGCTCATCCTCCAAATATACAATTTGTTAAACCAAAATTAGTCGGCGTATTTGACACTGAAGACTTTGTCAAATTAGCTAACTGGAACCCGGCTAGGGACATGATGTCTGTATTGAAGGAAATCAAAAACTATATCGATCATAACGGAAGAATTGATATGGAGAATAGAAGTAACGGTATTAAGGTCGGAATTGTTAAGAAGATATTGCTGGAATTGAGTGATGCTCTGAAAAGAGAAGCTGAATCTGATGTTTGTCACTCTGAAAAATGTCTCGTAGGTGAGAGCCGTCTTTTGAGGCAAAAAGATTTTTCTGATGCAGAGCTGATGACTGTACTGATATTATGTTTTTCAACAGGACCTGAAGATTCCTATTCTTTGGTAGGAAAAACCGCTGTAATAGAAAAAATACTTACAACGTTATTGTATTACTTCAGAAATTCAGAGTGTGAAGAAAGTTCTCTGACAAAATGCATGTCTCATACTTCTGAGAAGAGTTCATACTTCACTTTTAATCTTGCTTTGAACAATAACATTATTGATGGAAAAAATTATAAAGTAAGAATGGATGAGACTTCCAGTTATTCTTCTTCGATGTTTAAAGCTATCGATCAACTGGCGGAAAATGAGAAATTGGAGACTCAAAGCCGGTATACAAACCACCAAAAAGTGGATATGCTGGCTGAGAGAAAATATTGTAACATTATCACTAATCCAGCTTTTGGACTTGGGTCTCAATCCCGAGATTCAATGGGCTTACAGAAGGAAAAATACTCCATTAACAATGCTTTTATTCATGACACGACAGCTTCAAACTATAACAATAAGACTCGCAAAAATAACTTCAACGGTTCGGCAAAACGGAATAAAAGTAACATTGAATATGTTAATGACAGCGTTGTGTCCAGCTTTAATGCTAATATTAAAACTCTCAAAGGTATAATAGTAGCACTCTTATGTATTCATGCATTTAAATTAAGACAGTAACTTTATGGACCCATTGCATTCACTACAGAGGTTTCATGAACATAATTGATGAATATATGCACTAATAATTATAGGATGAATTTTTCAAATTAAAAGTTTACAGCTCATTTAACTATTTGTTATGTTTTTCAGGATTGTCCATAACAGGGTTCAATAATTCCACGCTTGGAATAAACGACAACTTTTCTTGTCTCTTCAAAATCCTCGAAGAATCAGTACTGCTTTCATTCATTCGATCTAAGCTTGATGTGGATACATTCTTTGGAATATGGCTAGCTCCGTCTTTGTACTCGAAAATTATTGGGATATTAGTTGAATTCGCCTCAAATCCACATCTGATTGATTTACTGGCAACCTCGGAGATGCCCGGTCGAAGTATATCTGAGCTTTTGAAAATTATGGAAGAAAATGTGACGCTAATTTTGGAAGTGCTATCAGATGTAGCTGATGGAAATCTTATGAAGCAAGGTGAGGGCTGAGATTAATCTCAATCAATATCTTCACTGCTTTAAGTGAATTGTTAAACTTAAGGTCTTCCCAACATGAATGAAAACAAGATTTAGTAACGTGTTATATGAATTTCCACAGCAGATCACGATAAAGAAGAGCTGGCAAGAGGTATCATTGATGCTTCTCAGTTGATAGAATCCCAGCTAAAACAACATTGCGGCAAAAAAACTATGGACAAAATATTCTCCGTCTCAAATAATCAGATTCTAAATTCAAGCCCTAATAATTATCAAGTTGAAAGTCTGGATTTTGTTTACAAAGATTCCCTAAAACACCTTAAGTTTCGTAACTGCAATATTGATCGTAAGTATAATCCTAAAATGGTCAGTACTTGCAAAAGAAATTCTTTGATATGTTAGAAATGAATATACATTGTTCCGTTATTGTTCTTAAAGTGGATTGATATATCATGGATTAACTTTACTCAACATAATACGAGACTTGACATTCTTTTATTACTTTACAGTCAAAAGCCATACTTTTAAGAACGAATACATTGCCGATATCACCTCGTCCAGAAATTATTTTCGAATCGCTCAAGAGTTTGCTGCCTTGTCAAAGTCCCTTCCGCTAGAGTTGACTTCTGCAATATTCGTTCGAACGGATACCTCAAAACCTTCTCTCATGCGAGCATTAATTACTGGGTGAGAATAATAATTATTTAATCAATAATACAATAGGCACTGAACTATTCCAATACTCTTCTGGCATGCTTGACTGTGGATAAGTTTTTCCAACCATGATCACCAATAATAATAATGCATAGAGGTTCTCCTTCCTTAATTAGTGTGAAAGGTACTTGCTGTAGCGGAGGATCCCTTGGTTTTGATATCTATTTGAGGAAGGATTATCCAGATGATGGACTAGAAATAATTTGTACTACCTTTAGCAATGATAAAACGACCTGGCATCCCGCAAATTTCAGGGTTTTTTTATCACCTAGAGAAGATTTATTGAATCCCAATCGTAAATCGCAATCGAATATCTCCAACATATTACAGGTAAGATATAATCAATCACAAAGTCTTGCAATTGACCATGCAGTATACTTTTAAATAACGTACGACTAGAAGTAGGCTACAATTCGAAGAAATGTTAAGTCTAATTAGCGTAATAGGTAATAATTAATAATCAATTCTAGGATCTAGGCCAGCCTTCGAACCGAAAGATATCGATCTCTAAGCCAAAGATTACAATCTCTCCAATAACAAAGTATCATGTTATTCATATCGCAAAATGTACAGAACTAGTCGAAGACTAAACATTACTGAGGGTCTTGTACCTGGCTTTAGTTTTGAATGATCCAATATGGAATTAACGAGGTTGTCTGTAATAATCGTCTACTGAGATAAGCTGTCTGTCCAGAATGTTGCATTGTTGCGAGGCCTAGCCAGATGAGCGACTTACTTGCTCTATCAAAAGTTATTCTCTCTCTGTTTTTTATGCATCAAATTGTATTAGAATGACCAGATAGGTAGTCACAGCTCCGACGACCTGGAATACAAAGCTTTGTTTATCACGAAAATAGAAATTCTAGCTTCTGTTCCATCAAATTGAGTTCTGAAGCAATTTATACATCCTAATTGATATCTTTTGATACTAGAATCTCGATTACTAGCATTAATATTTACCGACTGAATGAGAGTAGCGTCCAGTGGAAATAAACCAGCACCAGAAAACTCTACCTTCTCATGATGCAGTTGCAATGAGAATAATTGAATCTGGAAAAATGTTTTTAACGGCAATAGGAAATAGCTGTTGTGCTAATATACCTATAGGTTCCTTTAATACAGTATAATCAACCCGCACAATAATAACGCGCACTTCAGGAATTAGGCAAGAATATGTAACAAAGCTTTAACAATTAGGAAGTAATATGAGCATGTGCATATAAGTATAGCATTCAATCTTGTTTTTGATATGTCCGAGGATAGATATAATTGTATTTACCACATTATCCAAAGATGTATCAACTCCACTGACCTGGAACCTATGAATCAGCTTTCCTGCGAGACTAGCCTGTGGATTTGAAATTAAAACATAAACTCAAATCATTTCAAATTATAGGGATGGGTAGACACTGATGAAGGTAAATAGAGATGACTTACCTGTTCTTGGGCAAAATGGCAAGCGGCTACTGTAGTAATGATGTGGCTAGAGTTAAGTATTGCCCAATCTACAGATCCAAACAGTTGAAGATAACTGTACTCTGGGTCTCTAAGTTCATCAAAGATATAGTATATGGAGGTTGTCAGAATTAATAAAGCATAGACGACTCCTGCAACCTATAGAAAATTAGTTGCTATTTACTGTTTTGAACAATATTCACGTGTTTGAAAGTAACGTAGATGCCTTACTATGTTCCAATCGAAGGTTTGGTTAACACTTGCAGCAGCCTCGCACAATCTTCCATGAATCCTAGCAATTGAACGAATTCTCTCGCAGAGTTGTTCGGATGTAAATATTGTCTGAAAAGTGAATACACCTACATAATCATAATGCACTCACTAAACGCTGCATGTAATAGTGTTCTAGTTCTTCTGAAGTTACAAATTGAGTGGATCATACAAGTATTTTAATGAGGCACAGTCTGAAACTTTGGCTAATCTTTACCGTGGGTCGAGAAATCTTTGTCTCTTCGATCATTCTTCTTAAATGCTCATTAAGAGCTGCAAATCTTTGCTTCAGAATGATAACTACATCCATGAATAGGCATGCATTGGCAATCCGTATAATATTAGGACACAACCATGCTATCCAGTTCAATGGATGGCTGCAATAATTTTATTACTGTACAGAATGTTACGAGTATGTACAGAATGAATGTAGTTATAATATCGGACTCTCATTTTATTTCATATTTCGTTATTGCAAATAGTAGGCATTTATATAGTTCAATTCGAAAAGCCTATGATACATACTTCCAGTTGAAGTGGAATTGATAAGCAAAGTCACAGGCACAGAGTATAACAACTCCCGATATAGTTATTCCCAGTTGAATATAGTGTTGCTTCGAGTCTGCTGCATAGTCTAGTTTAGTTCCAAGCTTACACAATGATTCATCTTGCAAGCTTAGAATATCAATCGCATTTACAAACTGAAAATGTGATTTTCTATTATCATACACAATTTATCAATAATAATGAATCTCAGTTACTTAAATCGCTTTCAAATCTTAAAATATTTCTACTGCAGTGTACCTTATCTTTGTTAAGTATGGCTGTCACGACCAATAGAAGCATTGAGCCTAGTTCCAGTGCCATTTCAAAGCTAATGCTTATTCGTACAATTGCATATTGAGATAATCTGAAAGCAAAATGAATAAAAGTTCATCAGTGCTGTATATAAACTTGAATAAGAAGCCAATCGCGTAATTGATATTCTGAGCACATAATAAGAAATGGTTTAATTTCATACTTCGCACTTCTCTCATTGGTTCCATCTGTCCATGCATATAAACCTGTTATTGTCAAAACCAGTACAATCAAACTGTAGATTATCCAACCATAGCTCGTTGAATACTTCCTTCTACCAACGGGACCTTCTAATTTTAGTGGGAAAATTCCACAAACTCGGCAAATCCACGTAATGGGGTCCAGCACAGAGTACAGATCTCGGCAACATGCTGTTTGAGCTTTGAATTCAGAAACTAGGCAAGAGCATCGCATATGCATGTTACATTAAACTGTGTTTCACACCATCTTCAATGAAGATGTAGTGTCAACCCTGGTGTAAACTCTACTTAACAATATTTTAACTTACTTACTATATACTTTTATCAAAGAAAATCTATTGTACTGTAAAAATACTATTCAGAACTATTGATAAACTGTTTGAAGTTGAATGGCTTGCAATAGTCCTAGTAGTATTTTCACCTTTGAAAATAGTTGTTTTTGATAAGAGGATAATTTCCAACTGGTCATACATAGTGCACTAGTCGATATGCAGTAATTGTTGATAATTTTTAAGACGATGCTTACCATGGGTGGACCATGCCTCCTTGACTAGCGACATGACTGTATCGATGATCTTTGGCCCACGCATAGGTGCACACTAGACGATACAGTAACTAATTATTGCTGGTAGAAAGTAAAGTCCAATATTGTCTTTATTGATTATTTGCTGTTAGTTTCATATCTTCCCCCACATCTGCTGTCCCTGTGATAATAATCTATTCTGATGTCCTGCTCGAGGTTCATTATAGTAATTGACACACAAAAGTTTGAGTGATGATTATCACTAATGCCATGCCAAAGGATCGTATAAAAGACCCATTGCATTAGGTACTTTCAATACCACAGCGTTGTTATATCTTCTTGCATTATCTGTACTATAATTATACAGAAAATCTATATTAGCCTTAAACAGTCTTGCAATCATATATTTTGTTCGCCTTAGAAGTAATTAAAGATTCTTATAGATGTATACAGGATGTCCATACAGCAAGTTGCCATTTAAGTATACTATGATAAATAATGCATGTGTTAATTCTTTTTTTTTTCACATGTTATGTTGAATTACAAAAAAATTTCCCGTACCGGGAATCGAACCCGAGCCTCCTGGGTGAAAGCCAGATATCCTAGCCACTAGACCATACGGGAGATGAAAGTTGATCTTTTAGAGCCTATATTGAAATTTCATCTCAATCGAAATGAAATAACAATTCAGTTCATGAATTATTCCAATGGGATATAATTAATTTCTTTGATGATTAAAAAAGAATATGGAAATTAAAAAAAAAAAAATATTTGTCAGAAGTGGGATTCGAACCCACGCCCTGAGACAGGACCAGAAGCCTCGAACTCAGCAGAGCTGAGAAGGTTAAACCTTGAGTCTGGCGCCTTAGACCGCTCGGCCATCCTGACATGTACACAATCACGATTAAATATTCTATAGAAAGAGAGAATGCCGAAACTGTCGGAAATCTTATATCCGCAATTTCTTGTATCCGCCTTAACCGATTTATATGAAAAAAAGAACTAAAAAACAAACACAGTACTCTGTTAATAGATATATATTTTTTTTCTGATCGCATATAATTCCACCTGTTGCACTATAGTGCTTCGAAAATTATACCTTTATGATTTATTTCAGGTGCTAACTTCTATTCAAAATCAGAAACTGATTTCTCTAGGACTACATGGCGAAAATCGGATAGGAGAGGACCTCGAGGAATCAGGGTAAGGAAGTAGAAGGAAAATTAATCTAAACACACATTGGTGAAAATAAATATAATTTATTTTGCGCTGTGAATAGGCCGATTCAATTTGTTTGAACGATTCAATATTTGAGGAATATTCACGTATGAATCATAACTTGATTTCGTATACCTCAGAATGAAAATCAAACTTCTTTCAGATCTAAAGAAATGATATTAAAGAACGTTATACGGTTTGCAATGATTGAGCAAATGCGCCGACCAACTCCTGGATTTGAAGAAGTAATTGCAACTCATTTTCGCCTGACGAAACATCGAATTCTTTCAGTGAGTGAATTGATATATTATTGATTTACGATAATTACAAAATTTCAGTATCATCAAATATTCCGATTTTTAGATCTATAATCATCAAGTTATCGTTTTTAGGAACTTGAACGATATGACTTCTTGAAGAACTCTGAGCTACTGGACGCTCTCAAGAAAGAGTTTGATCTCTTGCCCTGCAGAAGCCAAAATACATAGATTCATGGGATAGAGAAAAAAATTCATGCAACTCTATCTGGTCGTAAATTTACAATAAAAGCAGCTTTTTACCCACCAATCAATTTAGCCCACGAATTCGCTTGAAAAACAAAAAAAAATGAAAAACTATGAAATATTTCCGGTATAAGCAGCTATTTGATAAAAGTATATTATATTATTCCAGATTTATACATAGGAAGTCACACTTGATAAACGAACATATTTGTATTTTGTATATTTCTACAGGTTATAGGAAATGAAGATGTGTAAATGAGTTAATGATCTTTGAGACTCCAGTTAAAAAACAGCCAATGAATATTAGTTTGTTGGCCAGCTAGGTCTTGTATTATTGATATCCATACTTCAAACATTGTGCCTGAGTTAATTTAAAGGTAATAACTGTGATAAAAACTAATAGAGGATAGTTTTGTATTTTTTTGAAGGTAGTATTTTCAGAGGATTGAACCATTGTGATTGTATTAATTATTCTAAGACTTTTCCAAAGATAAAACATAACTAGTACAATAGAAGTCCATAGATTTAATGCAATGATTATTTCTCATTGATGATATGATTGAATATACCATATATAGTAGTAAAATACTTTTAAATAATATATTTATGACATTTTAAAAGTAATACAATTTAGATATAACTACATGTCAGCATTTTTAGAGTAGGTCAATTTCCTAGTGCTTGGTTTTTTAATCAATCCAGGTATTTGTGAACTCGTTTACCCGACGAACAAATTTTTCAAGCACATTTTGATAACTAACTGAAACAGAATAAATAGCATTTTTAGTTTTATACCGGCACAATATTATTATAATCATAATAATTGTGATATATCCATATACTATCGATATAGCAATACCATTGATAGCGTAGAAGTTTTCAAATACTGCTTGACTTCTAAGTATGTATTTTTCTTGACGAGTGATAAACAATAAATATTTAAAAATTCTTCATAATTGTGTCAGCTCTGATTTTTCAGTTTTTTCAATCACTTTTTTCATAAACACAGGACTGAAGAGATGCAGGATCAAAACCTCAAGTGTTTTCACTGAATAATAATAAAAGATGGAAATATTGAATATTTTTGACTTTATTGAAAGATAAACTTCTCTATACAACTTTATAAAATTTGAAAACATTCATTACAATAATATATAATTACATTGCTAATTGTTTCGGTCCACAAAGTGTTTTCGAAGAATCTTGATAAATATAGAAATATACTTTGTTTCTTATACGAGGCACGAAACTCTTAAACTTATAAATTATAATATAACAAAAACTCCTTACATTAAACTAATAAAATGTGTGAAGTATAACATGGAATGTTTGACAACTGAATATACATATCAGGTATAGTGCTTTAGAGTATCAAAAGATCCTTTTTTTTCTTTCTTTCTACTTCTCTTTCTCTTTCTGTCTCTCTACTTTTCCTTATTGTTCTTTTATAAAAATTCCGATAACAAATATTCAATATAATAAAAATGAAATTTGATACGCGATCATAGCTGCGAAGAGGTTTGAAGTTTGCAAGGTGACAAAAGATCATTCAATTTTTGTGTGAATTGAATGAATTTCGAACAACAGTCCTCTAAAGGTACATTTCTTTGAAACTAATTATTCAAAAAAACAAAAATGACATCTTCGTACCATGTAAACCTAATAACTAATAAGGTACGAAGTAAAGATCTTATTTTTTAAACAGGTAGTTAGATTTCACCGCTGGTCTTTGATGCAACAAAGATATATCTCCCGAATCGCACGACAGACTATCCTTTGAACTTCCATCAGCTTGAAGGTTCAGTACCTTTGATTTTGTGGCTGATTTGAGACGACCTGCAAGTAAATTATTCGTTAAAGGTAATCATGATTACTAGAAAACAATAACTCTAGCAATATTGAATCTACCTCTTCAAAGATATATATATAATGATAACTCAGGCTTAATCAGTTAGGACATTAATGTTAAAAAAAATGCAATACCATTAATCGTTCATTGTGTCTTTCATTAATCCATAACTAAAAAAACAAACAATTAACATCGTTAATTTATCTAAAATTACCTTCGTGACGATAAATCATCTTCTCTTCTGTTCCTTTCACCGAAACTTTTGGGCACCGTCTCTGTGGTGGATTATCCCCGACCTGAAGTGTAAAAGTCTATTTTATTACTATAAATACTACATGTTCAGTATAACAAGAGTTTGATTGAGGATCGTAGGGACAGTGTTTTATGGGGAGATTCTGTGTACCCATGCATGTTCAAAAATGATTATATAACAAAGTTTACAAAGTAGTTAAAAATGAAAGCAAAATATAAAATAAGGACTTTTTTTACAAGAATCAAAATTTCAAATCATCAGATATTCAAGGATCTACTTCTGTTTACCATTTTTACACCCTGTGCTGGTTTGTAGAAGATCTTTGGAAATGGTGAGTGAGACGTACTTTCTGATCCAATGATTGACGAAGGATGACTCTAGAACAATCGTGAAATAATAATGAATCCGAAGGTCACTCAGTCATAAAAAATACTGAAGAAAGAATAAGAAAAGATGAATTTACTCCGCCCCTATATATCTGAGAAAATCTTCTATCATACAGAATATTACAGCAAATTAGTAACGTTAGCTTGTTAAATAAGACATATGTTTCTCAGGATAATTAGTGGGAAGAAAATTAGAAGTGCAAAGATTCGGACAATAACAATCAATGAATTTATATATAAAAACCCAGTGAAACAAACGGAGATGAGGTAAAGCCTTACTTCGCATAAAGCGATGTTGAGAATATCAGGCTCTTGCTTTTGCTTTTGCCTTCTAGTTGGTGTGAGTTGAAATTTTAATCCAGCAGTCTCTGTAGACTTGGGTGACATACATGGAGATCTTGCCAGTATCGGTGAGGCAATTTTAGATTTAGATTTAGGAGTTCCCATTCTTGGCGTGAGCATTCTTTCGTTGGTCTTCCCTCTAACATTGGTGATTAAATTGGGGTCTGTACCTCTGATGTACATTCCTACCGGACTCTGAACGGTATTATAATTAATTCTGTACGACCCGGGACTATGAGCAGGCAATTTGCTCCGTAACTGTGGGCCCCCCTTAGGAGTTTCGAAGTACTTTTTCTTTTGCCTCACTTTCCCATAAGTTGGAGTATTACCCGGTGTAAAAAAGTACTTAGTTTTCTTATACTCCGGTGTATCCATTTCAGTGAAGTGGAGTTTCCGTTGACAATCTACGTCCCCATTCTCATCGGTTATTCTCAAACAGCCAGTTTTTTTTTGGGAGTCGCGTAATGGCGAAGCATTAGTAATCGTCAGTTTTGGTATTTCGAATCTCTTCTTGGTATTAGTTACATCCATAAGGCCAGGAGAATTTGCCGCCGGCTTTAACTTGCTGTTAGATTGAAGACGAGGGGTAGATTTCACCCCAGATGTACCGGATAAGCTAATCTGTTTATTCTTTGAAACACGAATCTCTGGTGTTATAGACGGAGTTCGAGGCACGCATGCATGCGACGCGGGCTTGGCTGCTCTAATAACCTTTCTCTTGGCTGGTGAAACAGGGCTTCTTATTTTCTTGGATAATACAGAAGAAGATTGCGGCCCCGGAGAACGCCTGCGAGCAGGTGAGCGATGGGAACGAACAGGTGAGAGATGGCAACGAGCCTTTGGACTTTTGGACAAAGATTTTTCGTAAGAAGATCCTGGAGTTCCAGGTAAATAGAGACTTGTTTGGGCTAATAGATTGACGTTCTTAGGACTCCGTTCTGCTTGTTCTATAGTATACCTGGCCCGATTTTGGGCGGGTAGAATAACAGCCTCAACATATTCCAGCAAGTTAGAATTGTTTGTTTTTTCTTTTAGTGACTCGGAATCTTCGGAGCATTCCAATATGCATTGCAACTGTTGCATTGAATTCTTGTGATTCTCAAGGGTTCTGTAGTGGTCGATATAGTCCGCGCAAGCTGATAATGTATGAATGAATGCAGCCTCGTGATCGCGCTTTCTTAAACTTTGATTTTTATTCATGAATTCAGACCCTCTATCCAACGATTCACCACTCTTAGTACCAGCGACAGTTCCCTTGTTTTCAAAAACCTTTCTAGCTTCCTCAAAACATTTGCGTCGCTTTTCGACAAGACCAGCGGTAAGAATCTGCTCGATTTCATGATAGTTGTATTTCCCGTTTGAATCTACGTTCCCCAAAGACGATAAGTTTTCAATGAATTTCTGCCTTATGGAATTGCTGTGGTCTTGACAATCCTTTGAAGTTGTAATCAGATTCCTCTGCTTTGCCTCATCGGTTGCTGAATCAATCGCATTGCTCTCCTCCAATGAAGCCATTTGCTGATCGCTTTTTCTGATTAAATCCTCAAGCGTAATTAAGCCGACACTTTTGGCAGGTGAAGTTATCAATTTATTCGTGTGTTTAGTGGGGGACATTTCATAGCACAAATTTTCCCAGAATTCAAAAGTCGCAGTGTTGTCGGCGTCTCCCTCAGAACTACGATAATTGGGGGAATATAAATTGCCGTCTTTTACTCTATGTGAAATGTTCGCACAGTTTGGTGTGCTACACTGAGTGCTGCCATTTGCTTTTAAAACTCTCCTCGGCGTTTTGCGATAGACTTTTTTACCTCCGCCTAATTTACCGAAGTTCGGATACGGTGAAACTGCTGCTTCTTCGCAAGTAGTATTTACCCCTCCCGAAGGAGGAGCATCTGAGACGTCGAAGGACTGACCAAGTCCAATCATCATAGAATAAGGCATAGATTCGTCCCCAATTACCTTGCCGTAAGATTGACAGATTTTTCTAAACTCTGCTGTAATATTGCTCAAGCTTACGCCTGAATAATCCGGGTTTACAGTAACAGATTTCGAATGATGTGGAATAGACTCTTCGATCAGAGTCAGCAGCTTCTCAGTGAATTTTGTCGGGCCTTCGGCGAACTCCTCAAAATATCTTTTCAATATTTTATCCCTAGAGTGATCGAGTTCTGCGATCTTATCCTGATCCAAGGTTTTCACCCCCAAACTCGACAAGTTCGATATATCTGTGATAAAATTACTGCCAAAAGTATCTGCATGGACTCCAACCCTTGGCGACGATTGGTAACAATTTTCAACGAATTGAATCGCCTTAACATTCGGTGTCTTAACATCTGCAAAAATCTGCCGTTCGGCGTCTGTAATTAAGCTGTTAAATCCGTTCTCAGTAGGATCAGAATGGGTTAAATTCTCTGTTGGGGACTCAGAAAATTCACTTTTCTCCCTATCGGCTGTTACTGGAGTCTTATTTCCCGTTCTTTGTGATATTTGAACAGAAGGATAGATCATATTGTTTGATACTATCGTCGGCTGCCTTTGTCTCTTAAGATCCAAGGAATTGGGATCTAAATTTTCATCGTTTTCATATAGAATATTATGGGCTTTCAGATTTCCTGATTCATTAACAGCACGATAAGCTCCCTCTTCTAGAGAATCTCTTTCGTTTATACAAGAAGAAGATATTTCTTCTCTTTGTACATCAAGGCTGTCTACATATCGTGATAACTCTGCGTTTTTGGACTGATTCCCAGTGCTAGTTTCTATCGATTCATTCAGTGCAGTATTTAAAAGGCTGTGCTCATCCATATGAGCAGATAAATCGTCTCTGCTGTCCAGTCTGCCAGCCAAAATGATAGAATATCTAGAATCCGGAATGGACTGTATAGAATTAGGACGGATCGGATCAGCCGGAGAGCTTCCGGCTATAATAGAATGCGCTCTGATATCATCTTCGGATATCATATCATCCACTGCTCCAGAATCGCTTTTCAGATTGTTGTTGTAACCAATTTTAAGCTTCGATAACTGCTCTGCTATTTCATCTCGAGAATTTTGATGCCCGTTGTAACGGTTGCCTTTGAGATCTTCGACTGAAGTCTGATAGTCCAAATCATTGCAGACAGAATTTCGACCGCTACTTTCCCCGGAATCGGACGAAAGCGCATGTCCTGATTCTCGATAAACCGCAGTTACTCCTCGCTCCATTCTTTGATCATTATTTATCTTGTGCTTGGCGAAATCAGCTGAAATAAATGGAGAAATGAAAATTTAAAACAAAAATAAGTTTGAGTCACATTTTTTTTTTGTTCTCTTTCCTTATTTTGGTAATTCCTAACCCCAAAGATCGTAATTTTTTTAATAATCCGTTGGGCAGCAATACGAGGTAAACATTTTCGAATACGATAATAAATGCCTTTTTGACTTGCCGATTTAAGAAAGTGTTGTGTTAAAAAAGGCATCGAAGTTGATAACCTAAGTAACACATACGTTAATGTAGAGATTCTTGAATCGGTTTGAGGGTGGCTTCGAATAGAGTTTTTTGTTTCTCATTTCATATGTAATGCAGCCTTATTATAGGTAAGATAAGATCGCCAGTAATCAGCGTTCTAAAGATGTTACATTGAACATGTACCCAGCATTTGACATTGACGCTTGATATTATTAGCCGTAAAAATGAGAGTATATCCTGAATGTGTAGACAGTTTAACTACTCACATCGAAGGGCCGGCTTCTTAGCTCCGTTTAGTGGTATTGAGTTCATTTTTATCACTCTTCATATAACTTTTATTAAGTAGAAAACCATCCAACATCAGGTCTCACTCACCAACGGAATCATTTTATGCCGTTTACGTTTCAAACTTTATTCAAACTTTTCATCATTGCCAACCTAACTATCCTAGTAACTACTATTATGGGAACGAAAGTACCATAAATGTAACTCAGTTAAATACAAATTACAAAGATATATGATAATAAATATAAAAAATTTAGAGCGAAATTCTCTTAATCCGTTAAAACCAATTTTAATGCCGAAAATAAATACATTTCGTTTTATTTTAATATTCGAGTTTTCTGGGGCCCCAAAAGGGCGGGGCCCGGTTTAGGGCGAGGATTTGTCGGCCCTGAATCGGGTACCAAACAAAACATGGACGCCGAAGAGGTAAATACGTCGGAACCTCCGCAAAATGAGGAAAATATATCAGCGGTTGTTGAAATATGTCGAGTGTGTTTACTCGAGGGTGTAGAGATGAGGGATCTCTTTTTGGTAAATGATGTCGCATCGTTATCCACAAAAGCTATGAGCTTCACGAACGCTAAGGTTAGACACGTAATTTTTAGGTTAAGATTTACCATCGTTTTGTGATAAGAATTCAACACGGTTTTAATCACCTTTTCCGAGCCATATATATTTCTGACATTTATTGGGCGATCCGAGCTTCAATACCTATCTCGAAATTCACCAGGAGAATAATTCTCTTCAAGTAAGGTTTTCGTCTGTTTAGATACTCACTTGAAATTTTCACATCTAAATGCTTCACCACAGACATAGATTTCTATCCTGTATAAATTTAAGAATTGTTATTCAAACTATTCACACCTATTTTCGTTGCTTTAAAGATTCTTTAAACCCTTTTCAATCTCTTCTTAGTCTTTTTTCGACTTTCTTCTTCAAAGGTATAAATTAAACGGTATTTGATATCCAACTTCTAATTCCTAAAGAGTTTTGTAACAATTTTTTTGTTCATTTTATATCATACGTGTAGAGCTTCATCTGAACTATTTGTATTTAATTTTTGCGCATTTTGTTTTGCAAACCACAAACCTACAACGATGATTGCTATGTGAAAGATAAACTTCCTGACCTGTGTGTCTGATAATCCAAAAACCGCAGTATCACAGAATCTGCAGAAGCGCTTATTGCATTCTTAAAGTTCCATAATAATATCAAATTTTGATGCAGAGCTGTAGATCAGAACGATTCAATGAATACTGTATAAGAAAATAACTTATAATATATCTTTTAGTGTTTATTCAAGTAATAACGAAGATCTAAACATTTGAAACACCAGTAATGGCATTTAGGGCACTGGTTAAAGGATATAAAGTATAAAAAAGCTCATGAACTCATCGTATCTTCGGATCCAGGCTTATTTCTTATGTGAAACTGCTCAGAATCCATAATTAGTTGAATATTATGATGTCAACTTAGCTATCTGTAACTACAGCATGACTCTGCTACTCAAAACTGTTGATATTTTGGTATTTTGTCACCACTAGGCCCTTCGACTAGTCAATGTAATGCAATTTTTGTAATATTACCTTGTCTATTCATTAGATGATACCGGGGGACGGCTTACCTGGACAAGTGTGTGCCTCCTGCGCCGAGAAACTAGATTCCGCCTATGAATTCAAGCTTCAAGTGGAGCACGCCGATGGTATTTTGAGAGAGAAATATGTGTCGTTGAGTATAAAAGAGGAATTATTTTTCAACGAGGTCGAAGTAGACTTGGAAACGAATCAAACGATCGAACAAAATCCGGAGCAGTTATCGGACGCTCATATTCATCTGAGCACAGAGTCGGATCAAGAGGACCAAGTGGATGAGGAAGCAGAATCCTCACTATTAAAAGACAATCTGGCACTTTTGCAGGTTGAACAATTGGCCGAAGCTGAACAAGAGGGCCAAGAAATGGTCGAAACTTTGCCTGGATCAATAGAAGAAATACGAATCGATCCTGGTAGCATCGTGGCCCAAGAACATGGCTATGGAGCGCAGCAAAAGTTGGTTAAAGAGGAAGAACTGCCTGCGGCAGAAACTTCCAGCAGTCAAGAGGCCGTAAATTATGAAGAAGAGAGGGAGGATGTTAGACAGGAATATTCAGAGCAGAAAATGGTTATTGAAAGTGTAGAGAGTCTGGCTCCTGAACAATCAATACAAATTGAAACTCGTAAAAGTAAACGCAAGTCTGCTCGAAGAGTCCCGATCCTTGATCATGACTCGGACGAAGATAACTACTTTGAGAATTTAAACTTGAGCTCTCGGTTGAAACAAAGCCAGTCAGACAAAGCTGAGAAGGTTTATTACATGTGCTACATTTGCGATAAGCATTTTTTGGCTAAGGGTGTCTTGAAGGAACACATGCACTCCCATGAGGAAGTTAGGAAAGTTATGTCGCTAGTAAAGGTGCCTGAAAAGACTGTGAAAATTGCACCGTCTCCTACAAAGCATTCCCCATCTGGAAAGCAGCCTAACAAATGTCCTTACTGTGGCAAAGAATATCTGTACATAATTTCATATAACAAACATCTTAAGCAGCACGAAAATGATAAAGAAGAATCAAAGGTGGAGCCTATGCCATTGGAAGTCTCTTTTCACGAGGACGATAACACTTTGGATTTTGATAACTACGATAACAGTTACGATTCGGATCCGGATTTTAACGAAGACAGCGAAGAACACACTTGCAAGAAATGTGAGATGGTATTTAACGCCAAGAAGGCACTAGACAAACACATGGTCAAGCACGAAATTCTCAAATGCAGTGTTTGCAATGAAGAATCTGAGGGACTAGAGGCGTTTAAAAATCACCGATCTGGACACGTTGTTGAGGGTGTATTGACGGAAGAAGATCTGAAAGAAGACATTAAACAAGTTGTTCAATTGCAAGAGAGTACACAAGCAGAGGAGGCTGTTCAAGCTCGTAGAAAAACTAGAAATTCGGAGGTGAAAGGGCTGCGATGTCCTAAATGTCCTATGGTATATTCTCACAAGAAGTCTTTATCAAGGCATCTTGAAACTCACACAGGAACAACATACGGTTGTAAATCTTGCAGCCAGCAATTCACTCGCAAAGATCACCTCAGAAGACACATGGAACAGCACGGTAGAATGAAATCCTTCAAATGCACCCAGTGCAACAAGACCTTCGGTAATGAATTGACTCTCAGAAATCATCTGATAGCGACTAATCACAAGACTATAATTCGCGGGGAAGAATACGACCCTAATAAACGGCTGAAGCGTGTGGCTGCTAAGGAGGCGCAGAAAATTATTGACAAAATCAAAACCGAGGACAACGCGGATGATAACGATAGCAGCGACGGAGGGGAGACACCACAGAAAAAGACATATGAGAAGAAGGAATACGAGTGTGCAACTTGCAACAGGAAATGTGCTTCCAAACAGTCTTTGACTAAACATATGGAACTTCATATTAAAGATGAAAAGAGAGACAAGGAAATGAACCGTGGCTCAGATGACGACTCAGATTTTGACGGCGGGCTAGACTGGCCTATGGACAACCACGAATGTTTAACTTGCAAGAAGAGATACAGTACTAAGAAATCTCTTCTGAGACATCAACTGCTGCACGAAGAGCCGAATTTTGAATGTGATATATGCAATGTAAAATTCTATCGGAAGGACAAGCTGAAAGCACACTACGACAAATGTTCGGAAAAGAACCCAGACCAAGTTAGAAAGTGCAATATTTGCGGGGACAGCTTTGAGAACAACGATATGCTGAAGGAACACAGAGCTAAACATGTTACGGAGGGGATTTTGACCGAAGAAGATCTACGAGACATAGAACCACAGGTGGAGGAGAGAAAACCTGGTGAAAAAATAACCAGAAAACGAAGAACTGATATTGTAGGACTGGAATGCACAGAGTGTAACAAGAGATACACCTCTAGAAAGGGGCTGTTACGTCACATACAGGTTCACGAGGGTAAAAAATACCTTTGTGATATATGCCCGAAGAAATTTTACAGGCGAGAACACCTCAAGATACACGTAGCCAAACACAATATGATTAAACCGTACAAATGCGATCGTTGTACCAAACGTTTTGCCAAAGAAGAGCAGCTTATAAATCACCTGTCTAAACACGACAGAAATTTTAAGAAGAATAAAGAAACTGATAGCTCAAAAAGATTTTTGTGCGAAATTTGTTCTAAAAGCTTCACTCAGTCGACTACCCTTATCGCTCACTTGCGAGCTCATAACGGAATAAAACCCTACGTTTGCGAAGTCTGCTCTCGACCATTTACCACTAACGCTTATCTTAAAATGCATATGAGAACGCATACTCAAGAGAGACCTTATATCTGCCAGTACTGTTCTAGGGCCTTTGCCAGGGCCGATACCTTGGCAAATCATCTCACGTCGCACACAGGGGAGGCAAAATATCACTGTAAATATTGTCCTAAGAATTTCAGAAGGCTGAAGTCACTGAAAGAACATGTGTTCATTCATACAGGTCAAAGACCTTACGCCTGTCCTACATGTGACCGAAGGTTCAACAACAACGGAAGTCGATACGCACACAGTAAAAGGTGCAAGCAAAATTTATTGCAGAATCAAAACAGGGGGCAACATTCTGGCGCTAATCAGGGGAGAATCCATGCCAGTAATCAGATGCAAACTATCAAGCCACAGAGCGTTAAAACTATAACCATTACTAGACAAGGGGATAGTGTTACTGCGCAGCAAGTTATGCAGCATCAAGAAATTTTGATGCCTTTAATTCTACCGCTAACTGTTACATTAGCGGATGTGGGAGAGGAGGTCATTCTTCCTGAGGGTACGAAAATTTTCACAACTTCGTAATCGTCAAGTTATCATTATCGATCTTTGCGATAACTATCGGCAAGCTAGAAGAAAATCATGCTTTAGATGGTAATTTGCATTTTCCATGAAAGTGCATCTCCAATATTTTTATTTAACTGACTTTAAGGCTTGGGAGGAACAGGATAATTTTTTTCACTTGTGGAGTAAATTCATAGTCGTTATTGATCAAGTTTTAATTTTTGTATATTTGAATCAATTCTGATGACGAATTGATGATTATCAGCTCCTTTCTGGTTTTCAGTTAGAATGCGTTTAGAATTTAGATTATTCGGGAAAATAATGCTTGTGAATGAAATTTCTATGTAATTTACTACACAGGGATGATAATAGTATGACAATAGAGTTTGAGAAATAGAGGTAACAGATTTGACAGAAATTTATATTTAAATGAAATAACATAAAGTCGCGAGATAAATTCCAGTCTAAACATAATTATTTAAATTAAGTTTATATTAAAATTAAATTTATCTTTATCGCCTGTACTATCGCAGATTATTCTTTAATCTTCTCTGGCATAGATATTAGATCATTTTCTTGTAAGCTGTAACTTGTACATTTAAATCAACAGTTTTATTCGTTTTATTGTTAAACTAACGTGTTTTTACCTAATTTAGGTAACATTATTTTTAAACATATATTATAATTGTAAAATAAACTAGCTATTAAGACACCTACATAGCTCAGTCAAAGAGTTTATATATAAATCTATATAAAAAGACGTTGTCTAACCATTGATAAAATTATTCGATATCTACATACATAATTATAATATTTCTATAATTATTTCATACATGCATTCGGCAATCTCATTAATTATTCTGATATATTACTATATGAGAGATTGCAGGCGTGAAGCCCAATTTATTCTTTGCTATCATTAAAATTACGCCTTCTTTGACTCCTATATGATCATTAGGATAATATTAATCATGATTTCATTCTGATTTGTACATAACCATGGTAAAATAATGAATAAAAGTTTATTATATTATCAAAGTTTCCTCAAATTTATACAATTCTCATGATTAAGAAAACAAATTAAGTATTTCTTGTACTTTTTTTAATTTTAAATGTGTTATTCTCGTCTTTGATCGAAAAAGAACAACAATGTGCAATAATGCTTCTAGGGAATTTTGAATTATTGGAATCACGAAAAATGAGGAAAAATAAATTACAGGATCTGAATGTATGTAGATGGACTTATTCGATATTTAGTTTTCATAGCGTTTACATAAGAAATAATAGTATAGTATATTAAATTTTGTGATTTAGGATTGATAATGAAAAAGAACCATCAAACTCTGCAGACAGTTGGCGAAACTGATAATATCTCTAGGAATCATACGAAATGACTAACTTCAGACAGTGTGTTTCCAACCAATGAGTAAAAACAGGTTGACTGATGACTCGCGAAGGGTGTTTCTATGTGTTTTGCTGAACTGTTTGTCAAGCAATGGTAAAAGTAATTAATAAAAGTAACTGACCGAATTATTTCCATACTCGTATTTAAAATCTCAGTAATAATTGTTCTTTTTATTGATTCTACGATTTAAAAATGCTTAAAATATTGTCTGTCAATACGTGATGTAACCCCAACCGAATGAATACATGGTGAAAGAAAAAAGAAACATCACTAATTATAAGTTTAAAAAGTGATTCATTAATTAGAACATAAATCAATAATATAGATACATTGAAAATCATGACAGATAAAGCTCGTAAAAATATAACTAGATTTCACTCTAGTCACGGTGAGAATATAATACTGTGCGACGACAACACTGTTGCTTTTAGAAAAGCAAGTTTTGCTAACGCTCTTACGTTTAGCGAGAAGCCTTTGTTACCTGGAGAAATATTCCTCCTAGAAATTGAAAAGGACGAAAGAGGATGGAGTGGACATATGAGGCTAGGCCTCACACAAATGGATCCATATGCTATGGACATGAATGGTTTACCGCAGTACGCGTTACCAGATTTAGCTAATAAGGGAGCAAGCTGGATCTTTGCCATAACTAAAAGCCATAATAATATCCTGGACAATTTCAGTAGCTCTGGTGGTAAGAATTATTTCATATTTATGATTTCTACTTACCTTAATTCAAGAGAAACTCCTTTTTTCTAAATAAGAATGAAAATCTGTTTATTGCACAAAAGCTTCTGAGTTGAATCCAACTCTACGATGTCTCAGATACCTCTTAGAATTACCACTTCTAGTAATGCCAGAATATTTGTTTCGCAAAAAACGAGTTTCCTTATTCTCAAGCCTTTGTGACTAATAGCAGAAATACAAAACTAAGATAAGAAGGAACAGTAAAATTTTCCACACAGAACTGCAAAGTAATATAAATTGTCATTCATATTCAATATACAGGGTGATTCAGATCAACCGCCCGTAATTTCACAGGGAGATTCCTTGCAAAAAATGAAAACTAAAGTTCCTTAGCGAGAACTTCGAGGCTATTATAGTTTTCGAATCAGAGCAGGTCTAAATTAGCCTATGAGGGAACTCGCGCGCCACGCGGCCGGGACCGTTTTAATACATTCTGAGCAAGGTACTCGTACTCTGTTGTTTCCGCGTTTCCACTGAAATTTTTCGGCCGAATCGTCGCTAGATCATGTCCAGGTCGACAGGCACTATAGTTTTTGTTACCCAGGTCGACCGGGCCCGTAGTTTTTATAGTCTAAGTTGACCGGACCATAGTTTTTGCAATCTAAGTCGACCGGGCTGTACCGACTTGAAGACAAGTAATTTAATGACAGTTCAAATGTGACACGAAGTTTTCAATTGAACCTATTTGAAATTGATAAACCTTTCTATCAGTAGATTATTTATTCAAATCGGCCCGGTCGACTTAGATTGCAAAAACTACGGCCCGGTCAACCTAGACTATAAGAACTACAGCCCGGTCGACCTGGACAACAAAAACTATAGCGCCTGTAGACCTGGACACGGTGTACCGACGATTCGGCCGAAAAATTTCAGTAGGCACGCGAAAACAACAAAGTACGAGCACCTTTGTTAAAATTTATTGAAACGGTCCTGGTTGCGTGGCGTGCGAGCTCCCTCATAGGCTAACTTACACCTGCTCTAATTCGAAAACTGTAATAGCCTCGAAGTTCTCGCTAAGGAACTTTCGTTTTCATTTTTTGCAAGGAATCTCCGTGTGAAATTACGGGCGGTTGATCTGAATCACCCTGTATATGATACGAATTATTCAATTATTTGATAAAAATAATCAGATAGCCAGCCTTTTTGGTACTAATCGGGTTTTGGAGTATTCAGTGCATAAAGCCATAAGTAGAAAACACTCTCTTGCTATGAATTGTGGACGCAGTAGCCAAAAGCAGAATCACATGCATTTAGCCAGTTAATAAACATCTCTTACTTTCAGACTTCGGAAACCTTATAGAAATTGTTTAAAACATTCAATAATGGAGCAACAACTGTTTTGCCTTTCATCGATAGATTAGCGTACTTAATTCCTTTTGTAAATCTTGGTAGAATAATAATTAACTGATGTCCAATGTTTTCCCATTTTAACATCTTCAGAAAAAAAGTTTTCATCAGAGCAAAAATTGGTCACGGATGGTGTGAACGTCCAAACATCACGTGGAATTATTCCCTTCATGACACTCAGACCTTCGGATATTGATCCATCTCATAACAGACTTCCTACCGACACCGGTAGTCGAATAGGAGTCATGTACGTCCCACAAATTGGATCGGATAAAGCGGAAATGCATTTCATCATCAATGGAGAGGATCAGGGCGCATGTGGTAAAGATATTCCCTACAGAACGGGACCTTTACATGCCGTTGTTGACGTCTATGGGACCACGAAACAAGTCAGGATAGTCCAGCTTTACGGAGGTGAATAAAATACGTTTTTTTACCATTGTTTCAGCAAGATTTTTTTATTTTTAGATGACATGGAGAGAAAGGTATCTATGATTTAACTAATTATTCAAGCAACCTCTAAAAACCTTACTGATGATTATTCTGTTTTTCAGTATCTACGCTACAAAGTGCCTGCCGAGACGCGATAATGCAGTACACGAAAAGAACGGCTGTAGATTCTTTACCCTTGCCAAGGATGTTGAAGGAATATCTTTTGTACCAATCGCAATAAGCTATTTAGTGCAGAATTATAGGCCAAAAGAATTTCTACGAAAAGTTTGCGCTTATGATACATACACACTAGATGAAAATAATAGAATTTTTACTTATCAGTTTTTGCGAACAGACTGTATTTTTCATTGATTGTTTCAACTCTACTTGGCCGTGAATTGATTTTCCCGTTTTTCTTTTTCTGTTATGAAGAATCTAAAAAGTAGAGGTATTCATGTTTTGATAACAGACCGTCTATTGACCCTGTTTGTCCATTGGAAGTTCGTATAAATCTCGGAAATTTATAATGATATTTATATTATTATTGTTTCCAAACAAAAGTCACAAAAAGCTAATCTTTGTGAGTTTGAGAACTGAAAATTTGTTATTTTCTCATTAAAACACTAATCCTTCGTTTTCTCTTCTACAACGAAACTTTTTGGTATATGGAATTTTCATTTTGCCAAGTTGGAAAAATAACGATTTCAAGAAGTAGGTTTCAATTCGATTGTAATTCAAATCTTATACACGGTCTCCGAAGAGATTATTTATTATCCTAATATATGAAAAACATGAGTAACGTTAAATGAATGTCTGTGATTCAAGAGGGGAATAAATGATTAAATGATTTATAAAAATGATTGGGTACAGAATATAAATGAAATACATAATATAAGCTTTTGATATTCTGTACGATTTTGCATTACATAATATTAATATGAAAATTTTCATCATGTTTCTAAACACCGAACGCATTTGTAATTCTGCGAAAATTGAGAGATGCGTGTTCCATTCGTCTTTGTATATAGTGTAATAAAATGATATTGTTTAGTTTTTTTTTTCCGTTTTGCGGGGAGGCGTGGAAATCTCATAAAAAGCACTATTAAAAATTAAGTTCCGCGTGCATAACGTTTTCAAATTTCGTATCAAACTACATACTACGAATAATTTAAAACACGTGTTATAATGAACTATTCGCAACAATAATTATGCCGTCATTGTTTATATTATTAAGATATAAAGTTATTATAAAATTGGTTGCAGCCAAGCAGAATGTATAATATATTTGTTTGATGGTAAAAATTTGCTTAAACAGAATGGCAGGATCAGAGAAAATGGTAACAAATATAAAGGATAATTTGTGAAATACGTTTTCTCTAATAAATGTATTGATAAAAAAGTGACAACCCTTCTTCTTCTTCTGCATCTCTATGAAAATAAGGAAAAACAATTTAAGGAAGGAAAATTACCATTTCAATATATTTCATATTTCAAATTAATGCGAAACTAAAGCCCGAAGACCACGTGATTATTATCTAGTATTTGAGACCACCATGTGCCGCCATCTACAAGTTTGAGAAGTTCGCAAATTCTCGGCTATATGAATGGAGAATGCACACCCCTCTGAAAACGATCAATACATCGGGGTTTCAGTTTCTAACATTTCCGACAATTTCGAGTAGAAATAACTACCGACAGATTTTCTAGCATCTCAAAAATACCTTTGCAAATAAATATTTAGTCATGCCTGGGCTCAGACTCTCATCTTCTGATATACAGAGTTACGTGATACATGCAAAGTCCCGAGGCTACGCGATTGCATTCTAATCGAATTCTTCTTTCTTCCCATTATACGAATAATGTCTCATAAAATATACTAACGAACTAATTGATTAATACGTATTTTCGTATCCATCATACTTTTAGTATATTTATACTTTCATGCTGAGTTGATAGACAGCCTAAATTGCTAAAGTGACTATCTCACATGAATCAGATGTTATAATAGGGTGATAAATAGACTTGTGGGATGGGTAAAGGAATGGTAATAAATAAACACAAGACTAGAGCTAAAAGAATCTCTTCTCTGCTAATAATTTATGTTTAAACTCAATATAGGTGCAATTTTTAAGCCGGATCTTGGAAAATATATAAAATATGGGGTACATCAGGTATAAAATACGGTACTGCTAAGCGAATCGTAGCTTCATTGATTGCGACGTCGTACGCCGGGGAAGTTGGGCGACGCGGGGAGCGGAGTGAAGTATATCGGGACTGTCGGAACCCTTCGTCCCTTTTCCGTCGTCATTCAGTGAGAGAGGCATAAAATTGTGTGTAAAAAAAAAAAAATAAATAATAAAAAGGAAAAAGAAGACTAATGACTGGTCTTTCATTGTACAACTACGTGAGCTAGTCTCTTGACGGTTGAAAAATATCCGCAATAAAATAAGAGCGGCTTGTTATCAGAAAAGGTGAAATTTAGCCTGAAGAAAAACTGAACAAAAAAGGCAAATGGTGGTTGTCTTCGTTTCCTCGCGATAGTGAGCGATTAATGCGAACGTCGCCCTCCGTGGCAGGGCGAAAACCAAAAGAGAGACGGTCATGTGCCGAGGCGGCCGACGAGGGCCGACGAACAAATGACTAGCGTCGAGATGTTCGAGCGCCGCGCCGAGAGGGAAGAAACTACGACGGTCGAGGGAGAAGCGGGCTCAGTGCGCGCGGAGTCGCCGTGCCGTGAGGTTGTTTGTTAGTAATTGATTAGTTGCGCCTGAAGAGTGGTCGGGCCGCGAATAAAATGAGATCGATAAGTAACAGGGATAGATTTGGCAAGAAATGGACAGAAACTAAGCGTTGCTAGCCTAGCGTAAAAGTTTATATATACATATATGAAAAAAACTAAAGGGAAATGAAATTTTCAGTTAAAGATCTGCTCTCGAAAGTAGATGATAATTGTTATAGTCCAGTACGGTGAACGTCGAGTGACAAAAATGTGTCTGTGTGTCCGTACGTATTTAAGAGAAGAATATTCGTTACAAAACTAATGAGGATAAGGAGGAGAATACTATAGGGAGTTCGGCAATCGAGGTTAAACTAACAACTTGATAAAATACAATAAAGGAAAATAAAACGATAGTAATCGGTTAATAAAATTTTGTTCATAGATAAAATCGTATTTAAATAAAAAACTAAAGAAGAGAATTAATGTTTTTACGGTAATAAATCGATCGATACTGTTCCATCAAGTTAACCTACAAGGGTTTCTATTAATAGTATACTACTACTAGGAATCAACAAAATAGTGTTGTAAAAAAGAAATATATACGAATATATTACAATTTAATATATACTATATGAAGACTGACTACGCAGTGTTATTCTTTTTTAAACTAACAAAATTAGAACTTGTATAATTATTATTTCACGGTTTTATTATCAAAAGATTTAGTCATTTTCTTAAAAATCGTTTAAAATATAAAAGTCTTGTGTGACAAATCAAATCTCGTCCGAGAATAAAGCCCATGTAACCCCGACCACGAATTTACTGACGACGAGTTACGTTGCGGTCGTTTGAATATTCATTTATAATTATTCGATCGTCGAACATCGATACCGCTGCCCCACATAGCTTACTACTCCCGGTATAGAAACTATTCCAAACTATCACTGATCGAATATTTTTCTTTAAAATTTCATACCTATATTCATTATCAGCATATAATTCACTCCGCGACTCTCACGAAACTCGACAACGACAAGCAATCGAGTTTAAAAACAGTTGTGAAGTTAAGCCTGTGAATTTATAAACAAGAAAAGAAAAAAAAAAAAGAAGAAAAGTCGTATAAATGATGAACTAAAAATGTGTTCGAGGACGTGAAACACACGTGAAAAGAAATCAGATCTAAAAAAGAAGTTGAATAATTAATGTCGTTTAATCCAAAACCGAGTACCGAGTGAGAAACGAAGTTATCATACAGATAAAACTAAACTAGTTCGAATACAAAAATCCCACATATAAATTGACACGGCTGTCTGTCGATCGACGCGGCCATCAAGGGAGCATCGCTTGTAGGGAAGATGGCGCCGCGGTAAGACCGGAAGTGGCTACTTGAACGTAGTAGGAGGGTAAAACCGCCTACGATTAAATAGCGAGAAAAGGAGAGAGACGGAAAGAGAGATATAGATATAGGGAGGAGTGGGCATCGACGAAGATCGTAGATTTGGTCCCGTCACCTACCACAATACCAAACCGAAACATATTATGTCAAGAGATCCCTACTCCGGCGGAAGTGGGGTTGTCGGTCCAGGGGGAGGGACAAGGTCCCCGAGGAGTGGAAGACGCGTAGGGGAACTACCAACCGTCGACAGAAGTCCTTCGCGAAATTATGCGAGCGGACGAGGGAGTCCTTTGGGTAGAAAACGGGGTACGAGAAGCGGTAACAACTCACCGGAGCATCTTGGCTACGGTAGTTACCACCATCACCAATTAGGTAGCCCGTACTACTCGCGAGACGAGGATCTAGGAAGTCCTGTAATGCTTGAGGAAAGGGGAAGAAGCATGTCTACGGGGGGAGGCGGACATCACAGATCCAGGAGTGCCTCAAGACCCGCGATGTCGGTCTCAGCCGGTATGTCGGCTAGGTACACAAGTCTGGACCGAGCATCGGTCGGTATTCTTGATCATGATAGAGAATTTGTGCCGATTAGAGAGCCGAGGGAACGGAGTAGAGACAGAGGACTCTATTTGGACGATGAATTGTACGGCTCTAGGTCTGCTAGGCAAAGTCCTAATCCTCATTTGATGAGAGACGGAGGTAGCTATATCGGAGAATTACAACATCAGAATAATGACCTGCAAAGAGAGTTGGGGAACCTCAAAAAAGAGCTTGAACTCACCAACCAGAAACTTGGCAGCTCTATGCATAGCATCAAGACTTTCTGGAGTCCTGAACTCAAGAAAGAAAGAGCTCTACGAAAGGAGGAGAGCACCAAGTACAGCCTCATCAACGAACAGCTCAAGCTACTCAACTCCGAGAATCAGGTGAATCCAGTTTTATCTGTTTCACTGTTTTTTTTTTACATTTCGTTCGCGAATGCGTTTCGAGGGGTACGAAAAGCCGCAAATCTTAGCCAGGGATTTGTCAGGAATTCGGAAATCAGGATGTATTCATTTGATGATTCGGCTAATTTATTCTATAGCTGGTCTAGCCACTTACCTTACGCTTTCTGCGATAGTGCAGGTTGCATGCTTAATTCAAGGAACGCGACACAAGCCCATTGTGTATTAAAATTCTATCTACTGGAGATTTGAGAGGCAAAAAACGCTGTGTTTAGTACGGATTGCGTTTTCTTCCTAGCGAAAATCCTGAAATTGGCCTGAGACCTTTCGGAAATCTTGAAATGTCGATTATTCGGCGTAACGATCATCGACCTGATTAGTACTTTCAGTATCACTCATGAACTTACTCCCCAGACTTCTCCTCCACGTTCCTTACACCTTCTGTACAATATAGTACACGCATGGTAGCAATTAAAAGGGACGCGAAAAGCCCTGTTGTAATGAAATCGATGAAATATAGACTTGAGAACAAAAAAGACAAAAAGTCATCGGACAAAGAATTGATGTGTTTTTAACGATAGCCACTATCGATCGCGAAAGAAACTGCAAGGCCTTTGATCGGCTTTCATCAATTTTTGTGAAAACGAGTCCGAGAATACTGGCCAAGGTCTGGAATTCGGGAACGTCATTAATAATTGTAGAAGTATTCGTATCGCGCGTTACTTTTTGCTCGTAACTCGTCATTTCAAAAGAGCTTTCAAATAGCGGTTAATCTTTTTCGGAAGGGTTCTGCATTGAAATTTGGAACAGAGTTATGTCACTGCAGCTCTGTTGAACCGCGCTGATAATCAGTTTATCAGTTATGAGTAAGCGTGATTTGAATCATATTTTCATCACATCTGTCAGCGAACGGTTCTGCCATTGATTTATCTAATCGTTATGAATCCAGGACTCCCCGATTATGTGAATTGAGCATTTTCGTACCTTCTGTCAGCTGTTATTTTCTGCTCCGGTGATATTCGTCGTCACGCGAAGTGATAGTTATACTGCAGAGCGAGAGGATCGTAAACGGTGTTCACAATTTTACATGGAACAAATGCGACGGAAGTCTTTTTTCTCCTAATGCGATGTTTAAAGCCGCACGCTTATTATACGACACTATACACACAGAGCGAGGAGGGAATTAGGAAATTGACAAAACTTATAGACTGGGATCACGAGCGTCGCGTGAAGGAACTTTCCGAGCATAGGTATCATCCGTTCAATCCATCCTGCAATTAAGCACAAACCTACGAAACCTTACAACACTTAGACTCCAATCAAATTCATTCTTCTCACAATGACAGAGGCCCCGACCAACGATTTTTCTAGTCTACAAACATGCCACACACGATCCACAGCGCCTCCTATTTTCGCATTTGCGTTTTCCACTGAGCGATGGAAAAATTGATTTCTTTATTCTGTCAACACGATTGTTGACTTAGAACAGTGTATGTTTGGATCAGAGCTGAAGCAGTTTCCGGCATATACCTACACTGTGTCACATTGTGCATAGGAAATGTGAAAGAGATATAAAAATTGTGCAGAATGCGCGAGAGAACGGTTTTATTGTCGGTAATTTGGTATGCAATTTTCGTTCTTTGAGGATATATATGGATAACGCGGTTACATATGTAACTTAAGTTGCACCCTAGAGATCCGTATGTGGGCAATTCGCCAGATTATACTCCTGGGGCCGACTGACTCATCTTTCATGTTATGATATTACAGTCAACGTCTCGAACGCGAACGAAGCACTCCGTCGCCATTTGCTTTTAGCACTTAAAATTTTCACAAGCTGTATCCGTATGAAAAGGGGCGAGAATTATGTATTCCGCGGCGGAGCTTTGGTAATTGGAAAGCCATCGGAAGTGAAAATCCTTTCCTGAATAGATTCTCAAGAGGTCAAATTGGATCATTGCACAGATTTTTTTCTCTCCCTGTTTTTTTCTCCGCGTCTTCCGTTTGTTTTTTAGAGTTTTTGACCTGAAAAATGGCCAGACTACGTTTTCGCGGAATAATTCTCCGCCAGAAGAAAGTGCAAAACATTTTTCCATGGCTCGAAACAGTCCCCTCTTTATTTTGTAGCACATCTAGCATGTAAATCATAAAGATTTTTTTTTACGTTTTACGAGATAGGGGAATGACGGAATGATATTTTTTTATCACCATCCTGAAACTCTTTACGGAGTTACCTTAAAAAGATTACGTGTTAAGGTTCTTTGGCGTAATCCAACTATGCGTAAAGACGTGGTTCGTAGAACGTGACGACAAGATATTGATTTTCAATATCGTGCTTCCACCTTACACCGACGTGGTTCGCCTAAGTAATACAGTGATTAAGTAGACATGTAACGACGCAATTAAGTCGTCACACCACGTCACTGCAGGGTTTTGGCCCCCTTGGCGTTCTGCGATGGGGAGGAAAAGGAAGAAAACAGAAAAAAAAAGAGAAGAGTAAAAAAACAAAACTGGAAAAACACAAGTTCGTGTATCTACCTACCGCGTATGTATATGTGTATAAGTGAAAAAAAAAAGGAAAAGTGGCGGGAGGAATAGAGAACGAACGATGCAAATATCGACGTGAACATTGCTCGCGATTTGTCATTGGTCGAACTGTATATACGTATACGTATACTGAAGCCCGAGTCACGTGACTACGAGCTTATCTGGACGTGCCTTCCCATCTGCATTAATCCACGGATTATCAAGTCTAATTCCCAGCAGTCGACCGTAGACATCAGAATTACAGAGTCTCGTTGAAAGGATCTCTTTTCCTGCTCGTGTACCTACAGGTATATCGGTATATGTATGTACAGGGTGATCATTCTAAGTGCAACCCTTGTAATGATCCGATCTCCAGAACTTTTCGAGTATACGCAAATCAGTTCGGATGAGAGAATACACTAAAAGGTCTCACAAGTTGAACAATTAATCTTATTTCATCCCTAATTCTCGTTGTTAAATGTGGCACTGATTAATCCTGCGCCGGAGAGGTGCGGAGATCTGATCTGTAATTGGATTAATTTCCTCAAATTTATTCTATTTATCCGCGAGCTATCCGCGAGGGATTATTACTTATCACTGAGACGAGGAAATGGTCGTTATAAATTGCTAAAAAATTGTTGTGATCGTTCAGCTATTTCATCTATAAAATCGCCAGGCCTACTAGGTAGCCATTGTCTATGCAGTAGGTATATTTTGAGGCGATGTAAGCGACTGGTGGAGCGCAACGCATTAGCCTATGAAAGAAAGACAAGCAGGCTATAAAAAGATTGGAAGGGCATCCATTTACCCTGTGCCCTAAAAATAGCTCTAAAAATAGCCAACCCTCATCTCTTGGATCTCGGATCTCTTACACTGTAACACACACACATGCTATTACACAGCAATCTACATTCTAGAGTCTTCATCACGCCTCTCGTATGCAATGAAGTCTGCCCGTCGTTCCCTCAAATACCTAATTTTACCCTCGTTTTTTGCTGCTCCTTTATGGCGTGAAAAGTCATTTCCTGATCCGTTTGATTGTGAAAAAGAAAAAGTTTCTCGTGCCTTTTTTCCTTTCATTTCTTCTTCTGATCCGACTATACCTATATATGTATATCTATATATATATGTGGCTGCATAATGGTTTTGGTTACGACTAAAGAATGGGAATTAATTAACCCGTCTCGTCGCGGTTGGCGCGAGTCTCGGCTTCGATAAATGCGTCGAAAGTTTCTCGGTAGTTAAACCCAACTTTAGACATGAGGGTATTGTAGTCGAGCTGGTTAGATCAGTATTGGCACTTCGGGTGGGTGCCTTGGGACCAGTGAAACCCAGAAGTCCAGAACGCTGATCAATTGCTCAATAACGGTAAAATTTGGCGAAGAAAAGCTCTCGGTTAATGAGTAGAAAACGCGATTTAGTAATCGCATCACTCCGGCGGTAGTGAGACTGGGAAATAACGATTTTTTCCTCTTTTTCTTCGTCTCAGAAATTGTCAGACGTATTTAGCAGCTGCTCATGCCTGTCCACGTTAACGCTGAAGCTCAAAGAGCGAAAAACAGTCCCTTTCATTCTAGTCTGATCCAATTTCTCACAGCTTCGTTCGTTGTTTCTCTCCTTCTTTTTGCCCTGGCTCCAGCTCCGGCTTGGGCTCCTTTCTCGGTACTTTGGTTCAATATAACAGAGGCTGTTATAAATGTTCTTCACGAGGCCCCTTTCAAAATTTGGGATACACCTAGTCCGAGAAAAATAACTGAGAGCCCTTTTGGTCTGTGTTGAAGATTCATATAATATAATATAACAATAATTATGTGCGTGTCGTACTCTCCAGTTGCTGAACATGCTCGACCGTGGCTTTGCTGGGTCAGCGATTCGTTTCAATAAAAAAAGAAGGAAAAGAAAGAAAAATTTGAACGTGACTCCGTATATACCTATGTATGTACACGTTTTGTTATACCTACTCCTCTCCATCTTCAATGCCAGAGATGAAACATATTGCTTGAGCTTTTCGTCCATTGTTCGACTATTTCGTCGACATCCGTTTTGGCTCGATTTACCGTCCGCTTTCCTCCCTGTCGACGAGTAAAATGTCCGCGTATAGATTATGAATATAAATCTAAAAAAAGGCTCGATTATTCTCGACCGTTGTTAATTACGTAGTAGTAATCGCAAATCCAGATGTTGATGTCGTGTTGCAAGAGTTTCGTAAATTATCCATGTGCGAAATTTCGGTATATATACTTGGGAGTCGCGGGACCGGTATTTAAACGTTCGTATAAATCTCTGAACTTCTAAACTGCTTATGTTCTTGTTATATTGATCGAGGAAAGGTAGCTGGGTTTATTTTAGAAGCACAATCGTGAGGTCCTACAAAACGTTACGATGAACAAGTCCCGAATACCGTTTCACTATTACTTCGGGCTTTATTTCACGTCATACTTATGTATCGGTACCTATATACTAGCAAGTTATTATTGTATCGTCGCAGTAATGTCAGAGGGATTTACTGACCCCCTCCGTCGTCTATAATTCAAATAAATCGATTACCAGCTCTACAAGGTATAGTTTTTGGCTTTTCTTAAATAGAACGTAACACACGAACACGCCATGCCGTAACACTTGTTAACTGGTAGGTCGGATTCGAAAATCGTTTGATAGCTAGGAAATCAATAACTCTCCGCGACCTCTGGGGCTCTGGTGCCGTATGTTCAAACCACAGAATCTCTGACTCTAGCCGCTGTTCAACGACACACAAAGTGGCCTGCATAGTGCATCGCATATGCATGCATGCGTACCAGGATGTCCCTTGGAAGGAGTGTCTTCGAATTTCATTCCTCCCTGCGGCTCAATTGGTTCTAAATAAATTTAAGAAAAGTTCTACCAACGGATTTTCCTTAATTTTGATTCCACGTAGTGCCGGTAAGCTCGTTCCTTGCCCCATTTTGATAACATGGGTTTTTAGGTGTCGGTTTAGTTATTATTATTATTTTTTTGAGCCTTCCGTGTGTTTGGAAAGTCTGATGAACGCGGTAAGAGGCTTCTGGGGTCGCTGAATCCAGATTTAATAGAGAGTAAGAATCTCCCGAGAAACTCGTGAGACGAGTTTCGAAAACACCCTTTTCAAGGGACACCCTAATGCATACGTATACAACGAGTGAAACTGAAGGAGACGAATCATTCTCAATAAATTACCGAACAGAAAAGGATATTAGTCCAAGTAAAATGATAACGGAAGAGCAAACGATGGACTGAATTATAATAATTCGTTATGGACTGAACATGCGATAGTCCTTTAGTGATTATCGGTGTTAGTCGCTTTACTAAAGCTCCGAGTATACGGGAAACGGGTAAAAAAGCGTAGCGGAGGTAGAATACGCATCTTTGATGTATTCGTTCAGCGATTCTTGCACATATGTGTGCATTAAGTACACAGGCCTATTTGTACTTGTCATCGTCACGTCTTGATGAGGAAACGTCGCTCGTCTCTAGAACCGTCGCATCGTGTCGTCGCGTTCATCATTTGACGCAGTCGCTAAATTACATACGACGTAACGCGTTCTTATTGGTTGGTTGGTTGTGGCATTTGTCATCATGAACCTTCAGACGATTTGGGGTCAGACGAACGAGCCGAGCGTCCCGACGCGGTTTTTATACCATCGAAGTTAACTCTGTCGCATTGCTTTTTTGTACATGAACAGTATTCGAATTTTCTTTCTTCTTGATTTTAGTTCCATTATTTTCAATTAGATTTCTACCGTTTTGGCGAATACGTGCCTATGCACGAGATATGTACTTTTATGTGATTATTATCACGCAGTTATGTATGATCCAAGCCAAGGCAGGCGAGTCCCCCCATGGGACATTCGATATAAGCCATTTTTGAGCCTGGATGAATTGTTTGTTCAGGACAGTCGATCCTAACGTTAAAAATATATGGTAAGAGGTAAAGCACGTTGTACAAATCGTTGTCTGCGGGGTTCTCGTTCCATTTAGTTTTTTCAAGTGAAGAAACGAGTTGGAAAAACATTTGGTCGTGGAATTGAAATTCTTTGAAAACTCGTTAAAACACTACCATCATCGCAGAAATAATAATTCGCAGTCGTAAAATATTTCTTGTAACGTATACCGTGAGGTAATTGAGATTGGCGGTAATCCTGATTGTTTTATCATACTTTATGTACATAAGAGACAAAAAAGAAGATTGAACGGATATTTTTCGGAGCTTTTTCAAAGTAACAATTTCCGAATATTCTATGAAAGTATAAAACCACTTTCAGGTCATCACGTGTATTTCTTTCATGATCTATGTATGTACATAGCTGGCGTCCGCACGTCGATACAGTGTATTTCGAGACTACACGCAATACCGATTCTAACCTATGTTGGATTCTTTTAATCTCACGCGAAAATCTCGCGCTTAAACAGCCTGTAAATCGACGGAGAAAATCTCGTTACGAACAGGCTGAAATTGTTCCTTAGATAACACCGTTATTATAGTCTCGCGGTGACCATTTTTTCTCGACCCGTTCAAATCCGCCCCAAAATTTCTTTCTTCTTTATTTCTTTACTTTGTTTACTTCCCTTTCCCTCATTCCATTCTTCATCGATGCGACAATTTCTTCTTCTGTCTAACGAAGGGAAACTGTCTCATAAATGGTGTTCGTACATATGTTGTGTGTAACGTACAGCTTTGCCTTTGATTCGCGAATCTCTGAAGAATAACAAAGAGAAAGAAATAAGTATTATCGAAAATGAAATAAAAAGGTAAAGTTTCAAGTAAAGTAAAGAAGAATCGATATATATCTAGGCAATTGTATTAGAGATTTCACGCTGAAGTATTCCCCAGGACATTTCACCTGGAAGCCAAAAGATATCTCCCCATCTAAATGGAAACGGCGTTCTCTTCTTCGGAAGCCGTTCAAATTTCTTCGCTTCACTGAACTTCGGCTCATTTGCTTCTTCATCCTTTCTTAAGGTTATCGATCCCCAATAATTCTTTCTAATATGCCATAGTACGAACGTTCACCATACCAGTTAATTGAATAATCGCTCTTAGATCAATCTATGATCTCGTGTAGAATAATCATGTGAAGATATTCGACTAAAATATGCCGTCGGCCATCTTGTTTTCGAAGAAAAAACTGTTTAATATTCAATACATTTAACCTCTGCCTCCATACCGTTTTTTTCAAATTATAACCGGGCGTATTTGTTATTTCACGCTTTACTTAAACAACCTAGAAGCTCGGAGGCTGACCTGCACAGTTAGTCGTTGTTTTTTCAACCTGAATAACAAAAATACACAAAGTGAAGAGTAAGGAGGATTTCAATCTCTGGGTAATTTCGTTAGAAAAACATTATACTAGCCTTCAATTCTCTTGTATCTCGATAGATTTCGTCGTAAATTTATCTATGATTTCGATGCGGTACGTAAGTTGTGATATTATCATTTTTATACACCCGTATAAGGTAGCTCTGAAAATTGTTATCATCCGATATACGTATATCCTCGAGATATTTTTTTAGCTTTTATGAAATTTCTCACAATATTTACCGCGAGATTCAACCGTGTAAATAATTCAGATATAAACCCGCGGTCGCTTATGTTATATTAAACATACCTATATGTACGTAGGTACTCATACGGCCGTACATATACATACATATACACACACACGTATATATATATCTGAGGAACCCTTTCCGTTTGTACCGCGAGTCGCTTCCCTGAGAGAGAACCCAGTTTCCTACAGCTGGGGCGAAAAGATCTAGCCTCCTCGCCTCGGAGATTTTGAAAGGCGCGGCACCAACCCTTACGACGTGTTGTCATTAGGGTTGATTGTTAGCCAGAGAGTGAACTTGTATACGTCCACACCTTCAGGTATTATTTTTATCTTGCGAACATAACGATGTATTTCCAAAAATAAAAAAAAAGTGAAAATAACTTATACCTATTTCGTATCTTTTTTTTTTTTTAAACAATAAACCTTTTCTTTTGTCTAAAATTAAATAAATAAATAAAAATGCCGCGAAATTTAATCGTTTGTCTTTATTTTTGACCCAGTTTCATAATTTTCATTATTTCTCCGACAGTGGTAGATAAATTCGTACAACTTTCGTACACGTATACTTGTAGGGTATGGTAAAGTATGTATATATCTCTTCTTCTGCGCACGCCTCTGGCTCGTTCTCAGCAGCAAAGAGCTTTACAGCGGCAACTGGAGGAAGACGGAAATTTAGCAGCATAAGTCTGGTGGAAAAAGAGACACAAAATAGCGAAAGATAAAACTGGAGAAAAGCTCGAGCGCGTAGCTTCTATAGCTATGACCACCTTCAACCTAACTTCCTATCCTCATACCTGGCGGAAAACTGGATCCCCACTACCCTACAGCTATACGGTAGTATACGAGACTACGCGAGTATCAGAAGAGGAGAACGTAGGACGCCGCTCGATAACGGCTCTGCCTTGGCTCCGCCATCATCCTGGTCTTGCAGTCTCGCCTCAACCCCTCATCTCTTTTGCCTCTCCTCTCGCCTCTCTTTGCCACCAGTTTCACCCTCAACGCTACGATCTCAGCCCTATCCTTCCCTTCCTTTTACTTCCCAGCCCCCGCCCACACAACTTCCGCATATAACAGATACAGATATACAACCCTTGTGTGTGGAACAAGCGAGAAATATCTGGCAAGGGTATAGGTATGTGCACGTATGTTTCTTACGCAGGCAAATATTGTCACGTTGACTTTGCGCACCTATTAATGATTTGCCGACATCGCATGGGTTAGGGTCGTTAGGGGTAGGTATAACGTAAGCACTTTATCGTTGGAATAAAGGGTGGAGTGCTGGTTCTCTTTTTTCTTTGGTTTTTTGTACTGTTTTCTAGTTTTCTTCGGCGATTATATGACATTGACGAATCTGAGTAATAAAGTAGTGTAGAGGAGGAGTAGGTGCAAATCTACACGTTCCCACTCTCCAAATCGGCCAATTGATCAAATACAGAGGTTGTCGCTTTTTGCTCACTGAACGTAAGTGTTACGAATGGTCCCTAAACGTCGCTTCGTCTAGGATGAGCAATCGAACATTTGACGAAAGAAAAATCGCAGGAATCGAATCTACTAAACGAAGTAGACACAGTTTCGACATTGACGAATTCTACGTATATTTGGAGAACAAACAGAATCCCTACTTTCATTCATCTCACGGAGATTTTATTTTTAGGGAAGAAGGAGAGCACTTAACAATTCGAATTCGATCAACCGGCACTCCTCAAATCCGCCGCGGAGTGACTGCGGAAGACTGATCAAAGTGGTGTTTGAGGGGTGCGAATTTGTAGATTTAGGTTGATATGCTTCTTCGTAATATCAACACTCGATGTCACACCGTTTTACATATTCGGGTGGGTAATCAGTGGACAGAATACGAAATGGAAAAGATAGCGACATCATTTTTTCCGCATATACATATGCATATTCTGAATACGTTGAGCTGTCCTGAATCCTGATCCTCTACTTTCACCACTAGGACTCGTGGTATTTAGTCTTTGTCCTCGAGATTTGAGGCTCGATAAAAGGCTGATCGTTGAAAGGGTTTAGAGTGGACCGATCCTCCTTCAGTTCCACGCGATTTGACGAAACGTGAGATCACTTCTATACGGAATGTTCAAACCTACTACGAGCAGTACATCTCTGCAGAGTAGTCCCGTCTCTTCAGTTGTACCGCAATCGTATAGATACACACAGCATGTTCCAATCGTGAGAAATTTCTCAATCACTCGACGAACAGGTACGAGAAAGGAAAAATTGTGCGACCGCATCTCGACACATAATACGTGATTCGCAATCTACGCTCTACGTGAAGGTATAGAGGCATGATTTCTCACAGGCGGTCATATAAATTCTGGAATGGCAGTTCAGGTTGAACCCGTGAATCCTCAGGGTGTTGGTAGAGGTCGATACCAACCCTCGACGGTGTGGTCTATCCAGTATTATGGCTTACGGGTGGGTCTGTGTGGCCATTCGCTAAGGTCTGATGAATGCTGGCGGGCTGGGATCTCATTCATAAACTTCTCCTTCCTTGTTGATTCTTAGGCTATGATCTTCCCCGTTCGCGAGGTTTCTCGCCTGTTTTTTTTACTCTCCTTTTTATCTCTCCTCGAGTTTCTTTGATTAAACGAAGATTTGTACGGGATCCGAAAAGGCAACCCTTCTCTTATTGCAAGAGAGATATTATTACTCGCTCTTTTCCAATCGGAGGCGGTAAAAAACAAAGGGAATAAAAAAAGAGAAACTTTCTTCGGATCAAAATGGTCAGAAAATTGTTATTTTGCAGGAAGGAATAGTAATTGTATCTCATCGATTCATCTAATTTTCTCCCACTTTCGTATTTATGGTATCGATCTCTGCCTTGTTCCGCTTGGTTTTCTATACTCGTTCAAATTCCTTACCGTAACTTTGAACGTCGACGGTTAGGTCCTAGGGGTTTTATTCTCCCAGGAAGTCGCCCCGCATAGTCCAGAATGCTAATGTGAAGAGTCTATAGAGCCTGTAGCGTGAAGAAAATGAAGAAAAATGGAAAAAAGATGCGAATTGCTAGAATGGCAAGAATAAGATGTGATCCTTAGACGCATGATCGCGCTCTTAAAATTTCAACATTTTTCGAAATCCCTCACGAAAGATTGAAGAGAGTAAACACACAATAGAATCGAACAAACTTCCCTGTCTCATTCCGGAAGTTTATTTTTTATTTATCGATCAATCCCCAAGCCTTGAGGGTCTGACCCATTTCCAAATGGTGGCGAGAGAAATCCTCCGATTTCGTGTCTTTTTTCATCAGCTAAATGGAAGTTTTAGTAACAAGTTTTTCGCCCCTTGGGGCTGGTATGAAATTTTTAATTTATAACTCAATGCCTGCTGGGCGTGTGGACTACGTAACCCACCTAAAATCTGATTGAAATATGAAATTAATGGTTTGCCAGTGACGATGAGTCGGGCAGTTGTAGCTACAAGCTACCTACTCGAGGCGAGCTCTTCGCCAAAACTCGAAAACTAGGTTCGGCCAGGTTAGGCCAGTTTGTAAATGGGTCTACGCCGTCCTGGCACGCGCGCCTCCCGGATAACTTCTCCACGCCTAGTGCTTGCTGGTCCGCGAAAAAGATCGATGTGGGTACGACGACCCCGGCAGTAGTGTTGGAGTTGGACTGGTGGCCAACTCCGTCTATATCTATTTCCAGCTAGCTTTCCGTATTCAAAACGGGAACAGCAATTTTCCCGTAATCGGGAATTTAGTAGGAATGACTTTCCTTACCTCCGTTCATCGTTTTATGCAGGCAATTCGTATAAATTCGAAATGGCGATCATTTCCTCCTCTGTTTTCATTCCAGATCTTTCAGACCTGGCTTCTAGGTGTACATACATACCATATACCCAGAAATTCCTTATGATTGATGGATTCATCGCGCGTATAGTTGATTGATTATACTAGCTACGATGGACTTTTTCGTTTTTTTTTTCTCTTTTTGTTTCTTCCAGAATAAAATGAAAAACAGGACAGCATCTCGCTTCGTTTTATTGTCGTGTACGTATGTATACGTATGACGCACCGAACCGACCTCCTCCGAGTAATTAGATTCGCGATTCGTTTAAAGGCAAAGGTCAGCTTCTATACCTCGACTCGCGAGCTTTTAAACAAAGGGGATGTCCGTGTCTAACTAATCCTGTAAAGTCGACTTCACAGAGATAATAAACTAGCTCCTGCTTTATTTAATGCCATTAAATGTTGTTGGTACAAACGGTACGAGATTTTGATCAACACGTGTTATATACCTTTTCTCAAAATTATATCCGCACGTAATTAGTTACCGGTGCTTTGATCATTCATTTTCGATATTAACTTATACGAATCTCATGGGTTTTTGAATTCAGAAAGAGAATTCTAGACGGAGTTCGATATCTCAAATCGTCTCGGGATCACATTTTTCCTTCAGTGTTATGTTTGCTTCGATAATTCGAACACAACGCGACGGGATCGTAAAAACTGTTTACTTTATCCCGAGGCTCGGGCGTTTCGAGTTTCTTGTCCAAAGAGAGAAGTTTGAGTTTGATAAATAACGGGCTTCTCGGTTGTAAACCACTCCTAGTCGAGTGACGAACGTTCGTGTTTTCTTAGAAGCTTGAAAAACGTGCTCGAAAAAACTCGAGCAATTGTACGACACGGTTTCTTATTTTTCGAATCGAACGTTTTCATTTTTCATCATTCCCAAAGTTTTTATAACGTCATATCCAAGCCTGTGTCATATTTTTTTAACTCCAAGCCACCCACTCGTTCCATGACACCAAAATTTGCCCCAAAGATAAAAAAAACTTAAGATAAATAAATAAGGGGAGTCAAAAATGGATCGAGCGCATCGTTGACTTCGATATGCAACTTCGAACTCTTCTACTAATTGGATTTATCCATTTTTGTTACATCGTTGCCCCGAAGGGCCACCCAGTAGGTTACGTACTTCTATATCCGTATACTCGTCAAGGGTGCGTTACTCGTTGTTTGCAAAGGGACAATTGCCCTCTTAGCCCAGTTCTTGAACAGTTTTATAGAGCATCGTCGATAAGACGGCGAGTGGTTTAAACGAAGCCCCTCTTAAGACGAGATCCTATTACTGATCGAGTATACACCCCATCATTGCTTATTCCGTATTTATATACAGTAACTGCAGTCTATCTTACCCTTGCGCTTCGATACGTACCCTATTATCTGACGTTCACATATATACACGTAAATAAATACACACCATCCTTTATTATACTCTAAAGCACCCGGAAACAAGATCAAACGGTGAAAAGATCAAGAAAACATGGAAATAAACCCTGAATCACAAAGTACGTTGTTACACCTACGGAATTACAGCCATTACAGTTGATCTTAGGGAATAATTATTGGGCGAAGACTCTCTGATCCGAATTGCGAAATGGAAAGAAAAAGGAACGCCGAATTTATGGGGCAACTTTATTTTTTGTATCCCTATAAGTTCGAAAATCTCTTTTTTATAGACGAACCGTGATTTATCGGAAATATGTTAGCGAGGTTGAGCCGGAGCGTGTACCTCTGATTTAACTGACGAGCGTGACACGCGGATACGTAATAAAACCGGAATGTTGGTCTATAAATCGAGTCTTGAAATCGATATAACTGAAGAAGCGCGCGTACGATATACTTCGGCAGGTTTTTCCGATCACTGACTCGCCGAGCTCTGACCACAGCGAAACTCTAATACCTACCTACGGTTGTAGTTCATTCACTCATTCATTCAGCATCGATAAGGCGTCCATCATACGACCCATATAACGGCTCGAGTTCCAGCCGATGTACTGCAAACATATACGTCGAATGGTTTTTAACAAACTCGAGTCTATCGGTATGAAATTTACGTCGAATCGAATATAAAGTTGGACATTTCTTACGATAATATGATACAAAAGTGCAAGACTAAGTTTAAAAAGTAAAGACGAACTTAAACCGATCGTTTTATACCGTGACATACGTATTACAGCTCTAAGGGAACAGAACTTAACCGAACTAAGCCAACTCTTCTCTCCTTTCCTTTTCTTTTATCGACAAACTTTTCAACTCTCATCAACTACAAGAAATTCCGTCGGGCTTGAGAGGGTAAAAACAAGTTAGCCATAAAAGCGTGTTCGAAATACCAAATCGAGGGATAGTACCGGCCTGTTCTTCTTTCACCTGAAACGTCGCTCACCGGGGACGTAAAAATCACAGAATGATTATTTCGACGAAAAAATAAATTTTTATCTCCAAACATCGTTTCAGCTGACCAAAAACGTGAAGAATAATTTCAAACGGAATGAAATTCCCTCGCAGTAGCAACATCGGTACTATATATTGTACTATTATAGTATTTATAGTAGCGTGAGGGGTAAAGATTGCGGCGAAGTAGTAAGACCGGCGTGCGGTCAGACCCAGACGTATATCGGACCTCGGTCTTCGGCTATAGGTTGTAGCGAGATGACGTCACGAGCTGAGAATTTACTAAAGTCGGTACATAGGTACGGGCGTGGCTTTTGGGTGACGCCATACCCTCGAGACGGGCGGAACAGCCGTTACTGACGTAACTGGGTCAATCAGATCCTATACCAATACCGGAAATTCCTTCTTTTTTTTTTTGCAAACTTTCCGCAACGATTTTTTCCTTTTCTATACGATACGGTATATAATTCTCTCCTTTTTTTTTTATTGCTATTTCTCGTATTCCTAAAGACCGAGGTATACGGATTGTCTGATACAACTCGCGGCTATCGATAACATACAATCATCTTGCATCTGGCAGGAAAACAGGAAAGCCATTCCGATATATATGTCCGGTAGAAGATTTCAGCTGCGCCCACTGCCGCTGTACAGCTCTTCCTGGAAATTGGCTTCGCGTATAAACTTGCGGTTAAACCTCGGGACCGGGATACAGCAACATTGCGAACGTACACCGTTATATATCTGGAAACCGCCTCTAGGGTTATAGGAAACCGTTTCCTCCGACGCGTATACCTCGAGCTATACGTCGATGAGATTTTGTCTGAAATTAACGAACGGAAGGTTTTACTGCGGAAAATACCCTCAGGCTTCGACACCCCGGTAGAATATAATTCATTTCAACCAGAAATGATGGGATTTCGGTCTTTCCTCTCCCTCTCCGAATATTAATAATGGAACTGAAATCCTCGGGATTTTTATTCACCGAGCTCGATTCTTCTTTCAAACGTCGAACTCCTTTTCGTTTCCTTACTCGATTCAGTTTCGATTTTGACAGTGCGATGCAGCGAACCGAGTCACGGTCGTTCAGTAACATCCGATCTTCGTTCAACGGGCTTATATCAGCCGTAAATACTCCCGGCGACATAGATCAAAGTATTTATGTAGTTTGTCCTCGATTCTTTTTCTAGCTGAAATGTCGTACGGGAAGAATAAAGGTCATGGCGATCAAACATTTACGAGACAACGCGATATCCCGGTGCCAAGAATCGATGATACAATGTCGTAAATTCGTTAAAGAAACGTCTTTTTCGTCCAGACACATTCTTCCGCCCTCCGATACTAGATACATATTCGTAACGAGATTTAATGGCGCATTTTACGTACTTGAGAATAAAAAGAGAGAATGTACCCCGGACTGTTCTCTGGTATTATTTTTGAACGGCTAGATTCTTCGTGGAACCAGTAGATGATCAGATACTAATTTATTTCTTGTCAATTTTCAGAAACAAAGTATGATGGTTCGTCAACTCGAGGAAGAGCTGCGATTGAGGATGAGAGGACCCAGTGTAGAGATGCAACAGCAAATGGAAGTTCTTTTCAATGAGAACGAGCATCTTACTCGCGAAATAACAATACTTCGCGATACAATAAAGGTGAGAAAAAGAAAAGGATAATGATAATGATAAATAATGTGCTTCAAGGAAATATAGACAGATTTTATACCTACTTTGGTAATACGTAACGACCGAGGACGTTTTGGCCGTGGAGAGAATCAATTTTGCGAAATTATGAGACTCTCCGAACCGCGTCTTTGATATCCGTATATAATAAATGCGAAATAACGGTTGTAATAAAATTCGAGATGTAGAAATCGATTTTGGCTATGAAAAATCCGGCCTCCTTTGAGGTTTAGGAACTCGCGTAAAGCTCGCGTTCATCCATCGGTCGTATAAAAATTCCTGCATATCAAAAGCGATATCGGATTTTCTTCGTTTTTTTTTTTTTTTTCTATTTTACGGCATTTTTCATATTTTCCTACCCGTAGCTATAGGTATATTGACTTTTTATAACTTTTTCTATACCGTATACTGCCCGTCGAAATACCGTTTATTAAATTCCATTCGGTATAAAAAGATACGAAGTATATCAAAAACCCGGTTCAGAAACGACAGAAAGAATAAGAACCAGCGATAACACGATCGATGTAAACCGATGTGTGAATCGTTTGTTGAAATTTCGTGCCCTTTCAATTAACCCGCATGTTTGTATACGAAGAAAGCAATACAGTTGCAGTTAATGTGGTTGAAAATTCAAAAAGCTCCATCGTCGAGTGAAATTTAACGTTGTTTTATTTAGGTTCGGAGATCGACCCCCGCGACGTTTTATACTAAGACAAACCGTGATCCGTGATGTTGTTTGTTTAACTTTTATCGTACGAGCGATAGAACAGAAGACCAGTTCAGTTATTCAGACACAGAAATAAACAAAGTTTACGTAGGTATCGCCCGGGGTAAATGACATCGTCTATTTCCGTCCACGCCGATTTATAACCGTTTCTCTATATCTCAGCTTCGCTAGATTTAGCTCGACTAGTAATAGAGATTCGGAGAATCAAGGGACGGTCTCACCTATCCGCAGAATCCTTTGGCAACGATATTAGAATAGCAAAAAATTGAGGAAATTCTTTCTTTTTTGTTTTTTTTTTTTGTTTTTGTTTTTAGTTTCCTTCAGTTTTAGGGAAACGTGTCGAAGTTCGTTGTGTGTAACTAGACGAAGCAACTGGTCGCCTTTTGGCTGACCTCCAAATTATGCAGACAGAAACTTTCGCTGGTTGTTTGATTATCACTTATTACATCGCGATGCATTTTCAGGCCTCGAACCCTCGTCATCGTCCATCGCTATACCTGCTACTTTTATACTTTCATTGAAGCTCCTTGATCTCACTCCAACTCTTATACACTTGAGAAATGCTGCTGAACCTACCTAACTTTTTAAAACTCGTTAGGAAGCGTTAATTAATCTCTTCGCCATTCATCAAACAAAAGATTCTTGACTTCAAAGAATTTATTCCGACCTTATATAGGTATATATGTATGTATGTATATACCGGGTGTTTTATTCATCGCGAGTATCACATTTACGGTCACAAACAAATAACTGTATATATATAGTGTAATAATAAGGTTTCAACTTCGTGGTTACAAAATTGAAGAAATTTTTCAAGACAATTTTTTCCTGACAATTTTTGAATAAAAAATTTATAAGGAATGAGCTATCCGATAATAATGATGACAATGATAAAACGAGGATTAATTTGTCGTCTTTAATTTCCGTGAGTTGAAAGCTATTACTCATTCCTCGTGTTAGGCATCGTGTACGTAATTTGTCGAATGGATACGAACTGCGGATTTCCCTAGGTCGGAAGTAGGACGTAAAACGACTTCTAATTTTATCGTAATTATTTCCTTGGTTAGGTATCACGTACGTGTACGTAGTATATACGTGTAGGCGTGGTTAGGGTTCTACAGATAACATCAAAGAGGTGCTAAATTTGTTAGGGTCGCTCGATGCAAGGCGTACCGTGATGCATGTATATTGTATGTGCTAAATGCTGCTTATACTGCTGCTGCTGCTGCTGCTGCAACCGCGAGGAAACTCTCTACCTCTGTTAAACAAGCAGCAATGCGTCAACGCTTATACGTGACACCGTGACAGCCGCAAGTGACAATCAGGTTACTTATACGGAAAACTCGATTGTTTCCACTTGAATAGGTGATCATTAGAACCGTTGATAATATTGCGCGAACGGAGGATGCGAAATGTGAAATATGAACGTTCTTCATCCTTCATTTTGATTTTTACTTTTTGGTATCCTTACCTTTCTACGAATCTTCAATTTCTCTGGTCTCCAGTATCCGAAAAATAGATCGAAAGAAAGATGGGAGGTCTGTCCGTAAAACTCGCCGGGTTATCTCAAAAACGGCGAGATGAAAAAATCTGAAGCTCACAGGATTTCACTTTCGAATTATGGGCATAAAAAATTTCCACGTCTCGTTGGATGTGATCGTTCGTTTTTACCCGGAAAAAATTCTACCTTTAATTTTTCACTGAAAACCTATAATTTTTTCCTTTTAGAATAAGACATGATGATTCTTCGAGCTCGAAACAGTAGTACCAAGTAGATTTCTCGATCATAGAATATTTTTCATCGATTTTAGTAATTCACGAATTCAAATTTCCCCCAATGATCTCGAAGGCGGCTACAGATTGAAAAAAAAAAAAAAAAAATGTAAAATTCACAGGGTTTTACAATAAATTTTTCACACCCTCGATAGATAGATAGATGGGAAGTGCCGTAAAAAATCCTGATTTTATATCCTTTTCGACTTATAGTATGAAGCAACGTTTTAAAATGTTCAAACATCTCGAATCTCGAAAGTATGTTCTCGTTGTTCTCAGGGGATGGAATCGGAAGTAAACGGGAGAAAAATCTTCCGAGAAGTTATATATACGTCTCAGAATGTATAATATATAAAATATTGCTTACATATACGTATGTGTATCTATACGGGATATGATTTAAAACAGGTGAACAACGTGATAAAAAATGTATGCGTGTATATTCCGAGGAAAAGAATATGATAAAGCTTTTTATTTTTTCTCTTCATTTTGTGTTACAGGAGCTGGAATTGAGGATAGAAACACAAAAGCAGACGCTCCAGGCGAGGGACGAAAGTATTAAAAAGCTCCTGGAAATGCTCCAAAACAAAGGAATGGGTGAGAAATTTATGAAATTCTTTTTTTCATTTTGATCTTTTGTTTTTCATTAATTATATTTATGACGTCACAACCCTCGTGCCACAAAATAATCGATCGGACTCATTGTGTGCTCAGGGCATATACGTATGTCTATTACCCATGTATAATATTGCTGAATATAATTTCGTTCGAAATTTCGCATATATATGAAAATTTTATAAAGCTATGGGTGAAAAAAACAGAAACAAAAAAAAAAATTAAAAATGGGTCGAACGGATCTCTGGTAACCTTGCCGATAGGATTATACTGATTAAAAAATACAATAGCGAATCTTCGCCGTTTGTTTTATCAATCTTGTTAGCGAAAATAACGATCATGGACAGTTGGAAAAGCGGAAAAAATCACTAAAAAAAATTCACTGCTGTTTGTTACACGGGATTTATGTGCCTCGAATTTCAGTATTAATTACTCTAAAGCCATGAAGAATTAAATGCGCCGTTAACGGTTTTAATTAAACGCTGTATTCTGAGTTGCTTCGAATAACAGCTGTGTAGGGTGTTGAACAAAAATGACCACGTACAAAGCTACTTGTCATAAATTGAAGAAAAAAATTTCTCTGCCTTTTAGCGGTTCAAAGCGACGAAACGAGGAGACAGTTCGTTTTTCAAAAATTACAAAATTTTACACATTCGCGTATACCTCGCGAACTTTTCTCATATTATGACATTCTTTGATCTAAAAGAACTCCACTCCGTGGCCACGAAGATTAATTCGCTTTATTTCACTCTGAAAAAAGTGTTTTTGAAATTTGTTTAAAAGCTCGAGTGATATAACTAGACAGCTATCGAAACGAGGGATAGTTTCTCGACTCCCGAAGACAATGGAACCATCATCAATGTCCAGATTTCTGTAAATATGTCCAGAGTGGATTTTATGAGAGGCGAAAAAGCCAGAAGCTCCGTTTTTAAAAGTCGATCTAGGCAATAATCTGTAGACCATCGCGCTAACGGCTGTCTGAAGTGTTTCTATCGTGAAACCAAGACACATTACTCACTGGTATATCCTGACTAAACAGTCGTTTGTGTGAGGCTGCCAAGTAATGAATCCATATACCTATACCATATGTATCTATGCACGTCATTACGTGTTAGTCAGCATTGAATTGAGGATCTAGGACATCCGTTTTGTCGACACGTTTCCGGCAGGCTGCATCAATTCTCGTGTGATCTTTCATTTTTCAACCTCTCCGGAGTCTGCAGGATTCCATAAATTTTTCAATTCCTAGTTTTCGCGTCATATACGACTCGAGGAATGAAATTCTTCGCTTCTCGTTGTTTCCTGAATTCGAATAAACAGCGAAATCCTTCCGCTGGATTTTGCTTACGTCTGCGTATTCGTACGTCAGGAAAATTTAAACGATCAAAGAATTCGCTCGAAAATCCAGTTTCTCATCGTTCGTTCAATTTCCTTCAATCTTCGAGATAAATTTCTAACTTTCCGTCGTACGGTGACGATTTTTTCGTAAACTCAACCTACGGGCTTCTCGAGTATTCTTCCCCTCGATTCTACAGATTTCGATTAACTATAGCCGAAATGAAAGCCGAAAAGAAAGAAGCAAAAAATTGAAATTAATCGTGGCTAATTTGAATTTGAATTGCCGGCACTAGCACGTAGTTATCTGTCATACCGTCAGACAATGTATTACTCTCAATGGTATACGTGCCTTTGGGGACTTTGGGGCTAAAATTACGACAGTCTTTCAAGCTCCTCTTTTTCGAGATTAAACCACCCTTTTCTAGTCTAGAAATATTCCTGATTAAATTAACACCACTGGAATCTCGCTTCGTGAGAGGTATTTTATCGAGCCGGTATACGTCTGCCACCCTGACAAATAACGATCTAATATCCACTCATAGAGAATAACTAACGAGGACATGGGTGGTACTCCCAGCTTCACATTATACGTTAGTTATATAATAATTCCTCGAACCGTAAATCGGGGAAATTTGAATAATCTAATCGTTTTTGGATGTACCTTCGCGCCAGTTTTCCAAAAATATCTTCAAAATCTTATCCGACGACGTCTTAGATTAACTTGACGTAGCTGATCTCTTATTCGTTAATTGTCCCGCTCGTTAGAGATATAAATTGTGAGAATCTCGCTCAAAGTTCCCGCGGTGGGAACTGGCGATAAAATGCATTTAGATATCTCGAGAATTTCAAATTACTCGACGAGAGGACCATTCCCGTGCATCTAACTACACTCATACCTATATATATGTATATACGCGTATATGTGTGTATATCAAGACGTCGGGGGTGGCAAATAGATTGTGGGATGACTATATAGGGATAGGGGAAGTATGAGGAGGGTAAGGTACAGCGAGATAGGGAATCAGGTCACAGCAGCCAACCAACAGTCCCATCACGTCTGCTTGCTAGCTAGCTAGACTTTGGTATTAAACCGAGCTCGAGTTAAGGGTCGGTACACAGGGAGTTGAACTAACTAGTATTTACCGTATTCTAAAGAAGCGTTGGCTCGTTAGGGTGAAAAAAAAAGAGAAAAAAGTCTCCCCAGTAATATGAATCGGGATTTTATCAATTTCCGAAATAAAAATTCTTCTATATCTTCGATTTCAATTATTCGATCGGATAGACTGACGATGAGATTTGAGGGTGATTAGGGATTAGAAAAAAAATTCCGATGTTACGTACGATGTAACTGCATAAATGATACCGGAAGTGACAAGGTGGAAGAGTTACGTACTTTAGGGATTACCGACATGTCGAATAATTAATTGATTACGAAGCTGCGACGATGGGTTAGGGATTATTCCAGTTCTATACGAATATACGAGGTGTGTGGTATACGTACCTATACACACACATATATATTCGTTCACATGGAGTAGGTACTCGCAAGGTTACTAGAGAGTAATTAAAATGTCAGTTTGAGGCAGCCATACAGAGTTACGTGGCTTGAAATGTAATTAGAGTAATGAACGACGCTTGTTTCGTTCATGGCTAGAATTCGTACGATATATGTATGCCTATACATAGGTATATGTTTCAAGAAACTCAAAGAGTTCAAACAGAATATTTCCAACTGTTAAAAATATTCCTTTAATAAATGAAACGAATAATTTCATCCCATTTATTTATTACAATTATTTATATCAACGTTACCGATCTTTCAACATTTCTGTACATATTATTATTATTATTATTATTATTATTATTATTATTAGCATTAATGTTTTCCCTATCGTTGTTTCCAATGCCCAAATTTCTCTCTATAATTATTATTATTATTATTATTGTTGTTGTTATTTTTAACGAATATTTCTAACAGACCTTTAGACTATGCTCGTACCTGTATAGGAAACGAGAAAAAAAAGAAATTAATTGATCATTTCACCACATACTTCAATCACGAATGAATGCCATCAAATTTTAAGTATAAAAAAGCCAGATCCCGAATCATATATTATCTAAGTAGGGTCGAAGCTTTCTATATTTGTTTTGTCGTCTTATTTCAACCTTTTCAGCTCTATGTGAATATCCATTCGATTATAGGACGTCCTATTCTGCGGTGCCCTATGCTCATCGGTCGTTTTGTCGTTGATAATTGAAAACTAAAAGTGTTGATTTATCGAACCGATATTTAACCCGCTGCTTAACAAAACCTCGCTTTTCGTGTCGGAGAGAATAACGAAAAAACAAAAAGTGAAAAGAAAAAATTAAAGACCATAAAATCGAATTCGAAATCAAAACCATGTCTTATCTCGATCTAATGAAATCAATATTTCCATTTGGTTTCTGATTTTATGACATTTAATTTGTTGCCTGTATATATAAGAGTATAGTTAATCAATCATAATCAATTAATTTACTCTATTTATCGATAAAGTGAATTTTACATATATCAATTCAGTTCAAAGCTCGGATTATTTTCGCTGATCAGAAAGGTAATTTGGTTATTGAGGGAAGATTTATACACCAACATTGAGAAATGTGAGAGCGAATTGGCTTCTACTGTTGTAGGCAAGGAAGAGGAGCGGATAATGTTCCAGCAGATGCAATCCATGGCGCAGAAGCAGGTTCTTAATTATACTCTACCTGTGATATATACATAACTATATATATATATATATATACACACATATATATATATATATTTATATAAGTATTTTTTAAATTAATTATATACATATATATATATATATATACACCTATATACTACATTTATTAATTAATCAATGTTTGACTGTATATACATAGTCGCTTGAGTAGTTTGTGCTGTGTGGCTCCTCTCATTATATCGAAGTGCTTTTTGCATTATATGTTTCTTATTTTTTTGTTCTACTCTCGGTAACTCCTTATCTATCCAAACAGTTCTGATCATTCGAATAAGACAGTTTATTGATTCAGTTCTACCATCCCTCGTCGTTTGCACCTCGATCGATTTTTCTATATATGTACAAACTCATCGATACTGCGTTTTTTTTTTCTTGTTTTTGTTTTTCCAATATCAAAGTATGTTTCGATTAAGTTCTCCACTTTTTCTTAATATTGTCTTAAAACAAAAAGGGCGAAGAAATTATCGAACGGATCTTCAAAGCCTTGGGCATAATATGTTACGCAAGCCTTGTAAATGTGACATGGATCCTTATAGCTTAAGAACGATATTCTATGAGAATTAATTATTAGATTGCCTTGGGAAATTAGAAGGTAAAATATTGTTCAATCGTTACGCGGGGTGAAATTTTCTAATTACATTATATATTGGTCAGTATTCTTATTTTTTTTTCTTTTTTCGATTCTAATTATCGATATCTGTTCATGTATATCTATTATTATTCGCACGATAAATAAAAATCTCTGAATATTCATCTGCACAAAAGAGAACGAAAAAAAAAAGAAAGAAAATTTTGCCTGTATGAATTCTTTCTCTATACATATATGTATATACATACTTAATAATTTCGTAAGAATTTTTGTCTCGCTTGAAAATATTTTTTCAATCAATTTTTGAAATGACGAATTTCTCCCGTTTCTTATCTCTTTATCTCATCTTTTCATTTTATATTTTTGGATCACGAATGTTTTCACCGAGTATGAAGAAGGAATGGTTTTGTTCTATCATTGTTCAATCAGTATCGTTGACAATTCTTCATTACTTCGTATATCGTAAGTTTTAACGACGTGCATTTGACGAGTATTGTGAAAAAATAAATAAAAATTATAGGAAATAATGCAGGATATAAAAAAATTGAATTTCAGCTGTACAGGTATATATATGTAAGAAAGCCAAAAATGGCAGGAGCCACAAAAGAAGAAAGTAGTGCCTATGTGTATCATACATTATTCATACCCGCACATCACATACATTTTCACCAATATGTAGAAGTACGAAGCGCAGCTATGTTGTGAAATCGATTGAGGAACCGAGAAAAAAAAACTGAATTTTATTCTCGAAATTTCCGACTCGTTTGAATCAAAAGGGAACACAAAAAAACGAAAAAGAAACACTTTGCTCGGTTTCTACAAAAATTTTCTAAAACAGCTCTTCGTATTAAAACCTGCATATTACGTATTCAATATATGCATACATAAATATTCATGTATACATGTATATGATATACATAAATATATATGTCTGCGTTTATTTATTTATTTTTTGATACTTTTTTATTCCTTTGATTCTCCGAAAAAAAATAATTTCTGCATCGTTTATTTACAGACGTAAAGTCAGTGTAGTTATGTCCGGTGTCAAATTTTCACTCAAAAAATTTCGTCTCGCAAATAAAAATGCATAAGTCTCTCTGTACTCCTTTCCATTTATATATTCTCAATGAATCGACTATACAGAAACAACCCCTTCGCTTCGTTTATATATTTATATAAAAATGATTCGATTCATTTATTTATTTATTTTTTTACGTAACTTCTCGACTTTTAAATTAGTACTTATACCTATAACTGAAACGCTCTTATCGAGAGGGAATATGGTGTAATAATTCAAAGATTATTCTCCCTTGAATAATTTCATAGTGTTCTTCAACCCCCTCTAACGTTTTTTTTTTCATTTTCTTTTTTCCGTTTAGTCTGCCAACTCCCTATGGCTCACTCTTTTTATCCCGAACACTGTTGCTAATCAATTCGGTTCTAGGCAAAAGCAAAGTGATTAGTCTGCACTCGAAGCTCGTTTCCGGAATAAATTAGCATTAATTATTAACTCGGTAACCGACTTTCTATCCGGGGTGCCTTTTGTCTTGAAGAATAAATGGAAGAATCTATAAGGGAAGGGAAGGGAAGGGCAGGGCAGGGAAGGTAGAATTTTTTGAGCATCGATAAAAGATCGAAGGTGGAGAAAATAATGCGTGTAAATTTTTTTTACTTTTATTTTTTTGTTTAGAAATTAGCAATTGATTATTTTTCAGGTGACAAACTACGCTAACTTCGTGTCTGACATGATTATGTATTTATTGATTACCGTTTTAGTTTGAATATTTTCATTATGTGCATTTTTGTAAGCGCCTGTTAGCCTTAGGTTTTAGGTGGAGTCAACGTGGCTTTGTGTGGCATCCGAAATACATATTCGAAGGATATCTTATTAGAGGAATTTAGATTTCCGAGACTTAACGATTCCTTTGAATATAAATCAACAGCACATGAATGTTTAAATTATTCTCACCACCGACATTTGTCTAATATTCGTTATTTACGATATATATATACATATATAAATCACATGTTTATTGTCTCCTCGAAACTCACCACCACCAAAAAATTTATACTTTCTCATTTCAAATCACTTCTTTCTTTCTCACAAATTCCCGTATACTATAATATCGATTATTCTTTCCCACAATTTTCTTCGAAATCCTCAGAAAAAAAAAAAAAACAACAAAAACAAAAAACAAAAAAATTTCACACGTAACAAAAAAATTATTTACTTTCGTTCAAACTAAATTAACTATTTTTTTTTTTTTCATCCGATCGATTTATCAACTCTCGATATTTTCAATAATTAGCATCGGCGAATGTATAATCTCCCGGTCGCGTAAGTAGTAACAGTCAATATTTGATCAGACCTAATACTGTATGTCGGACCGGAATAATTTCCGTATAAATTCGAACCAGCGAAAATAAATTTATCGGTATACTCCGCGCTAGCGAAATCGTACAAACTGGTCGAGTAATTATACCCACATGAATATTAATCGTGATGGACGATTAGTTTGATTGATTGATCGACGTGTTGAAATATTGGTTTTTCAAAAATTTCAATGAAAGCTGGACGTTGCGTTTCTACTAATTCATACAAGATTCGTATTTTTTTTCTACTTCATTATATTTACTAGATCTGAATTTTCTACCCTTTACCCCGCGATATCGATTACTCGTTAACATAATTAGCAAATGATTTAAAAGATCGGTTTATTTAATCGACGATAACGATTCTATTGATACAAAACACGAAACACGATATTGAAAAACGAGATGATATAAAGCTGGTATTATTTTTTTGTTTTTTTTCAAACGAAACTGATTGATTATCGAGCGAAGAGGTGATTGTGAGTAGATAGAGTAACTAGTAGAAAATGGAAAAGAGAAAGAAAAAAGAGAAGATTGATGATTTTTTTTTTGTTTTGCAAAAATAAAAAATAAAACAGGGAGAGAGTATTAAACAAGAAAAAAAAATGTAGATATAGAGTAAGAACAAAAGTGAAATGAAAAAAAAAACTAACATATAATATTGATATACCGGTACAATACACGAAAGAAAAATAGAAAAAAAAAAAGAGGGACAAAAACTGAAATAAAATGAAATGAAAAACAAAACTATATTATATGCTGTTCGGATGCGTGGAATGAGCTGCTTTGGATGTGTAGGTGGTAAGATGATAGCGACCCTCGCGGGAATATCGCCCACATCCGCCTTTTCTTCACTCACCCCGACATCTCAACAAAACCAAAAATTGCCACCCAGAGAACTGCGAGCGCAGTCCCTTCCACGGAGGACTGACCAGGTACACTTTACATTACAAAAAAGCGAAAAACTGCAGCCGAGTAGAACGCGGCGACCATCGATATACTGTATACTATATACCTTATACCCATATACACCGATTCATTGATATCTCACACTTATTGTTCATTTGATACTTTAATTATTATTCTAATTATGTATCAGAGGTACTCTTTCAATTTTCTTTAATTTTCCTTTGATTTTTCTTCACGTTTTTTTGATAGCTATATCGAATAGAGGGTTGTGACGTCGCCGCGTTCTTTTCTCAATCCCGGAACTGTCGAGATAATAGTATAATACATACCTAATATAATTCATGAATAATTATACGCTATACAGCTGCAGTAGGTTCTGTTCCAAAACTCGAACAAAATGGAATCTAACGTGATTTAACGTGATCTATTGCCGTTTGCAGATCTAACAATTAAACATAACACCTAGCTTACACAATACTAATTAATTAATCCGATCTGAAAATATCTTCATTTACCATTTACTAACCCTTTTTATACGTATAATTGAAAACTATTGCTTGACTATACCTACGTTTGACAAGATAGCGATACTATAATTCTCCAGATGTTTGAGATTTGCTTTCTTTCTTTTTTTTTTTTTTCTTATACCTTTTCAGTTTTCGTTTTCTTTCGCTTACTTTTAATCCTTTTTTTTTTACTTACGGTATCAGCAAAATTTCAACACGTATATCAAAACGTGTAACACACAGGTCAGATGATATATTGAAAATCTGTTTTTTTTTGTTCATCCCATTTTTCTTTTTTTTTTCTTTCTATTCTCTGACTCAGGTGACACAATAACGAAATTATTTCTCCCCTTATTCCACGAGGTAACTTAAAAACCTCAATTATAAAGATCGATTATCCCGCGCTATACATATATATTATATATATGTATACCCACTCAATTTTTTTTCTCACACGAAATTGAAACGACACCGGTTAATGTTACACGTTCGTGATTATACACGCTCGCAGATTAATGCCTCGAGAATTAAACCCGATAATCGATTTCGGGTGGAAAAAGAAAGAAAGAAAAAAGAACTCGCGGTTCATTCAACCGGATGGACAAGAACCGCGTCATTGTAGTTTCATTCCCGAGTTAGAATTCGGAAATACATCACGAAAACCTGCAGCCATTGAAAATGACTTTTGCTTAGAAATTAACCAGCCCCTAAATAAATTTTGTCATTATTTCCGCCCTTTAAGGAGGTTTTTTTGTGAACTTTTTTTTAATTTTTCTCTCCATTAGTTCGAATCTATAATATCAGTTCGAAACTGGTTTCACATTTAGGAGAAGCATTTGACGATTGACCTTATAATGTAACGAAATGACGAAAATTTTGAAGAATTTTTTAAACAAAAAAAAATAAAAATAACACGGTGTAATAGGCTGGCTAGCTAAAGAACAAAACTGTACATACATGTGTATGGATGTGTAGAATTATTAGTGATTAGTCGGTAATCGGTGTATGGAAAACATGAAAGGATATCGAAGGCCTAATACCTACATATATACCTATATAATACATGATACTTATATACACACACGTGACATACCATGATCGTATCATAAAAATCGTTAGCCCGATCACCATTTAGGAAAAATATATATTCTATCATTTTCATGTTTAAATGTATGTCTATATATATATTTATTATATACCTATATAAATATGAATATATACGGAATGTTGAACCCTGCACTACACCCTATTTTCTGCTATTATACATCTGTATCACTGAATGTCGACCATTATTATTATCGTTATTGTTATTATTATTATTATTATTATTAAATATTATTATTATTATTATTATTGTCATTATGTCATTATGTCATTATATATTACCAATCGTTGCGCAAAATGGTATCGATATAATATTTAAATCTAAATGAACAACTTCTATTAATATATTATGGTATAATATATGTGTATATCTTATTTCGATTCCATCTTACGCCAATTTTCTTTATTCTCGTTATTCTTCTTCTTCTTCTTCTTCTTATTATTATTATGGTTATCGTTATTACTATATATCACCCATACATCATGTACATTATCCTCTGTATACATACATGTTCATGTACCCTAATAATTATTTAAGATTTTCTAGAAGTATATATCTAGAAATGATTATATAGCTTTGCGATTGTTCTCAAACTATTTACATGGTATGTAACTCACTTTGAAAAAAAAATATATATATATATTCATCTTAATTATAATGAATTAACGTTGTACACCGTATAGGCGTTACATATGCAATAAATATAATGACGAGGACGATAGTTTGAGAACATATCGTTCAATGGTTAGATCTTGTCCATTAATTGGCGTTTAAATGCGATTTATATACAATAGATAATTAGCAATTAAATATAAAATTACTAGAAATAGCGCGTTTCGCGCTATTCTATCGTTCGTTGTGTTGAAACTTTTCGATTTGTTTTTTTTTCTTTTTTTTTCTTTTTTTTTTTCTCGTATACTATACTATCGAAATGGAAAAAGTAAAAAGAGAGAAAACAGAATATATAATCAAACTTGTGTTTAAAATCGTCGATGATAGACGACGTGTATGAATAACGTGAATCAAGTGTCACCGGAAAATGATATAGTAATGAAATTTGATGAAAAAAAAAATGAAAATCACAGATCCTTAATAAAGTTAGGATATACGGAAAATTTACAATGAAATTAAATTATCTGTCTAATTATCCGTCATATATACCGCATATAATATTGAACGGTCGTTTTCGCCATAGAGGATTTGAAAACGTGTATAATAAAGAAATCTGAAAAAGTGAAAATCTCGGAAAGAAATGAGCTATAGAAAAAAAAAAAAGAAAAGAAAAGAAAAGTATTTTTTTTTTCAAAGTTACCAACAGAAAAAAAGTATATGTATAAAAAAGAAAGGAAAAAAAAAAAAAAAAAACAAAAACGTCGTAGAGATGGACAATGTCAGCCGTGCGTCGCGGTGGCGAAAGAACTGCGGCGGCGCCCGGCGCCGAAGAGGACCTAAGAAAAATATATTTTGAAAATTTCGGTTCGATTACGTATTATACATACATATATAATAATATATATATATGTATATATATGATCGCAATCGGACGACTATTAATCAACGAGTGTAAAACATCTGACCATCGGAGGATCGATAACATTGAAAATATGATATAATGGTTCTGAAAAACCGGAAGAGAGGTGCAGGAAGCCCGGCGGAGCGTCGCTTTTCTTTCGTCAACCAAGGCGTGTTGCCCGTTACACCAACTTCCGCCTCCTCAAAGATTCCACCTCCTCTGCGCCGAGGACAAATTACTTTCCTCGTTGAATAAAATTATGAATAAAAAAAAAAATTGTACGTTTTCGCAACCACGCAAAAATTCCTTTTTCGAAAGTTAACCTGGTAATTAGCTGCCGCTAAAATTTCATAAACGGTCAGTAATAAAAATCAAACAAAAAAACCCAAAGAAGAAACGTTGTTTTTCATTATTCGGAGGGCAGTTTAGATTTTTTTTTGTTTTTTAGTCCTTCATCTTCGCGAATCTCATCCCTTTATTTGTTTCAACCGTTCTTTTTTTTCGTGACTCGTTTTCTTTTTCTAATTTTTTGTTTTTGTTATTTCCGCGGTGTTCTTACGGCGCAGAGAAGTTGGATGACGGTCCAAACTAACAAAATGAACCCAGAACCCACCGGGCTTCGATTAACTCTGGTATTGCTTGTTAAGGAGCTCAAAGCGACGAACGAGACGCTGAAGAGCCTCCAGACGCAGTTGGAACTCGCCTATGCCAGCACAGCGTCGTCGGGAGCACCAGTAGCTGGAATAATATCTTCCGGAAGCGGAAGTGCAAATACAGGAACTATTCTTGGGGGTAGTGTAGCCGTACCCGGTGGTGTACCTGGCAGCACAACATTGACAGCTATTTTAGAAACTAAAGACGCCCGAATTCAAACCCTAGAGAAAGAGATCGGACTTCTCGAAGCTGAGTTACAAAGGATCAGAGAATGCGGTGGAAAATTGCGAGAGCAACTTTTAAGGGCGACTGCCGTGCCAAGCGGAATGTCATCGACCCCCAGCGCTTCGGTTGGCGTTAATCATTCATCAGGTATCAATCTTCAAGGATCAAACATTGTTAACTCATCGAATACGACGTACCCGTCATCATATTCGGCTATCAACGCCTTCAACCAATCAACACTCGTAAAGGGCTCACACCCGATGTCTTTAGTGCCAGTTAATCAATCTACATTAACAAATTCGTTGCTTTCCGGCTCGACAGGTCTTAGTTCATGTCTTGCCGGAATATCCTCAGGAGTAACGACTGGGGTTTCAAATCCATACACGGAACGTTACTCAGCGGATAATAAGCAGCTTTCACATCTCCAACATCAACCGTCCCACCAACACCAACACCAACATCAGCACCAGCACCAACACCAGCATCAACATCATCAACATGTCAAACAAATTGAGTCATCAGCCGCTGCTGCTGCTGGTGCTTTGGCCCTGCATGCTCACACCTTCAACAAACACGACATGAACTTCAAACGACAAGTAAGTTTCTTCATCAACAACGTCCGCATCGAAAAGAATGACGTCGTTTAGAGAGAAAAAAAAAGAGAGAGAGAGAGAGAGAGAGAAAGAGATATATATATATATATAATATTTTTGGAAAGAGCTAACGGCAAGATACACGAAATAAACAAATATATGTATATGAAAGAAAGTTATGCATGGGGAGAAGTATAGATGCATACACCTACATCGCAAACCGAGAACGGATACGGAGGAGCAGGAATTGTTACGCAAAAAAACATCACACTACATACTACATACCTAATTAGATATCTATATTAAACTTAATTTTTAATTATATAGTCAATTATAAAGACGGTTAATAATCGAACGAAATAATAGGTCATTATCTACGTATATATGTATATGGTAAATTCGAGAGGTGACGTGTTAGTGGTTGGTGAAATAGGAAACGGGAAACGGGGAACGGGGAGCGAGATGGACCCCATCGAACGATCAGTAAGACAGAAAATCCTAGTCAAACCTTTTACCGTGACGGTTTCAAGTCGACCCTTATCGTCGCCGCTATTTTTCTGCTCGTCACTACCCGCTTAATCTACGAGGATAACGTTTCGGCTTGACCTAAATCGACGCGGAATTAGGAAAGAAGAAAGGGAGGAAGAAAAAACAAAAATTTTCTATCCATCTCTCTGAATTTTGTCGAGTGAAGTTTCAGTTTTCAAGGGAAAACACAATACTGAAACCTCGGTGAAATTTTCGTAAGAACCATTTTTTCGTTTCAAAAATTACTAGAAGTTACGAAAATTACTAGATTCTTCCACTCTTTTGAAAAACTTGCACGATTTCCACTCCTAAAAATTCAGAGAGGACTTTTATTGTTTTTCATCTTCTGATTTCTGCTTGAATTTTTGTTTCTTTAGTCTTTATTTTCCACAGGATTCATGGGACCGTCACGTGGTCTAACCTTTCGAACTCATTTTAAGTGGCTTAGCTATGAACCCTAACAACGAAACCCTCTCACAAAATTTCGAGCCTCTTGTACTCGGAACAGATTCTTTTTGAACTTCTAGCTTTCGCGTATCTAAAATTTAAGGATACGGTTAGCCCGGGTCTTTCATGGTCGTCTGTACCTACTCTTCTCGTATAATAACGCGTCAATTTCAAAGGCCGAAGGTCAAAGGTATTTTACAACATATATATTATTCGCCTCTTCTCTATAGTATGTATTAATTTTTGTAATTCCTCTTTCCTCCTTGCCCTCTCCTTTAATAATTGATTCGATCGTTTCTGGGGGTCATTTCCGGGCAATTATTAGATAGACACGAGCGAGCTTGAGATCGTACAAATTAACGTTTTGTGTTATTGAATAATATGAATCCATATGTAAGAAAAGGTTTATAGAAGCGTGTGTAGACTTTTAGTAATCCTCGTCGTCTATGCAGCGCGGTTTAATGAATCGTATAACACTGAAAGTATATATTTCTTATCACATGGCGATCCTACGTCTAAACTATAATCTAATTTTGAAAAATGCGTCTGGAATTCTAAATTCTCGATATCGTACGCTGTTCAATAATAGTTATTAATAATAATCCTATTACGGTACAAAAACGCGAAAGTCTTTTCGAAGATTGGTGCACCCGATTATCATTAGATGCAGAAAAGAGTTATTCTCGAATTATAGCACCAAAATTTTAACGTATATTAACAGTTCATTGAAATCCAAGTAAATTTGAAAGGATTAGAAAAAGAGAGAGAGAAAATCGCATTCGATTTTGCTGTAAATTTTGATTGAAGTTTCCTTGTCTGGTGCTGCATAGAAAGAGACATTTTGAACTTTATGTATTATATCTATATTTCTACAAAAGTAGATAACTTCATGAATAGATTAAACTAATATAATAATATCTCTAAAGGTTGTTGAATATTAGATAAATTATTGTCAATGTTAGAAGACTGGAATTAAACAGAAAATTCATTCGTAGAAGTAAAGTAATTCATGATTTTTTTTTTCCAATTTTTAAAATAATCAGAATCTATTTTTAGAAATCACCGGTTGACAAAGTCCCTCGTGTATCTACGCTTTCTCGATCCAATTAAATTCAATGTGTTCTATAGAAGCTGTGTGTGTTATAGAAAAAGATAACAACAGAGCATCAACAAATAAAAAAAATAAAAAAATAAATAAATGAAAGAATTATATAATATAAAGTAATTTTACAAATACATAGATGCTTGAATAAACATTCCCGAAATAAAACATATAGGAACTTCCAAAATTCTCTTCCATAAATAGATAAAAAAAAAAATATTTAAAATCTGTACATATGTATCTTCAATTGAAAATTCTATTCATATATATTTTTATAGCGCTTGAGATAAGGTTTTGATGGTTTCTTTTTTTAATTTTTTTGCCGTATTTTCACGTTAAAGGTTCATCATTCGTCAACATTCAACAATCTCTACTATTAATTAACTCCGTTTTCCACACATAATATTGAAAATTTTTTCCACTGCCCTTCGCTTTGACTGCGATGTTAAATTTCTCTATTGATTTTTTTTTCTAATGATTTATTCTTCTTATTATTATTGAGGTCGACGAACAGGTAAGATGTGTATTATCTATACGATATCTCAAGTGCTATGTATGATAATAATGATAATAATAATAATATCTGTAAAGAAGAAATTGAAAAATTTAAGAGTAATGGAATTGTGTACAAAAACGTAAAGAAACAAAAGAAAAAAAGTAAACGAAAAATTCGAAAATAAATTAATGAAAAAAGAGAGAAATTATTTAGCTGAATAAACGTACCTAAAGTTTAGGCCTTAGAAACTGTTGACCCTTGAAATGTCTAAAGATGTTAATGTACAGAGAGAGAAAAAAAAAATAAAAAATAAGTAAAAACAAAAAAAAAAAAAACAAAAAACTAATAATAATAAAAATAATGTAGTAAATTAACAATGAATAATATAATTATTGCCTATATAATATATCCAATCTACGAGAGATATATGATATATACTTGAAACTGCCTATTTTCTTAGCCTCGATGATATATCTGAGACCGTTAAAAAAAAGTTTTATGTCCATTAAATGAATAAATGAATAAATAAATAAAAAGATAATTAAATAAATAAATAAATGAATAAATCTATATAATATAGTTATCAAGACAAATTATAATGATAATATTTTCTCGAATTCTATCTATGTGTACACTTGACGTGTTTTTAATCATGACCGGTGTGAAGTCGGCCCCACTGTCTTTTTCCTTCTACATAATTATGAAGGAAACAAGTAGTCGGATGAATCTGGTGCAACTTCATACCGGTCATGATTAGACACGCCAAGTATACAGTCTATTTATATTTACATAACTGTCGCTTAACAACACACACAAAAAAAAGATCACTATACAGGGAGAATTCCTGACGTCCGTCCACCAAGAGTCGTGTTGAGTCGAAATTGGCAATTGTTTTAGTGGTTACCGGTTCTTGATTGGCTGTCTAGTAGCAAACAATTGCGGATTTCGACTCGCGGCCACCTCAACACGAATCTTACTGGAAGGACGTTAGGAATTCACCCTGTACACTCGACAACGATGAAATTGGCTATATTTTATATAGACTAATCTGAATACTCGTTCGATTATTATTAACAATTAATATATAATTATCTTGAAACTAGTTCTCATACCGAAAAACCATTGCGCATATGCATATCCACATACATACATGTGTTCCGTAATACGTTAATATATTACCGTTTGCAACAGTGTAATAGAAGAAAGAAAGAAAAAAAACTTCTATTATATAGTAAAAGTTGATACATTAATTAATATACTTTTAATTCGATTGTATATAGACGAGATTGTTATACGACGCACTACGTCCGTAATTTTTATCTTCAGAAGAGAAAAAAAAAAATAATAAGAAAATAATAAAACAGGTATCAGGCATACACATACATTATATACTTGAATCAGGTTTATTTTTCTAAAGTATATTATATGACCTATAGTATAAAAATGATAATTATGTATGAGAACTAAATAAAATATGGTACATAAAATGTATTTAAAGAACGTAGATCTAGATCTCGATTTGAAATGCGAATTATCTGTAAACTTACATATATATATATTTACTCGTCTTCTTTTGCTCAATTAATACATAATGATATTTAAACAATCAAATATACATAATATATGATTCCATTATAATTTATACAACGTATACAGTGAATCTGGTGAACGTGTTATACATATTATCCTCACGACGCTTCTTGTTATTCTTCGTACACCGTATATAATAACAAATCTGAATCCTCGATTTAAATTTCATAAGAGAAACTCTGATAAGAAAGGAAAGAAAAGGAAAGGAAAGGAAAGGGATAATTGACATCTATGGCTTAGTCCAGTGTCTACATAAATTCTGTATTTATGATTATTATAAATGATGAAAACTACCTAATTAATTCAATATCTTATTATTTTCATAAAATATGACAAACTCGACTCATATCATTTTACCACCTTACATCTATCGCAGCTCAAATCACTTCACTTTCGTCTATCTATATCACGTATTTAATAACATCACTTACTTCTCTCATAAGTTTATTTTCCAAATATTATTTATCACCGCCATATATCGGATTTTTTATTTCTCTTCACGCAACGCCAGCACTCTGCACCAGCATGATATCTTCAAAGCGCATGTCGCATGACGTACAGTACTTCTTGTTATGTACAAAAAGAAAGAACAAAAAAGAAGGATTGAAACTACAAATTTTATCCTTCATACGTTAGAAAATCTAATTTATTCACAATCTCAAAGTAAAATAATATACCAGTGCGAAGATATAAATTTGTAGTTTTCAAAAAGTTATAAGTTATTTTGGTTTGTCTACAATTTATTATTCGCCTAATTTTTCTAATGTTTGATATGTATACGCATATATATTATATCTTTCTGCAAGAGATAGTTGCTTTGAGTTATTCCTCATTTTTATGTATAATATCTATATCTATTTTTATCAATTTTTTTTCTTTATTTTCCTCTCGCATTATAATTGGAATAAAAAAATATTTAAGGAAATTTTATAACGCGATATATATTATAGCTGTTACGAATCTTCAGCGAACAGATATTTTTCTCTATAGTTTGTTATAAGCGACTTATTAATAACAGGCATTAGGTATATAGATACCTAATTTACTGCGTTAGATTATTGCAAAATTCATATCCATACGTTTTTCAAACTTACAGCAACTATATAAATTCTTCATTATATTCTTGAATTTTTTGCTATTCGAAAGAGATGAATTTTATGCTTTAAACATTTCGATAATGAATAAGTAAAATGTATTGTAAACAACGTAAGTAGAGTATTTTGTTATAATGTTAATGAACTATTCATTACTATATAAATATGTAAGGCCCGACTTGTACTTTGGCCTGTAGTTAGTATCGAATATTTTCGTAGATAAACCAATTGTAACTTTTTGTTTATCATAGCAATAAGGTGTAATTAGTGCTTAAGGCTAAGATTAGGCTAGCATTAAGTCAGTAGTAGATAAATGTCCTAACTCCGTCATTTTTCCTATCTAATTATATGCTATTTTGTAGATTGATTCAATCAACAAAATCTATAAGATAAAATCAAAGTAACAAAAAGGAAAAGAAAAAAACTAATACAGATAATCATTTTTGAATAGCGTAATGAAATATTTTCCAATCAGAAACTTATTTCTAACTATATTCACCGTAATTAATATTATACAGTTACTAAATTTCGTAATTAGAATCAAGACGGAGTTAGGCTTACGTGTAAATAATAAGAAACGCATTTTTTTAATCGTGCCCCATATTTTAGCTTTCGGAAGAGGTAAGGAATCTCTCCCGGTGAACCAAAACATTTCCAAATTTTTTTAACCGTTGAAATTTGGTGTTCTGTAGTTTCGAAAAAGTCTGTAGCCCCAAGTTTTAAGGGAGTATATTAAATAGGGTAATAGGGGAGGGTTGAGAAGTAGAACGTAATTTCGACGCCCAAAGTTTAAAAAAAAAAAAAAAAAAAAAGTAAAATCAGGGAAACCTGAAGTAATCAAAAACTTTGAGTTTCCAAATTACAAACCCCAAGACCATATTATATACCTGTATAGACTGTCGTGCGTTTGACATTAATATATTAACATCATTTGAAATGAAACGTAATGTCACAAATTACGAAGGAAAAAAAAAAAAAACTATACACAAAAAGAAAGAGAAAAAAGTTGATGGAATTATTATTGCTATCATCACTATTATTATTTATTTATTTTCGATTACGTATCTAGATACTATACTAGATGTTAGCTAGGAATTAGTGAACACATTCGCTTATTGAGGTTCGAAATTTTGAAGAATATTATTATTTTATCAAAGTTTTGAACAAACCCTCGCACATACAATGAGTAGATAATGTACATATAGAAAACTATTGAAAGAAAGAAAAAAAACAGTTACATATATTCCTGACACTTTTACATGTTGTGTATTACTATTCTTATTACATTTGCATAGATCAGACTCGTTGGTCGTTTACACGTTGTCTTAAATAGTGGTCTGCATGCAAACTGTGTCCAAGTATCGGTCTCGTCTTTTCCATCACCTTTTTGCTTTTGCTTGAAAAAAAAGAACACAAGAAAGAAAAAAAAGTACTAACAATAATAACCAAGACATTTTCTGCTGAACGAAATCAAGAGAATTAATAAAAAAAAAAAAGAAAGGAACGGCTTACGATGTGAACAAAAAAAAAAATTGTTTGAGATAAAAGCTATAGAATCATAAGATGCTAAGATATTCGGATACAGCGAAGACCGTGTTGTGTCTTTATATTCTGTTATCTCGTACACTGACGAAAGTACCTCGATGGTAAATATTTTCACAGCTGGACGAGTTTCGTGCAGAAGTACAACGCCGGGATCAGGAAATCCTGGGTATGTCAGCAAAGATGAAGACCTTGGAAGAACAGCACCAAGACTATCAAAGACACATCGCTGTTCTGAAGGAATCATTATGCGCGAAGGAAGAACATTATAATATGCTTCAAGCCGACGTAAGTAACGATAATATCTGGGATTATCGATGTCGCTTTGTGAATGGGATATTTTTTATACCGTTATCCATAATTTAGGTGGAAGAAATGCGGCAGAGACTCGAAGAAAAGAATAGACTTATCGAGAAAAAGACACAGGCTGCTATGCAGGCCCAGCAAGATCGTAATCGCATGAATACCGAGCTTACGGAGATCAAGGATCACATGGATATCAAGGATCGGAAAATCAACGTACTCCAGCGAAAGGTGAGTAATTTTAAACAGACTTGATTTGATACCCCTTTGGATCCACCAGAGAAACTTTGGCAATGTATGCAGTGTTCGGCGATATTTCGGCTTCACCTGCATTCGATTCGATCACACTTTGATTGTCTCGGAGAATTGCGAGTGTCGATCGTTTCTTACTAACAATGAACTACGGAATTTCGTTCTTCTTCATAATTGGTCGTAAACATTTCGCAAGAATTTATCCGATCATTAAGTGGAAATGAGCCTTCGAACGCCGCAGTTAAATCCTAATTGATTTCGATGGTCAATTGATTCCCCTCGTTTATTTCGCAGACTCTCTTCTCGTCTCTTAAATCTCCCTCGTTAGTTTCTTCTTCTTTTTATTCTTTCGATCGCAGATCGATGTGGCTACACATTGCTCCAAATGATTATACATCTTTCATTCCTTCATAGACCCGTTATTCGTATATACGTATAATTCTTTCCTGAATAAACGTCCTGTTGACAGTACTTCCATAACGTATAATATATTTACCCTAATTACCGATAGACTGTATTATATTTTTTTTACAACTGTGAATAAAATTTACTGTAATAGTTTTCTCATTATTTTATTGTATAATTTTACTTATGTGTTTACTTTCACATTATACCTATATTCACCACTGTTTATTCTAGCCAGATAATTAGCTTCATACCTTGGTAGATCTTTGTTAAACGAAATTGCGCAGGAATTCAGAGATTTAATTATAATTTTATTCATTTAAATGAAATAGGCGTATAAAAGTCTATGTATTCTTATTTTAATTACCCTCAATTTATAGCATTTCATGTTTCACTTAAACTGTAATTTCCATGATTTTATTATTTGTATTATGTTATGTTTGTATGTATTATAGATATATTTAGCTCTTTAAGTTCTAGCATTGTACAGTAGCCTATTGTAAATTAGAATGATCATTTTTATGTATAATACTGTAGTAGTTATTTTATTTATTATTGACTCTATGAATAGCCAATGAATTTAGTTACCTCGTACGTAAATGCGATTCATAGTTTAATTACCGAGAACAGAACGATATCGCTCTTTACCATATCTTCGACGTTATCACGTTGTATAATATTCCAACGTATATGAAAATTCAACTGAAAGTTATTAAATTTGTACCTCATATTAGTTTAACTACTGAATTATAACAACCCATGTTATTGGGTGGCAACGCAGGCCATGATGGTACTATTACTAGCACCCATTACCATTGCCAGTACGATGACCCACAATAAATCTTCAGTATCCTTAATAGGTACGTAATTTTGCACTCAAATGAATTCTATTCTATGTCGGAGGATGTGGCTTAATTCAGGCCGCAGTTAAGACCTACTTTATCTAATATGGCGTCTCTAGTTTATTTTCCCAATAAATAAATGATTAGCATCTTACTCTAATCATCTGACTCAAATTATTACAAGATAATTATAAACCCCATGATCACCTATTTTAAGACAGAGAATGTAAAATCTTAACTACGGCCTTTTATTGGATTAACTAACAAATGATTTGACATCCAATTGACGATGAACTAAACAGAATGCCTTGTTAATAACATCGAATGCCTCGTTAATAACATCGAATGCCTCGTACTAACAAATGATTTACTTAGAATTGACAAACGAAACACTACTTACATTTCTTGTGAGATTTCTATCCATAAACACATTCACAACATCAAAAAGGAAACTAATAATTAACTTCCTTTGAATTGATTGGCTCAAGTAAAAAAACTAATCTATTCTCTAGATTGAAAATCTCGAAGATCTTCTCAAAGAAAAAGACAACCAAGTTGACATGGCTCGGGCTCGTTTGACTGCGATGCAAGCACACCACTGTAGCAGCGAAGGAGCTTTGAGCAGTTTAGAAGAAGCAATTGGTGACAAAGAAAAACAAATGGCTCAGCTCCGCGAGCAACGGGATCGAGCCGAACAGGAGAAACAAGAAGAGCGAGAACTCCATGAAAGAGAACTTGCCGAATACAAAATGAAACTCCATGCCTTGGAGTCTGAGGTGAATCCCAATTATAGACATAGAAATCGCTCCCAATTGGATGAATCTGCGATTTAGAGATCACAGTTTAAGAATATTGCAAACAATGAATAGACATCGACTTTACAATAATTTATCTTCTGTATTTTAATGACAATCGATTAATTTTTGCAGGTTGAGAAGCTTGGTGCCCGTCTGGAACGAGCTCAAGCTGAGAAAGATCGTTTAGAAGCAAAACTAGAAAGCTCTCAGTCAGAATTAGGCAAAAGCAAAGCCGAGCTTGACAAAGCGGCATCTGAGGTCGGTCGTAGTGGTGCAGACTGGGAAGCAGCTAAGCAACGATTGACTCGCCTCGAGCTGGAAAATGAAAGATTGAGACACGACCTGGAAAGATCACAAACCACCTTTGGTAGAAGCACGTTAAACTCTTCACAAGAAATGGACAGAATTCAAGAACGAGCTGAAAAATCAACAGCAGACTTAAGGAGGGCGCAAGCAGAACTCAGAGTCACTCAAGCAGACAATGAACGTGCCAGAGCGGAAGCCACTGCCCTACAGGAAAAGGTAACATGATAAAATATGAGAATATGAATATAATGAGTAGTAAGAAAATTGTGCTGAAATTTATTTTTATTTTTTCACAGGTTGAGAAGAGTCAAGGCGAGGTTTACCGGTTGAAAGCCCGCTTAGAAAATGCACAAGGAGAGCAAGAGAGCTTACGCGAAGAGTATGATCGAGCTCAAGCTTCCGTAGCTAGGCTTCATTCTGAACGTGATAAGGCTGTCGGTGAGCTTGAAAAGTCTCGAGAAGAATTAGAACGCACTCAAGCAACCTTGGGAAAAGCTCAATTACAGCAGGACAAAGTACAGAATCTGTTGGACAAAGCTCAAAGTGAAGTTGACAAACTTCAGGAAAGGCTGGACAAATCCCTTGGAGAAGTACGAAGAGTAAGTATATCCTGTTTATACCAAAGCTTTTTACGCAGTGCAGAATAGTTCCTCAGTTTTCAGACCCTTGACTAATAATAATGCCTTTTCAGATGCAACTCGAAAAAGAGAAGCAAAACTACGACTTTGAGAATGTTCAAAGTCAATTGGACAAAGCACTTGGCCAGTCGACTAGAATGCAGAAAGAACGGGAGGCAATTCAACTTGAGGTTGATCGTCTTCATGACAAATATGAAAAGGCCCAGGTACGACGTAAGATATGAACCATGTCAGTTACTCGTCCCTTGGGATGTGTGTAAATAAATAATGAACGCAATACAAGTTGTGACCACAATATTCTTCTTCTTATTTTGAACAGATGGTCATGCAACGTCTCCAGAAAGAACGAGATAACTTCCAAGAGGAGATGGAGAAACTTCATGAAAGATTAGAATTCCAACAGAATCAGCAGGCTAAACTTCAGCGTGAAAAGGAAAATGTCATGTCAGAGCTTGACTTGATAAAAGAAAGATGGGAGAAGGCACATGCCTTGCATCAAAAGCTTACTGTAAGTATTTCTAGCATCAACTTTCGAGTTTGTTGAATATTGTACTATTTAAAGCTTGTCCTCATTTTCAGCTCGAACGAGACGACGCATTAACGGAAATAGAAATTCTTAAAGACAAATTCGAAAAGGCTCAATATGGGGCTAGCAAAGCTTATGAAGAAAGAGAAAACGCCAGTAAAGAGTTCGAAAAAATGCGTGAAAAATATGATAGGTAATAAATCTTCTGCAGAAACTATGTGAAATTATACTCGCTAATATTTTATCTGTCGAAATAAGCCTACATTAGTTTTCCGTGCAGAAAATAAGTTCCAAACCTGTCCTCAATCCCGGAAATTTCAAATTCTCCAATACATTCGATTGCTTGTTTCAAACAGGGCGCAGAGCGAAGTATATCGTCTTCAAAATAAGATCGATGTGATGGAGGCTGACAAAGATCACTTGGAACTAGAGGTCGAAAAGCAGCAAACGTTGGCTACGAAAGGCCGTGAGGAGGCGCGTAAAGCACAGGAGGAGTTAGCTCGCGTCCAAGAAATGTACGATCGAGCAGCCCTCCAATTGGGTCGGACTAAAGAGCACGAAGAAAAGTCCAAAGAAGATTTGGACAGGCTAACGGTAGACCTTGAGATGGTTCGTGAGAGATATGAGAAGTCCCAGATCGAACTTAGGCGTCACCAGAACGAGCGGGAAAAATTAGTCGCAGATAACGAGAGGGTTGCTTTCGAATTAGAAAGGGCTCACTCGCAGCTTAGTAAGGCACAAGCTGCGACGGAAAAAACGCAAGAAGAATTAGCCAGGATGCAGTTAGAGATTGAAAAGATGTACGAAAAGCATGACAGACAACAAGCTGAAGTTAGGAAAGCTCAGGCTGAGGCCGAGAGGCTTAGAGGCGAGGCAGAGGCGGCTAGAGAGGAATCTGAAAGGTATGCGGCAAGGTTTGGAAAGTATCAAGAAAACCAAGAGAGAAATAAAGAAGATCATGAGCGGGCGAAGCTGGAGGTTGAGAGGCTGAGGGATCGGCTGGACAAGACGCTGCTTGAGTTGGAGAGGGCGAGAAAGGCTGAACAGGACGCTTCGCGACTTCGTGCGGATTTGGAACGAGCCGAAGGCGTACGAGGTAAATACCAGTTCGAGCAGGAAAAATGGCAAACTGAAGGTAGTAGGCTGCAGCAGGACGTAGAAAAGTTGAGGGAGAGACTAGAAGCCAGGGAGGGTGAGCTGAAGAGATCGCAGTCAGTCATTGAGCAGCTAGAGGCAAAGCTTCATGAGACTCAATTGCAGTTAGAACGAGCTAGAGACGAAGCGGCTAAAGTGACAGCGGCTCAAGAGAAGAATCGGGCCGAAATGGAGCGGGCTAAAATTGAGACTGAAAAAATACGAGACAGGCACGACAAGCTCAAAGCAAAGGCTGACGCTCTCGAAGCTGACAACGAAAAATTACGCGTAGAAATTGTCAGATTAGAAAGGCTGATGCAAACTGAAGGCAAGACGAGGTCGGAGAGCGCTAGCATAGAAGTAGAACGCCTCAGAGCAAGCCTGGACAAAGCGATTGTTGCTCGAGACCAGGTGGAACTAGAAGCTGGCCGGTTAGCTAAGGAGCTAGAAAAGTCCCAGATGCATTTAGCCAAGTATCAAGAAAGCAATGAGGCAAGCAAAAAGGAGCTGGATAGATTAAGCGCGGAATTAACGCGGCTACATGAGGAAAGAGAAGCTCTGAGGCAAGACCTCCGACGAGGACAACACCAGCAACAGCAGGCCGGTGCTGAGGAGCTAGTCAGAATCCAACACGAGCTACAACAGGTGCAGAGAGATCGAGACAAGATGGCAGCGATATTGGAAAACAGGGAAAAACATTCAGAGAAAATCGAGAAAATAAAGGAGAAGCTTGAAGCAGAGGCAAAGCAGCTGCAAGTCGAAAGAGACCAGCTCGTAATACAGCTGGAAAAGTCTCAAGATATGCTGATGAACTTCCAACAAGAATTAAACACCAGTGAAGCAGAACTTACGGAACTTAGGAGGCTGCATCAACTGCAACAACAACGAACTCATTCCCAGACACCGGATAAGAGTGCGAAAGAAGCTCTGGAAGTTCAGATGCGTGAGGTACAACGGCTCACGCAACAAGTCCAAAACTTGACGCAAACTCATACTAAGGAAAAACAACGAGCTGAACAGGCTGAAAAACGGGCTCAAGAACTACAGAAACAACTCGGTGCAAGAGGAGGCGAGTCTGAGGCACAGCTAGAGCAATGGCGCAAATTGGTTGACACGGAGAAACATAGAGCGGACAACGCCGAGCGTACGGCGTCAGAACTTCAGAAACGTGTTCAGGCAATGGAAAGACAGCTTCATGCCCAGCAGCAACAAATTCAACAGATGCAAGCCAGCTTGCAACAGGCTTCCGTTGTACAAGCTCAGAGTCAACAGAATCAGCAGACTGGACAAGAAGTTGACCGGCTGCGTAAGGAACTTGAACGTGCTAAGGAGGAAGTTAAACAAGCAAGCGTTGAACGAGAACGATTCCAGGCTCAACTGGAGATGCTTTGTCAGGAGCTGGAGCAAAACCAGGTTAGCGATACGCCGCCGTGCCAAGAACAACGTGTCCAGAAATGCTCCGCCAGCCTTCTCGCCTATGTTGCACAGTTTTATGTTGTCGCCTAAAAATCATCTACACCGAAGCCTTAGTTACTTCATACTGTATACTCGTCATTCAACAGCGGCCTTAGTTGTTAATGCGATATCGTGTCAAGCAGTTGCTGCATGCTGCATTTATCTACACCATCGTCATTTATATCTACACTACCATCATAATCTTTAATACATATTTATATACTTATATTTATTACTATATAATATTACATTTATAATCGTTGTTATATTATCACACCACTATTATTTTTCCATCATTATTGTATTATAATTATAATTATTCTTATTCTTATTATTATTATTATTATTATTATTATCGTTATTTCTCTTGTTACTATTATTAGTGTCGTACCAGGATCGTTTATAATTTTTATTACCTTGTTTTGCCATCGCATCTTTCATCGACATAAATTTTGTCATTGCGTGGCATGTCTTCTTCTATTAATCATTGTCTCGATTATGTTTTGCACAAATATTTATGCCGTTCCTATGAATTATTTGGTAACCACAAGAGTTTCACACCTAATATCGATACATAATCTACTCGTCCTCCTATTACTTTCTAAATAACTCTTATGGAATTTCATAATTATCCAATTAAAGGCTACGACAACTTTTTAACAGACTAGCAAAAGATTCTATGCTGAAAACATGAAAGAATACCGAATAATTCTTAGATGGTAAAAACTGTTCTGTCTTCTTGTTTTCAAAAAGTCTGCATTTGCAATATTTGTTTCTCTACCATTACATTGTACAGCAACATGAAGAGAACAAGAAACATTATCTAGTTATATTACTTTGGTCAATTATGTTCGTTAACCCTGCATAAATTTTAATATTCTTCATTGGTACAGGTGGATTTGCACGAGGCGAACAAGAAGCTTCAAGCTGGCGCTACGAAAGCTGGCGCCGACTTTAATCAAGAAAGAAAACAGATTGACGAACAGAGGCGGCAAGTAGAGGAGCAAAGGAAACAACTGGAAGATCGTATCAGAGCGATAGATCAGAAGAGTAGGAGCGTAGAAGAGAAGGAGAAGGCATTGCAGAACTTAGACCAAGATCTTAAGAAACGTAAAGCAAGAATGGACCAATTGGAACAGCAATTGCAAAGGGTGAGGCATATTTTTGATTATGCTGGTTCCAATTCATTGTAGAAAACTCATCAGGATTGACGATAATTCTCTCATCCTCTGTCATGCCTACAGAGCGGCGGGTCTCCAGATAAACGGTTGGCAGAATTGCAGAAAATGCTTGAAAAATCTGAGAAAGAATTGGAAAAAGCAAAAGAAGATTCCGGACGCAGTGCGACTGAAATGGAAAGGTTGCTACAACTCGTTCAGATGTCCCAAGAGGAACAGAATTCTAAGGAAAAGCAGATAAGGGAACTGCAAGAGTAAGTATCAACGTATACTTGTATGAATGATCCGTTGACTGCGTTACATTTTTACTAAACCGATTGTCAATAACTAGACACCGGAATGATACCAATCGATAATATTCATTTCAGAGCACTAAAAGTCGCACAAGCGAAAGCAAAACAAGCCGCAAGTGCACAGCAACAAGAGGTCAGTAGTTTGATTGATTATAATATAAATTTATCTATTATATGATATGATGTTGAATCAGTAACGGCTGCAAAAAATAATTTGGAATTGAGAAATAACTCAGAAGTTAAAATTAAAAAAAAACATTTTTTAATCGCGTAATTAACACACTATTTTCTTGTATTTTTCATGCTATCCTGGATAACATTTACACCAAACTTACATCAACATATGAATGTTGTTTCTATAATTTGTTTGTCCCTTTTGTGTACAAAATTTAATTTTTTATGCCTTCTGTCCGAATTTTAATTTGCTCTTTATATTTTTGGATGACTTAAACTTGGATCAATAAAAATTGTCAATTATTCTCAACCGTGAATCGGGATGTTATTAATTGCTAATACAATTTCTAAACATCAGGCGGGACCTGCTGGTTTCCTAAAAAGTTTCTTCTAAGACCGATTTATGTTGGAGATGCCTTCTCCGTTCTATTTAGTACAACTTTCGTAAACGATAACGACATTATAATCTTATTAAAATAACTTAAATTGAATACTAAAATAAAAAAAATAACAAAAAAGGAAAAAAAAATAAAGCAAATATTTTAAGAAAAGTTACGACCATTGTTAACATATTAATAATAATAACAACAACAACAACAACAACAACAATAATAATAATAATAACAATAATAATAATAATAATAATAATAATAATAATATTAATAATAATAATAATACCGATATATCTAAAGAACATTTTAAAAAACTGTTAATATGTCCTATAGAGGTGTATATTAAAATGGCACAAGTTTATAAGCCATCCAAAAAAAAAAGAAAAGAAATGTTTCGTTATGTTGTCAATATATTTTATTTTTTGCTGTTGCTATTTTATTTGTTGTTCGTGCGTTCCATTGGAAAACACGATATAGGTGCAAAGCATGAAGATTAATTGTGATAAACTTGGTTGCAAGTCGTCGTCATCATTTAATTACACAAATCAAGAAGATACAAGTAATTGGAAAGAAGAAATTGATGCAAAAAATCGTCGAATCATCGACTTGGAGAGAGAAGTCATGGAGCTGGAAAATTTCTTGAAAGATCACTCTGACACGAACGGTATAGAAGAGTTAAAACTTCAGATTGAGCTAAGGAACAATCGTATAGAAGAATTAGAAGAAACGATCACAGAATTCGAAGACTTCTTAAAGCACAATCCTGACGTTAAAGATCTTCATGATTTGAAGCAGGAAATAAACGATAAAAATAGACGAATACAAGATCTCGAAAATCGCGTTCAAAAGAACGAAGACAAAGACTTGAGAGTAAATAAGGCCAGGATAATGGAACTCGAAGAAATGGTCACGCATTTAGAAGATTACGTGAAACAACACAACGTAGACGTTTTAAAGCAGAAACTTAAGGACCGAGAAGACAGAATTGAACAATTACAACTAACTGTAAATTCTCTGGAAAAACAGCTTTTGTGTTCCGAAGAAACTCGTTGCGGGATTGACGCTCACAGAAAAAGCTTTCAAGCGAAAGACAATAGGATAACAGAACTAGAGAGAGAAATGCATGAAAAAACTGAAAGCATTGCCAAACTGAAAGAAGAATCATCGCAGCTTACAGAGAGCCCTAAGTCTCCTAATTCTAATGATGTGTTAGAGATGAAAGAAAAACTGAAAGAAATGGAACACATCATATTTGCTAAGGACAATAACATACAGGAGTATGAAGATGAGATTGCACAGTGGCAAGAGAAGCTTTCAAGGCTCCAAAAGCAGATGGCTGAACTAGAAAAAGAGCTCGGAGAGTACGAAGCCGAAGATATCGGAGTTCTGAAAGAAGAAATCAAAGTTAGAGATGAGAGAATTGGCCAATTAGAAGACGAGATTGACTCTTTAGAGCGAGCATTTGGTGAGCAAATGGATTTGGAGCAAATAGAAGAGTTAGTCAATGTCGTTAGGCAAAAAGAAGAAAGTGAAAAGGGACTCAATCAACTGATACAATCTAAGCAAGACAAGATTGAAGAACTTAGTGCAGCACTGCGAGAAAGCGTAGTCATAGCCAGCGCCGGCGAGAGACAACTAAGGCAGGAAGAACTACAAAAGCGTACTTGCATCCAAAGAGTAAGTTACCAGAGATTAGTTAGACGGTAGTTAGTGATGCTTTATCTGAAAGCAGAACCATTACATTACTTTATGATCATATTTATGTACCCGGTGATAATGTCTAGACATTTTTGATTCATTTCATCACCTTATAACATGTTTCAGGATTATTTCAAGACTAGTTTGATTCACTTATCTCGTTTATTTTCAGAGAAATATGCATTTCACATGTGACCCGCCAATGCCTTTCTAGTTGTTGTGTGCAAAATCCGAGCCAAAGGGTTCACCTGAAAATGATATTATTGGGTGTGGATCTTCTTCATACGTGTGCCCATGGATCTGTCTAAATAATTAGAGAATTTGTCATTCTTTCCATATTGTTTTTTTTTATAGAAAAATGATATATAAATCGATAATTTGAAGGTTTTCCCTAGACGGAGTGCCAGAAGAATGGAAAGAATGACAAATTCTCCAATTTAAAAAAAAAAAGATCACGTATGAAGAAGATTCATACCTAACAACATAATTCTCAGGATAGGTTTCACCCCCTCAATACATGGGTTTTTATTTCATAGATTGAGAAACTTGAGCAGCGGATAGCATCGCTTCAAACATCGTTTGCTGTGAAATGCCCTACCTGTAAGCCACTCTTATCCAGATTGCAGAAATCGGAAAAGAAGCTGTATATTCTGACAGAGGAAAGAATGACACAGCTAGAAGAGCTGCATAACATGAAGTAAGAATCTGATAATATAATAATTAATCATGAAACTCGACTATAACACAATAAGCGTACAAAAATACCAAATGTATGAAATGCTGTATCATAACTTGTTGTGTAAATATTACCTGCAGAAGAGAAGCCTTGGAAGCTGCAGTTTCAGAAAAAGATGCACACTTGGCACTCCTAGAATTGTCTGGAATAAAAACAGAAAAACAAGCTGAACAGGCAGATAAGCTGAGAGCAGATAGAACAAGATTATTAGAAAAGCTGAGAGACGAGGTAAGCAGAATGAATCTGTAAACAAGAATATGAGAGAGGAAAAAGTTTTATGTCATTAGATTTATTGGGATCCCATATCCATATTCTATGCCCATTGTATTCTATATTATTCTATTAAATTGCTTGCTTTATTAAGTATGGACACGTTTTCCAGCCGCATAAAAAATAAATTCGTTTCAGAATGAACGGAGCATAGCACTATCGATTGAATCATCTAGTCCGGACACAACGCCATTTTTAACGGATATTCTTGATCCTTCAGACAGCGAAGATGATGGCCGAAGTCAAGAAGAAAACGTTGTAGATAATTTGAAGCCAAAAACGAATGGGAATACAAATAATCACAGGTAGGTGATTAGCAAGCTATTGAATTTGCAAAGTTGTAACCATTGTGTAATTTATGTGACGGTTTCAGAGTCGGAGCGGAGCAGGCAGCTCAGGCAAATACTACTCTTAAATGACATAGAACAGATAAGTACCACCTGCGTACTGTTTCTCTAACGTTCCTTTGATGTTGTTATGTGCACAGTTCTAGAACATCTAGTCGTAGAACTTTTACCTCTATGTGTAATCATGCAACATAATTCATTATACATCTACATCTACATCTACATCTACATCTACATTCTTCACTTCATCAATCACATCAACCGTCAACCATCCTCATCTTCATATCATCATGGACGACCCAAGAAACTGACTAATATAAAACAATTAAGTTGAAATAAAGAGAAGTCGCGTACATTATAATATAAAAAATTTATAACGAGATACACTGAAATTCAAAATACCTAATATGCAACAGTGTTATGCCCGTGCTAAGTGGTTCTCATTAAAAAAAAAAAAAAACACAACATAAAGAAAAAGATAAGGAATAAGCCGAAAATTTCATTGCAGTAACAAGTGATACCCTTCTTTGAAAGACTAACCAGCGTACAACATTTCTTATTGATTGTATGCTGTTGTTAACTAATTTTTTATACGTATAAAACTCAAAGAAAAGACCTCAGGCAGGATAATAATACTTCGATCGTATGGATGGAATTATTATTATTCATTACTCCATACGTAAATCAGTATTGATTAATTTAACGAAGTATTTTTAAACAAATTTCTCTTATTATATACCTATATAACAGCATATAAAAAGCATTATTTCAATCTAGTCATTAAACCAATATTATAGTGTAAGATCCCTGATTTTGAGGGTCGTGCTTTGCACCAAATGCACAAATTAGTTTCTAATGCAAATAGTATTTGAATAATATAGAAAACAAAAATTTCGTTATTTATAAAACTGTAAAGAAAATGATTACACCAAGCCAATTATATGCGCAATATATAATAAAAATCCATTGTATTATATTTCATAGGTCAAATGCGAATTATACATCAATTTAAGAATGATAGCTTCTCTTCCTTCAGAATTATCTCTTAAGATACTATAATAATCCTTATAGTTAATTGATGACGTAAATTAAGAAGGAATGATTCAGTACTCGTTTATCAGATCACTCTTTATGTTTGAATATCAGCTGTATTCTTGCGCATGCATCACAATCAATACGTTTTCTTTTTATAATTCTCTGTAGATTTGAAAATCGAATTTCCTGATGCTGAACTTTCATTAACTAATGTAATTAACACCCCAACTTCTAACTTTATAATATTATGATTACAATAATTACTATCAATAAAACTTTGATTTATAAAGCAAGAAAAAATACTGATAGCTTCCATATTCAGAAAATAATGATACGTTTAGTTTTTAATATTTAATAACCAGTTTTTTAATTTTATTTCTTACTTTTTTTATGATAACAGTTTGATCTAGGGCAATGTTAACATTGTAATATTGGTTTACAATTTAATTTGAATACGAAAATATTAGATAATGTAAATATACGAACACGTCATTACGTCATAACTATACCTGGAAAATTTTCGACCAATTTCTTTATAAATAGAGTGAATAAATTCTTCTTAATTTAAACCGTCTCTTACTGGAAATCACCTGCAATCAGCGTGATACAAATCAACTAATTTTTTCCCTTCATGCATAACGCAGAGCGAGAGAAAAGAGGAGAATTAAAAAATAAATAAAAAACCAGTTGACTTCTATTTTTTGGATTTCTTATCACGGGTCCAAAAGTCCTTTAAAAATTATGTAATATTATATCACATAAAATTATATAAACCCTAAATATTATGATCTAAGCAATATTCTTTAATTATTATTATGGAGCACCAAGCAAGAATGAATTGAAGTTGAAGAAACAAACAAACAAAAATACCAAAGAAAAAATGAAAATAAATAATGAAAAAAAAAATGATATAAGAAGAACTGAAATCGGACAAAGGTGCTGAATCGTTTTAAGATGACAATAATAACTGTTCGTACGCATCTGACATATATAAAGTATGCTCGGGTAATCAATACAAAGGAGCGTATAGAAACAATTAAAAAATATCATCGAGTGAAAATAATTAAATGATATTAACAGATCATGGTGATGATAAAAGTATAAAACTCTTCAAATCCAAAAGAAGAAAAAACACTTAATGAATCACGTTATTCCGTTACTAGGACAAGGCTTGATTTAAAAGAAAATTGCATATAAAACAGAGGAATTACCCGAAGCACTATCTGTTGTAAATAATTCTTCTGTCCTATAAATATTCTACCGCCTACAGAGATATCTGGATAAACCCTTACGATTACAAACTTTGAAGTCTATTCTAAACATCTAGCTTATGTCTAGGCAATTATAATCAATAATGTTAATGGATATAAATTCTACGTAATAAAATATAAAGTACATACATACATACTATATAGACGCAACATGAATTGATCTGATTGAAATATGATGCGTGCTATAGCTATTGTTTATGATGATATTTAATAATATCAAAGGCAGAACATCAACTCAGTTATGCCAATAAGTCATAACAATTATTATCACAGAAATATAATGATTGATATGTTATTAGAGGAAATAAATACAGTTTAAATCATGTTACATTCAGAATTATAGTTGACCATTTTCCATTTACTAACAATAAGTCTATATACCAGACTCATGACATATTGTGCCATTTCATATCGTGTATGGAATGATACAGTGATTTCGAATTTTTGGTATCAATAATTAAAGACGAAATTATACCGCATATACCATATGTTCAATTGCTAAATATGTGCAATACGTAAATTTGATTCATATACCATAAGTATTCAAATATATTACAGATTCGAGAAATTTATAATAATAAATACTACTTTCATCGACAAGCAGGATTTCAGATAAACTGTGTGAACATTGGTAGATGCGTTTCAGTTTTAAGAATGTTGTGGTCTGGATGAATATGTATTAAATTACAATAAATCGTTTATGGCATACTCTTAATGACGAAAGTGGTATTTATATTAATGTAATTTAGGTCAAATTAATCGGGGAGAAGTCTGTAGAAAAATTTCTTTTTATATCTCATTAAATTTCATTATATTGTTCAATTTCTTTGCTAGCCCTGTTGTTTATTTTCATAAGAGATATTAAAAATATGAAGCAATTAAATATGTGTTCGATAAATTTATCTTGTACAATCAATAAACGTTGCCCCACGCTAATCATTTGATACATATTGTTGATAATTTAATTTGAGATTATGCCATTAACTTAATTGTAAGTCACAGATTTATAAGAATTTATCGTATTATATAATCTTGCCTTGATTGTCAACGTCAGTATACAAATATAACATAGCTATAGACAGAAAAGGAATAGAGAAAAGAAAAAAAAAAACAATTTAAAAAACTAATTCGTATATTAAGCTATGCGTAAAAAGATATTATTAAACTTATTATAGGTAAGACGTTGTATAAAATTTAGTCTATGTGCCATCATATCAAGCCTATATCATCATGTTACATCATAATTAAACAGTAATAAAAGTTAATATCACTAACTATATACACTAATGTATCTATAAATAATTAAGCATGACTGTTGATCATGTGTTCATTACATTCTGCCTTTTGGTCATTTATTGGAGAAAACAATTAGAACAAAAAAAAAAAAAATAATGATGAATAATAAAAACTTAGAGTATCAAAATAATTTTGTTGGATAAAAGAAATAAGAAACTATACAGAATACCAGTTTCAAACGGTTATATCTATATAATAGTCTTGCAAATTCTATTATCTGCTTGATAAGCAGCACGAGTTTGCTTTGGACTGCAGACTTTGAGAATTTGCATTGTAATGATTAGCCAAATAAGTATAATGTATTTGAAAAAAAAAAAAAAAAAACTTGCTTCACGTGGCAGAAGGAGGAGTAAGAATAAATTATTAATGGTCATACCGGTACAAGTGCATCAGATCTTTTCCTCTTCTAATCTATTATAACTTTATGCCTTTGGCTGAATTATTCAGGTTAAAAATCTTAATCCTTACTGCGTGGATCGACTGGAACTTAATCTAATTCTTATTGACAGCATTATTGTAATTATAATATAACGACAAGTTGAATTTTGAATATTTATCGTGTGTATGAAATCCCCAAGAATTATATAAGTGAATCTTTTAATGTGAGATTATTGCTTCAAGGCCACACAAAGACAGAAGAATTTTATGAACTAACTAGATTCGTTTTGGATACTTGTTGAATTTTACTTATTTTTTTTTTTCTTCTCTTCACGTATATTGCATCTAAGTAAATTAAGTATGTTGACTAATTATTGTAAAACGCAATACAATTTGACTCATGTATATACCTAAAAAGTATTTACTATTATATGATATTTAAGGAAATTAAATCTTTAACAAATATGAAGCAAACATAAAATTGTTGCAACTGCCATGCTGTGTGCCATTAACGAGTCATGTTTATTGTAATTTGCATTTTCATCTATCCATGCTCTATACACTGTCTAATAAAAACAACATCCTTGGTATAATATTAGTTGTCATGTCGAGATATAATTCAGTGAGGAAGCAAGATCGTTATTAATAATTCAATAAATCATTCCCGCAAGCTAAAGATTCATCGCGCTATAAAATAAAATTTTAAAAGCAAATACCTAGCTCTATCAATGAAATGGTTTCTTTCATATTCCAGAATATTATAGGAAAACCTAATGATATCGTATGACTTTGAGTGAGAATTTAAAAGATTCTGCTATACAAATTTAAGATGAATATATAATCACTGATTATTTCTCTATGAATTAACCATTATCTTCTATAACGTAAAGTTTTAACAATATTTATGGTACAACATATTATTTATGCAAACTTATTCAAACAATTCATAAATTTAACTTCAACCCTGGAAACTAATGGTTAATATATAAAGCAAGTTTCAGTTGGGCAGTATTACGTGCCACCGCAATATTCTTTATTATTTTCTGAACAATCACGCTCTCAGTTCAATTAGAAAATTCAATGAAGTATGGGAACGAACTTTTCTATTTCATCAAATGATAAAATACTTTCAACACCAATTGACGTATTCTGATTCCTTACCCTTTGTGCGTTGAATATAATTGAGATACCATACATCTGTAATAAAGAATATGTGATGGCTCTACTAAATCTGATCGGTAATCTTTGTATGAAATTTAATCATGTCGTGGTTCCCATAAACGGTGTACTTTTGAGTCAGAAGATTTTTCAGCATGTTATTAGAATTATACAATAGTTAAAACTGATATAAATGAAAAAGATGAAATGCGATGATCATAGTTCCAAGCACAATGAAGTAGGGCCAGGCACAATAAATTTGGCCGCAACATTTATAGATCTGTTAGTATTTATTAGTACAGAATAATAGACATATTGTCTATCGTGGATGACGTTTATTATAGCAATGAAAATCCTATTTCTCTGTGTACCTCTATATATTAATGGGCCAATGTAAACCAATAAACCATGATATATCTACCTATATAAAGGTTGAAGAATCACGTTACCTGTTTACTTTTCAAAGGAAAATGAATATTTCATGTCGGCATAAAAAATGATTGAATATTTTCATCACCAAACAGATATATGTTTAATTAAATTGAATAATAATTAGAGAAAATTTTTGTTTTGATAGAATAATTGTGTCATGTAAACCCTTTGGCCTTTCGGTTCGTTTGTATGATTGATTACTTCTGAAATGGATTATTGTAACATATCTTTAAAAAAAAAATGATATTTTATAACTTGATTAAACGTATTTAATTGTTATTTTTTCAAGAAATAACAAAAATTCATTCTTCTACCGCAAAGTACGATAGTAAGCTCGTCGGTGGCAGAAGCACTCTTAGTCTACAATGTTGTTGAAAAATAAAAAAAATATTAGAAATTAAAGTTAAAAAGTGTAAACACGTAATGCGATATGTGGTTTGTAGCGTAATGCGATATGTGGAGATGTAATTGTAAGTTTCAAACACTTTTGAGTGAGAAATAGACACATACTTTGCTGTAAGTAATAAAAAGAGCAACTATATGGACAAACATTCTCGTCTTTTCTTATCCGCCAATCATCCACTTGCATTCAGGTACATTAGAAGGCATCCTTCTATTTTTAAATAAAAAATAAAATTGTTCAAATAACGGAGGATCCTGAGAATTATAAATGATGTTTATTTATTCAAATGCTGATAGGTATTGGAAATCATTAACGGATTAAGAAGAGTGGTAAGATAAAGCCAATACTGTGTCTTTATTAATGGCATGGTTGTTTAGCTTTATATACATTTTGAATTATATGAAGTTTACATTGAGATGATTACAATTATTTATTCAAATATTTTCAGCTTCCTTTTGTTTAGCATATGTTATATTTACATATTTATGACAGTATTTTCATGGGGACCGAATAACATGAGTAGACAACTATCAGCATACAAGCAAAAGCAATCTATCGTCACCCGACGTTCAAATTTCACCTCAGCTCTGAGAGGACTGGGTTTGACTGACAATGAAGGTAAGTTGGAATACTATAGTTTGATATTATGATAAAGCAATTTTTCCAAACACATTTTTTTTTCAATGCTGCAGAAGCGATGAGTTGACATAATAATATCTGCGATGTCCTAATTCCATGCTTTTCACACAGCTGGACATACCAGCAATTGCATACCATTCATCGAAACACAGTTAGATCATTCTACATTCTCCTAGACATAGTTTTACCTCCAATTACTCATCAAAAAGCAGTACAATTGATATAGAAAATTGTTTAAATTTAATGATTAGTATCATTACTATAGATAACATCAGGATAAAGCCTGATTCTGATTAAGTGTTAATTCGAATTTACAATTCAATGTATATAATAAGTAATCTTATATTTGTCTTAATTTTTTAAGTAGAACGTTAAATTTTAGATAGCGAGGAAGACAATGTATCATATCTGAGCAACATATCACAGCAAAAATTGAAAGAAAAGAAACTTCGGCTACTAACATCGACTAAAATAGAAAACCATACAAAAGTATTTGCCTCGATGTGTCCTGATGAAATTTTAGACCATGTCAATGATTATCACACTAGAGAATACTTGACTACGCTTATGTTAGGCGATGTGTCCGGTATGTACACAGAAATTCTGATCCTTTATGAGATGTGTGAAATAGAGTATAAATTATGTATGAAATGATTGAGAAAATGTAATAAATCCGTTGCTGTGGGCATCAAAAGTCCCTATCTACAATTTTCCGGATTCTGTATAATATAGGATGAGTGCATTTTACAGGATTCACAGACCTTACAGAGAAATATACTAAAACTGGTCAAGGTGGTCCTTCTAAATTGACTGAGATACTAAACAGTTACATAGGGGCGATGGTTCAAGAAATATTATCCCGCAAAGGGGATGTACTAAAATTTTCTGGAGATGCTTTCATCGTCATGTGGAAGGTACAAGAAGATACTGTCATGCGGGATATAGCAGTGGAAGCTATGCAAACTGCGTGTATTATTCAGAAGCATTTCGGTAGTTTTGATACAGACGTTGGTGTCGTTCTCAAAGGTCTGTGTAATTGATCGTTGGTACCTATATCGAATTTATTGCATCAAACGAAGCGTGAGATAATAAAGTATAAATCCTTCACAGTCAAGTTAGCAATAGCATCTGGAAAAATATTCTTCACATCAATCGGAGATCCTGAAACTATGTCCTACTACGTCATTACTGGCGATCCAGTTTGGGATGTTAAAGCAGCTGAAGGATTATGCCGGTAAACAATGATATAGCTCAATTCATGAACATACATAATAATTATACCGATTTACGGTGTGAATTCACTCCTAACCAGATGAAACTAAGAGTAGAATACTTTCATTGTATGTATCAGCGGTGGAGATATAATCGTTGCGGCAAGTAGCTGGCAATGGGCTAATCCGAGTGACTACGTATTTGAATCCATGCCTGATGGCATACATACTTTATTACTGGCAACAACAGTCATGTGGGAACCAGACGTGGACAGATATGGAAAGCTAGGTTGTATAACACTGCATATTATTGTACTTTTCAAGTGTCTTATTTATGACACTACTTTGACGTTTACAGATGTTGAGTCTGAACATGATGTGACTAATTCAGATGATCAGAATATATCATTGTTTAACAGTTGTACCACAGACAGAATTCCTGAACCTGACGCAGCTCCTGTACTCATGAATCTAACAGGCGATACTTTGGAAGATTATCGACGCTGGCAAGTCGATTATAGCTGTACGTTTTATTGATAATGCTTTATACTGAAATGATCAAAGAAGCAGTAGTTTGGTTGAATATAAACACAAGATTAATTCAAATGTATTATATTGAGTTCTCACTGAACTGCAGAGAACAAAAAATTTTGGTATTAACTCCCAAAATTGGATTACACTCTATTTTAGCAGTGTAATTGACGATATATAATTTGCAGTAAGACCAAAGATAAATAAAGTGGCAAAGGCTCATATGAAGAATGCCTTGAGATGCTATATGGTAAGACCGGTGGTTCATTCTGTCGAGATGGATGAACCGATAGAATATCTGACCGAGATGCGCCAAGTTGTAATCGTTTTCATAAATGTTATAACGATCAACGTTAGTCAAAGGAAGCTGATTCATTTGGTAGACAACGCATATAAAATAGTCTGTGGGTGTGTAACACTAATTACTATAATTTCATATTGGTGAAATATGCAACTGCTTTCCTAATCAGAGTTTTATAAACATCGCTAATCTGTTTATCGCCACTACCTTTCAGAAGACAATGCACAGTTTAATTCTGCAGTACGCTTTGATCTTCTTCAGTCTTTTGAAATCACAATATTGAATGATTACGGAAATTGTTATTTGACTAGGATTGTAGACAGCATGCAAGGCTGCGTTAACAAAACTTCACTCTTTGACAAGGATCTAATGTTCTTGTGTATATTTGGTCTTCGTGGTGACAAACACGAGCTTGAATCTCAAATCGGTTTACGTTGTGCTGCGAAAATTTACGCTTCATTATCTGTGAGGAAAAACGTTGGTTCTGTTGCAATTGGAGTTACTACCGGTATGACCTACTGTGGTGTTGTTGGACACTTACTGAGAAGAGAATATACCGTGATTGGTATGGCCGTTAACAAAGCAGCTAGATTAATGTGCGCCTATCCTAATCGGGTGAGTAAGAAGTTTTTATACATGTATAATGAAATTCAATAATTTCAATCTATCTGGTATTACAGGTTGTTTGTGATCGGGACAGTTTTCTTCTGTCTCGTTTGGAAGCCAGGCACTTCATTTTACAACAACCAACGTATTTGAAGGGAATAACCAACGTCGGACCGATATATGAATTTCTCGAGCAAATAGGGCAAGTTATTAATTGCATTGGAAAACAAACAGGAATTAGGGTCTCCAATCATAACTTTTGAACAACGGCTCGATTTATTATCAATCATAAGTGACACAAAATTCACAGATCACAAGGTGAAGACACGACTATGCATAAGTATCCGATTCTCGGCAGGGAAGAAGAGTTAAACATCTTTATACGAACTTTAGTAGATACAATGAATTTTCAAAAGATTAAAAAGGATCAGCCTACGGCAGAACTGAGATACAATGCTTTGATCATAAGGTTTGAAACCTTCAGTCTTATCTGTTAGAAGATAGTGTACTCTTCATCATTATTTACTTTCAGAGGAGAGCCGAGATCTGGGAAAACGAGACTATTAGATGAAATGGTTAAACAAATCCCTTTGAAGATACACTGCAATCGTGTATCCCTAATTCATAGTGATTGCAAGGTATTATTACTCGTTATCATGCTTTTTACATTAGACAGACATTTAATGGGCTAATTATACCAGTATTACATAATTATATACGTTATAGTCCCCTTATATATTGGTACAACTCATGCTCTCGATCCCACTCGGTTTTACTGCATCTTCAACACCCAAGGAGCGTGAAGATAAGATTACAACTCATATGGGAAAAATACATTTCCCGCATCTGCTATGCTCACTTAATGAAGTGTTTAATGTCAACTTTGACATCAGTAGCAAATACAGCGATCTTCCGGTTAGCAAAAAACGAGAAATAATGGAAAAGCTACTCAGCAAACTTATAAAAAACTCATTTACTTGTCAATGGGTCATTGCAATCGACAATGCTGAATATAGTGACGAAGAGTCGACAATTCTCCTGCCAATAATAATGAAGGAGGATCTCATATTATTTGTCATGGCATTTGGCCAGAAAACATCATCTGAATTCACATTATCATACGAAGTTCTCAAAAGGGCAGAGGTCAGGACCTAATGTATACTGCAAATGAACAAGCACAGAACGTGTACTTTATGCCCAAATACTATTTATCTAACATGAAAATGTGATATTCAGGTCATAGATTTAGTTGGGCTAGACAAATGGTACCATGCCGGGTTAGCGTGTCAATTTCTGGGAGTAAAAGCAATCTCTGCTGAATTGGAAAAGTGAGTTAAAAATGATAGTAGTATTCGAGACTGTATGAAAAGTAAATAATTCATTTATAATGTCAGGTTTGTGAATACACCGGACAAAAATGAACAAGTTCATCTGCATTGAATATGCATTTGTTATTACAGAGTAGTTCAAGAAAGAAGTTTTGGTAATCCTGGTTGGATAGAAAGTTATTTGCTATGCCTCTTACAATCAGGAGAATTAGTGACAAAAAGTGTAAATAAAAATCAGTTCCATCATCTAGGACTTGTCTGTCCTCCTGACGACATGATTCAAAGGTAAACTGGAAGCCTGCTGCACTATTTTGTCTACCTTAGAACTGACGGTTTTCCTGAAAATCAGGTCAGAGTCAGAACAACCTCGGCACTTGGAGCATACTGGACGTAATCTCAAAGACGGATGGAATATGTATCAATCCAGTTATGGGGTAATAATCTACCTGACTTAGTAATTGTAATAATAATTCAAAATAGTATTGTTCGATTATTTTTCCTGGTACAGAATTCTGCGTCCTCATTTCACAGGAAAGCACAGGAAATGTCACAGATAAGACAGGGATAGATGTTTCAAATGCTAACGAAGACATGACATCCCTATCAAATATTACTATTTGTTTAACTTCACCCACTTTTGTTATCGAGAATAGTGACGTTGAAATAGGAATGGATGGTCTGTATATTTCACAAATATTTTATTCCAGAAGATTATTGAATTTCATTATTATTTATTGATATATGCTTTTAGTTGTAATATTGAAAACGTTTGATTCATTGTCCTCGCTTGATCAGCATTTACTTAAATCAGCCGCTGTACTTGGAGAGACATTCAATAGGTACATGCTTGAAAGCTTTCTCGAAAGTACAAGTGAAAGAGAAATTGCATTAGGTAAATGTTTGGAAGCGGATTGTAGATAATTGGTCTCATTTCTCATCATCATATAATCTACTTTCAGCTATCAAGAGATTGTTTGAGATCAAAATTTTAGGCTGTGCTATGGGAGATTTTAAACGAACTCCAGACCCTGTGGTCCTCAGACAATTTCGAAATCCTAATATGGATATGAAAATTCGTTGCGCTTGTACTGGCATTGTTATTTCAGGTATAGGATCAATAGAAGGCCTAGATTTAGTATTTTGTAAGAATAATAAAAAATTTTCAAACGAATACAGAAGCATGTGCTGATTTACCAAAGTATGCTTCATGCGGACTTATACGTTTCAAGATATCGATGTTTAGGGACACTATGTACAGGTATTTCAATACATCTCAGTTATTTATCCTCACACATACAAAGTTACATTTGAATATCACAAACTCATTAGTGTTCATTACTGAATGTAAATTGAAAATGTAGGGAAAGTAGAGATATCTGGAGCCATATACATAACATGATTTCAACAAGGTCTATAATTGTGATCTAGACTACTTACTGAGAATCACAAAGTTGAAATTCACGATAAAGCATTGAAATATCTGCAACAGAAGACAAGACGGTGTGTCGCATGTGGCAGCGGTCATTTTGTGAAGTTGTTGGGTGTGAGATACGATGAAGAACAACGTGAAAAAAGAAGTAGAGGTGAAACTATGCATTACCTTCAGAATCTCGAGAATTTTCCATCTGTCGAGAAGCACGTAGCCGATTTGGGTATAATAATTAGTCACCAGTATCGTGACTTAAAAAACAATTTTTTTTTCAAATATATTACTTCACTCATAAATATTCATTTTGTTCAAGTGCTTCTGAATTCGGTTATTATGTAACATACCTGTATATATATTTTACAATATTTATCAGATACAAGCTCATCAAGGGTTCTTGAAGAAACCTCTCGCCCTGGCTGCTTCGGATCTTTCAAGCCTGTAGAAAAAAGTCCAACGTGTACATTCTCTGGCGTAGACTTCTCTGAGTGCCAATGTAATGTAATTCTTGTCACAATGTACACGCAAGTTGTGGATCACTGTCGGAGTATAGGTGAAGGCAGCAACGATATCTGCATAAATATGACACAAAGTGTAATTCAGGAATTCCCAAACTTTAAAAATATTTTTTTTAATCCCAAATGTAACTCACAGGACGTAAAGACAAAATGTTAATCGCAATCCTGGAGTTCGTCGAGGTCTCTTTATCATCCTACAACATTCCGCAGGCCAGAAAGTTACTCCTTGATGGAGAAAATATTTTGAATCAAGTGAGAACAATATATTAACAATACGTTAACGTTTGCAGATAATTATTAATCAATATTTGTTCAAAACCACCCGCTATTTTCACTAATACGCAACTTATGATCAATGCTATTGAAGATGAAGGGATTGACCGACGATGAAGTTATGACTTTACCATACTTGAAAGCAAAGATTCAAACTCTTCATGGAAGATGCTGTCTTGTGTCTGGTCAAATAAAACAGGCCCAATATCATCTACATGAAGCATTATTAAGTTTGGGGTATAACTATCCTAGAAGTGTGTTTGCTAATAAATTCAAAGCCGTCGTATACTTCAATTATCAAAAAATGATGCTGAAATTTCTACGTAATTGTACTGTAGGCACTGTGGAAGGATATTATGCTGATTTCAGTGATCAACTAGCAAATTGTTTGGCGCAATTATACGAATTGTTCAAGGTAATAATCACTAAAGCAGTTCTGCAATAGTAGCTGTGATTGTTGGTACCAGTGATTCAAAAACATCACAACTGGTATTAGGTCATTGCTCATATGTGTTTGTCATATTTGATTTAATTATTCACCACTGATCTACATCTCCTAGGCAAATGAGTGGTGGGATCATTGTCATTTAGCCGCTGTGTGGGGTTTAAATGCAGCGCTTAAATCCAATCAAGATTTTTTTGTGCTTTGTACTGCATATGCTCATATGATGGTAGCGGCACATCGCTTTCATCACCGGTATGCAAACATTTCCTCTCTATGATGAAATGTGAACTTTAATGATTTCACAAGACTCGCATAAAGAAAGGACCGATCATAATATAATTTGTCCAAACACAGAAGTATCATACCGGAATTAGAAAATCATGCGATAAACGTGTGCTGCCGTAAAGAAGAAACAGTTGAATTGCAGGAATTGAAAGCTGTCGCTGAATTATATTATGTGATATTCTGTTCGCGTTGGATGCGAGGCAAAGTAGATATGGCATTGAGCATTGGTTTCACAACAATGAAATTGTGTCACACAATTCGCGCTTTTACGTTAAAACTCTCTTTACTACCTACACTTGTTCATATGTTAATCTTCAAGTGCGAGTACAGCGATATTGTTTCTATGTTACACGAATTACGTGAGTTTCACTCTTTGCCTACAGTACCTATATCTAAGAGAGTATTCTTTTGTCACAGCTGTTATCATTTTTCAATCAACAGAATCAATTTCAAACAACGATATGGACAAGTCGGGCACAACTTGGTACTACGCTCTCTGTGTAGAGTTTCAATTAGAGTTCGGCCTAGCTGTTATTGCATTTCGTCAGTGCGAACAGTACTATCAAGAGGTAGGCAGTACAATTGTGACGTTGCGAGATCCCAGCGCCGAAAAACGATACTTCACTAATATGTGGCTATGGTGTGGATGAATTTACATTTGGCACTGGCATTGACGATTCTGTTTACATTTGATAGCTGGATTTCGTTATGTATTATAACAGGTGCGTTAGAAATGACGATTGGGAGGCTGCGACAGTATGGGGAAGCAAAATCCCAGTAATTACAGTCGACTTTGATGATCACTCAGCTCTAGATTGCCTGACAGCTACGAAGAAACTAGAAGGTCTTCTCATACTATATGGTCAGTTAGTACAAAAATAGTCGTGCAATTATTGACAAGAAAACAATAATTTCGTACTTTTATTGAATCATAGTATTAAATAATTCAAGCCTTATGCTTCATTACCATTCCGATTTTCTGAACACTTTTTTGAAGTCTTTTTGCACAATTGTTACAGTGCACAGGCTGGACACTAAGAATGCAAAGGCTAATTTAGCGACGCATAAAGAAATTCGTATACTGATGAAATTAATTCGCAGAGCAGTCAAGTCAAAATGCATTGTGGCACCAAGGTATGGTAGAATTCAGAGAATCTGATTTGATAAACTCAAACCTATAGTATTAAAGTGTACTCGACTAATTGTTATAGATACCTACTGTTGAAGGCATATTACAATATGATCTGCAATCGGGCTCGTACAGGATTGAAACTCATCACAGAATCAAGAAAGCAGGCACTGCTGCACAAAAATAAACTTATTTACCAATGGGCTACACACTGCCTGCAGGTATTAAGTTCAGATCCGACTTCTTTGGTCCAGTAAAAAGAGTGATTAACAACTAAGAATCCACTTGCTCATTCCGATCTCTAAGAATTTTCTGGTTGTAGGTATGGACTGGTGTAATCAACCCGATACAACGAGATTTTTGGAAGGAGCACTGCACTTTAGATAGCGTATTAGATTGGCACGAAGTTGATATGAAAACTTGCAAGCCTGTACCATACTCGTTACCATTACCAAAATATTCTCATTAGTTTTGATTTAAGCATCTATATTCGTATAGCCATAATCATAACTGCATTTGTTAGAAGACACAGATATACCTATAATGATTGATTACTTATTGATGCAGATTAACATGTGATGGTACTGCACATATGAGATATAAAGTATTAGTTTAGTAAATAATTGTTTGAGCTATAAAATAACTCCTAAAAATTTCATATAAGCGTTTTAATAATTACTCATACAATAATTCATAAATGTAGCAGTCTTCCAATATGAATCAGCCAAATCTGATAAACTGTTTTAACTCTTTGACTTGTCATTGGATTCGTTTAGTAACTTTTTACTTCTAAACCAAAGCGACAATTGATAGAGCGAATGAATTAAAATAACGTCATCAAAGTAAGAAATAAGCTGGGTAAAACCTATTTGTTTATTCAGTATTAAAAATATTGATAATAATAAGCTACACACCCACATAGTTCGATAATGAACTCCAGATTAGGTCTGAAGTGAATAATTATAATCATTGAAGTTTATCGAGACAATACTTATAATCTGAATTCACTTCAGAATTCATCCTGCTTAATATTTTTAAAATGTCCTTCATCTCGTCAATGAGACATTAGAGAAATATGTAAAATCAGTAAATTGAGAGAGTGCCCTATATTTTGCTGTCTGCCTAGCATTTCAATGCAAATGAGCTCAAAATTTAATTCTGTTTCTTGGCAACCAATTACAGCTCAGTATATTATTGTTTCGCTAATTGGAGAGTGTGCGTAATAGGAATTTTGAGAAATCCGAGCTGTTCACAGCGTAATCTTCAAACCCAGTTATAATAACATGTGCTGTTATCTGTCATAATGGTTATTTCTGCCCTACCTTTTGTCAAAAACGCGATTATCGTGGAGCTTTCCAAGCACTAGTGTGCAGAAAAATATTTTATGAGAGCCTGATATAAATGACAGCAACCAAATTCTCATGTATACAACATAAATGGATATGATCTATTTGTTTTCACAACTTTCTTATTTTTGTAGCTCAATTTATTACGTGTAGAAGACAAAAAGAAAACATATACATTGTCATAATCATGTCTGCCTACCAAAGAATCATTGCCAAAATAGGCTCGGCGTTATCACCGAAAGCCCAAGCCGTATGGTTTCATCCAGCAGGTAAAATCAAAGCTTAAGTAATGTAGACCAATCCATTAGACACTGTAGAAAATCATTCAAATGTTCGCAGTAAAGGTTAACCAATGCTGAACCCTTTACTTTCGAATTTTAATAAACTGTATTCTCTTCAGGACCAACAACTGTATTTTTTTGGGCACCAATATTTAAATGGGGATTAGTGATTGCAGGTATAGGTGATATGAATCGCCCTCCTGAAACTATATCTGTTACACAAACTGCGGGTCTTACTTCTTCCGGAGCTGTGTGGTCAAGGTACTTCAAAAATTCCCCAAAATGCTAAACATTTCCTCCGCAAATCATTTATTCGCTTGAAAACAGCAATTGAAGTTTCAATGAATTGACAGGATGCATTGAAATGATATTTCCAAACAAGACCATCGTTTTTAAACTAGAATTTTCAGATCACAAAGTTTAAATAATAAGAAATTGAAGAAATTGAAAGAGTGCATTGATTATTAATCTCAGTTAACTAACAGCTACAATTTTTTTGATAGATATTCGATGGTTATCATTCCGAAGAATTGGACCCTGTTCAGTGTTAACGTCTTTGTTTGCTTGACTAGCTTCTATAACTTCACAAGAGGTATATTGTACAAAATGGAACAAACAGGAGTGACAAAATGAATTGAATCACATGTATGGCTTGCTAGTAAAAGCTTGCATTCAAATTTCTTTGTACAATACTTCGATGTAGAAAAATTATTGAAGATTTTGTTCGATTGTATTCTCAGGTAAGGGGATTAATTATGTGAATTTAGAACTCTGAATGAGTAGATGTAAATAATTTGGATTTATTTACAATTTCAATATCGTCATTTTATATGCAAAATAGAGTTACTTCACTGTTATACTAACTATTCGAATGTCGTCATACGGTTTGTCAGTTTTAGGATTTGTTTTTACTTGGCTTATATTTTGTACAACTTCCATTCCTTTGATCACTCGGCCAAAAACTGTGTGCTTGTTATCGAGCCATGGCTAGAAAGAAGCAAAAAAGAATCAGGAATTAGTAAAATCTCGTGAATTTATTTAATATTTCTAAAATCACAAGTCTCATTGCTTCGTCTCATCAATTTAGTTAAAATTCTAAACTTGCTTCCAATATTTACACAAAAAAACCTCAATTCCGTAAAAGAAATCAATAATAGTTACCGTAGGTGTTAGTGTGATGAAAAACTGGCTCCCATTAGTGTTTGGTCCAGCGTTAGCCATGCTTAATGTGTATGGTCTATCGTGTTTGAGATGGGGTTTGAATTCGTCTTCGAATTCACCGCCCCATATGCTTTCTCCGCCAGTCCCAGTCCCAGTAGGGTCTCCAGTTTGAATCATGAAGCCTTTAATAACTCTATGAAATATGTGTCCGTTGTAGTAACTGTTCTTTGAATGCATACAGAAATTTTCAACCGTCTTTGGCACATCTTTACCGAACAGACTAATGTGTATATCTCCAAGAGCGGTGTGAAGAATTGCTACATCGTATATCTTCTGCATATTGGTAGCTTCTGTAGATGAAATAATGTCTTCTTTAGACGGTTTTTCATTGAAAACATCCCTGTCGCACTCCTGACTCTTAGTGTCTTCTGGTTCGCGTCGTGTAAACATGTAAAATCTGTTCTTCTTGTGTGCTGTACAGAATAATGTTGGGTCAGGCCGGTTTAACTCCATTGTTGGATTCTCTGAAGCCTCCATTTCAAATGTTACTGCTGCAGTAGTCTTCTTCGCTTTGCCCTGAGAAACAGTTCAAGAATTTATCATGTAACTGACAAATTTTGTGAATTAAGATGTTTCCGATTTCTCAGAACTCCAATTAGCATTGCAAATCATAAAATATGAGTTTATTACCTGAAACAAGGCAAGTTGCATGGGCCTGAAATTTTCTGGCTTTCCCATAATCGTTACACACCGATTTGTGAACAGATTAACTAATTTTACTCCAAGCATTGTACTGTACATAATCATGTATCCCGATTCGTCGAATATTATGTTACCCAAGTTAGCCTCGGTCTTATCCAACTCTCTTTCGACAGCCATTCTGTTGGAATTAATGAAAAGCACAAGTCAGTAAAATATCATCAATGTTGACTAAATAAGAACTGTAAAAAACAGTACAGAAAATTCAGAAGCTCTAGCAATTCTAGATATTAGTTTACATATTAAAATAAGGGAATTCTATCAACAAACCTACGACCAAATTCCATGTTCGGTAATTGTTGAGTAGTTTGTTGGAGCTCGGTAAACCTCTGTAAAGTTTCATCTAAAACCCTGTACAACTTTCCAGTCAAAAAATGAAAGACCCTGACTTTTCTATCCCCGCTTAAAGTGGCAAACTTCTTTCCATCTGGAGAGACGGTCAAACCGCAAGGATAAGTTTTATTTTTTGCAAATTCGAACAGATCAGTGTCCAATTTTGAATCGAACTTAACACATTTCGGAAATTTAAACTCCGATTTTGGACCTGTCCAATATTCTAAAATCCCTGCTTTGTCAACGGATATGCATGCTTCGAAGACTGGATTATACTGAAAAAAAGTGAGAAAAAATTAGTTACAAATAATTGAATTGATTGAAATTGACGAGGTATTCAGACTAGGTATCAACTGATATATTTTCATGCGAGGCCCTGTGAGTAGCAGTAAAGTCTAAACATATTCAATCATTTTAGTTAGTCATTTCGAAGCATGTTTTGGGATTATTTCAAGGCTAGTTTGTTCAAACTATCTCGTTTATTTGCAAAAAAAAAATTCATTTCAAGTGTGGCCTGCAAAATACTTCTCTAGTCGTTTTGTGCAAGATCCCAGTTGAACAGCTTAACAAAGAATTATTTCGTTGGATGTGAATCTTCTTCATTATGTGCTCATGGATTTGTCTAAAAAAATTTGAGGAATTGTAGTTTTTTCCATTCGTCTGACTTCTTCTGCAGGAGACTTATAAATGACAGATTTATACATCATTTTTCTATAAAATAAACTATGGAAAAAATTATACATTCTCAAAATTAGTTATACAGGTCCATAGGCTTATATATGAAGGTGATTCACACCCAACAATATAATGTTCAGTCGAGTTGTTCAACTGAGATCTTGGAGAAAACAAATAGAAAAGCATTTCACGGGCCACATTGGAAATGAATTTTTCTCTGCCAATAATCGATATAATTGAACCAAATTAGTTCTAAAATAATCCTGAAACATGCCACAAGATGACTAAATGAATTAAATATTTTTAGACTTTATCATTATCACAAAGTGAGTTATTAAAATATATCAATATTTCTAGACCCCAAGGTATGGCATAGGCAAATATGATTAGTTCAGAGTTTAATGATGCACCGTTTGAATACTTCTGATCGAAACAAATACAAGTCTTTACCCTCATGATGACAACAGGCTTCGTATGTAAACTTTCAAAAATATGCAAAGGTATATTAGTCCCTTGGCCATCATAGACATAAATTTTGTTCGAATCTTGATCGGAAACTGCTAATGCAGGTATTGCGTCTCCAGGTGAATATATCCATTCGGCGCATAAAGGGACATAATCCAATCTCATCATGTTAATCATGTCTGAAAATTAGTGGTAAAAAGTAAAAGTAGAATTAAATGAAGTAAAACATTTGTTCATAGAATATGGAACCAAATCCCGTAGATTCTAAGTCTAGTTGCAAATGAAGAATTATTGAAAATTCAGGGAAAATCTTTGCAGCTGTTTCAGTACTTACCAAAATTAATGACGTCAAAGACTTTTATGCTTTTGTCTATACTGACTGTACACATTAAGGCACCGTTACAGCTTGCTGCCATTGATTGTATGGCCATTAAATGTGCGCGGAAATGTTTGACAAACTCAATTAACTCTTCTTGCTTTTTCCAAAATTTAACATGTCCATCGCAGCTGGCGGTGATGACAAAATTCGTTCTAGGATTCATTTATTAACATGTAGATATTTCAAAATGAAATATTTCAGTAAAGTCAAGATTCGATCAATTCTTTATACATTATTCTCTTATTTTACTTACTTTGTTACCAAAACTTGAGTAATTACGTCCCGGTGCATGTAAGATTTTTCGTAACATTCACAGCTAGGTAAATTGTCTAGGTAAACTTGTTCATACTCCAAAACTGTGGATATTAGGAAAATGAGAATAAATAAGAATATTAGACCTATTTCGGTTTATATGAAAACAGAATTAGTCTAGTTCTATCACAATATAGAGAAAAACGAACCGATTAAAAGATTAATAATTGTAAATCGTATAAAAAGAATGTGTATTTTATAGGTTATGTTTAAATCACCTTTTCGTTTCTTCGTTTGTACAGCCTCCGATGGCATAGGACCGACCCACCCTTCATCAGAATCACTATCTCCATGTTCTCTCTTTGACATGATTTAAAAACAAATTATAATTTCAGATTTTATCCCTTCAGTTTCTCTTTCGTATTTGTTTATTATTTTTCCACGTTATATCAAAATCATAGGGAAGATGAATAGTTCGTATTATTTATTCAGGTTGGTAAGTCCGAAGCGCAGTAACCTGGTGCAAACTTCAGTGTGCATTCTAATTTGTGTGGGATTTGTGAAAGTAGTTACGCAGTCGTGACGAGACCGACCAATCAGGGGCTAGGATTACGCGCATGATTGGTGCGGTTGCTTCTACGCCGAGGTCATGAAAAAAGTAGTGCTTTAAAATAAGTTTTATTTTATATTTCTGTCCCAATATTACAATAAAATTCTCCAACAATAATAACTAAATTATTGATAAACTTTTGAAGAGAATCGTTCGATTATTTAAACGATTGAAATAAACTACGGACACATTTGAACCTTGAGGTATTACTGAAACCGGAGGTGTTCATTGTTGCAACGTAAGTTTGGCGGGCAGCGGTTCACCGATTGGCGGGTCTTCGCTCCTGTAGTTAATGGTCGTCGTAGCCGTCCGTGTAGCATCAGCTAGAAATTTTTCTTAAATTAAAGGGTTTTAAGGTAGTTCGCTGTGCGAAACAAGTTATCGAGCTGTCCGTAAGTCAAGGAGAACAAGAACCGAACGTCCTATAAAAGGTAAAGTTAATATTAACTCTAAAATCGATGTCTACAATTTTCTACGCCCGCGGCATACATACTGTCTCTGCACGTGGTCTAGTAGACTTCTAACAGTTTTTCCACATCTATTAACCAACCCTCGCCTAAAACTTGTACAATATTTATTTGCTATCATTCCACTCGTCCGAAAATAATTACATTTTTTCTATTTAACCATCTATAAACTATTTTTCATAAATATCACGGATTACGGCGTCATTCTAGGATGCCATCTTCGCGTTGTCGGCTGTGGCGTACATGTTCTCTAAACGAGTAGGGGAAAAGCCACGTTGTCCCGAATAACTTTAATTATGAAGAAAAATCAATTATTAATGCAATAATCTAGCTGCATTACATTCAATTTACAATATTTCAGCCCAAGTTTTATTCGGCTTTTATTTACCACCCCTCTACCGCCCCTTTAATCGCTTATATCTACAGGACGCTCCAAAATACGGGTATTGTTTTACCCCCCGCATGAATCTATCCTAAACCGATGCCGCTTTCCTTATCAATCGGCCTTTTTTCTACTCAATATTCTCTTTTGTTTCGTATTCGTCTTTTCTTCTCTTTTCTTTTTTCATTTCATTTATTTCTCTTTTCTCTCCACGGCTCCTTTGCGTCGTATTTTACTTCCACACATACCCCTCCCCTCTCCCCTTCCCGCGCCCTCACAGCTATTTACTCGGACATATAGCCATTGAACCCATTTCGCCAGTTCATGCCAGATGCTTTTTACTTAAAGTTATTTTTTCCCCATTTTCTCACCCCAACAAAAAATATATATATAAAATTATAAAATTTTACTCTCGTGGCTTTTTACCGGTCTTAACAAAATCCGTAAAATCCTATTCTCGTTTCTTTGACGGAAAAAAAATTAACGTCTCTTTTTTTTTTTGGAGTTTTTGCAATCGCGAATTTTAGTTCGTGTCTCTTAATTTGTCTGAATATCACTGATGATAAAATTATATTATTCTTTTTTCTAAACAAATTCAATAAAAATTTACTAGTCGGGTAAAGAGATGAAAGAATTTTCTCTTTATACAAAAAGGTATTGAAAGTATTGTACCGTACTTTACTTTGAAAGCTAATAATCTAGACAGAAAAGTTTTATTTATACATGCTATTTCATTTGTTATATATTATTAAATATTTGTTTAAAAAAAAAAGTAACATGACAATGCATTTTCTTGATCAATATTTACGTATATTAATATACACAGATGTCTGTCTCTATGTAATATGTGTGTGTGTGTGTTTGTGTAGTTTTTATCACAACTCCAATACATCAGTAATAAAGTATATGCAGACATTTATCCACATCCGTTTTATTTACGATTGGAGAAAACACGTTAAAAAATATCAAAAATTTTTAACAGCTGGCGAATAATCACTAGTAGGAATATTTGCGCGTCTATGTATAATTATCAATTTTTTTCTTCTCTTCCAATAGTTTCAATATTTAATGTCAAGTGAGTCAGTTACATTTCTAACGGAACACATTGATCTAGGTAATGGTTTTTCAAGATTTAACTCTACGTATGCGACGTACACGACTTTCTTGCTTTAAGATGCAGCATGCCTTTCTATTTTCGTATCACCATGATGCAAACTTAGCAAGAGTTTCACCTGCTTTCTCCTTCCGCTATTTTTTGGCACAGTTGTCTACCCTTCCGATCTTCTCCTACTCGGTTTCCTTTGTTCGTAATTTACAAGTATTAATGAAATTTATATTTAATATACTTAGTCTTGGGTTTCTTGGTAGCTTCAATTTTGTACTTGGACAAAAGTCCTGCAAGAAAATCTATATTTTACACGTATAAAAGAGAGTTCGATTTAATTTTTTATATTTCATTTCTTTGATGTAAAAATTGAGTTTGTTTTTTTAATGAAATTAAGAAATTCGAAGAGCAATTTTCCAAAGAATCTAAGCTAAATTTAGGAAATTGCCTAAAGAAACCATAGAACATGTAAAGTCTAAAAATCATTGATTTTTGCAGCAAATAAAGGTGAATCTTGCTTTTTACAACAAATGCATAAATGAGATGCGTAAAAAAGTACTTACAAGGCTTTTGTACCACAAGATTTCCAATAAAAGTCTCAACTGTATCTGAACTTCTACAATTTTTTATATAATTAAATTACACTAATTAAAAGACTGCGTTCCCGATGATTCAAAGATGAATTATACCTGTTAAAAAAAACTTGTCGACGTAGTAAGAAACTCGATATCAAGCCGACTGCTTTATGATAGTCAGATTATAAACACCTTTGCAAATAAGTCAAGGAAGAGTCGGGACAAAAATGTGCAAGAACCACAATGATTATAATAATAATAGTATTAATAATAAAAATCACTGATTTTTTTTTTACGTAGACTAAAAGATGAGTTCAAGCGTGTGCTACAAGTGTAACCGAATGGGCCATTTCGCACGGGAGTGTCCGCAAGGTGGAACCGGAAGCGGCGGCCGAGGAGATCGTGACCGTGACCGTGACGGTGGATTCGGACGGAATCGTGGCGAGAAGTGCTTTAAGTGTAACCGATATGGCCACTTTGCACGTGATTGTAAAGAAGATCAAGACCTGTGCTACCGTTGCAACGGAGTTGGGCATATCGCGAAGGACTGCCAGCAAGTGGGATCAAACGTGAGTACAAATTTTTCACTATCGTTCCTTTTATAGTTCATAAGGTAAAATTACATGTGAAATTAAAACGAACTAAATTTTTCTATAATATGTCTTCAAAATTAAAAAAATAAAATAAAACAAGTAATCCAATTTCATCGTATATTATTCAAAGAAATTGATACAAATTATTTATCGATCGTCATGTGGTTGTTGTTTGATTGAAAATATTGGTTTTTTAGTATCAATTGCAATTCTAAGTTTATCCATCTTTTTTTATAACTATATGTATACATATATGTACTTTTATTAGTCTTGCATTGGCTCAGCAGGTCAAGTCAATAATAATGATCAAGATGATAAACAACATGTTTGGCTGTAAAGTTATTTTGCTCTTCATTAAACTCTAGGTTATTATTTTAGAACAAAGAGAATGCACTTGGTATCAATGATGATATATCATCTACTATATTGAATACCAAAATCATAACTTCATATGTAGAAAGTTTGAAATACTTCAAAGATTGAACATGGTCGGGGGGGGAGGGGGGGTTATAAAATCAATAAAGTCGGAAATTTCATAGTTTTTAATGTGCCTTTGGTGTTAGTTGCACAAATTAATTATCTTTGAACTGAATTTATCTCAGGACCTTGGAGAACTTCAATACAGTTCTCATTTTACTTGTAAAAAAAATTGTCAAGCCGCAAAACAGGTTCTTATAAGAATCTGTCCTACCGCGCTATAATTTATCTCGAATTCCTTACCCTACAATATTTATCTAAATTACTTAAAATTCTTTCTACTCTTTGTTGAATAAATTACTAAAAAATTGCAGCATCATTTGTTTGTATGTAGAGCTGAAAAATATCATTGTTAATTTTTAATTCAATCCAGCAAAGTTGTGAAGTTTCTTACATGAGAACGGGAAAACGGATGTTCCAATTAACTCGTATGTGGAAATAGCGATAAAAATTAAATAAATGATTTTTTTATGTAAAGGATTGTGCCTTAGAAAATAACTGTGTGTTGATAGGTCCCCGAACTGAGTTGTTACAACTGTAACAAGACTGGGCACATTGCTCGCAGCTGCCCCGAGGGTAATGATTCTGGTAGATTCTCTGGACAGAGTTGCTACAATTGTAACAAGACTGGGCACATCGCTCGAAACTGCCAGGAATCCGGTGGTAAAACATGTTACGTATGCGGCAAGACGGGCCACATAAGCCGTGAATGCGACCAGGATGATAGGAAGTAGGGAAAGAACCGAAACCTCGAGAAAACAATACACATTTATTATTGATTGATTGATTGATTGATCGTTGGGGATAGTAATTAGAGTAGCGTTTTATCGCTCCAAGTATCATACCAAGATCATTCAAAGAAAAAAAAAAAAGAAAAAAAAATAAAACCTCCCCCCTGCCCTCCCCTCCGCCCACCGTTGTTTCTTCGCAAGGGTTTCTTATAATCTTTAAGTTTTTATTGCTGTTATGCCACACACTATAAACTATAATAATATTGAAGATATTCAATGGAATTCAATCATCGCATAGACTCGCCATCCTCCCTTTCAATATTTCATATCCACACATAATTTTGCGGTGCAAGATGTATAGTTTGTTTTTTTGAATAATAAATCATTTCAATGTTTATATGATAATAATAATAATAATAATAATAATAATGATAAAATAAAAATGAGTCGTCTAAATTTAGTTATTTACTTTTTGTTTCGTTTTTCTTTTTAATATTATTATTATAACAATAATCATCGTTTAATTTCACGTCCGTTTCACCTGCTATACACACGTGCCAATCGAACTGTTGATTCGAACATTATTCCTGGTGTCTTTTTCTATTTTCTATTCTTTACCAATACACAAGTTACGGATAATCGACTGACTTTATGCAACTGCTACCTTTAATCCCAGTGCTTTATTATTCTATTACTGTGCGTTGTGTGTTGCATGTGTTTAATCTGATATGTATTTGAAGAATATATTAGCCACCTTCCATATTCTATTCAAGTTACAAATGTCTTCGATATAATATCTTTGATTCGGCTTTTGGTAAATCTTGGATATTGCAGAGAAAATTGAAAGAAACTTGGCGAAAGTTGAAAATTCCAAAGCGTTACTAAAACCTCAAAACTCAAGTCGATGGATAATATTGTTTGCAAATAACACTACACTTTTATAGTATTAAAATTACATACGAAGGTAAATAATCGAGAATATTGGATTTATGTAATTTAGGAAAATCCCTTTGAATTAAATCCTTTTCCAACCAATCTGTACATCTTGTATCGTGTCCCATCCTCTCTCATCAATTCTTCTATATTCAATTTGACATAAAATGAGATAAATAAAAGGAATAAAATAATAAAAATAAAGATAAAAAAAATTAAAAAAAAACATGTTCGAGAGACCGACCCTGAATATTGTAAGGTTTAGTAATGATAATATTACCTAATATTTAAGGATGTATAAGAGTAAGCACTTTTTGCGCTAGCCTAGATTTGCTCCGCAAATGACAATTGACGATTTAGTAGTACGCAAAAAGCTGAAGTTGTTTTTTTACTATAAAAACTAGATATACTATAGTCGCTGCTGGTGACTTAGTCATCTAATTTTTAGTTTTCTATAGATTGGTTTTAAATCAAGGTTGTGTTTATTATTAATCGACATATTTATTCAATTCAATCGTATTATTACATCACACAACATATTAGTACATACCTATTTCTTTTCTGGATCGTTGAAAATTTGTCTTAAGTCTTATTTCTCATGCAGTTGATACACTTTTCATCATTTCTCTGACAGGAATCGTGATCCCTTGCAATTTGTATATCAGATATAATTACGTCCTTACATTTACTAAAATTTAGGTCGAAGTTTAATTTCATCGACAATGACGGTGATGATGATGGAGATGATAATAATAGCGAAGCTTCAACGTGCGGCGTATATATCTCCAACGTTCTGTTGATTCGTCTTGTTTATTCTTTTTATATTATTAGCTGACGTGGTTTTTCAGGTCTAATTCTTTCTTGTGTTTTTTTTTTTTCTCAAAAACACATTATTCAATGACTGACATGCACAATATGGGTGTGCTTATTAATGTAGATGTACAATAGTGAAATACAGGTGAATGTGAACGGAAATATATTCGAAGAAGTTTTTGTACCTCTAATTTGTGCATCATAGTTTTTCTTCTACTAACATTCTAAAACATTTCATTTCCAAATACCAAAATAGGAAATCATGCGATTCTTAGATATTGAAAGAATCGTTAGTTTTTAGGAAATAAAGAAAAAAAACTTTCCTCTTCAATAAACTTTTCTAGGGAAGTTTATTATTCTTTATTACTTTCTGGGCAGACATTATAATCTTTAGTATCTTATTGATCAATATTCTTCTCACTGAAGGATTCAATCAAGTTATACACCATTTCGCTCTATTACTTGGCATAACATTGTACTCGAACCATTCTCATTTAAAATATTTCCTGATTATTCAAGTTTGAAAATGCCAATCAGCTTATGGACGAAAATTGATCGGCTTGTTATCCAACCAGCAGCGACAACATGTACTAGTATTCAAAAGCAAAGTGCAATGTCCCAAAATAAATTACTATGAAGTAAACAGGTGTCCTGAGCAAGTTGTACTTGTATACACGCGCATAGGTAGTGATTCAAGATCTTTCTACGACTTCATTATTTCATTAGAGACATTTTCTACTCCTAATAGATGAAAAAGAAAGAGAAAAAAATAGACCATTTGATAGGGAGGAACCTACGACTTTGTATGACTTTATTAAACCGTGTGTCTATCATATGACACTCTTAGACCATAATCTACTGCTTTATTGGCTGTTTGTGTAAATTTGCTAAATTATAAAGAGGCGGTCCAACCGAGCCACCCAAAAAGACTCGACGTTATATCTTATAAATTGTCGACTAATTATATATCGTAATTAAAATTGTGTAATGAGTGGGGCACCTGGGCTAAGATTCTCTGCTACAAGACTTACGTATGAATAATGTAAAGAATATGAATGTTACAGTGTATAACTAATTCGACCGGCATCTCCGGTCAAGCTCGACTTATAAACTAATATTAATAATACTTAAAGGAAGGAAAAAAAACAAAAAAAAAACAAAAAAAAATTAAATAAAATAAAAAATACTACAAAATAATAAGGATAACGAGTATTTGAAGTTATGTTTTTAACAGAATTTTGAAATAGAATGCGTATGGAGAGGCACATTAGATGGGTTTTTTTTCTCGCATTCCTTACCGACTGCCTAAATCCCAAAACCGAAACCCAAATTGCATAATACTATAATATATAAACGACTGGTCTATGGCAATGAATTATTATAGAAAAGACAAGGTATTTTCTGTAATTATCTTATGTTCCGTGGAAGGGAAAAAAAAATTATTTACTAATAAAATATAAATGTCCAAATAACTTTTACTATCTTTCGTCCATTTTATTTCAAATTCATTTATACATATGCATACATAATTAATATATGTTAATACATTCAACCAGAAAAAGAATGTTGCCTCAAACAAATACATGAAGTATTCAAATGAATTTAAATTAACCAGATTTTCCTCGATTTTTTTTTTTTTTGTGTTGCCAAAGGTCAAGTGATTCTGAAAATAAAAATCATTCATCTTTGAAATGTTCTCATCTCAAGATCCATTTTTTAAGATTGTCGAATATATTGCACCTTCGGTTGAAGAGATACGTTTCGTATTTTGCACCAGGTGTCGTCTCGATCGATTCTTCATTTCAAATTTCAATTGAGATCTTTATGAAACGTCAATTTTGGTCACGTTGCGTTGTTTTCAAGACAATCGTATCTTGTCAATGGTTATTGTATTCATGAAAAACCCATCAATGACTCAAATTCTATAGCCCATTAAAATATGGCGATTTTAGCTTTGAATAAATCGACAGTCAAGTTGATAACAAGTACGCAGATTATAACCTCCGTTTTCAGTGTTGTTAAAGAACTCGTGGAAAATTCTTTGGATGCTGACGCTAAAAATATTGAAATCAATTTGGTAAGTCAGTCGCAGATTACGATCATAACATATGCACTCAGAGACTTAATTACTACTAATTATGATTTGTCGAATTTATAATACCTCATATATTTTTCTTGATATAATTGCGAGATTAAACTGATATAAACATCGTTTTACACGATTATGAAATATTTGAAAAAAAAACAACGATTCCACATGTTATTCGATTATCTTTACTCAGACTGACAACGGTTTATCTTTGATCGAAATTCGAGATGATGGATGTGGAATATCTGCTGCAGATGTGCCAAATATGGCTATGCCTCATTACACATCGAAAATATTAGACTTTTCAGATTTAGGTAAACGAATTTTCATTCTATAAACACTTCCATTTTATCCTTAGATCTAACACAACGCAACATTTAATTTACTCATGTGCCTCAAAAATGGACCCTAATTAAAAATTCTGACCTTTGTGTGTTGCATGGCTTCCATAGAAGCTAATGACGAAATTCTTAAGCTGATTATAAAATCAACACTGTACTGTCTATTCTCATAATTAAAAATAGTTATCATTTTTTTTCATACAACATAGCTTATTCCTAACTAGGTTTCCTTATTCTTTATATTAGACTCGTTAACTACTTATGGATTTCGTGGCGAAGCTTTAAATGCCATATGCAGAGTGGCGGAGGTCACAGTAACGACAAAAACGAGCCAAGATGAAACTGCAAAGTTGTATACTCTGGATAACAATGGAAATGCAATTAGCACAGAATTATCTCATCGTTTTGTTGGTAAGAAGATCTATTTTTTTTGGAATCTGAGAAAATTTTCTATTTTTTGTTTCTGTACGATCATTTTTTTTCTAGGTACAACTGTAAGGGTTCAAAAATTGTTTGAAAACCTTCCTGTTAGAAGACAGATAATAACTAATCCAAGGAAATCGAGACTGGAAATAAAACAGATAGAAAATCTGTTGAAAAGTCTTGGCATGTGTCAGCCGGTTGTTAGAATGAGTTATAGAGTAAATAATAACTTGGTTTTCCTGAAACCAAGTTGTACGAATGTTAAGGAGGCTCTGAGCCACTTTGTGGGTAGCAAAGTTGTTGCAAATTTGGAATGGATTCATAACGAAGATTCCGAGGTTTGTTTAAAGACCTTATCTTATGAGAATCATCATAATTGCTACGCAACAATTAGTTCAGCATTAAATTATTTTGAGTAATAATCCGACTTCAATGAATCATAGATGAGAAAAAATGTAATATTAGGTTTTGATTTTCTAGGTAAAATTGCAGCTCATGATACCAAAACAAGATTTGACCGATCTGCACCTTGTCTATGATTCAAATCAACAATATGTTATAATAAACAATAGGCCTGTTAAATACAAACAATTTGAAAAGGTAAATATTTTCACTGAGAAACTGTTCGGATTAGTCCGCTGTACACTTCAGTGTGTAAATTATTCTGTTTTCTCCAATTCTTATTTCATTGTCAAACGCTTTGCAAAAGGACAACAGCAATCCTCGAATTTTTCAAAGGACAAAGGGAAATATGAAATATTTTTCATATCGCTCAATTAATTTTAACAACTTTTAACTACTCATTTCTCATCATAGTATTTGATACTTATTGATTATCTTGATATAGATCATCAACGAGAGGATTTCCGATTACTTTGGCAGTAAAGCACCTGTGAAAAAGCATCCCGTATATCTCATAAGTGTTACAGTTGTGCCAAGTGAAATAGATGTTAATTTGGAGCCCAATAAAACTTCCGTACTTCTCAAGAATCAGGTAAAACATGTTTGATATTTGGATGAAAAGCTTCAAATTGAAAGTCAATAGTTATCATTAGTGAAATGATAATGGTATTTCATTTTCAGGATATCATATTAAAGAAACTAGACAAGATTTTACTAGAGTTTTACAATTTACGAGACGAAAATATGAGACCTGATATGTCCGTTTCAAATACATCTATCGATACATCTCCTGAGTATCATGACTTCACGCAAGATTTAGCTACAGAAGTGGCAGCGCCTGTCTGCAAGAGACCAAAGTTGAATAACAACAAACAAAAATCTCGAGATTTTATTTTAGATCTGAATACAGAGTCTAGTGAAAAGCGAAAAGAAGCTGAAAAACGATCAGTGAACAATGCTTTAGCAGCGAATGTTAATTCCAGCTCTGTTAAAGATCAGAATCTTGATAATGTGCTACTAAATTCACTGCATTTATCCAAAGACAGTAAAACTGTTGCTGACAATGTTCAAGGAAGAATATCTGAATCTTCAAATAGAGATAGCTTAGACAGAATATTGAAGACCTTTCCTGGACCAGTTTTAAGCGACTCTGACAGCGAGTCAATCGCGGATACAGAAGCCCCAAGAAAGGCAAAAGAGGCTCCAGTCATAATTGGCCATGCTGTAAGGTCAGCATTCCGTAATTTTTTTCATTTATATTGGAGGAAATTCGTCGGACTGTTACAAGGACTGATATTTCCGTCACGTTTAATCTAATATTGTAAACTTTTATTTACAATTACAGGTCTACTGTTACGGAACTGGAGAATGCTGAATTTGGGCAAAGAAGAACAGCGAATGACTCAGAGCCATTCACATTTTCGCCCTTATCTCCTCGGTCCGCAATGATTGGCAATGATCAGATTAACAGTGTAGAAAATAGGGCTGAATCTAATGCTTCTAATAATTACTGCGAAAGTTTAAGTCAATTGCCAGTAGTCGATCTTGGTGAAGATTTCGATATTGTTGCGATTTTAGAACGGCCTCCAGTAGAAAACCCGATTAAATCAGAAGACACTTCTTCCGTTTCAAAAACTTTTGAAGATGAAACTGATCCATCTAGAACAGATTGCGGAAAGAGTAGTGAAGTAAGGGCTAATTCTACATTGGAACTTTGGAGCAGAGGACAGATACCTGGGCTGAAGGTAAAAATTTCACAAATTGTTGAATAGATTTCTTCCTTGTCTTGCAGCTTTTTGTAGAGTAGTTCAATTCAAAAAAGGATTAAACTGTTTTTTCAAATACTAGGGGCCGACGGATGTGTCTACTTATAACGATCTAAAAAACAACCCAAAATCAAGTAACAACAGTCAAAATAAAGAGGAAGCAAATTCTTTCACTATCTATCACACTGGATTTTCTAAATTCTCTTACGAAATTAGATCGCAAGGTGAATGAATTGATCTATTTCCGTTTTTCATTTAATAATACATGGAAATTGGTTGTAGTTCATAAATTGCTAAATAATTTTAAGGAACTTGTAGCTCTGAGTTGTCAGCTCATAAATTCAATTTCGGAATTATTCAGGATCTTAACAGATACTTTCTTTTCGATAAAACTTTTTAGTACTGGAGGAGAATCCGGGTGCAGCGCTCCCAACGATAGGAAAAATCATGGCTAATCGTTGGAAAGAACTTTCGCCTGAGGAACGTGGATATTACAGAGATTTGGCACTGGAGGAAAAAAAGAAAGGAGAAGCTGAAAAGAAGAGATTGAAGAGCAAACAAGTTTCGCAACAAGAATCGGATAAAAATAAAGCCAGACTTGTACAAATGCTTGAAAGTATGAAAAAGACTAAGAGCAATAAGAAATTAGGTCTTAATGAGAGAACTTCGACTACGTGGGAAATAAGCATCCAGAACGTCACCAAAAATTTCTTCTCTAAGTATATATGCTTACAATTATTATTACCTCTGATTTTTCAAACAATCTATACGCGTAATAATGGAAATAAAACAGTTTAATATACATGCACGAAAAAATTCTGAATGAGATGAACTTTTAATTTAAATATGATATGGTTTCACAGGCGAATACCAGAAGAGGAAACAATTATTGGACCGTTGACTGATGAAATTTGGGCTATAAAATCCGGTGGGAAAATTTGCGTGATAAATAGCAGAGAGGTACTTGGAGCAGTAGATCCAAGAGAAAACGACGAGCAAAAGGTATGACTGATTTTTCCAGATGTATAGTTCGTTTCTGAAAGTTTTATAAATGAAGAATCTACTTGTTATGAATTTTCCATAATGTGGTGTGAAATATTATGATCAAAATTTTCAGATAACTGGTGAAACAACTGAATCGATTTTGCAGTCGTGGCTGAGAGAAAAGAGCGCTAACGCGCCTTCAATTATGCATACGATTCATAATATCGACTTATCGTCTGTTTAATATAATATTGGCCTATATTGGCTAATTATTTTTGTACAATTCCGTATATTATCGTAATGTAACTGTAAATACTCAATATTAAAGATATGGTTCTCTCAGTTTGTCAAGTTTGTAATATTCAAACGAATATTAATCCTTGAACAAATTTCAATGGCTAGTTCCAAAGATCAGTGTTTCATACTTTTGCTTTAATACTGTGCTATCATTATGTTAATGATAATATTACTGCATTAATTTTTTTATACGATGTATTGTAAACACTGGAACCAAGCTTGGCCCTAATAATATCTTCAATCTAAATTCATATATTTCCAGAAAGTTCGTCATGCAAACCCAATCATCATTATGGGCCCGAATTCGAGGCTCTTCGTTGTGGCCATAAAACTTGAAGACCTAGAGAGCCTGGATATCTTTCTCAACTCTAATTCACTCTTTTAATCTTTCATTTTCATACATCTTTTCAAGAGTTTCTAACGTAAAAAAGAAAGATGAATCTCATTGTCGGGTTTGAGGCGCTTAGAAATCTTGATCAACCTTTTGTCTTCACATTTTCTATAAATTGACAGTTCCTAGAAGTCGTGAATTCGGAAAATCTCAGTTCTGATGGTCATGCTGCTTTAGACCTTACAATGAAATATGTTTTTTATAAGTAACTGTTCTTGTATTTTAGGCTGGTGAATACAATAACTCAGCTTTCTGAGCTTACTTAATACATGATAATTATTGTCGCTCTCTTATATTACAACATGGCACGTAATATCTAAGTACCTATTATTTATATCAGTGAAAAATATGCACATGGCTGTTCAAAAGTTGAGTCGCATTAATGGTATCTCTTCATTTCAAATTATTTCACCTTCGAGTTTGAATTTGAATTAAATTTGAATATGAATTTATTGATACACGGTGTAAAGTTACAGATTACTCAGTTGTATCGCAACGTAATAGGCCTGCAATTAGCAAGATCAATCTTGAGCATTACCTAATTGCTATTCACAAGATCTTAAGATAATTAGCCATAATCTGCAGCTTATAATGATGATCAATAATGCAGATTATAGGTTGCCTTGATAGGTTTATTTATTTATAAAGTATCTACTGCTTGAGGAAAAAAATGGCAAAAAACGCTTACAGGTGATTGCAATTGATCCCTAATTGAGTCAAAATCAAAGTAGGTATGACCTGTGCCTCATAGTGTATATATGATATTGATAATCCTCGTTTTATTTCCAATACTAATAAAAACAACAATTTGAAAAAAGCAATAACATGTATGTAAATAACGTATGAATTTATTTCTCATTCGGATTTCTCGTGTAGACAATGTACAGAAAAGCGAGACGGAATAAGTAACCGTAATGTATCGGAATATCAATTATAGGTATATATGGATGGACGTATGCACGTGGTCTGCGTCACTATCGTGACCGCGTGGCGTATCACATTCCTATTGGTTTCGATGTGAGACTTGTTATTCCGACGAAAAGTTTATGAGATAAAAGTTGTTGAGCATAAAACAATGAAAATTTTCATTGTTTATACTACTGGCTGTAAAATCGATGTAGTACGTACCCGGGACAGGGAAAGGTGTACATACATATCAAATATTAGCGCGTCAACATTTGCGCCGTATTTTTTACCATGACTTCTGCACACTGCACAGCTAGCTTGTAGTAATAATATGCTGATTAAAAATGACTGAAAACCTTCTGAAATATTATCAACTTGAGCTCTCCTCAACACAAATGCAAATGTTTCGTCTATCGTTAGCCACTCAAGAAAATATATAATGAATAAAAAATATTTCAATTGGCTATAAAGGCAGCTTTTGACACCACTGAGTCGTTAGCGCGATTAACGGAGCTTATTGGACCTTGATCAATCCCTATACAAGCAGCGAAAGTATTCGCTAGACTGTAGAGTTCCGACTAGCATGTATGTTACACACATACATGTCCACGTATATGCTGGTATAATTACGAGTAATAAATTATAGGTGTAGATGTACAAATATCAAATTGTGTATATTGTACATCACGATGTTTGTAAATCCGTCAACGAGTCATAATGAGAAGGGCGTAACTCGCTGAAACGGTTAGATTAAAAGACGTAACTTAAAAGAACGGAGAGCTTTCTCCGCGTCGTAGCTTCACGTATAACTCTTTAAAAATATGTATAACTCGTAACGTTTATACTGCTGTTGAGATACGTTGAGGGGTGCTAATATTCTGCTCATCTTCCTGATCTACGTATTTGCTGACGAGTTATTGTTCGTGTTTTTAAACAGTAACGTGAAACACCGTGATGATACTTCTTTCCTGACAAGGCCCAGCGAGTTAGGTCTTTTTCATTAGGACCCCTCGATATAACAAACGCATGTATAGCACAAAATTCATGCTATATAGATAACCCGTCTTACGACCTTTCGATAAAATGCATACAGAAATACTTCTCACATCATTTCTCTCTCGTATATATGTGACAGTGATAATACTGTACTGATAATGTAATGAACTATAATCGATCTCAATTCATCAAAAAATATTGAAACCTGATATTAGTGGTTTATTTTTGTATTTTCATGTATAATAATACAGATTTTATAACTCTGCTGCAAATGCTTCTAATGCTGAAGTATATACTCAGTGTAATCTTGACTGAAATCTTATATGAGTAATCAATTATTACTCGTTTAAAAATAAACAACGCGTCCATAAAGTTTGAAAACGTTTGCTCTTCGAACGAACGATATGTCGCCGAAAAAGAGACTTATATTTTCTACATTAGAGGGAAAGTTTTTCTCTTCTTTTTTCTTTCTTAAAACAATGTGGTCTGAGATAAAAAAGCGAAAGCATTGAAGTTATTCTTTCTTAGCACGGTGTAGAATTAAGAATTCGTTCGTCTCTAGCGATAAAAAATTGCATCAATTTTAATTGAAAAGAAAGAAAAGTTATCATCTCATTGTAAGTATGAACTATCATGATATCTATATTTATTTTCCTAAAAGCGTATGTAAGCCAAATTGCGCGCGGAGTTCTGTTCCCATATTTCTTCCTGAGATGGTATAATTATTTCGTTACAACTTTGCATATATACAATGAATTATTATGCATGTTCTTATAAGAGATAAAGCGCCAGATCTTCAGTCTCGGAAAATGTTATTAAATTTTCCATCAATTGTTATGAACTATAAAAATTAGTCGAAGAAGAGCCTCGGAACGTTGAATAGCAGTTTGGAAAAAACATCGAGTCTCCGTTACGGTACGGCGATACGATTGGTCAAAGGTCTTTCAAGCAGTTCCAGCGACTCGACACTGGTTTTGTCTCTCCCCAGTCAACGGTGCGATTGTGTCGGGTGTTGATGTATATTTCCTTCTAAATGACATAGCAGTGAGTTAAAAATACATTAATTATTTGATTACGAGAGCTGGAAGGGAAGAAAATAAATTCCATTACAAATGGGAGAAATAACGCTAAGTTTCTAACAAAAATTTATTCAAATTATCATCATTACGTAATTGTAATCGTAATCATAGTCATAATCGTTTATCGGTGATCGAGGGGGTTTCTCAAAACTGCTATTCGTTTTGCCCGTAATTTGGGTAAATTCGAGTATTTTAGACAGTGAGAAAAATTCAAGGTAAGCTTCTTTCAAATATTCTTGTTATAACCATGTGTCAAAGTAACTGCCTCGATGAATAATTCTCTATAAAAATATCAAAGAATGATAATACACTTGCGATATAGTGTATAAAAACTTCGTAATTAATGATTATATTTAATATATTCTTGAATTTGTTTATTTTTGAACTCGATAACAATAATCAAATCATCGTTGCGTCGGATACTTTTGTTGTAAAAATTAAAACTGCCACACCTAGCCGTTTGCTTAACGTTTGAACTATCAGTGATCAAAACAAGAGAGAAAGGAAAAAAAAACTGGATAGCCTAGTGAAAACCGAAAATTATTTCGACATGTTTACATTCGCGCTAATCCTCTTCGTACAACATCATACGAGAATGATTTTGCCCGCAAGCTCTTCGCGCGCTCAATTCAAACCTGGAGCCTTGAGTCGTGAACCAGCTTCCGGGCGCCGTTGAAATTCGTTGTATATCGCATGAAGGACAAAGAAAGCGAAATCAAAAAGGAATCATCTATAATAAGGGGTTGAATCTGAAAATTGGGAAAATATATAACAGAGGGAATGACAGAACTTTTTTTACTCCAGAAATAATTGCGGGCTCACAGAAATAAATAGATAGCAATTATTTTTGGAACGATTCAATTCTCGTCTAGAGTAAAAAATGATGTATGATAAAGAGTAAACATTAAGATATACGCTTTGGAGAAATCGCTGAGACCTCCCAGAAAAACTTCGATCTAGACAGAGTTTAGACAAAACAACAAACATGTCTGTCGCAGCTTTGGCGCGTAACGTTTGATTGAAATCGCTGATTATTAATTATAATACTAATTAATTTATTTGCTTATTCATTCATTTCATGCATGCGTAAAGAGCAATTATATTAATTGTTCGTATTGCTTTTTAATAATTCAATATGCTAATTACTTCTCGAAGTATTTTAGTGTTTCGGTATTCTAGATTTTAAATTGCGTTCGGTAGTCACCGGCGAATATAGAACAGGCAGAATATTTCAGAATAAGTCTTACCGATTCAAAATCTAATTAGAATGATTGAAAACTTGGGGTATTCGTCTACTACGCGCATAGGGAATAAGTTATTTATAAATAAACAATAAAGAAGGTTGCGCTTTGATAATTTATATCGAAAAGATCACGACCTCGGGATATCGTCTCCCTTTGCCGTGTATACACGTACATAAGTATATTTATTTGTATATTTATTTATATTCATGCATGTCTTATGCAGTTATGACTAATATGCACATACGCGGCTCATGTCAGTGTGTGCCGCAAATCCCAGTATCACGATCATCCTGCGGGGAACATGTTAGTGGTGAGTTTGTGACGGTGTCTTTTACGATAAAAATCATGAACAGGTCTCTTCGGGTCTCGTATTGCAGCACGCAAAGATTATGTGAAACCGCGAGAAGCTCGGATTTAAAGATCTGTCAATTTTCTTCATCGGAATTTATCTCAGTCTTTTATCAAAAAGGAAATGCAGAACCGAATTCGCGAAAACCGTTCATTTGGATAATTATCACTTAGCGGATTTCATATATAGGGTAAAGTCAGCGAATATCCGGACCGCGCGGATAAATCATGTAACGCTGAGTTTCTTCTGTCATCACTTGATGAGAAAATTCGAAAATTCATGAGTTATTGGTATTTGGTACAACGTAGACAAGAGAAATAAAAATTAGTCGATTCTCATATTTTGAACCAAAGTTATACAGCATTTCGCTAACTCGAACGATTTTCGAAATATTTTTTTTTTTGCATAGTAGAGAAAAAGAAAAAAAAGAAAACGATGATATTTCGCAGGGAAATTTTTCATTTTGGAGCAGCGAAACATTAGGAATGAACGTTCGAGACCAATCGGTGGTTGATATTCACTCACTTTACCCCGTTTGATACTAATCGAAAGAAATGTCGTTCAATTTCTGTAGAAAACTATTTAAAAAAATCTTCTCTTTTTCGAATCTTTTCAGACTGAAAATGAGCGTGGAAACTGCGAAACCATCAACGACGGTGAGTTATACTATTACATAATGATAATTGATTTGGTTTCTGGCTTAAATAGTTTTTTTTTAAATAATATATAAATTCAGATCTGGTAATTAGAGGCGCGTTCGATAAACTCGGCAGAGAAATATATATGTATATATATATATACATAATATAATTGAAAAAAAAAATATAACAAGCAGTTATTAATTTGATAATTCTGTTTACGTCTAAACGTCTTCTTGTAATTGACTTTACAATATTATTAAACTTATTAATTTATCTTACATACACGTGCCGGTCGGAGTAATTCTCACAACTTTTTATTATTTTTTGTCAAAATCTGATATTAGATGAGCGAAAAAATTGTGGAAACGCTTGGCGACGTAATAGTAGCTAGTCTCGAGGCCACGGCTCAAATTTCCCTGGGCCAAGGACTCCTCAGGGTGGCTGATCGATTTCTATGGGTGGTCGAAAAATCGGCACAGTGGAGCCTGCCGGTCCACGAAGTAAATGCCGGTAGGTAATGATTAGTAATTATGTCGAAATTCCGAGATTTATATCGATGGAAAAACTGAGGCCTATAGTATAAATGGAATTATTGTTCGTTTGAATCGATCGGGAGCTATAAATTTAGAAATGAAATAAACGAGAGAAAGATTGAAGGGTGAAAATTTTCTTACCGGTCTAACAACGTCCGAAAATTTACAGAAGAAAATGGCAAAGCTTTTGGAAAAATAGAATTAGTTCGTCCGTTGCCGTGGATATTTTTCCTACCAAGTTTGGTGATGCTACGAGCTTGCAGACTTGGCATAAACGTCGGTGCCGTCATCCTGGGTTATCCCACGCTACAAGCTACGGGGATGGTTAGTCTCCCTTACCCGAATGTGGAATTTTATCATCCGCTTAGATCTTAGCCTCGCGAAGAGATCGATCTTTGCATTTTTCGTTCCAGGTGAAGTTCATTCAAAAAGGACGTCGACGCCTCCGCACGATCAAATCCAACGGCGTAAAGAACATGAGGCATCGAAAAAGCTCGCGAAATAAGGTAAGAATACTACATTGCTTTCCAGATTTATATTCATCATTATCAATCTGTCACTCCCATACATCTTCGATAATTGTGGGTAATTAGATCTAAATTATGGTAGCTTTTTACATTACTTTCAATTATTCATACATAGATAAAGCCGATAGGTTCCACTCCTTGTTAGTCACGATTTTTTGTCGCATGCAATTACCAAGTAGTTCTATGTTTGTTGGCGTGTTTAATCATGACCGGTATGGAGTTGCATCACATTTCTCGGCCTTCGTCTTTCCTTCGTGGTTATATAGAAAAGTAGAAAGACGGAAGAGAGTGGGATCAACTTCGTACCGGTCATCATTGAACATGTCAAGTATATACCTGCCGGTGCACGCTATCCTGAAAATGAATAAAAATTCCTCTTGCACTGAAGTGATCCTGCATCGAAGTGATTATTTGCCCAAACTTCATGTGCGTAGGTATATGAAACAATTATTAGTTGGCAAAATGGTGAAATTTGAATAGCTTCAGGCTTCGATGGTTCAAGCGCGACAGAAGTTTGTTTTAATTTTTCGAAAATCGTTTCTTGGTAGATATTGGGGCGGTTAGAAGAAAGAAGCTGATCGCATTCCTGGTGATACTTTTTCACCGGAAAATAAGTTTTACCAAAATCGAGATCTTCGGGACGATAATATTCGGTACTGTGTCAATATCAAACTTTGAAAAAACCCGATTTTCAGATTGGAAAGTGTTCAGATATTTGTCTCTCCGCCTACTCCCATGTTTCTTTTCACTTAAACTCACTAGACAGCGTTGAATAACAAAATATCTCAATATAGGTACTGTCTTACAGATTATTCTTAACTAAAAAAAATCTTGAGATCGATGCGCCGGTAGGTACGAGGCTATATTGCTTGATAAACGACGCCAAGTTTCACGCATATTATATTCTTGTATCATGTAGTATACCAGTGCCCTATCGTATGTCACGACTGTGTAAATTGTAAATGTCGTTGTGATTGTAAATCTTACGGTGATGGAAATATATAGGAGGATGAATTAACCGAGGCAAAAAAGAGCCTGATTAAATCGATGCTATCGACCTTGTCAGCGTTATCTTGCCTAGAAACTTCGAGAAGAACTCCGTCACCCCCGCCGACTAGACTCCGCGTGCAAAATTCGGAACCGGATGCGGTGAGTGTAACGAACGTACAAACTAGTTAATTGTTACTAATTGTTATTCCTATTGCTTGTCATCCCGATTAGAAATCAGAAATCCGGCCTTTCCTTCATGCACGATCTTTTTTTTTGTTTTTATTTTTTTTCTGAAGTTGTAGAACTCGCCTATTTGTTACACGTTACTTTCTGGACCAAATAGAAGACGACAGATTTAATTCTTGACTTCAATCGGAGATATGATCAGAGATTTATTCTCGCTTCTGAAATCGTTGATTCCTTTTTTCTTTTCTTACTATCTCAATAATATTCAGACTCCAACACCGGAAGAAAAGTCGACGACAGAATCAACAAGTCCGCAAGTTGATCCTAAACGGAAGTATTCAGAAGTTGTCGACCTTGACGACAGTTCTGACGTCCAGTCCGCGGAAGAATCGACAGAGGAAAAACTGGAAAGGCTGGCAGCTGCAGACAGCGATGTTGATGACCAGGATTTCGACGTAAGTCTTCAGTCTCTACTTTATAATTTTACGATTTTCGCTTCTTTTGAGAGAAGACGAGTTTTTCCTTGTTTTTTTTTCGTTCATCTTATTTACAGGACGTTTCTAACTAAGAAGTGACGAAAAATTCACGATTTTTACATCATTTCGTTGAATTTTGAAGTTATCGCGTAATGAAAAAAAAATTAAGTTACTGTTAATTTATAGCTAGCTAATTACGTACGACGGTTATTATCAACGATGAATCATGGTTCCATATAGTTCGATACGACGATGTGCGTTTATAATTATATAAAAGTACCGACGCGTAACAATCCTTAGCCGGAATCGCGTAGTTTCATTATCAGAAATAAACGATCCTTGAGACTTGACCCAAAGTCGACTATATAGCTGCTGATAGCCTTTAATTCTCTTTTATATCCCGAGCGCGGTAGCTATCGCCAATTATAGCTAATTATGTATACAGGGTGGTCCGTCTCAATATCTTCAGGCGAATATCTCAAAATAATTAGACGAGATACGAGAAAGAGTTTAGTTTAAAAACTGTTATCAGGGGGAAAGATAATTCTGACATTCGTCGATTGTCCCACTTCCGAGATTTTTATCTCTTGTTAAGTAAAAAAAAAACAAATTACTCTCGATTTTTGATACATAGAGGAGACATATTTTATGTTCTTCCCTTTTTCAGATCGATGCAATTAATTCTCAAATAAAAAAAGTGAAACATGTGAATCGATGATATTTTTCATAAAATCGTTCCATTCATAAGTCCAGTTCGCTTTTCTCCATATTCTTTCACGATTTATATCTCACTTCCTTTTCTTTATTTCTCTCTTCTATTCTCGCAGCCCGCGGAAGAAGAGCTGATGGCTTCCGACAGCACAAGTGCTGAGGAAGAAGACGACGATGATTACCTGAGCGAGACAGAAGTCAATGATTTACATATCGATTCTGCCCTAAACTGCATACCTAAACCCGTAACTGCAGTGGGCGACGTTATCCCGGAAGAATCCGAATCGGATGCCGAAGGGTTTCCTGAATCAGTACCGGAATCAGAAAGAGAGCCTGCGGTAAATGTGAATAACATATCGACGCCAAACGTGAGAATCTTTTTCCTTCGGTTTACGTATGACAAGATAGGTAATATCACATTTGTCTTCATCGTCTTTTTGATATTGGATACAGAAAACTACGGGAGAACAAGCCCCTGAAACTTCGCAATTGGCGAAAGAATCGGAAGATAACGAACACCTGGAAGATGGGCAGCTCACTCCGCGTGCTCCTGTTACTCCTGTTACTCCTGGAACAGACGGAGAAAATAACGTCAAATTTTACTCCCCAATCGACTCACCAGACGATTCTATCCGCGATTATACGTCTCCGGTACCTAATGACGGTAAATCGATTTGAATCTTTATATTATTACTAATAATTTCTTATATTACAGGTAAAACATAAATTATGACGATAATTATTATTCGGTAAATTGTTTTCTTCCCAATTATCAAATTTCTGATACTTTTTCCATTTTCAATTCTCTGCAGCGTCTTTTGATCGCTCAATTATTTTTCTTCGATTGATTTCCCTCCTCTGATGGAGGAAATGATTCAAAAAATCACGAATACGGTCAAAAATTCTTAGAGATAACAAAGTTTTATCTCTTGATAATTAATTCGTGAATTTTTTATTTAATAATAATTTTAGTTCAATGACTGTGCAGATAACGATTCAACTTGGGCGGAAGAGCAGTTGAATAACACGCCATCCAAGATCGCAAAGGAGCCAGAGACCCAGGTCGATAATGAGACTTTAGAATCTAACGAAAAGTCTACGATTTCTGGTACGTAACGATTAATGTATCTTCAATAAACCGATCAGTTATACCGTGCACTGTTTTATTTTCATAGGGTGGCGGTTGGATAGCTACATCTCAAACGGAAACTTTATTTTACCAATATTTTTTCTCTCCATTTCAATATTATTGTTCCATTCATATTTGCCGAGGTTCTTTCACCTTTCGTAATAACGATAACGATACACATCCCATTCTTTTATTGATAAATCACAGCTATCTAGGGTTAATAAATAAAAGTTGATACATATGTTATTCAGACTAGAGTTCTCGTCGTACGGGTGTTGTTTATTGTCCCTTGTATGAAATGTTCATCCGTGTGCATGCGATGTTGGAGATTAAAAACGTTTATTGACATCAGGAAATTCCACGGATGGGCAGACCGCGACAACGAACGGTACCAACGATGAAAAACGAAGTAATTATCATACAACCGGAAAATCTCATCACAACGGAAATCACACCGACGTAAAACCACAGGGCAAAGAAAAAAAGGGCGATAACGTAGAATAGTTTTTTGTTTTAATTAAGAACGGTGCCGAAATATCTGTGTCACTAAAGTACTTCATCATTAAATCGCGCAAAAATGGTTTAAACATTTATATAAAAAAAGAAAATGACAAAAAAAAAAGAAAACGAGAAATACTATAGCTGCATCTATCGTCGGCATCGTCGTTTAATCCACAATCGTACCTTGTTACATACATAATTGCCTTATATAACGTCGTATGAAAATGTTATATCTAAAAAAGCGAAGAGTTGAAAGAAAAAAAAAATCGTTTTAATTATTAGTTTAATGCGATTATTGATGGGAGTATTTTTAGGTAAATGGAATCAATCCATGATCGTAATGTTTTTCCTGCAATTGTTTTTCATCGTTTGTTTATTTTAATTTTTAAAATTTCATTTCACCGTACTTATTTCATCTTGTTGAATATTAAATAAATCTTATTACATCCACAGGACGATTTTATTCGTTGATTCTTATTGATTTTGTTGAATTTTATTCGTAAATTATATTAAATATACCCATGAAAATTCCGAAATTATAAGGAAAGAATAACGAATAAAAAAGAAACAGCTTTTCAGTTCACTGATCGAATGTTTTGAGTAAATAATGTCTGTATATGTATATGTATTTTTTCGAGCCGTGTTGTCTCTCAACATAATATTGTTAACGGTCATTTATTTTATTTTCTCATCGTGGTGAGGTGTTCACCAATATTGGATATCAGTAAAGCCCCATTCACAAGCTAGAGCTAAGCTAGAAATTGATTTTTTTTAATACATATTTCAGCGGTTTCGTAATGTCCAAAAAAACTTATACAACGTTCGAATGAATAAATTACAATTCGTGTTTGCATAATTATAATCTGTAATTAATTACCAGTGATGATCGATCGTGAAAGAAATCTTGAGGAGAGAATGAAAGAGGTATACATCGACTGTCAATATATTTTACATACGTATACTATAAATAATCAATCAATTTCTTTAACAGCTATCCTTATATCAGTACAGAGGAAAAAATAATCGAAGATTAATTTACTGTGGCAGAAATTCTTATTAAATGTATCTATAATTATAATACGAAAATATTAAATCACAGTATCACTTATCGCACATATTCATTATAAAATTATCCAGTGACACACGTACGTATGTATACATGAATGTAAAATGGTAATAAAATACAGCTAGAATTTAAAAAATAAATTTCTATGAGTGAGAAATAACGAATCATATAATTCAGTGTTTAGTGAAACAAGAAAAATATATCAACTCTCGAACATTCTCTGACCTCATTCGTCTCTGCGCCTCATAAATCTTACACTTATGAATATTATTAATTACTTTTTGAGGCCCGCTATATTTTTATAAATAATAACAAATCCACGGTCGAATTTATAACGTCCTAATTCCATTTCAACGATTATCAAATATAGGAATTTGATTAGTTGAAATTCTCCGTATTTGAACCTTTCCTATATTCAAACTGAGAACCGGCAAGCCTTATTATATGCAACCCGCGACACATCTAAGTTATTTGGTGGCGGCTAGTAGGAACTGGGAATCCCCTAAATCGATGGATATAGTTATATTGTCGATGAGCTTTTGCGGGTTTCGCTGTTATACATAATACATGCTTAATTTAATATCGACAAGCTACAAATTCATTCTTCCATATTACGAACAAAATGCGTGAACGCGTACACTAGCCATTCCGAAACAATGAACGCAATGTATTAATTATAGAGTTTGCGTTTTACGCTCTACTGATGATGATGTGCGGCGAGCGGTCGTTTTTCATATTTGAAAAAAGCGACGCTTTAGAAGTGAAAATGAATTTACTTTAATCATTTTCTTCCATTATATTTCATCCTATTTTATATTCGCCGCAGAACCGGCTCTGTAACAGTAAAGCGGTAAGCATTATTTCATTGAAAGAAGCCTGCCTTCGCGAAGCCATATATTTCTGTGCCGATAGTCGTAATAGGCCATAGTATGAAGGGTTTGGAGAATTTTATAGCTCGTAGCTAAACTGCAGGTATTAATCTTAATCCGCATATCCTCCCTCCAGGAGAGCTGCGATCGAAGACTTGTGCTCTATCGATAACGTGCGTAGGCTGAAACTTATCGACATACTTTTGCTTACAAGAATTCCTACTATTTTTCGCGGAGTGATAAATACTTCGGGGAAAAAAATAATTAGCTAATTGTCAACTACAGTCGTGCGTGCTTACGGCACATGTGCAAATCATCCACTAATTATAATTAATTCTCTGTAGGTAACTCCGGATCTTATCAAAGCCGGGCTAATCGAACTATTCAATTATGCAATCAGTTGTCATTATCTAAGCTCGTATATACGGACATAATTTATACGCCTGCCATTCATAGGCTAATGGTTTATCACGGGCATGATAAACGCATGTCTATAACAGAGTCACAGAATAATCGTAAAAGGTGGATAACAATCAAGAAACGAAGAATATAATTTTTATGATAATACAATCGATAATTATTTGAAGTACAAGTTTTTGCGATAAGTATACATAATACATAGTATATTACATGTTAATGAAATGGTGATATGATATGAATAAATCCCACGCCTATAAGCAATGACAATCTTTCTATCAGCAAGTAAAGCACACCGTGAGTCTCAGATCGTTCATCATCTCTCTAACAGATAGCGCTGGTGATTTTAGGATTCGAGCGTCCATGGCTCCATAGCTGCATCAGCAAGGCTCAGCGCACCTACGTCGCTGTCAAATGAAATAGTGAAATCAGTCGCGAAGTTTCAATCGAGGTGGATGTGCGCGTCATGTTATGTTATATTATGTTAGTGACGAAGAGGAGTATGTACCGTTATTACAATATCTCTTAACTCTGCTTCGAGTCGATTATTAATACACAACTAAGATTATCGCGTGTAAACGCGTACGCAAGCGTGTAGTAGACCGTCAGTGAGTGTGCATGTAAATAACAGATAAATTCTATAGTATTTCGGATTACGTATCAAGACCACAACGCTTCTTTCCGCAGGACTACTCGACGCTCTCAAAAGATTGGGTGAGTTGATGATTCACTGGTATGGTTATACGATGAGATCGATTGTTGACTAAGATTCATTTTCTTTCGAAATTTCTTTTCTCCACTGTTGTTATTCTACCCCCGTTCTTCTTTTTTTGTCTTTGTTTTTTTTTTTTTTTTACTCGCATTAGACTAGTTTTGAGGAGTCGATCCCTTCACGCTACGAGATAGGAATTTTAACAGTTTTTGAGGGTATTACTCGCGCATTAGATGTCGAGGATTTTGATCCTTTAGGGTTGAATCGTCGTCCTTTTTCTCGCTTATCACATAACCTAGAAATCGTCGGCGTGTACGGGGTGCTTCAATAGCAACCAATCAATAGAGACGACTAGCAGCTGACAGCTGACGGACCGAAACGTATAAAACTTGTTACTTGTTGTTTGATTTATCGCAGATAATGACTTTCTAGTATTTAGATGAAAAATTTGTTTTCTCCTTAGTTAATTACATCTTGCGTTCCGAGATCCTAGCATGTTTTATTCTCTTTTCTCTCTAGCCGTTTTCGTTTCTTTCTAGCCTACATTAAGACGCCGACTCGTGTTTATTCCGTATAGTGTTGCTCTTTCTTTTCTCTTAAATTTAGAAATCGGTCATTATTTTTCGAAAGGTCACCTGGCACGGAGACAATATTCTTGATTCTTAGTTAGTATGTATAACGTTATTGTGTGTAACGTATAGCTTATTATAAGTTTAGTCTAAAAAAAAAAAAACAACAACAAAGAAATATTATTCATCGACCCTGATTTTTATTTTCTACTTCGGCCAAATATTGACTCATTTCACATCGTGGAAACTTCCGTCCCGCCTAGAATAAGTTTATTATTTTCGTGCATTCATACGGAGTAATCTTTATCTTTGTTGTATTATGCAAAACGGTAAGCAACGAACGGCGTTTATCTTTGCCAAAAAAAAAAGGAGGACACAACTTATTTGAACTTTAAGAACTTGGCGTTTGCCTCTGTTACGTGAATTACTAGAAACCTGATGACTCAATAATTGTTCGAAAAATATTTCCGCGGTACAATAATAAATTCGCGCTGAACTATAATGTTTATACAATTTTTTTCTATTGTCACGTACGTAAATATATATGCACATGTTTATATCTACGTACATATGTATATTGCGCTATTTTCTATGTTACGTTATGTTTAGCCCACATGAAGCCTTGTTTTCTGTACTTAAATCAGAAACTATCGCGTTACACGGAACTGACGAAGTCTTCTAACCGTAACAAGACGACGCGTACTATTATATCTTATACTTAGATATACAGAGCATGATTCAATTGTCTAGATGCAATTATAGTCTTGGATTATATTCGTATATTGTTTTCTCTTGTTTTTTTTTTCTTCTTTTGTTCTTAGCTGTATCAGCTTATTAATGAATAAATAAATAAATAAAATGTGTATATAAATTTCAGTTGAAGAACTAATTTCGCAAATAATTATACGAATGATAAATTTACGTGTTATTTTTTGGAAAAATACGTTAGACTCTATTATATATGTATAACTAGACGCGACTATCAGTTGGGAACTAATTGGTTGTATCAGAACCGTCGTATTAGATTGGGAAATATCCGGGGTGAAGATAAGTTCTCACGACATATTTTCGAGTTCGTTGTCACATATTAGGATTTTTACCAAGGTGATAGTTCTATCTATAAAATATCAGTCTATTCATTACGTTTCATCGCACTGTAGCACCGTTCATATTATATTCAAACAAAAGAAGAAAAGTTCCATCATCTCAGAGCTATAATCGAATCGGAAATTTGTTATTTTCAACGGTTTAAATTCGAAGTATGTAGTCGCTTTCAATTCGCACGTTTCTACACGCGATTCAATATACACACACCTATCTACCTACCTACCTACCTACCTACCTACATTTTTGATGACGGCGAACGTAAAACGTGAAAGTCGTCGAATTACCGCGTCAATCGTGCCAATCGAAGGTCTAATACTAACTCGCGCCGGCTAGATGGGTACGGGGAAGGGAAGTAGGATGAATATTAATTCTACAAAACGTCTTGAGGCGAGGAACGGGTTGAGGAAAATAATTTTTTATATTTTTTTTTAAATTCTTCTCTGTATCAGGTTTTTCTTTTTTTTTTCTTTCAATTTTGTTAAAATTTAACCTTGACCAAATAAAATATACATGGAGATATTAATTATCAAACGTTGAAAACTTTTCTTCACACGATAACAATAATTATTATTATAACAAACATTATTTGAGTACGGAGCCCGGGAATTATTATAAGCGTTTTATAACGTGGGTGTATATTTGGATAAGAATAATGTCTTATATCGTTAGATAAAATAATGATCCGTACGGATTCGGTTCGTCTGCAATAGAATTCACAAAGGTATATTTATATAGACAATACCTAGACCTATATATAGTATGTTTAAGGACATGGTTCGCGTACTTTTATAGTTGCTGCTTCAAGGAAGAGCGACCAAGCGTGAGAATCGCGCGATATCCCCGCAATCCCGAAGAGTCTAGAACAATAATTATAACAAAATAATTCAGCAGAAAATAAAAGGAAGAGATTTAATATACATTTTAGTTTGTCCATCCGATTGTTATCAAGTTCCTCATGTATTTTTTTAAATCGTTCTTCATAGGTAGCATAATACATCGGGACGCCTCTGTATAACCTTTGTTACTGATTATTATACAACAGGTCAATTATTCCTGTACCGAGAAATCGGAATTGTGTAGAATCCGAGAAAAACACACCGTTTTTATTTTTCTGTTTTCTGTAATTGAAATCTGATGAAATTGTCTGGAATTTTAATAATCGCATATGTATACCTAGAAAATACCACATATCCTTTCGTATTCGGAGTACATAATACATTGATAAAGAATAAATCTAAACAAAAAAATTGAACGGGTAACGGTTTATTTTCTGAAAGTAGTATAAGTAAATTTCGGAATTCGAAATCTAGGTCACCACATATGATGCGATATCGTAGTTCGCGTTTAGGCTGTGCCAAAATTAAATTAAAATTCGTTCAATTATGCTATATACATACCTGAAATATATATACTTCTACTTATTAACTTCGCTGTCTAGATATCTTATTTGGCTTTCCAAAAAGAATTAAATCCCGCTTTGTACCAGGAGACTCGATTGCCTGCGGGGCTTGTGTTCAGTCTTCATCAACTTCTTTGAATTAATTTAATACTGACTCGAATTTATTATTATTTACTTCATTTTCCTTTTGCTTCATGTCAGATAAGAAGAAATAAGCACGTGTTTATCCTGTTTCCATATTAGTCCTAATTATTTAACTTTTATTTTTATTTTTTATTGGTTTCCTCCTCTCTCTCTCTCTCTCTCGCTCTCGTTTTATATAGGTACTTCACGGCTCATCTTCAATCGTAGGTATAATCATTGGTATACGGTGCCATTTAAAACGAGGTATTTCCGGCGCCATCCATGCTGATTAATTGTAATTTACCTGCTGTTCTTTTATTTCATTTTATTTTTATTTTTGTTTTATTCTCAGTGAGCATATATTATGGATATACTGCTGTATTCGTAAAAAAAAGATTCCAAATTCGTGTAAAATTTAATACATGGCCGATAAGACAAGACACAGTATGAGTACCTCATTCGATCTATCGCTTCCATATTTTCTATTCTTTTTTCTTTTACCGTCAAATGGCTATACACATATAAATATATATATATATATCTCATAAATATAGTTATACTCGTCGATATAGACGCACTTTAGTACAACATAAACTATGACAAGAACTAAACTAATCTGTATACCAACATACGTATTACGGTCGCTAAATTACTCCGCAACTTCCCAATCTACTATAGGTATACTATACCTTAACTTACGATGAATGGGACTGTCGGTTTGATACAAACACACTTCTTCTTTCTTCGTTACTCCTTCTTCTCATCTATGTATTTATATTTGTTTATTAGCTTATCATTATTATTAATTTTTTTTACGATTGAAACATGTATGGAATAATAATAAATAATAATATACATTCAGTGTCTTATCTCTTTCAGTTGACTCGACGATTATTCAGCATCTCTAGAATAATAATTCACATATATTATAGGTATATATATATATATATGGATGAATTTTTTTTCTTTTTCTTTTTCGTCATTGTTAATTTTTTTACGTAACATATTCGTGCGGTTAAAGTCATGTAACACACGGCTAGATCTACCTATGTTCTAAACATGTGGTTTTCCATATTTTCTAACTTAAGATAGGAATATGTGCTGATATATAAATGTCTGAAATTAGAATCCCACACAAATAACGTACGAGCCATGCAATTTTATTATCTAATTATTACATTACGCATATCTACACACGCGTGCGAATGCAGGAAGACAATTTAAACCGGAAACGAGATATGACCACATTTACTCACCAGAATCGTGGCCTGTATAACTTTAGATAAGAATAGGTTCGTACGAAAAAGTAGAGAAGAATGAAAATACTTATTCGTAAATATAATTACAATTCAGAAATTTTAGCACCTTTTTAAATCCTATCAAAAATCTAACAATTTCTTTTTTTTTCAACCGCTATGTAATCGTATGTATCGAACTGGGACACTCTCTACTATAATTTCTATGTATTTACCGAATCCTTAGGGAAATATCAGACGTTTATTAGCCTAGCATATACCTATAGGTAATAGATAAGAGGTGAATCATTCCCCGGTTCGAACTAGTTCCAATCAAACTCGTTCTAGTCTCGATTTAATAGCGAGTAGAATTAGCTGTTCGTTGAAATTGTAGATTTCACTTTAACACGCTACCCATAGTAATAATAAAGTTGAGCTGTTGAATAGCGATTTAATTTGTGAAAAAAAAAAAGAACAAACATTTTTTTATTCGTCATGATTAATATAAGCAAATAAATTGAAAGAATTTTTTTGGTACAGATTTTATGTGTCGCGTTTCGAGGCGATATTGTTATTTTTTATTTTTTTTTCCTCTCGCCGCCACATGGAAATACTTTAGAATAAGGCTGAAAAGAAATCCTCGCGGAAGGATAGCGCTAGGAATGTATTTCATAAGGTACAGCTCAATGAATTGTGAACCTTCCGATTCCAATGACATAGGAAAGTACACAATTTTTTTTTTATTGGTATAACTCAGCCGGGGTTTGTGGTAGAATATTTCGCGGATTGCTATTTTATAGGGGATTAAATTCTCCAGGAAAAGTGTCTTCGGAACCATTCTTGTAAAGCCGATACTTCAGACGTGGCAAGTGTTTAAAGATCACTTTAAACTCGGATAACTTATAAACCGTTGAATTTACAGATTTGGTTCTGAGGACGTTTCTCCAAGAGTATTTGAGTCTCTATAAAATCGCGCTTTGCCAAATTGTCTACCATAGAACTGGGCTGAGTAATACCAATCGGAAACAAAAGAAATCAAATTTTTCCTACAATTATTTGAACGGGAAAACTGACGATTCATTAAACTACCTTATGAAATGCGTTTTCAGCGCTATCCATTCTTGAGAATTTATTTTTGACCTCGTTCTACACAATTTTCAAATGAAAGCGAAAAATGCAGATGATATTTCCCTGAAACGGGGGACACTCTGGTGTGTTGAATAATTTGATCAACTAAATTTATCTAGTATTTTAACGTTCTGAAAAAATGTCGCTTGCAATTGATAATTAAAAGTCACAATTATTCTTGGATAATCCGCCCGATCATATTTCCTGCAGTCATGGAATTAGTAATTCTTCTTATCTCTTATTATTATTTTTTTTCATTCTGTCTAATATTTTTATTTTCACGATAAAAAGTTTCTCAATTCTCGCTACACTGTATCGCGCGAAATAACTCGTACCGCGATTGATAAGATCGTAACCTAGAGATAAGTGAATTGAAAACACGCGGCTTTCATCTTCCTGATTGAAAAAAAAAGAAAAAAAAAAGAAAAGTAAAAATCTGGAGATTACCAAACGATATATGGAACGCACGTGAGTTTTATTGTAGATTTCGCAATATGAAGCCTCTGAAATATTTTTTCGATAAATCTTCTGTGTGTTTCATGTAATTATCTGTTCAATTAATTGTTTGAATTAATTAATTATTCAACTTCCTTGTTTTTATCTATTTTACAGATGTCGAGGTTTCTCATGATGTAACGGGATAAAACCGAGGCCGAAAATTAACGGAATTCATTTTTACGAGCTTTGAGGAAACTCGGGATAAACGGTTTGAATCTTTACTCGATCCACCGTTAAAAAATCCGCAGCGCTTAATTAACACACACATACGAATACATCAATAACTTTTACGAATATCCTGCACGCGGCTGACATAATTTGAATATCATATTCACCTCATATCGAATTGATAAAGAAAAAATAAAAATAAAAATAAATAAACGTCAAGAACCTATAAACAAATTTTATACAGATAATAATTATCGTTATCAACGGGTTATCACCATTTACGAGACATACTTTCTTTCCGATTTTAATCTCGCGGTGAATATCTTATCGTTTATTTTATTATATGTGTATAACATCGTACAATAATATAATCCAGTACGGGGCTAGTTTTCGAAAAAAATTGAATACAAAACTTTGCTAAAAACTACGGAAATATTTCTATTGAATTTTTCTCTAAAATTGTAAAAAGAAAAAACAAGGTTGCTACACGCTATTATAATAATAAATAAATAATATAATTGGATAGATAATTAAATAAATATATATAATTGAAAATATAACACGTAGAAGAAAAGCTCGACGATATAGTATAGACGTATATACCATATACTATAGTGCGAAGAAAATCTCGTCGTTTGTTCCATTGTCAAGAAATTTATATACCTACCTATTCTACGACTCGCGGCGGGATGCTTTTACTCACTTCTTTCTTCTGAATCAAGGTAAGTGCACCAGCTGTTACTATTTATTAACGTTATACATATACATAGATATATGTATATACAGTAGAAATAATATGTCAGGTATATGAATGTGTACACTAGTACAGTATAAGGTGAAAAAAAATGTAGGTGAGATAACGCGAATAAATATTTCTATATGTATATAAATTCGCTGATTTTATATATCTATATAGGTATATATATGCAAGAGGATTCTAAACCGAGGAATCTAAATTCTACAAATAAAATTTTTTTTGCTTTTTATTTTTTATTTTATTTTTTTACTGGAAAGTTATAATTGACCGTTACTAATTATTGAACTGTAGGCACTGGGGCTGTGTAACACTTGTACAATCGATATCACGTTAATACGGTAACATACAATACAGATAGACCTATAGGTATGTCTTCTTCGGTAAATTACAAGCTTCAATTATTAATTGTCTTGTGTATTAATAATAGCCCATTATTTCGAGGCTAGATTCCATGTGAAAATCTAAGACTAAATTTCCTTTACCGAAAATTCGGGAGCCTAACGGTTTCCGAGCTACGGAAGATCTTAGTTGACCAATCGCAGAGCTTACAGGTCGCATAGAACAGGGCACTGCGCAGCTTGTACTCGTGGCCAGCCCTGTCTGCGTCACCTATAAGTTCTGTGATTGGTCAACCAAGATCATCCGTAGTTCGGAAACTATTGGTCCCTCGGATTTTTGGTAAAGGAAATTTAGTCTTAGAATTTCACAAGGAATCTATACCCTCGAAATATGGCCCGCTCGATTTGAATCACTCTGTATATCAATCGCGGGAGTTTTATACTCCATCAAGTATATGAATATTCATAATTATCAATTATAGATTTCCTCTCGATTTAAAAATCTACTATTCCGCACTTTTCGCACACTCTCTTTCCTTCTCTCTCTTTTAATTACCGCATCTAGAAATCCGCATTATGAAATAGGATATCATTTTGTCTGACCTAAGCCTCGGAATACATTATACAAATATATCATATACAATAGTTCAATGACATATTTATATGACATATATATGTGAAGAGCAAAGTGAGAATCTCAGCTAAAAATTGATAAAAAATAATCTGTTTAACTCAAAAAGTATCAAATATGTATATTACTGCATAAATGCACCTATAATATGTATATAGGTATATACAAAGATAGGTTCAACGGTCTAGTATGCCTGGGACGTGTCGAAATTCTATTCTGTATAGTCGATTTATTTATAATCTTCGGTCAAGACTGTATATATACTTCGTGTATTTATAAACTTATGTAACTGTTTTTCCGAGTGGTTTCTCTTCTTTTTTTTTGTTCTCTTCTTTTTTTTCAATATCTCGCCTCACACTTTACTAGATTAAATGCGTTCCTTGATAATTGCAGGAGAAAGAAAACGACAATGTAGAGCTCGTACTTAAATTTATCATAAATGATAAATATTATGCGATAAACGAATGTATTACACGTGCATATAGGGAAGACCGGAGTAAAGTGGGACAGTCTTTGTTGAAAAATAAAAAATAAAATTTCTTGCGAAAAAAACAGTTACTGATTACATTTTCATGTTTTTATTATGCTTTTATTATTTATGCTTATTTAAGGTAGAACGTGATGCTTGAATGATTAGTATTATTATTAAACAACCAGGTAATTGAAATTAAAATTATATACTTATGTAATTACAATTATAGACTGACATTTATCACTAATTATAATTTGAAATATTCATTGAAAATTAAAGAAAATAATATTAGCTACGGTAGATGACATTTTTATTCACAAAGATCGCACACGTAATTTAGATCACAGTTATCTATTACAATTCATATATCGTATCCAGTTTTCCTTGGAGTCCGAATACATTTGGTCACAATAAGTTATAATATAATTTTCATTTCAATTAACTAGTTGTTTAATAACAATACCAATCATTCAAGCGTCATGTTTCACCTAAATTAAGCACAGGTGCAATAAAAACATGAAAATGTAATCGGTAACTGTTTTTTTCGCAAGAAATTTTATTTTTCAACAAAGGCTGTCCCACTTTGCCCCGGTGAACTGAAATTTTTTGGGTGTTCCACTTTGTCGCGGTTTCCCCTACATTTTGTTTTTCTGTTCAATTATATGTATTTTTATACTCGTTTAAATACTTATCCATTTTTCCAGTTGTAATAATAAATAATATTTTCAATTATAAGTTATAATTACTTTCCACACATATTATATTAACCGCAGTCTGATGTATCACGAGTAAATAACACCCATGTTTGCTCATTAACTTCTCGTGAGAATCATAGCAATTTAAATACCAGCATAAGGTATATACAGGTGCAAGGCATATGCATGGGTCCCACATACATTTATTGTTATTTAGAACAAATGTCGCAGACCTCGCGACACTACTCGCGTATATATATACATACGTAGAGGTACTTCGCGTGCTCGACCCGGAAACGCACTGTACGTGGTTATATTTACGAACTCCCTGCATCTAATCGCGTCTCTGGACCAGTCGAGATATGTCATTCGGGTTGGACTAGCTTGCGTAACTTGAAATAGTAATAATAACCCTTCTCTAGTTTATTTCTTAATTTTTTCTTTTTTAATTTTTTTCATACATATTTCTTTCTACATGGCTCATATTACTATGTACTATACCTAAAATTATGTACGCAATTTTAAGTCTACGCCTAAAAATATATATATATGTACATTTATATATGTATACATGGTTATATACGTCAGTGCGATTTATAGAACGTAGTAAATAGAGGCAGGGAATAAATATAGGTATATATTATATAGTACTTATAATTTACATAGGTATAGATAGGTACATGTAACTACTACGTGCGATAGTTACGTCACTGTACTGGTCAGTTAGGTCAGGTCCACTTGGACGAGGTCCATAGTATACCTAGAGAACTGTTCAAGCCCTGTATATACATGCAGTAGTTATAAATTGCCTATGTAACGTGCGTAACGTAACTGTATAACATTATACTTCCATGGTATATGGTAAAGTCAAATTATATATTATGTAGGTGGCGAAGTACCACCTACGTCGCGATATCTAGGTGCTTTTTACGCGCATATAGGTGTATACCTATGAGTTATATATCAATTCGTCAAATACGGTTCTCCGGTACGGATACCTATTTTCCAAATACAACTGCATACTACATATAGGCATACTAATAACAACAAGAACTGCAACTTGGCAAACTTTTATACTACGACCGTTTTTGGCACGTGAATTTTTCTCACGATTAAACCGTCTAGTCTAGTCTAGTCTAGTCTAGTCTGTGCGGTATACGAAAAGAGCGAACATTCTATTATACATATACGTCGATTCAACGACGTCGATTTGATAACCCAACGTTTTTGATTTCCCGATTCATAAAAAAAAAGGGGGAGTTTATTTTTCGCTAAATCTCCGCGTTTCGAGGTCCAGGGAATCAGCTTCAACCATTTTTAGATACCGACGATATCTTTAGAACGAATAAACGGATTTTAATTATAGCTTTATCAATCGAAGCTGTTTTATGCATCTTAGAACTGATTACAGATTTCCAATCTCGTCGGTGCAGTGATTCTTGATTTATTATACAACAAAAAACGGAATTTTCTTTTTGCAATTAATGATATCTCGAGAACGGATCAACAGATTTTTACCATTTTTTTTCCATCGATGAGACTTGATTCAACTTAAATCTGATCAAATTCTGTAATTTTTCGACTCAGTAGTTTTTTGTTTAAAAAAGTATTCGTCTTTTTCTTGCATTCATATTTCTTGAAACTTAGTAACTAAAGTTCTAATACGCATATAATAGATTTCTTTCAATTAAAAGCCAAGTGACCATGTTTAATTGTTCAATCCATAATCTGTTTTGTTTTTAGCTAGAATTATTTGCAATAAATTTAGTTCCTGGTTTTCTTTTCACGAGAAACTTTTTTCTTCTTCCTTTTTCCGTATCTTTTTCTTTTCATGGGACTTTTTACGGGATCCGAAACATGATCAATCACGATCAGTTATACACTTTATCGTCCTTTTCTCTCTGCACTCTCGTTCTCCTTGACGGCCCTTGACTTTCTTTTATTCTCCATCATCCCACACAATTATTACAGTTGTAGTTACAGTTACAGTTCCAGATCTAGATCAGACTTCCTTTCCTATCTCGCAATGATCCGTATGTATAATTCAGGGCAATCGAAGGCGGAGTCCGAAGTCGGCCTTCTTTCTCCTATTATTCTTACGATTAGTTTGTCCCGTACTTCAAGACGAGAATTTTCCAGGGTCAATCTTTGTCAAAAATGAAATCGAAATTTCCTTTGCCAATTTTTCCTAAAATGCTTAGATCTCGTGTTATAATTAATTGAATAATAGCCAATGAGGCGCGCCCTGTGAACGGACGCTCGTCGGTGTAGCGCGGCAGCCTGATGCGCGCTCGCTAGCGAGGAGTAGGCGCGCCGCGCACACTAACAGACGCCCGTTCATAGAGCGCGCCTCATTGGCTATTATTCAATTAATTATAACACGAAATCTAGGCCTTGTAGAAAAAAATCGCAAAGGAATCTTCGGTCCCATTTTTGACCGAGATTGACCCTGTGAAATATTCGTCGCGAATCATTATATACATAGGTATGGACGCGATGATAATTACCTACTGGTTGTAAAATGATATTCAGGAACTCTCGGTGTCGAAGCATGTGTAATAATATATCTATTCGATACGCTATACATAGGTGTGTGGATTTGTATTTCACCCGGCCGCGATAATACGAGTTGTATTGAGATCAATACCAGATGTATACTATATAGGTATAATTACCCTCGTTAATTGAAGACTCGTTCATTCATTGATTCGTCTATATGCTGTAAGAGTTATTTTAGCTAATCGTAAGCTAGGTAAACGTTTGTCGACGGTTTTTTTATTTCTTTCTTTCTCTCTTCCTTTTATCAGTAACATATGTTACAGCTGATATATAATTCTGTGTATAATACTACGTGACGTAACGGACAGATTCGATTTATACACACAAAAAACGGGTTTGTTAAACTAATCAAATAAGTTTCTTTAGAATAACCAGTTGCGTCAAGTATTTCTCATTTGGTTAGAATAAATTTCATTCAACTTGAAGCTATCGATTGTTCCCTCAGCATTACTTTTTTGCATCAAATACTATTTCGTTGAATTGAAAAAAAAAAACAAAAAAAAAAACAGTTGTTTCCCGATATTTGATCATCAAATTTGCTCAGTCAACTGAATATCATTTGTTCCTTTCTCTCGGTGTACGATATATCGTAGAGTATGTCTATAAAACGCTTTAAACAAACTCGTGTAGTTATATACCATACCTAGAACGCTCTTAACGATGATAGTTCCTGCGATCGCTATTCCGTAGTAAAGTATCGCAATATCCTGTATGGCGAGAGCGGCGATCTTTATATACCATATATGGAACTTGAAAGGATCAAATATAAGTATATTTATCTAAAAATTTGCGGTCTAGAGATTATCCTCCTCGTCAATCACTTTAGTTTCAGTTAAACGTATCCTGGTATAAAAAAAATTTGAGAGTATCCATAGATGCGATTTATAATACAAAAACTTGAGGAATAAAATTTAAAAAAACCGTTCAAATTTCTCGAATATATTTATAATCGATCGATAAATTGCATACCTATATATATATATATATATATATATATATATATATATATATATATATCTACGTTTTGAAATATATCGTATCTTCTTTGGATTTTTACACAGGTACCTGTCTCGCGTTTCCTTTTTCAAATTAGTCGCCATTTTATCCAGCGATATTATATTTAGCAACATTTTCGACCCAGGGGGCGTTCTAATTGCATATAATTAACGCCAATTAAAATGATGCTGGTTAATTTGTCCTTTGAAATGGTGTCAGCGCGTCATAAGCCCTGCGGAATATACATTATCTTTTCAGGAAAAATTTTCACAAAGAAAAAAAATTTCTATACCGAAACTGTATGAAAACGGTTGAAACGAACGAAACAATCATTTGTTCATGTTTTTCAATTTCATTTTATGAGCTTGTCGAAATACTTTGTTCAGACTAGTTTTTCGCTATTTTCCATATCATCCGCACGACTATTCTGCATAGATTATTGTTAGAATCAAGTTTCGTCACTTCCTTATCCGCGCGCAGTGTTGGAGCGGAGAAATTTAATGCGAATAATAATTATTGTACGAACATTCACAGCCGCAGAAGTTAACTTTGCGGTCAATAATTGGCCTTGACTTACTAGTCAGTACAGAGACCCGCGGTTTGAGTTTCACCTCAATATAACGTTTATATTTTAACAGCACGTGTTTCTAATATTATCTTATAACGAATACTGCATCGAGATAATTACTATCTATAGTTTGTCAATCGGTGCAGAATCGACGAATTTACTAAATCGATCAAACGCGGCATCAGCTGATAGATATCGTTAATTCTGTAATCTTTTTTGCTTATCGAACCAAACCCAATCAGTTAACGACTTCAAAGATAAACATTATAATGGAGTAGGAGATAAGAAACTCGTTGAAATCTATTCTTCGTTTGTCATTTATAGTTGGTCTATAATCAGGCGATGGATTGTTAGAGTTAGAGAATTTTTTAAGAGCTGACAGAATAAAGTATCAATTCTTTTGCTACAGCAAATACGAAAAGAAGAATAACGGATTGAAAATAAGTACTTTTATATGTATATCTGCAAAATTGATGCACCGTTATTATTGTCGCATCGTTGACTGGACAGATATCATACATTCCGTTTATACAGCGATTTGTTTGATCTATACGGTTATTTTATTGCGGGAAGAAAAAAAATAATCTGTTGCGTTCATGTATCTACTGCATATACGATTAGAAAAGACTATCGAACGGAGTTTTCCAATTTCCTTTATTATAATCTGTGTATGAATAATCGTCACAAGAAATTACAGAAGCATTTTCTTCTCTTTATTTATTTTCTATTTCTTTTTTTATAATAGAATGGCCTGACACAGCTTTGCGATATCAATTATACTGTTCTACCTTACTAGCTAACATGTTTTGCAAACTGCCTTACCGACTGTTATGTTCCTGACCGAGTTACATATGAATCCACTCTGTAGGCAAGGTAGAGAGAATAGGTTCAACGGTCGATAAAACAGGATTCTTCATTTTTTTTCCTTTAATCTCAGTCGGTAGAACAGTTAGCTTCTCAAAGAGGACCGATAAGAAAGAAAAAAAAATCGTAGTCAAGGTAGAGAATATTCAATCTCATTGTTATTTTTATAATTTGTATCTATTGAATATTCGCTCAATTTCACCGATATATATTTCAAAATTTATAACTATCATTCATATAAGGTATCTTGGCCAGTAAACTCGAGTATAGTTTAAATTCAGTCGCGTATACGAGGAACTTCTGCAGTAAAAAAAAAGAAACAAATTTACCTATTTTATGATTTATAGTCTAAACTTTATCAATAAGTCAAGGACTCCATTCTACATAGGTTCTCAATGATTCCTTTCTCCCTACAAATAGGCGTAGACCTTCGACCTAGATATACGTATATATATAGGTATTTTGTAGAAATCTATATATAACGTTATAGCATGAAGAAAATAGCGAGGGGCGAAGCTAGTCGGATCTTCTTCCTAAACTTTCCTCAATTCCGGGTCAACCATGCCTTAAATAAATCATTGCACAATTTGTAAAGTCGTGTACCTCGTTTAATCTTTCGCCTAGATATCTTCTTTCTCTTCTTTATTATTCAATTTAGAAATTGGATTTCTCATTCTCGATCCGAACTCTTAAAACAATAATAATTCTTTTCTACCACTTAAAACCGATCGAGCATCTATCATATATATTTGGGGTAAGAAAAACGCGTTTGAAATACGACGAAATTATACAACGCCCAGCTTTTACCTTCCGATCAATTTTCCTCAAGAGATAGATGATATACATGTTAGAGGTATACCTATGTAGGTTCAATTAATCAAAATATGGTTTCGAAAATTTTTGAATTTTATTTTACCGTATCGGTCATATCAATTTCATGAATTATTACCTCGTTATACTATATTATATTGTAAAGCTTCTCGTGGATATTTCCTTTAGCTCAATTTATATATGTATACCATCTATCTAGAGAAATAAAACGATGTTCATAAATTGGTAGACTTTTATTGTCTAGCGTACAGTTTTCGGATTTCCTACTTTGTTCATTATTTTAGTCTTTCGAACGATAAAAAAAAAAAAAAAAAATTATTTCACATCTGTCTAATGTATATATGTGTGTGTGTAGTGTACAAAGCCCACGACGAATTTTAATTTATACAATAAACGTATTTATTATACATAATTAGCTCCCTATGTACAGAAATGATCAGCTGAAAGCGTAAAAAACATAATTAATCCATATACGATGATTATATTATTTATTATATTTTACCTAAATATTTTACAAAATGTTGCGGTGCGTACTACGTACTACTATATTATTTATAATAATTACAAACAATATATATATATGTTTTTTGTTTTTTTTTCAATAATTTTGTTATTCTATTATAAAATTTACGCATGTTTTATTGATTTTATCTTTTATTTTTTTATATTCTTAAAAATAGTGATTATTAATAATTGTCGATACTTTATTTTATTTTATTTAATCATTTATTTATTTATTCATTTTTTACGGAATTCTATATTTAAACGAGTTTTATAATAATATTCAATATACATATACGTTAATATCTATCGATATATGGCCTTGTTATAAAATTATTTCTCATTGATTAATACGTTAAATAAATAATACGTAAGAGAATGGGATTCAGCGGAATACATTTTTCAGAGTTTTATTAATTTTTTTTTTTTGAAATAACGTTTCGTTATATCAAAGCTGGCTAATTTTAATTAAAAACTGTTTTGTAGAAGCACCCTTCAATCAGTTGCGTGTAGAGGGAGAAAGCACCTTAATACACGGATTTATATTCATTAAAAAAAATTGCCTTTCTGTTCACCGTTCGAGTCGTTCGAGCACGAGCTGTTTGTGTTCTGAACGAGATTTTTTTTTCCCTGTTTTTCTGTTTTTTTTTCATTTTTATTTTATTTTTATTTTCATTTTTTATTTTTTATTTTTTCAGTCCAGTAAAAAAATTCTTGAACTTTCTTTTACATAGCAAATGAATTCTGACTAATTGATATCTGGTTAACAAATATTCATATAAAAACACACGGCATCAAAGAACTTCGAAAAAATGATAAATTATAATAAAAATAATATTTTTCCTTTTTTTTTCTCTCATCTTTTTTTCCTTTCATACCTCATAGTCAGTGTTTTACGTCGCTAATGAAACTCGACGGTTCGAGAGTACTTTTAATGCAGTTTCTCACACAGAAATTCAAATAGAATCTCTTCCTAACGAATCAGATTCCGTTTAAAACGTATAACGATTTGAATAATGGAACGCGAATTATTTGAGGATAATCGATTGATGGCATAAAATGATCTTATTTTTATCTTATACTCGAGTCTAGATACTTTTATCAATTATTCGTTATATCATGCTCCGACTGTGAAATTAATTTTGTAATTGGTAAATGATATTCGAACAAATTATATTGCTACCTATATTCTAGGTACAGACGTACAGGTACGGTTTCTTATTTTAGGTAATACACTTCTTTCTCAATTTTTTTCTTCAGTTTATTCGTTTTTTTTTTTTTTTGTATTCACCTCAATTTTTATTTTTCCATAAACCGACGACGCGATGTAGACGTATACCCACAATAATCTACAAAATTCTGGACAGATGAAATTTGATTAAGCCTTTTCTTTCATTTTTTTTTTTAAGGTATACGTATGTAGGATACGTTATATCGTATCGGGAAAATATTTTCCATATATCTTCTATTTTATAGATATAATCTTATTATATGTATGTATGTCGCTTCTATAAATTCTCTCACTATACTTGATTTTTAAAATTGCGAATTTTATAATATCTGTCAAATGAAAATATCTCCTACTATAGTATATGTATTTTTCACTCTTAATTCATTTTATACATCATTTTTGTTATTTCCTCTTTTTTATTTCATTCGGTTTTACTCTTTATTGAATTTTCTCTAATTTTTGTTTCATACTATTCAGCGGTAGTCGGGCGTAATATCGTCCGAAGTATACTTTTCCGAGTTCCCATTCTACTTCGATATCCTAATTCTTGCTCGATTTTTTTATCCATCACAAAATCACGTATTTTATTGCGTATAATGTCGAAAAGTAACATATTGAGATCATCGAATAATAAAAAAAAAAAAAACCTCGAACTGCACGAAAAAAAAGAACAAGTACAGTGGATTAAATGAGTTCTATCAAAGACACAAAAAGGACCGAAACCAAAATTTTAGAGCTCAGTCTTTATTCGAAATCGAAATTATTGCTGAAGAAGAGAAAAATCTTACAGTAAATTGGGATAAAAGATGATGAAAGATTCATATTTTATAATTTCGACAAAAAAAAAGAGGTATGGAAGCCTGTGGCGTTAAAAAGTTTCGAAAACTCAATTGCAAATATAGTTTTCCGCGAAATATTCGACTGCGAAAGACAGAGGCTGTCAGCAATTGCGATAACCAATTTTCAACATTTATTTTTCCATATTTTCGACATTAAAATGGATTTCACGAATTTTTTATATCCACACTCCACATATTGTCATTCCATACGTACCCACGTACGGATTATGTTTATCGCGAAGAGAAGAAATAGTAAAATTCCGAAGAAAACAAAAAAATGGAATAATTTACAAATAAAGACAAAAAAAGAAAAATGACTGATTTCACTCATTTTTCCACATCGACTGATTTCTCACTCTACTATTTTTTCTCCGCAAAATAGGATTCGATATCCCTTCCGTACATATGTATATCCTTCGATAATAATTGTCTAGGTGTATGTAAATCTTTGGAATAAAAATTAGGCCTTTGGTAACGAATATTCAAAAGGCGATTGCGCTGCGAAATCTACTCCGTCACAATCTCATCAGGCATTTAGTACCAGGTAACACGCAGCCGTCGACTTTCGCTGATATATCTCTATACAAAGTATATTTGTTAATAGAAATACGGATAATCGCAGTTTTCCCCGATTTCCCGAATCTCTGTTTCTCACATCGTGCGAAAAATCGATCTGATTTATAGTTGTTATACTTTACACGTATCCATTAGCTTCCAATTTCAAGGCGGCTTCGTACGAAGGTAGGCCTTCATCGTCGCGACGTGATTCTTCTTCCTTCGCAAATCCCGTATCACCGTCGACGACAGGAACAGGCAATACGTCGCCCGGCGTCGTGGGGGTCTCCTTCTTTTCGCTAGGCGATGCCAGGCTTTGGGGGTTGAAAATTAGGCTCTCGTAGGCAGGAGGTGGTCCTGGTGTTACTGGCCTAGGAATCGGGGCCAGCATCCCTTCCTCCATCGTTACACCGGCGCGTTCGTAACACTGCGTGATTATTAGGATCAAAAGAAGGGATTGATACACCGAAAATTTGTATTAAAACGGATTAATTTTCACCTATACAGGCATACCGGCTTTTCAAACCCTTTCATTGCGCCCAGACTTATCGTGGGAAATTACCCTTCGATGTTTTTGCGGATTTCGAGCTCAACCCCGAATCGGGGTACAACAAAATGAAAGGAAAGGGATGAAGAAAAAACCTAGCACGTTTTGAGGTATACGAAGGGTACGCTACGCCGAAACCAGCTAAGTCCAATTTTTTAAGCAATGCTTATTTAACGGAACGAAGAAGCGAAAAATTTTTGCACCCATTTACCATCAGACATCATATATCATTAAATGGAGAAGATTTTTGGGGCATATATTAGCTCAATCAGATACTTTTGAAGTCGCTTTATTTATTGACCAGTGGTCACGCTTAGTGGGCTTGTCGTGTTTAATTTTTCATGCTTTTTCAAAAATTTTATTCCCGAACTTAGAGCAACTTTTTTCTCTTTTGGTGATACGGTTTTTAATTAGGTATGCGTTGTACTGTACCGATGAATTTTCATAACAGAATTCGTTAAGGATTTATAGAATGGCGAGGAGCTTTTACTCTTCTGATAAACATTTTTGGCGTAACACCCTTCATATATTGTTTTTTCGGGGCCTAGATTGTGCGGAATCGAGTTTTCGCCGTAAACTCGAGACAACACATTGAAAATTAAACAGTGATAGAACCCCATTGTACCCCTGTTAATCTAAGGGTTGAATAAAGACGTTAAAACCCGTATAGAACCGCGGAGAACCTCTTCGCCCCTTTTGGTCTCTAACAAGATTGTTCTAGACTTTACTTTCGCCTTGATTGTGAGTAATAATTAATTGAAAGGGTACAAAAGGATTCATATCTTGAATTTTTCAAAAGATCTCATTTCTATCCGCTGAAAATAAAATAAAATATAATGAAATGAAACGAAACGAGGTAAAATAAAATAGAATGAAACAAAATTGTCTCGAAATGACGCGGGGATGCTGCTGGGTGCATGTCTCTGCGGAAGAAAATACCGTCTGTACGTGCGTGAGTATAATACTCATTACCCAACCTGCACTGCGGATAACATTATGAATTCAGCTCACATTCTGTACAATATTTGTCAGCGTGCGTAATAGTTTCCTGCAACTGACAGTTGGCAAAGTAAAAAATATATGTACGGTGTTCCAGATATGTGCATATCTTTTTTTTTCTATTCTCTAGTTAAAGCATATATGCATACAAAATATGAAAATTTTCATTTTGGAAAATGAAGCAGAAGCAAAAAAAAAAAGAAATGCATGTTTTCCGAGTCAGGAAATTTCTTCTGCTTCTTCTTCGCTTCAGATGTTGAAGTAAAGTAGTGATTTTTACGCGAGGCCCAAGGAAACTCCTCTCTTTAAGGGTACTCGAAACTTTCTAGGCCTCTTTAGCCCGTTGAATTAGGATTTTAACGAGTTATTAAACAATTTTCATCTGCTCACCATCGCGTGGGAATCCATCGTGAATACTTCGAGACTGTGGACATCGGGCTCGGCTCTCCAGTACTGAGAATATTCTTGGGGTTGATGTTTCCTTATGTTTCTATGACAGCAATAGCAGACGAGAACTACGACGATCACTACGCCGCTCAGCATCGCCCTGTACATGTTATAATTTTTAATCGTTAATAACAATTAGAAAAAAAAAAAAGGAAAAAGAAGAGTCAATCGTTTGCAAAAATTATATATAGTCATGTAAGTACATGTAAGACTCTACGATGATCATCCGTTAAAGAAATAAGAACACTCGCTTATAAATCCATTCGACTTATTATTTCTTTTTTTTTTTTTTTTTTTTTTTAGAATTTTTTTTCCCCTTTCTTTTTTCTCCCTTCTGATGGACGAAGGACTGACACTAGGATTACCCTTTAGCCCCCAGATTGTGGGGTAAAATAAACACGAAACCACAGTCTGGAGTTCCGCATCAAGCTTTAAGTCCTGTCTTGCCGCCTATACAGGGGCTAAATAAGCTCTGTGAGATGTAAGTTTATACAGAGACGTGGTAATTACTTGGTGAATTATTTCGCGAGGGCGTTTTTCGTTTTTTTTTGTTTGTTTTTGTTTCCGTTTCTCTTTTTTCTATCTTTTTTTTTCTGTCTCTCCGTTTCATTCGTTCGTCTGTTCTTTTTTTTTCGCACGGAACGAGAAAAGGGGTGAAGAAGAGTAAAAAAAAAAAATGAAATGAAAAATCGGTCGTTTTTTAGGGTAGCGAATTTTTGATGAGACGAAGAGAGAGAGAGAGAGACACGGAGAGAGAGAAAAAGAAAAAAAAAAAAAGCAAAAATCCAATCCAGTTCACGCGACTTACGGTCGCGGCGGTGCAATGATGCGATAAATAAACTATCCCTAGAGTGGCTCACGGCTGGATCCTCCTCCTTCACGGCATTCCCAAATGCCAGACGTTCCCAGGTGAGCTTTTTGGAGTAGATTTTCATCTTGATATAGGTATGAGATACAGAGCGAGGCCAACAGCTTTCGAGCCTCTTTACTTTGGGGAGGTAAACGGGCGGCGGCGGGGGGGCACGAAACCCTAGGTATAGGCGGGGGTCGTTTATGCAAAAGATAGCAAGCGAGGCAGTTCGAAAAGGTTAAAGGTATTTCGTCGAGGTAAAACCACCAGGAGTATAAATATATATATATATAGTATATTGAGAATCATTCTAAAGCTATACATATATACTCGGCGGTTAAATTCATTCAGATTAATTATAAACGATAAACGTGGTCTCATATAACGCTGCGGGTTTAAATATTTCCTGAAATTATTCGAAGAAAAGGATTTGAAACGAAAAAAAAATGTAAAAAAAAAAATAAATTAATAACTTTCATTGAGAATTAATTCAATAGTTATACACACTTGGCGGATACATATATATATAATATATGAATTTCTGTAGAATTATTATATGAATGATAAAATACCTACTACGGAGGATTTATCCGATATTTCCAATAAAATAACGGTAACAAAACGATCGCGAAAAAGTAAGAGAAAAAAAGAAGGAAAAAAAGAAAAAAAAAATTAATCAATATACGCAGGGAGCTATTTGCTTCGCTAATTCAGTACTATACAGCTGGTTTCAAAATAGAAATTTGTCGGGCCGCAGTTTATCTGGGCTGATGGTCAGTGCTGATTAGTATTAATCGATAATGTTTAGCGGTTGGTCATCGTACAGCCATGATTGGTTGAAATGCTTTGAATAAAAGAAATTTCATATACCAACGCGATGTATTAACCATATACACAGTTGAACTAACGCGCGCGATTTATTTTCCGTTTATGCGTATCTTTACTGCGTTTTACTTTTTTCCTCATCTTTTTTTTTTTTTTTTCTACTTTTATTTGCTAAAATTCCGAATTATTCCAGTATCCCTGTCTGTAGTAGAATTTTCTCAAACCGCCGTATGTTTACAATGAAAGATTTGAAAAAAAATTCTTTGCCTCTACCTATACACACGTCGTTTATTTATACAAAGATTTCTTCAGTCGGCGTGACGTCCGGTTGCAAGATAAGAAAAAAAGGAGGAGAAAAAAAAATTAAAATAGTTACTGCTTCGGGGTTGTCTAACATTTTTTTTTTATTTTTTCTTTTTCTATCAAATATTTGCACCTTCCTATAATACTTCGTGAGACGACCGACTCCGGATTCCTCTGGGGCAACGGAAGTCGCAGTGTAATTCTATGAACGTTTCAGAGACAAACTTCTGTCTAACATAAGTTTATGCATATATATACCTATGTTTTATTTCATAATTTATGTTTATTGCAATACAAACTTATAAACAAAGTTTCTCGTGCTCAAACTATGTAACTATATCTATTATGTATATCGTCGACAAAGGCTCTTCGTTTAAACTGAAAGTTACTACTTTTCTAATTAGATTAAAACCCGGCACGGCTAGGATGCGATGCAATTACGAGTACCTACTCCGCGACTGATCGATGGGCTCCTCTTTTTTTTTCACCAAGTCCTTCGCCTTCCCACCTACCCTACTGCTACACCACACTATACTCTGTAAAATTAACCAACGCGATTTTTCTCCAACGTTATTATTTTCTATCTTAAATTTTATATATAGGTATATATAGCTTAACAAAGAAACTTTCATTTCTTCTTTATCATTTGGCAAGAGTTTTGGGAAAAATTTTTTAAATAAATATTTAAAAATAATTTTTTTTTCCATTTTTACCTTCGTGAGATAAATTTCCGATATTATGTATAACATTGCCTGGATGCGGATTTCTAATTGCGGGGCGTTTATTACACTTCGTGGCTTTCAGGGTAATCGTATACTATGCTCTAGCATTTATCGTTGAAAATAAGCGAGTTTGATATGTGAGAATTTGACGCAGCGATTCAGGTTTAAAACCAAGTGCATGCATGCAGCGCGGAATACGATACCGCGATGGTCAGCTTCTTTACGCCAAGAATATACTGTATATTATAGAGTCTGTGATCAATTGCTCGTTTTTTTTTTTGTTGTAGAGAAAAAGAGACGAAAAAATAAGTTCAGTTTCAGGTTGAAGCGATAAATTCCATCCACGAGAAAGCGAAGAGAAAAAAAAAGAAAGAAAAACGACTTCGATAATTGTTCATTTTCGTAACGAGAAAGCGAGATAAATAAGAAATTTCTTCAGGTTTGTAATGTACTAGGTACATACGAGAAGTACCTAGACTGTCCTATTATTTCTTTATATATGTATAATATATAGTATATTCTTTTCTATCTCGTTTCTTTTTTTATCGATCATCAAACGGTATTGCAAGACATTGTTAATATTGACACCGGAACGATTTGTCAATGACAACTAAATTGCGTCTCACCCTCCAAGGAGAATGTTGACGTTGCCATGGAGGTCCGTCTCGGAACGACCGGCTCTTCCACCCCCGTTAGTGGACATATTGTAACCCTGGATGACGTAGGTTCCACCAGACGAAGTAACCGTACCGTTGTTGTGTGCGTATTGTGCTGTTTGTACTGCAGCTAGTACTGCGAGCCTCTTCATCGACATTTTATTATCGTAAGTCTTCTTCCCCTAACCGACACTACGGTATCCCAAGGCAATGAGTAGTCACTCCCTCGCCCACCAGACTCTCCGAAAATACTTCATTTTCGTCATAAATCTGCGGAAACAAATAATTTTCGTTTTTAATTTTCACAAAATTCTAATCAAATCGTTTCATTTCACTATATATACCTATAAAATTAAAGCATACGTTGAAATTAATTTCTATATAAATATATTTCATTTTCATGACAACTCAAGAAAAAAAAAAAATTTCTTTTTTTTTTCTACATCCTTTAATCTCATCGTATAAATTACTCCTAAATAGATGAAAGAAAACGTCCGTGTCACGTTTTGCGGGAAAGTTTTTTTTTTTTTTTTCTCCCTTGCTTTCTTTCTTTCGCCTTTCTATTCCGAGGGTCTTGTCTTATGTTCTTAATTCGAACAATGCATAATTAGGTAGAGCGTCGTGAGTGAGGCTTTTTTCATTTTTTTTTCGTTCCCTCCTTTCTCTTTCCATAGTTCCTCCCTCGGTTTTTTTTTCGCGAGAAGGGCGAAGAAGAAAGCAATTACCCTTCTTCCTGCAACAGTTTGCTTCGTTGCTGAGAAATTGGTGTTCTTAACGCGTTGAACGGTGTCGGGTTGAGTTTTCCAAGTCGGAGCTTAGGTTGGATTATAAATTTTACCTGTACTCACTCAGTCGTCTTCTTTCCCTCGTTCTCTCTCTCTCTCTCTCTCTCAATCTTTATCTCCATCGCACCCTCTCTTTCTCTCCTTTTATACCGTACAAAGTATTCTTTGGAAAAAATCTTGTTAAATTCAATCCCCATGGAAAACTCTTTTCATCGTATGTATGTATATGTATGCATAGCGCAGCTCTGAAGAGAAAGGCAAGAAGAAAGACTGCTCGTTTCTACGGGGAACTATAAACCCGATATACAGTCGCCCTTAATAAATCTGTATCTATATTTATTTATTTTTTTTTCATTTTTTTCCTAAGAAATTTGAGACTTGTTATTATTCATTTATTTTCTTTTTCAAACGCGTCATTTTGCCCCAAATCGTTAGTTACAAAATTTGGGCTTAAAGATTGTTAACGGAGCCTCCTATACTCTGAGCCGTGCGAAGAATGAAAAGGAAGAAGGAGAGAAGAATAAAAAAAAAGAGAAACTCTACGAGCAATTTTTTTTTTTTTTTTCAATATCTCAAATCGTCCGGGAGATAATCGCTTGTTCCGAATATAAAGCGATACATATTCGCGGCTTAATTGTTATTCGATTTGAACCGTTTTCCGCACGTCGTAAAGTTATGTACATACGTTCACATACATGTATGTACTACGTCACAACGCGGTATAAAATCGGACTCGATAGTATCAGTTCGAGGGTTCAATTCGTGAATTTTAATTTCGCTGGAACCATTTTTTTTTAATTTTTTTTTGATTTTCAGTCATTGACGAATATTTTTGCAGGTGTCGGATTTTTTTTGTTTTTTTGTTCTTCGTTCATTTTTTGATTGCCTCTTCGTTTCATCAAAACACGCGACGTTATTAACGTCGTTTATGTTATAAATGAAACGGTAAAACCGCAGTATATGTATATGTATACCCACACCCACCTACACACGCTCATTTATTATTTATACTCGATGTCCATTTACCGATTGAATGCTCGCACGCTATTACTTGACGAACGTTCGGGTAATGATTAATTAACGATAGGGGCGAGTGAGGATAAAAAAAAAAGAAGAGAGCAAACATAAAAATAAAATAAAATAAAATAACGTGGGTGTAACATTGTACTTTGCTGGGAAAGAAAAGAGAAATCTCTCATACACAAATATATTAGAATGCCTAATTTTGGTTTATTCGTTGGACAGAAAACGAGAAAAAAAAAAAAGAATTCACAGATCTGAATTCAATTTGAAATATAAAAGAAAAAAAAGAAAAAGAAATAACGAATGTTATGTAAAAAATATTATGTGACAATTCTTACACTCGGTCGAGTGTTCATCAGTGATCATCGTTAGACGTCTGCGAGCTGGGGGAGACTTCGCGGAGATGTGACAGAATAATATCGCGAAATACGATGCTGGAAAATCTGCGCAAATGCGTTTTATATATTTTGAGATGCGAAACAGCCGGAAAATTGAAATCCGATACGATGATACGATGTGTTTAATAATAAAAAAAAAAATTATATATCTATATTTCTTTCCTCAAATTTCTTCGTGATTGAATTTTCGTCTTTTTATAAACGAATTATTATTAAGCTGCCAATCGTTCGAGCTTTGCTATTTTCATGTTCTTTTTGTTTCTGAATAAATTGATTTTATCCCATTTTTTTTCTTCTTTTTTTTTCATTATCTTTTGATTCTGACTATACGGTCGAACAATTTTCCGAAGGCAATAAATTGGATTCTATGCTTTTTTGAAACTCGACTTTCCTCTTTGGTGTATACGTATGTATATATATACCAAACCTACTACTCGAAATATATCTACCTTCGAATATTTTCATACTCAAAGGTTTTCTATCCCCAGCGAAAACATACACATATACACACGCCTATACATATAGCATATAGACGTATCTGCTGTACATACATATGTACAAATGTCGGAGTCACTTTGTCGGAAAAATTCTCATCTTCGTGAAATATTCAAGACGTCGAAGAATGTAGCCCCACGCCTTTTACCTATTTCTTATAAATCCGAGCCTTTTTTGGTTACTAGACGAGCCGAACCGAGCCGAGACGAATCCAGGAGCGAATTAGGATTTCGTGTTATATCTATGAATGATATACTTATAATAATGAAAAAAAAAATAAACATAAGAAAGAAGTATTGAAAAAACAGGAACAATTTTTATCGTAATAGAAAGATTGAATTCTAGTTCTTTTTTTTTCAAATTTCTTTTTCGACTACCCATTGTAATATTGCTATAGTTTTTTTTTTAGCCAGACGTGCTGTACGCTTTTGAGAAATAATTTTTTTCTTCTTCTTATTTCTTTTCAGATTTGGTCGAATGAAGGGGTTGCGAGTAGAGAAACTACCTGCTCAGAATTGACAAGTAAGTAAAGTGCAAAAGACGTACCCATATATTGAAATATCTGTACCTTACTTTACATTACTTTACCTACTTTACCCTAACTTTACGTTTTATTTTATCTTATTTTATTCTATTCTATTCTATTCTATTCTATTCTATTTCATTTTAGTTCAGTTCACTTTCACGTGAGGAAAATTCCGTCCTACGTCTCGTCTTTCATACCCAGAGCTATACTATATACCAATATCTACGTGCATCACAGCTCCGTTTACCAAAAACGGTTTAAATTTGAATATTTTTTTTTTGGAATCTTCTCCGAATTTTTTTCAGCCACCAAGATGTCCTCGTACAAATTAAAGTCTCAGTAAGTCTGTGAAAATATATATTGCCGATGTTTTCTTTTCTTCCCCCAGTTTTCGCATATTTTTTATTATACTACGTGGGGTAAACGTTCGGCCGTAAAATTTTTCGATTTTCAAAAAATGTTTACCCAGTCGGCGTGGCGGATACCCCACGTAGGTACACCCGAATTTCTACACCCTTACACGCTCGTTCCCTTTTCCCCCTGTTTTTATTTATTTAACAAAATTAACTAGTCAATCAACTAAAAATTTTCAATTACACGTTTAATAAGCTGCGCAATAATCTAAAGCCAGAAATGTAAACGTAAACCCTGCATCAATTCACCTATCCATACTCGTAGGTACATAGTACAGCATATACGCCTATATACCATAATATATCTGCGTCAAGAGCAGCGACACACTCCTCAGAATGTCACGGTTAAATTATAGTTTAATCAGAGCAGATATCCCTTCGGTAGGTAGTACCTATTCGTCCACGTGACATTTCTAGTTATCCAGGTATATAATTCCTCGCTTAATGATTAATTTGCTATTCATTTTATACCCTGTTCATTTTTTTTATTTTTTCTGTTTTCTGTTTTCCCTTTATTTCTCCAATTCGATTTAGTTTTTCACCCCTATGCGAAACGCCGGTATGATTTTTTTTCTCCTCGTAACGGTAGACTGGGGTGGATATCCACCTCCCCAAAAAACTCTCCGGTACCCGAATCTCTTCGGGTTTTCATAAGGAAGAGAACGTGGTGCGGAAAATTCGATTTCATTAGGGTATAGCTGGTGGAAAGCGACATTCGAAGATCGAGAAATTACGAGAATCAACAGAATACGCATTTTTTTTTTTTTTTTCGATTTCCACCCCCAGTCTAACGTCCTAGGGGTTGAAAGCTGTAGATAAAGAAAAAAAGTGAGAACTCTGTATATAATAAACGAAACGGAACGGTTCGAAGACTCTACTTTACTCGACTCGACTTTCGTTTGCGTTAACAAATGATCTCGGTAAATGGAAGTCGAGGGTACCTACCTACCCTTATAACCATGGCATACCTATACGTACACTTAAGGTAGACTTGCCATTCGAACTTGTGATATACCTACCTACGTAGTTTCGGACTTTAAACGGACAAAGTTTAGCAAGAGCTTACTTTAGCAAGAGCTTCGAGAGTCTAACCAGCGAATATCTACCTCGAGAGTAGGTATGGGGAAGATCTCTATCTATAGGTAGAAATTTATAAGTGAAAACTGGAACCGATAATTCATTGACTTTCATAATCCTCCAGGGTATATATCTATGTATACTTCAAGTTACAGAATAATCTCATTAGGCCCGATTTTAATGAATTAGAACACTTTCAAAAAAAAAAAAAAAAATGAAAAAGTAGAAAAATAGTTCACATCCATCGTGTAACACATGGTAAGAATAAATACACCGTATAAAGCATTCGATCGGCTTTTATACGAGGAATATCAATGTATTCGGTAAAATATTTATACACAGTGTGTTCGAAGGAGTGGAAATCCCGATAGTGGATTAACCTTACGAATGGTAATATTCTAGGCTCTAAATTTTCGCGACGTTTTTCGCCGTTATTTTTTTCTTTAGCCACGTGTACACACATAAAATTCCCCCGCCCCCGCCCGTTTCACTAAAAAAAGAAGAAAAGAGAAAGATTTTTTCGGTTCTTCTCCCTCTGTGTACATAAAGCTCACATATCTCATTTATTTGCTTCTCTTTCTCTCTCTTTTTTTTTTTCTACCTATGCTTTTTTCTTGGAAATTTAGGCCCTTGTTAATTTCACCCCTATTTTAATTTTCAATCTATCGTAATTTATAAGTGATGAAATTCGTCCCACTCAAATCTTCCGGAGTACTTATCGATTCATTTTAACATCCGACAGGTCAGGGGTTCACGTATTTGAGTAGATATGTGAAGTTACAGCGTAGCTCTCAACTTCCGATTCGCCCTTAGTTAATAATTAGAATAAAAGTTTCCATACACTTTGGAATTAATAGTTAAACCCTTTCGCGATAGTCGTACGAGCCCCGTTGTACAGTTTACATTGGTACACGTGTTATAACTAAAGACGTACCTATAACCACCTCATAGATTCACATGTCCAAATAAGAAGCGGCAGTTTTTTTCCCCCGTTTTTATTTCGCCATATATCCACCCCTATAGAATCCGATTTTTCTAATCCGATATTGAATATCGAAAAATCTGTTCCGAAGGAAGGAAAATCTCTTTTTTCCCCCCATTTAAGTAACACGCAAGAGAGACGCGATCGAGGGGTAGAATTTTTTCCCTTTTCTTTCTCGCTGTTTTTTTTCTTCTCTCGATCTCGCGTTACTTCGCAGAGGTGAGAAAATAAAGAAATAGAATAAAAGAATATGAGAGAAGAAAAAAAATACTCCGGCTGGTTCGGTTCAAGTGAAGGAAGTATACGCGGGACTTATTGCGGATTTAATCGACTATTTTCCCTCCCCTCTCTCTTTCTCTCTCTTTCTTTACTGGTTACACGCGCGCGCGGTATAGCTACCATGCTATACTCGTCTCCTTCTTCTTCTTCTTCTTTCGCTGTCGTGCGTTGAATTTCAAATGCGTAGATCCGCGTAAGCTACGCTTATACGGTTTTTACCTCTCTAACACAACTCTTCGACGACATATTCCTGCAGGGTGGTTCGCCGGTGTCGGCTACCACCACCACCACCCCCGCCGTGCCGCGCCGATGCGGTTTAGAACTGTCAAAAGGTATTTTCCTAAATACTTACATAAACTTGTCGGTTTTTTTTCTCCACTTTTTTTCTCCCTTCCTATTCTCCCCTCTCTCTCTCTCTCTCTCTCTTTCTCTCTCTCGCGATAAATCTGAATCGTTGCAGTTACTCGTATGAACATTTATCCACCTAATATGCGTCGAAATTCGTTCGCCGTTCGCGTTTCACATTGTTTCGACGAAATTTATTTCACGCGTTATTCCACGCATGAATAATCATTCGTCTATGATAAAAAATCCGTCGATAAAAGTCTCAGAGACAATAATATTCGAGGTGAATATTATATTTCAATAAAATATCAATTAAATAATAACGTGATTATTATAGAAGTTACGTAATCGTTCATTCGTACTTGTATAAAAGCGAGCTAAGAGAAGAGAAAGTATTTCTTCTACCTAAAATTTCGTTGGTTTGAATGTGATGACGAAAGATAAAAAAATTCTTTCTCCGCACCGGGTACAAGAGGTTAATTGAAATATTTAATTTTATGATATTTTTTGTTCTCTTCTTTCTATTTTTTTGTCTTTTTCTTTTTCTATCTCTCCTTCTCTCTCCCTTCGCGTGTCAAGGTATCAAATTCGATCTAAAGAAAAATGAAAATAAAAATTGTAAAATAGCGGTATTCAAATTTTATATTTCGTATAAAATCTTACCCACGTGCGCAAGGGTTGCGTCAGACGATATCCACGCAGCGTTTTTTTTTATCTTCGTACGTATATTTCAACGACGCGTAGTCCACAAAATTCACCAAATATTCGAATGTTCGTTACATTTAAACAAACGAACAAACAACCAACAAAAAAGAAAATAATAATAATAAAAATATAGAAACAAAACTGTTCAATGTATTCTTCTACTTTTATTCATGATTTATACGTTACGATTACATTTACTACCACACACCGGGTATATACCGACACTTTTCATAAAACTTTTTTAATTGCCTTATACCACGAAGAAGCACAAGTGAGTAGAAGCCGTTTATATACCATATATGTATAGACGTGCTACGTATACATGTACACGATCGTCGTCATATTGTTTCCAAATAATTAGTTTAGTTTTCTTCTTCTTCTTCTCCTTTTTTTTTTATTTTCCTGCGGTTTAACGCGCGTGAATATAGTTAATTAAACAAAGATCCCGCGTGTGGTATATAGGCATATAAACGCGGGTTTCGTTTTACCTATACCTATATAAATTAATTACATTTTGTACCTATATATCGAGTTCATTTTAGTCCGTTAATTTGATACTGGTAGGTGAGTAGCTGGGTCGGTAGGTATCAATGTTACAGTCTACAGTCTGTGTTACATACATGCGAAAGAAAACTGATACTTTTATACCGAAATTGTCAATTTTTTGAATTCAAATTTAATTTCTCTTACTATATATACAGTATCTCTTTACATCGATTTCATCATAGTTTTCCACTTTTTTTTTCTCTGTCTATCTCTATCTATCCCTTTTTTACCTATTTTTCAACAATTATTCACGTGTCTGTATATTCTTCTGTCGCACACTCTCCTCGCCTCAATTTTCCCCAACTCATATCTATTCTGCATATATAATAAATGTATATGTTATATATAGGTACACCTACGCAACATACATAAATATAAATTTACGTATGTATGTATATACGTTCCTGAGAGAGACACACGTAAGGATTCGACCGTTTATATTTTATTTTAATACGCTTCCCCCGTCATATAGCTCTTCGCGTCTGACAGACAAGTAGTTAGGGTCAGTGTCTAGTCGTACCACCGCTCGGATAGAGACTGTCTGTGGTCGTTGCACGGTGCGCGCGGTTGCCTGGCTACGCTACGCCACACTCTACCGCGACTTCCCCCCACTATTACTTGCGTCATGGTTTAACTTCCCCCCACCATAACGGGGGGAAGTACAGGCGGCGGCGGCGGCATTGCGATGGGGCGGGGCGGGGGAGAGATGGGGATGCGAGACCTTATAGAAGCTCGCTGTTCGAGCTTAACTTTATATTATTTTTCAAATTTTTTTCTCAATTTTTTTCCCGGTTTTTGTTATCCTCATATATTTCTGCAGCATTTTCTTTCTTTCTCTTATTCCTTCTATGTTCGATATTCATATCTATATATACACCCATCAATGTCATATACCATGAAATATACAATGCGATTGTATGAGCGATTTGAGTCTATCCTGCGACGAATTATATCTTTTGGAGTGATAAGGAATTATTTATTATAAAGATATTCCGATTGTCTGAAGGTGTAAAATTTATTCTCTTATTTTTTTACGATGTTTGATGGCCTTATACGGTAACTAAACTCGCTAAACAGGTCAAACTATAATCTTTCCCAAAGTTTCGCCTGGTAGGAAATTATACGCGTAGACTAACTAAGCTTGACCTGTCCACGACCTACGATATAACTGATGACGTTATATTCTAACTTGTCCGAGTTTTGGCTAGACGTATGTAGGTATTGCGTCATGCGGCTACATTTTTGCACAAATCCGAGCTTCAAATATCCAGATATGTGCTAATCTATACATTTTTTTAGGTTCTAATTTAGTTTATTATATCCAGCGATTTTTCCACAATTTGTTCTTTTTTTTTTCTCGCCGAGGTTCCACGTGATTATATCGCGACAAGATATGGCGGAATAATTATTTGTATTTCATCGATAGTGTCAAACACGCGAAATGCATGAAATTTCTATCTCGAAGAAACGTCGGAGGAATATATGGAAAACTATTCTTCCGATTATGAATATGGAAATTGTTGAGTTTAATTGACGATACTCGAAATAAATGATCAATAAATTTGTGCAAAAAATCACGTACCTAAAATCTATCTCGAGCGACAATTTATGATTTTTTTCCCCAAATCAATTCCCAACGCAAAATACGATACGTCGCCGTATTATCCTCGAGTCTGAATTACAATACGAATAAAACGACAATGTACGTGGAAATTTCAATTCCATCGTGTAACGAGTAACTCGATGCGCTGCCGCAGGGCGTCGCATGCGTCGTTTCGGTTCTCGCTATAAAATTAACGCGGATTAATTAATTGGCGTCAGAATATGATTGACGAGTTTTCGAAACTTCATGAATATACCTATGCATGAATCCGATTATGTTAATAAAATCAATAATAATATATATAGGAGTATAGATATTCATTTTACGGGGATATATTTGGTGTGTTCGAGCCTTGGGGCGGGGGGATAGATTTTGGTCTGACCTTAGGAGGGGTTAATACGTTGACTTTACTACTGCCCCTGGCCTTTAGCCAGCGAGGACAAAAAGATCCTATATCCATAGTATATAGATAGAATATACCTACGCAAATACGATTACCTTTAACGGGAAACGATATAAGAGCGAGACAAGAAAATATAAAAAGAAACTAAACACGTAAATGTTACACTTGCCGTGACACCCTTATCTGCATAAAGTTCTCGATTCTTTTTACCCGACTGCTCCCGATTTTTATATCATAATATACACTTCCGCCATGAGATATGAATGGAAGTAAAATAAACTGAAAAGAGATTTTCGACGACTTCGTTTCCTTTAATTTTTTTTCATTTTATTTTATTTTCATTTCATTCTTCTTTTCTTCATGCAATTAAAGGCTTCAGCGATTCAAGTTTAGGAGGTATTTCTTGTTTTCGAGCTCCTGCAGGTATCTCGTGTTTTCATTCCAACCTAATTCCGTCCAGAGTTCGAGGTACCTGCTATATACGACGTGGAATAATGTTTTAACGTCTGAGTACTGAGGAAAGAAAAACGAAAAAATAAAAAATAAAAGTGAATAATGCTACTTTGGATTTATATAAACTCTCGTAAAAGTTGAAGAGTTCTCGTGGGGTGAGAGGGGAAACAAAAAAAAAAAAAGAAAAACCGTGTAAAACTGTTAAACTAGGTGAATAAAAAGAAGAAAAGAGAGAAAGAGAAAAAAAAAAAAAAAACGCAAACATAATCAAATATTCAAAACTAAATTTTTTCCGAGAAATTTTCTTTCATATTTTCAAACGAAAAAATTCAGCTTGCGGCGTGTCGTATACTGTCCTCAATAATGCAACCCGAAGGTTGAATGATTATAACCCAAGCCTTATCGTATCCTTTACGTATATACGGATATAGCAGTTCTATTCGATGGTTTATGATCTACAGTCTGTCTTACCATGACCGATAAATGGTAATACACTGGCTCCGTAACGTTCGTACTGTATAAAATCGACTGGCAGTTAGCCAGAGTCAGGGTATAATATATCCATGAGGGAATGTCGAATGGTAAAAGCTGAACGGGGGTTGTTCTCTCGCATCAAAGTTAATCGTACGAAGCATGGCAGACTGCTGCAGGAGGGACGATTTTATGCTGTTCAATTCTCACCCCCGCCCCCCTTGGTCCGCCTCGCCACTGCTGTTATTTATCTAGTTTTTTTTTTAGTTTTTTTTTGTTACTATATTCTGTTTGTTTCTTTTTTTTTTCATTTTTCTCTTTATAAACCGTACGTGAATCCCAGTGTTCGTTGTTGCGGTCTTATCGAAACTTTTACTACTGGTAACGCCGGGGCTTGTCAGCTAGTAGTAAAGTCGGTGGATCCTGCGCCGGTACGGCACGGCCAGAGGCAGTGGAATGTTCCGTTTCAGGTCAGACTAATTTTAAAACAACATACCTACTGCACGCTGATTTCACGAAATTCCATCATATCGTAAATTAGAGGAGGTCTTTCTCTATATTTTTTTTTCTAGTTAATTAAATTTGATTTAATTGCACAAACGCGGATATCATATTGATATTACATGTACATACTATATACATGACATATAGGTACGTATGTACGTTCGATTTGATGAAATTTCACGAAATGTTGCCGACATTATTCTCGTATAATCTCGTCAATATTTGCTGAAATTTTATGCGTAATGTAACGAGAATTTTGTATCCAATTTCGTGAGATATATTTAAAAAATTATCTCACTGTACCCCATGAAATATTTAACTAAATTCAATTATTATCAAAAGCCTATGAGTCGGAATTCGTCGGAATCCAACTATCCTTCTCATCAAATCCCATATATAAAATCTTCTTTCAATTTCATGAAAATCCCCAACAAAATCCGGCATATCCCATTACGGAAACCCCATGGAATCTCGTAAAAAAACGAACACAGAGTGTAATAAAATTTTTTAAAGTCAAGCTGCCTTTTCAAGTTGTAATAATATCCAGTAATTAAAATATCAGTATTTTCGATCAAAACTTAACTAATTATTTTTGGTTTTTGTTTTTTTTTTTAAATAAAAATTTTTTTTTTTGAACCCGCGTATCAGTTGTGAGTATTCACGCGGCTATCGGCTCCGTAACGGGTATATCGAAATATATAAAGTTGCGTGTCAGACAGAGCCGAGTCGGTTCAGAACTCGTAGCGAAGGAGGAAGGGCCATTGTTGGCTCGTGAGTATATAGAGAGGAAACGTTGTCAAAGCACTCGGCCGATTGGTGGATACCATTTAATCTAGCCTCGCTATTGGACGTTGCATAGAATCAGGTTACCTAATGTGTTTGCTAGTCGCGGGTAAACCTGACAGAGGACAAAGCTATGAGCCCTGTCGCTCGATAACGTAACGTATATATACGTATACCTACCTACCTACCTAACTACCTTATACGCGGGTAAAATTGTACTAAAAATAGTTGTCATGAAAATACCTGGTCGATACCAACGATTCGGAGAGACAGGCTCTTAAAAACCCCCTGAAACAGCCACAGATAGATCCTTCCACCTAAAAACCCACCGGGAACAAGACACTTTCTAGCGAATTCAGCTAAACGAAAAGGCGAGAGAGAGAAATAGGTATATACGGAGGTAAAGAAAAATAGAGAAAAACTTTGCACTGCACTTTGCGGATAAAAAACGTTGTCTTTTTTTTTCCCCCTTTCTTTTTTGACTTTTCTTCCTTCACTCTTCCCTAACAATTATTCTTATCATTATTATTATTTTCCTCCTTCTATCTCAATGTTCTTCTTCTTTTTTTTTTGTGTGTTTCAGCATGTACACCAACTTTTTGCTCACATACGTTCGAGTCGTGCCTTTTTTTTTTTCTTTCTTTCTTTTTTTCTCCCCATGTAGTTCATTTCCTTACGACGCTGATTAGGTGGCTATAGGTATAGTACTACCCACTGGAAAAATGTTTTTCGTCGGTGGTGGTTTTTTCATCTAGATATAAGCATGGCTATCTACTTGTTTTTTTTTTTTTTGTTTTTCATATGTATACTCCCTAAACTTACACGAATACGTATGTATGTATATAATACGTACACACTTAAGCACGTAGCTGGGAGTCGCTAAAAATCCATAAAACAAATGAGCCAATCCGCATTTGCATTATTTACCGTATAGACTCGGATGTTCGTGCAGGATGTGGCGATCTTAGATCAAAAGTATTCGTTCTCTTCGGTGGATGATCGTGTTTATTAAAAAATTTTTTTTTTTTCTTCCACATACACCGGGATGTAGTTCGAAGAGATTTTTGCGGATGCGAATTATAAAAGTGATTGGCTCGTAAGAAATTGATTGAATTTTAGAGCCGGCTTTTATCAAAACGTTGAATTAGAGTTTTGAATTGAACCGAGAGGCGACTGCCTGCAAGTTCGATAAAATAAACTTGTCATTCGACTAATCGAGTTTTCGCGTGACACAGGAGCTTTTCGCTTAGATATACTGCATAGTGCAGTGCAGTATGTTGCAGGATGATATTCTCTTTTTTTCCTCTTCTTTTCTCTCTCTCCCTCTCTGTTTACGAATGTTGTTAAAATAAAAACAACGATTTTCACCGAGTATACCTGTATATAGTTTCCTTAAATAGCGTCGGAAGAAGGTTTTTTCGGGTTGAAAAAACGAGCCTTGGTCTGTGGGGCTGAGAGATTCTGTTCCCTTTTTTCTCTCTCTTTTTTTTCACTCTACGGATTTAGAACGTGAAAATTTTTACAATTTTATTTTATATCGCATAATAACACGTCTGTGATCCGAACGAAGTTGTAGAATACGGGGCACGTAGCTTCCTCGAGACTGTCAAATCCACGCCACGACGAGTACTCTAATACTTTCACGTACATGAGGTAATAGTATGTAAATAATAGATACTTACCCTCGACCTATAGCCGAGTCCCAAAATATGTTACTTTTTTTTTGTGTGAAATTTGATTTGAAATCAAGATAAGACGAGAAAATTGGATTCTGGAATTAATATCGCGTTCAAATCTCATTTTAGACTCGAAGAGGTTCTTTCTACGCCCACGATTTATACTCTATCTATTTCTTTTTCCTCTGTGTATCCCCTTTTCGGGGTGGAATTTTCCGCGGCTACCATTTCGGATTTTTGGTAATACCGTTTATACGGAACCCAGCGTATCGTCCATCCGGCCATTTCCGTGTCGTTGTTCTGGGGATTCCCCGTGTACATAGCCAGAGAGATACTGTTTTATTCATTTTATATCATCACTCGATGTCTATACGTATCTATGTACTACTTGTACATATGAATTTCCGTAAAAAAGATAGATAAACTTTTTCTTTCATATATACCGTGAACGGAAATTTGAACAGATTAATAATCAGCGAGCCGATGAAACGCGAATAAAAGCAACGGGAACAAACAAACATTTCTGTATTATTTTTTCGCTCCTATAATTATTCGACTCCCTAATGGGAAGTAAAATCAGTAGAAAGTTTGAAATTTCGGCTAAAAAGGTGTGTATACTTCGTACGAGGGTCCGAAACCCAAAACTCCGGGAAACAAGCAGCTGCGTATCAATCTAAAGAGGTCAAAAACTTTTTCTGCTCTATAAAAGCGAATTGGGTCGGTGTATAGGTGTATAACGTTTCTTCGAAAGATCCCTTTAGGGCCCAGCTAAATAGTTGGCGGGCACAAGTTTACCTCTTATATTTTACGCAATGGTAGCTGAGGTAGGTACTAGTCACTGAATCGCTATAGAAATATAATGTACCCCGGGGAGAACCTCGCGGAATAACAACAAGTTTCAAGATCAGGAAGCAGAGAGCTTTTCACCGTACGTTACCTCGGTCTCTATTTTCAAAAGAATGATTTTTTATTTCTTGTTACTATTATTATTATTATCGTTATTATTATTTGGAACAAACTGCGCTATTTTTTTAGATTATATAAAAAACATTCCTTGATTAGTCGTCGATTTTTATTGTTTAAGCTAATTTTATCATGGCCACACATACTTTCGAAATAATTCGAGACCTTTTGAAATTTCTTGATATTCATTCGTTACGTGACGATACTTTGAATCTACCAATAAATAACGGTCTTCAAAAAACATTCGAAAATCTCATAAGACTCGGTATTTTATAGACCAATTTCAAAAGTAGAAAAATTTAGAAGACTTGTGTCAAAAAGCTTCTCATTCGAATGACCATGACACTCCCTAAACTGTCCCAACGGGATTCCTGCGAAAGCTAAGTACTCGATTACAAATGAAGATTTCTCGTTGCATCAGTTCATATAAATAAATTGCAGGACGTGAATTCTACTGTAATTGTACGTGTATACGTGTAATTCTACTGTAACATGTGAAATATATTTCATTTTTTTTTTGAAAATTGAACCTAGTTCGTCGGCGCCAAGGGGTGCAGTCAACCCTTGCCCTCTGATTTTTAAGATCTACCGAAAATCTCGTCTAAACATGTAAAATCGATCTAGAAATTTGAGGAACAGTTTGAAAACGGTGTTTCCGGATGTACGATTAGGGTAGGTAGGTAGGGTGGTTTAAAAAATTTTCTGAGCGCCGGAAACTCTTTAAAAAGTCTGCAGGTGGGAAAATCGCTCGGCGTCGAACGATGGCCACTTTAGTCGGGGGCCGGAATTTTCACCCCGGGAATTTTCGCCCGCTTTTCCCCGCTGTCAAATTATCGTTGTGTGACTTGCAAGCTTTCGAATTGCGGACGGAACCCCATTGTCACCGTCATTTCCCCGGGGCTCCCCCTGTACAATGTAGCCTTACAAAAACTGTATTCTAATTGGTCGTTATAACGCAATTCGTCCAATCATTCATCCCGCAATTATCGAGCGAAGAATTAGTAACGGCAGAATTTCGGGCAGGAATCGAAACTCCCGACGTCTGATATCGATTCCCTGAAGTGATCTGACGATAATGCGTGAATTTTGGGAAACGGAACTGTAACTCGGAATCTGCATTAGTCATCAGGAACTTTGGCAGCTGTCGAACCCTACGCGGTGTCTAAAAATACCGAATAATAGGGACTTCTTCTTGGTCTATACATAGACAGTTTCGTTCATGCATATTTAACCGTACTTGGAATTGCTTCTGCCCCAGTGACGTAGTTCTGCTACGTCACCGAGATGATGTAGCGAGGATATCCTAGCTCAAAAATTGAAGACCCTGAAGATCGGAGAAAGGGCGAGCAAAATTCTCGAATAATTGCATTCGGTAATGTTGCGGATATTTCTGGCGAAGGTTCGTGATTCTATGGGTAGAACTAGGCTAGAAGGGTGTAAAAGTCTGGGTCAGACGAGCGGCTGCGGAGAAGATCGTTAGAGAGATTTCCATTCATGGGGGGAAATATTTTATTTATACAAACGCATACCGAGGTTCTGTTAAAACGTTGAATATCACGTTTCGTAACGACGAAAAGATTAAATGCAGAAAAAAAGAAATAAAGAAGAAGAAAAAAATGAAACGGTGTTACGAAAAGCTTTAGGAGCTTATACAGCAACTGGCGTAATGAATATGCAGGATATGACGTAATTGGGAGGGATTTGAGATGAAAATTTGTAGAAAATGAAAGACAAAAACTTGATAATTAAAGAAAAGTAAAAAATTCCAACTATTTTTCAATTACATTTAACTGAGCTGTAAAGTTATTAGAATGAATAGAAATTACTGAAATGTACCGCGCAGTCATTATATCAGTGGTGGTAATATTCGTTCTTCCTAATGAACCCGCGCGCAAACTCTCCTCGAATCACCTAGCAGAACCTTTTATATATTTTATTCCCTTCCCTTCTATACTCTTTGGGCTCCTTTTTTCTTCCAGGTCTTTTGTTTTTCCTCATTTTACTACCTATTCCTAAAACAATTCAAATCCCAACGCTTCGCTCGTATAACGTAGAGCTTCCGCACTCTGCTAACAAGAGGTAGTGTATTTTTGACCTAGACTTATATGTGCGACCTAAAAAAAGCTTATCAACGTAGTAGGTATACCTAGATAGCCCACGAGTTGGACTTCAGGTGAAATTGAATGGCTGGTAGCTTGTTACTTCGCCTCACTCACGGGGCTCGAGGCATGCAAGCGCGAAATCTTTTATAGAGAAATTATGTGAAACAGGGTAGAAGCGACCACTTTAAACATCCAAATTAACCCTGCGGAATAAAAACCCTGAATTTTCATATTATTTCTATTTCTTTTGTGATCCATTTTTACTTCTGTATGAAATTCTGATAAACTAACAAACGCTGTTTACTAAACAAAAAGAAAACAATAATTTCACATCTGATTCATCGTTGTATTTATTTTTTACTTGTTAAAGGCTAGCAAGGATGGTGGGCGGTGTGCCCAGTGGAAAAATGCGACGGGCTCTCGTCGTCCTTATACTGGTGATGGGGGTCCTTCTAATCGCGATGTACGCACGTGCCCCACCAATTATCTCCCTTCAGCCTTTTACTGCGAGAAGGTAAGGAGATGAATAAATAAATGTATAAATTGAAAGAAAAAAATAAATGTTTCAATGGTTGGTGGTAAAAAATACTAATATAATATCATTTCCATAGCAATTTGCGTATGTGGTTCCGTTTTTGTTGTTTTATCATTTTATTTGTTGAGAGCAAGAATCTGTCTAACTTTTGGTATATTTATTCCGAGTACAAAGAGCATCTCAAATTATTTGGTTGAATTAAATTTCGAAAAAATATATAAATAATTAGAGATTCGAGGAATTTGATAAAATTAGTCGCTCGTATCCGCGTATTTATGTTATCGAAGCAAAAAAAAAATTGATTCTGGCATGCATTTCTTACACCGATATGATAATTGGGAATTGGAGTGAAAAATTTTCATTATTATAGGTGAAATGAAGAATCAATGAAGTTGTTCTTTTGTTCTTCGTTTTATAATTGGTATTAAAATGTTATTCCCCAACACCCAAGCATTCCAATTAGGTATAAATATCCTCAAGATATATAGTGATCAATTACAGTCTGAAGCAGTTGCAACAATTGGTCACTTTCGTGGGCAACAACCAGACCTCTGAAAGTCCAGAAACGAAGCTATATGAATATTCGGATATACATAATAGGTAATCCATTGGAAAATTGACAAGTTAGAAAAAACTAAAATCCTCTCATTTAGTCTAATTTTCTGATCAAACAATTCCACTACGTCTACAATTTGATCTGACATTACAACATCTACCTTACAATCAATTGCACCATTCATCGTCAAACAAAACTTTCGTAGTTTTGAATAATTTCAACTATACTTGAATCCCTTAAGGAAATTATTCAAATAGAACACGTTACACGTAGTTTTTAGTGGTGGAAATTTGCTCAGAAATTATTCCTTTCGGTATGTAGTTAAACCGCGATTCTTGATATCAGTGCAGATATTATAATATCATCTCCTGCATCATTACGTTCAACTGACAATAAAACTGTCCATCATATTTATACTAATTCTTATCTTAAGAAATATTTCATTTTTCATTTATTTGCATAATTTATACTTTTACATATACCCACTCCATTCATGAGGTATACAAAACCAAAGTTATCAATCACAATATCTAAACTAAAATAATGTTGATATATTTGTTGTTCCCTCACACATTTGCGTCTTGAAATGAAATTTAAAGTATTATGTAAAATACCTACACTGTGATTCCTGCTGTTGATTATTGTAATTTTACCGTAATAGCTTGAGGGCACATAAGAATGTAGAAGTAATCTATAAAGCGGAATATATCGTGGTGTCTGCCTGTGCTGTGATAGTGATCCTAAAATAATTTCATTATTAATAATTCCTCTCATTCTCAGATCAGATCACATCGATAAATTAAACTCTTATTGTCTTTGATCAACAGGATCTTCCAGAGCCCGTGGACTTGGGCTTGTATTGCGGGACGTTGCGAAAGGAGGGCTGTAAGGTCCTCTAGAACTTCTTTCTCAACTTGTACCGCTCTTTGCGGAGGAAATACTCGTTTAATATGGCCTCGTCCAACGGGTTACACTTTTCTCGGTGAAAACAGCGTCACGTTTCACCTCCAGCAAATCTCATTAGTCACTGTAAACACTAGTGATCAGGAAGTCAAAAATCTCTTGGAACATGCCAAGGATGTATTTTTAGGTAATTCTCATCGATCGTGTTGTCTTGTCCGAATATTCTGCAGTTGAAAAAGGAAAAAGGAAACATTTTGTCAATTTGTGTTCATAAGAATTTAAAAAAAAAAAAGCAACGAGATTTCTCTGTATGTTTCAGGCAATATAAGAAGTCTGATAAAAGTACAGAATGCCAAGGCGAGATCTAGCGTTGATAATTTTGTAATATATTTATCAGCGGGTGACACACGCGATACAAGACTCTCTTTAAAGACTGACGAATCCTACAAACTTGAAGTAACTTTAAAAGGTAAACTTTTGGAGGCAAAAATTACCGGTAAAAGTTACTACGGAGTTAGACATGGACTAGAGACATTGAGTCAAATGATTTGGTGGGACGAGGCAGCTGGTAGAAACGGAATCCTGAGAGCAATTTCCTCCGCATTAATCGAAGACAAACCGACGTTCAGCTATCGAGGAGTGTTGATAGACACAGGAAGACAGTTTTTCTCCATTCAAGAATTAAAGAGAGTTATCGATGGGATGGCAGCTTCAAAATTAAATACCTTTCACTGGCACCTCACCGATTCTCAAAGCTTTCCTTTCGACTCTGCTCAATTCCCAGAAATGGCAAGATGGGGTGCATTCAGTGGAGATCAAGTCTACACTCCTGAGGATGTAAAGGATCTCGTCGATTACGCTAATATAAGAGGGATAAGGACTCTTATCGAGATAGATGCACCTGCTCATGCTGGCGCTGGGTGGCAATGGGGTAAGATCAAATGTTCCAAAATGAATTTTAATATCTTACTGTTAGTCCAGCATGGAAAAATGATCGGTATTCTTTCGTCTTCTTTATAGGGGCAGAACATGGGCTTGGAGAATTGGCTCTTTGTGTCGATCAACAACCATGGTCGACATTCTGCGGGGAGCCAAACTGTGGGCAGCTCAATCCAATAAATGAACATTCCTACAAAATCCTCGAAGGACTTTACAGAGAGCTCTTAGACCTCACAGAAATTCGGGACATTATTCATATAGGTGGAGACGAAGTGAACTTAGAATGCTGGGCGCAATACAATAATATTTCACTGGCAATGCAGGCTCAAAATATAACGGATCTGCATGGTTTATGGGCAGATTTTGAAGCCAAGACACTCCACAGGGTGATCAAGGCTAATCATGATCAAATTCCAAAAGCTGTTGTCATCTGGAGCTCTCCGCTTACCAAACGACCATACATCAATACGTACTTTGACCCTCAGGTGAGAAGCAGTGATTTTGGATAATTTAAACTCTTATTTCAACAGAGACTCATGTATTACTAATCTCGTCACATAAATGTATTCAAACATTGATGAATATCCTTATTATCGTACACTTTAAGGTCCATGTTATTCAATCTTGGGGTGGAAGTAACTGGCTGGAAACTCCCGAGCTTCTGGAAGATGGTTTCCGAGTTATTCTCTCGCACGTTGACGCCTGGTATTTGGATTGCGGTTTTGGTAGATGGCGAGAGACTGGGGAAGCAGCTTGCGGCGAGTACAGGACCTGGCAAACAGTGTATAATCACAGACCTTGGAGAGAATACGGTGCAAAAGAAGCTGCGCTGATTCTTGGGGGAGAAGCTGCACTCTGGTCAGAACAAGCTGGACAATCATCTTTAGGGCCAAGACTATGGCCCAGGGCATCTGCAATTGCAGAAAGATTATGGTTCGTTAGATTATGCATTATTCAAGAGCTCTTTTACTCATTTTTGAATTTTAGGCCGGAATATCTCTACGTTATTCTTTTCTTTTTTTTAGGACTGACCCTTTGTCTAACGGTTATTCGATAGAAGAGAGTGTATATACACGGCTCTCTGCGCACAGAGAACTTCTCCGCAATAGAGGACTTCACACAGAGCCTTTATGGCCACAATGGTGCTCTCAGAATCCTGGCAAATGTCTTTGACCAATCATTGTAGACATCAGTTTGAAAATTACTACATAGATAATTCGGTATGAATTCATGGACAGGGCTTACTCATGTTAGTGTAATAAGGATATCCGTGAAATAAGCTTCTTTTTATAAAATATTGAATAAGTTAATTCATGGAGATTCTTGTATGTATGATGAATGAATAATACGCAAAGACGTAATATCGACTGTTAGATGATTCAATGCCTTTGAAATTCGATATTAGTATTCAAAGATCTAATTTTATGAATAACTGATCACTATTATTCATCAAAGTATATAATAATGTAACGAATAATGTAAAGCATATTTGTTACATAACTGAAGAAAAAACGGTTGTTAGATTCGTTATGACTGGAGGAAAAAAATAATAAAAAATGTATATGTATACACACACATATATATTATATATATATAGGTATATACAAAAGAGGCTACATACCTACAAGTATTGCAGACGGCTCATGTTTGTAGATCAATGTATTTAGCAGTATTCTTCATGAAGTGTCTTATTTCTTGGATTATTCAAGTAAGAAATATTAATTACTCGCGTATTTTGCCCCCTCGCCCCATCCTTCCCTGTGAAAATGAAATGAGTTTTCGAGAAACAAGAATTTATTTTCATGGCATGAGCTTTCTGTGATGTTATAAATAATAATAGATATTAGGACCTTTGTCAAATAGTCCGAATGGGTATCTTTTTTTCATTGAATTTTCATCACCTGTTTAATTCAAGCTAGAGTATTATTAATTATTATATTTCGATATTGTGACAAAGCCTTAATATTAATCCTAAAGTATTGAAAATACTACACACAAATTTATATGGAATTATTAAAATGGGTTCTTCATTTTGTTGTATAGGTAGACCGAGATTCTTTTGTATCATTTCTTATCTACAAGTGCTTAACGAATACATAACATCGACGCTGCTTACGAAAAGTAGCACGTTTCAAATTTCTTACGAAAACTAGCATGTTTCGGTTTTCGCCGCGAAGACTAGCACGTTTTGATATTAACCGCGAAAACTAGCATGTTTCGGCTTTCACCGCGAAAACTAGCACGTTTTGATGATGTCAAAACGTGCTAGTTTTTGTGGTTAAAGCCGAAACATGCTAGTTTTCGTGGTGAAAACCGAAACATGCTAGTTTTATCGAAACATGCTAGTTTTCGCGGTGAATAACGAAACGTGCTAGTTTTCATGGTGAAAACCGAAACATGCTAGTTTTCGTGAGAAATTTGAAACGTGCTACTTTTCGTAAGCAGCGTCGACATGTTAGTGTCAGGAATATTTAGGCCCTGTACTTTTGCAACTGATAATAACGTCGTCGCCGATCATTTTACTTCTGCATAATTTCTCATTATTCTCTAAAATCGTGATTATTATGGCCAAGCATCTCATACATTATACATACGTGTAACATTCCATAAACAATTACCATCATTGCTAAGTTCAATTCGACTGAAATCGATTTTGAGCGGTCAATTATTAGTTGATTTTCAAAATGAGAGTAAAAATCTTAATTCAGTTTCATCAATGTCTAGTACACAGTGGTCTCAAGTGTTCCTAGCAATTATATACTACAGACAATTTTCATCACAGGGTCAGAAAAGGGGCTTCAAAGAGAGCTGAAGGGTCAGTTTTTCAAATCAATTTAGTAGCGAGATAATCAACCTTCAAATAATATTCGCTAATCTCTTAATTTGTTTAAGTATCAGTAACGAACATACATCCTTAACTCAGGTGTGAATTTTTTTCTTTCTTCGAAAGAAAACATCAAGTACAGTATAGTTTCGATAAGTATTTACTGATGATATTACCTTCATAATGGCAACTCTAATCAATATATAGCTTTTACAACGTAAAAACCGTCCCATATATTTATTTAATTACCATATATAAATAGCTAGAGAAAGCAGAGCTCGAAAGAATATTTATGGGTTTATTTTTTTTTGTTAGGAATATGTAACAGTGAATGAGTTCCTAATAAATCTCTTTCCTGCACAGCGAAACTAAACTGTACTAAAGATGTGTAATAGTTTGTTTAACGCATTAGTACCTAAGAATCGTTGGTTAATCGATAATTCTTACGAAAGCGAACGAAAATAAATAATTAAATAAATAAATAAGAACCGACGACTAGCATGCTTACTGTTTATTAGTAACTATCACAATTAGAAGAGCTGTGGTTACCGCGAATGGACCATTATAACAATAATGTACAGCGTAATTCTGATAGGAAACGGTTTGTATCGTGAAACTAGACGGTTGATTTGACTACAGATTTATTATGGAAAGATGCACGCTGGTTAATATAAATATAGGTATAATTACGAGATAATATTATTGATACTGTTAGGATACCCTGTGTACACGAAATTTGGTTTAATTAAAGAAGTGTGAAAGTTTATTATAACATCGCGATCTTGGGGAAATTTCAGTTGATCTATTACAGTTATCGAACTCTAATTTTTAGTCGACATACGATTTCCATGATTACATTAGGTTGTGAGTTGGCTGTACATTGAAGTATCAAACCAGTATGGATAAGTAATAATTATTTATCGTTGGGGTATTGTAATATATATAGCTCAGAGCACGTTGCTTAGTTTAAACCAATCATTATACATAATACATACCTATATGAGGCACTATTCTGCAGGTATTTAAATAAAGCCTTAAACTATAGAAGACTTTGAGTATAAGAAAATTTGATAAACATGATAAATGTTGCATTCAATCACTTGTGCACTAAGTTTTATTTGCTTTCAACATCCAGCACTCTTGCCATTTGATCTTAGAATGAATAGTGAATTGTAGGAATTATTATATGTACATAAATATATAAGTAATTAATAATCAGTACTTACCGATATTTAATAATATCAATGGCTGTATTAAGGCGATTCTCAAATGCCTTTGCGGAATTAGGTATGGTAATAACATCATGCATTTTTTATATTTTTTCTTTTGAAATGCTCCGCGTATAAATTATAAATACAATTGTTTGTTGAACTCTGTCTTACGTATAAGCATATAATATTTATACTTATATTTATAAATGTTTGAAATTGTAAATAAAATATGAATTATGACACTGTAAAACAATAGTTTAGTCACCGTCCTTTCTATTTCCAAGTTTTATTCTCCTCGTTCAAAGCAGCAAAGAAAATTGAACTGATAACGGTATATAAATATGAATTCAGTAAGACTTAATCGATTTTTGTAATGGTTTATTTTGTTAAACTATATAAAGCACATATTCATAATAGTAGATGTTGTGAGTGAGTGAGTCAGTATGGACCTCGCTGAGCACTTTTGATAAAAAATATCAACGACCTCATCATCAATAATTATATCATCCCCGTAACATTAGTATTGGAGGAATGCTTCTATTGCTAACATAGTTTTTCATTTAGTGGTTTTACATTGTTTTTTTTTTTTTTTGTCTTTCTTTCTTTTCTTTTCTTCTTCATTTATGTGAACAATTACAATTGTTTCTGATCCATCTGTAATTTACATTATTATATTACGTTTGCGGTAATTTAAACGCTTTTTAGAAACACAACTATACCATGATCCAAAGAACTCTGTGGGACAATTATTAATCTTGTTAAGATCCCTTCTCAACTCGTCTACAATACCACAAAATATTGTCATGAGAAAACGAGCAATTTGTCATCGCAAATACCGTACGTTCGTGCCAGACCAATAAAACCTAGGTCTTTCTGAAAAGCGATTCAATTTGCACGTGTTCATTACTAGCTTTGATACCTAAAATTATTTCTTTGTCTTTTTGAGGACATTTTTATTTTTATTTTTTTGTTATCGTTGAAATTGGGCTACTGCAAGAAAATATCGAGTGGTTCTAATTGTCATATGCTGAACATTTTTTTCTATATAGAAGTTGCAGACACGGAAGCTTCCGATTAGAAAATAGAAGAATTTGAAAATAAGAACGAGAAAAAGAAAATTCAATTATATACTGGGATTTGAAATTTTAGTTTGTAATACGCATGCTAGTTATGAACGTGCTGTACATTGTTGGTTTTTTTTTTTTTTCTCTTTTTTATATATAATTTCTGATTTCTTTCTTCTTTTTTTCATATATTTCTTTGTTTTTTATTAAACTACGTCTCGTGAAATGTGATTTTTTTTAGATTTAAAAAAATAATGGCTTTTCGTGTTATAGGAACAAATGTTATGCATTAGTATCTAGCCACTGTCTGTCTACGGTAACAAATATTCTGATGTACCATTTCTTTAAACCGAATATAATTTTAGCAAAATCATGTCACACGAGACCTGCAGTGGGGCGATGGAGAGGAGGAGGAAGAGGAGTAGGGAGGGGGGGGGGGGGGGGGGGGATAATAATTCTATAATGTATCTTCAGTTTATAACATTTCGTAATAATTAAAGAAATCGCGATAAAGAGTTCATATTTTAATATAGGATAGTAAAAAATTTGGCTTCCTCCAATAATTATCTATAGCATCGTAATTAAAAAAATATTCCTACGGTTTTTATTAATTATGTAATACATCGACTGACTCTTTGCAGGTAAAGAAATAACAATGTGCAATATTGGAACTAATATAAGAAATTCTAAATCATATAATTGTATGATCAAATCCGACGGCCAAATTGTATTATTATATCAATAAATTATTATTGGCCATTGTTATATAGGTATATGGAACATGAAAGTTTCACGTCATTCGATTTCATAATTTTTTTTCACGATATGACTATTTTTAACTAATTATTTAATATTAACATTATTCTTTAATTTAAGTGACAGCCTCGATGCATAAAATATGAACTAGTCATAGCGTATATAGGCAATAACAACACTTCAACAGAAAAATAGACTACAATTCTCATACAATATAACAAAGCATTGTCATTACAATAGTTGATAATAATAGGTAATATTAATTATTAATAATATCAATATAATCATCGTCACGTTCACTCAAATATTATTACTTCTCTCCTGCAGGTTTTCATTAGATATAATATCTGCATCCCGTTAACGCATTTTATTTATATGTATATTACATTATATTGTTATTGGCTCAGTCTAACTAGGATCGCATATATCGCTATATCGTAATGGTATTATGGCAAGATTTACTGACTTATCGTTATGTTCACAATCTTTCTTCCTCTTAATTCATACCAACTACTAGCTTATTTTATTCCAGTTATAATATGCAGACAACAATTACTGTCTTAGCCATTTTTCGCGACAAAAAAAGATTGTAAACACAATCATTGATATCATCAGACTATCAGAACATCAGCTTACGTTTACCACTAATTTATTACATACCTACAAATAATGAAATAAGGATAATAATAGAACCCAGTAATCCGTCCTCTATCGAATTCCGCTCGTTGCAATTTTACGGTATTTAATAACGAAAAATAATATACGAAAATAAAGGGGACGGATTTCGAACAAATGCAGAGTCTTTGTCGATCTTGATGTACTGTAAATATCGTCAGATTCACATTGCGGCTAGTTAAAAATATAATCAATGCAGCTAATGTTGAAATCATACACCATTAAATGAAGTCTATGTACATCGCGTAATACAAAATAATATCAATAATAGTGGTACTGTTTAAACAATCAACTTTACAGGTTTAATATACCCAGCTATCGCCTGTCTCGAACCAAAGATCGGATACGATATTGAAAACCATTAAATCCTCTCTCCTAGAAAATTTCTTTTTTTTTTTTCGACGTATACAGTTAGGCCTAGATGTTTTTTTTTTCTTTTTTGTATCGCATGTGATAATAATTGTTAAGTATATTAGAAGTAACATAGAGTCGTGTTTTTCCTAATTTTGTAAATTGTGTTACGTAATCTTATTTAATCGATTGATAACAGAGCCTAGGTAAATGAGAATTGGAATTTGTCAGGTGTTGCAGGCGTTTAACTCAAATTTTACACACATATTCTTTGCTTATCATACATTATTACTGTCACAGAGTAGAAGTTTCTGCATTCGAAGAATCTTTCTTGCGGTTTTTGGTATCGGTTTTAAAAAGAGAGATGTCAGCCAAAATTTTTCTTTAGAGAAAAAAAAATGTCTGATCTATATACATATGGACATAATAGTCAATTTTCCTAGTTCCATTTCATCATCATAGTTAGTAGTCATTCTAACGTAAAGATTTGATTTTCACTCCTTGGATTTAATTAAATTTCACATTCGTCGTTTACTTGTACAGTTGTATATCACCTGATATACGTCGAAGATATGCAAATCTACCTTGAGCTACTGTTCTGCCTGTTATACTTTTATTTAAACATCTAGTTTATTGATTTACTTTCTTCTCTAGACTGTACGGCTAAATTCATTAGCTAACTCACTAATTCATACTATTTACTTGTTTTAAATAAAGCGCGAATCACAAGATACTTTTATTTTTATTCTAACACGTTTATTTTAATTTTATTTTTTTCTGTTTTTTTTTTAATTTTTTTTTTTTTTACTTTTCACCTTCGCTTCTCTGTTTCTAATATTCGTTAGAAAATATGTGTTTCGCGAGTATCCGATGTGTTTGCTTTTTTAAAATTTATAGTTTACCTAGTCGAATTATTATGAACTCTCGCAAAAAATGAAGGATTCCTTATTCCTTTGATTATAAATACAGCGATTAGAAAATGATCGTTTCTTCATCGTAAGGCTAGAGTCAACTATGCTTAACTTTTTTTCATTGAATATTCATATATTAATTATTTACGTTTAACAGCTACGATTATAGTGTTCGTCAATTTTTATGCAATGTGTGGTTTATCCAACACCCTATAGAATAACATGTGACACTACTTGTATTGAAAGCATTGCAAGACGTAATACAAGAATGAGAGTTTGATTTTGTTTATTCTTCTACTAACTTCACAAAGAGATCTGAATTCACTGGCTTTATAAATTACTATTGTTTAAAGTGATTGATTGCGAAAGAGTGTCACCTATTAGTCTATGTTGTTTTAGATAATGTTATGCTCGTGGACATTATAATTTATAGTATAACGCTAAGTGTTAATGTTATGTAAACACCCGCTGAATATTTTTGTCGATTAGGTGTGTATAGTTATATGTTTCGAAATTGACTATGTTATGCTCTGGATTTCTTATTAATTTCAACCTAATATTACTATTATTTCGTTTGCTTAGCCCATTGCTTGAGATAATTCATATCATATAATAGGTTTAATATGGGGTTTCAACATAATAAGTGAAACGTATAGTTTGAATGATATGCTTTTTTAAAACAGTTATGTCATACCTTGACAATTAGAGATTAAAATATACTTTGTTTTTAATATCATAGTATATTTGACTATGTAGTTATCAAGAATTGAAGATATATAATTCTTTAAGTGATAGTTTCTAAAGTTTTTATATGTGATTTTGATCACTCGTTATTGCGTTATGATCGCGGAAAAGAAAGAAATAATGAAATGTCATTTCTAGAGATGTAAATAATAATAACGTAACTATATATTATATTGTATAAAATAAATAAATATAATTAGATACAACATTCAAGTTTTAAAAATGAGAGCATAAAGAATGAAGTTGAGAATTTTTCTATAAGAAAACACCAAAGAAATTAACGTGATGCCTTAGAGTCTTTCCCAATGGCAGTGCATATTTAAATTTATCAAGAAAAATTTATGATCCCCATAAATCGGTAGACAAAATTTATTTGCTGTATAATATACTTGCAATATATCATATGACAGTTTGACTTTTTACCTTATTATATGAATTTCGAAAGAATAATTCAATCTTCAGTTTTTCATAATGAAAATTCAAGAGCAGGAGAGTATAAGTGTTAGTGAGTGATTGAGTGAGTGATCGAGTGAGTGGTCTATGCTAAGTGGACGGGCGAAGTCGAGTATTGCCACCGAGGATACATTTTCACGACCATTTTTTTAATATTCATCCTTATGTTTAATATTATATTCTCACTGTGTATCATTTGTGTAATAATGTATAGTATATCATGTGTGTTTTTATACTTTGAGTGTAAATTTTTTACCTATATAGTTTACATTTACAATTATGTTCGCTAAGGCATTCATAATGGCAAGTATATTTAAAGGTGCTTCACTCTAGGTTCCATTCAACATTTGATTCTCGCCAGACATCAACATTTTTTCAAGAATGAGCATGAAGAATTCTACTGTCAAAATAATCAATCTTTACAATTTTAAATCATACTTCTGAATAACTTAAGACAATACATGTAATCAAGATAATAAGAGATCATGTATTCTGGCAATTCAGGAAAGATGTATATTTCAATACGCCGAAATAATATTTTAATCGATCGATCTGATCGTGAAATTGATAATCAGATATTATAGTACTGATTGAAAACTGAACAGTGAAAAGAATCAGGTGAAATATATCAAAAATTGTAATTGAACCCAGAGTAGCACGAGTAACAGAGTATGAAGCAGTAATAACAGTATGATTCAATGTTTTATATGTATACTATATACCTGTAGCACAAGCGCGTGCTTATCGTAGTACAATATTATTGTTATTATTTATATTCGGTATTATATATATTATGTTTATCTTCAATTATATATAGATACATATATATAATTGACGCTAGGGTTTTTCTGTACAAGGCTGCAGGCTACAGTTTTGTTGTTTTTCTTGTTCAAAATCTTTTTTTCACATATATGGGATTTATGGCAGCATGCGTAAAATCCACAATAATGAAGGGACAAACGAAACGAAAATTATTTAGCTGATAGCGTTTGATTCCGCAACAGTAATAAATATTTTTGCATAAGGTTTCACGAAAAAGAAAAGGTCAGTGTAAATCACCTTCAAACTCAATTTACAGGATATAGTGGTAATTCTGGGATTCAATAGTAAAAGAATACGCCATAAGAACTGCATTATACCCAGTATGTAAAAAGATTGAGAATCTATACTCCTAGGATGAACAGAATCTTTAAGAGTTCGCTACGCTATGCAGGCTGGATAATTGCAGTATGTTTGCCGATGTCGTTTTTGGATAGTAATTGTTCAAAAACTGAAGATGAAAATAGGATTTGAATAGCAGATTAAAGTCTCGATATTATTTAGATGCTTGAAATAGTGTTAGTTAGTCGCTTTATGGATAGATGTGTACTTACGGACATATTATATTCATACTGAATCTAATGTGGCAATCAAACTAATACCATATACATGCACATAAACTATTTTTTATGTAAACTATAAACTATAAACTATCAGAATGTATACCTATATACTTGGCTTTGTGCACTAATATAATACATATATATATGCTATAATAATAATAATGTTATTAAAACATATAATTGAAAGAACTAAATGGATTGAGAAATTGGACCAGTATAAGTTTATCTCCACGAAAATTTTATAACTATTGATCAAAACTAGGAATATATACTTCTGTTGAACTACAAGATTTACTCGATTGCCATATTCGAATACAGCATATAATTTTTTCTATATCCATCCGTTTATATGCAATGTCTGTGTAGTACATGCTATATATGTTGACGTTGACTGCCTAAGCGTTTTTGATAACTAAAATATTAATAAGTTGCTTTGGTAAAACTATACATTCTATTTTTAGCTGACATTTGCGTCTCATATAACATCCCATCCAACTTTTTATCACATATCTGCATAACATAATATCATATTTAACTTAGATATATGTATATATTTATACATTTCTCATACTTCTGGACACTCTGCAACTGCAGTAAACAGAGTAGCTGCATAACAATCTCTTTTCTTTTACCTGATAACATATCGTTTATAATCATACGCACGATTCATATTAGTATCAATGTATTAACCAGCTGCGCGTAGTTTACTGCAAAGCGGAGAAACTACTATATGTATATATCTACTCTTTATCCTGGCTAGTATATCTACAAAAAGTGCTTTTTATCTACAGCATTATTTTACAATTTAGCAAATACCTAAATACTATGTAATCGGGTCATCCATCGCAGAGTTTCATATCTATTTATAATATGTTTCTATAATACGCGTTACGTGTATGTAATTCTTCGCCATAACTAATATGTATAATAATATTGTTTTGACAGTTTTAGAAAATTTTTCTTCTCATACTAGCTGTGAACACGTTACAATATGATCTACAAAAGTATCCCTTCGTAGCTCAAGAAATTATTTCAGTATCTTGCGTTCGTACCAAATTCTTTGAATTTTTTGCTCTAGGATCAAGATTATTCATTTCTTATCATATTCTCGATCCTGGCTTTATAATTTGGTGTCTGCAGAGAACCGGACTGGGACATTGGGCCTCTTAGACAATTTTCATGCTAGATATTATATTGATAACAATTGTTTGTTTTTTTCATATAATTATTACGATAGCAATTATGTTTTAATTGTAATAATAATTTATTATAGTATATTATGTATATTTATACTTTTTTTTTTGTTTTTTTTTTACAGTACATTATATTCGCCGTAGAAAGATATACTTTTTCAGAAAGCAAGATAAAAAAAAGAAATCATAACGAAAAAGTGAAAATAATAATGAGAATAAATACAGAGAAAAGAAATGGAAAGAAAATATGAACCATCAATATATTAAGGTATATTGATATTCGTAGATAATTGTATTTATATATAGGTATGTATAATACGTGGGTCCCAAAAACTTTCAACAAGGTAACAGAGTTTTTGAGCCCAGAGCATCTTTGTCTAATTATTTATTTTTCTAGTCTTTCTATAGAGTTTTCTCTTTCAAGCCTAGGATACTCGCTGCGTATTTTATATCTATAATTATAACGCACCTTTTATGAACAGCGAGACAGAGTTACAACATTTACTGTAGAAGATGTTTAATGAAAAAGAATGTAATGAAACATTATCAGATCAATCCGCAGTTTAAGTTATAAACGACAATAAAATAACGCTCGCAATAAAACTTTCGAGAGATTCGTAATGATTAAAATTGGACATAGTATATTAATGCATACAGAGCATCATTAAGCCTTTTAGAACGGACTTTGCTAATTCAAAAAATTAAAATACATAAAACAATTAATTAAAATTACCCTGCTATATCTATACACTATTAAAAAATTCATCATATTTGTCAATCATATGAAATTTCTTACGCCAAAATGTACAGATATACATACACATAAATTAAAATAGAAACTCTGTCTTGCTGCGTGTGCATAATAAAATATTATACAAATAATGCAGAAAAAAGATATGGCTAATGATTAAACTAATAGAGCACCCTTGTACTGGCAACATTATACTTATGTTGAAACCTGTGCTTGAAAGAGTCTGTCGTAGTCAGAATCGACAAGAAAACTGGAAATATGGCAAGTTCAATTGTCCTTCAATTCATTTTTTAATCAGAAATAAATCGAATCGACATTAAAACTTGATATTATTTTAGTTTTCTGTTCCTTTAACCATCCATGATTTCTCTTCACGGCACAGGTTCGGGTCCACATTGTATTCATCGGTTTACACACGCTGCGACTAACTTTTAATAAAAAAGACATGTGTGCAATTTATTAAATACGATGATTTTATAAGCTTGTAATCTTTTTTCAACGCATCGATTCGCGATCTATTAAACATTTTTCTTCACAACTAAATAAATGGTGCGTTGTGTTTGGTTGAGTTTATTTTAGTTCCGTTTAATTTTTAATCAAAAGTCTGGTAGCAGGGTGTAACTCTTTAATAATATGGACCGCTAGTATCTCTGTGTGTGCTAGTACATAGAGTGACGTCATTGATACGAGTCCTTATGGAAGGTATCACTCTTGTGGAAGATCCGTCGTCCTTCGCGCGTCAGCTCTTGGCTTGCAAAATTATTTTCAGATTTAGGTCTTGGTAAGAGACAGGCAGGCAGAGCTCTCAGCTCTATGCTATGCACCTGAAATGAAATGAAAAAACCAGATTAAATGATGATAATAATTGTTTATTGTTATTCTATGAGAATTATGTTTTCTTTTTTTTTTTTTTTTTATATCTAACATACCAAAGCATGGAAAGGATTTCGATTTTGTATAAAACGAACCGATTCTTCGCTGGCACTTGCATGGGCCGCTTGCTCTGCTAGCGCGTTGACAACCGCGTTTATCGTCTTTGATTCACTGCCCAAGTCTTCTTCTCGGTGGGCAACCAGATTTGGATTCTTTCCTATCTTGTTCAACCTATGAAAAGAGCTCGTTTCAGCGAAGGGAATGTTGCATGGATTATAAATAACAGCTAATTTAGATTAATATATTATACGATAATCAGGGCTGTTATCATCAAATAGAAACGTTTTTTTTTTAATCACGCGATTAATTTGGTTTTGTCATTTTTATTCGGATAACAAACCAACAGTTTGTGTTTTATTAAGATCACAAGTATCAAAAAATATCCATTAAAAGCTCCCAAGCTTCTAATCCGGTCCGATTTCATTGAAGAAAACGAAAATCACGTATTTATTCATTTACAAACTTGTTATTAATTTCGCTTATTACCTCTTTCTGTTTCTTTCAGTAAATTCAAACCATGCTTAGAATTTCAGAGTTTTTTATTTATGTTTTTAGAATACTTGCGATACGACTTGAAACTATTTTGCTATATGGAATATCCAGAAGATAATGCAAAAATTAAATGACTCTTTCCTTGTTATTTCGTTTATGTTCTTAAATCGTGATCTTTCATAAGCCCTGATGATATTTGTTGCAAAACCATTCAGAGTAACGAAGAAACAAAATATGCGAAGATCAAGTCTCTCGGTTTTCTGTTTGGTGAAGCAGCAAATATTGAAGCCCGAGTGTGCAATAGGAAGTCGTTTGAACGAGACAACAGAAATCGTTTCATTCAAGTACAGTTAACGACCTGAGCGGCGATCTAATTTGACTGGTTTTAATTATCCTTTTATTACTCGTAATCTTGATAACACATTTCCAATTGAAATGTGACATCGCCGTAGCACGTGACGGACGGGTCGTAATTGCTTTCGTGATTTTGCAACGTTATTAAATCATAAACTGATGTCACACCATCGCAGTTACTGACGCGGAAGCTATAGACGCATACATATACACTGATGAACAATTCAGCTGTTGGAATGTTGCAAGATTATCAGAAATCGGAAACTATACCTTCGCAGTACAGTGTATCTATATTTTCACGATTTATAGGTCGAACTTTTCGTGTGACATTAATTTATCGATTTTATTACGTACATTAGGGTACGTTGAAAGTAAACTCCGTTCTATTTTTTGATGCTGATGCTCCAAATGACAGATTTTGATATGAAGTAGCTTCCCCTGAAAGGAGAGGCCTGTAACTCAATTTTAATTACTCGCTTAAACGTGATTCCAGTTCGCCATATAATTAACACAGGAAAAAGAACATTTTTACTACAAAAATTTTCACTTGGCTAAAAATCTAGATATCGCGTTCGTTCTGGGCTTATATTGAAGGGGAAGGATCAAGGTATTTACGGAAAAATCAGTGGGCTTCAAGATAAAGCTGCAAATACTTTTGCACCATGAACTAATCCCTTCTTCTGGGGCATTCCGTAACTCATCAAGCTTTACCTTGAAGCCCACCTATTTTTTATAAATACTTCGATTCTTCACCTTCATAATGAGCCCGAAACGAGCTCGATATCTTAATTCTAAGCCAAGTTTTAATTTTCTTTAGTAAAAATGTTCCTTTTCTCCTGTGTTGCGAGAAATGAAACTTGAGCTACAAGCCTCTCCTTTTCGGAGAAGCTACTTAACATCAAGATCGATCATTTGGAGTATTAGCGGCGAAGAAAGGTAAAGAAGAATTTATTTCCATCGCACCCTAATATACCGTTACACAAGTATAATGTTTATAATATTGCAAAATAAAATTACGGAAGTGCAAACTGAACATCATTATACAATAGCGATATTTAGTAAAATCCAAACGATTATATAACATTTTTACAAAATGATATTCATGTAATCACATACATGTCTATGTATCTGCGAACAATAATCACTCGGTACGTATTAATATTGCGATGATTATACTCCTTGTTGATTACTGCAACATCGTAAAACTTGAGAGGAAAAAAATTCCATCTTTCACGCCACTCGCAACGATTTGCATCAGGCAATGGTAACAATGACTGATCGATCAAAGATCGTAATCGACGACTACGAGGAGCAAAAGAAAATTTCAAATACAATCAAAAAGGAAATAAGAGTTGGGTGCTTGGATTAGTCACACCTTTTTTCTCCTTCCTCAAACCCAGTTACCTCCTTTCTTACTTCTGATAATAAAAAATGTATAAATTTCGGTAAACAAGTGGTGTATGAAACTAAATCAAAGGTCAGGGTCGTCTACGTGGTTAATTGCAAGTCCTTTACGTAAAAATAAAGAAAGAAAGAAAAACAAATTATAAAAAGGAATGATAAAGGATGTAATTTTCCGCTGGTCACACTACAGAAGTAACTCGAACAGCTGCTAATCTATTTATTGGATTTGGGTCATAAAAGGATTGTCTTCTCCTCTCGTTTTAATAAGGGAGTTTTCATTGTTCGCAGAATATTGTTTCAGGAATGTTACTAATATGTTACTATGTGAATAGTCAAAATTTGTATAAACATATTCTACGGGTATAAAGAGACGAAATACAGGGTTCGTGTTGGTGTTGGCTGGGTTAAACGATAGTTAGAGTAATTGTATCGAATGTAATACGAACAAAGTGATAAAAAACATCTATTAGCACACCAACTCGATAAAACAAACCTAACCAAAGCTTATACCTCTCGGCGGCAACGCTCTCCATGGTCCTTCGCATCAGAGGATATTGATCCAAGACTGCATTGAAGTGATCCACCGAGAGGCTGAAGAGGTTGCAGTAAGTTTCTGCCCTTACGGACGCAACGCGTCTCGCGTTTGTCAAAAGACATATTTCACCGAAATATGAACCGTCCGAAAGCGATGTGGCTACTTCGCCGTTCGCCATCACTATATCTACGATTCCTTCTTGGATAAAGTACATTTTCGATCCGATGGTACCCTCCTTGATGATTATGTCACCTAAAACATCGATAGACGTGTGTAAGGGGCGCCTTACTCCTTCCGTAATTCTGAACGATATCCGATTCTCACCTGGCTGGAAGACTTCGTATCTCAATTTGGTAACGACGTCCGAAACGAAATTTGAATCTGCGTTAGCAAAGAAAGGAACGGATGCCACGAGCGATCTGCAGTTGTAATTAATTACGTCCTGTTAAGAAAGAAAACAAATTTCATGATCGTTGTACGAAAAATATCCTTTCATTATTATTATTATTATTGTTATAATCAGGAAAGATACGTACTTCTCTTAATTTTTCTGATAATTCACCGAGGATTAACTCTTCGTCGAAGAATTTCCCCTGGTAACGATGTTCGAAATATTCGGTGATCCGTTGTCTCATTTCCCGGGGCAGCTTTCTATACGCCATGTACTCCTCCACTTGCTTCACCTACCCCGAGAACAAGTTATCCCCGATAAAATAAATTGTTCACTCCACAAATGGGTATGATAGTTAATTCGTTACGAAATTCAGCGATAATTGTTAGGCGTACCATATATATTATCTTCGTTTTTTTTTTAATGATAGAAGAGTAAGTGGTAACACAATAGAAGCAAGATATTAGAATACGAATCACATCTTTATAGATAGCACAAATTGCGGAAAATCGTAGAAATGTATGAACTTTAGGTTCCTCTATCTTTTCTACTTTAAGATTTCAATTAGTTTCAGAGGCTTGTAACAGTCGTACAAGTTCTTATCTTCGTTTTTTTAATATGAGAAATATCCGTGGAAGGTTTACGTTCGAATCGATACGCTTTATTCGCTACGCAATCTATACATACTGTATATTTATTTTTCTTTTTCTATTTATAAAAACTGTTTCGAAAGTTAGGTACGATTCTCTCTGTAGGTAGGTATATGATATTCAAAGTATAAATGAATATTGAGATTTGACAAATAATCTTCGTGAAGTGAACCAGCGTGTCTCCGCCATACTTTGAATAACTCCAGAATTGAAAGAGACACATCTGCGGACTTATTAATCCCGAGAAAGGTGTAGCAGCAAGAAGTGTTCCTCTTTTTTCTTCATCTTCCCCTCAATTCACGAGAAACAAACTAAATAGTGAAATCTAACCAGGCAAAAAACTATGAATATCAAATGACAGTGAGTCAACATTTGCGTAATATTATCCTCTACATATGTATGTAATGAATATAGAATATATATATATACATTTATAACATCGCCAATTTAACAATTCATCGTGTCTCTATAACAATCTCCTTTCCTCATCCTTCTCCTACTCCTCTTCGAGTGTGCAATAGTAATTTTAATATTGCAAATTCGTGCTATCTAAAGATATTTACATAAGGATAGTATATGCATATTATATTTACATCCATATTAATACCTCGCGAATAAATAATACATAATTTATAGGTATATATGTATAAACCTGTGAATCTATTTGCGAAAGATTTGCTAATCAAAATGCGATCTGTAAAACGTTCACTCCAATTGAAAATCCTACGAATGGAATCAAATGTAGATGATACGAAGTTAAAGACGTTACATTTCGTTTGGAGATTCATACCGAAAGTGGAATTTTTTTATTTTATTTTTTTATAGATAATATAATGAATAGAGAAAAAGTTCAATTCTTCTCAGCTACATTTACATCCAGGCGAAATGATTACGTGAACGTTTCACAGTGTCATATATACATATATAGTTACGCAACGACTTACCTTCTCACGATATTGTCTTCTCGATGAATCAAGGGATTGGATTAAATTTGTTGCATGTCCAAGAAACAGGGCATAACACGTCGCCCCACTTATCATACTGAGCATTGTTAGCCACATATCTGTCAATGACTGAGGTGGAAACCTTCCGTAACCTATGCACAGCATGTGTGACATGGCTTTAAATAAAGCCCATGAATATTGCTCTAACCAAAATGAATCCTGAAAAAAGTAATGATGTAGATGTTGGCATTATCGAAACAAAAAAATTAAAAAATAAGAAATAAAATCCACATAAAAAGCACCAACACCGAAAGGGGTGAAACGAATCAGGAATCGATTCTACTGATTCGACTGAACGACTATAGATTCTAAGATGCAGACTGCATCAGGATTTAATTTAGGGCAATCGACTTATCACTGTAAGTACGTTCGAGATCCTGATGTACACAGGGTGTAGCGTATCTGTGAAACCGCGATGTAATTCGTCAAAGTTGAAACGTGGACGTTGTACGATTAATTATCCGTAGACAAGAGGAGACGTGGGTAAGAGGTAAAAAAGCTGTTTTCAACTTGTATACCTATAAGACTTCGCGATGGTGTTACGCGGTTTTGTAACACTGACAATATGAGATAGGAATAGACGACGACTACTTGTCTAGTTGTCTAGCCACTTCAGTCTACGGTTTGTTTCTCGCCTCAGTTTTCGAGTGGATATATACACGAACTGATTAATGAATGTGAATGTATACATGCATATTCCGCCCTGGAATCGTTTAGGAACCACCATCTCTCTCTCACTTTAGCGCAAACTCAAGGTTGCTTAAATATTTTAAACAAATTAGATTGCCTCGCGGCTCTCCGACCAACCGAAGTGGCTTACAGAGAATTCCAATTCTCAACCCAGTTCCGTAAATTACACGCTCAACAAGTCGGTGAATTTATGCTTCTTTGTCTAATTTGACTCGTTGATCATTGAATCCTAATCCATGATCTTCGTGAACGAAAGGAATCGAAGAAATCGATCGTTTCTATTCATTGATTGATTGGATTATCGAGCAAAACGAATTAAAATTGTAATTTTTATACCGTTAATAATGTCGATGAATCATTCGTTACCTGTAATTCGTTAATGGCAACCCAAGAGTTGCTTGGAAAGCCTTGCAGCATTGGGACTAAAAATTGTAGACAACCACTCCAGTGCCCGATCAGTAACATCATGCAGATGAGATTGAATATTCTCATGAACACCGAGGCCATGTTCAGGAACTGTTAACAAGAACGAGATATTGTTGACTAATACTGTATAATTTCCTGATGCACCTAAATATCGTATTAGGTTACATTTCTCACCGGTTATAGTAGATATTAGTAATCATCCTTTTTGTTAAAATAGGTTTTCTTTTTTCTTTTTTTTTTTTTATCGAAGCATATAACAGGTACTCGTGTTGTGTACAGCAAATAAGCAAGTGTTTTCAAATACCGAATTATTATTATTAATCTCATTAATTTTCTCTTTTTTTTTTCTTTTAATTTATCAAACAAATTATATTCCGGCTGTCAAAATTTGATCTTTGATTTATTTATTTTTTATTGATTTTTTTATTGCGTCAAGGATTTTTGAGAATAAAAAAAAAATAAAAAAAGGAAGAAAATAAATCGAAGTGATGCAATCAAATTTTCACAGCTCCATTTTTCTTTTCTTTTTTTTTTTAATACGATCTTGTTCATTTTTGGAAGAGAGAAGAGATAAAAAAAAAAAAAAAAAAGATAAATAAAAACTCAAAAGCATGCTACATAAAGTCAAAATGACAACAGAATACACAGTTAAACTCAAAGAGCAACTATCTCCTCGTCCCAATAATATAGTATAAGGCCTCGTAGATGTAGTTATACACTGAAATGCTACATACTTTGATGCATATAATGATATAAAAACGATATATCTGGAAATAATAAACCTAAACCTAAACCTTATAGAAAAAAAAAAAAAAAAATACACGTATGAACGAAAAATTCGATGTTTAAATAGAATGGCAACAAAGACATAGAATCCGATATAATTAAACCAATTAATTAATAAACTAATGAATAGACAAATAAAAGAAAAACTCCCCCTCGGGGTATGGTATAGATACAAAGGCCGTCCGACCTTGACCTTAAAAATAATAGCATTGCAGGTGCTGTAAAACTTAGGGTAGTTTCGTGGTGGTGGTATAGCGGTGGCGATAGCGGGTAGTCGAAGGGTAGTATAATATACGGGGTAAGAAGATGGGATATACATTTAAACCTATACACTACACATTTATAAATTTATAAGACACGTGTGCAGCTCGTAGGTCAGGTCTGAATACGCCCCTTGTATCTTTGTGACGTTAAAACTATGCATCGTCGATAATAATATTAATTAATAACAATAATAATGATGATGATAATGATAATTTTAGAAAGTGGTAAAAGCCACGACGAGGTGAGATGATAACGAAAAGATGAAATAATCGAATATACGACAAAACGCGAGAATATGTCGTGTTAACGTCTGTGCGATCTTATGTGAGAAAACGTGCCTGAGAGTAGTTTCTCATTTAGGTAGTAGGGTGAAACCTCGCAGGCAAATTGAAGCGACAAAATATAACAGTGGTTTGCTTTTTATAGGCATATTTTTTCATATGCCTCGTCTTATTTTGTTTTATTTTTTATTTCTTTTCTTCAACTTTTTAGTATTTAAATTTTTTTTTTTTTCTCTCCTCCCAGTTACCTAAAATTTACTATGTAAAGCTTCTTCAACTGGCACATGTCCCTATTGCCATGACAAGGTGACTACCTCTCAAAGCTAATGAGAACCGGAGTTAATTACTTCTCGGTGTCACGGTGTCTTGAAGGACCTTTTTCCACTTTGAAATGAAGTCAACTTTAAGACAAGGCCAATGCCAGGAATAATTTTTAAAGAAATTTTTTTCTTTTCCTTCTCCTCGGATAGTTAAATGTTAAGTAACTGCAGTACGTGATTAGAAAGGAGCTGGTTATTTAAATATTGAATAATATTTAGAAAACCGAAATTAAAGATCATCGTTTAGTCGCCTTATAAATTCTTCTCACTTAAAATCGTGATTGATGTAGGGTATGTACAACATATACATAGGTATGTGTAACAATACAAAATTCAACTGCTAATATTATACTATAATAATACGCAACTCGATTAGGTTTACGTGATTCTATTCAATACTTGATTAATTATTATTCTCATAACTACACTAACAACTAAACGATATGGTATTGCTAATAATTGACAGTTAATATATATACATTACCTCGTCTAAAACACACACAGATATCAAATAATCGTAACATTTATGTCATAAGATGTTATACATACTACGACGGTACAAAAGAAAAATCGTCAGTAAAGCTTGGGTGTAAATAAAAATACATATCAGGGGTGTATCTTTTTTTTCTTTCATATCAACAACAACAACGACGGATACAAGCAACAAGCCAAGCGATAAGCGATAAAGCACATAACAAACAGCCAATGAAGGCAAAAGCCTGATAGCGTTAGGACCAAACACAGAGCGGCGACAGGGAAAGCAGCGTCTTCTTTTCTCTTCTTTTTTTTTACTTTTTTTTCTCTTTCGAATCAATGCGAGTGATATGTGACAGGCGAGCTTACGGTGGAGAAGGGACGCCCACGCGCATGCGCGATTAAAGAGGCACGTACACCACCTAGCGATTAAAACTTATCCGAATATAAATTGACACGTTGATTTCTATCGATCTTTGATTATTGATTTTTATTCTCTCACTCGGTTATAACGTAGTTGAAAAAACATCGTGAGATTCCGATGAACGGTTAGAAAGTTACAGAACGTCAAAGTCTCGAGGTGAACAGAAAATGGCAGCTTGGTAAACTTTTTGGTTGACGATTATTTCGCTAGGCGGTGTCGATGGTGATGAGCATGACCTATAGCTGCAGGAATATATGCGACGGAGAAAAGCGAACGTTTTTAAATATAAACCAACGAGCCAATCAGAGCGGCTCTCTCCTGCACCACCCTGGGTGCCGTTTTATCGTCTCGTCGTAAGCCTGCGGTTTCAAAACGGATGAAGATCTCAGAGATTCAATAATAACTAGTGACGTGTGAAGGGAATGCGGGCGTGTAAAGAGACGTGTTGTTTATATTATTAAATGAAAAGGCATGAGATCTCGATCGTTTTTCATCGATTTTGAAAGCTCGAGGTGTGACTTGAGAAAGGTCGAACCAGGGGTTGAGCGGGCCGAGAGAGCTTGCCCAATCGTTAAGGCAGGTTACCTTAAAAATAAGGTTGCTTTTGCTGAAACCGGACTTCTTTTTATTCATATTGTCAGAGCTTAGGCGCCCCCTCCGCTCAGTGCGTTTTTTTTGTAGGTTCTGCAATATCTAGAAACAAAAGAAAGCCGGAACGTAGCACGACATAGTAGGAAGACAAGTCACAGAAGGTCACAGAAATACAGAAGAAGAATAAAGAACGGCAGTTTCAATTGTTAGTTCAAAGAAAATGTCAGAATTTAATAATTAGAATGATAAGTATTGACATCGAGTGATGTACATTAGTGTGGCATTATTCGCAATTAGATAGTACAAAACACAATCTGGTGCATAAAAACAGTTACGAAAGTAACAAACGTAAAAGCTCCCGCTTTTCGCCATCGCCAATCGGCCACACATTCCCCGAAATTTCCGTTCAAAGCGTTCTGAATTTGGCATTAAAGATGTATGCAGGATATTGCACCGACCTTACACCTTGTATAGACTCACTTATATTTTGTATGAGAAGAAAAAAAAAAAAATAAAGTAAAAAATTCTCAACAACAGGCCAAATTATCGTACAACTCGTTATTTCATTGACTCTGATACGAAGTATTTTTTTTTTTCAATTCCTCAAACTGCCGATAAATTTTAGGCGTATCTCTTTTATCATTGAAAAAACTGGCAAAATGAATAAACGAACGTAAAATTTTGTATCGTGACTTTTTGAAAAAAGTAATACATACTGCGTTGAAAAATTCAATTTCGAAATAAAACCTGTCGTCGACACGAGTCGTACAAGTTGACCATATGAGGTGAGGCGCATTTTTGTTAAAAAGCTCTTGTAATCCCTGCTAGCTCTGTTTAATTAGGCTGATAATTATTAGCTATATAGCCTCGACAGCGCAAGCGCTAAAGCTGTAAGCGCAAGCGCTTTTTATTTTTATGTTATGCGATTATACAATTGATGTTTTCAACAATCTTAAAGGAATCGCTTGTGTGTTGTTCTAAAACTAAAACAAAAAAAAACCAATACCAAAACGTACAAAAATTAAAGAATTTTTTTTTTTTCTGGTTACGATTGAATCATGTTATATGTATATGCGTATGAATATTGCGAAAAGGTTCATAGCTCGACTGTCTTACACCGCAAAAACTTTCCTCTTTCTCAGATTGATCAAGAAAAATTTTGTCAGTCTATTAGAACCAACTTCACACCCATTGTAAATCATCAAAACCTTTTCACAGTATAAGCTAGTGTGAAAAAAAAAAAAAAAACCAGAGATCGTTAGGTGACACGCATCGTACCATTCAAGTCGCTTGCCATAGAACAATATGAACAAAAGCTTGTGTTTGCGTCTGTATAGGGGAAATCGAAACGTAAAAAAGGAAATAAAACAAAATCAGATACAACGTTCTTTGCGATGGATCGTGTGCAGAAATGAAATACTCCTTCGATTTCGTAGCTGCTACAGGTATCTAATCGTGAGACCGTGAAATAAATAGTTGTTGCGAATCATTTCAAGTGTAATGCCGTAGTTCATACAGCAAGTATTCAAAAGTGGTCGAAATGGCCCGTTGAGCGTAAAAAAAAAAAAAAAAAAAATAATAGATGGAAAAAAAGAGAGAGGGGCACAGATTTCTAGAGGAATCCTGTAAATTCTAAATTGTAACAAAATATTAGAGATCGGGATATTAGCACACTTTCCTCTTCCTTTTGTCGCCAAATTTTTTTCGGAATAGAACCGGCCTTCGACCGCCTTTGAATAGAGTCGCCTATAGCAATTAGTTAATTTCATACCAAGTATGAAACTAATCGTTAGTAAGTAAGCTTTGTTAGTATAGTCCTGATCGTAAAACTGATCGTAAAGTTTGAGTCGTTGGTCAACTTGCACATTAAATGTATAGATGTATCAGATATACTGAAATAGTATAATATGTAGTATATAGTATAGTGTGATAGACAATTGGCATTGCGTAAAGTATAAGTTTAAAGTCTGCTTTATGTTTCTCGTTAAGATTTTTATGAAACTAAATAAAAAATGAAACTCGAGTAGTCGCTAAAAAGGCAGCGTGCTTTATTCATTCTTAAAAAATCCTTTTGCGTTACGGTTTACTCCGAGCTTTCTACGTCAACGTCAGACGTATTTCCGCGGAACCGATAAACAGACGTATGTATGTATCTAGTCAGACATAAACCAGACTTAAGTATTGAGATGCGATAGAATTAGAATTTAGACAGTATAAAGGCACTTGAGGCAGGTCACACATCGATGGTATAGATTATAAATTGATAGTCCATAAACGATGCCCGATCCACATATATCAGCGATATAATAATTAATATGTAATGTAGAGATCCTATTTAATAAAATATAATATATGGTACCATATCAAATAACTGCATTGTCATAATACTTCAAATACTTTAACACCCAAATTGCACATGCAATATGTTATGTTAAATATATACAATTAAGTATATGGTATATGTATATAAACCGTACCGTACTCTTAAAGATCCTTCCTAAACAACTCCAAGTGTATATATAATATATATATTTACAACTAATGAAAATATCTTTTATTTTAAACGCTATATAATTCTAAACGACTAATGATTATTATTAACGTCTAAATATACGAAAAAACCTTTCAATTAACTCGTACGAACTTGTAACGACTATTCTAGCTTGTAAAAAAAAAAAAATGAAAACTTAATTTATTTAAGAAAAATATTCAGCGCAAAAAAATATATTATGCTAAAATAATGAAAAACGCATTAAAATTAATAAATTATTCAATGGGCTTAATGAAAATCGTGCACTGCAGCTTTTATATATATAATGAATATATATATATATGTCACGCGTTGCTTATAATTCTATATATCAATATAACTGCAATGTAACTTAAAAAATAATGAATTAAGAAATCGAAAAATTAACAACTCAAATCATATATTTCTTTCGTCAGTCTTTCGTATGCGATAATATTATCCATACGTCGAAGTAACATATCCTGGAACTGATTTTTGTAACAGATTTTTTTCCAGTGGCTGTAATAATGCCACTACGTCTAGACAGATTGACAATTATTTTTACCTTCAAACATTATAGTATGTTATTATCTTATCTCACCTTACGTGTGCCTGGAACATGAACTTTCAATGTACCAGTTCGAGAATGAAAAGAAATTGGTTCCACGTATTGCGCTACGTGTAATGTATCAGATATTCGAATATTTTCAAGGCAGACATTGATCGTCGTAGTATAACCGTACTCTTGTTGTTAGGTGGTTCGGTTTCTATTTGATTTTTATATTTATGCTTTGTAACGGTGCGGTTGTAGCAACAGCAGCCGATGGGAGTTAGGTGTTTGACCTATTCACACGGGAACATAAATATTTATTGGGATCTAATCTTAGAATGACTTACGGCGATATATACACGCACTTGTGATCAGAACACTCTCGAGGCCGGAAATACCTGATTTAATCAGTTCGGAATACGGACACGTGTTGCGATAGAGTTCAAATTATATCCTATTTACATGAGAGATGAAATTCAACGAGATCGCTAGTTCGAGGGAACAGGAAAAATAGTTTTCGACGATAAAGTACATGCGGAGGTCCATATATGCATAAGTTTCGAATTTTTCAAGATATTTATTAAGCACATCGCGGGAAGCAGTAACAGCTGCCGGGATAAGATAATAAATTGTCGATAGGCCGAACCTCGATCAAGCTTTTAACGAATGATCAAATATTTGAATACAGATAACATCCATGTCTGTAAGAAATAAAGGAACCAGTGTCAACGTCATTTTACTGCAGATTTTTTCGAGACTAGGTCCTAATTTCAATGAGAAATAATGCGGAATGGTAACACTCTGAGAAAATGGCACAATTTTGGGAGGGCATACCACAACCATGTCAGGGCAGTCGAGGACGAACTTTGAAAAAGGGTCAAAGGAAAAAGTAACGTGGGTTTATTCCTGTGATCTGATTTTGAGATATTTTTTATTATCTGCTCGCGAATACTTAGTTCGGAATGATAACTCAAATATGAAAGCTGGTCGAGGATAGAATATATAGATAGACGGGTGGATAACGCATTGGAATCAATAACGCGAAAATCTGATTCCTGTGTCGAGATATTCGGAGAATTTTATACCTCGAAAATCGGTACGGATTCAGAATGAAGACGATCAAAAATGAAGACAAGATTAAAGAAGGGAATGAAATATTAAAATAACGGAAGGTTAAATGTTTCGAAATTTACAGCAAGTTTATCCGAAGAGTTTTCTCAGAGAACGTTGGAGATTGATGAAAATCAATGTTGATAAAAACGTTAAATCTCATTACGATTGAATTCGTCCAGCTAGTCCCAATCGAAAGTAAAATAATTTCCGCTTTATAGGTCAGAATATAAATGATTTCATCCGAGGGAGTAGAAACTAGTTTCTCGTCACATATGTGACATGTCACGTATGCTCGTAGCCATGTTCTCTTGAATAGAGCAATTGCAATTGAAATTGCAATTGCAATTGCGTATATATATATACCGACAGGTATAATTAACTAGCGAATAATTTCAACGACCGTCAGCGACTGAAATATACTGAATCCCTTTGAATCCCAGGTTGATATAATCCAACGACGCGTTAACAAATTTAATTTCTTCGCTCGTTAGTATCGAATTTATAATTACTCGAATAATACCAAATTCGAAAGATGAAATAGGTACGAAGGGCGAAAAACAGACGATAAAACATCGACTAATAATTTTTTCGATCGTATACTCGTACGATTCGAAGATTGGCTCTAAATCTGCGAAGGTAAAACAAAAATAAAAAAAAACAAAATTATTGGTAATTCCTAAAAATGGGATTTATATAAAAGAAATAACGAAGATCAGAGGAATCAAACGGATTTCTCATTATTTTCTTTATATGGTGCAGTGACGCTGCACTAGAAAAATAAGCTCGAAGTTAACAGTTTTAACTGATGATTGGGTCGTTACTAATGCAATTAGTACCATTACGTAAGACTACGTGGGGTTGAGTCACGAATTGCAGTAGCCAACGACGAAAGAAACGGAGATTCCAGAATTACGATGTAGTATATTAGTATTAAGGGCCATTGCTGGGAATCTACACAAACTTAATTAGGTACTTACAATTAGAGAACTAATTTTTGGGGGGTCGATCGGGTGACACCTTGGATAACAATGATTCCGTATGAATAAATTATCGTTTTGTTTTTATTTTATTTTTTCAGGGCACTTTGGAATTCTTAACGATTTTCGCGTCTTCTTTGTAAAGTCGACATTTTATTCGATTCGACATCCACAAACCAGTAGCTCGAACATATAGAAAGGAGCATAGATCGCAGTTGAATTATCGCAATGAAATAATCGTGCTTTTATTTTATTTTATTTTTATTTTTTCATTTCTAACGTAAAACTATAACGGCTGACTATCAGCGGTACGAAATAGTAAAAGGAAACAAAAAGAAAAAAAAAATGGTAGCGAAAAATCGAATCTTCTTTCTGACTAAAAAAAAAAGAAAGGAATAAAATCGAACGGGCAAAATTCGTAAAGTATATATATATGTATATATGAGGAATTGGGCAGCGCCAATTACACAAGAAAATAAAAATATAAAAAACAAAAAACAAAAGACAAAAACGGAAGAAAAAAAAAATGAATAAAAATAAATTATATACGGGTAGCAAATCAGGCAGCTAAACAACAACGAGTAACAGCAAGCAAAGACAAAACTAAAAAAACAGGGTCACACTGACACGGGCACATTGCCAAAATTCCGGGCAGGGATTTACACCTATGACACTTACAGGCAGCCCTACTCTTGCCAGACCAACCAACACTTGCAAATACTCTTTCAAGTCCAAATTCGACCGGGTTTCACGATTCGGAAAGAAATGAATAAAAATAAAAATAAAAGAAGAAATCGTAATCGACGTGGTTGGAAATTGGATCCTTGAATTTTTGTCCTGAGGCAGTAGAATTGTTTCGTCCGTTTTTTTTTTCAAATTGATAGTTCGAGTTCGGAATTTTTTGGACGTGAAAGATTTTGCGATAACTATTAATCGAACACTCTTTAGATCCTAGTTTAGATGAAGATTCCAACAAAACCTGACGAACATGACAACGGTCAAAACACATCAGTCCCAGATAGGATAAAGGTGGAGAAAGAGGGAGAAAGGTGGAGAGAAAGGAAGCGAAAAGGATATTTGGCCGACGATCGAGTACCGTGGATTCTCTTCGTTTGTAATTTTGAAATGTGGCTAAATTATTGCGAGTTTAAAGACAAAAAAAAGAGCGAGAGAGAAAGAGATAGAGAGAGAAAATTATTGCGAGTTTGAAGACGAAAAAAGAGAGAGAAAGAGAGAGAGAGGCAAAAACTGTTATTTGGCGTTACGATTAGTTAGAGTTGTGAATTTTCTCGGGTTTCAGAAAGTTACTTTCAACAGGATTAAAGCCTTTGCTGTGGCATTGGGTAAGTCGAAGGAGAAGTGACGCACCGAAAATCGAGGGAGAAACGAAGCAAAAGGAAACAAGAATGAGTGAAGTAAGGTAAAACAAAAAATAAAAAATAAAATAAAATAAAAAATGACCGGAATTAATTAAGAGTATGGAGATAAAAGTCCTGCCGAGAAAACCCACCACCGTCACCACCGGACCCCTCAGCTTCTCCAAGGCTTTCAGTATTATCACATTTAACAGACCAGGATTAATTTTAATGGTGGCAGGTTTTAACGGGCTGACTTTTCAACCTTTGACGGAACACGGAATTATATACCGTACATGTATACACATTCACGTGCACAATGACACCGGCAAGTATGAAGTTGAAGTTGAAGTTAATCCAAGGTACGCGTAAGCCGCGTCCGTACGGAGTTGTACCAAATTTGACAGGAAATGGCTAACAAGGTTTCGGGAAAAGGTGGAAAAGAGTCTCGATGAAGCAAGACTATGAAACTATATAAACGGGGGTAAGTATATATCACTGCACGAAAAACCACACTCTATGTATAGTATATTACGTAATATCCGGTGTATGGAAGACTAGGGAGGAGAAGAGAGGAGAGGATTTTGGTTGGAACAGGGATTTTTTCCCACATTTCTTCTTTTTCATTTTTTTTTCTTTTTTTTCGTTTTTTTTTTGTTGCAGGGACTCTGGGTTTTACGGATGCTGTGGGATTTTCGTTTTTTTTTGGGTATTTGGCAGGCACACCTTGCTGGTTCGGTCTGGTTGCGGCGGGGTGGCCCGTCGCTCGTAGTGCCTCTCCGGCTGTTGATAAAGTGGGATCTGTTGCGTGTTTTCAAACCCCGGACGGAAGGTTCGTCGTTCGTATTCCATAAGCCACGTATGTCACACATCCAGGTGAGGTGGGGATATCCGCAATGTTTGGAAGACGTGTAAATAGGTTGTTATTTTATCATTAGACGGATTTCAATTCTTTGTCTAACTTCCTTTTTATTTTTATTATTTTTGTTTTACTTTATTTATTTTTTTCGTCCCCCAAATGATATAGAGGAATGAAATTTTGCAAGGAAAAAAAAAAGACAAAAAAAAAAAAAAAAACGTCGACAATCTTGAAACGAAGCGTGACAGAAATTCTTTTTAATTTTCGATAAAAAAAAAAAAAAAAAAAAAAAAAAAAAAAAACAACATCGAAAATAGAAAAACTCTTGCCTTAAAATACCCCTATAATTTTTATCCGAGGGGTGTAAATTCAGCGAGGCGATATACTTTGGATGAAAAGTTTCCGTTCGTTGATTAGTCTATGAGTTTCTGGAGGGATGCTTAATCGCGTTGATCGACCGTGATTTGTAATTGAAAGAAAAAAGAAGAAACGGACAAAAAAAAAAGAAAAAAAATTGATTACTCATGTGGTCGTTATTTAATTGGTATGTATAATTACTGGTTTGTTGGTCTGTACTTTCGAGTACCACGCGATACGATAAGCGAGATAGAGAAACGGAGAGCTAAGGTAAATGAAAAAAAAAAAATCAAATATCATTATAAAGCTTATACGAATTGTTTTACGTCGAGAACGTTTCATTTCGTTCTATATTAAACGTTCAATCGGAGTGGTCAGCCTTATTATTACACCTTATATAATTATATGTTAGGTATGAAGAAAAAATGCTGTTTATTAACAGTTCTCCGACATTTGGCATTATTTCCTTGTCTATTTAGAAAAACTGAAATTAAAAGAGAAAAAAAAAAAAACCTAAAAAAAGAAAAGGACAGGGAAGTTGATATTTCTACCGTATTGGCGAAATATTAACCCGAATTTATTACGGAGTTATTAAAAAATGATCACCATGTAGATATCGAAGTGGTAAAATTTCTTTAAATTCAACAACGAAAGGATTCTAATTTAGCTAGCTTCGCAAAAGATACGACAATAATTGATATACATATACATATATGTGCTATTCCTAGCAGAGGCAACATCATCAATCTTTATAGGTTTTATTTAAACGTAGCGTTAATTTAATGGCAGGATTGTAATAAAAATGAAAATGACGTAGATGGTGTAATAATATTCGGAAAATTTGCAATAAAAAAAAAAATAAAAAAAAAAAAAAAGAACCTTTTCAACGAACACCTGAAATTCATGATAAAATCTAAAACGACGATGATTCGCTCGTTTCTTTACTTGTTTCTTGGTTCTTTTAATTATTTATTACGTCTATCAAACCGCGTTTACCGCTGCAGTAAATTACCCCACGCAATTCACGCGAATACTAAACATAACATAAGGAAAAAGAAAAGAGGAATTTGATCGATGAATTTGTGACGATGGTCGCATAGAGGAACTGGTCGCAATATCGTAACGAGTAGTTAAATTGCACATTGAACGAGTAAATTCTCTTTCATTTCATATTTGCAATTTCTCGAATCCGAGTTCGACTGATATAACATATACATATATGATTGGTGTGGTATCTTATCGAGGAACAAAGCCCAAGTCATTTAATATCATTTAGTCTGTTCGAAGAGCAGCAGTAGTTCCCAACTTTAAATATTTACATGAGGAGATGCACGAGTCTATATTTAACGATAAAACGAAAAATATGAAACGAATCGAAATCAATACTTTAGTTTACGGTTATTTCTGTAACATATAAGACGCTCGTGGAATCGTATTGAACGTATATTTCAATTCCTGCGTACCGGATGTCCGCTGTAAATTCGATTTTGCAGAATCCAACGTACTCGCACGGTATCTCATAGTGTTTTCGTATTTTCAAAAAGTGATATCTTCTTCTGTTTGAGAAAAAATCAAAAAAAAAAAAAAAAATTTCTCCTCTTTTCGAAACCCAATTATTTAGAAAACTTTCGAATTTTTCGGCAAATATGGGTACGCTAGTCCACTTTATGTCTCTCTGTCTTGTCTCTAGTTCTGCAGTTTAATCAATCTTGGTGGCATAATACATTTTGATTAAACGTTAAATTATGTATTATTCGACGTCTCATCGCGCTCCTTCTTTCTCCTCCTCTGCGTCACTTTCATAATTCAGACTTTTTGCGAAAACGTGAACGAAACGTTTCGCAATGTAATAAAAAGAAATAAAAAACAAGAAAAAAAAAAGGGAATAAAAAATAACGGGGAGAACAAAATCTAGCTAATTCTTACAGGTATACGTACGCACGATGATATTATAGCTGCAACCTCGCCCACGCATGTTGATATATTATTTAATAATAATGTAATGAAACATTTGACAAAAATCGTGCTTAAAATTAATCAGAAATTATTTCTATTCTCTGATATGATTATTTCTGGAAAATTGGGCGACTGTAATCGTCGTAATCGTTAAAAACTCAAAGAACGATACAGTGACGGGATTTCGAGAAAAAAAAAATTAAATCTGGGGCATTAATCATTGCCAAGGGACCTGCGATTCCGTAGAACAAGGGAAAGAAAAAAAAGAACAAGAGGAATTCGATATATTCCGTAACTGAAAGACGTTTCAAATCCCGCGTCTGTAACGTCCGCGTAATCCGTCTGTCGGATATAAATTTTATTAAACCTTGAAAAGGCGATCATTCAATATCTCGCAGTTGTTCGGAGATCGCAGATAAAAAGAACGACGAGTATCGGTTTTGACTTTTGTTTGAAAAAAAAAAAAAAAAAAAATTGATACAAATAGTTTGGGAACTTGAGAAATTTCAAAATTAAATTCTGAAATTTGTATTAAATGGGTCGATAAATTCTCGTCGATTTTTCAAGGACCTGAATAAGTTTCAAGAAGCTGAATAAAATTGTGTCGGCATATAGGTTCCCACGTCCATATGTACCTGATATTCGGTTGCGGTTTATTAATTAATTCGCAATTTCTTATCTCATCGCTCAATCGTACGAAAAATCTTAACGAATGTAAATTTATAGTAATTAACAAATAACGGTAACACTTTGGCAAAAGTATACGAAAAGTTAAGGTACTCACATAAACCTCCTCCCATTGTGAGACGTAACGAACTAGCCTCGATAGACGAAGCAGTCTGACCAATGACAAAAGTTTGGCCAGCCTTAGAATCCTTAACGCACGTCCAGCGTGCAGGATTTGGAATGACTCGCTGAAGTCCTGAAACTGTACGAAAAAATACAAAAATACAAAAAACAAAAAAGAAATGAATAAGTTTAGAAAAATGTGTTCATTTTTTTTTTTAAATCTTTTTTTCCTCATTTTTAGCACTAGGAATCGCGAAAAGCTTCGTCGCATATTGTTCAGCGAATATCTTTAACGATGTAGACGCCCGATATCTGCAAGGTCACGCATCGGTTTAGATATTTATCCATATTGGACCCAAAGGTTAACTTTGACGAAGCATTTATCAGCGAATGAGATAATAAAAGACATTTCTTCTCTACCTATGTATACGTATGTATATATGTGCTCGATATTCGCTTAGGGATACGCGCAGGGAGCCTCAGCCTATGCATAGCGAATGTATAGGCATATGTATACTACATAGCTGTAAGAGAAGAAGAAGAAACCGATAAAATGACTGGCTCGCTTTGGTTCTACCCAATTTTTACCTTACTTATACATGGAGGCGGCAGGGGAACGAGCTTTTATAGCCGGGAGTATTCCTGAATGAAATCGAGCTCGAACTGGACTCGAATCTAATTTCACGGTTGTAAAACTCTCCGGGAAACTCGGATAGCGACCGTTTTTGCAAAAAAAATTGCGAATTTTCTGACACGGGGAATAATTGAGGCCTCCCCTGATTCTATGACACATGCCCGGAACAAACGGTTCGAATATCAACTAAATTTCACCCTTTCGTTGACTCACTTGATTGAATATGAGGAAAATATAGTCGAGAGGTATGGAGGATATGAGGTCCAGGAAGAACCACGTCCTGAGGTAGTGCTTAGCGATGAGCTTCGGGTCCAGAATCACTTGTTCGGCATTATCTTGTTGCATGATGCCTAAAACGTGAGAAAATTCTTTGTCAAATATCGGCTCGAATTTTAAAGCTCGCAGACGTTGGTTTAATTATTTTTAAACGACTATCGGCCTCGAATTAACCAAATATTTGCAATTAAAATGGCGATTAGATTCGTAATCCCAGGGAGATATTTTCCGTGGCGAAAATGATTTTCGTTCCACTTGGCACGGAATTAATTACTCGAGTGAAAAGATAAAACTTTATTATGGTAAAGAGGTTGCGAAAAAAGTTTGGCTACTTTTCAACCAACCCTTTCTATCTTCTTCCTCGAATTTTTTTCTTCTCTTTTCCCCCTCTCTTTTTTTTCTCTCTACTTTTGAATGAAAATAAACTGGAGTAAGAAATTTCAAACGCGACCAAGGGTATGTGTGAGATTTGTAGCGAACTTTTTTACTAAGATTTAGAGAAACTTGAAACTGACAGAGTTATTGAAGAAAAAAAAAATATATGATATTTCTGGAGATCGGAGAAACGGAGAATACCGCCTCTTTCATATTTTTTTGTTCAAACGACATGAGAAAATGATACATTCAAGCCCCGAATTATCTAATCATCGGTTACGTGCAATGCGTGTATACGTAGACACAATAAGGCGATCATGGCATTGGGCAGAAACTCACCGGTCCGGAAATTGACGACAATGTCTATGAGGAATATAGTGTCTGAAAGGCAGTTGAAGGCTATCCACCTGGTGCTTAAGTCATCGTTGAAAAAACTAATGGCAACCGGCAGAATGATCAAGTTTGCAACTAGCAGCAGCAGCATACAAAGGTCCCAGTAGAATCTGAAATGAAAATATAAAGAAACCGAAATTATTATACAAGTTGTGATGAAACGTAATTCTACGGTAGAGTCCGCAATGAAATTTCGAACTGGTGTCCTTTCCGTACTTGACTTTCGAATTGTGTAAAATCCGGGCAGAAAAGTCGATTCCTCGACGAGTACCAGTAGCACAAATTTCATCTAAATCCCACGAACGGTTGCCGAGGTATTAACACAGTTTTCCTTCCTCTTCGCAAATCGTTCGACCGATTTCGCTCAAATTTGATCCTCGTCGTGAAAATTATTTGAGGTACTGGTGTACCAAATTTAGTCAAGATCGACCCACTCGTTCGAAACTTATCCGACGGAGAGCCAGAAGAACTTACAAAGTTCCAAGAACATTCTTACTTCTTTTTTTTTTTTTTTAAAAACGACGTCGAAGGAGGATAGTATTTTTTTTTTTTTTTTAATTCTAGTCAGATCAGAGTGTCTAGGTGGATTTTTCCCTACGAAGTATCGCTTGTCTATCCAATTTCGCAGAACCATGAATATGTGAAAGTCTCTACCGGGGAAGAACAGGACTGATCTGCGTCATTGGTAACGCCGTAGGTCCTTACGTATAAGTTTCCACGTACACGTGTACACGAGTGTGTAATTCCGTTAGATAAATCTTCCAATAGACCAGCTCATAGCCATAGTTTAGATAATCGCAAGCCGACTGTATCGCGATCCCAAAACTGCATCTAGCATTAAATACCGCATCGAATACAACTCTACGGAATTTATTTAACTAAGAATTATACCCTAGCGGAGGTTTAACCTAGTTTGACCGGATGGAGCTACAGCAAGGTTTTGTATGCACTTGCAGATTTCCAAATATTGTTCTAATTATGCGCGAGATAGTCTCTGAAATATTCAAATATTCAAATATACGAATCGTGTGACTGTGACGCAGCCAGCAACCAATCTTTGAAAAAATTGGATCCGACATTGATTAATTATCAATGACTATTTTTAAATTCAGAAAAATCTTTATCCTAGATCGTTTTTCGACCATTTTCTTCCCTGAAAAAAAAATGCTGTTTAGTTTAAAACAAAAAATTCGACCGCAAGCTGCGCGTTAAATTTCTGCGATAAATTACCCAATTTGTTAACGAAAGTCCACAAATCGTAGGGTATCCGTAATTGACGATAAGTAACAGTCGCAGCGAGTTAAAAAAAAAAAAAAGATTTTTTTTTTTTCTAAACCGAAGCTTTGTGCAGTAGTATTTTCTGCAAGTGTGCAAATATATGTATGTATGGGTTGGATATGGAGTTTATTTTTATTGAGTGTATAAAACGGGACTGCAGCAGGAAATTAAAGAGGAATTATTGCTGCACCGAGTATTCTAACGCTTTTCGCGCCGGTTCGCCCCCAGTCGCGTTCTGCGCGAGTTCCAGTGTTTGAAATATCTATACCAATGTATGTACTGTTATATGGTAATTCGACGGAGCAGCGAAACCAAAAACGAACGAAAAAAAAGAGAAAAAAAAAAGAAAAAAGAAAGAAAAATGGGAAAAATGCAGAAAACATAACGGGCTCGAATTTCACGGAAGAAAGAAGAATAATAATGGAAACGAGCCAACGTCTGCTATCACCTTGCCATGACGGTGTACGTACGGACGTAGTACCTACTTGCATAGTGTGTCACGGGCTCCAGGTCATTTACAGAAGAAACAATTAGCCAATTTTAGAATTTCTCGTAGGTGTATAGCGTATAGTCCGCCAACTTGAATTACGTTGCATAATTAAAATGCATTCTCCCTCTTTTTCATTCTTGTTTTGTTCACGACGAAAGATTCGACGCTAAAATCTCAAACTTTAGTACGAGGATTCCGCATTGCTGTAAAATTATTCGTTAAAATTAACTCGAGGTGAAATTTGATCGGAATAAATTGTGGAAGAAAATAAGAGAGGATCGTGTCTTCCTGGTTTTATTAGGACCTTGACTACAAACGGTTAAGAAATGGCTCGAAAGATTGTCATTGAAGAATATCACGAGGATCGCATTAGTTTTGTTTTCTATTTTTTAAAATAGATGTTTCACGTGATCGGGCAGATCAGTAAGTAACGAGCTGAATTTTGATATAGAAAAAGATCCGCCGGTTATAAAATAGCCAATTTTTCCGTTGGTCATTGGGTCAAGAGATGTGACGTCATCTTGACCACTATTAAGCGCGTCTAATAGAACGAATTGGAGCATAAAGCTATAAAATTCTTTAATCCCATCGGCGCGAGTACACAGCGAGAAAAGGCTCGTGTCTTTTAGAATTAAACAATAAACATTAAAAATAAAAAATAAAAATATACGAAATTAGTATCCAGAACGAACACGTACAGAAAACTTTACTCGTTCACTTTTAATCGCTCTTCTCTGACAGCATTGGCCCACATTTCTACCTAATAAACGTTACTACAACCCTGCAGCTCGTTGTCTCTATAATATCTAGGCGCCTTTCCACTCTCTTGTTACGTAACACGTACAGGGTGTCGAGTTTCGAACTTTTCAATTAATATTAATCTCCTCGTGGATTATATTCCCGAATAAATAATCTAAGAACCATTTTCCTTTATTCAAAACTATTTTATTCCTTTTTTATTCGTTGGACCAATTCCACCGTTTCTTGTCCATTCACCGAATCATCAACGATTCATTATTTTTCCGCTTACTGAAATTTCACGGAGAAAATGAGTAGGTATAATTTTCAAAATTCGTCTGCGAAAATAGTTGCAAGTATTTCATTCGCGAAACACCGATTTTTATATCGTAATAAAATTGAAAACTGCGACGAGTCGAGTAGGGGATTTTAATGTTCCGCCAGGATTTATAAACGCCCCATTTTTAAGGGTATGAGAAAGCTCTGTTTGCCGAGAAGATAATAGCGGTAAAGAGGAATAAAGTACGCGACTCTTTGAGCATGTATAAAGATACACACACATATATACAGCTGTGGCCTTAAAGTTGTATATTTTATAAGCTTTGTGTACTTTTCTCTCGTTAAAAGATCGCAGGCGTAACAAGTTAGGTCCACATAGGTAACATAGTATATGCATGACCTTTCTACCTTCTTCAAAGAAATGAAATGAAATAATACCGTGGATATGAAACCGAGGCTTCTTATGTGGTTTTGCGGTTGGGAATTTCGTTCGGCTGCATATACGCGTGCCTGAGGTCGAGGGATCGGGAATTCGCGGATCATTAAATCGTTGCCAACGTTACGAAACCAGGTAGCTAGTATTCGACTCGTGTCAGGTTGAAGCAAGGCTCCTGCAAGGTACCCTGCATAACATAGAGGCAGAATTTTGAACGTTACAGGAACAGCAATTCGTTGTTTAACTGCCAGCCAACCCATGGGCCAGTTCCCAGTCCGCAAAAGCATGCATGGAACAGTCGATGGCCCGCTCCTCTTACTCCTCGGCGAGGTAAAGGTGCAACCGAACTTTTATTCAGACACGCGACATTTATCGCGTGCATAAAATATTCCCGGGATATCGATCGTTTACCAAAATTTATATATTTCAATCTTCTTCGGTTTATTTATGCGCGCAAAATGATCGTATGCAAAGCGATAACGACATGCTTGCATATCCCGGTTCGAAAAATCGTCCTGAATACTTATATGAATAGAGGAAATATCACTGGTACAGAATCGTGCCCATGCCTTGTGCGATCGTGGTTATAAATTTTTCGGCGCAAGGTTCACGACCTCGAAGTTATTGGTACATGCAGAGTGCGTAGACCCCGACTTAACCGAACGATCATCATTGTCTTAACATTCGATTAGGAACATGCGTCGTGATTGTCAACGTCTAACGAGAAGATACTGGCGCACTTATTAACACCGACTGTGACCGAACAGCTTTATTACTCCGAGGACGACTGGCGGCTGGTTTATAAAATATATATGTAGTACATACAAGTCAGAGACACAACACTGGCAGAGATCGGTGTGTCACCATGATCGAAGATGTACAAAAAAAAATAAAAATTGACATTGTTATGAAAGAATATGGAAAGAATCGTTCATTTCCTGCCATTCGAGGGGGCCTTCATCCATACAGTGGAATAATTTGTAATCCAAGGAAGCACGGTCCGATTCACAAATCAGCTAAAAAAGTTTTGAACTAAAGAACTCAAAATTTGTGACGCTAGGAGATTTCGAATCCTCGATATTTGGAACGTGATCGAAATTCTCATTAAGAGAACAGATATTGAGTTTATCAATTAAAACTTTGTTTGGCTCATTTGTGGATGTAGTTTGGAGAGATTCACGAAGCTTTTTTAACTTTCGAAGCTTTATTCCGATGGTATGAATTATTTTTCGATATTCGTCAAATTGATCGAAGAATGTTCAAATACGAACAATTGTGAAACATCACAGAATATCAGTTGTGTAATTTAATTTTGAGTAGGTATCTTCGAGTCCTGGTTAAATCTTCCATGTACTCCGAGAGCGGGGGTATCCTTCTTTCTCGGTAAGCTTTCAACGGTTTGAACTAAGCCTCTGATTTTTCTCTGCAGAGAGAATAATTGATGCGTCTATTTATTACCGGGGCATAGCAGAGAGTCTGGTGAAAATAGCGGGTTTGATGGCGTTACAGATATCAACTTAATGTGGAATTTATTCAGACGAAGTATTTTAATACACCGTCGGTTTTCCCGCTTGCATATGTATCAGTCTTTCTCTCCAGATCCGCCGAGCCAAACCTAGAGCTAGAGCTAGAGCCAGAACCATAGCCAGAGCCATAGCCGGAGCGAGAGGAGTTTGAGCTGATATTTTTCCTGGCGTAATCCACTTGGGGAAAACCCAGTCGTTTCCATTTAGAAAACTCTCAGAGAGGCTCTGCGAAGGAGACAAGAAGGAGTCTTTGTTCTACCAGTTCGCCACCTACTCGTTCTTTCCAGGTGTCTCAAAAGAAAGTCTTGAGATGATACGCGATGGTGGTTGACTTGTATTTTTCCTTTTTTCTTTATCTTTCAAAGAAACGGGGGGCTAATTTTTCTCTAAAAGGGAACCATTATCAAAAGTGTATCATAGGTGAATGTATTTCGTCTTTTGGTTTATATATTTATTTTTTTTCTTTAAAGTCTCGATTATGAGGTGCTAAATGTCATATTGGAGTCCGAGAAGATTGAATCCTGCGGTTTTTGAGTCCCATGACGCGTTTTTCCGCCGTGACCCAGCGGTAAATCCTTGAAGAGGTCGCGGTTCGCGTGGGCTAAATTACTATCTCAAGCACAGCGAGCAACCGTGGAGAGGTCAAGATTATTTTCTGGTGGGAGTCTGCGGAAATACCATACCGTTATATACATAATATATATATACCCATATATATGTATGTATAAGTATAGGTGTCTGCTAAAGGGAGGCGAGGGTTGAAACTAAAAGGCAAGTTGAGGCGCAGAGAAGCGTAAATCACTGCGAGAGGGAATTGAGATTAATGCGGGCAGGTGTAGGTACGAAACCCAAAGAGAACAAAGTCCGGAGACGAGGAAGAAGAAGAAGAAGAAGAAGAAGAAGAAGAAGTAGAAAAAGGATGAAAAAGGAGGAAAAAACCTTATCCCTATATAATATTACAGACAAATGCTTCTCGGATTATATTATATTTTTTCAACTGTAACACGATCGCGATTTAGACCCCTTCCCTTTATCGCAAGGCAATTTTCTTCAAAGTGCTATCAACTGATTTTTTTCTTTTCTTTTCGTATTGTGGTTTATCAGGTGAAAGAAAAAAAAAAAAAGAAAAAACGAAAATCAGAACAGGATACGTTACGTTATCGAATATAATTATATGTATAATGCATAGTCGATAATGTATGATAACAATGATAACATACCTGTCGCTATACTATTATTTTTGATATTGTGACTCTGTCAATTTCGTGATAAAAATTATGAGAAAAATTCACCGCAAATTTGTAAAAAAATAAATAAAAAATTGAAAATACAAATAATTTGAAAAATCTATTTCTCTGCCATGGAATTACCGGATTTTTATTTTTCTGTATATATCTGCGAGGATGTAGAAATCTTTTTCAGTATCCATGAATCTCCATATAGTTGTGAGAAGACTAAAGAATAGAGAGAAAATCAGAACCTCCGTAGAGCAGCTAGTGTCGAGCTGCAGACACCTGATTCATAAATGCGATGAACTCGTGAAGGTATCTCTTGTATATTCACAGATCACGCAAAAGCATCGCTTCGTGTCGCGTGTCTATACCGTAACACGTCTTCGGGCCGCGCCGGTCGTAAAGTCTTTAGAAATCCTAATCTACATAACGAGCGAGTTTTCAACTGTAAGGAAAACGGGTATAACGTCGATATTATTCCCAAACGTCGTAATCCGTGTCCCAAAGAGTAAATATCGTCTATTGATCTCGAAGGCTCTCGCCTCCCAGCTATTTCACAGAAACCAGATAGGATATTCCCTCCGAGAAGAATCACCTATAGAAATATCGTCTTTGAAGTGAAGGAGAATATTCTATAAGAAGCAACGACGAGCATGAAGAGAAAAAAAATGATCGAAAATCACTGGAAATTACCTAAAATATATCAATTCGACACGAGATCAAAAAAGAACGAAATTTAACACGGCGGACCCCATTTTTCACCAAAGTATAAAACCGAGAAATAGATTGTTGGAGAAAAGGTATGAAAACGCTGACTTTAATGAGACGTTTGTCTAATTGCAGCGTTGTGTACGTATAACAAAGCGTAGGTAGTAGATACGTACGGATGACGAGGTAATTCTCGCTTAGGTTTATGTATCATAGCCTAGGTAAGCACGTAATTCCTGCAAGAGCCCGGAGCATGTGTTACATGAGATTAGGAGAGTACGTACTGCGTACGAATCGACGAGCAATATCGCGTCGTCTAAAGGAGAAAATAGTCGGTCTGGTAAAGTGGGTTTGAGTTATAGTTAAATTAGAGAGGAGAAAATCGGGAGGATTACCCCGTTACAGAATCGGTTGAAACACCCATGGGATGATTTTCGGACTTCTCTTTTTTTTTTCGTCGAAGTCTAAATGTGGGAAAACTTCGGCCAAGTCTCCCGAGATTCCAATTTTGTGTATCGTCTTAATTAACGGGACGAGGGCGATAGGACCTTACAATAAGTTGATCGAGGGGGTGTTTACGCTTTGGAAATAATTTTTTTCGAATTTCTAAAGAAATATTCTAGTTTAGATTCTTAGACGTATGCTTAGAAATTGTTTGAGGTTTTATAGACCTTGTGGTACACAGATTGAGTCCGTCGAAGAAAAAGTGGTTGCAGGTCGCATCGTTGATCGAAACTTTTTGAAGTTTGTAGGAATATAACAAAATGATTTCCTTTCGGGGCGAACCGATAATATGTAGAGATTCGGGTCAGTTTTTTACCGTTGTGAGCACGTGACGCACTTTTTGTTTCTCAACGTTTACAAAAAAGTGTCTCAAAATCTAAAATCTTCGTATCCGAAAAATTAAATCCATCGAATATCATCGGTTCGTCCCTGAACCACATCGACGTATAATATTCCCTGAGATTTTGATGAAGTTTCGATGAACTATGCGACCCGTACCCTACTACAACCACTTTTTCTTCGTTGCAATCGATCTACGCAAATCTGAGTCAACAAAATGTGAAATAATTTCCAATTATGTCTGAAAATACTAGTAATAAACTCCTAAAAAACTGAGTCGATAAAATATTTCTTCGCAACGTCCCGCGGTGGTTAAAAAAAAATAATAATTTTCAAGGAGTACCAACATAAATGTAATCCTCCCTCAATTAAAAAATTGTGTGTCTTCGTCGCCAAGAAAACCTTTCGATTGACGTCACACAGGATTACTTCTTATTTTGAGCTGCTATACGAAAATAGTCGCGTATATAAGTTTTATATGTATATCTATATCTATGTGTGTATATGTATATATATATCGCGTAATAACGTGAGTACAAGCAACTAGGAACGAGCAACGAGGCATCGGGTACCCAGACAATACCGCAGGGTTGTCTATTGTCTGCCAGAGGATGCTGACATAATCATATAGCCGTTAATTCTACAGAGTGTTGGATTGAAATTGTTTCACTACGAATATCTAATCTATCATTGAAAGCAAAGCCCAGGAATATTACGATCGGTAATTACGATGGAAAGAAAAATGATTTTAAAAAATCAAAAAAAAATCTAGAAACTTCTTACTCTGACAACTGCAGACTCAACATTTTCCCAATTATTTTAAGATAAATGAATAATTAAAACAAATTCACGATTTGTCGGTGTATCCAATAGTCTCTGAATACACTGCGGCGATCTTAGTTAGAAATAATGTATACGTATATATATATATATGCATACATGTACGCGGTTGAATAATGAAACTTCATTAGATCTCTGAGGCTTTAATAGCTGCAGTTCGTTGTTACATCACATGAATACGATACTGTTTCATATAACGATAAGAGTGTAGGTATACGAGAGGCTCGCGGTATGCAGATTGAATAATAGAAACTTAATCAAGAATTATTTATCACATCAATCATCCGGCGTAATAATTAGTAAGAATAATATCTAAATATGGTCATACGTGGTTGAAAAAGAATAAAAATACGTAGACACCTATACATACATATACCTATATGTATAAATTGTTTGAAGCAATTTATTTTCTGCTTCTGTCTCACAAGACGTGTATATAATTATTAATTAATACTTTTGCATGGAAGTATATGTGCACGAGTTTATACCTGCATACCTCGTTTCGCTGTATAACTCGTCAAACAACTCCGTATACGTACAGAATCGGACAATCTACAATAATTCATTTTACCCATTATAACGCGAATTCCGAAGCTATGTGTAACGTAATTGTTTCTAAAATGTATCTCCGCATCACGACGATATGAAAACAAGAAAAAGAAAAATATTATAGCAAAACAGCATAACTGCATGAATCGATCGGACGAGAAGCTATTAAAGGAGGAAAAAAAAATGAAAAAAAAAAGAAAAAATTCCGTTTTTTTAACTCCCTTTCAATTATAAATCGCAGTGTCATTTTTCACACTCTTGTATACATGCAGTCGGTGCTATAATCTTTAAATCCCACGCACGTATGTGTACGTCTGTATAATATAATTTTAATTAATCTTCGAGGCACTTCTACAATGCGGAACACATCAATAGTCAGTAGGAGTTCGTCGGAGATGGGATCAAAACGCTATTATTAATATTAATTTATTTGTTGTTATCATGTTTTTTCGTCAATTCTTTTTTTTTCTCTCTCTCTCTCTTCGCTACTACTTCTACCACTTTTTCGTCATACTTTTTCTCTCTCTCTCTCTCTCGAGGAGCAATTAGGTACCGAGGCGTCGGGGCGCTAACAAAGAGATGAATCTCGTATAGAGGTGGGATTAAGAAGATCATTTAATTAATTATTTCATCTCTTCAGGCCGGCTAGTATAGCCGGTTGCCGCAGTGTTTCTACAGTAGCCTTGACATACGCCCACGCATCGCCTAGGGACGCCATGTTTGCAGTATTCACGTTGAACCCGGCAATTTTTGCCCTCTTCCCTCTTCCCTCTTTCCTCTTCCCTCTTCCTTTTTCACTCCCTCGGCTCAACTCGACTGTATCGCACGATCTACAGACGCACGTTACAAGCTCTAGATAAACCCGGTAAAACTATCATTTTTACAACACGTAATGATAATTCTTTCTTCTTTTTTTTTCTATGCGAAAGAAAAACAAAAAAAGAAAGAAAACCCGTTGTATCGCGAATATTTCGCATGAATTTTTATCAATTTTTCGACTATTGGATATGAAAATGAAATTCATGTCTGCGTCTTCTTCATTTTTTTCTTCTTTTTTCTCCTTCTTCTCTTTTTCTTCTATTGTAGGTATGCAAATTCGCGAACTATGCAGATGTAGATATAGGTATACGTGCAGCCGACAGGTTTCAGGCTTACTATAATAGAATCGTTAGATTCTGCTCTTGGACCGTCCGCTCCAGTCTCCGGCAGGCATATGTATATCCGACTACCTCTATACCTTATCAAAGTTTGAAGTTTATACTTGGAATGGAGATCTCGTATCGAGGAATGCATTTCGTAAGTTTATAATAGATTCAAGAAAAGTTTAGATGGATATTGGCAGCCTTTGGTTCTTGACGTCTTTCTCCTATATATAGACGGATATAACATATATATATGTAAGCATATATCGTCTTTTCGCAAGTTTCTGCACCACTTTAGACATTCCCATCCACATTTTCATACACACGTATATCTGGCACATATATTTTTGTCTGATTCAAAATCTATCGCTTTCGCATTAGAACGAGATATTTTCTCCTCCCCGCTGAATAATTACTCTTATAGTTATACCATGGAGAAAATTTCGCACGAGTACGACGGCTATAATTGAGCAAGAAATCACACGAGGTCGCATCGACTGGTGGAGGTTTTGCCTCGACTTTTGTCAAGGTTGATAAAAATGTACGCAACGTAAAAAATCACCGACCTTACGAACGGAAGGATATACACAGGCAAAACTACTCGACTTCCGATTTCTTGCTGCTTGTTGTTAGTATTTCCTCGGTTCAAGAACTGCTGCACCTATCTATAGACGCTCGAAACATATGTTGTTATAATTCGAAATGACCGTGGCCCAGTATCGTAAGTCTATATACGCAATAAGGTGATATGCTTGTTAACATTTTTCAATACCAATCCTATGACCTATGTTTCTATTTTATTATTTATATATATAGATATGTTACAATTTCAACGTCCGTATATATCGAGTAGAGATTCATCTCCGAGTGGTGATCAGTTTTGAAGAAAAATTTTTGCGATTTATACCAAAGATTCAAACTATGAATTTGAATAATGACCGTGATCAACGTATACGTATATTTGCTTACGATATAAGTTGTGTCATAATCGATTGTATCAGCCAGCTTCGCGAGGTCGTGGCTATAAAATTATGCCAGTAAACTACTTCCACCAGATATCCGCGTACGTGAATAGCTATTCGTACAGACGTACAAATCTAACGAGTATTCGCTCCGTGCATTTATACAGTCTGCGAATCGGTTATCGCCTGAATTCGGTACCGTGAAGAATTTTAATCGTTTGATAGCTGAGCGGGTACCTACACACCGCACTTAGGGAATGAGTAATTATTTTTTTTTTTTCAAAAGAATTGGTAGGTGATGAAGAAATATTCTATCGACTCAGTTTTTTAGGAATTTATTACTAGCATTTTCAAACATGATTGAAAATTATTTCACATTTTGTTGACTCAGATTTGCAAAGATCGATTGCAGAGACGAAAAAGTGGTTGTCGTAGGGTACGGGTCGCATCGTTCATCGAAACTTCATCAAATTTTTAGGGAATATTATACGTCGATGTGATTCAGGAACAAACCGATCACATTCGATGGATTTAATTTTTCGGATACGAAGATTTTCGATTTTGAGACACTTTTTCGTAAACGTTGAGAAATAAAAGTGTGTTACGTGCTCACAACGGTAAAAAAACTGACCCGAATCTCTACATATTATCGGTTTCCCCTGAAAGAAAATCCTTTTATTAGATTTCCTCCAAATTTCCCACGTATCCTACGAGAACCACTTTTGTACTTGGAAATTATTTCCAACGAGAATTTTTGACATTTTATGCAATTTTTTACCCTATTTAATCGACAATTTCAAAACTAGAGAAGAGACTTGCTCGATACATGGTATTGCAACGCTCAGTTTGATCATGGATAGAAATAAGCACGGAGCATATGTATATTATAGCGAGAATCACAGGTCTGTAATACGAGTGATTAAAAATTCGTGGAACACAGAGTTCAATGTAGGTTAAAAAGAACCGACGTTATAAATATACCTTTAAGTGATATAAAAATAATAACTATATCCGCTCGTGGTCTGAAATAACTACGAGAAGAAGATATTACGTAAAAATCGGCCCGATCCTCGAACGTGGTCATTCATTTCCATGAAATACATCGGTTTTCCTATACGGATGTAATAATTAAACGTAGTACATATGTTAAACCAACAAATAGAAGATGGAAGTACCGATATTAACCGTCTATACAAATATAATATGTTGATGGATATATGATAGATGTTTGAGTGAGAAAAGATCAGATTCAATTAATGCAAATTCATCTTGAAAGTATGGAACTTTTTGAGCGTTCGTTTTTGTTCAAATATGACGAAGAAACAAAAAAAAAAAATGAAATAGACAAAAACCACTATAAGTATCTATAGATATGTGTAATACATATTCATATTTGAAAGTCGAGTGCGTTACGAACGCGATAAAAATACGTGTGGAAATAAGGCGTCGATGATCGTTATTCATCGTCGGTAAGCAACGCGGTACTTGGTATCCGTCGTAATTCGGTGTTTGCGTAGAACTCAAAACTGAAAGTTAATCGCGGGTTAATGCAGTCGAGAGTGAGGATATTTTCAGATCGTTTATTACACACGTATATGTAAAAACGTAAAACTACCATTTCTCTTCTTTTTTCTTTTTCATATTCCGTAGTCTCGGTCGTATTTTGCAACTTACTCCTAAATTAAGTCCCGAGAGAACCGACAGAGCGAATGTCTTTAATCACGTCGTTCTAAATCGGTCGATGTAATCTCTCTCCGTCTCTTTCTCTCTGACTTTCGAAAAAGAAGAGAAAAACGGAAAAAAAAAACAAAAACAAAAAACAGAGCAAAAGGATTTTTTTTTTTCCTCATTGAACTTATATCCTTAATTACGCGGTAACGATCTTCCGTCTTTTCGCCCCTTGGGAGCAATAAATACTTTCTTCCCTCTTCGTTTTTGTCTTCGTGCATAAATTGACCGAAGGAAGTTTAGTTCATCGGTATACAAATTATATACCGGAACACCGGTGAATCGGGAAACTTCAATTCGAAGCTCGAAGAAATTCGTTGCGTTCTCGAATCTGTGTCAGATTGACGAACTTCGGGGTCAAAAGTAAAAGATACGAGAATCGACAGACATGCGATACGCGCCGGATAAAAAAATCGACGAAAATTCAAAAGAATAATGAATAATAATTTTATTCGAATGACTCGACAGACTTTTCTTCAAAATTATCCATTTTAGTCGATATATTTACGTATAATTTTGAAAAGAGAAATAAAAATCGTGGAAATGTATGAACGATCATTGAGAAAAGTGTAGTCAAGTATACGATCTTTCGTGAGAAGTGCGAGCGAATTTAAAAGGTCTTTTCATTAGGTTATGTGATATAACTTCGTGAAGAAGAGGTATAAGAAGTAGCAGTCGACGAGGAGGAGAAGACAAGTAGAGATACGTGTCGGTAGGAAACTATTGTTTAAATTCGCAAACTACCAAGGTAATTACTAACGACAGGACATACCCCATTTACAGGATCTGTATGTAATTTGTGTAACGTTATAAGATTTACAAGAATTGAAATCGTACCCGCGATGCTAATGAAGAAGAAAAATAAAGAAAAAGCTGTTCGATACTTCAATTCGATTAACCGAACGTATAAACGAAGCATTAAAAAGACAGAAAAAATATATATGTATATATTCATACAGAAAAATCAAGGAAACGATCTTAAAATAGGACGGAAAAATCATACCGACAATTTTCTAATAGTACGCGTCACATATAGGTGTATATATAGGTATACATGATAAGCGGAGCATCCAGATCTCTGCAGATATACTGTGAGTTAACTCGATGCGTTCATACATGTAGATCAATTAAGACAATACGCGTCATGTCACTGTCAAGTCTGTTCGAGTATCTTGTTGTATAATAACAACTATGCGAACTCTGATTATCGTTATTCGTTTCTCGGAGACGCCTTCTCGACTTCTCGCAGCTTCACGCTGTATATATGCGGTCGGTCAAATCCCGTTTATATATAGCGCAGCGCGGTGACCCAGGAACCTCTATTCACATTATCCCCTTCAGATATTCTTCCATTCTACAATCGTTTTCTGTTTAACTCGTTAATTATCTCTTATTTCATTTTATTTTATTTCGTTGTCATTTTATTTTTTCCTTTAATTTTTTTCTCTTCTTTTCTCTTCAATGTTGTGTTAAATTTAAGCTCTCAGTGCAGCTGAAAATTGTTGAGAATTATTATTATTTTTTTTTCTCTTTTCTCGTCAAAAATCTCTGGTCTCCTTACATGCTTTCAGTAGATTTCTAGGCTTTGGTACTTGAGAATAATCCACGCTCTCTGATGCGTGTTATTTACACACTCTCTTCATAATCTGAATACGGGGGGGCCGGGTTGAAGTTCGGAACTTTAAAAGTCCCGAACGGTAAAAATTCCCGATTTGAATATTACCGAGTCACGGTATTTAGAAGCGCTACTTCCCCGAAAGTATACGTAGCCGATTTCAAAAACTTTGAAACTGTGAACACCAAAGGTTCAAGATTCCGAATGCTGAAGATCCGGAAAGGCTTAACCTCTGAAGCTTGAAATTCGCGCACGTATTCGTTCAGTGTGCAATAACTCGGGCTGCAATGATCGTATCGAAACCAATGAGTGGTCAAGTTGATCGACTTGAGATTTACTCTTTGGAGAAGAAAGATTCAAAATTCTATCAATTATTTATAAAATCATGAAGTTATCGATTGGAGTAGATAAAACATGGATTTCCACAAAGAGAGTCTCGATTAGAAGGAACTATATCTTGTCTTCGCATCCGGAGAAATAAGACCGAAATTTTTGAATTTTTAGGTTTTCGGTGTTCTGACTTTCGGGGTTTTGAACTTCCGGTATTTTAATGTTCGAAACTTCAACGTTTCTGTAAATTCGAAATCGTCTCAAACGAACCGGAAATTTTCACCACTCGGAACTTTAACGACCCCCTATATTCAATATATACATATATAGTCATAGGAAAAAAAAAAAATTAAATCAAATCAAAAATTCTAACTCAACTTGTTGTACCCTAGATCAAAAAGAGTCCACTTTATAGTTTCGAGTTCGAATGATATGCATGTATGTATGTACTACTAGTTGACACGATAACAAGGAAGGAGTGTATACTGCAGCTAGTTACGTCAAATGCATGTTAAAGTTGTATGCTTCACGTATATATATATATATATATATATATATATATATATATATATATATATATATATACTCATAAGTATATGCATATACACAAGTATACATGTATGTGCAACGCAATGCAACGCAACGCAACGTATAGTGTATACGTACGTTCTCCTACTGACACACTAGCCTCCAGTTTAATCGGATGATTATTCTGAGATCACTCTTATACCAACTGGGTAGGAGGCTGTTTGCCCGGCTACCACAGCGAGGATATTATTACTTTAACGTTACGGTTTTAACGATTATATCTATCTATCTATCTGTATATATATATATATATATCTTTCTCTCTCTCTCTTTATCTCTCGGTCCGAGTATGTTTCGGGAATTATATCACGTTGTACTTACGCTTCGCTGTGGAAATAAGCCGAGTTAATTTGACTTCCAACTTCCAAGATACACTAAGTTTATACATACATAGATACATACATACACAGGCGCACGCGTTGTATAATAATCAACGTTTAAAGATAAAATTAACATTTCATCCCTATAGAGCAGAGAAAAAACGTTGAACGTGTTCTGTCACAGAAAATAGAAAGCTGGATCGATTGTATAGCAATAAAAAGACTATTTGTATCAATCATTCCCCGATTTATAACATGAAAAGATGTTTAAAAAAAAATCGAATAATTGCTTTATTTTTTTTGAATATATTTTTCTTCCACGACGTCATAAATCGTGAAATTGTTAATTTTATGTTGAATAAATTAAATCGATTATCTATCACCTCGATAGTTAGACGTACCGGAGGATGTGTTATTTGCCTGTCAATTGTCTACTTAGTTTGTTAATTATAGAGTTTTAATTACCAAACTGCAGCCAAGAATACGTTATTATTCATAAGCTCGAATATCTGCTCTACTTTTGAAACTGTTACGATCGAGCTTGATGGTTTGACCAATCATAAATTGCGTTGGGCAAATAAAACGGAACTTGTTCGAGATAGTAAAACGTTCTCGTTTGTTCCGCGGTACTATATGATCTCGTGACATTGCAAATAATTATCATTATATCATCTCAACTCTCGAGTAAAGCAGATATCACTGGATCAAAGAATGAAGAACAAAAAAAATTCATTTTCCAGACGAAAATTCCAGTTTCCTCGATTTTTTTTTTTTCTTCTCAATTCTCATTTCTCACAGTTTTTTTGTTTTTAATTACCGTTCATCCAGGGTTGTAAAAAGAAATATATTTCCATCAGATTATACAAGCAGGATTATTACAGGCGTCCGAAATTCGAGGATGACGCAACATAGCTTTGAGACGAGAATTTTAATGTCGTCGCGATGAACCGAGAAAACCAACTCACCCTAGTCGTAAATCATGTTTTATTGGATAATTACACGTTAGAAAAATCTGTCGTGGTTAGCGCCGTGTAGTTCATATATACATCGCGGTTCCCCCGCACCCGGACACGCGATCATATTCCTAACTATCAACTGACATGCGCTTTTTCTTAACTGCCAATCAAAACGTCTTGTACATACAATATAACAGTTATGACCAGAGTAGATGTAATCGAAACGTTATTTATAATCGTTTCGAACAAAAAAAGATCGTTCATCGTTCACCGGAACCTCTTCTTAGATCCAAATTCGAAAATCACATGGCTACACAGAATTTTTAGCCACATTTTTCGAAAAATTACAAAATTTATTAAACCGTTGACAAAAATGACGTTTTCAACCATTCACACGCGTCTGAGGATAACGACGATATTTCTATTCGAAAGAGCGGGAAATTTTCGAAAGATGATCTACCCTCGTCTCGTGTTCTGTATTTTTTCTCTCTGAGATCCTATAAAGATTGTGGAAGAGAGCGTTTTTCGAAAATGGATTGAAAATTATGAATTTGAGTTAGACGCGTTTAGAAGGCGTGCAAAAAAATGTGAGAAAATATTTTTTGGCCCCTGATAAGGGGTTTTTGAAGTCAGAAGAGGATCCGAGATGGTGAGACCCAAAACCCGGTCAAGACTCCAAAGTTTGTCCATGAGACGTAGCATGGCTTCGCGCAGCTCAAACTTCGAGGACGTTTTTCGATACCTAAAACTATAATTTTCGAAAATCAAACTACGCGGCTTTAAAGCTGAACAAATTTACCACAAAAACGGTTCAATATTTTTTTCCAAAATATTGCACAGTTCTCGAGATATTTCAAGTCGAAGATCGATCCGTGTCAAATGCGACGCACGAAGGTAACGCTCTCGTTCTAATCCTGCAGTCAATCGGCGAGTGTCAAGATTCGATCTAGAATACCAAAAATCAAGTTCATCTTTCCATTTCTCATGATCTTTGTGTCATTCGCACATCCTGATCGTAAAAGTCGGCTGTTATATCCGACGATTGGCAAGGGGCACCGAGCTCTGCGTGTAAGAATAACACGACGTTGAACTGGTTTCAAGTGGTTAGATCGCGGGAGCCCATTCACCTGTGCAAAATACAGGTTTCTGTTCTCCAGGTCAAGTGTAGATATAAATCAAGTGTGTCGTACCCGGTGTAGCGATGCCTTACGGGTTAGTGTTACACTGCGTAAAGTTTTTCTATTAATTAACCAACTAATCAGCCACACGCGTCCCGACGTCGTTTGCGTATTATACCACATACTGTACGTGTACATATTTTGTACATCCATACATATGCTTAAAACAATTACAGCTGTCGCCAAAGCCAAAGACCGAAAGTCAAGGTAAATTAAGGCGGTAATCCTTATCTATAAACGGACTAATTAGGTCTAAGTAAATGGCGAATGGTAAATGGTGAATGGTGAGTGTATAACGGGCACCGAAATTTGGTTAAATTTCCTTCAGAGTTCAGGGTTTGTATGGGTAGGTATTATTACAAGTTCAAGGTGAACGAAATTTCGAATATTGGGTATAGCTATATATTTGCAAAGCGTACCGGCAAACGTCGTTTAATTTTCGGGTTCGAAATCGGATGGATCGTTGACTAGATATAATTGAATTGTCTATCGGTTATAACTTCGTCCCAAAAGTCCCGATACGTACCCAGTTCTAAAATGGAATCATGACTTCGGTATTTCGAATTCAAATTTACAATTTCGAGTAGAATTTAGTTCAACCAATAATTACTGATCGGATGACAGGATACAGATACACATATCGATGATTTTTATTTAAAAAAAAAAAATTTCCTGCTTCTTTTGCTACTAATTTAACACGGATTCAAATATGTAACCGAATGTAGGCTACATATGTATATGTCTATTCGTCAAAAACAATTTTCAAACTTTTGATCTTTTTGTGCATATTTATAGGTAAATATACCACGTACCATAATTATCTAGAATCTAGATGTCTAAAATTGGTATCGATACATATAAACCGTTTGTTCACGTAACATTTGCGCGTACGGAAGTGAATCGCGTAGCAATTTGTATTCTGCAATTAAGCTCACGGAGAGTAGGTATGTATACTTGTATATATATGTATATATAAACATATGTATGTAGGCATGTAGGCACATACCTATAGCCACTTACACTATCTGGTTGCAGTTACATTTAACAGGATAGTTTCTTTGTAGGCCAATTCAAACTCGTGTATAATAGGTATGGGCTACAGGTACAGGGGGTAGAACGACGCGGCCATAGATGGCGAAAGAGGGAGAGATAGGAAAAGAGGAAGAAAAATCGAAAAAAAAAGAGGAAACAAAAAACAGAAAAAAAAGAAAAGATAGGTACAGGTACCCCGTTACACTCGAAACGAGATAAAAACTTTTGCTCAACTTTCAATTAAACTCCAACGTACCCGTTCAATAATTCCGTTTACCTTCTACGCGAAACGCTAGATGGAAGAGGTAACAAACTCGAGAGAAAATAGAAAAATAAGAGTAAAAAAAAAGAAAAAAAGCACACCAACGATTCGGAAAGTGTTCGTCAATTATTTAAAAAACAATTTTGTGCCTTACGTGAAAAATCTCGACGGTATAAATGAATCGTTATGTTGAAATAGACCGAGTTCACTTTTTTTTTTGAGAAATACTGTTTATATATAGGTTCCGCAAGTTTCGGTGCATATTCTGGTGCAAGAACACAAAAAAAAAGAAAAAAAAACGTAGAATCACATTTTTTCATTAATAAAATAACGATCTTCTTCACTCAGGATTGACTTTTTGCACCCTCTTACCGTTAGACATTATTCAGTATCCAATAGAGAAGTTTTTCGGTCATATATTAGTTTATTCAGCTACTTTTCGAGTGGTTTCATGTACCCGTTCTTACGCTTAAATTAGTGAACCAGTCGCATTTTCTTTTTTCCCGTATTTCACAATTCACAAAAAAATTTATCGATCGATTTGAATAGAAAAAAAATGGCGCAGTTTTTTTTTTTGCTTTTTTTAAATATTTTATTCGGCTCACTCGACGAAATTTTCGTTCCTCGCATTTTCTTCAACGCTGCTCGAACATACGATTGCAAAAAATTGGCGACAATTAAAAATCGGCAAAAGTAATTAAAATCAATCAATCAATCAAAAAAAAATAAAAACTGATTTCATTAAATTACGGAAGATTGTTCCCGTCCGAGTGTCAATTTTCGCAAAAATTATCTGCCAAAAATTCACAGCTATATGCCGTGTATGTATTTTCTACGACGATCAAGTCGTCTGTGTATATCATTCGTAATTACATACGTAATTATAAACCCATATAAATATACCGAATCGAGGTATTACAAAGCTTTGTATGATAATCAAGGTATAGTAGGAAATTAGCAAAACTGTGTTACGATTAAATTTTCACAAGTTTGTGTGTTTGAGTCTCATACCGAGTCTAGGAGGGGACCGACTAATACGCGTGAAGGAAATATTCCGTGACAGTTTCGACCGAGCCAGTCGACAATTAGCGTGAATCTGAATGCGAAAACTTGACGATTAAGCTTCAATAGCATAGCGGCGCGCGGTGCTTTCGGTATAACGTTTCGTGGGCGCGTAGCGCGGCGACTTCGTAATTTGTCGCGATCATTTGATACCCCGGGTTGCCACAGGATTTCACGTCGCGGTTGAAACTCCGAAGGTCGCTTTTGAATATATCAGAAAAAAGAAAAAAAAAAATCTAAAATCTAAAAAGAAAAAACGAAAAATGATAAAAATGAAAAATGACTCACCGAAAGCTCGAACAGGGATGTATGACCCAATGACCGGCTGCTTTTTGTCGTATGCGTTCTTTCATGAGGGCTTTTTTGCTGCCGAATAATTTCATGGCTAGTTTGTTGTCGGTTGGTTGAAAGAGGGCCTGCAGTTGGTTCTTGAGAAAACTCTGCTTGACTTCCTGGCCCGGAAGTCCCGGCCCAGGCTCCTCTTTCGGGGTTCCATAGAGCGAGACATCGTCGACACCGAAGTGAACCTTTCCGCTACCCTTGTAGTTCATCTCGTTCCCTAGAAGAGAGACTAAATTTATTCGTTTTTCGAGCTCACAGTCAGGCGAACGAAACAAACGATAAGCCCCCGAATTACACTCGTCTCAAAAAAGTTTTCGACAAATTTTTAATCGAAATTTTACGCGGATGCTGTGGAGATTAATTGAATAATTGAATAATTGGTTAATTTCACTTAGTTTGTTAATTCGTTCTGAAAGTCTTGTAGAAATATTTGCTCTTCAATTCTGAAAGGGAAGAATTGAATTTTGAAAACAATTTTTTATCTTGAAAAAAAAAACGATACGGGATATGTCGAGCGGGAAGTCTTATCGCGTCGACGAGCGATAGCAGACACGAAACGGAAACGGAATGACTCGAACTTGAAGGGAATATGAGAAATCTGTGGATTAATTTAATATTTAAGTCTGAAATATAGTTTTGCTTTATGAAATGATCGTCATATATTTCGTTTTCGCTGTGAAAAAGAAAAAAAAATGAATAAATAGATTCTTCATCCAGAAATTTAAAACTTTGGTTGAATGAATAATACGACGAATAGTCACAGGTCAAATTTTATCGATATTTGAACGGCGGTTGAAGAAAAAAAAGAAGGAATTTGTCGAATTGAAAAACGGTTCGGAAGAACAAAGAGATTTTTTTTTAGTTCGCGTATAATCCGCGAAATCAGAAATTTATTCAATCGTTTACTCGGCACTTAGCGTACAAAATGATATGTCCATCTAATGTAAGTATAGAGTGTGAAAGAAGGGTCAATGATTTTTAGAAACTAATTGAAACGAGGGAAAAAATAAAATAAAAACATAAAAAATGGAAACAAACGGAAAAACTAAGCGAACTCGTGAACAAGGTCGCGGTCTGCTATCAGCTCTGTAAAATAAACGCGTCATAGAATATCGCATGTCTAATGACATGAGGTCGTATAATTTTGTTCATACCGTAATCCGCTATGAAAGTAATGAAAACGCATAAATAATCGGAAATTGAGAATTCGAAAACCTACAGGCAAAAGTCGTTCGTGTCGAAATGTTTACTCAAATGACATATATATATCGGTGATTCTGTTCTAACTGTTACTTTCTCGATTAAACATTATTTGATTCTATAATTAAACTTTTTTAGTATTTTAACGCATATTATTACTCTATTTTATTGTAAAAATGAAAGTCCGAGAGGATTTCGCTCCAACTTCAAAATATCGAGAATGAGAATCAAATTTCAAATTTTCCGTGCCACGGTACCGACTCGTTCGTCCACGGTACTGACATAAAATAAATTCGGTAGACATTCTTCAGAAAAATTATTACGAATTGTATTATAATTTATTTACGAATTGTATTATAACGTTAATTAGATTTATGGATTAATTAGTTTGGATCATGTATTGCGACAAAGAAAATAACGAATTCATAGGTGAATTCTAGAAATGGACGTGACACGGTACTGACATTTAAGTGATTTAAACCGTAAGTTTTCTCCGGACTGCAAGTTATTTTATACGAAAGAAGCGATGAAATACGTTCACGAGGATCGTATCGATACAGAAATTTTATGAATAGATCGTTAATGGATGACCAGTGAGAGCAAACAGTACAGGACATTGATAAACACTGTTGGAATGGAATCACCCATATATATATGAATGTACACATAAATATGAAATGGGATGATAATATACTGACCAGTATCGCCAAGGAAGTCGGTGATAAGTAAAGTCTCGTCGTCTAAAGCGGTGACGAGGCTGTCCGTACAAGTATTGGTGTTTTCGATGCTGATCTTGATACTGTCATCCTTGTTGAGTCTGGGATGATTGTTATTGTGGTTATTTTGTTGGCTCAAATGATGATGGGGAGATCGTACAGACTCTGTGCTACTCGTATGTAGTCCACCTACGCCGGTAGCTCTTCCATTTACCAAACGAAGGCTCGGTGCACGTCTTCCGCCACCGCCACTAGAAGCCACTCGGCCACCACCTCCACCGCCGCCTTCTCCTTCCCTAAAATCAAGGAGATGCGATATACCGCGAAGAATGGTCCTGATAAGATTTAAAAAGGATATAGCTAGAACTTCGCGACGGAATACGTGCGGAGATAAAATTAAATTACAACCTGTATAGGTATAGAGACGTACAGGTAAAAATTTCAACCGATACGCTGACTAAGAATTTCTGCCAAGCCAGGGAAATCTGCCATTTTCAAGGGAAAGAAAGAATATAACCGTTTTTATTCTCATTTCCGCCTCGGGCGACAGCCAGGACTTTAGAATCGAAAAATCGGACGCAAGGATGTCCTCGAATTTAATAACTTATTAATAACTGCGACGTAGTGTAGGACAAGGACGATGCCTTTAAACCGCGACCTCAAAAACTCGCGTACCTTTACACGCGTTTACGCGGTGCAATTAATTACACCACCGAGCCGATTTTCGAATCATACCTTCGCTCCTTCTCTAAAAAAAAATAAAACGGACTGATCCGGGGAAAAACCATTTTTGAGTAGCTGAAAAATTACCCGATCAGCGAAAATCGGATGTTTTCATATATTCGGCTATAAAATCTTGAGAATTTCCACCATTTTTTGCTTTTTTTCCCCAAATCCACGGTTCCGTTCGATTCACAAGAAAATTTAGCCTTAATTTCATTCGAAATTTGAATATTTTTTGGAGTAATTTTCTCTCCCTTTATCTAGGATCGGGTTAAATGGTACGAGTCTGTGAGATGTGACTTCAGATACTGACCTGAGCCAACCGAGTCCACCCCATCCCGTTTTTGTGTTCTATGCTCTTTCCCACCCTACCCTAGCGTAATCTAACAGCAAACGACCCTCTTTTCTTCCGAAACGGTATACGGTAGCTTATATGGAAGTAATGCCGTTTTTTCTCCGCCTTTTTACTCCACTTTCTTCAGTTTCTCTCCTATTTCGTTAATTCCCTTAAAAAAAAACGGTTCTTGCCACGTGGAGTAAAAAGGAAACGGCTAGACTAGACCGAAGATACCCTATTCACGAGTTCATTACGAAAGAATCATCGACAATAATCCCACTGTCTCGTTGGAAGAAAAAACCACTGAAGTTCCTCTGACGAGGAGATCCTCTAATTTTAGGAATGCACCAAATTTTCCTATCGTCAGAACTTTTCTCCTAGACTTTCGCAGAGAGTATTTCGAGCCACTCGACGAGTGGACGTTCGGAACAGCGATTTTCTAAAGGTCAATTAATTTCGCAAGGAGTTAATTTTCGGCAGGATTAAATTAAGGACGATTCGTATGCAGGTACACACGTGTACGTACCTCTTCGTCGTCTATCGTGCGTCGAACGACTGTTCAATTCTAAAATCGAGTTTACTGAATTTTCTATTTATAATTTTATTAGAATCTATTCATGGTCAATCGAGAATCGATAGACCCATCCTCCTCCATCCTTCGCAGGAAACTTAATCAAACTTTGACGATAGAAAACGTGCGGGTCCGCGATCAGTCATTCGAGATTGAAATTTCGGACAGCGTTTGTACAGTTTTTGATTTTCCTTGGAATGAAAATTTTGAAGTAAAGTACGGAGAATAGAGAATTAGAAATGGAATCATGGAATCTGTAAAGAATGAGCTGTTTTATTAGCCAATTGATTAAAACTGGATTCGAGATTGTAATTTCTGTCGAAGAGAATTAAGGGGCGAGGGGCTTATACACCGGGATTGATATTCCTCTTTAGAAAATTAAAGGTAATATTCAATTCGAGCCTGAATAAATGTGATAAGCTACTATTATTGGGGTAATGAGTAGGAGAGGAGCGGAGGAGAACCTGTGTAACATTTATTGATTGAAATTTTGACCCCAATAGAACGGAATACAATTGAAAGCTCAATAAAACCGAGCAGGAGATAAGCGCATGAAGCGAACATGAATTTATTGCATGTACGGAAAGATCGTTGCGAATTTCGTTTCTTCATTGCTCTGTATAATTCCTCCGGAATTAGAACTTCACGTGACAGAATTTCGCACACGTGAAACACCGTATCCAAGGCTTTATCAAAACCCTTGGAAATTTTCGCACATCGATTCCCAAATCCTGACCTAAATTTTATCGCCGGATTAATAAACTTTCGCGAGTGAATGATGACGCGGGAAAATATTGGGTCGAGGAACTGTGTGGAACTTCGCGAAAGTTTATATATCGTGGGGAAATGACTATAGGGAATCAGTTGCAGATGTTAGTTTAAACCGTGGGTATTTTTCCCTTCCTTTTTCTTTTTCCGGTTTTAACGTAGATCGATCATCTTTTCGGGTATTGGAATTCACCCCAGTTTCATTGTGATCCGGGGTGAAACGGGGTGAAATAAAGTATTGGCGATGCGAATCCGGGTAAGAAATATGCGCGAATCATCCTGAATTTATTTCTACACTATTGAATATTAACGCGTCGAAGGAATATGTACATGCGGATAGACTGACACACGCTGGGGCGACCTTACGGACGCCCATTGAAATTCTGACCCCGTTTTAAAAATCTACTCGATGAATCGACAATGGGAATATAAAATGACCCGGAATTATTACTGTCCGCGCGAAGGGAAAAAAATCCGCATTTCGAATCCGCGAGAAAAACGGAGGAGAGAAGGGAGAAACGAAAAAAAAGAAAAAAAAAAGAAAGTCGAGTCAAATTTTTTTTTTATTCGCACATGAAACGCTTCCTCAGACAATGGCCCCTTTCAAACCGATGATACTGTGAAACAGTGCTGTTTCAGCTGCGAAACGCTTAAACGCTTTCATAGGGAACAAAAAGCTCGCGGTTTACAGCTCCCAGCTGATCTAAAAGCTCGATGATTCGAGGAGTCGGCGCTGGAATAGACCGCGGAGGGAAATAATAACGGCGGAATGATTTCGACGATCATTTCATCATGAATTGACTGGGAGGAGAGACGGGAAATGGCGGAAATCGACTTTGAACCGATTTTTCGAGTCTTTCCTAAAATCGAAAAAATCTGATTAGATCGGGAACGAAGGGAGGAGAGAGGGAAGCGTAGCCTTGGCTGAATCGGAGTCTCCGGGTCGATCCGAAAAGTTGGATGATTCGAGGTGAGGAGGCTCGAGATCGGCCAAGTAAGATTTGGCCGTTGACAAAAGGACAAGGGTCTCAGATTTTGGGGAGAATTCGTGAGCTATCGATCGGTCGTTCCTTCGATCTTCGCGGTTCTGATGATCCTTGAAAATAATTTCAAGGATCCTACGAGACTGAGAGAGAAGAAACGAGGAGGTATACACGGTACGAGCCGAGGAAAGACCTTCGTTTGCATTTTTAAGGATATTTCCATGAGAGGTTTAAAGGCGAAAGTTGAAAGTCGGAAGTGTCTCGCATCGAGGCGTGGAACTTTTTCAAGGACTGCGTTTGCACTCGCACCGAGGTTTCTTCTTAGTTGAAAAAAAAAGAAAAAAAAAAAAAAAAGTAGAACAAAATGAGTGGAAGAAAAAGCGCAGATTTAGTTATTTCGGTTGCGTATAGTTGTTCTCATCGAAGGCCCATAGGTCAAGTGCATGACACGATTTGTTCGATCATTAAATCGAGATACCGAAACCTGGGTTAATTACCAGAGTCTGGTTTTACACGGTAATTAATCATATACTAGATCGAGTTTAAAAATTGACCGGAAATAAATTTACAGACAATTTGTTAACCTGGGGTATACTGTATCGGAACCGAAAATTCATTAGGGTAATGACGTGCGGAATTCAGTTCGTTTCATTCAAAAAAAATTATCATTAATTATTATACCGAATTAGAAACGGTATTTGAATACGATTACGAGAGAAAATTCTATGTGTACCGAAAAAAAAAAACGAGATTAACCGAAGCCTCGAAATATTTGAAGAATAAACAGCGATCGCTTTCGTAAAAACCGATTATTCATTAATTCCGGTAACAAATAACGAATCCGTAATTACAATTGCAATTTTCTTTTTTGTTTCCTTTCCATTTTTCTTCTTTTTTTGCAAATGTTTTAACGCGCTCGACTCTCGATTTTCGCGTAATAATAAAAAAAAAAGAAAAAAAAAAAAACGGAAAAGGTACGAACAGCGAAGAAGAAGAAAACAAAACGAAAAAAAAAAAAAAAAATAGAACAAACAAAAGGTATACAAAATGAAAAACAGAATGCAAAATCAACAGCGATTAACATAACCATCCGCACCGTTAATTACTCGCGAACGGAAGCTAATTAGTAAAAGCTGTTATGCTCGCTAAAAGCCTCTCTCCCTCTCTCTCTCTCTTTCAAAAACCTTGCAAGCTTTTGTACGAAATTATTGTGCTTTTTTTTCGTTTTTTTTTTTGTTCTTTTATTCTTCTTCTTTCGTTTAGCTATTTTTTTTTTTTTTTTTTTTTTTTTTCAATTTTCTTCAGTTTCTCAATATACCGCGGGACCTGAAATTTTGGCGACAATGATTTAAAAGTGAAACGTCAATCGAAATTACAGATCCTATCTGGGATTCGACTATTTCGATTATCTCGGCGGTTTGAGGCGAAAAATAAAAAAATAAAATAAAAATATTAACGCGTATCTATTGAAAAATTATATTTATACAATTGAAACGTGAAGTTTTATATATCCTTGATCGATAAAATGATTTATAAAGGGGGAAAAGATGAGATCGAGACAAGAGGATAAAGAGATTTCCTCGAACCAATCTTGAGGAGACAAGTTTGATACGTTCGGATAAATTTTTTTTTACCTATTTTCACGCAAGCTGACGTACGTACACGTACTACGTACGTACCTACCTACTGCAGAGGATGAACGTGTACGTGTTTCACGCGAACTTTACCGCTTCACGTAATCGTAACGTATAGGTATAATAAACAAGTAGAGTCTGGTAAAAATTGCTTTCATCCGTTGTTCGTATACCACGTAGTATAGTTTATAATAATCATTTCATTACAAATATTTCTAAAAACTCTTACGTACGTCTCTGTACACGTATCGTACTATTTTTGCGGTATACGTCCATCGCTATTTACTCGTCACGTAATTTTCATACGTTTTATCCGTGGAGCCACGATTACAATATTAAATTCGTCAAATTTGACATCGTTTTTTTTTTTTTTTTTTCTTATTATTCTAAATTTCCCACTCCCTGTATTACGAGTTACGAAACGCACGAACCGATGAAATTTTTCTTTCCACCTTGATCGGCACAGACGTGTATAGATTGAACGAGATATCAGGGAAGTTCTTCCTACACGACCCTGACATCTACAATATTTATACGCTCCCCGAGTTTGGCATTCATTTCTACGATTATGGGACGGGGAATATTACCACCTAAATTTGAAGAAAGTCGTTTATATACTTTTACGTATGTATGTATGTATGTATGTATGTATGTATGTATGTATGTATGTATGTATGCATGTACGTACGTACGGTGGTGTATGTAAGATACGTGTACCTAGTGAAATAAATTTATATGTCTAATTTTCTTGGAAACTTATCCCTTCATATTATTTCCATTTCACTCATGTTTCCTTTAGTTTTCGTTTTTTTTTTTTTTTTTTCTTTCTTTCTTTCTTTGTTTGCTTTTTTCTTCCTCTTCTTCTTCTTCTTCTTTTTCGATAATTCTTTACCTACGCAGGGGAGGTCTCCTCCTCTAGCCTTCGCGAGATCCAAGATGCCAGATCGCGCTTTAAATAGAACGCTTATACCTCTCTAGGCACGGGGTCTGCGCTAACTTGCGTTTCTGCCGTACAAACTCTCTCCGAGAACATCGACTCTTCGACGTTGTATCAATATTATAAATAAATAAATAAATAAATGAATGAATGAGTAAATAAATAGAGGGCAGAAAAAAAAATCAAAGGAAAAATAAAAAAAAGGGAAACGAGAGCAAAAATGAAATATAAAGAAACGTTCTCGGGATAAATAAATACGTAAATGAATAAGGGGTGAGGGGGAGGGGGAAAAAAAGAAAAGAAAAAAACGCGAAGAAGAGATAAGGAAAAAAAAATGAAAAACTAATAAAACACAGCCGGCATATTTCTGAATATATGTAGATTTCTTTCTATTTATCTACCTGAAATAATGTTGTCTAAGTAAATTAGGATTCGTATAATATATACATATGTACGTATAGCATCGATAAACAATCAGCTGTGACATAAACTCCCCGAACTGAAGCTGAAGCTGAAGCTGAAACTGGCGCGACCAAGAAACGGCAAGGTGCGGGGGTTACCGCTGCAGAAACCTTCGGAGAAATTCTATCCCGACACCCACGCGTATACAGATGTCACATATACGGCCCTCGAGAAAAATGAAAGGAGAAAGAAAAAGAGAGGAAAAAGAAAAGAAAAGAAAGAATGAAAAAAAAACTGTAGAAAAACGGATATATGACGGATGTCGAGGCCAAGGTTGAACCCTGGAAACTTTGCTATTGAATTATGAGACAGGGTTCTTCCTCCTCTCGCGGAGGAGCTTTGGGAATAATTTGTTCGACTTGATTTTTTAGTCTCTTGACAAAATTTCGTTCGACAAAATCTGTCATTTATTTCGTATTATAACGGTGTGAATGAAACTCGGTATCCAGGGATTAAAAATCGTGATAGAGTAAAAAATAGGACGAAAAAGTTCTAACGAGATCCGGATCGTGTCGGAGGCTGCGGCTGCAATCGACTCGACTTCAAACATGGACCCCTCTCTCTATACCGTCTAATATCGTCGTTATTGAGAAGACTAACAAAAAGCACCGAGCAACAGCTGTCGTTCCTCGTCGACGAGACGAGACGAGACCAGGCGAGACGAGATGGATATTAGAGAAAGATTTAAGACCCTAGGTCTTTAATACTGTAGTTTATGATCAAAGCCAACAGGAAAAAAAAAAAGAACAATGAAACGAACTAGGAAATAATTTTCGCGAGCTTTTCATTCGTATATTACCCAAGCAGGCTAATCCTAAACACTCTGAATTCGAATCTTGAGATAAATTCGGAGATTAGAGGGATAACGGGGCGTTAATCGTATCAGCGTATATATGTATATCAGACTGTCTAAAAAGTGGCGTCATTGAAAAAATGTACTTTTTGGTCTAAAAAGAATCTGTGTTCAAGTAGGACCATTGGAAGTGGTGGGTGCCTCATAAGTGTTTTTGATTAGGCGAGCGAGATTTTGTCTGACTAGATATTTATCGAGATGTGGGAACAATCTCTTTCCATTCTATGTCATTTTTTCCGGGTATCAACCATTTTGACTTTTTCTCTTATTGAAAAAGCACAAAAAATATATGATCGATGGCCTTGGGAAGCATTACCCCATCCAGCCGCAATCAAAAACACTAATGAGGCACCACTTCCAATGGTCCCACAGCCCCTCCTCGAACACAGATCCTTCTTAGACCAGAAACTACATTTTTTTTTATCGATGCCACGAGAAAAAAAAAAACTTGCTTTCTTTAGAAACAGCCTAATACATATTTTCGCTTTTCGTTTGCGCCGATTCGTTATGATCGAGACTCTGTTTGAAGGAAACCGATTTCACATACTGAAATAGTACCTGCGTACTATTGTAATAAACCAACCGACTATCTTCGCCTCTTTTATCGATTATTTAATCCGAAAACTCGATCGTCATTATATCTATTTTCTTCTCTCCTCGAGAGACGGAGAAATTCGCGATAAAATACCAGTTTGTACGTATGTATATCCTGGACACGAATCCGGTGCTCCGAAAAATGCGAAAAATCATAGAAAAAAAAAGAAGATATAGAGATATACCTGAATGAGAGAATCTGTGGGGCAAGCGAAGTGGTAGTTCTTCAATGTCAGCTGTCCAATTAAAACCGAGCGTCTGCTTTATCAGAGGAGATGGATCCTTTATTAAATTATTATTACCGTTGATGTAACAGAAAATTGTGGATTCGTATTATTTCTTTTTTGGTTTGTTTTTCGCTCCTCTCTCTCTCTACTTTTCACGATTTCCTGTTACTTAATGCGGTTAGCCTTTTTCTTCAGTCTTCCTCCCCCGTCTTTTTTTTATTCTTTAAAACACCTTTTCTTTTTCTTTTTTCTTTTCTTTTAACCAAGAGGAAAACTCGTCACGTCACACAAGGGTCCGACACCTCATCCTCAGAGTTTCAAGCCCTTAAGTTTAGCCGAACAAAACTTTTCGCACTTGAACGCGGCACAGTTTAAAAGGACCAGAATTTTATGACACGGGGTGTAACTGGTAACGTTACAGATAAAAATATTAATTATACTCCAAATCGACGAACTATTGTGATACTACGATATTGTATCCCTTGCTAATCGAACGCTCGGCTGAAACGGTGCGAAAGAAACCAATTCCTAAAATTTTTTCCTTTTTCAACTAAATTAATCCGCGAAAGAACGGAGAAGGTAAAGAAAAATAAAAGAAAGAATATATGTTATAGAAATTCGATTAAAATAATCGCGATTTATTGAAGAAAAATAATAAATAAATAAAAAGAGAGGAAGAAACTGTTTCGACACACTGTTGAGTTATTATTATCGAACGTATATCCACTGGAACTCTGTATTATTATAATTTTCTATAAATTTAATTCACAGTTTTGTTTTCTATCACGTGACAACACTATATGAATTAATTTTAAATTTTAGGATTTCTAACCGTATTAAAGAATCGATAAAAGAAAAACGTCTCATAAATTAACAAGGTTTTTAATAATAGTCGACAATTGTAATATCAATTATCAAAGATTTGTCGTTTATCGAAGAGATATGGGATTCTAATTTATCATCGCATCGGAGTAAACGAAGAAACAATTAAGTTGATTTTTATCAAGAATTTAAACTAGCGGATCCGTTCGATCGAAGTATTGCGAGAAAAGCCTATTTTATTTAGATACAATAATCAGTCCATCGATCTGCTTCACACCTTTTCTTTTATTTTCTTTTATTTTATTTTACTTTCTTATCTCTTCCCCGATAATTCATAGATTTTTGAATAAAAGTTCAACCTTCTTTACGGATATTAAATTCGCGTTAATTCTTGAACTGCGTTTACAGTTCTCCGTTATCGGATACTACTAATCGCGAAATGTTATATATGTATAAATATAAATATGAATATATTTATACGTATACATATATCGTATAATCCGAATAGAAAGCCTCTGTGGGGACATCGACTACCACCGCACTTGTCCAGTTCACACGTGCGACTGACGGACGAAACCGACTACTGCGCTCGACGGAAACTCAAAGCCTCCTGCAGCTCGACACAGAGTACAGAGTCGGCGAACGATTCGAGCGATTCGAGACCCCCGCTTCGTGTGTTCCAGTTAATGCGAACTGTTCCGTTCATATTCCGAGCCGTTATGTTATAGCCGAGCAGAAAGAGCAGTGAAATGGAAGATTTGAAAATCAAAAAAGAAAAATGCAAAAAATAAAGAAAACAAATTTTTTGTATTTCGGAATTTTTTGATTGGGGCAAAACTTTGGGAAATTCTACCGAAGTCTGAAAACGTTGGGAAGAAAACTTGAATTTTTAGCCCGAGGAGCTGACGCGAATGCAAGGAAGGCAGGAAGGAGCGAAGTAGTTTAGCTCGTGCGGGGGTGTCTGTCTGGGTCATCGATTATTTCAAGGATCGTAAAATTCGTGGTGAACGTTGAGGTATACGGGTGCAATTGGTGCGGGGGTAAAAAATTGAGACGCGTAAAGGAAGAAAAAAGGAAATTCGAGGGTAAGATGAAAGACACAAGGAAATTTCGGAAGTTTTTAGAAAACCGAAATTTGAATACTCGAGAATCTCTCTTTATCTTTCCTTTTCGCACGATTTTTCGTCCCAAAATCGTTACAAATAAAAATAAAAAAATGGTTCTAGGTGTTCGGACGAAAATCTGAATTCCAGACGATTCTAGTTTCGGAATTGAACCATAATTTCACGTTCGCGGTTAAAAGAGAAAAAAATCTCAATTCTGGAGCAGGGCATTACGAAAACGTTTAACTTTATCTTCCAATAATGAAAAAATCGTAGACCAGACGTAAAATTTTCGTACCCATCAAATGGGACAATGAAACGCACCGAAAAGCAGTTTTTCTTTTATCGACATAAATTTTTTGACCATCGTTTCGTTTTTACCTTTATAAAAATAAAATTGAGTAAACTATACGGCGTTGCTTTTAAATCAATCTCCACAGCGCTTTCCCATTCGCAAAAGGTTTCTGCATAAATAATATGATAAGAGCTCGCTTATGCATGTATGTATGTACATACATATACGTACGTATATTCATATACGTAGGATAGTCTGCAGCACTACGTGCGTACAATACCACTTGACCTGGTCTCACAGCTATGCTCTATATAAGGTTCCAGAGTTCAAAATTGAGTAATATCCCCTTTTTTTTCCTCCTTCTATCTCCAGCGTAGGAAGAATTCGCAAAAACTTGCAATAGTATAGACGATAATTGAAATTTCGAAGGGAAAGGAAAAGAAGAAAATGAAAAAGTGAAATTCGCGTTATCAAAGAGTTAATTTATTCCTTTTTTTCTTTTTTTTTCTCCTTAATACGGTTCATATGCTATAGTTTAATAAACAAAATCTATATCTGGATATAAATATTATGTAGATAGTGAAATTGGGAGTAAATATTGTTAAAACCAGCGACGATGTACGTACATAACTAATACACGATATACATGTTTATATGTATATACAACTACGTTACACAGATATAGGACCTTAATCTATTCATATAGGAACAAATATTTCCATATCTGCGAATCGTTCGCATCGCAATTCGCAAATGGCATAACCGGAGCAGGTAGAGATGCCTGACTTCGAACGAAGGGTAATATTTTCGAAGCGTAATTTTAGAATTTGAAAAACTAAACTTGTTAAAATCATGTTAATCGCGAATTTCATTTTGCTTGTAATAATGACGGAATAATTCAATTCAAGAATCGATATTGAACCGTCTTGCTCCTTTTCGAAAGAGAAAGTAAGATTATAGATGATGCGGGTACCTGTGTCCTGCAGATATACATGTGTATTAAATCCGTATACGGTAAACAATTGAAATAAATTGCAGAAAATGTTTTGTCCCCGACAAATGTTTCGAAACTTTGTAATTTCACTCAACAATACCACCCTCGGGGTACCTCATACCACAATTATTGTGAATACAAAAGAAAAACTTTGAGAGTATGCAACGGTTGCTTTATTACATGTGTATATACATATTTATATTATATATACACATAATATTATGAAAGTGTTCCGCGCTGTGGGCAATTAAGCTGACCGAGCTTTCTTACGTTTCTGCAGTTTTTTATTTTTTATTGTTTTTATTTTCTATTCTCATTTTAATCATTACTATCATCATCATTGTTATTTTGTCGCCTGCAGTCATCTGCGAAACATTTTTTTTTCATTTTTCACCGTATTTTGTACTCCGTTCACTTTCCTCAACGATTTTGCTACCGATGATCATCGTATACACATACGTACATATTATATGATAAATAATTTCACACGTGTTAAACGGAAACTTTGAACCGCTGAATAAGCGTTGAAAAATTCTTCTATTCGCTATATATAATGTATATTGTATATGTTGCAAAATGGTTAGCAACGTCGTCGCGATTTGATTTCTATTTGCCTGCTGATTTTTATTATATTATGAAAAAAATCGGAGATAAGGTTTTCCGATTATTTCAGATCGTTTGCATTACTGCTTTGCAGTTAATTACCTAATTTTTGCAATTGCTTTTTTCGGAATCATTGAACGGCGTATTTTCACGATTTTACTTTCTCGTATATAAAGGATACTTTCGTAGTTCGACGAACGAAATTTAATTATTGTATTCAATGAAACGAAATAACGATTTAATTTATCGGTCATTGATTCCATAACTTGAGTTTAAAGACCCCGCGAGATATGCGGCTGATCATGAATCAGCTGGATATGTATAATATATATTATAATAAGCAAAAGCGTATTTTTAATCCTGAAAGAGAAGTGGCTAAAAACGTTTTTCACTCTTTCATTATTCCAAATAATAATTTATTTTTTTTCCCTCAAATGATTAGAAATCGTCGCGATACTCCAAATGCAATGATCACTACACGTTCATTTAGAAAGGTATTAATTTCCGCAATACCATCACGTGCCAAAGTCACAGTTAACGCCTTAGATTACTGAGAAATATAACTCTAATGGAAAGGTGAACAATAATTGCCACGTTTCGCACGTGTACGAAATTGCATATATATGTGTATCTATTATCGACAGTCTATCTATTCAGTTGGAGTAGGATAACTGGCGTTGAAGTTGAGCTGAAGAATTATAAATCAATTTTGCGAACGGACGATTTGAATTTTTATTCGCCTCAGATTCCACGATTTTTTTTTTCTTACTTTCTTTCTTTCTTTTTTTTCTCTTCGTTCTATGAAGAATTATACGAATTCCTTCATACCTCTATCCACGCAAATCTCGTCATGTGATATATCTACGTTGCCAAAAAGTCAAGAGGAACAGATACGAGACTCGACAAATGGCGGATTTAGGTATATGTTATTAAAGAACAAAAAGAATTGAACAAAATTGAATATGCGTGGATCTGGCTAATCTCTGGTACACATCTACCGTTACATCACATAGGAAACAATCTGTAGCCATACCGACTATCGATGAGTATATGTAAATTAGTCGGAAACAATGACCAAGGGAATGAGATAAGACTGTCTCCTTGAAAATGAAAAAAAATAAAAAAATAAAAAACAATAAAAAATAAAAATCAAAAACGATTACCATAGAATCAGACTCTCCGCTCTCGATCTGCATTATGACTAAACGAGTTCGGCTTATACCGCACATAGTTAATGTAGACTGGTGTATTAAGATGATTTGTGCGATAACAATATGATTAGGCTATGGGCTCTGCAGGCGTAGGGCCACCGAGGTCAATTCGTTTGATATTTTAATACAAGGCCAAAACTCGAATTCTATAATTTACAGAACAAATTTAAACGGGTTTAAAACCAGTTCGAACGAGTCCCTATAGACACAGAGTACTAACCGTTAATTAATTGCACATACGTACCTACATATGTTCGTTCGAAACGCAACCTATGCAGCAGGGGAGGGAAAATGAATAGAAAAATCTAAGAAAAGAAGAAGAAAAAAAAAGAAACCAAGATCTTTAACGTTTATAAATATATTTTTGCACACCGGTCACATAGGTGTGATACAGACGACCCTCGAACCTCTGTGACCTCGTACATATATGTATATCTAAAACACCCCCGGTATGGCAAACCTGTGTCTAAAATTTGTCCCGTTCATTTATCTGTAAAATTGACGTAACGGTCAATCGGTGTCATCGGTTATTTATTGCCTAAAAACTTTATAGCCGAGGGTATAACGTTAAATACCCGATCGAACGAGCCGTATGATGTATCGAAAATTAATCAACACTGTATATTCCTCCCCCATCCCGCAGTAAAACGAAAAACTCGTTTGTTTGTAGTTTCAATTTTTTTCCCCCTCGTTTTTCATTTTTCGTTTTTCGTTTTTCGTTTACTGTTTTCGTTTTTTTTGTTTTTTGTTTTTTTTTCATTCTGGAAACACCGCGTTTCATCAGCCTGAAAAATGAGTAGTTATCCATATCGCTGGTTGAGTCTAACCGCACAATGTTACCATACAGCTAAATTTAAAACCAAGTGAAATGTATATTGCGGGTGGTTTTTTCGTTTGTGGCAAGTTTTTTCTTCTTTTTTTTTTCTCTCTCTTTTCTTCATGTTTGATTCGTTGATAAGAAAAAAAAAAAAAATATCTGTTATTGGAAAAAAGCGGAATTTTTTAGCCGCTCGATACCGTATGCACTTGTGCGAAATCCAGATTCATATAGAAAGGGTATTTCCCCGATAGTCTAGACAGTCGATTCAAAAAACTTCCATACGGAGAAACACCGATGATTCGAAATTCCGTAAGCTGAAGATCCGGAAAGGCTTAACCTCTGAAACTTGAAATTCGCGCATGTATTCGTTCAGTGTTTAATAACTCGGGCTGTATCGACCGCATCGAAACGAATGAGTGGTCAAATTGATCGTCTCAAGATTTACTTTTTGGAAAAAAAAGTTTCAAAATCCTATAAATCATTTATGACATCGTGAAGTTATAGATTGAAGTAGATAAAATGGATTCCCGTAAAGAGGGTCGCGATCAGAATGAACCATTTCTTGTCTTCACACCTTGAGAAATAGACCGTAATTTTCATATCTTTAGAATTTTATTGTCTAAACTTCCACATTTTTGAAAATCGGGAATCGTCTCAAACGAATTCGAAATTTTTACCGTTCAGGACTTAGAAAATTTCTTGAACGTTGATAAATTTTTTAATTTTTTTTTTGCCCCGAATATCTTTTTTCTTCTCAAATTTTTTTATTTCACAAAAACTGTACGGTTTACGGAGAAACGAAACTTTGAACAAGTATTTCTCACTCGGTTCAAAAATTACCCGCGTTCAGTTTTCCCACGTGACAAATATGTGGGCAGTAGCATATATGTACATATAGAACAGAATTTATTATAGAAAAGTTCGAACCATTTGTCTCAATTTTTCATTCGTTTTTCACCTCACTCAGCTTCATCGCACACACCTAGATACGATTTGAATCCCGTTGTACCATACGAGAACCAAAATTCAAATCTTGAATAGTTTTTCCACGTCTCTGTGATAACAGCTGCAGAGATTATGCGGCAAAACTTCATCTTCTAGGTACATCCGAATGTCTTTTTGTTTCATTTTTTATTTTTATTTTTTTCCAACCCCTATACATAAACTATTTGGCGAATAAATTTCCGAAAAATCCAAAAAGCGATGAAAATTTTTGCAAAAAAAAAAATTACTTTTTCTTGAATATTTGATTAAGGATCGAATGTTGATTTTATTATAGCCGGTTAAATACCGGGTCTGGGTATTAATTATAGCTGCGGAATAAAAAATGGGTGACGGTTTTAATCCAGGGAGAGATGGAAGAATGGTGGACAATTTATTCGACAGAAATTAATCCCCAATTAGCTTAGCAGGTTATTATATCTGATCGTGAATTTTGCAAATAGCAATTTCCCGGCTGTTTGAGAAGCTAATATAAAACGAGAGCGAGATCGAAACGGTACTAGTTTATCGGTGATTAGAATCTCTGAATGCAAGTGATTGCGGCAAAAGATATGAACGTACAGGGTGGACCAAGAGAGACCGGCCCGATTCAAAACTCGAATATAATCTGAACGCGTTTATCGATTTTCGGGATTTTTTCTCCCCTGGAAACTAGAAGAACGGACCTTTCATTTTGCGTTAAAAAATCGGAAAAATATTCACCCGTTGCAGAGATACACACGGTTAAAAAACGAGTCTTCATATCAGCGGTCTTTCTTAAACTCGTTTTTCAATTGCGCGTATCTCCGCGACGGATGAATATTTCTCGAATTTTCTTCCGCGAAATGAAAGGTTCGTTCTTCTAGTTTCCATTAAACAAAAAATCTCTGAAATCGATAAACGCGTTCAGATTTTATTCAGGTTTCAAATCGGACCGATCTCTTTCGGGCCACCCTGTACGCACACGTATATCCAGCTATAGGCGAAACTTGGTTATTTCTTATAGAAAGTAGGTACCGAGTGCCCACAGTCCATACACAGAACATAATAATCGTGAGAGTTCTCTGCACTACGCCTAATACATCTATTTAGGCATCTATTTGCGATATGCGGTCACCGGAACGTATCGCAATTAAATATAATTCAGCGTGCAAAAAAGTAGTCGGTTTGCTTAGCCTCGTACCTTCGGCAAGCTGGCGCAAACACAGTCGAGTAATCAGGAATACTATGTGTCGATTTGTCGATTCGTCGCGGTCGATTGAAACGGGAATAATTACATCGCTGTAGAAATATGATTGCGTGTAAAAACCGCGAAAGTATAAGTATTGTCCCCGCCTTGTGAAACGGTGTCGAACGAAATTCGAGTACTTGGTTTATTTCGGCGAAAGGATAATTCAATTATCCCGTTGAAAGAGTCGCTCGCTATTACTATTCTCTAAAGATTGCGAATTCGTTTTGCGAAATCGAAACTTAGGATCTGTCCGTTTCGCGGAGTCTTGGGAACCCCCTGCGTTATTAGATATCGCGGTTTTTAATATGCGAGGAAAGAGGGATAAAATATGAAGAAGAAAAAATAAGGTAAAGTGCTTCGAAAGTTGGACAATATTTTATTACGTAATATTGTACATGTACATATATACACACATCGCGTAACCTGTCGTATTCAATAATCAAAATTCTAACGATAGATCCGACCAGACGCGTGCGGATTATGAAATATGTATAGGCGCTCGGCCGATCGTAAAATATTATCAATATCAAAAATAGCCACCAATTTATACTGGGGGCGAGAATAATTTTACTCACTGGCTTCAGCGCGTATGGAAAAATCGGAAAACGTGTATCACGGTATTAAAAACCTCGTTAATTCTCTTAGAAGTACAAATAAGAAATCACAAGATGGGCAAAACGGAGAGAATTCAAATCCGCGAATCTGGAATCCAGTATTCCGGGATTTAAGTCTCATTTTCCGTCAATTTTTGTCAATTTTTAAACACAGTTTCAGATAATATAATCGTGTTATACTTCTTCGTGACGTATCATCGTTATAAAGTAAAATTTATAAATTTTGAGGAATCGTCAAGGAATCTGAAACATTTCGCAGTTTCTGGTTGACAAAAATAGCAGATTTTCGTAGTTTTCCGTCGATAAAATGATAAAAGGAGTAAAACCTAAATTCCAAGAAGTATACTAAAGGTTCAAATTTCCGTAACAGATCGTAGAAATTCACAGAACGATTTTCACCCAAGTATAACTGCGTTGAAGCGATTACGATAGAATTTCATACATAGGTATGTAGACACTGATCGCTTTTACAGCCCGTGAATCAGGATGAATCAAAGATGATTCCGCGTCTCGTTGTTAGTCAGATGATAATAAAGCGAGACGCGAGTAAGTAAGTAAGTAAGTAAGTAAGTAAGGCATAAGGCGTTTCGTCTTGATAGTGTATATGTATGTATATGAGACGTAGCGGTTAATTTAAAGAAGTCTTGTGTTTCTACTAGCGCCAATTTAACGCTGGCTGGCTAATATACATATATGTATTTTGTTGTCCTCTTTAATCAACGCTAATTCCCCCTGCGTTGAATAATTTAAATATTTCACATTTCTTAGTTAGTTAACAAGTTTGTTAGTTAAATTGTTTTTCCCGCCTAGTCGCTCGGCTGACAGTAAGAAATATTCGTTTTATCTAAAGCAACCGGAGACTCTTTACTTATTATTTATTGTCTAGGTCAGGCTCGGAAATTTGTTTGTTCCTCGAGCCGTATTCGACAAGATTTCATCGCGTTCGGAGAATCAAATTTGTTTCGCGGTCTCCGAAATCCGGTATTAATATTAATGGATAAAATTGACCGTTGAAAAAAATCAGAAATAAACGAGCAAATAATTAAGTAGATTTTTTGCAGGATTAGCTCGGAAGTGAAAGGCCGAAAATGACATGCATGCTTTTATAAATCGTGACGTTGTTAGCCACTTAGTCGTGACTAATGCGAAATCCCGATTGAAAGCGAATATCAGAAGTGGCGAGAATCGCTATTCGAAGCGATTTGAGAGTTCGACGAATAAACTGATCGAAAATTACGGAGTTTTAAGTTTCTTCAAAAACCCACCGCGCGCAGATATTTTTGCAACGACATTTTCAACTGCGAAGAATTATTTCCTCAGCCCGATTCATATCTCGAGACAGTTTTTTATTGCTTGATCGTTAATGCAGAGATGAACACAGCAGGCACAGATATTAATATTATACGCGTTACGTATTATGCAATACGTCGCAGAAATTTACGACAATGAATCAATTGTGGTTTAAACTACAGAAGTATAAAAATGTAGAAATGATCGGTGATTTTCCTCGTTTTTTCTTTTATTTTATTTTTTTTCTTCTCTTAATCTTTTCACTTCTAATCACCGAACTGATAATTATTATACTTCAGCAGTTACGATTCTTTACACTTGAGAGCTCGCGCGATGGTCAGAGAAAATCGTTCGTTAGTTCGCAGAATAATCAACCGATTAATTAAAAACTATACAAAGCTGTGCGGAGAGCGGAACCTAATTAAGCGACGTAATACGCATCTCTGTGTATCGTGATTAGCAATTTGTTTACAAGATACTGTGCATCGTGATAACTGGTTATCTTCTGTCAACTATTTGTTCGTCAAATTTGCTCTTCGCATTCTACAAAAGTAAATAAGCGGTGCGCCATTAGTTCAGCGTAATCTATAGGAATCTATAGGCGCGATAAGGGGCTTTCTGATAATTGGGTGTCACGGTGCATGGTGAGATTTATCGAATTTTTGGTTATTGAAGAAGACCTTGAGGGAACGCGTCAGAGTACATCGTTCGACTCTTTCTTCCCCATTTTTTGAGCGTGGAATGAAAATTGTCGAGATATTCGAGGAACAGGATTCGCAAGCTTTTAAATTTTTCGCGCAGAAAAGCTTGTCCGTTTTTTCCGAGTTTTAGCTCGATCTTATTTTTTTTTTTTTTACAAACTTGTATATTTAGTCGTTTTAGTAAGTTTTCCACAAGCAATTTTAAAACGGTATATTCACCATTTTTTGTTGCAAATTTATGTGAAATGGAAAAAAATTCGCCGCGACTCGAGTGCTGTTTGAATGAAAAAACGATAAGTCGATCGAAGCACGTTTCCTAATTTCAAAAGCTTGTAATTTCAAATTTTCAAGAATTTTTCAAGGAAATTGAAACCTTTTATAATTTGCCGTTTGAAAAATCGTAGATTTTCGTAATTTTTAAAGAAAAATTTAGAACTGGAAAGAAATTAGAAAATTTCTTATAAAAGAATAGGAAAAGTTCTGAATTTTTTCAAGAAATCGTGAAAATTCGTAGAATTATTTTCACCAGGGTTCAATCTTATGAAACCAAAAACAATATGGTGGAAAGAGGGGCAAGAAATAGAAACAAAAAAACGGGTTGCGATTTTTTGGCAACGGTCTAGCCCGCATGATACCTTCGTAGTTAATTTTTTGAGCAATATTTCACGATTCGAAAAGCGCAAAAAGTAGAAGATTTTCCTCTGGCACGTCCAGAGCTTTCGATCGCCTCCTCGAGGTCGTCGTCTGTTTTTGTAATTCTAAATCATAAATCGTTTTCAGTCAACCGCAGAACGTGATAAAACAAAAAGTAAATCAAATATATATACGAAGGGCGTCCATAAAACCTTTCGACTCACGATATAGTCCGAAGTAGGTAAACGCGTAGCGCCCGTACCTTAGCTTTTCAATAACACTTTGATAAAAACGACTTTCGAGCGCTACGCGCCTGCGAAGCTGCGTGCGTAATCGACGACCGATAATCATTAGTCTTTATCTTTTTCTTGTCCGTTTTCTTTCATATGATTATTGCGGTAAAAATAGATCCCATTATTCGTGGCCTACGTCAACTAACGGCTCCTTTTTTTCCATATCACAGATCGCTTTGCGTTCCGCGGAAAAATTGGGTCAATGCATCTCGCGAAAAACAAGTATACGAGAATGAGTAAACGGTCAAGGATTGTTCTCGAGGGTTTTTTTTTTTTTTTTCTTTCTTCATTCTTTTACTTTTCTTACCAAATATCGAGAGCGATCCTACCGATCAATAATTTCAGAGAACCGCAAAATTGAAATAAAATAAAAACAGTGGCGATCGTTGAAAGGCACTATACCGCATAATCGAGGGTCGCTGACAAAAAGTCAGGATATTAAACAACGTGGTAACTATTTTCGATGAATAAATAATATTCCGTATGTTGTAGCCTTGACCGCGTACACCAGATTCTATTATTCTAGGTTTTAGTCGGATTTATTTTTAGTTCATTTTTTATTCCATTTATTTTGCGATATCGAGGTAAAACTGAATATGATACACTCGATAATGAATCCTCGTGTACAGAAACCCGGATTATACGATTGTAATGAGACCCGTCTAATTCGGTAACGAGTTTTCATATCCTCTTTAAAAAAGAAAGAAATCAAAGAAATTATAAAACGAAAAATGAAAAAGAAAAGAGAAAAATCTTTTCTACCGATCGATTTTCCGCGAAAATTCAAATTACTCCCCGGCTACTAATTGCCGGCAATATGTTCAACCGTCGACTGTTAGAGGGCAGCATATGCTGCAGGCTAACGTTGAAATCCTCTTACCGGCCATCCGGGGAAGTCCCGAATTATAAAGAATTCCAAACTCTATATTTCCCCAATGTCAATAATAAATAACGAATATTGGATTATAAAATGGGTTTTAAAAATTGAATATTTAAACAAAAATTCGTCTCTCTTTTTTTTGTCTTTTTTTTTCATCCAGTCATGAAAGTTTTAGTCAGAAATCTAACAATAAGTTTCGTAATTTTGATGTTTGTTTAAAAAGAAAAAAAAAAAAGATGAAAGTCTGACTGTATATAAAGTTATCGTTAAAATACGTTTGAATATATATTTCTAGTCCCCATTCGGTATAGTAAGGCGATATTCAACGTATTTTTCAAAGCTGAATCTACAACTTCGTTTTAAACGTATGGGTATTGCATGTATACATAAATAATATTGTCGGAACAGCGCGTTGAATGTATGTATGTATTACATATTCTATATTCTATATATGTATGAAGAAACGCAGATAGTAGCGAAAATTTAGATCAATACCTACAGCGGCAGTAGCAAAATATACCTAAGACAGCTTCTCGACCGCACCGAGCTCTTGAAGAATAATATTTAAAAGTTGGCTACGGAACCGTTATACCTATGTATGTACAGTGTACACGTACAATGAACATGTATCAACTATGGCATTGTTGAAGCAGCGATAATATTTAAAGAAGCTGTGCACACATCGAAGAACAGGAAGAAAAAAGAAAAATAAAAAAAAGGAAGAAATTTCTTTCACGGATTTTCTGCCACCATGAAAACGACTCCTTTTTTCTATTTTTATTTTTATTTTTTTTTTATAGAAAGAGAAATCGAGAATCACTGATTATCCACCGATGCATGGACAATTGGAGCCGAATTCAAATATCGCGGACTCGCAGTTTTTAGAAAGGCTATTTTACCGCAAAGTCTACGTAACCGATTTCAAAAACTTTGAAACGACGAAGACCGGAGGTTTAAAATTCCGAAAGCTGAAGATCCGAAGCGCCAAACCATCGAATCTTATTCTTTGTCTTCGCGTCTCGAGAAATAGACCGAAATTTTCGGATTCTCGGGCTTTCCGATTCTTGAGCTTTCTGCATTTCGACGTTTCGGAATTTTAATTTTCGAAACTCTAACGTTTATAAAAATTCGAGATCGTCTCAAACGAATTCCAATTATTTTTTTTTTTCTTCGCTTTGATTTTTCATCTTTGATTCCATTTTTCCTCCAACTACCAATAATAAGACTCTTCGAGATCAAAATAATTATGTGGGTTAAGATCGTCGCGGTTAAAGAGCACAGACAAACATCTTGACTAAAGGAGGTCAGAGGCAACGAGTAACCAATATACACGGATTTAACACTATACGAAGTTATTTTCGTTCTCATTTATAGGTACATACTCACATACATACCTAGACCTACCCTACCTACCTAGACAGGACGCCCTTAAAATTCCTAAACTATTGATTGCGTTTTCAGGTCTGTTCTAAATCTATAAACTCGTACATAAAAGCTCTGACTGCATGGACAGCCACGTATGTAACATACATGAGCAGCAAAACTGCGGCTTTCACACTCACATCAGCCTTAAATTCGTCGGTTTAATTTTAAGGGATCTAGGTTACCGGAACACTAAACCACAATTTTTTTTTTGTTCAAATCAAATTCCTCACTTAGACCTTATCGAACATTTATGCGACCGGATATGGCCTGCAGTAAAAAAAAAAGCGGTAATTTTCAACACCGGAACACCAGTACGATTTTTTCTACCTTCCGACACTAGACTAGGGGGTAGATATCCACCCCACGCAGTTCTCGTTCGCCGTATCGTTTCTATCGGCGGTAAAGAGACTCCCGAGTACATGAATCCCTCCCGTCGTTCATAAGGATGGAATTTTGTACGGCAAATTCAATTTCGATAAACTCTATTTAGTGAAAAGTCCGTTTGAACGTCGAGAAATTATTGAAATCAGCGTGAAACGCATTTTTTTCGATTTCTACCCCGAGGCGATCGAAAATCGCTTCACAGATGACCGAAAATTTCTTGTTATTCACACATGGCTGCAATTTCGTTCGCAGATTCGAAAACTGTGCCAATTTCAACGTGCGCAAAAATTGTTTCCTCATTTTATACCACCAATCGATGGTAATTAACAGTCGGGCTAATTACCCCGACGAAATGTTTGTCCCCTGGTTGAGTCAATTTCCCCCGATACAATTAAGTAATTATTAATCAGACGAATAAACGGAAAATTTCTATCACCGCTGTATAAATGCGTCTAGTACCCTGTGATGATCGTAGTTCTAAAGAAAAGACAAAAGACTTTACGTTTGATTAAAGTTTCGATGAAAAATTTCTAAGAGCTTTTACGGAATTGGAAAAGAAAAAAAAAAAGAGAAACAAACTGACCAGGAGAATTTCATTCCTGTGTACATATATATGTATATATACACCTACTCAGTTAACGTGACACAGGCAGAAGTGACTTTGAACGTCTGGTGTGCCGGGGATCGATTTTTTCCCGCAAAGCTCGCGGTGGTGTACATATACTACACGCGTTTAGAACGTTTCTTTTGGCTGATCCTTTCGGAGCTTTAAATCATGAGGGTCGCAGGTGCGAGTGGACCGGGGTTTTAGAGGGTCTAAAATTTTAGTGAAAAAAAAAAAAGAAAAAAAATCTTCCGAATTAAGGGGGCTTTTGTGAGCCGAACGAAACGATAATACGTTTCGAATTTTTATACGAAAAAAAAAAGAAAAAGAAAGTTATTCCGCGAATGGGAAAGTGAAAAAAAATTATCACAACGCGAAAAAGGTAAAGGCCCGGATGACTTGATCCTCGAAACGAGGGGATGACGTAGGGATTAAGTGTACAGAAATCTTCTCCGAATTCGAGGCGATTTGTTTCACTAGAAATGAGAGAAAAGGGAAAAAGCTTAGTTCGCCCTGCGAGACCTCGACCGAGATCGAATAGATGCAATTTTTACATTCAAAGAGGAAAGAATCATATTCGAACGAACGATGTGCGAACTAGATCAGATCAGGGGTCGCGGTGACGCGGGAGTTTCAAAAAGGTCAGGTCGGGTCAGGCTAATCCGTGACTGGTATTGTTTTTATTGGATCAGGTAAGTCCGGAAAGCCGACAGGTCTGTGCGATTTATTAATTATTCAAGAGCTTTAGTTCCACCTAAAAATAAACGGCTTTTAAAAATATAAAAACTTTGCTTCGATGGGTTAAAGTTTGTGAAAGGAGGAAGAGAAGAGAAAAGAAAATACCGTCCTTCGGTCAGATTACATATGCGACGAACGGTCTGCCCTGATTAGGCGTTAAGTTATGTAATTCTAGGTTCTGCTGAAACGACTATTAGTTCCAGCCACAAATTTTCATTAATTCGCGACACACCCACTCGGAAACTTCCCGATGCTGCTAATAACAATTATGAAATTAGCACAGAACATTAATTCAACAAATATCATGATTTCGTCTCCCCTCTTACAATTTATACGCTTCAGAAAATTTCTGATATCAAATCGAACGACCCTACAAGACGGAAAATATTTTGAATAATTTTTTTTTTTTTTTTTTGCGATAAATTTTTGAACTTCGGAAAAATATCATTTCTCGAAAAATGGTTAAACCGAGACCCAAGATCAGAATTTTTCACGGTACTTTTCGTTTATCATAGAAACCCATGCAATTTGCTGTAAAAAAATTAAACATCGAATTTTTATTCGGTAGAAGCGAAAGTTCAAATTGAACGAGACATGGGAATTTTTCATGCTCATCATTCGAGTGTAAAATCCTGTAAATTTCCGATTTTTTATCTCGCCGTATCTAAGATAATCCGGGATAATTTGTCAGAAGGTCGATCCATCTTCCTTTCAGCCTGTTTTTCGGATACCAAAGACGCGAAAGCGTAAAGATTGGGTGAAAATTATCAAAAGTCATCTTTCGACCGGGATCAATACTTCTCTCGGGCCTGGGATGAAGTCCCGAATCTCAAAAGTCCCGAAATGTCAAAATTACCCACTCACAGTTTTCGGAAAGCACATTTCCCCGAAAGTCTATAAAACAGCCGATCCCAAAAACTCACAAACGAAGAACACCAGAGGTTCAAAATTTCGAAAGCTAATATTGAAAAGTAATTCTTCCATCAAAAGCAACAAAACCTTCGAAGATTAATTTCTTTTCTCCTCAAAGTCAAAATTCAAACGAATCCCTAATTTTAAAATTCGTCCGAACTCCGTACTGTACTAGATCTATATATTTTCGGGTATCGCGTGGGTAGCAGGGGTTGGGTTAGGTTGTAGTATCAGGGGATGGCGAGGGAGAACAGCGAGCTCTGGGTGAAGTCAGATCAATACGGCGTTCATGTACATGGTCGGCGGCCCGTGACCGACCTCATCGCGCTCATCGTACTAGGAACTATTGTGTTAAGCCTCAAAGGCTAAGTCAAATATATCCATAGCTAGGCGTATGTCGACCCAGAATCGAGTCCACCCCAATAAAAATAATGGCAATAGTTACGGCCGCCTAGATCAGATTGAAAAACGTAATTTTCCAAAATTATATCTCCAGAATTTTTTCCCCTACCTTTAGCAGAACCACTGAACGAAATTAGACACGGAGGGGTGGAACCGTTCACGGTTTTTGATTTTTAGTTCTCAACATTTGCTGTCCCTTGTCCGACTGGGCAGCAAATTCCGCGGAAAAAATGCCCAAGTTTTTAATAAAAAAAAAAAGGAGAAAAGAGGAGTTGCGTAAAGTCGAGAAAGTGTGTATATATATATGTGTGTATATATATATGCCATGTTCAACACATCGATCCAAGTTCCAAGCACATGACTTGACTGTTGAGTAGCTAGAAAATTGCCTGGTGTTACGCATTCCCTGAAAGTGGCTAAGTCCCCGAAGATAAATTGGAGAATAAAATGAAATAGAAAAATGGAATAGAGTAGAATTTCTTCAGCTATTCGTACGTCAGTCTTCTACGAAGGCTCGATTACCATACATGATCAAATTCAAGCTCCCTATTCCTCTATTTGATAAAAACAAAGACAAAATGAAGAGGAAAGACTTGCAGCAATGAATTAGCTGCAACGCTAAATATAATCCCTTGGAGAATCGTCCCTGAAATATAAGCGAAGGCTATATCACATGGTGTCGCCTAAGGTTACGCAACGAGATAGAACAGATCGATATATAAATTTAAAGCGACTGGTTGCGCTTTATTCCCGGTTTCAAAAACCTCGACGTAATAATTTCGTACAACGAATAGGAATTTGTTGCTTGAATTTCAGTAACTACTGAGAGACGACTGGTGTCGAAATTCCGGAGCATAAAGCTGTTGAAATTTGACCGCAAAATCGGGACGATGTTGAACGATATTCGAATTGTTTGAAGTCGGTAAACGAACGATTTCCTCTTTTTTATATTCTCTGTCTCTCGCAGGATGAATATAAAAGAGATCGAACATCGAGCGAATCAGGAAACGCCTGAATCGTGATTCGACGGTGTATTGTACGTATTCCTGCTTCAATGATTCCTAGCTATGTTTTATTCACACGACCGAATAATATACTCGAAATAATTCAGAGCAGGTGAATTTTTATACCCGAATGTGAAGAGGCGTAATAATTATAGAAGTGCATCGTCGCGGGTCAGGTATTCAATTCATTAATTATTCGCCCACTTCTAACCTGTGGAAACTTTGAATTGCCATAGAGTATATATAATAGACCGGGTCGTGTGTGAATATCGATTGACATCAGCTGGTAACGTGCAATTCAAAGCGCATCACGTACAGACCGTTATCTGACTCGGTCTGGGACCACGTCCGTTTCTAAAGTCACGTTTCGAATGCGGTATAAAAGCAAAATTTTCGAAATATATCGTAACTCCAAAGGCTAAAGTTTTTACATACGAAATTTTTTTTTGACGCGATTGATTCAAAGTTAAATTTTTCCCTGCCCAAAATTCGTTTCGGGTTCAAAAAAAAAGAAAAAAAAAAAAAAAACAGGGGCTTTCCCGTATCATATTTCCCAGCGTCGAGATTTCTCCGCGGATTTATTCCATACCTGTAAAATATGTTGAAACGATGCTAAACGCAGACGCTGAGCAAAAAATTCGACGGCCCGAAGTGTTCGAACTTTTGCGCGGCGAAGAAGAAAGGAAATCAAACAAATAAAAACAGAGAAAGAAAGAAAAAAAAGAACCGTAAGAGAAGACTGCCGCCCCGTTTTGAATTTTAAATTATTCCTTTCACCTAGATCCATATTCCAGACGCGCTTACGATATCATGAATTAATTTCTGTTATGTTACTGATTGCCTATACCTATATCGATCCGATACTTTGCCAATACGATATACCCCGTGCGTATGGTATAGCATGGACTTTTACTACGGGCAATGACCCTTATAGATTGACGAGTGGGTATAGCTATTTGGTAAATTGAAAGAGAGCGTATAAGTTATACCTGTATAAGTATTATAAAAACTGATTGGATTGAAAAATGATTTATAAAACTATCGGCTTATCATTATTATTATAATCATTATTGTTATTATTGTTATTATTATTATTATTATTGCTAAAGCATTGCGCAAGCAACAACGACAAGACATTAAACGAAATGAAAATTTATTTAAAAAAAATATGACAAGAGAGAAAAAATGTAGCGGGGAACACATCAAACATCGAATGCGTAATTTGAACAAGAAATTTTATTGCGTTAACATTTGGTGTACCTTGAGTAAGGGATAAAATACACCAAACACTTTTACGAAGAATCAAGTATTTTTTTTTTTCGGTCCGCAGCGAATGGCAAAAAATCATACCTCTAGCATATTATTCATTTATTATTTATTTGGGGTATACAAATAATTATAATAAGCAAATTTAAACGTATAAGGCGATAAAAAGCGTTTGGTGCACACTGACGTGAGCGGTGTAAAAATATATTTCTTGATACATACATACATGTATATATATACCTATATAGATATATAGATTTTCTTTTTTTAGTAGCCAAAACACACGGAAAGCTTTATATAATGTATTTACATGTATTGATATATACGTATAACATACAGAAGGTTACGTGTGATACATCATTCATAGGGTGTATCCACAGGACGTTAACCCTAACTCGAAAAGATCACATACATCACTTTGATCCCTGGCGATCGAAAATGTTTTCGTTTCTTTTTTACTCTTGTCCCCAACGCCTTTTTGGCGATCGGGAAAAGCCAGAAACCCGAAAAGCGAACGAGACGAAGATCTCTCTGTGAAAAAAAACGAGGATCTTTTCATCTCCTTCCCATATTTTTGGATCATGAATTCCCGGATACAACATACGCGTAATTATTCCACGTTTTTTGTGAAATTCGGGCCGAAACTCTCTGTATGAATACATAAATATGCGTAATAACGATTTTTCAAATGTCACAAGAATTATCAATGGCCACGCAGCTGGCAAGATGATCATAAGTCGGTCCTGATCAATTGTCCGATTATGAGAACGGAAAAGGAGACTTTTTCCGTGGATAGGAGAATCTGATTTTTATATCGACCGATTTATGGTCACTTTTGTACATAGCGTAACAATCGAAATATTTCATACATTAGAGGGTTGTTTTCCTGGTTGCTGGGGGGTTGAGATGACGGTGAGCGCCGTGAACGCCACAGCGCCCATCTGGCGAATCCATATTTCGTCATGACGAGGTTTTATCCGGATAGGAAAAATGAAAAAATGAATTCCTCGCCGAAGGAGGAACGATTTTCCCGCTCTTCTCCGTCCCCGGTATATATTTTCACAGACTGAAGATTGGTGGGTGGGTATAGAGTACTGGATAAATTTTATTCAAGTCATGATCGACCGAAATGTGTACCGAAACATATGTCGCGATTTGAGTATCCGAATATTCGTTACTTTATAATTATACGAAAATTTCTAACCGTCGACATGTTACTTTCAACCGTTTAAAAAGTTGCTTATAATTCGTCGTGTTTTATTAATACATTTACGAAGTATCGAACGAAATGACATTTCTTTAATTATCAATAGGTTCACGATAATAAGCACGGATTATTATTTCCCTATGCGTATATTTCAACAATGTGAGATTTACTTCTATACCCTCGTAAACTATTTTTCAAACACTTTCTTAAATAAATTATACAATGCTTATCACACGAGCAGATTTATATTTATTTATTCAATTAATTTACTCTGATATGACGTATTATATATATAGAGTTTGATTGATTTATTAAAAAGCTTTATATATTATTAGTAACGAATGAAAATTTAATACGATTTAAAAATGAATTTTTTTTTAAACCGCGTCAGTTATAACTACTAATAATTATTAATCCTAATCAGTTTTCTCTCTTGAAAAACGAACAGTCCTTTAAGAAAAGCTTTTAAAAATAAATGCACCAGGTGCCAAAACGCGCTTAGGGTGCATATAGCAAAAATATAACGACTATATTATATTCTATATTATTGTTATTACGATTTTTCTTCGTTTATTTGTTTATTTGTTTACTCATTTATTTTCACGAAAGGATTGACCGATTGTCGCAAAAAAAAACTTGCAGCAATAATACGAAACTTCTTTCCTCTCTTCCTTTCTTTCGTTTTATTTTATAAATATTAAATTTTAATTATTTAATTAATAAAAATTCAAGCTTAAAGTTTATCCTTACACGTTTAAAGCACAGCCAAAAATTTACGTATAATATACATGTACGTAATGTATTATCACTGATTTCGTTGAAGCTTTCGTTGAAAACAATGTTATACAATATAATAGAATTATTTTGATTTTCGATAACAGCCAAAATTATATTCCGACGAAAGACGTTCCGTTATTTTTCTTTTTTTCCTTTTTTATAGCAAGATTTTTATTCCCTCTTATACAGTGCTAACAGACGAGAAAACTTTGATATGTCTCGGAGTTGGTTTTGCGACGTCAAGCGTCGTCCCGTCGTCAAGGCAGCGCGCAGGCGTACCAGGGTAAGACCTTAAAAATTTACCAATCAGCAAAGAAATCTCAACAATTATTATACAACCTTTTAAGGCCATGCCTACGGCTAGGTTGAATTTTCGAGGTTGACTTGACACGCGAAAACTTACTCCCGCAAACGTCACGCGTGATTACGATTATTTCACATGTACACCCCAGCCTGCAATTTCCGAGGGAAAAAGCTTTCGCCAAAGAAACTTTCGTCATTACGTCATATTCCCGGAACATATGGAACAACAATTTTTCTTTTTTACGCGATACATATTAAGCCCATTCACATATTTAAGTCCACGATTAATTATCGATGTTCAAAAAAAATTTATCAACAAATTTTCACATCGAAATTCTAATTTTAAGCACGAATTAGGCCGCATTATTAATTATTTAACGATTTTTCTTTTTCATTTTTCTCCTATTTTTTGTATTGTCTTCCAAATATTAACAAAAATAGTTTTTTTTTTTTTTACGTATCCTAAATTTTGTACATATATATGCTTTTTTTTTAAAATTCTTATCACTGCTGCAGTCTTCTAGATATCAGACAACAACTAGTATAACAACGATTAAGCTCTTTTTCATTTTTTAGTCGTTTATTCATTTATCTAATTTGAACGGTATGATTAGATCGAAAAGCACACTCAATAACGGTGATTATTATTAAAGACAGATCGAACAGAGGACATATTATTAGAATTAGAAATAGAAGGAGAAGAAAATTTTTGAGCACTCCTATAGATTGGACATGTCACTTTCGTGTGATATTGAATCCATTAAAACGCCTGCGCAGTTATGTCGAGGTGCTATTTTACCATTGGGGGTAAAATAATCACGAAATCTTAACGAAAATCAAGAAATAATCATTTTTGTTTTCTCAAAAACATGTCAGTCGTTTTATTCTATCGGATTTTGTTGCCAGGACGGATAATGACAAATAATAATCTGAAAATTTTCCCACTGAATAACAAAAGCACGACACTTTTTTCATCCCCCCACCCCCTTCACTAATTTTTATCCCACGATTCGGACGATTTTAGACGCACTGTTTTCCCCGCCTTTTATCCGTCCGCCTAGTCTCGAATTTTAGGAATATTTTCCAGCGATTTTCTCCTCGACGTTTTCCAGGCTTTTCACGGCTTTTCCTTCACCACCCCTTGCTGAATGGATTGGTTCTAAAGCTCGCCGATAAGCGGCGCCAACGACCTGGCATGGCGCTCGAAGCACCAAAACACCGGAACTATACTTGGCCGAGAACGGATGGGCGGCTTGCGATGGTTTATTTTTTTCATTTTTAAGGTCCTGAAGCGGGAAAACAATAAATTGCAGATAATTAGATGAGGGACAATTAGGAACTGGCTGATCAGTTCGCTAGCCGCAGGACCTGATGGAAATAATTGTTTCAGAGCAATTTCGATTAGAACTAATTCTAATCTATTAGTAACAAAAGTTAGGCTCTTAGGCAGCAGACTATTTGAAACTCCGCAGCAAACTGCAGCGACGCTGTTTTCTGGTCAGAAACAATTTAGAGAAATTGATGAATTAATTACATATTTTCAGAGATTGTGGCGACTGAGGTATATAATACACGAATATTCTATTTCAGGGCTTTATTCTACCTAATATCACCTACAAATCTACGTCTCAAAAAGCCTCGCATCTCACATCACGGGGCCACTAGCGCAGATTAAAGTGAGCTCTGTAAAAATGACATAGGTTAACTGTTGACTCAATTTCGGGGTCAATTTTAGTCCAAACTGGATACGGCTTCGTGAGCCCACTGAATACTAATGTGATTCTGGCGTGGACTAGGATTATCGAGAAATATTCAATTTTTTATACATTTTCAGATTTTTAAAGTCCGTTCACTGAAAAGTACAAAAATTTGAATTTTCTCGAATTTTTTACAGCCAAACGACTGGATATTTTTGAAAACTTCTAGTTTGCGCTAGAACTACGTGTGAGGACTATATATACTAAAATTTACAAATCAATTGAACTAATAATTAAATAGTTATCGAGTCCACAGTTAATCCATGTCATTTTTACAGTGCTCACTTCAATCTATGCTGGTAGTCACATAATATAAGATGCGACGATTTTTAACACCACGATTCGTAGATGACATTACGTAGAATGGAGGCCTGAAGCAGGATCTCTGTATATTATATACCCTAGTCGCTAGAATCCCGGGAGATGTGTCTAATTTTCAAATCCTAAATATGGATATATCTCCTTAAGTAACTAGCAGAAAAATCAATACAATTTTTAGCGAACCTGCGAGAGGCAGCAGAGTCTGAATTGAACTCGTTAAAAGATGCAGCATAACGATACAGAGCTAGACGTGCAGTTGATAAACGTCGTTGTCTGGGCGATCGGATAATCGATATTATTCAATTATTAGCATAACTTTATTCGGAATGAATAGTAGTTTTACTACCATTCTACCTCCTCGCGTGAGACATGCAGCAAATATATAGCAACTCGTCTGCAGAGTAAAATTTCTCTCCTTTGAAAAGAAAAATAAAAGAAAAAACTGAATGCAAATAAAAATGAATAATTTATCGAGCAGATGAGAATCATTTTTTTCTTTTTTTTTTGTCTCAAGGTTCGATCAATCTACTCCGCAAGAGAACTTTTATAATGAGATATTAACTTCTCAGATTCTACATATCTACGTCAATTTCTTCCAGACAAGAAATAGGAAGAAGAGGACGATGAGTGGCGAATAAGTGAAGAATAGATGAGAGAACATCATCCCTTTCCAATTTTTGCTTTCCATTTTTTTTTCAAATTCTACTTATAAAATGAAATCATGAGTAATGATAGAACATCGGATTCCTGGTGAAATTTCGACCATAAAATCCTCCAACCCCAATTAACCTTTAGCTGGCACGAAGGTTGGCGGAGACATCGCTCAAGTCAATATCAAGAATATGCCTGTTATGTATGGGTAGATGTTGGTTTCTTATTAATTGGAGAGTATTAAGTCAATGGTATATAGTTTGCCTGATTCGGCTTGGGTTTGGAATCAGAGAAGGGGCTGATGGGGATTGTATGATTACAAGAGAAACTTTGGCGAACCTTGGGGAAACCTTCCTCAGTATTCTATAGACCTTCGTCGGCTCCATCGACATCTCTAACTAACAAAGGTACGTGTAACTCACTCTTATTGTTAATTGTTAGCCCTGATTCGTTATTCGAAATCCGTATGTAACGGATAAGAGAGAAAAAAAAAAAAAAGAAACGGACATGTCGTGATCTCGAGTCGTCATCTTGACTGTTATGATTATTATCGGATTTACTCTTTACTTTCTTACATATACGGGTTCCTAAAACTAGAGCAAGGACAAGATCACTTGAATTAAGGAGAGTGTAGGTATACTGTTGAATCTAAGTTCTTCCGTTTTTTTTCTTTTTTTTTTTGGTTTCTTTTCTTCACTTTCTTCCTTCTTTCTTTTTTACTTTCACTCGTACGAAAAAGCGGAAATCATTTGTTGCTGGTTGATTAGGGAGGAAATCGAACCGCGAGTCTAGAGAAGTTTCAAATACCGAATATCGCCACTTATACTTGACCGAAATTACCCACATCAACTTCTAACGCGAAATCAATAGCGATGAATAATATCGCGAATAGTGCAGGATTCTGTAAATATTTATCCCCCGGGAATTGGAAGAATATTTCAACAGTGGAATATTTCCGTGTGTAGAATTTGAAAATTCGAAAAATCCGTCTAGCCAAATTCTGCGATCCGATTCCGATCCCCCAGCCTTCTTTCTATATGCAGAGTTTAGACCGGAGAACAAATTTTCACTGACGATATTGGGAATAACTTTGCATTATCCTCACACGAGGGAATTTGAGGCACGCGAGGTGGGAAGACAAAAAATTGAATACATAAAATAGAAATGCAGAAGGACGAAATCCCCGTTCGAGACGGTAGACCAACGAATATCTGCGATACAAAAACCAGATATCTCACGTTCCGCTCGAACATCTTCACCTCCGAGTCTCAGGACCTCCATGAAATGCAATCTGCGATTTACAAGATAGGAAATCAGCTTTTTTCCGATAGCCGGGGCGTATAGGTGGCGGCCAGACACATCAATTCCAGAATCAGTAGTAATAGACGCTGAGGTCAGACGCTAAGTAGTAAGATCATCGCGGCAGTCCGGTATCGGCGTGAAAAGTGTTTCCCTAAGATACCGCGATTTACGAAAATTTATCTCAAAAGTTTAAAAATTCATAAATGGGATTCACAGCTAGAGGGTTCGTCATTCTATTTGCACTGCAATGTCGTCGAGGGTCTAATTTCAATTGTAAACGACCAGATCTCGTGCTCACGCTGAGTAATTAAACCCGGACTGAATTAACATTCGCTCTGTTCGAAGACCCGACCCGATTTCACTTTGGCAATTATTTTTATTACGGTTGTTTTTTTATTTATGTTTTTTTTTTTGGCGCCGCTTTGGATTTTGAAGAAGAGAAAAAAAAAAAACCATGTGTCGACAATTGGATAGTTTTTATCAATTTTTTAGCCTCGATTTATTAACTTCGATGTACGATTTTATATCTATAGACATTTCAAGTTTACGTCTCGTTAAGACCGGCACCGAGTAGGTATCACTGGACTAACTAACTAACTAACTCTCAGTACACCTTCGGAAGCACTAATATCGTTATTCGCAAGAGGTATAACACGATTGTACATATTATAGCCCAGGGTCTCTGTAATCGACGAACATAGACAGCTTCTCAACGGTAAACATCGTCAATTATAATTAAACGACATATATGTATGCACGCATTCGTTTACCAGGATAAAAAAAATCGCTCGTATACAATTTTCTACGATCAATCGAAAGTGAATTTTTTTTTTTTTGATCGTGATTCAATGAGATTTTTTATTACAAGAGACCAAAGGGTGGTATTCTAGCTGGCTTTCCCTCCACGACTGGCATTCGAACCGAAAACTTCGTCAACGGTAAATATCATGAATTATAATTATCAAAATCGATCGCGAAATATAGAAACTTCCTCACCGTCAGTATAACCATTCTGAATTATAATTCGAGAGCAGAGAAACGAAACGTCGTCCGATTATAATTAAAAGAATTTTCGACGAAGGATCTGATGAGATTTTTTTATAAGAGAGGATAAAAAGAGAAGAGAAATGTGAAAAGAAATTGTTATTCTAACTATTTCCCCGCGACTAGCTTTCGCACAACAAGGCTTCTACCTGAGCTGAATATTTAGTCAAAACTCTGAAAAGGACTTTTTGTTCGAGTTCCCTCGGGAGCTTGTACCCATGCCTCACCACCCCTCGCCTCACCCTCTTGGGGGTATTTTTACCTCTATACCCTAAATTCGAAATCCCTGAATTTGCCAGATATATATATATATATATATACATGTATGCAATGCATGCATGTATGTATGCGCGTACGTATGTACCTACCGACCGAATTGATCAAATTCAAAGGGATATAATACCTGTGGAAGATATACATATATAGAGAGTTAAAATCGTGTGACCTTACCACCAGCAGTTCTAGTTGGTCGATGTCTCGAAATAGTCAAGCCCCAACTCGATCTGATAGTAGGAACTTATTTATAAATCCCACCGGACGGAGCTATCCACCCACGCTTGCTCTTCATTACACATCCATATATATGTATATACACATGTATATATATATGGATAAATTGTTAAATGCCATCTCGTATATCCATCCACAAAGAGACTTTATGTAGGCATGTGTACGTAGCACAAGTCTATAAGGGCGGCGCAATAGAGACTCAAGGATTCTGTAAAATGGACTTTAAGTGAAGTATAAGTATCCTTCAACGGGGTTACGTAATCGGTTCGTCATCCAACCGCGCCTTTATTGGTCGAGAACCTTTTTATTCGGTTTTCATCTCATTTTTAGTCGAGCTAGGTATATATATATATTTATTATTTCATTGCTTAGAAATTCAAATGCGGTAACTTTCTGCGGGGCATTTCTCCTACAAAAATCCGTTTCATGTAACATGAAAGTGCAAAAGGATCAGAAAGGAGAAACAACCCTTCTTTATTTCGAGGAATGAAAATTTCCGATTAATTTTTGACTTCCAAAAAAAATAAGAGATAAAAAGAATAATACGACAAGTACGATTGTTAAAAATCGTTTTTTTTTTAAATTGGCTTCGAGCCCGACGACGTTACGGTACGTTGAATCAATAAAATTAGATCAACGTGTACGTATGTAGGTACGCCGGGGAAATGTTACATGGACGTAAAGGTGTGTGTGTATGTGTAATATATACATGGCTAACCTATTTATTCGAGTAACCTAAACCTAAACCGTTCGAAAAGGGTTCTACCTACGTATATATACTACGTTACTATACACCCGCTGTTTGTATAGATTCATATAGATGTATATATAAGTGAGAGAGAGGAAAAAAAAAAATCAGTCACAGTAGAACAACCACGAATGGAATCAGACACCGAAAACACTCTGCAAACAAACTCGCCCTCCTCGACATCGATACGTCCTCGATCTACACCGCTATGTAACCATAGAGAGTTTCGCGTTGTATATGTACCTGCGGGGTTACCGAAGTCAGGTGTAATTTTAATTTCAATTTTATATCATTAATCGGAATTTTGATCCTTCGGTGTTCTTCGTGTACAAATTTTTGAAATCTATTATCTAAACTTTCGGGGAAAGACCTTGTCTGAAAACTGTGAGGGGGTGATATTGAAATTCGTAACTTGAACCCGGCCCCTTTTTAAGGCACTGGATAGAGAAATAAAAATTTTAGGATCGAAATTGACCGAAGTTTGATTCGAACTATTTTTTCGCGAGTCTTTTTCTAACGCGATTCGCAATTCAAAAGGTCTTTTCTAATTTAATTGATGCCTTATAGACATACGTGTGTGTGGAGTTACACAGGTCGGTGTGTTTTACGAATTGGGAGGGACGAGAACGCCCCGGTAATAAACAAACAATAAGCGTCCAATTTTACGCACAAGTTATTTCGCCAAAGTTGTTACATTGCCCGCTCAGCGACCTGAAAGGAGAGATGCCGTGTATAGACGTAGAGAAAATAGTCTTTAAATTTCGCCCAGTTCAAACGTAGAGTTGCAGACGTACCAGACACATTTTTTTTTCTTTTTCTTTTTCTAAACTAGCATGAAAAAAAAAAACAAAGGGTGAATGTTTTTCTCTTTCTCATTATTTCAGAGCTACTTTGATTTCTGATTTCCGATTTTCTTTCGTTCTTACTTTGTTCTCTTCGTTTATATCCTAAAGATTTGAATTTCGCAATCATCGCCGATCTTATTGAAAAGGTTATTATCTACTTTTCGAAAAGCTCGTCAGTTAAACGAGTCAGCAGCACCTCAATAAGGTAAAACTTGTTATTATACATATACAAGGGATATTATTAAATATTTTACGACTAGCTGTGCAGAGCGCGAGAAAAATCAATTTCCCAAAGTTTCTCTCTCTGCTCTCACCGCGAACTACATACAGAAATTCAGTAAAGACGTAAAGAAGAAATTTTTAATAATCCCTGTCGTAAAATAAGGTCACAGAAAACCGATCGGACAAAATAAAACAAGACGTAAGATCTGGATTTTTTTCGCGGTAATTTTCATTTTTTGAAGAAGCTTTTCTCCAATTTTTCGTGTCCTGCAAGTTTCAGATTTTTAAATATCGTCGTTTCTGAGAACGCAAAGGTTCGCTGAAACGATCCAAACTCATTTCTGGCCGTACCTATGCATATGTTTCGCGAAATGAATCGCGTCGGAGAAAAAAAAAATCTTCGCGACTGTGAAACTGGTGGAAATATAATTGCCTCGTTCACGAGGTACGATTAACTACGAAATGGAATTCTGCAGCTTGCAGTTTTTCGGAGTTCCGGACCTCTGATAACCATTAATCGATTTTCCACCCCCTCCCGCCCTCGGCAAACTCTCATAGCGTGGGTGTCACGTGCTGAGAATCTAGTCTGCCATATTGGCATCGACAGCCAGTGATGAAAGTCCGAATTGTTCGGCCGAGGGGTGTCGCTTTCGACTTCTGGCGTTCTCTCGCGGAACTTTGTCCAACATTTTCGAGCTTCCGAAGAGCTTCCAAGCTCGTCAAACGCCACCATCTACCGAGGAGCTTTCGAACTAGCTTATCGATCATCGGAGATTCGATAACGCCGCGAAATATTCAAAAGATAAAAATTAACAATCTTTTTCAAATTATTTTCGATAAGAAATTAAATATTTTTGCAAGGGTTGTAAACTTTTTTTTAACTTTTTTCGATTTCTTTTTGTGTTTTTTTATCTTTATCACGAACGCCTGTGATAATTGTAATCGAATTCGGTATGAATCGGTAACGTACAATTATTCAAATACTTCTCTCTCTCTCACCCTCACTCTCTCTCTCTTTTTCGTGTTTTGCATTCGTTATAATCGTAAGACATGCCACAGGTGGCTAATCGTACAAGATTATCATATTTGATTCAGAAATTAACCTAATCCTAGTTAGCTAGCGTAAGATTTCGAATACGCTTTGTGTAATGCGAGATACGATAAAAACCGTTTTTGCACAAATTTTTATCTAAAACATTCCAAAATTATTCGATTAATTGGCGATAGGCCACATCGGCCACAAGGCATCTCCAGGTTCTCATACATATCTCTAAACCAGTCGCTCATTTTATAATTAAAAATATTATATATATATCTGGTTCGATCAGCGAAGTCTGTGTAAATTTCTTAATGATATTATCGGGGATAAAAAAGTGTATCGATATCGGCGAATCGGGTCAAAGTTCATAGATTGTGAAAAACGATAAGTCGTGTGAAAACAATTTTTTTTTTTTTTTTTTTTTTTTTTTTTTCATCTCATTTCATTTTTTTATCGCTCTTCTTTTTCTCTCTTTTTTTTTTATTTTTTCTTTTTCTTTTTGTAGCGTATAGTAAAGTGTAACTTACAACGAAAATGGCCATGAAGTTTCAAGCGACTGAGACTGGGTATTCTCATGCTTTGCCGAATGGGGATTCTCAATTCCGTGGCAACTGTTAAAGAAAAGAAAATCAAATTAATCGAGAGGTTTAAATAATAATTAAACGATATTAAACTATTTGTATAAATTATTCTTTAAACCCCGTCAAAAAATTTCTCTTTCATAATCGGATAAAATTTATCGATAAAAAATTCAGACTTCGCGATTCAAACCGTAATAAAACATACGTACACGGGGTATTCCGCGAAATGAAAGGAAAAACGAAGAAAAATCTACGTTATTAGAGCTAAAACCAATTACAGTGATTAATTTCGCTATTGATTTTATTTTTTTTCTAATTTATTATAGGAAAAAGCGAGAACCTATTATAGAAATTCTCTCTCTCTCTCTCCGTCTCTCTCACGGTGGATAAGAATGACTGAGAGAAAAATAAAAGCCAATCATTTTGACAATAAAGGTATAAAACGTCGCCGCGGATTCGAAAATCCGGGTGAAAAGGTAAAAAATGATAAACAACGGCAAACAAGATTATCTAGGGGCAACGGAGAGCCATAAATTATAAACGAGTTTATAAACGGAAGTATTCAAAGAAGTAACGGCTTCGGATAAAGAGGATCAGGATAAGGATCAGACGGATGGGTATAAGAATTTTACAGAAAATTAGATTTCTTAGCGAAGCTTTATCGCTTGATTAATGTACTTTTAATGGATAACGTCTCCGTATTACTCAACGTTCGGTATTAGTCTACCGGTAAATGTATCTGGATGTATCTAAAGGTATCGAAGTAGGTAATTACAAGGTGCAAAAAAATTTGGCGGGCAACAATTTTTCAAACATTTTTTTATCACCGGGATAATCGATGGACACGTCCTTATAACAATTATCGCGTAATATCGAAATGAGAAGAGTTTCTCTCTTCTACGTACGTAGATCGATCTTTTTATTTGTCACATAGAGGAGGAAGATGAATAAAAAAAATTTGTTTAAAAATTGAAAATGAGGAGACTCGTTGACCGTAAACTTGATTCATTGTCCTCGTTGTTACTCCTAATTCGGTTGTTTATTATTTTTAATAATACGCCCGGAATGAGTTGGCTCCGAACGATTCCAATGACCCAGATACACCGGGTACGATTCTTCAGAATATTCCAAACATCGTAACAAAAATTTCTTCTTTTTTTTATGTTTTTATATTTTTTATTCTTTTTTTGTTCTCAACGAAATGCCAAAATCTATCGATCGATCATATTCCGGGAGGTAAGAAGATTTTTGCACGGTGTCATCGGTGTAATAAATTGGCTGATCGCTGACGTCATATTTGAGGAAGATAAACCTTCGCGAGAAGATTTTTTTCCCTCAAAGATTTCATCGTTTATTCATCGATTCGGAAAGGGGAATTTTACTATCCGAAAGTATGAAAATCTAAGAATACAGAGTCACGGAAATTCGTGAGTCATCTACATCGGGTTAACCAGGGTCAACTTATATACGTAGTCGCCCTACATGGGTACAGGTACGTAAATACTCAAAGTATCGAGAGCATTGACGAAAAAGTATATACGAACACGCGATCTGTACGTATTTTTAAATCAGGTACCAATTCGGAACGTTAAATATTCCCAAGTACATATGTACGAGGTATTCCACGCCAACTAGTCCAAGTCTGACCCTGTCCAGCCCAGATTCAATCCATTTCTTTTTATACCGTTGTTCCAGCTCCGAGAGACGCCTAGATTTTTCCAGATTCTTTCCAAAATCGCAATGGGCGTTTCTGCTCTAGTCTAAAATATTCAGGAATAAATGAGGGTGCCTTGAAAAAATCTGGATCAAAAACGTTAATCAAATCCGAGACGATCGGGATCAGACGTTGGTCTTGTTCACACGAAATGCCCCATATCTGTATACAAACATATGTTTGTTACAAAAAGTGACGTCGAAGAAGCAGAAGGGTGTGAAGCCATAATTAAATTGATAGAAATCGCTACAAAAAGTATATTCATGTAAAGCAAGGGCTGGTCAACGGACAAAGTACCGAGTCGTGACCTGAACTGATCTAAACTATATATATGTATAGTAGGGTGCTTTTTTTTTGGGACTGTTTTTTTTTTTCGCTCCGGCCTGAAATTTTGTTGGAAATGCTAAAAAAGAAATTCCCTCAAAATATAAGCCCTTAATATTAATATTAAGTACTCTCCCAGAACGTGAAATGATTTCTCATTTAAATTACATGGGAATAGAAATTTTTTTTTTTTCAAAATTCTATAACTCGGTGGCATTTTATGCTATTATATCGCCCAAACTTGCAAATTACTCAGCATTAGGCGCTCTACAAAAGTGCCCATTGCGACTTAACCGCAACTCACACTAAAGTCAAATTTTGTAGAAATTTCTTGTATTTTTAGTGACCTGTACTGCCTCACCGGTGTGAGTTACAGTTAAGTCGCAATGGACACTTTTGTAGAGCGGTTAATGCTGAGTAATTTTCAAGTTTGGGCGATATAATATCATAAAATGCCACCGAGTTATAGAATTTTGAAAAAAAAAAATGTCAATTTCCATGTAATTTAAATGAGAAATCATTTCAGGTTCTGGGAGAGTACTTAATATTAATATTAAGGGCTTATATTTTGAGGGAATTTTGTTTTTAGCATTTCCAACAAAATATCAGGCCGGAGCGAAAAAAAAAATAGTCTAAAAAAAAAAGCACCCCAATATGATTGATCTCCGTGAGGTCAGGAAACTTGTGAGAATCGCGTGTTTGAGAGGTTTTATAATTAGTCACGGTCATTTATTCAGAATTTTAATCAAGATTACGGTTCACCTTTACCGCACAAACCGCAATTCGTTTAATTTTATTCACTAGCCACGTCAAAGCAGCTTCAGTTCTTTGTTTCGCTTTTCCCTGGAATCCTCTCGAGCAATTATCGCGTGCTACCACGTTGAGAAAGCGGCTGAAAATGTCACTGGAGATTCCCTTAAGGCGATGCTATATCGTCCTTCTTGACCGATCGAAATTACCCTGATTTCAGATCATTGATGGATTTTTGTTCCGGCCTTTGACGGTTCGTGAAGGAGAGTTAACGACGTCATTCGATATTCTTTGAAATCGATGAAAAGTTACTTCTTGTGCAGGAGGAAATATTGCCTCGTGAAATACCCCGATTATTATCCAAGTTCACGAAGTTCTAATGAGATACGGTGAAGGATATCGCTGTTCTACGTTCACTATAACATCTAGAAATATCAATATCCGGCCTGTTTCAGCCAGCAATAGCAGCGTAATACGAAAACCTGTAATCGCCGGTAACTGTCGGTAACCGTCGGTAAATAATCTGCAACAAATATAAATAGTTTCTCCTCTGAAACGAGTAGCACTGCCTCAATAAGTGGTGCTGTAAATGTCCCGTGTATAAATGATCGAATGCGAGGGTTGAAAAATCGATTCGTCATCCTCTTTTTTCGAATTATTAATAAAAGTGTAATTTATTTTATCGACGTTGGGAACTTTCTCGTCGAGTATAATATCGCCTTAGATCGAAGGGCGTGGCATGAGCATCAGCAAGCATCCTTGCAGTGTGAATATTGAAAGGAAAAGGCGGTTCGACAAAGAGCTAGGGAAACTAGGGAATGAATATTCTGAGATAAATATGAAGAGCGGTTGTCAGCCACCGTTGCCAACAAAAGATAATACCTCCCCGCCCTGCTCGCCTTCCTGGCTGCCACAGAGGGTTGTATTGTAAGCAGGTTTTTTAATGTAGGCTACAGATGCAGTTTGGTGCAATGATAAAGCGGGCAAAGGTTTGGTTCTGAAATGGGGTGAGGTTGAACACTCCCACTCGATATGTGGGAGAAGGTCAAGCATCCTTTACCCCAGACAATGAAGAACTTCAGATTCACCGTATGGATCGCGACCGATTCTGTGTCAGGAGGTCCAGGTGCCAATCGGGAGAGTCGACAGAACAAGATTGGTAGTCGTCTATACAATACCACCGCGATGTTCCGAGAGACGAATCTTTCTTTTCCCTCTGGTCAAAATTGTGGGTCAAGAATGAAAAAAATAAAAATAAAAAAAATAAGGAGAGAATCTTTCCATTCATTAATTCCAAAGAGTTTTTTAGACATATTTTTTCATTAGTTCAGGATTTCACACAGAGGTGTAACTGTTCAGAGATGAAGGAGAAAGAAGGTAGAAAGATTACCCTAGGGTGATCCTTTCTTGACCTGACAAACCACGCGCAGTGAACTAACGACGTTTGTTGGCCTATCAGTAATTTCCAGGTCAATGATTTGCTACATGTGTCCGACCAAAGGCTTCGCACGCTCCCGATTCACCCTCATTGTTAGTCACAATGTTGCGATAAAAGTATGAGTTAGGTTTTTGGGGTCTTTTTTTTATGTGTTACAACAGTGACGTGAAGGATAGTTTTTTTTTACGGTAATTTTCATCGCCTTGGGAACCCGTGCAATGGCCCAAGATTCTGTCGAGTATCGCCAGAATATAGATTGTCAGTAAAAATTTTGGAGTCCAATTTTTCACCATAGAAACGAACGTTCGAATCGATGGAGATGGTCATTTTTTCATCTCGTATAAAGTCTAAAAACAGCCCATTTCAAAAACTTTCAAACGAATAACACCGTAAGTCAAAAATTCCGAAAGGCAAAAAGATCCGAAGGGCCAAAAGTTGAGGATTGAAGTAGATAAGATGGGTTTCCGTAAAGGGAGTCACGATTAGAATGAACTATTTCTTGTCTTCACATCCTGAGAAAGAGACAGATTTTTGGACTTTCGGGGGTCTGGACTTTCGGAGCTTCGGACTGTCTGCATTCCGACATTTCGGAATTTTAATATTCCAAGCTCCAACGTTTCTGAAAATACGAAATCGCCCCAGACGAATTCGGACTTTCGACCGTTCGGAGCTTTTCAAATTCGCAGCTTCGCCTCGGCCGCCTTTCTCGAAAAGTAAAAACGACCGGATAATTGCAATTCTAAATACCAGAAAAAGACAATTCGCCCCACTACACGGGAGATAAAATATAATACAATCTAGATAGTAGAAAATCTGAAACAGCGAGGCTACTCGAAACTTTTAGTCCGCAAAGCGATTATTAAGCTTGTAAGCTCGTAGCCGCAGAAAGGGTTCGCGGTTAGCCCATTTCCGGCGAAATTTCACCAGTATCTCTGCCTAGCTACTTCACGCTACTACTTTTCCACCCACGCGTGTTCGACTCCAATTGTATACCCCGTGCGTGGGTACACGTGGTTATGCCGTGGGAAGACCGTACGTAGGTGGTCATAGACAGGATATACAAATGACCTTAGGAATGGCAGGTATTTACGGCACATAGCTAACTCGAGGAGCTTCTGGAGTTCAAAGGATTTTCCACCAGGCATATATACATACACACGTAGGTGAACTACAACAGAAGTTACCCCACGTATGTTTCACTGCGCATAAAATGATCCGCGTCGTTAATTATACGGGAAGCTTTCGGTGCGTTTCAAATTCCAGGATTTCAGGATTTCAAACCTCGGGATATTCCCGAGGGGACGACGGATTCAAGACGTCGAAGACGCGACGCTGAGGACTACTGGGTCCTTAATTATCACGTAAAGGTACTTAAAACTGAGCCGAAGAGCGATTTGTACCTTCGTTCTCCAGAGGGTGAAGTTTCCAAGACTGAAAAAATCTTTTTGCAATTTTCTAATTACGAAAATACAGATTTTTCTCTTCGTTTTTTAATGTTAATGACAAAAAGAGAAAACTAAATACTATTGTCTCAGTGAATCGTCATGCATTGGACCATTTGACTGTAATCCACAATCCCAGAGGCAAATATTGAAGATTTCTGAAAGACAGACTCTCTCGGACTCACCCAGATTTGAATATCAAACATTGAGCGACTACTTTTTATCTTCAAATACTGAAACGAAACTTCTGCAGGTATTAATTGATCGAAAGCTCTTCTCTCCGAGATATAATACTTCTTCACAATTCGACCGAAGATTTCTACTCCCAGAAAATTCATACCACTCAGAATTTGGTAAAAAAACTGTGTTTTTTTTTTTTTTTAAATTTATCTTGGGAATAAAATTTGACTGAAAATATTCTTCCTGATTTCTTTCCCTCGTTTCCCAATCGCAATATTGTATTAATTGTAAACGAAGGACGCGACGTAACGAGAATCCGAAAACGTTGATTCACATCCGCATATAAGTAGACCAGCCAGAAACGGTTCTAACTTTCAGGATATTAAGGCTAAGATATCGACCCTACGCACGTAAGAATACGCCCCAGTACCCTTATAGCCCGGTAGCCTCGGGTTAGGTCGCTGTGAAAGCTTCTGGATATTTGGACAAGCGTGTGACCTTCGCCCGCGAGGATATGCCGGCTGTTTTAATCCCTCGGGTGTCTCGGGTCGCTGTTGGAACAATTTTTGCCTAATTTAATCCCCGTTTTAAATTGGGTTCTGAAAAGAGGTGAAAAAGGACGCGATTTTCTTCTCCCTTTTAAACCGACCGACGAGTCCCGTTGGTTCTCGAGTTCTGACAGGGACTTCAGGCCGTTTCCCCAAACCTTGGGGTTCGTCTGTGTCGTTCGCCCGCCTATTCCACCTCCCTGTGTACTTTGACTCCTCACTATTTCTCTCGTAGCCTTTAGCTCGCGCCGAGCTTTCGATAGGTGGCTATTTTACATTCTGAAAAGAAATCGCGAGAGGGAGGACCGTTTAAAAAATTCTTACCCTGTACAATTTTCAACCACATCCGGGTCCACCCCCCTATTTAGCTCGCTCCGCAAACGCTGCTATTTAGATAAGCCTAAAGTCACGTATCATACATTTTCGGGTATATACGAATGTTTGAACAGAGCTACTCGTTATTACGATTCTTAGTTTTATGGATCGAAGCTAACAGGGGTAGAAAACATCCCATCAGCATTTTCGGGCACTAAAACTAAACGGAAATACATAATTTCGAAAAAAAAGGAGAGAATTTAATTCCCGCGATTTAACTGACCCAAAACTGAAAATTTTCTTCGGTTACTTTTCTCATTAGCGCACAATTTTTTTCAACCCTTACCCTAGATTTATGGGGTTCCATTTTTTTTTTTTAGTACGTTAGTCGTGTGGGTAGGTGCGGGTACGCTGCTATACGATCGTCAAATTCCCGGCAACAATTCAATTTGTAGCGAAATTCGAAAGGGCGAGAGAAAATATCAGACCTTTCTCACCACTCGGTGGTGGAAAACTCGTTTATACACTCTGTGTTCTCGTAGAATTTTTATTTTTATTTTTATTCCATTTTTCATTTGATTTTTCTAAACGGTCGACTAATTGCCGCACTCTTTTTTCCTTCCGTTCCAATTTTCCGGCGCACTGTACGCTGATTTAAAATACAGGTACCGTAAATTTGACATAAACGGTGAAACTGCAACGAATAACGGGGGGTCGCGGGTGTAATAAACGCAGCAATTATTTCGCGAGAAAATTCGTTTCTCCGATGATCCCTCGATCTACCTATACGGCCGTGCTATATTTTCGTTTATTAATCGTTTCGTTTGATACGATATCTACATTAGGGTGTCCGTTATTTCCCAAATTGACTTTTCTCACTTGGGTTTGGTCCAAATCATTAGTTTATAGCCCAAAAACAATTATGGGAATAAAAAAAATAATTTAATTTAGATTAACCCCTGCCCGAATGACGATACTTTTCCTATTTGATTAGCATGGGATTTTCGCACTTTTTAGACTTTAATTTTTTTTCCGGTTACTGAATTCATTACCTCATTAAGTATTGTTGATTATTCTACTGTTCCGACCTATTTAGATGGACAAATTTTTACATTGGGAAAAAAAAAAATTTTCATGAGTTTTGAAGAGATCAAAATTGATTTTATTTCCAATAATTGTGTTTTCAATATTTTCGAATATTTTTGAATTAGAGAGTTTTGAAATTTTTTTCATAAGTTTCGAGGAGGTCAAAATTTATATGAAACAGTAATGAGAGCGTACGAAAACATATATTCAACCTCAAAATAGATAAAAAGTATTGAAAAGTCAATGAATTCAAAACTATTCGAAAATATTGAAAACACAATTATTGAAAATAAAATCAATTTTGACCTCTTCAAAACTCATGATAAAATTTCTTTTTCTCCAATGTAAAAATTCGTCCATCTTAATAGGTCAGAACAGTAGAATAATCAACAATATTTAATGAAGTAATGAATATAGTAACCGAACAAAAAAATCAAAGTCTAAAAAGTGCAAAAATCCCGTGTTAATCAAATAGGAAAAGTATCGTCAATCAGGCAGGGGTTAATCTAACTTAAATTATTTTTTTTTTCTTTCCATAATTGTTGTCGGGCTATAAACTAACGATTTGGACCATACCCAAGTGAAAAAAGTCAATTTGGGAAATAGCCGACACCCCAATGTACATATACGTACCTTTAATATTATAGTATGGAAAAAGGATCGCGTCAACGTGTTAGACGGGTTAATGGATCTGTGTGACACGCTTTGACGTGCGATTAGGTACCTCGCGGATATTAAAGGGGTATTTGAACGCCCGGCAGCGTGTCGAGGGTGTTGCCGATGAAGTCCTTACACGATTCGGGAGGACCGATACTTGCAAATTAGAGCCCTTTGTCGATCCCTGTATTCAATGCGATCAGAGATGCGGGTGGAAACGCAGGACCGAACGCACCCCATTCTTCGACCCGGCTATGGGTCAATTTCGAACCACCGCAAAGGACGAGAAGACGAAGAAGACGCGAGAGAAGAGAAGGGAAGAGAAGAGAGAGCCACCATCGTATTTCCGAAAACTCATTGCCTCGCTGTAATGAATCGTGTCTAATATATTAGTACAGGCTTTGCCGTTGTTCGCGGTGGTTAAGATCGGTTATAAATTCATCCCCGGAATTAGTTGGAAGGTGAGGATTTGATCCTTGATTAATTTCACCCCGAAGAAACATCCGTAGTAAGGCGAAAACAGCTGATTCAAGTTTCTCTATTTTTTGATTGCTTGTAAAAACGCTCGGAGAAAAGTTTCTTTCATTCGAAGTAATTCTTTCTTCATTTTCTCATCGTTTTAATAAAATTAGTATCTTTTTTTTACTTGTTTTCAAAAATACGAAGGAATTCATTGTATTTTGTGAGATCAGAGAAATTGTTTTGCCGATTCGATCACATTTTTGTATCGAATCTGACCAACCGAATCAATCGAAATGCTTGGGTTGAATCAACCGAAGTTTTCTTCGAGGGTGAGATTTAACCATTCAAAAATGAAGTAAAAAATTGAAGACAAGATCGACTTCGATGGTCTTTCGTTAATTATTACACACAGACGCGCTCGTCGAAGCTGATAGGTCCGCGACATCAAGAAAAGAAAAAAGAAAAAGGAAAAGAAAAAAATTGAAATCACATGGGAGATATGAAAGTAATTAACGCCTACGTAAAAAAGACGTATTAATTAAACGCGAAGGGAGAAATTTTTACCATTCTTGATTCACGCTCTCTCTCTCTCTCTCTCTTTCTCTCTTTTCAGTTCTCCCTCCCTCTCTCTGAGAGGGTTCATTTCCTTTCAAAGAGCGAGAGAGCAATTTCTGCTAGACCGCGGGATCCTCGGGACTGTCCAGAAACCCGGAGGCGTGGAACCTGAAGAATCCGGCTGAATAATTTACCAAGACTTGAAGTGCCGTTTCAATTTTTAGGTCACTGAGTACATTTTTCAGGTAACCCATATATACATACATACATACATACATACATCCATATACCTATACCCTCGTGGTTTTGTTACATCGATCTTCTCCCTCTTCCCTCTTCAATATAAAACAAAAAAATCATAAATTTTTTCCCCAAATTTTGTTTTTTTTTTATTTCTTTTTTTTTCTCTAACTCAAATTCCAAAAGTACAATTTTTTTTTCTCTTATCACCGATGAGTACACCAAAGAAGGTGTACATTGCGAAATGGTCTCACCGCCGCGCGCCGCAGCAGCGGTAACATCAATAGAATTATACAAGAGCTCGTTAACGGCTTCGAAAAGCCGTCGATGTTCCGGAAAAAACAAAAAAAATTAAAAAATTGAAAAAACAAAAAAAAACACCGGCCAGCAAATCACTTGGATTAATTAACTAAACACGAGGACCTCCAATAACCGTTTTTACGAGCGTCAGGGCGTTCGAGCATATCCTACAAGTGTCCGCGGGGGGTGTGTTCCCGTTGTTAAAAAAAAAAAAAAAAAAAAAAAAAAAAAACAGACGGGACAGAGGAGGGTAGAGGCCTACCTAATTCTGTCGGTCGTCTCTATACAGGTACAAGGGAAAAAACATTTTTCAGGAAAATATGAGGGTTGATTATAGTCGCCGGGACCGAGAGGAACCCCACAGGGATTTCCATGTTAATTTCTAACCATTCCTCGTTCGATTTCACTATCGCATAAAGAAATAATTTATCGGGAGCGAAAGAGTTTTGTCGGGAAATTTTTTTTTTTTCTCTGTTTTTTTTTGTTTTTTCTTTTCTTCACTTTTCTCGTTCCTTCGCGTGTGTTTTTTTTTCTTCGTTTTTTTTGCATGAATATTATAACGACATAGAAAATTTTTCAGACCTACTAACGACGAGTTTGACGTCGCCGCAGTTCACGCCCTCGTGCAAAAATTGTTGGAAATTAATTAAAACTCGCCTGCCTCACAATAAAATATAAGCGGAAATTTACTTCACGTTTTATACATTTTTTTTTGTTTTTTTTTTCCATTTTTCGACTGCAGAGGTTCTTTTCGTTCGCGTCGTTTGTACTACGGTTTAATATTTTTTTTCTTTTCTTTTCTTTTTTCCGCAATGTACCACAGAATAAATAAACGAACGGGTGGATGGATCGTTGTTTCAATTTATTTTTTTATTTCTTCTTCCACTTTCGGGACGAAGATTGATTAGACACCCGGAAGCTGGTACCTACATACATTATATCAGACCAAAATTTGGTCGACGTAAATCTACTCGTCTAAAACGAAGCGGACGAGGATTCGATAACACAGATCATAACTAATCGTATACCTTGAATGAAAGTGAATTTCATTTATTAACGCGAATCATCGGAAACTATCACTTTTCAAACGCCCTATATAAACTATACGTATACATAAACAGAACTGATGCAACATATCGATTCGGAGCTATAGGCCAAGGGGCGAAAACAACATCGACAAAACTAATGATATGAAAAATTACGTAGACGGATTTTGGACCAAAAATATCACGAAATCTGCCACACAAAATTTGTTTTCTAGAAACAGACGTATTCCTTCCCCCCTGGATATGTTATTCTTGTATACATATGCGAATATCTAGATACAGGGATACATTTTTTTTCTTTATACGATATCTAGAAATACATATGCCGATACGAATGTCATATATTACGTACGCGGATATACATACGTAGATATTTGTACAGAGTCGGAGTATATCGTCTCGGTGCGTTATTATCAACGGAAATTTATACCAATTCCGTGTCTGTATCTGACTGCAGTTTACAGAAGCTGCCAGTTCCCGTTTACCTTCGTAAGTCCAATACGAAACTGCGGAAAGCTCACCTTTAGTGTTGCATATCAGCTCTTGGTTCGGACTGGGATTTTCGGCAATCAAAGTTAGAGCTGAGCAAGTTTATATCCGCTTTATGTTTTCTCAGACTATACGTTCGCCCGTAACGTCTATGACTCGCAATTGCGATTTTTCTATCATTTCATACATTAACTCGTAATTCAGAAACGATTCTACGTAAAAACTCTCTGAGAAGTCTTCGATAAGATTCGAGGTAACAAAAACGAGTGACAAAAAGAAAAAAAAAAGAAAAAAATTAGAAACTAAGTTCCTCGATCTGGTCTAACTTTTGCCGAATTTTTCGCACGTCTTCCGTCCTCGAACAATGCCGGAGCACTTTAGAAAAAAAAACGTAAAAAAACTAGATTTCTTCGATACAGTTATAAGACGATGTACCATAAGCTTCGAGAGTTTATTGGATTCGTCAAGGTCTAATTTAAGGATAAGAGTCCGCGTATACCGCAGCGTCTGTTTAGTGCCTATAGTGCTTTTGCTTGTAGCCTGTTAACGGCGTGTAGTAAACTTTTCCATGATTCATTACACGAAAGAAAACGGTGCTCCTCTCTCATGTAGATGAAGCGCGTAACCCGGGAGGGATCATCGTGGGATCGAATCTCTCGTAGCGAAGCCAAGTTACGGCAATTTCTAATAAAGTTAACTTCGCGTTGCACAGACTTTACGAATACCACCGTCATGCCCTGTCGTTAGAGCTTAAGTCGTCACTAGCGGTGTCGCTTATCTTCCCGCTAGTTGACTCTATTGCTGCTCAGTTTTTCAACGATGTATCGCGTGTGCATGGCTTAACTTGATCCTTCGGCGTCTTATGAACCACGCCGTTAGGTTCATTTTTGATTCGCGCTAGAGATGAGCATATCATTGTCTCTTTCATCCCTTTACTCATTCACGTTTTTATCGTTCTATTTTTGTTCTCAGTTTTAATCTCGTTTTTATCCATCTTTACTTACATCCGTTCTGTCAATTGTTATTCCTTTTTTTTCAATTTTTATTCCAGGGAATGATAAAACGAAGCGAATCGATCAATGAATCGATCGATCAATCGAAGTTAGTTATTCCTTCCCCGAGAATTTCATTTTTCTCTCTTCTCTCTTCCCGTTAGATCGGCAGCCGCAATATCTCAATTGAAAACGTTTCAGAAATAAGGATAATATTTTTGATAAGACGTGCCGGTGGTGGTGCTGCTGCAGGATCAACATCCTTTTTCTTTTTCTTTCTTTCTTTTTCTTTCCTTTTTAATTTCCAAACTTTCGCTTCTCATCACAACGCCAGGCCTCCGCGTTTTATAGAGCTAATATTTTAATCCGAGAAAAAAAAAGTTTCGAGTCTTCGTGAGCAATATATCTCTCTCACAAACTCCCCGGCTATCAGGGGTGCTGATGCTGGGCTGATGTTCCGAATTCGGAAGACCCGAATAGTCCAAATTCCGAATTTCAATATCAGCCACTCACAGTTTATATCAAATTATTGCAATTTTTAATACGATTTCGGTAATCCGGAAGCTCGCCTTTAAAAAAAAAAAAAAAAAACCACCCGATCGTTATCAGATCGCAAATTTTGAGTCAGTCTGTAGGTACGGAAGCATATTAGCTACTCTACTCTCCCATATATATAATGCGTGTGTAATTATATGTGTATTCCTGCAGACTAAGGTAGTACTTGCGGGGTTTCCCCAAATCACGGTTATTTCACTCGAATAAACGTTGTTCGAGGTATAGATATATGTACACAAGAGAAGAAAGCGAATTCCTCCTATGTTTGAACTTGAATTAAGGCCTGTGTAAGCTCTGAACGTTGAAAATAATCCTAGGGTAGGTATATTACGCGAGAGTATTATACATACATACGTATATTTGTACTATACATATATATACGATATAATCATATGAAAGGGCTAGTTAACTTATTTTCTAAGAAATTAAGGGAAACCTTTTTATTTCGTTGAGCAACTATCCTCGAAGGGGAAGAAAATAACCTTACGGATCCCTCACCCTTGTTGAACAATGAGTCGGGCCGATCGGTAGATAAATTATTCCCGAACCATTTAAAAATTCAAACTTCGTCTTTTTTATTATTCAGCAACGTTCGTTCTTGACTAATTCGAGACGAAGGAACAGAAGAGGTTCTTCTAAGTGTTCGACTAATCTAATCCTGTCGAACTAACATAAATCAAACCCATGTATTCTTTTCGTTTTTTTTTTTGTTTTTTTACGTTCGGATTTTTGTAGAGATATGACAGATTTTTCGTCCCTTAAATTCTAATGTGAAATTCTGTAAATTTCCGATTTTTTTTTCATATCTCGTGATTTCTGGGATGGATCGTCGAGTTTGTAGGGCAGATATTCCACCTTCGTTTGGCGATCTATTTCCCGGATATTCGAGGTAAAGAACGGCGCTGATTCGTTAAAAATGAGCAAAAGTCATTTCGTTGATGAAAACTAAATGAAAACGTTTAAGAATCAACGTAGACGATATTTGGCGGTTTTATTTCCGTTCGGTTTTGTGCCGAAAGCCATTCCAAAGGCGAATTTCATTTCATCTCGACTCTCTCGTGCCCTTCGCCTGATTCCATCTTCGAGTTTGACAATCGTTACTTTTCTATCCTCTCGAAATTTGCCCGAAGCAAAAGAAAGAAAGAAAGAAAGAAAAAAAAAAAAAGACCAAGAAGCGAAGTTTTGGTAACCCCGAAACGCACAAAGGTTCTCGTCTCGAGTACACATCCCTATTGTCTCAATTGCGACCGTTCAGCGTCGAGTGTTGAACGTTGAAGCATATGTATGTACCTTTGCGTTGTCTAAAATCAAGTATCATACCTGCCTGCGGTTACACTGCGGTAAAACGTGTCAAAGTAGAGTAGATGAGTCGTATATTACGTATTCGCGTACGTAGTAGGTACGTTCATATATCCAAAAAGAAAGAGAAAAAAAAAATGTCCACCTGTCATATCTGCGAAAAAGACATTACCGTTCTTTCTTTTTTTTCTTCTTTTTATTTCATTTCATCTGCATATATACCTTTGCGTGGCCCGAGGTGGAGGTAAAACCGTCACTTCAAAAGCCTCCTACAATCCCGCGTTTTATCTTATCTAAACCTTTTCCCTTTATCCTCGATTTTTTTTTCTTTTTTTTTTCTTTTCTTTCTTTCACTCATTCGAAAAATGTTGAATCTCTGAAGGCGAAGGGGACGTTGGTGGAGAAAAAAAAAAAAAGAAGAAATTGAAGTATAAAGTCGTGTAAAAGCGTCGATGCCAATTTTATATGTATATGCTCGTATAGTACTACGCCATGTACTTATACCGTACTGCAGTGGTTTCCTCCGTACATCAATTATTATATCGTCTATTATACATATACGATCTGAGATTGTGTGTGTACCGCCATTCTCCACGTGGATAGATGTATATATATGTATCTGTTTCATACGTAGGTGGGTAGGTATGATATAACTTAAAGACATGGCTGGCTTCGGTTCGCAGCTTATTTTATACACATACATATGTATAGAGTAAAGAATAGCAACATACATGTATTACACGCGGACGTATGGCACACGTGACGGTGAGCAGCCTATCGCGTATCTTTATATCCGGCGGAAACGAAAATTGAGTGGAATGTATACGAAATGATACGACTTACGAAGATCGGTAACAAGTTTCGATATTCGAATTACATATCAGTACTGTATCGATATAGATATACAGATACATCTGGAATGACAGAAACCGTTTCGCTAGCAGTAATATTCCGCGCACACATACATCGATCCTGGTACATTCATTGATTTATTTTTCGCGTTGTCTCTGCTTTTCTCATTTCCACTTTTACCCTCTTTCGTCGACTCGTTCCCATACCCTTTATATTCCGGCTTTTTCGTTTCCGTCTCGATTCCTCTCGTTTCGTTTCATCTTTGGCCCACGACCTTACACTACTCTCACCATTTCGTCGGGATCTCGAAATCGAAACGTGTTCGTGGTTACCTCTCTCACCTATAAACGAGCTAAAAGAGTTTCCACCGTGAGATAATTGAGTAAATCAACGTGCATGATATTCTTTGAACTCCTTTTGTATTTTATTTTTATTTCTTGGGTTTTCTACTTTTCTTTTTTTAAAGGCACGTATGGCTCATACCTCGCGATATAAACGAGGAGGAATTTTCCTTACGGGGGATGATGGGGTAAGCAATTGATTGAGAAAAAAAAAAAACTGTAGGAATACTCGTCTCAAATCTGGGCGTATTTAAATTCCTGGTTATTTGTTATTTTAGAAAACGTGAAATTTCGTTTGAAGTAGATCAAAGCGCAGAGGTATAAACTGTGAAAAAGAAGTTCGCTGAAATACGGGTCGTTATTCACATTTTGGCAAGAAAGAAAACCGTGAACGTAAATTTTCCTCATTTACCCGGAAAAACAATATTTATATTCTGAGTCGATAAATTTTTCGTTCGTCTATCCCTCTCCTCGCGTGGTTCAGGTGATTGGGATCGACTCGGCGTTGACGGAGTGAAGAAAATCGGTTGAAAAGTATCAGAGCTGTATGATATGTACGCGAATGAAAGTTCGTATAGTGTCAGTGAAAGAGAAATAGAGAGGAAAGAGAGAGGATAGAGAGAGAGAGAACCGGCTGGAAAAGAGCTGAATCAAACCGGGGTTACCTCGTTAGCGGTAATCGATGAAGCGACGAAACGATGAACCGAGTCTTGGATTTCAGATATCCTTTTCATCATAACGAGAAGGATATTAGTATAATTAAGGATCTCGACATCGCGTTCGTTCGTACCTGATCTCCGCTGAAATTAAACCGACTACAGAATCGAATGGCAGCCGAGAGAGAAGACGCGGAGAAAAGAAATCGAAAGAAGAGATCAATTTGTATCGGGCGATCCAAACGTTTTGAAAAATGAAAAAAAAAAAGGAAAACATCATTTTTGATCGACAGATTCGCAGCAAGGTCGGAGAAAATTTGGCAAACCCCGAAACGGAAGGGATGGTATTTATTTTTGATATTCAAATTATCGACGACTATGATATTCCCGTTTAGTTTATTATAATTGTCATTACCGATTTATCGCCCGTACGATTTTCTGCCAGTTGGCTAAATATATAAAGAGGTGATTTCGTTACAGGGAGAAGTTTATAGAGAAGAGGGTAAAACTGGCTAGAGGGGGCAAGAAAAATTCTCGAAGAAATTTTTCCCCCAGTTGTGTAAATAATACAAGTCGAAGAGGATTGCGTGTGTCTGGATTTTTTTTTATTTTTTACCTTCTTCCATTCTTTACTTTTCTTCTCTTTTCTTCTTTTTTTCTTTTTTTATCCATCACTCTCTATCGTATATGTGTATGGAAAAAAAAAAGAAGAAAGAAAAGAAAAGAAAGAAACGTTCTCCTATTTTCTCGCTTCTCTGGAGATATTCGATTTATTAACATCTGAGTTTTATCGATGGCGTCGTGCGATCGACAAGTAAACGAAAGAGAACGAGAGAAAGAGAGAGAAGAAGGAAAGGAATGGAAGAAAAAATAGACAAGAAAAAATAAAAAAATAAAAAATACAATCGGGAATCGGGAAAAGGAAAAAAAAATAAGTAAAATAAACGAATTCTTCGCATCAATGGACCCGTTTTATATACCTGTATGAGAGCCAGCTCCTTTCCTCTTTCCTCTATAAACATGATACCTGTACGACTACCTAACGTAAGTATAGAATGACCAAAATTTATTTTACAGCTATACGCGTCGCGACGCCAAACTCCGGATCGGTGAGAATCGAATCGAACTGAACGAGACCGAACAGCTATTATCGGCAATGGAGTCGCTCGCAAACGAGGAAATGCCTGCAGGGTGTGGACTAGCGACACTGCAGTACTGCGCAAAGTACTTCGGCTTACAGGTGAGCGAGATGAATCTTATTCGGAGTGAAATACCTCGAACTAGGAATAAATATCCGGGAAATCAAGGATCGCGCTTGGCTGTTTGACTGAGGGCGAGAAAAGAGTAGAAAATCGAAAAAAAAAAAAAATTTCGGCACGGCTCGAAGGTTCGAGCACGTTTTTCGGTAGCTGGAATTTTTATTTTCGAAAATCTAACCACGTGGCTTTGAAGTCGAACAAATTTTCTACAAAAAACGTCTCGACATTTTTTCCCAAAAAGTGCATAGTTCCGGAGATATATCGAGCAGAAGATCGCCCGGGGTCAATTCGATCCCACGTGCACTCGGAGGGTTGAAATATTATTGGCAAGGTATCGTTGCATTGCCGCGTTATCGGAAACTCACCTCGATATATCGTTACCTAATAATCGATGAAAAAATTGTATATAGATCATGTGATTTCGGTTAAATGCGCGATATAATATCATTCGTATGTGTAATTTCGATCGAGTATAGAATCACCTACTCATTGAAGATATATACCTATAAATGTATATCGGTGATTCTGTTCTAACTGTTACTTTTTTTGATTAAACATTTTTTGATTCTATAATTAAACTTTTTTAGTTTTTTAACGCATATTATTACTCTATTCCACTGTAAAAATGAAAGTACGAGAGGATTTCGCTACAACTTCAAAATATCGAGAATGAGAATCAAATTTCAAATCTTCCGTGCCACGGTACTGACTCGTTCGTCCACGGTACTGACATAAAATAAATTTGGTAGACATTCTTCAGAAAAATTGTTACGAATTGTATTATAATTTATTCATGAATTGTATTATAACATTAATTAGATTTATGGATTAATTAGTTTGGATCATGTATTGCGACAAAGAAATAATGAATTCATAGGTAAATTCTAGAAATGGACGTGACACGGTACTGACATTTAAGTGATTTAAACCGTAAGTTTTCTCTGAACTGCAAGTTATATTATACGAAAGAAGCGATGAAATATGTTCACGAGGATCGTATCGATACAAAAATTTTATGAATAGATTGTTAATGGATGACCAGTGAGAGCAAACGGTACAGGACATTAATAAACACTGTTAGAATGGAATCACCCATATACGAATCATCAAAGTACCTATATTACTACTTTTAATTCACATACACGATAAATATACGTGTACATGTTTATCGTTGCGAATAATCACTTTTGGAAGCTATTTTGGTATCAAAGAGTCGATATATAAGTGCGTTATGGATATAGAATATCGTTTTTTTTTTTTTTTCTTTAAACAACAGTGATGGAAAATCTATTAAAAGAAACATTCGAACTTACCGTATGGCTCTACGTATAATTACAGTATGCATAGAGGTGGAAAATTTTTCTTTTCTTTTTTTTCTTTTTCTTAGATAAAGATACAAAATCGACGCCTAACGATCTCTTATCCATCGTACATAAAGTAGAATAAAAAGAAGAATATGAAAAAAACGAAAAAGGTGATAAATTTGATAGATGCAAAGCTATATACATATATGTAATAATAAAATGTGAGAAGAAAACGAAACATGCGAACATTGTGATGCAGGTAGAACGAAGTGGACACCTCGGTTGAAAATTGACGAATTTTTGTTTTTTCCTTCGAAAAAAAAAAAAAAAATTCGTCAATTTTCAACCGAGGTGTCCACTTTGCTCCGACCTCCTCTATATATTATACAAGATAAAGAATAATTGCATAAGAAAGTGTAGGCCTATATATATATATATATATATAATATATATATGGTTATATACGAATGCAAAAAAAAATGATTAGAAAAATGTAAAAAAAAAAAAAACCACATTCATCAATGTATAATATAAATATATAAAATATAGTGAATATTTATAATGTGATAAATCGTTATTATCGTTATTAGGGGATCCGAGTTTTTCCCGATATAGGCAGGAAATTAGAGCGAGCCTTGAGAAAAATCGAAAAAGCTGTGGGGTTCATATACGTATAGAAACCAATTTTCCTAGTCGGTATAGGTGGAGGCAAAAGAGCAAACATCTACTGGATATAGGTACAGGTATACGTATATAGTATATTCCGATGTTTTTTTCCGTCCAGATTTATTAGAAACGACAGGGATTCTTCTATCGCGAATTTTCTTTGTTATTTTAATTTTATTTTTTTCAATATTCTTATGCCTCGGGAAAATTTATGACTCGGTTTTTTTCCCTTGTTTGTATTTGTATTTTCATTTGTTTTATTGTTTTATTGTTTTATTTTCCGTTTCCACTTTTTTTTTCTGATTTTTTGATTTTTTTGATCTTACATTTCCTCGTCTCGTTCGTCCGCGATTGCGAAATGAAGATTTCAAATTTCACCGAGGAATTATAGTAAAGAGGAATAATTGAAAACGAATAGATCGATGAACTTTTTCGAAAAGTTATACGAGACTCGTCCGATCTTCGGCCCACCACGTGGCATTCCGAAATTTGTCAAAATCTATACATATATGTATAGGTATATTAAAGTAACCTATCTACGATGAATATGAACGGAGTATTTCTATATATAGATTCGAAGGAAAATCTAAATCGTGAATACGAAAACGAATCGAATTTTACGTAAAAAGAAAAAAAAAAAGAAGAAAACAGAGAGAGAGAGAAAGAGAGAGAGAGAAGATTATAAGTAGTATTAGCAGTATTAGTAGTAGAAGAAGTATAAATAGTGTTAGAGAAAGAAAAAATTAGGATGAGCGAAATAGGATAGAATAATAAACGGGCGATGTATAATAAAAATATTAAAATAGTAAAATAGTAAAATAGAAAAATAGAAAAATAGAAAAAGAGAGATAATGTGTACTTAAGCCCTACTGCTTTTAGTCGGCATTGATGGTCGCCCAGTCGCCTCAACATTAGTCCAATTCCTACCAACACAACAACATCACAATGATTACCATGAGTTTTTCTTGTTTTCTTTTCTTTTTTTTTTTCTTTCTTAAACCAGGATAACATAAGCATTAACAGAGGTTATATTGTGCGAATTTTTTTTTTTTTTCTAAACGATTCTCATTTCATTTTATTTCATTCTTTATTATTTACTTTTTTTGAATTTTTTTTTTTCGAATTTTTTTTGTTAATCTGTACCAAAAATGTCATCGCATACCATAAGCACCGCTGTGTCAAATATGGTCTGTACGTATATTATGATACGCGTGTGCATTACGGTACGAAGAGACCGATATATAGGTATAATACGATATCTGGGTGAAAATCGCGGATGGGTACCTTTTCCTGAGGAAAAGAGAGAGAGAGAGAGAGAGAGAGAAAAAAATAAACCAACTTTCCTAAAATCGTATACATGCGCGTGAAAAGGAAACGTGTGGAAAAGCGCGTCTCGTTCCATCCCCGCGCAAATCGTTGTTATTCCATTCTAGTTTACCCTGCGGAATGTAACGAGGTAGGAAATAGCGGTTCGAATTCTGACTGTAAGATAAAAATCAACGATTTATGATGTAGCATTTATTGCATCGTTTTGGTATCTAGAATTTCTATTATGAAGTCTAAAACTGTCCGTAATACGATAATTCGAAGAGTCGAAGTATTTTTTTTTCCTCTTTTTGTTTCACTTTCATTTCCTTCCCTTTTACAGAAACTGCGACGTTAGAGAGTCTCGTACAGAAAATTTCTGCAAAAAAAAAAAACTATTTCCACCGTATAGCTACAACGATCGAATATATTTTTCGATAGGTGAAATTGGCAGATTTTTTTTTTAAATTTCAAAGAAAAAAACAAAAAGAAAAGTAGGAAAAAAAAATCAGGTAAGTTCAGAATACTATTTTCCCATATGAACGTAAGAAATTTCGTGACTTCTAGGGATTGATTGGATCAGTGAATTCGACGAAGTAACCTTCAGCTTTACTTATAAATAAATACATGTACGTAGGTATGTGATTTAGGTTATTCACGTAACATGAGTCTTGCCCAAGGGTTGCTAAAAGCAGAGAATCCTTTTATGGATTCTTCAGAGGGTTGCTGCCTCGTCTGCACATCACGCATAAGTATACGTATACTATACGTAGTACATACGGTATACCTATACGGTTTGTTTGCGTATTCTATTCGGATCGTCGAATCGAAAAATATTCGCAACAAAATTCAGGACCGAATATTGTGCGAAACTCGATGTAGTCAAATTGGAAAGGCATTAAAACCCGCGTCTATCAACGCGGTATAAAATGTCGAACAGAGAGTTAGAACTCCGTATCTGATCAATATTCCATACTTCACATCCTTTGGTTCGAATCTAGTACAAGAAAAATTAGAAAAAAAAAGTAAAACAAAAAAAAACAAAAAATCGACGAAATTTATTTCTGTACGCTCTAATTAAAACCAACGAGATATACCCATGTCCCGTTATAATAACGACGTGCAATGGCACTCGAAAAAAAAAGAAGGAAAAAATAAAATAAAAAGAGAACATCAACGGCATCCGCAAGAATCCAATAATGCAGTTTAGCCAACGAGCAACGGGTAACCTTTGATGACCTCTGGCACCACTTAACCTATCGCCGCGTTCATTGGTCGAAATGAAATCCAGCGATATCTGCAGAATTTAATATAATATGTAACGTAGAATGTAGGTAGGTTGTACGGTTCCCGGTGTTCGAGATGGTATAGAGTATATATATATGTATATGTATTATAGCATAGTCGTGGTGGTGGTGGTGGTAGGATACAGAAATGTGAGATAGAATAGGGGAAGCATAGGGGAGGGAGGGAAGAAGTGACAGAGAGTGCAAAGTGTAGAGTAGAGCTCGACTGTGGCTGGTACCTACGTAATATAATATTACAGAGTTTTGAGGGTACTCGATGACTGCGAGTCGGTTGCCAGGCTTGCAGAGATGGCCGAGATACAGCCGAGTCTTCGATGTGCCTTGTGTTCCGAACCCAAACCAACCCCAACCCCATCCCCGGCTCATCCCATTCCGTCCCGTCCGCCAAGGTTCGAGAAGTTCCTCTCGAAAAACGGCAACGACAGTCCGCCTATCTACGGCAAACGACCCGCCACGACCCTGCAGGGCCAAAGAGATCTGGGTCGTTGATTTTAATCTGTTCATACAAGAGACGTCGAGCTGTTCGGGCAAAAATCACATCCCACCGCTGTCACCAGATTGGTATTCAGATTCCCCCGCTTTTAATTGACCATTTAAAGAAAGAGATTTCGTTTTTTTTCTTTCTTTCGTTCATTTATTTCTTTGAGAAGGGATGTTTTTATTTATTTTCCCTCTACTTTTATTTTTACCTCTCTTTATATCACGTTTATTCCATAGAAACGGCAATGGCTGAGAGTAAATCCAGTCGTTCAACGTGACCGACGCACTCGACACACTCGACGCACTCTCGAGTTCAACTCACTTGAACGGCACTCACAAACAAACCCAGAAGAGCCGAGCTGCTCCCTCGGTTATAAAACGCAATTATCGATGGCTCTGATCGATTTCCTAACGTAGTTTTCCCTTTTATTTTTTACCCCTTCCTTGTAACGTGTTTATACACACTGCCGGATCTTTTCAAAAGTTTATTCGAGCTCTTATTTCTATACGTAAACAAAATTAATAAAAATTTACCTCTTCGATCCGACGATGGGAAAAATTGAAGTTTCGAAACTTTTGAAACACTTTCGTCGCTTCTAATCTCGCCTAAATTTTGTTTTGTCTATATCCAGGTAAGCTACCCGCCTAAATACCTGTTTCAAATGTTTGAGGTTGATTAATACCTATATGGGAGGGAATGGGACCCTCGGAGTTCGCGAACTGCGAATAAATCGAGCAGCTCGTTTCGTTTCATCAATCACCCTGCAGTAGGTAGGTAGGTAGGTACTGTGCAGGGTATATAATTTATGCAAATAAACCACAGATCCGCAAACGATAATTAATTGGTATAAAGACAGAGCGAACTGTTAAGCAATTTTTCATTTATAAAGAAAAGAATAATTCAAACGACGAAGCCAACCGCTTGGCACCTTGATAAAAAGTAAAAAGAGAGCTGATAACGATTATTAACGATCTATGAGGGGAAAATTTTAAACGTAAAAATCCTATCGCAGTTTAGAGGCACATTTTTTTATTTTTTTTTCTTCTTTTCGTGCCAAATACGTAGTCGGCCAAATTTCTGACCTCGCGAGGTCTCAAGCTATTCGTTGCCTTCCGTTATTCCGAATTAAACTTGATGTACATTGTACACGTATCCCCAGTTCGAGCAGAAACCGTGACAATAATTCATTCCTCGAAAAGCCGAGAGTCTCGGGATCGGCTTTGAGCGAATATTCCATCACGGGCGAGTGCACCACCACTCCTTTCGTACGACGCGCCGTATATACCTATACAAGCGAAATTTCCTGCGAGTGGCACGGATTAATCTCTCGGCAAAAGAAATCCTGACCAGCATTACGAAACGTTGACATACCGCTCAGCTTACGCTGGGAAAAAGGGTAGGAATAAAAATTTGTTTCGTTTTTTTTTTTTTTAAAAAAAAAAGCGAATCAAAATCGAGAAATAACGTCGAATATTTGACCCGTTTTTTTTTTTTTTTCTTTGTTTCTTTCTGAATTGTTTTAATTAGCAATTTATGCAAACTAGATCCTCGCATGCGTGCATATGTATATACTTGTGTACGCGCTGGTGTCGCGGGTGTGGGTGTATGTAATTATGTGTACATCGGGAAAAAATAAAGAGAAAAAAGTGGAAGAGAAAAGAGCAACGGGTTAAAAAGAGAATAAAGAGAAAAAGAAAAGGAAAAAAAAAAGTGGGAAAGGGAGGATGAGACAAGGAGAGGGATACAATATGGGTCACTTATCGATTGCCTTCATGCTCGACTCTGTAATGTCTAGAGCAGTGGGTATATAGTAGTATCGTAGGTATGTACTACTAGGCAAAGGCAGCTGATCCGGTTGTTTCAAAGATATTATCAGACACATAAGGCTGCATCTGGTCCATTCGGGAGTAAATCTGTATGGTAACTTGTTCTCTCTCTCTCTCTCTCTATGGAACTAAATAAGTCTCAGAGAGCTGCAAGCTGGACGCTATAGGTATATATGGTATGAGCATAACTCTGAAATTTGAATCTGAGCCATCTATCTCACGTTTGAATCTTCGAGGGTCCTGAGTGACGGTATCGAAAATATATTCTGAAAAGGTATTTTAAAACCTGCTTAAAAATCTCTCATCAAGGGTAAAAACTTCGCCTTATCGTCCCTTCTTCTCCGCCGCTCTTCTCTCTTCTTGCCTCGTCAGAAATCAACGACTTTTGTCTTTGGAGATGCGGAGATGCCCCTCTGACTATAACGCCGAGATTTGGAACGAGACACGAGCCTCAAAATCCTTCGACCGTGCGCAGTATGTCTAGTAGTTTTTCGAGAGGGGTAATCTCGAGGAGGAACTGAGAACGAGAGAGTACTCGAAATTTCTTTCGGCGAGGAGAGGGAAGAAAAAAAAATGAAAAAAAAAATTTATCAAAAATTAGAAAAATCTTTATTTCGTATGAATAAATTTTCATTTTTCCTTAACGAAAACCAAACGGCCACGCGATATAATTTCGAAGCAAGAAAATATTCGAAGGAAATTATTTCCCCGCAGATCTTACGAGGAAACTTAACTTTTCTCTTCTTCTTATTATTCTTCTTTTTATTTTTCAGTTTACTTCGTCTTTTTCTACCCGCGATATTCTTGAACTCTTATACTAGGTATATACGTATACATTTTGTATCGCATCTAAAATCTTGGAAATTCCGGAGTTGAAATAATTTGCTTAAAAGCATTTTTCTCGAATCGTTGGGGTCGTTTCATTACCATATACTATATAATACATATATTTATGTATACCTAAGAACAAAATTCGCCTTACTTTCGTCAAATATTCTCTGTTCGTAATATAATTATAATAATAATAATAAAAATAATACATGCGATATCTTCCCCGCTGGCATGTCTTGGGTTATACTGCATACATGCCGCTTAAAATTGTCTCGGTATTCGGTAAGTATAGGTAGATTCAGCGGGCAATATTTTGAGGTTAGATTCCCTATGAAAATCTGAGACTAAATTTCCTTTACCAAAAATTCGAGAGACCCATAGTTTCCGAGCTACGGAAGATCTTAGTTGACCAATCGCGGAGCGCATAGGTCGCATAGAACAGGGCACCGCGCAACTCACACTCGTGGCCGGCCCTGTCCGCGCCATCTATAAGTTCCGCGATTGGTGAACTGAGATCTTCCGTATCTCGGAAACTATTGGGTTCTCGAATTTTTGGTAAAGGAATTTTAGGTTCAGAATTTGACGAGGAATCCGCCCTCAAAATATGGCCCGCTAAACCTGAATCACCCTGTATATGCGCGGGCCAGTAGTCTAGAGGCTTGGATAAATGGGGTATACGTTATATCCATGGCCCGTGGGTATACGTGGAGGTAGGTGTATGAAAATTATAAAATAATAAACGAGGAGAATCCGGAGAGCTTTACAAAACCGCTGTACAGAGGAATCCGTTCTCCAGAATCTCGGAGCAACAGAAATTTGAGTTCAATTCATACAGCGTTGAATTGAATAACACGACCATTGCTTCAGCGGAAGTAAAAAAATATGAATAAATAAATTAAAAAAAAAAAAGAGAGAAAACGTGAGGTGAGGTAATTCATCAAATTTAATTCAAAGATGAGAAAGGAGAGCTCGAGGGCGTTTAAGTTCACTCGCTCAATCATTCGCGATAAAGAGGGAAGAATTTTTTTGATCTTTTCCGATTTTTTTTTTGCTGATTTCTTTTATCACAATATTCCATGTAATTGAAGATAGTTTATTATAACGAGTACCTACACAGACTTGGAAGTAATTCGCGCAATCCTCGGTGAAATAATAGAGTCTCGTAATGAAGACGGAAACTTTTCAGTGAATAATTATTATTCAGCCTCAAGTATTTCCTATAATAATCAGATAACATGTAAGGATGATGGCATGGGAGGATGGGTTCTTTAGATTTCCGTTCTGGAGATCAAAGTATCATTTTTCAAAGAAATACGTCAAAGGAGGCGACAGTATCTCCGGCTAATTTAAAATCTCTTTTATACCTTAGCCCACATCGATTTCTCGCAATTAATATATCCCAAAAAACGAGGGATAGGAATTATTCTTATCATCATTGTCATACTTTGTATTATACGTATTAGGGTACGTCGTTTCAGGATGATACATATTTTCTTTCACTCCCACCTGAAAATCCTTTATAACAAAACCAAAGAGAAATCCTCGGGGAAGCATAAAGCCTTCAAATAACACGGGAAAGGTATAATTTCTGCTCTTAATTGATATAACTGAGCCAGCTGTCTCAGGTCACGCAATTTCGCATGGTGCGATTTTACAGAAACTCTGATTCTCGCAAAAAAAAAATTTCCTCAGAGGTTTATAAGCGATCGGAGTTGAAAGCGATCTTTAAACGCTTGTCACGTCCGAACTATCGGCTTTATGAAAATGATTCTGATGACACTTTTCGCGGAGAATTGAATTCCCTATAAAATAGCAATCCGCGAAATTTTCCACCACGAAACCCGGCTGAGTAATAACGATTTTTATTTTCAAAATCTATACCTTATAAAATGTGTATCTAGCCCTACCTACCCCTTCACGAGGATTTCATTTCAGCCTTATTCTGAATGATTCTCAGGTGGGATCGAAGCAGGGTGACATCACCCCCGAAACGACGCGCCACACGTATTTCGTACCCAAAATCCATGAGCAAATATTTGAATGCATAAACCGATTGTTAAACCAATAGAAACAGAGAACGAATCTACGAGTGTGTGGCGACCCATCCGGCCGAGAAGAGGATATCACATGGTTTAGGTTCAGGATTAGGGTTAGAACGGTTTTGAGTCCGATTACGAGACAGAGAATGGCGAGAGGGAAAGAGAGAAGGGTCGAGTTCGCGGCCTCTGGTTGTTGAGAATGTGAAATTCTGCGGAGTAGTTCACAGGTGTAATATCCGAAGTACACGTGGCTAAGAATCTTCTGGTGTTTTGGCAAGATAACGGGCACGGGAAAGATCCTTTACGCATACTTATACACGCATGAAAGTACGTCGGAGATCCCGTATACGGTCGGTCCCTGGGGATGATGTGAAGACAGGATTTCGCGGTGGTAACCACAGGTAGATATAACCCGCTTGGGAAAAGGGGATGGCGCAGTAAAGACGTAGGGAAGGTTTTTTCCGCGAAGGGAAACGACCCTGCGTCGATAAAACAATGCAACACCACCTAGGATAAAGTATCGTAAATGTAGATGTCCGGGTGTAGAGGTGTAGATTTATATGTATTGCCTGGTGTCTAGTAGTAGTGCCCGAAGTGAAAGAGTGAAAACGAGAAAATGTAGCGGTGTCAAAGAGGCTCTCCCTTCTAAACGGACACCTAAAAACAAACGGAGGGTTGAGGGAACGACAAACAGTCCGGGAAAAAACTGTTACGACGAAAACAAAAACGACGAAAAACGAAAAGAAAAAAAAAAAAAGGAAAAAGGAAAAAAGAACAATATAAGAGGCATGGAAAGATGAGAACAAAGGAATCACACCACCGCAACTGCACCGCGTGCAGTGGAAAAATGCTACGCTACTATAGTTTCGCGACAAAGCGTCTCCGGTGTCTCCGACTTTTGCGAAATTTACTTTCAACTTTCCCCACACGAGATGGTCTTCTATATACCGAGGAAATTTCGTGTGAGATTCCCGAAAAAGGGGGAAACAAAAAAAGAAAAAAGAAAAAAAAAAGAAAGAAAAACGAAGTTTCGGCGGAGAGAAGATCGCCCTACTTCCTGCCTACGGCTTTTCTGTTTTACTTTATCATCAGACGAGGAGAAACTGGTCCAATAATGGGGATCAGAAGTTCTAGGGGTGGCTGCGGGAGCTTCTGAACTAATTAATGAATTGCTAATCGTCCGGTCCGCACACACGCTTTGCCAGTGTTGTACTACATGCTGTTTATTTTCATTAATGTTTATGGGAAAACGAAACTCGACACTTTTGTTTTACTGGGTATATATGGGAACGGGTATGAAAGCCCCGCAGATGATATGGAGATTAATTCGATGCTTCGGTATACGATTATAGAGTGGTAAATTATGGACTGCTTAATTGCTGGAGGGATAGTAATTTAACGTGAACGAAGAAACTAACAAAAAGGGACCGAAAATTAATAACACGAGAATTAATCAACCCTCCCGAAAACACATCGACGTCGATTTTAATTGGAAAATTCATCTGAAAGAGCACTCTACGAAAAACCGAGAATATCGACGAGAATCATTCTGGCGAGAAGAGGAAGGAACTTTAGACCAGCATTTTCTATGATGTTGGAAATTTTACTCGTTCTTCTCCTTTTTTTCTATCTCGTTGTATCAAAGTCTGAGATTTTAGGAAATTTGAGTTGTCAGTGAATGGAATATACCGTAATCACCGAGGCTCCGAGGAATCGGGGAAAAGAGAACTCCGAAACCCGGAAAAACCGTATTTTTGCGACTCTGCAGCGTTTGACAGTCTGTCAAAAAAAAAGTTTAGCCACCCTCGATTCGGTGTATAAATATTGGATATGCAATAATTCGATTTCTAGATCGACCATATGGCGAACTGCATCGGCTCTCTATTATCGGATTTCGAAGGATGCAGGAGTGAACCCAGCTCGATTCAGAAAATGCAAAAAAAAATTAATAAAGAAAAACTGTTTTAGATAGGAAAAAGGGTGGTCAGTTTCAGTCTTTGAGAAATCAAGTCGAAGGCGTCTGATTTTATCGATGAATCGAACAATCGTTTACCCCGATCTCATCTGACTCGTGAGAAAATGAGATCGAAGCATGGAAGAAAAGCCAGTTTGCCAAAAATCCGTGAGCGTGGTGGGATAGACTGGGTATGTCCATGGAATTGAGTAATGCGATAACTTTTCTAGTTCTACCGAGCGACCTAGAGACTTTCGACTTTTGTTCTAAACTCAAAAACCGCAAGCGTATGACTGCGTCGGTATCTGAGTAACGTCGAAAATACCGAAATCGGGAATACCTATTTTGCACAGCGACAGCCCTTGAATTATTCCGGAAAATCCATTCGGGATGAAACGCAAAAATTGAATAAGACTGAGAAAAAAAAAAAAAAAAGAAAATCTGTAAAAATGACCATACGTATCGGTATATGGGTGATTCCATTCTAACAGTGTTTATTAATGCCCTGTACTGTTTGCTCTCACTGGTCATCCATGAACAATCTATTCATAAAATTTTTGTATCGATACGATCCTCACGAACATATTTCATCGCTTCTTTCGTATAATATAACTTGCAGTCCGGAGAAAACTTACGGTTTACATCACTTAAATGTCAGAACCGTGTCACGTCCATTTCTAGGATTTACCTATGAATTCGTTATTTCCTTTGTCGCAATAAATGATCCAAACTAATTAATCCATAAATCTAATTAACGTTATAATACAATTCATAAATAAATTATAATACAATTCGTAATAATTTTTCCGAAGAATGTCTACCGAATTTATTTTATGTCAGTACCGTGGATGAACGAGTCAGTATACCGTGGCACGGAAAATTTGAAATTTGATTCTCATTCTCGATATTTTGAAGTTGTAGCGAAATCCTCTCGGACTTTCATTTTTACAATAAAATATAGAGTAATAATATGCGTTAAAAAACTAAAAAAGTTTAATTATAGAGTCAAAAAATGTTTAATCAAAAAAGTAACAGTTAGAACAGAATCACCGACATACCATGTGTGTACGGTATAGGTATATACCTGTATCTTATTTCTTCTAGTTGATGGACAAGATATCGATTTACGTTAAAATTTAGACGTGCGGACTTTCCTCCCTGCATCCACCCCCGCGCACACATACTATTATATCACGTATATTATAGCATATGTACATACGTACACCTACCTACGTTTGAATCTAAGCAGACTGAAAATAGAGTCTCGGAAGTGTAGCGACATGCTGTAGCTAACAAAATGTACACGGAGCCGTGTGGGAGGACGTCATCTGGCAAATTCAAGATTAAGATGCCCGGCTTGGAGGCGAGCTAACTTCAACTCCATAGCCAACAACGGGATTTCGTTCGAGCTCACCTACCTACCCAGATTCACCCCATATTTTATCCCTAGACGCGTATTATTCTTCTATTTTTGAGTTTTTTTATTTTTATTTATTTTTTTTTAATTTTTATCCGAAAAATAGGTGAATGCGGATTTTATGGGCGTTTCGAAGTTAGTTGGAGGAAATAAATTCCTCGCGATATACACACGTATAGGCTCTCCGAACTATTCAGGTAACTAATAAAGCCTCTTGGCTGAAGGATGCAGCTATGACCGTTAACGGGAATCCGCACGTTGTTACATCAACGGTTTGAAAATACCTGATGGAATTCCACCGGGGATGAGAAGGCAACCCTTTCACGAGAATGAAACTAGCCGAAAGTTTACGAGCCTCCTATCTAGTTTCGTAGTTTATATTCCTGTGTCAACTATTCTCGACAACGGATTACCGACACCCTACATTCTTATATCTATATATTTTTGGGGGGATTTGGGTATAAAATAAGTAACGTATAACTATCGAATTCGCGTGTATGTATACTTATACGTACAGATCGAAACTATACACCGAATTACGCGATACGTCTGCGCGAAGTCGAAGCCGAAGCCGGCGGCATCCATTTTGAGATGAAAAGAAAAGTCGATACAGTGATTCGAGTTTTTTTTTGTTTTTTTTTTCGCGCGTGTTTTCGAATTTCGTAAAATGTGAGACGAGAACGAGAAATTCGACGAGGAGAAGAAAAGCATCCGAATTTTTATTTCATTTCAATTCTTTTTTTTTTTTGTTTCCTCGATTTTTTCTCTCCCCCTTCGAAATCAATGCCGCCGATCTATGAGATGTCTGCGTTATATGCGACCGTTCGGCATTTTTGAATCGGAAGTTCTTATAATTTATTCAAAAATGAAAAATTTAAAAATATTTTCGAAAAACGTTGAGATTGAATTCGTAAAGAAATTATACGACCTTAAGCGACGAAAATCGTGTTTTTGGTACTTACGACCTTGTGCCGTAAGAAACGCGATATGTTGTACAGAAGACTGGAAAAAAGGAAGGAGAACTCGCCAAGTTACGGCCTCGCTAATCCACATCAACCAATAAAACAGATACTGATCCTTGAAAGTAATAAAAACTTTGAATCGAGTATATCTTTTCGAAGGATTCCAAAGTTACGACTCCATATGTAGTACTGCTGCTGCTGCTGCCGCTGCTGCACCGCCCAGGTCCGTCTCACTGCCGTGGTTCTAGATATAGACTACAGAAGAATTCTATAAGAAGTCTATATCCCGTACCACGTATAGTTTCTGACAACTATATATCCCCAAAATTGAGACTCTAGTGAAAAGACTCGACCGACAGAGTCAGATATATAAAAAAAAAAATACAATATATATATATGAACTTGGCTCTAAGTTTGAATGAAATTTTTTTTTCCGCCTTTCTGTTGTCACAGTTTCAAATGGGTTAATAAAAAATAGAAAGGAAACGAAAGAAACAAAAAAAAATGATTAATACTCTCAAATCCGTCATAAGTTACGTAAAGTTTTCTTCTTTTTAGTTTTTCTTTTTTATTTTTATAGGATTATTGACGTACTTTATACTTTTTTCTCTCTCTCATGTTACTATACACGGTTTGACCAGTGCAAGATAGACGGTTTGTTACTGGTCGACCAATCTTCTGCGTACAGGAAAAAACAGAAACTAAAAAATAGAGAAGAAAAATGGTAACTGGATCAGACGTTTTTTCAGTTGCTTTACTTTTCTTTTTTTTTGTTCTCTTGCTTTTTGAGATGAAAGACACAGTCAGATCGTACAGATCGTTGAAATCGATGAATGATCAATTCGTTTTTCAATCCCAGCTGGAATTGAATATTCAAGAGAAAAGAAGAAGAAAACAAAAAGGAAAACTGTGAAAAATTAATAAATTACCTAAGCGAAGAAATAAACGGACGAACGACCGATTATTAAACCTAAAGTTTTTGTCTTGTAAGGGAAATTCGACGAATCAATGGGGTAAAACGTGATACTACTCATAGGGAAAAAATGGGGGGATATCGCGCCTCCTCAGGAAAACAATAGCGCCAAAGCTTTCGATCCCCGAAGCGATTTTTCTCTCCTATCAAAGGTTGAAGAAAATTATCAAAATTTATCAAACCGAAGAAAAAGTCGATTCCGTCTCACGTCTATAATAATCGCAAAAATTTATCGAGACAAGATGAACTTCGATGTGAAAGAAATTTGAAAATTTTACTGGAATTTTCTTCTTTTTTTTTTATTTTTTCCCGAGGGGACAATATATCGCCCCGTTTTTCCTAATTTGCGAAGGGTTTCGTATCGCACTACGGGGCCCAGGTTACCCCACTTTTCCATACACCCACACATATGTACGCATGGGAAAAGGAGCGAGTCTCTGAAGCATTGCAACATACCGCTATACCGCGGGACGGTAATCACATCAGGCTGTCGTCGTCGCGCGACCAAAGCCACAAACAACCCCTGTACGACCGTCGTCCAAGCCCCCCCGGCCTCGTCTTGAATTCAATTATATATTATCCCATGTCGAAGCTATAACGGTGCCCCGTGTTGACACGTGCCCGAGACACAGCTGCTTCTGCTATACTATACCGTGTCATAAACGGTATATTGGGGCTGTTTACCCGGGATAAGAGAAAAACAAGAAGAATGTTACCGCGAGCAAACATTTCGGAATAAAAATCACGATTTCACTTTTTTTTTTCTCCTTTCTTTCGTTTTATTGGAAATGAAATTACACAATTTTCTTTTCTACGAAACTGGAGTGAAATAGTTGACTAGGAAAGGTAATGAACGAGAAAAAGAGAAAAAAAACGAGAAGATTTCTACCGAAGACGCGTTTGATTTTAACGTCGCGACGCCGGTGATTTTTCTTTGTTAAATATAGTCAATCAATGCCAAAGCCTGGAGCACGGTAGGGTTTTATTTAGAGGGTAAGGTAAGGTAAGGTAAGGTAAGGTAAGGTAAGGTGAAATTGAAGCGGGAAAGAATCCGCGGAAAGCGGAGCCCCTTGTAATTAACATTTAGAAATCTTCAATCTTCAAAATCAAAGGATTTGTTTTAAAAGAGCTCAAAGTTGAGGAGAAATTCCCTACGGATATAATCCGCGGAATACTTAGCAATAATTAAGCTTTACCAAACAGAACCGCGGAACCAGTCGATCCGAACGCAAAGGAAATATCGATTTGTTATTTTTCAAAGATTTTTAGGTAGCGAAAAAATAACATCTTCGTCTTGTACATTTTTTTTTTTTTTTTTTTTTTCTTCCCTCATCTTATTCACCGCTGTATCGTACGTCGTACACGTATTAGCCGAAATTCCAAAACTCAAAAGACTTCTTCTACCTACTCGACGTATAATACGTACAAGAGATGCCTTTTATACTTGAGAGACATATATAAGCCATATCTCGAGGACTTTTTGAATAAACGATATGAAGAAGACTGTAAGCTGATCCAATTGGCTTTCGCAATATGATATGTCTTTCATCGACTTTCGAATCAAAAAGGAATTTGAAAAGTGAATTTTTGACTTCAGTTACTTCGAATCGATCGATGATCCGTCTTTGTCGTCATTATTTCTTCTTCTTTCTCTTCTACCTCTTCTTTTTCTCCACTCTGAATAGTAATTAGAGTAAAATCGACTAAGATGGACCAATTTCGAAAATTGTACCACGAGATTTCTTAAGATGGAAAATTCTCAAATTGAATCCATTATCCACACATTCGGCAGCAACTAAAAGCTGAAAAGAAAATTCAGTCTAGCTCCGAAATTTTAGAACAAATAGCCACAAAATTTCGGGAATTCAACCGGTTTTCAAATTTCAATCTCAAAGTCGCGAAATAAAATTTCCGCGGGTTTCTTTCTCAGTTAAATAAAATGTAACCAAAAATTGAAACATTCGACAAATTATTTCAATAAAATATCAATTTCGATTTACTATTTTTATTTCTTATTCAATTTTTTTTCTAGAAGACGTCGAATCGAAGAAATTGGATGATGAGCTAGGAAAAATGACCGAAGATTCATTTTCCAAATTCCAGATAATTATTCGTTTAATTTCATTCTTAGTCTTCTTTCGTCGCCACATTTCCGTAGACACGTACTGGGCGTTTTTCCTCCTGTTTATTATGAGGTGGGTGGTGGGTTGGGTGTAGGAAATGTCTAGATTTTTAAGTAGATAAACACAGCGACGATTGTTACCGTGGCAAATTTATCACAGGCTGTTTAAAATTCGTGCTTTGAATGAAACGGAGCAAAGAACGAAGAGCGAAGAGCTAGGGACGAAGGGCAACTCCAAGGGTGAATTTTCGTTTTATTTTTTCCAAACTAGGGGAGGTTATTTTTCAAGGTTGAAGGTGTGGGCCTGTAGAAAAAAGCTCTACGCGTAATGGAAAGCAGATTGTAGACGAGACAGAAAAAAACACGAAGGTAAACGTCTCAAAGGGAATAAATTAAACTATAAGAATGAAAATAAGAATAATAATGGAAAAAAAAGAAAAAAAAAACTGAAAGGGGATGAAAATTAGGGAGAGAGATAAGAAGAGAGCGAAAAACAGCGCAATAAAAAAATAGCTCGCACGTAATTAGGAAGGTCTCTTAGATCGAACCCCATCCCTCATCCCCAAACCCCGAACCCCGAACCCCGAACCCCTATAACGTAACGAAACTCACGCCCCAAGTCACGGCCTAAAATACCAGTGTACAAGCGCCACCTTCCATTCTGAAATATCATCCCTTGACACGCAGCCTTACTTACGTATATACTACGCGGGTAGGTAGCGACGAATAGAAACCCACCCTTCGCAACGAACATAGAACAACGACAAAAAGATCGTCAAGAATCTCAGAGATTTTCAATCGAGGGAATAAGCCGCGTGGAATTTTGACTTTGCGTCCAAAATCTCAGATTTATAATTCTAGGGGGTACGTACGTGTTCGGGATGCAGAAATTAGACACATCTTCGCGGATTGTGGCGACTAAGGGAATTTATTCACAAATATCCTGTTTAGACCTTTATTCTACGTAATGTTACGACATGGATTAACTGTGGACTCGATAACTATTCGATTATTAGTCCGATCGATCTGTGATTTTTAGTATACGCATTCCTCGCACGTATTTTCAGCGCAAACTAGAAGTTTTCAAAAATATCCAGTCGTTTGGCTGTTAAAAATTCTAAAAAATTCAAATTTTTGTACTTTTCAGTGAACGGACTTTGAAAATTTAAAAATGTATAAAAAATTGAATATTTCTTGACAATCCTAGTCCACGCCAGAATCACATTAGTATTCAGTGGACTCACGAAGCCGTATCCAGTTTGGACTAAAATTGACCTCGAAATTGAGGCAACAGTTAACCTATGTCATTTTTACAGAGCTCACTTTAATCTACGCTGCTGGTGGCCACATGATGTGAGATGCGAGGGTTTCTATCATATAGATTTCTAGATGATATTACGTAGAATAAAGGTCCGAAATAGAATATTTGTATATTATATACCTCAGTCGCCACAATCCCCGGAAATGTTTTTAATAAAAAATTATTGTTTTTAGAAGTGAATCGAAAAGTTCGCGAAATCTTCTTTCCCATCACTATTCGGATGATTCGAGCCGAGGCTCATCGTGTTCGGACTTCCTTCTTAGGCCGAGGACACGTGGTATTAATAGGGCAGCTCATTAATATTCACCCTTACGCGGGATCCACCTAGAGTAGAACGAAACCCTGGTGGTCGCCGGTTGAAATAGAGCTGCCCTTGCTTAGAAGTGAAGGAATAGCCCGAGGGGACGAAGAAGAAGAAGGGTCAGGAGGTCGATTTTGTGTAGAACAGTTTTTTTCATTTTTTTTTATTTCAGTTTTTTATTTTTTGCACCCCGAGTGGTAGCTGTACCGCGATTCGCAAACAAACAAACAAAGAATAAAATAAAGAACGACAGATAAGCGGGATGAAATGTTGGTCTGGTTCTGTAACCGCGAGCAGTGAACTGACTAAATCAGCTTCTATTTTTCTGCTCGAAAAAATTCAGAGGTTTTTAAATTGAAAATTGAAAATTCAATTTATGGTATAAATCGATGAATTTTAATGAATTCAATTTTTCTCATTTGAAGTGTAAAGAGTTAAGGAATTCTGAGCTAAGTTTCCGAGCTTATAGATTCAGGTTTCGTCAATTGGTTTCGCCTTCTTCCTGGACCCGAGGAAGAAAATTTTTTTTTTTTTTCAAATAAATCTGCGGCGGAAATTCTCGACTCCTGTAACAATAAGTTTCACGGAAATGTCCTCTTCCTTTTTTGTCATTGAAGTCTGCTTGTTAGAGAGACTTGGGGTGAAGTAGAATGACTCAATAACGCTGAGAAATGGAGGTCTCGCATAAATCTGACGAGAAAATATAATATAATATAATATATAAAGTACTGGGAAAACTTTTGTTCTTCTTCGTTTAAAATTTTCCTTTTCTCTTGCGATTTTTCACTCCCATTAAGCCCACTAACGTAACACTGATAAGCAAAGAGACTTCGAGGTGGCTAGACGTGGACTGATATATGACCGAAAATATTATAAATTCAATGATTAATGATTTTCAGTAATGAAAAAATGAGAAAATCAAAATAGGGTACGAAAATATTATGTTATTGGTAAAAAGAACGACGAATATACAGTTCTTTCGTTCTTCTGTACCAGAATATGCGGGGAAAAATTTGGAATTTTTATATCGGGTTAGCAGGGTGTGTCGAAAATGAACTTTTTTCGAAATTTTTTATGCTGCTGATAATCGGAATGATAGATTCCGAATTATGGTAGCTTTTTCTGACCGGAGAAGCCTGCAGCTCAATTCGAAGTACTCGCTCGAACGGAATTTGCATTTTCCATGTAATCAACCCGAGAAAGAAAATCGTTTTGATTTTAAAAAAATTATAACTCGGTTTGAAATTAAGATATCGAGTTCGTTTTGGGCTCATTTTGAAAGAAAGGGATTAAAGTATGTATAAAAAAATAGGTGAGCTCAAAGATAGAGCTTGATGAGTTACGGGATGCCCTGAAAGAAGCGATCGGTTCAGGGTGCAAAAGTATCTGAATCTCTATCTCGAAGCCCACTTATTTTTCCACGAATACCTCGATCCTCTCTGCTCAAAGCGATCCCAAAAAGACCTCGGTATCTCAATTTCGAGCCAAGTTATAATTTTTGTTTTTTGAGTAAGAACGTTTCATTTATTTTTTCCTGTGTTAATTATATGAAAAAATAAAAATCTCGTTTCAGCGATCGCTTATTAAAATTGCCCCCTATTTTCATGAAAATCTACTTCGTATAAAAATATATAATCTGGAGCATCAGCGGGTGAAAAATAAAAATAAAAAATTATTTTCGACACACTCTAATATAACGTATGCAACGAAACGCATTTTTTAACAAAGAATAAGTGGATTCAACCTACTTTAGGGTAACACCCTTTTATATACGGGGAATCTTAGGTCTTGATAAACTTTCGCGTGTTCAAACTTTAGTGGAATAGTAGTTACAGGTATATTATATACTATTTTAGGTATAGAATTCCGCAATACAAATTGGATAATATAATATACAGTAATGAGAATAATAACGATAATAAACCCGGTTAAAGCCAGGTTATACGATCGTCAAAACACGGGCGGCAGATGGGGACAAACGACGGGGTTTTGAAAGGGTGGTAAAATGGATGGGGTTTGGGTGACGGGAAGAGTCGCGTGCGTAAAGCCGTTGAATTAATATCGTGATTTGTGCTTAACACACACATTATTTTAATCTCGATTAAAACGAAATATTAATAATTGGAAAAATTGGAAAATGATGAGCCGATTCGAAACAAAAAAACAAAAAAAACAAACAAAAAACAAAAAGAGGGGAGAAAAGTTGAAAATGAAAAATTGAAGTAAAAAGAGAACCAAAAATGAACTCGAACTTATCTCGAAAGTTCATAAGTTCGGTGAAGGAGCGAAGTAACGGGATCTTTGGCGATCAAAGGTATAGAAGGAGCGCCTCAATTTCGAAGCAAGAAACACTTCGAGGGATAAGTAATTGAATTTCGGGTATAAGCAGAGGCATCTCGTTGTGGTATAGGTGCCTCTCGTGCTTCTCGACTCTCGCGTTGTTATCGGGATGTTGGATGCAAAATCTCGGTGAAATTTTAGGATAATTGTAGAAACGTGAATGAGATCTGCTTCGGTAGGTATATACATGTACGAGTAAAGAAAAAAAAAATACTTCGCTTTCGTATTGTACCAGATATCCCGATATCCGATAAGTTTGCGAGAAAAAGAACAAAAAAAAAAAAAAAGATTTTAAAAAAGGAATTTTTCACCTCAATTATTTTTTCACCTCAGCTATTGTCAGAGCACTACCTCTCAGCCATCGGACCGCGAGGTTTGAAACAATCTTTTTTTTTCTTCTTTTTTTGTAGTTCATCATTTTGTCATTTTACTTTATATTTTTAATTTTCGCATATTTTTACACGAAACGCAGTCGAAGGAAATAACAATAAACAATGGGACAAAAAGAAGTAATAACGAAACTGCGAGCGAGTAAATTTATTCTCCGTCTCTATCTCTCTCTCTTTTTATAATAGTCCATACAATTGAATCTATTCATCGGTTTACCTGTGTAGAGGAAGAATGAAAAAAAAAAAAGTTTACAAAGCTGAAGTACACCAATTTTTTTTTTTTCTTTGTTTTGTTTTCGTCTTTTTTCTTCTTTTTTTTTCATGTTACAAAAATCGAGGTAAATACATTTCGCAAACCGACCAGACGTCGTAGGTATATAGGTATATACATATGTATACTTTGCCAGTCGGAGATTTAAAAATGAAATTTTAGCTTGATTTCTGCCGCTTTAAAAAACTTTACGCGCCTACTTAAGCTGAAAGAAACGATAAGAGAAATAAGAAGGTAAGGAAAGAAAAGGGGAGAAAAAAGGGGGAAAACTTCGCGAGAGAGTATAGGATCTAAATATAAAAGGGGGAAAAAATAAAAAATAAAATAAAATGAAAAATAAAATGAAATAAAAAAATAAAATAAAATAAAGTGACGTAAAGTAAAGTAAAGTAAAGTAACACGCGTTCGTCGAGCTTTATGTGTTCATTATTCTTCGTCCGTAGGTAGGTACAGGATCATGGATGTATTTTTTCTACGTATTAGTTGTATACTTGGATGTACAGACACGTTTATGGTATATATACATATATATATACAGATACGTGTATGCATTGTATACATACACACAATACACTCACGCGGTACCTATGGGCGCAATCTTTATGCTCTGTGCTCGATCGCACGGGTCACTCGAAGCAATTTGTAGCCTTGCAGGGGTTGCGGAGTGAGGAAGAAAAAAAACAAAAAATGAAAAAAACGACGAAGGGGTTGGATATAAAAGAAAAAAGGAAAAACAAGAGTTTAGAAGATAGAGAGATATGGAAAATAAAAATAAAAAAATAAAAAAAATAACTATACCTACCTAGAGAGCGAAACTTGAAAAACTTACGATTAGAGTTGAAGGACTATTGACGATAAGTATTTCGAAGAGGCATCTTGCGAAAATTATTTTTCTTACGTTTTTCAGGGCTTTAATTTCTTCTTTTTTATTTCTTCTTCTTCTTCTTACTATACGTTTTAAATATCGGACAAAGTGAAGGGAAAAAAAAATTTACCGTCTCAAAATTACCGTCGGTATAATCGAATCGGAATTAATTGCTTCAAATTTTACACATCAATGATTATAACTCGGTGAAATTTATTCATTTTTCACCTCTAACACGCCCTTTGATATTTCCGATGATTCGAGGCTATCAGAGGCATAGATACCGACTTATAGGTTTGTCGAAATTCGACGTGAATGGGGGCTCGACAAAAAAAAAATCGTCTTCAAGAATTTTCGCCAGTTTTTTTTACATCATTTTATTTCCATTTTTTTCTGTTTTTTTTTTTTTAATTTCTTTCCGCTATAAATGGACCGCGGACTAAGTTCCACAACGACAGTTTTACTGCGGCGAGTTTTATTCGAGCCACTCTACAGTCAGGACGTCGACGAAGAAGAAGAGAGAGAGAGAGAGCGAGAGAGAAGGTTGAAAAGGGGGCTAGAGGAGGGATTGACAAGTAATCGTGGCAATTTTGTACCACCCGACTGCCCACTTCTCTGTCAATCTTCGTTGGCTCGTTTTTACGCCGGTTTCGTGCCCACATCGTATCGTTGAGAAAAGAGAGAGAAAAAAAGAAAGAAAAAAAAAAAAGAAACGAAATTCTTTGGTTATTAAAATTTTTTCAAATACACCGAATATTTTCACCGCGAGGATAACGACACAATCTCGTTCTCGATAATATAATAACGCGGGAAGAGTATTTGCGCAAGTTATTATTTTTTAATAAAAAAAAAAAAGAAAAAAAAGAGAAAAAAAAAGAAAATTAACAACAACGATAATTCCCCGCCGCTTGTGCATATCTATACAGGTATTGGGTGTAGGTGGTATACACAGATATATAAAAATGTAAATGGAACTAAAAAAAAGAAAGAAAAAAAAAAAAAAACTAGAACGAAAGATTGCGACCGGATTTTTTCTCTAGTCTAAAAAAGATATATCCCCTCCAGGGCATACCTGCACCAGCCAGCTATAAGAGTATTCTAAAAATCACTGGGTAGGTAGGTAGGTACGTAGGTATCGGATTGATTTTCCTATGGAACAAAAAGATTCAGAGCTTGACGCGCGGTAACGTTTTGTTCAGGATCGAGGATACAAAGCGTTGTACAAAAGGCTTCCGCAGCAACCCCCCAGGGGTTCTTCGCCTGTATACATATACGTTAAACTGTATCTGCATAACGTCACCTACGTATTATACGTATACATGTATATAGCCATACATACATAAATATACACATACATGGGAATTTTTAGTGCACGTATGTACGTATGTACGTATGTATATGTACACGTCGCGTATCAAGTATCATTACAACGCGGAGTCTGAAATTCGTCGGGTATTTATCTAGGCTTAAACGCTTTTCTCTCGACATTTCCCTTCCCTTTGGATTCCTTCTCTCTTTCTCCCTATACATACACCCATATACTTCGTTCTCTCCCGCACCCATCTCGTTTCAGCTTTATACAAACCATTTCGCACTGTATAGGCATATACATATATAGATATGTACGCGCAATAGGTGGGTACTTGTTTAAAAAAGAGAGCTTTTATTCACTCACCGCGTAAAAACCCGCCCCGGCCCCCATCGCCGTCCCCATGCCGATGCCCAAGCCGAGGGCGTTTACGGATGAGAAGAATAATTCGAAAAGTGAGTAATTTCGCGATGTTTAAGCTTTTCGCAATTTTTTTTCACAAACAATTTCTCTTCCTGTTACTTCTGCGTGCGACTGATGCCGCTACTCCAGGGGTAGGTACGATAAAAAAGGCGAATGAATTTCTAATCTTTATTCAATACGTTTCAATCGACTTTATTACATTTCATATTATTATTATTTTTCATTCATCTTAATATTTTCCTGTTTTCGTTCTCTTTTCACTCCGTACCAAACGCTGAAAAGAACCGCTTAAATAAACGTTAGAATTTATTTATTTATTTTTTCTCCAAACAATTTCAAATTATTTTCAAACGAGTAAAATTCTCGGAGAAATTAAGCATTTTTATCCTGCCGCATAAACACAGCGAGATACTCGACCCGGGTAAACGAGTAGTAAGATACTAGCACCGGTCGGACCGATGCGGTAGCGCGACTCGCGCCCGACCGGTCTCTGACCGTAATCCCTGAACGTGGACAACGCAGTAGTAACAATGAGCGACTAATCAGACGTTATACGGGGACGACCTCGCCCGATACCCACTCTACTCGACTCAACACGCTCCCGCGATCAGATAATGTATAATATTGTCTGAACTAAAAAAGAAAGAAATCGATTTCTGCTCCAACAATCGGTGGTTATCGATTTTTAAAGAAGATTTGTCAAGTATCGATTTTACAGAGAAATTCGAAATTGAGTTTTGAAGAAATCTGTAAGATTCTAATCCTTGTATTAAGGTTTTAAGTTTATCTGCTTCAAAATCGAATCGAAGTTTATTATACGTCGTCAAATATGAACCTATAATTTGAATATCTATATACCAATATCCGAAATACAAAAAAAAAGAAAGAAAAAAACAAAGGAAAAGAAGAAGAATAAGAAAAAGCTTTGGAAAAAAATACCACGAAATAACCCGACAGGATTTCTTTTTTCCGTAGAATTCAACTTCTTTCAATTACGGCATTAAATCCGACAAATATTATTGTTATTATTATTATTATAATAAAGCTCGCAGAATTACGTGACTTCAATTACTATTTTAATTAAATTACATACAGCCACATACAATTATATATAATAATAGTCGACAAGGAGTCGGTACAAGCTGATCTCACGGCTGACCACTCCCGCTCCGTAATCCCTAATCTCGTAGGTTGGAATCGCTGACAAGATTCCATCGAATCGTCGTTTAAATAAGAGGGGTTGAGCTTTCGGTAACGTGTTCGGCTAAAAGGGAAAATCATTCGGCAGGATATCTGGATTTGTTTTTTTTTTTGTTTGTTATTAAATTACGTTCGTTAATTCAATCAAATGAATTCATCAATTTAATGTATTTCCTTTTTTTTTCATTTTTTAGCCGTTTTTTTTTATCTTCTTTCTTTTCGCGTTCTCCAAACATTTCGCGCGGCGTATGAGAATTTTTGTCGTTTTTATTTTTTTATTTTTTACAGACAGTTGGCTGAGATAGAAGTGACTATCGCGTTGAAGACTATAGAGGGGGATCCTCGCCGCGGTTATAACGGCGTTACAAAAGCCCGTTTTCATCTGTCTGACAAGATTTCCAACGAGCTTTTCCAAATCTCGAATAGAAAACCCGGCGAGATTTCCAGGTCGTCAAATCTCCCGCGGGCCAGTGAATCAATAGAAATCAGAAACGAAGAGCACTGAAAACGCAAAACCGACCTCCCCCACCCAACCCTCTTACCAGAAATTGTCGAGAAACAAAGGATACACCAGATTTTCAATTCGCGACTCATTCCAATTCTAATTTCAACTATTTCCTCAACGTTACCCTCTACATCTAATTTTGTACTCCTTGAAATTCTGAAATTCTGTTACCACAGACAGTATTAGTGTATAATCACCTGAAAACGATTAGGAAAAAATTAAGAAATTTGAAAAAAAAATAGGATACTTCGAATAAGTTTTTTGTTATTTTTTTCATATTCATTTTAGTCCGAATTACGTATTATGGAGCACATAGGTAGATAGAAAACAGTTATTTTTTGTATAAAAAAATAAAAAAATAAATAAATAAAACAGAATCTAATCAAAAGAAGATATTTGATTATTTTATTTAGATAAAGCAATAATCCGGCGAGAATCGGGCGAGGATCCCCCACAGCTAGCGTGTTCATAAATCTCGTGATATTTGGTCGTTACAGGTAGATATAATACAATTGTTTGGGTGAAGAAAAAAAAAGGAAAAAGAAAAAATGAAATTTTATACGGATAACAACATGTTAGAGACACGCGAAGCTCGCGGAAACTGAGATTCTGGATGCTACGGGAATTTAATTCACATTTATACGTATAGGACCGTACCGCGCTACTGAATTTCACTCACTTCAAAGGTTTTCGAGCAGGGAAAAAAATTAAAATAAATAAATGCCACCTTCTTCCTCGTTCCTTTTTTCTATAATAATTATCGAAACATATGAAGACATAAAAAATATAGTCACTGTTTGAATAAAATATGCATATGTTGCAAATTTTTATTTTATTTATTAGAATTTATAGGAAAAAGATTCGGGCATCGATTCACATTATACTGAATTCTGAAACCTGTCTTACGTTTCCTCGATTCCAAAATCTGCATTGAGACAATTTTAATTGATTCAAAAAGTTGGCCAATACGAGGTTCTCTTCATATTTCGAAAATTTTTATAACCATCAAACTAGTCAACGATTTCCCTACATTTTCTCTATTAATTGATATTTGACCGACTCGATATCGTCACATGTTTAAAAAAATACCCATCCTCTAATAATTTTTTAATATAGCAATATTTTGAGGGTAGATTTCTTGTCAAATTCCGAGACTAAATTTCCTTTACGAAAAATTCGAGATCCCAATAGTTTCCGAGCTACGGAAGATCTCAGTTGACCAATCGCAGAACTTACAGATGGCGCAGAAACAGGGCTGGCCACGAGTGTGAGTTGCGCGGTGCCCTGTTCTATGCGACCTATACGCTCCGCGATTGGTCAACTAAGATCTTTCGTAGCTCGTAAACTATGGGCCTCTCGAATTTTCGGTAAAGGAAATTTAGTCTTAGATTTTCATGGGGAATCTACCCTCGAAATATGAGCTGCTCAAGAAGAATCACCCTGGATCGGTGTATAATAGTAATGCGGTGAGGCTTAAAATGGACTTAGGTGTGAAAAGGGATCATCGAACTCGTTTTATAGGGGAAAAAAGTAAATAATAAGTGGAGAGGGGTGAGAGTGACAATTGGATGCAGATAAATATTTATTCAGGTGTTAGATAGCCGGCGAACCGGCAAACACCTAGCAGTTACTACGATCGATATCTCGGATTACCGCGTTGCCGCTGTCATTGACGATTAAGTAAAAGAGCTAAGGGGGATTACCCCGCGTTTGTATGCGATAGGTAGGTATAATTCCGCGCGAGTCAAGTAGAAGTGACAAAGTATAGATGGATACTAAATACTGGAGAACGAAAAAAGAAAAAGGCAAAGGAAAAAAAAGAAAAGAAAATTACTCGAATGTCGAGAGTCTTTGAAATTGAAAAGGATCGGGTAAATTACACTAAAGCTCCAAAACCGCCGGTCTGTTTAATACCACCGCGATTTTTCGCACCTCCGTCTACTTCTGCCCCGTATACTCAAATCTTCGCCTCGCTAAATACAGAAGTGAACTTAATATACCCGATATAAAAATATACTCGGGAAAACGAAGAAGACGTGAATTTTCGGCTAAAAACGAGAGAGGGAGTAAATTTGATTTAACAGAATGACGATGAAAGAGGAATTCAGACCCTCAAACGTTCATGACTGCAGCAGGGGTTCGATGAACATGGTAAAATCTCGCAAAAGAAATCAGGGTCGCGAATTCAGGTTGAATTGCGCGAAACGAAAAGCAAATAAAACAGTTTTTTTTCCCCCGGACCGGAAATATTTCAAATATTTTCTTTTTTCTTGGATTCCCGAGTAAATACAGAAGAGAGAATATCACGAAGTTTGCCAACTAAGCTCACTAAGCTACTAATTTTTCTTTTTTTTTTTTTTCTTCTTTCTCTCTTTTTTCGTTCCAGTTTTATGAGCTGCTGCAAGCAGACTCATGTGACAGACAAACAAGATAAAACCTAATTTAATGTCCGAACACAAGACACAAACAACTCCGCGAACCGCAGGTACGAATACACGGCTGTGGTCCGCCTATGTTCATAAAACTAAATTCTACAAACGAGGGAAAACTGTAACTAAAGAAACGAATAAACTCGCTCGGGGCCCGCGGGTTTGGTGCACCAGTAACGATAATAAACTTTTCTCCCAACTACTGCTTAAAACTAACTGACTTACTGACACCGTGTATACTTATTACGAATAGCTTCGTGCTGCTAACGAACAGCTTATCTTTCTCTCTTCGAGGAACAAAAATTATCTCATAATTTTGCGAAATGTGGATTATCCGAATCGGTCTAATTCTGGCTGAAAAAAATTCATGCAAGATCCTCAATTTTTCATTTTTACGGGAAATTTATTTATTTTTTGTTCCGTTTGTTCTCGAATCCGCGTCCTTAGAACAAATTTTGAATTACGAAGAGACAAACCGAGAAACCGATTTTTGAAACAAATGATGAAAAGAACAAAAACAATAATAATGATAATAATAATAATGTAACTCGTAGCCAGATAAAATTCAAAACTGGTTTTGAAATATTCATCAAGTGTTTATAATTGCTGCTGGCAAACTCGTTTCGAAAGTTTTGACTTCAGCACCGAAACAAGCGATGAATAATAATAACAGCGTAGGAACATAATATCCGAATTAATTATTAACAAAGATAGAAAGACAAAAAAAAAACAAAAAAACACACGCGAGGCTGATATTTTTGACGATAATTATTTATACGTTGTTACTCTTTACCTCGAAACAAATCACGTGTGTATACAAGCAATTATACATTTTTTGACGAAATCAAACCCTCAAAACGTTGTTAAAAAAAAATTGAATAAAAATCGTTGAATCATTTTTGGGACAATTTTTCGTTCGAGATGAAATCGCATTGTGAAAAAAAAAAAACGTCTTTTTTGAATGAATAAAATTAACGTGTTTCCAGACTCCAAAGCCGCGTATATATGTATAGTTGAATTACTTCTGCGACTATAGTATCCGAGGTATTCAAATCGAATATGGAGATTCGAATGTAAGAAACTTTTCGCGCAGTGGAGAATATTCGTCTATATAAAATGCAGAGGAAATTCTCTGCGTCAGTTTTGCACATCGACGATGCACGCGGATGATAAAGCAAATATTTTATCAACGGCTTATGTACGAATCGATACCTACCGCCAACAAACCTTTTATTTGCACTTTAATATGAAAAATTTTTCAAGCTTCTTTTCCCGTTCTACTCTGACAGCTGTGTCCCAAAAAAATAAATTCATAGCTGGGTATAGATAGGCAATATACGCGAAAAATGATTTCCGTCATTTTTTTTTGGTAGTAAAATAGGCAAAAAAATTCGTACATCTCTTGGGAAAAAATTAAAAAATAAAAAAAAACGCCTCTGATTTTATAAACTTTTTGTAAAACTTGAATCCGAAACAATATTCAGGCACTTTTTTCTCGAAACCGCGGAGTATTGTAGATATTGTAGGGAGGAGAGTAAAGATTTCAGTTTAGGTGGGTAAAAAGAGTGAGAATTATCCCCCCCAACCCAAATGTTGAACTGTAAGCTTTTGCGGGTTTTATATATACCGGTGTGCAGTATAAGGTATAGGAAAGAAGAAGAAGAAGAAGAAGAAGGAGGAGAAGGGAAGAAGAAGTAAGGAAGATCTTTGGAAGTACAATAGCCTAAGGGCTCACGAAGTGAGGTGATATCAAATCTATTTTAGGTCTTACTGTCCCAAGGGAATGGAAAGGTGAGAATTGCGAGAGCTTACCAAGGGTTACATTTTCTTTTTTTTTTTTTTGACCGTGGATTTTTCACCTCTATACCCACATCTCCTATACCTATACAAAAATAAACCTCACGAATAAATGCAATACAGATTTTCAATCTCGAAAATTCGGTTTTGTAATAATTCCACTTTTCTATTTTTTAAACGCAAATTCTTAGTAATTTTTTTTTTATTTCTCGGTAGAACCTTGGAACAAAAAATAACAAAAGATCAAATCTGATTTCGGCGAGGGCGAATTTTTAACCAGATTTATCCAGTCGCCTTACATTTTCATCTCCGTGATCAACACAGCTATAGCTCTAGCTATAGGTATATCCCACCGCCTGCAGCGGGAGCGCTCAGAGCTCAACTATTTATTTGACTCGTCTACCTAGGCGACGAGGATTTACAATATTCGCGCCAAGTTTAAGCTCCACATGCCTCGGCTGGCTGCCTTCAGCGCTCGATAATATCCATACATAATGGCAAAAGAGGAAAAAAAAAGGGAAGAAAAAAACGAAAAAGTTGCACATTGCAATATACGTAAAACTTCATCCTCTAATATCCGCGGATGTAAACTGCACGCTATACGATATCATCATTTATCTATTCCACCGCGAAATAATACCCAAATAATCTCACAATATTTCTCAATTGTATTACCAAATCGATGAACGAAGACAAGGTTTAATTATATCAAGAAAACGTAACACATGTTATACCTGTACAGGTGATTTGAAAATGTTAATTTTAAATCGTAAAATAAATAATACTCACGGGTGAGAGACACGTCTGTGAAGACTTCTCATCGACATAGCTCTGCCTCTGGTATGGTGATGTTGATGTTGTTGTTGTTGTTGTTGATGATGATGATGATTATCGTATGAATTATTGTTATTTTGGGTGGGGCGAGTGGGGGGGGCGGCCAGATCTTCGGCTGCCCCCGTCACCACCGTAGCCCCGGTCGCCCCGGACCCCCCGGTCGTCGTCGCCGCCGCCAGGCCGAGACCGCGGCTGGGGCCCAAAGAGCCCCTGCCCAGTCGGCGCGCGAGTCTACGGGCGATCCGACGCGCGAACCTCGCTACGTACCGCTGCGCCCCCACGCTGACAGCTCCCGCGCCACCCCCCGGCGAGAGGGCGGCGGGACCACGTTGCCTTTGGCCCTGCCCGGGGCCCCGGGGATTCCCCGGACGCTACGAGAGAGGACTGCGAAACTGAAAATAAGCAGAGAAAAAAGGAGCACAATTATCACATGCGATTTTACTTTCGTTTCGTTATTCGGAACGGGAGGAAAGAAAACGGGGACCCTATTCTTTATCTTTTTTATTTTCACGATAACTTTCGAAAGCGACGAAAGATTTCAACGAGATTTCGCAAACGAATATCTTGAACTATCTTCAGGCCGGGTATCAAATTTGAAGAAAATCGAACGACGGGTTTGGAAACGGGAGATAAAAACGTGTTTTTAGCGAAGTGGTTAGTTATTGGGGCAACGAGATTCTTCCCCAAATATAACAAAATTTGGAAACTGTTGGAACCGACTTCGGCGATATTTACCGTAAAATTGGGTTTTACTGTATTCCGTCAGTTAATTTTTGCCGACCAATAATTTATTCCCGATTCATTGATTACACGACTCTACGCGACTTTTTCGTGATTTTTCGAAAATGAAAGAGGAGCTGAACAGTTCCGTTGATGGATTTAATAGATCGAGAATTTTTTACGAATTTATAGTTAAAAGCGAGAATATACATACAGGGTGAATCTTTTCAAAGGTCTCAAATGGGTGGGACTACTTGCGGCGAATACACGCTTATTTAGCCAATCAGGTAAACAATTATCCGGGTACGGATAGTGAAGCAATGCTTAATTACAAATTTGACATATCACAATACATCTTTGCATGCCTTCGCCGCAAGTAAGCCCCACCCATTTGAGACCTTTGAAAAGATTCACTCTGTATATCTTGTTTTTCATCTTCTGAGAGATTTGCGAAAGGCGATTTTAGGTATACACCTAGTAACGTATAAACAACGAATTTTTAGCACTTTAAATATTTACAAAAAGGTAAACAACAAATCTGCTTTCAACGAATCATAAGGCACACCAAGAAAAAGAATGACGCAAGAATTCCGGGCAAATATTTCGGCCTGATATATGTCAAGCCTTTCCTGTTCTTGACTCGTACAAACATAGCATATCTATCCATCTATCCCATCCATCCATAGTTTTCGCACCTCTTCACATTTTACACTGCCCCATTTCATACATTTACTCTTCCGACTATTTTTATCTCTGATTCGTTTGGACATATTCTAAAGAAAATGAAAAAAAGACTCATAGTTTCCAAAAAGCCTATAAAATCGTAAATAAAATTATTTTTCTTTGTCGTTTAAATTCAAATTTTTCTAAAACGAATCAAGGATATCAATAGATCAATCCCCCTTTGGTAACATAATAATTTTACCTATAAAATAAACATTTATCGTGTTTTTATGAGGGGAGAAAGTCAGACCCTATCACACATCGTTAAACCTTGATGGGTTACGGTGATAATTATTAAACAAGCAACACAGATGGGTAAGTAAGTATAATAGGGTCATCTGGTTCTTCTCATCACTTTTTCTTTTCGTCAGCAATTATCTTTACACTCGTTAAACGTGAATATAAAAGTCTCGAAAATTCGTAAGAGCGAATTATTTTAACCGAAATAATAATCGCTTATTTTTCCCCCAATTTTTTTTTTTTTTTTTTTTTTTCATATACGGGAAACGAGAATTAATAATAATAACAATAATCAAGGTTTTAATTCCATTCATTTTTATATTCGCCATTATATTCTCGACGAATAAAAGAATTGACGGATAAATAATGAGTAGAGAGTATATTTTAAAGGTAATAAGTAACAACAATACGGAAGAAGAATCAGAATATAAGAATGAGAATGAAAACAATAATCAGAATAAGAATAACCGTTTGATAAAATATAGATGCGAAAAGCGCGGGTAGCGCGAGCTTTTAAACTACATAACTTAACAGCGAGGCTCGAAATTCATTGAGCAAAGTGTAGTAACGATGCTAGAAAAGGCAGTGTAGATAGGCATGTACACACAATCCCGTAACATACACAACGAACGTATATCTACGTTCATACGTACTACAGCTTGCGACCACTTTCAACCCTTCGGGAGTCGGGACTTGAGGAAAGAAAGCGAAAAACGGCGCTAAAGTGGACCGCAGTGGTGTTTTTTGTTACTAGGGAAGAGTTAAAGAACCCGAGTGCAATGTAGCGCGAGTCGGAGAACTCGAGGATGTATAATTCGGCTTGGAATTAGCGTCCACTTTATTAATTTTAAAAAATCTTTCCTCACTGTTTTATTTTCGTTGTTCAGTTACACGAATAATATCGTAGAGAGAAGGAACTCGCGCAACGATTTTATACGGGCGAGTGTAGGTCTAATATTACTTCCGAATAATTTTGATAACCTATCGATCATGCCGTGCGTATATCCATCCATTCACTCTAGTTAATGTTTTGGAATTTGGACGAGCGAGTGGTAGGTAAACAAAGTTACAACTATTATCGGTAGAATAGCCGTGCTGCAGACTAAACGATAATAATATAGAATAGATAATATTTCCGATGATTCAGTTTAATAGACCCGAGCGAATGGTGAAAAACTTTCCTCTAAATGCGTTATGTTCGTTTGTTAGATATTCGAATACGATAATTACGATAAATCTAAGGCTGAAAATAAATCGAAAACTTGCGGGTAGGATAGTCGTAATCGTGTATACATACATTCGGGTTTGTGAAATACAGAATAAAAACAAGTATCAACATCTGAGTCTATACATACCTTCGATATAATGAATATCAATCACGAAGTGTCGATTATAGAGTACAAGCTCGATCCCTGCACCATATCAATTAGATAAACTCACGTCCGAATATAACGATGTAAAAAAGAAACAAAAAGAAGAACAAAAAAACGGAAAAAAATATCAACGGAAAGAGAAAATAAAAGGGGTCGGGGCGGGGGGGAAAAATCTTTACAATTTTATTAAACTTCCGATTTCAAGTGTCTATGAGTAACAATCCTCTGATAATCCATGAACAGGAGTTAAGTCTTTGACGCGAGACGAGCCACTGAATCATTTTCCTCTCTACGTTACTAGGCGAGTAGGAGGGGTGACGCGAGTTACGACGACTGACGAAGTATATTATGCGATGATACTTGTTCCTTGCAGCCCGTAGGTACGCGGCGGTGGCTTAATTCTCCTTGGGTTTTTTTTTCTATTTTCCTCGCCCCTTTCTTTCTTTATTTCTTTATCACTTTTGTTTATTACATATTTTTAGTATCACAAGATATTTTATTTTAACTTTTATATTTTCTTTTTATCCTTACAAGAGATCACAGTCACAAAAGGACGACGAGAACGAGAGGGATGGGATAAACCGTCCGAGTTATATTCACGTCTGTTAGTTAAATTCGCCAGTTTATTTTTTCTTTTCTTTTCCTCTTTACTTTTCTACCTTTTCGTTTCTCGATTTTTCTTTATTTAGAAGTATTGATCTCGGGACAGCTGCAGCACACTGTAGAGAAAATTTATAGTTTTATTAAAAGAAAAAAACGAAATTTTCAGATCCCAGGTTACGCGGTTTATCTACTGCTTTATATAAACTCGGTTAAAATGTATATCATGGTCGTTTAAATCAACGTCGATTTCATATTTTATCTCTTTTATTATCGTTCACACAATTGCTGCAATTCTACTACTCGTCGTCGTCGTTCTTCTCCCGAACGAACGAACGGCGAGCGCGACGCGACGCGACGAGACCGACTACGCGACGCTTTTGTGTCAATATTTCAACGACGTGATTTCGTTTAACGAGCACCGAGTTGTAACAGCTTGATAATCAATTTTCATCGATGATACTCCTAATGCCGTTTTTCTTTATTCTTCTTTCTTTCTTTTTTTGTCGTCTCGTTGTCAATACATTTGTCAATGTATTTTTACGACTCTCTATTTTATTCAATATCGCTGTATTACCGAAACTCGATTTTCTCTCAATACCTCGTCCAAACAAAAACGTTTTTTCCTCGTATTCTTGAACGGAAAATCTTATCGCTAAAAATATTTATTACAATTCTGAAAGAGAAGAAAAGAAGAAGATAACTTGCGTACGAAATCGCGATCGAATATTATATTATATTATATTCTTTTAGGCATTCGCAATTTACTTTTTCCCAACTCTTTTCACCAGTGATAATTAGCTGTGTAGGAAAACGAACGATAGGGTTAAGGTTAGGGAAGATCACGCATATGCACGTTCAAACATAGTGGAATTAAAAATTTAAATACGACTGTTTTCGGGTGTTCGTTATTACAGTTTTACCGTTGTCTTATATTCACGACACTGCTATCAACGTATGGGTGTGTATATATAGGACTGCTGTTCGAAGCGACGTACTTTTTTTTCTAATGAAGGAATCAAGTCCGGAGAAAAGAAGACTTCTTTTTTTTTTTAATTTTTATTCTTTCATTTCTTTCTTCTATCCGAACACAGGGAATTCAGACTTTTTATCTTCCGTTATTAATAACCCTCGTCTTTTGTTTTAATTCTGAAAAAGCTGATCATACAAAGAATGTGAATCTCAGATTGCTGCGATGTGCTGTTCGATATAACAGTATTATTTACTACTACGGCGAGAGAAACAAGATCGACAATGATTTACGATATTATTTTTTATCGAAGATTCTGTACGATCGCAATGTTTGAGGTTACATAATAACATAACGCTTTTTTCTTCCGTCCTTTATTATATCGACGATTCCTAACGTCGGCAGTTTATTTCTCTTCGCCTTATTTGATGTATTTTACATTTTTCAAGATCTCGATTTTCTATGGAGTTCACGTAACGAAACGAATTTATATACCGAGCGCATATTCCCAACGAACACAACGATTTTCAAAACTCAAATCATATACGACATTACGGAATCACTTTGACAATCGTCATCGATAGTGTTATTGAAATTCGTACTTTTGTTTATTTTATTAATTAATCATTCATTTATTTATTTATTGTGGAGGGTTCACCAGTTTTTATCGATTGCGACGCATGCCGCGGAGGTTGCCACCTTAGGAAAATACCTCCATCTCGGTTTCGGATCTTTATTCGATAATACACGAACTGTAATTGCAATTTCGATGCTGGGCGGCTAGCAGCCGGCCTCACACTGAATCTGAAACACCCTCGACCCCCACTCCCACGATTTGCTTGCCCTCGGACAATCTCGCACCCCTCAATCGCGACTGAAGCGCCACATCCGACTACGCGGGAGGCGAGTAAACTCCAACGCCTACCTCATAATTCTCCTGCTTTTCAATGATCAAAAATACTGTCAAACATGGAGGGATCCAAGACATTGTGATTTTCTATTCAAATTACATGGCGAACGGGCCACAATATGCAAATTTCGCTGACAACTGACAATAAGCAAATTTATGTACAGGCACATGAAAGATCGATAATGATACCGGCTAATTTGTAATGGTATCAATTATCAGATTATCTGTTGAACGTAATTAAACAGCTAGGCTCTGTTTCTCTAACGGTTTTTCACGATTACCGTATAATTTAATACCCCGATCATAGAATAAAAAAAAAAAACGGACCAGGGCCAAATCGAAACAATTTCTCATTAGTAGGATAATACAAGGATTGCTGAAATGATGCGCTTTGAGGGGCGTTGCTTAGCGATCGTGTATAATCGTTGCTTTTGCAGTCGGATATTAACGGGGTAGTTTTTTAATGATGCGGTAGGTGCCGCGGGCGAACAAGAAGAAGTTTGTCTCTTTTGTATCATCATTTTTTCCTACTTACCGACACGCAATATATTTTTTCGAAAATTTGAATTTTTATGTTCCACTGATTAAGTTGTTTAAAAAGGAAAAAGAGGTCATCGGAATTCCAAAATTCAGTCACATCGTATTTTATTTCCGTTTTGGTCCATTAATCCTAATACACAAGTTTTCTTTTGCCTTTTTTAGGCATAGGTATATACTTTTCTTTTCGTTTTTTCTCGCATCCGATCCGATTAAAACATACGATAGAAGATGTTTATAACAACTATAATAATAAACCTGCAATAAAACATTGTACAATAAATAGTTATATAATTTGTATTTTATTTCTATATAATATGTATATTATAGGATAGTATATCATATTGTATACCAATATTTAGTCGTTGTTTATTTGTGCATTTAATAAAGATAAATGAATTTGAATGTATAACCATATAAATAGTCTATTTTTCCTGCCTTCTTCAATAAATTATAAAATATATATAAAATTTAGGATAGATATATATATACCCAACCGATTAACAACTTACGAAGAAACTATAACATATTAATCATAACTATGCACGTAATATTCACTTCTGTTATTCATGTTGACATTAATAAATGAAATAGGTATGTAGTTGTCAGTAGAAGTAAAGACAGAATTCAGGTTCGAATTCAAAACCCAAATTCTATCATAGTGTTCACGTATAGTAGTATATGTCACTTTTTGATAGGACCCATCTCGAAGCCTAAATTCTCAAATATTGTGTAATATTCCTGACGATCATTTTTTGTTACGTTTTCTCTAGATTTCACACTCAAAGTGTCGAACTAACGCTGATACATTATTATTACGCATGTTAATATAAGTACAGATTGGTAATTGAGTAGATGGGAAGCACAGTTTCGTTCTACCAATATCGGAATACTATCTAATTTATGTGCAACTAGGAACCAGAAATCTTTCCATCTTCAGTTGCCTGAATTGCTGGTATATGAACATAAATCAAGAATATGAACGTAGAATTGAGAAAAAAGATTCTGTTTTCAATACTGGGTATCTCTTCGCTGTATAACTAACACAGAAAATTTTTTCAAATTATAACACAATTGATGTAAAAGAATCAGTTCGTGTTGAGATTTCATTCCTTCTGTTAGCCGCTGACATTAGTAGCTATCCAATAATCCGCAAATAGAATAAATGAACCAATGATATATTAAATTTCTTTTCAAACGTTTAACTAACTTCTACTTCTAATTATATTGGCGCATGAGCTCAAAATAGATAAGCCATCAAATTATTTGGCAGTCAGCTTGTTCTCAAAATAATTACAAGATGTGGCAGTGGCAGGTAAAACATCCAACTGGAGTATACGTGCGTGCATGGGGATGAGCCGATTGGGCTGGACCCAAATGTAACGAGTCTTCACTTCCTTCGCTCAATTCTTCGATGCTGAATGTGTCTGTCAAGTCCTGTTTGTGTTTATTCGAGTCCTTCAAACGCGACAGAGGGTACAATGTCATCTCATCTTCACTAATGAAAACAAATCATACATTAGGGTGAGATATAGAGTAGAGATGATCGAATTATGAATATCTTACATGGGCTGCATCATAGGAGTACATACAAAATTCCTAAACGTTGTAGAATGCAAACAGAAACAAGATTGCTAACGTTACCATTAATCATTACCTTTCACTATCACTCTGCCAATATTCCACCAAAGGATGATGTTCCTTGCCTTTGTGAGGTATCGGCAATCTCTGGATTGAAATTAGTCCCGTACTGCTACCAGACCCGCAGTTTCCACCTCCACTACTGGGGAGTTTCTTATATTCTGAATTACGCTGGATTCTTTTTGCCTGCTCTATCCGGGCCTCTGGATGGATAAAAACAAACATTGAATTGCTAAGAAACGTGGTAATTATCTCTCTACCCGCAGCTGTTGAGGAATATATTGTCGAGATCTTCTAAGAGGTATACAGTAAATGAAGAATATCCTATATCATTCAAAATTCAATGAGAATAACTGAACAGTTTCACCTAGTTTTTTCTGTAACTGTTTCGTAGTACTTCGCTGCGGAGTTGGTACATGATTGCTACTGCTGCTACTGTCGCTGCCCTGAAAAGATGGACATTTATTGAATAGATAAGCGATATTCGTATCCATATAGAAGATTTGAAATTCACTTTCAGTCTTTTTACTTACTGGAAATAATCTTTCGTCTTCTAACTGATTCAAAGCTTTGGGATCACTGTCTATTCCGCTGTCCTCCATCATGTTCCGCAAGTTCAGTTAATGATATTCCAGAGGCTTATGCATCAGGCAATCTGTTTTAATTAAGTAAAATAAATGGTTATTAAAGTAATTATATATTATACCATTCAAAATTCGCCCCCAATTAATGCCGTTCAGAAATCTTTCAGAGTCAATTAGCATACAGCTACACAATATACATAATTATTATTCATAAATACAAGCCACAGAATAATTGAATGCCATCCCTTGAGATGAGAGTTTTGAAATGCATCTATAATTTGTTATTCCAAGTAGGTGAATCCAAGTAAAGCAAAATAATCTTCAAGATTGATGATTTACACTTTGGCATTAGAAATGATTATTAACTAACAATAATATGAGTTTGTCAACCTCCACTCTATTCAATATCAAAAAATATCACACAATCTCGTTATAAGCAATGAGAAAAAAACGAAATTAGGCCAAGCTACCTGCAGCAGCTTGTATAAACAGAATTATTGAATGAATCCTTGGTGTACACACGAAACTTGTTGAACAGCTAACATCACCATGAGGTACAGCTAGCTAGTATTGATCTTTACCACGGTATAAAATGTGACTCTAAAGTTTTATCATAAGAGAAAAGTTTGTATAGAGATAACGTACATCAATAAAATGAATTTTTCTATAATATTCTAGCTTCATATATGTAACAAATCCTCAGATAAATTCGTTATGAAATCTGTGATGATAACATACGAGATTATATTATCATATTATGGTATATTGATTTCACACTGCAGTTCTAAACTAGAACAATAAATCAGTATAATGAACAAAAGGTCTTACCAAATTACGTTTCATACAATTCCATAAGTCTTACTTTGTCACTGGTATCTTTTGAGAAAATTAGCAGAGGATTCCAACTCGTTGAATATATTATCTGAAGAATGGCGGCCATTGAGTGGATAAAGTGTAATAAAAAATTGGGAAAATTTATGAGAACTTACTGATGAAAGCTTCCCGAAACTGAACAGATAATAATGAAAAATGAACATTGTAATTTGATTCAAATTAGGGAATTCAGGAATTTTTGTAGAGCAGAAATGATTTGATGAAATAAATAATAAACTGTATGAATTACTGGAGTTGTGATATATTTTCACCGTTATCTACCCTAGCAACCGTTGACACATATCGTGAGGATGTGAGAATACAAAACAAAGATTAGAGAATAGTAGTACAACAGCTGAATTTGCTGTCATAACTAAAAGACGTTGAAGCAACTGAAAATTGCTTATCACATCCGACTCAAACTCGTTATTTAATTACACTACCGGTCACTATTTCTCTTTAGTTGACTACATAAATTCATAAAATTGTCTCGGGTGATAAAGAGGAGCTACTAAAGCTGTGCTTGCGACAGTTTTAGTGTCCTGCAATAAAAAGCTAGATCGTTCAGGGCAAACGCTCTTAGATCTATTCAAATATTAACAGCTAGACGGGTGTAATCAACATGCCAGTACCACCACCCAAGAAACAAGTCTCTAAGACTTCAGATATGACCGTATGTCTATGACAATACATGACTCAGAGATATTTAGACAGTGAATCTTTCCAATTCACATCAATCGGTTCGATTAGAGATTGAAACATCTAAATTACACCTTTTATGTTCGTAGCAAATGTCGCTGAATCTTAGCAAGGAAAAGAATCGCTTGTCCCGCCAGGACATGGGTGGAGGCGACATGGACTGGCTGCGGGCAAAAATTTACCTTAAACCAGATGACCAGCTACAGTTACCGGAAATAGTAAGCAGACTTCATGGATTCAATGAACCAAATCGATGTTACTCTTCGGGCACCTCGTCTGTGTTCAGAGCCTGCTCCTTCCTATAAATTAACTGTAATTCTACTAATTCAGGAACTGCAAGAAGAGATTGCGCGCGTTCTAATGATGCACAACACACGTATCCCTGACGCACTTGTCGAGTGGTCGTGGAAGTATAAAGAATTCATCAGATTGCCTAACCCGCCACATTTAGTGACTCTTTTAAACATCCCTGGGACCATATTGCACAAAGAGTCTGAGGAAGCTAGGATCCAATTATCCGGTGGAATACTCAGCAAGTACCATTGCGATGATGTATATCATGAATTATTGGTGAAGAGAAATACAAAAAGATACATTTTGTATTCGAGACGTGATATTTACTTGCATCTTTGAGACTCTTGAATGATATTTCTTTAGTGGACGCTCAAGAGGAAAGGATGGATTTTCTAATTGAAAAAGACGAGGATGACGAAGAAGAAGAACAAGGTCATGAGGAAGAGGAAGACGAACATGGAGCAGATACTGTCCAAGAGGAAGAAGGTGGATATTAATTGAATTAATATCTCCTTATCTGGCTAGAATAATTGTTTTTAATTACTTTGGCCCAATTCTGGACTAACAGAGAAGGCAGAAGACGGAGACAAACCAGTAGATGCTCAACAAGACCCTGAACCTGAGCCTGAACCGGACGAGGAAGAGGGCGAGATAATGAAGCCAAAAAAAGTCCCCAATCAATTCAACTTTTGTGAAAGAGCTGCACTCACCTATAATAATCTAATGAGAGTGAGTCGATGGCTTCAACATTATTTATTCTGATAAAGAAACTTACTTCAATAGAGTATACGGGTCTTTATACGACTTCCAACTACCAAAGACTTTACAAGGAGTCAGTATTCTGCGGCTTTTATAATATGGTTGAAATTATACTGTGCAGATTTTATTTTCTTGACGGAATTAACTGAATCCGCAATGCAACAATGATTACAGGAAATGTCTACTCAAACTGTGCCTCCACCAAGAGCGACGTTCAATGCACATGTCTTCCAGTGGGTCATATTTGACGAATATCAGGTATGTTTAGCAGACATTCTAAGCTTTGAATTGAGTTTTATCAACTACCATTGAGCAGAATTCAGTATAAAAAAGTTCTTCCGGTGGAATATTCTGCCATCCCATAGAAATTATTCGCTTCATTATTTGCTAGGAAGATTATGCTCAACAACAGAGAGAAAAAGAAAAGGAGAGAAAAGTCCCTTTGCCGCAGCCCAAGAAAGAAGACTTGAAACGAAAAGCTCAGATGGAAGCTATGGCCACAAATATCAGAATGTTACAGGCCTCTAAAACGTTGGAAAGAATGGTCAACCAGAATATATTTGATGAGATATCTCAAGGTGAATTTCAAAATTTGATATCCTAATTACAGAAGAACAGATTGAATTGTCTTACCTGATCAATAAACACCCCGAATAATTTAACTACGAAGATTACAGATACTGGAATGATCCAAGTGACGAATTCAAGGATGGAGAAGGCTCTTTGTTGCCGCTATGGAAGTTTAGTTATGAAAAATCAAAGAAGCATGATGTAACCGACATGTGTTTCAATGGAAGATACAATGATTTCTTCGCTGTGGCTTTTGGAGCAAGTTAGTATTGCATGTTAGTATATCAATTAAACAAATTATGTTCTGTTTGAAGCTTGTATTCAAATAACACAAAATCAATTTCACCTCTCAGTGTCATTTGGGAATCCAGTGAGCACAGGAAACGTGTGTCTTTTCAGTCTAAAAAATCCATCCTACCCAGAATGGATTTGTCCAACTGATTCCCCTGTTATGTGTCTGGACTTCAACGACCAACACCCGCATCTCCTAGTTATTGGTAAAATATGCATAATGTCAGTTAAATACTCACTACTCCAATAAAATTTGTGAATTCATCGATTCTTCAGAGTATTAAAATAAGTTTTCTCTCCATGACACCCCTTTTACCAATTACTTTACTGTTGCTCATAATATTCTGTTATATAAAAGGAACAATGGATGGTACAGTAGCTGTATACAACATAATGTTGCCACCCACAGAGCCACAATATAAAAGTAACGAAGTTACTCAAAAGCACGGGGGTATCGTGTGGGAGGTATGTAATAACTACAAGCAAAGACTGCCCTGCTAATTTAGCTCTCAAGCTTCTTATTACATGCTCATAAATGTGAATTTATCGGATGCTCATAGTACGCGGCAACAGAGTCTTGCCTATAATTATAAAAGATGCTTACTAACACAAGGCTGTTTCATAATATGAGTAAATAAATATTTGAAGCCTTTTTTTGTAGGTCAGATGGGCACCGGATACAGAAGAGGGCAATCTTACCTTCTACAGCGTAAGCATAGACGGTAAAATCAATCATTGGGTTTTAAATCAAAACGATTTGGGTGTGACTACGATCATGACGTTGTATCTTGATAGGCCTGCTATTCCTGGACCAGATGGTACCATGATTACTCTAAAAGGTATAAAGCAAAAAGAAAATGATAATGTCATAAAAGTAAAGTAGAGTGAATAATACGAATGAATGAGTCGGAATCTTTCTAATGATTATTTTATCCGATAGGATGTGGCACTTGCATAGCATTTCATCCAAACGATGGAAATATATTTCTTGTTGGAACTGAAGAGGGCACGATTTATAAATGCAATACAGCTTATAGCAGCATATACATGCGAACTTATGATGAAGCTCATAATATGCCTGTACATAGAATCGTATTCAATAAATATAATTCTAGCATTTTTGCTAGCTGCTCCGGGGACTGGAGGATCAAAATATGGGAAGATGAAAGGCTGTTAGTTCTATCAGTTATATAAACTATGAAGTGAATTATGATCAGTTCTATTTGAAAAATAGAAATATTTCCATGCAAGTAGATATTACAAAGTTTTGAAACCAACCACTGCTTTCAGGGAGCCTCTGTTCATGTTTGACTTAGGAGTACCAATTGGTGATGTACAATGGGCTCCGTACAGCTCAACAGTACTGGCTTGCGTGTCGAATGATGGAAAAGTAACAGTATTTGATCTGAATATAAATAAGTACCGGCCGATTTGCAGCCAAGCAATTGTTAGTAAAAGAAGAAACAAGCTAACTAGATTGGCATTCAACGTTGCTCTGCCATTTATCGTTGTTGGCGATGATAAGTAAGTATAATGATACTCTGAAGGAGATATCAGGATATTAGATTACAAGAAACTCGATTCAGTTGATAGAACTTTCGAGTAGTGGTTCACTGCTGAATTTTAATCAACAGGGGAACTATACATACTCTAAAACTATCACCAAATTTGAGACTTAAGATAAAGCCAACAAAAAAGCAGCTACAGATGACGCAGCATGAATTAGAGGCACTGAAATTAGAGAGACTATTGAGTTTTGTTAGAGAGCCACCAGTTTTAATACCTCCTCCGGACGTCAGGATAACAAATTAGATTTTCTTCAAAGTGTGCTTCGGCGAGTAAAAAGAAATGAAATAAAATATTTTTGTACATACATAACATTTTGCTTTTATATTATATATCATATATTTGGATTACGATAAACGTTATCATATGTTTTGTAACTAAATTATTAATACAATAATATATACACATTTATTTAAATGTCAATGTTTTCATAGTACATAATGTAAAGTACTTCTGTTATCGCATGGAGCTAGCAGCTAGTGTCAAATATCAGTTCGCTATACTGTAAACATGGAGAAATCTGATCTAATTATTTAACAAATCACCGCAGACAAATAATCAGAGTAAATGACAGAAGATTGTTATTTTTGCAGCTTCCATGCAAACACGTTTCGAATGAATTAGATTATAAATTTATAGCCAGTATGTGAGATAGTTTATTTGAAAAATTGATATTTGATAATATTTGTTGCTATATCTAAAATAGTTAAATAATTGTTATATAAGTTCAATCTGATTGGGTTTATATCTTGTATTGTGTAAGCTAATGGGACGCTGCTGTGCCATATAAATTGTTAATAAAGATATCACAAGGGAATGACAAAGACAAGTTAAATTCATTCCTTCAACAATTGGTACGTGTATATTTATATTAGAGACTAATTGTGAGTACTGGATCGACGGGATAAGTCTACTCGCCAGTATTAACAATACTATAAAGGAATGAAGTGGTCTAATTAAAAAGAAATCATATTTTATAGCAGTGAAAATAACGACCGTGGCTCCTATGTATACGTAACATTCATATATAGTCTCTTTGAATATACATAGTATATAATTACGTAACAAGAAATCTTCTACCAAACATTCCACAATCCCTTAAACACACGTATTATCAACCTCTTATAAAAAATCTTTTCACAAATACCAAAATTCTTTTGCTATTACTAACTCTGCGCTCGCATTAATATGAGATTGAATTTATGGCATGAATTATCATAATATTGCAGAGAAGAAGTAACGAGCCCAGTAATAGATGCGTTTTTAGGGTATAAAATTCAACACGATGATTACAAAAAAGATTTTATACTGATTCCAACAGGGTCTACAAAACGGTATTTGTATAAACGATATTATTCCAAATACAATTAGTTATTATCAACAAAAAATACTATTAATGCAGCTCCATGATGCACCTAGACAACTTTCAGATCTTTGCTTCAGAAAATGTCTACATTTTAACTATTAAACTTCTTATACACTGATGTTTACAGTTAAATAAACATATAAATGGTCATATTATTGGAAAACTATATGTCAATGCGATTTAATGAATTCGTACTTCTATTTTCAGTCGATAACGTTCATTTGAAGCAAAATTAATCGGCTTTTCATTCGTTTAATCACAACGTTTGTTCCTTTGATATTTTAATTATCAACTATTCTAAAAACACAGTCTTTGGGATTAAAACTAATAAAAGAATATTCCTATTACAGCCATTCAACTAATCCATTTGTTGATGAAAATATAATAATTATAAACTAATTTCTAATCGGGGGAAAGTCTTCCAGGTACTTCGGGGCTCTCTATCACACCTTTGTGATATTTTATTTCTAAAAAATCTCTTATATTATTTGGACATGGTACTTGTCTACCAGCAAATTCGATACTAGACATCGGATGCAAAAACTGTTCCGGAAAGTCCTTGTTTCTCAAAAACCATGCGTCTTTCATCATAGTACCATTTTGGGAATAAAATGGAAGCAGATTAACGTGAAGATGATTCGTCTTTGAGTATTGAACTTTGAAGAATTCACCCTCTGTTGCTTTCTCCCAAACAAACCCTTGGTTATCTGTAACTGGTTTATTTCTAGCTCTGGCTAACCACGGAGACCTCAAAACATCATCACGATTCAATCCGACGTCAATTTGATGTCCCCATGGTAAAATATCTCCATTTTTCATCGCCCCTAGCAGCGAATCGCCTTCTATCCAGAACCGAATACCGACTTCTTCCAATTTGTCGAATACATGATGAGCTACTCTCCTCAAACCCGTTAAACAGCAAGGCGGTGTGTATCGGTTTTGATAAAGATAAGACGGTATGCCGTTAACAACAGACCCAAAGCATCGTGGAGTCTCTCGAGAACAGCCATACCATTCTACAGACCCAGAGGCGCGGGTAACTTTCTTAATTCCTAATTTCTCAAACATTTCACGCTCTCGACTTTGATACAACTGCTGAACTTTCCATTGCGCTTGATGGCTACGGAACAACGGTTTTCCTTCATTGAAATGATGTTCCTTCATTATGTGAATCTGGGGGAAAGAATATGCTTCAGAATATTATTGTGAAAGAAAATTTGTGCAGATATCTGTTCCTGCAAGATACAGATAACTAGAAACTGTGCAGTAGAAAAACGGATTTTTACAAAAAATCAAGCTTATTGCTGTTCGTATTATAAATTTTATGGCAGATGTTGGATGATTATCAATTTTAAGAAGGAATAAATAAATAAATAAAAATAATTCAACTATTATACTTACCACAAAAAAAATTCTTAACCGAATCACATGCACAAAAGAAGCTGAACGATTAGCAAACCGAGAATTCATTATTTTTGAACTGAGAGATACAAAAACACGATAAAAATATAAATGGTAACTAGATTATGTATTAGATCAAGAAAAACAGGTTCAACAGAATTATCGCAGGGAATAATTGATTTCGCATCAAAATTGTATTCGGGGAATTTTAAATAATTAATAGAAGCAAGGAAATTGCTACATTATGCAATTTAGTGTAAAGAGTGTTGTCTTGTATTTAACTGATCGAAACCTGAGGTAGAATGAATATTTTTAACATTTTTTTAGCTCCATAAAATGTTGAAAAATTGATGAAAATCGTAGGAATAAATACCTTGGTACCCAGCGCTGTAGTTTGTATATACAAAGCATCTGTAAATGGTAAAATGAATGGATCTGATAATTTCCTCAACGTTTTAGCTTCCACCATAGTAACGTGACGTCCTATTATCGAATCGCATGTAGTTCCTTCAATATTCGTCATTTCTAGACTCCATTCTTTCACCTTCAATCCCATCCTGATACAACTTAAAGGACTACTTCCAATTGGCACAGAGACAGCACCTAATTTAGACGCTTGGATTATCATACTCTGAAAAAATTCAATCTTTTTAATACCAGGTTAAAAAATGGGGCTTAATTACAAGTTTCCTTATTTTTATTTACATAAATCATAATCCCGCTAACTTCGGAACGAGTTAACCGATTATAACAAAATTTGGTACACAAATACTATGAATAGTTCTTAGAATTAGCATGAAAATTGAAGAAAAGAGATCGAGGGGTTTGGAAAGGAAAGGTGAAAACGTGTTTTTAAATATGTGTTAATATCTCGAGAACCGTTCGTAAGATTTTGATGAAATTTGTACGGTTGATACTGATTGAGGCAACGAGCTTTTTACCAAAATATAACAAAATTTTGAACTCAAATCTGGGAGAGATGGCAGTACGAAATTTCATTGCTGCATAGCTCGATAAATGATGGACTGATTTCAGTTAAATTTATCGTAGAATTGCGTTTTACAATAAGCAGAATATTTCGTTACACAATTCTTGCCGAGTAATAAACTGTCCCCGGTTTCTTAATCATTGGAAACGAAAAAAAATATTACGATTGTCGTGATTTGACGTAATGATGAAATTATAAAACACTTACCTGCAGTACTTGTTTAGTGGTTAATCTTGTGGCATCTGGTAAGAGTAGAACGAACTTTGTCCTGATATAAAACAACGGGTTTCTTTCTTCGAATGATTTGTTGAAATTGAGTTGAAGATTGATGAGTTTGACGTATCGCATTGTTTCATTCTTGAAGTCAAGTTCTAACGGCGGATACGGGAGCTCGTCACATACGATTAAAATTGGAATAGAGGGAAAGGCGCTCATGACAGATTCTACCGTGGAGGCTACATCGTTTTCAAATGTTTCAAATTGCCGAATAACTATTGTTACCGATCTCGCTAAACGACGATGAAGCTTTTGCGAACTTTCGATCGTGGAAGCTGCCGGCGTCGCGGTTAGAGAAACGTTTGGCGCCGCGAATAATCTCCATATTCTATGCCACACGACTATATTACCAAGCAACGCAAGCACCAGTAATAATTTAACAAACTTGAGGCGCATATTTCACTAAAACAAACTCTTTTCACTCAATAATTCCATGATTGAAGACACTTTTTTGACAGATCTCGTCCGCAACCAACAGACGACATAACATGAGCCATCTTTGATCTTAATTTGAAAGAAGGCGCACGCCGCTTGGAGCTAAATTTGAAAAGTTAACTTTGAACGATGTTTGTACAGTTTGTATTATTTTCTACGAATTAAGGAATAATAAACTTACTTCAGGGAATTTTTACGACGATTTCTTATAGAGAAGACAGCTATATTTTGGTGAGGTAATTTATTGATTGATTATTTCGAAGACGAATCGTGTAAAAAAATTTTCGTTCCATTATTCGGCCGGCGATTGTATCATAATAGATGACTTTTTCGAAATAAAAAATAACTACACTACTATATTATAGCATCAACGGTTAACGTAAATTTTTCATGTATACAGTAATTGCTAATAATGTATGTGTTATATAAGTGCGATAAAAAATTTCATTCAAAATTCTGGGGTATTCGTTATATATACCCTGTACCCTTGGTAGAAAAGCTGATGACGATGTAATATGAAGAAATTCAAATATAACTATTATAAAATATTTGTTTGATTCTTATTTTACAATTGGCAGAAAATGAATATCTCAATATTACGGCTTGTATGGCTTCACCAAGTTCTCAGAAAACTCCAGTATGTGGGGCACACCACGTACTTCACGCTCTAGCAAAGGCAATTTCGTCACATGGAAGTCCTCGTATAAATCTGCAATCTTAAAATCGACACAAACTCGACGTTAGAGAAAAGACATTCAAGGACTGAAATAATTGATTGATCAATCAATCAATTAATTAATCCATTCATCAACTACCTGATCTAAATGTTTATCCTGAATCTTGTGCCTGGCTTGACACAATCTGCATGGCACATCCCCTTCTTTCAGGAATAACAATTGGTTTACAACAATGTTATGAGTGTCAATACCGCATTTTGTCAGCTCTTGAACTAGTCTTTCTGTTTCATATAGCGATAAAAATTCTGCTATACAAACACAGACAAAAGTTGTTTGATCCGGGTCTCGGAACTGATCATTTACTTGACGAATTACTGCCAGCATCTCTTCCATCTTATTCGAAAATGTATCGACGTTGATTTCTGACATACCAAGCAAAGAGCCTATCTGTAACAAGATTTGGCACACTTCGTTATCCTCAATTTATGTATCATGATAATTAACTATAAACTTTGATGTTGACTAATCTTTTTATACAATGTTATGAACGTTTATTCAAATCATTTGTCAAAAATCTTCTATCGGGGATAAAACTAAAATGTGATGATGAACAAAGTCTACTCTTTTATTCTGAGTGTGAAATAACACTTTGGGGTAATAGTTAAACCATTATTTCAATAGACTTCAGAACATTCTAAATTATAGGTTTTCCATCAAATTCTCTGACTCTTCCCAGTTTTATCTGTTTCCAGGATTGTAGAAATCATTAAAAAAAATTTCTTTTCATGAAACGAAACAGTAATTTCAATGTAGAATTTTAATTACGAATTAAAACTGGGGCTTTGCGTGATGAGATAAACTAATCTCAGTTTATTGATACCATAAAATAGAAACTTATTTGTTCGAAATCAATTTAACTATTGCCCCAGTTGATTTTCGTTATACCTGTGATATAAAAGGACTGATTTTCATTTTCAGTCTCATTAATTTTCCTAAACCTTTCTCTACGACTTGTGGAAAAGACAACAATCTTAGAGTATGGCCAGTCGGGGCAGTGTCAAATACAACCACAGAAAAGTTCATAGCTTTAACCAGCCTGAAACAAAACGAAAAGAAAACAGGCTTGAAGCAACATACAACAACACCGAACAGCGGCATTACTTAACATTATCTGAATTGGTTTAAATAAGCCTTCCAATTCGTTTTAAAATTTAAAAACTCATTTTTACTTCATCACTTCGGCGTAGCTCATGGCTTCGTCTATACCAGGAAAAGCGCCGACTATCTCCTGCATGACGCTTCTGCTCAAACGCATCGCTTCCCCGCCAATAACTCCTAGAAAATGATAACATCATTCGTTTAACAGAGAAAAATGACTGCGACGAACCCAATTCCAACTCACCAGCTTCACCTTCAAAATATTCTTCAGGTAACTCCGTGATGCCAACATTTGGGTCAATTTCCATAGCAAATAAATTCTCAAACCCTTTGACCTTAGTCGGAACTTTGCTAAACTTTTGATCAAACGCGTCTGATATATTGTGTGCGGGATCGGTGGAGATGATCAAAACGCTTTCGCGTACTTTTGCCAGCTGAATAGCAAGCGAACAACTAAAAGAGTGGAAATTAGGGACTAAGTTTTATCAGGTTCTTACCGATTCTCCGATCTTAGGATTCTATCGTTTTGAGGTTATAGATAATTTACCTGCACGTTGTTTTTCCTACACCACCTTTTCCGCCGACAAATATCCATCTCAACGATCGTTGATCAATAACATTTCGCACGGAGGCTTCTAGCGGCTCAAATTCGGCGTTAGAACTCATATTCACAGCCTTATGTTAAATTGAAAAGTCGAAACGTCACCCGTCTGAGATAAGCAGTAGAATCCTTCAGTCACGCGTGTTCTCCAATTATTGGGACAGCTGACGGCTGACAGGGGTGCTCAATGGCTTTTATATTAACCGTCAAAGAGTATATTTTTTAACCTAATAATATAGATGTCACGAAATTATTCGTGGATATAAACTATAATGACGTGAGTAAAAGTGAGCTAGGCGTGATTTTTCACTAGCTCGTTCGATGACACGCGACTTTTTTACCCGTGTGTGTGACGTACGGTTTCGAAGATACATACATCACACACGCATATCCACGTTACCATGGTAACGAGCGGTAGGTATAAAGCTGTAAACAAATCACCGAAATCCGAAATCCGTATTAGCAGAGTTATTTGGACATGTCATTCCTTAGTGATTCCTGTATTAGTTATTTAGGTTTTTTCATTATTTTAGACAATATTCACGATGCGTATACGTACTCGAATGAAGAAATACTCCCGTATCTTAGTCCTGATATGTGTAAACATGGGGAATACTTCAACATTGTATCCCTGAATTGCAACGTCTGTGATTCTACCAAGAATCTCGAGCCATCCTCCGATCGTGAGTTTGATTTTTTCTTGACTTTAATTCATCATTACGTAACTTATGTAATTTTATAATAAAATTTTAAGCATCTTATAGACAATACGTGTGTAAATAATTTTCAATAATAAATACGAAAATGTTGAAAGAAGAAAGAATATTTATTTATTCATACATTTATTAATATCTACAGTTCTGAGTTGCGTCTGTAATAAGCAAAGTAAATTTCTTACCTTCAAAAACGGTCATCCAATATGCGAAGCGTGTAGATATGATGAAATTCCGACAATAGATGGAATGGATTGCATCTCATGTTTGGAGAGCGGAAACAACAGTAGTTGCGAATGTTCGCCAAGCGAGATGAGACGTAAGAACGAAGCATTTCACAGCTGTTAAAGAATGTTTAAAGATAGATTTCCCAACAATTATAATTTGATACGTTTATTTATAGTCGAACGAGACATAAATGGTACGCTACTTGAAAAAGTACAATGTATACCTTGCCCAGGAAATACTTACCCATCACCGGATGGTACAAAGTGTCTAAATTGTCAGAAAAAGGCTTTCAAAAGTCATACCAATTGTCCTTGTCCTCTGGTTTCACATTTGAGAATCAAAGACTATTGTGTTAACAAAAATGGACTCATGGAATGGCCTGACATAAGAAATACTTACTTAGTTAAGTACGAAAGCCAGCAGATCGATAGCTTTTATTTCAGAACTGAGCTACAGTTAGCTGTTTACTTGTGTAAAGTGAGTATTCAGTTTTGAATAACTTCAATATCACTTTGTCATGAAAAAGGGTCGCAAGAGGCTTCAGAATTTACGAATTTCAGCAATTATTCACTAGGATGAATGAATAAGTTCAATAATTGCATGATTAGTACAAATAATTGATGCTAAAATTTTATTTATCACTTCAGAATGGAAATAAAACGGCTTGTGAGCACCTAGCCAATATGTGTGCCTTGACTTTATTTACGAATCAAATACCCTGTAAGGTATTTATGGATAAGCACAGCTCTCCGTTGTGGCTGTTTTATGGTGAAGGAGAAGCGCCTACGGTCTTAAATAGAAGAAAAATTTCACAAAAGTATAGCCTGGATGTAGATAGCAATGTATGTAAAATTGTTGAGACTTGTTTGAGTGATTTCAATTCGAACGAAGAGGATAGAGCATTTCTAATGATAAATACTTTGCTGTTTCATAACAGAATAGCAGAGTGAATATCACGTTTGCAACATTCTCAATAAATGGTCAATTCAAATGGATCTCAACGCCGAATCTATTCTGTGACTTGCTACTGAATATCAGATTTGGGGTGAATATTGAAAAGACCTGTGAAACGACTGCAAAAAAGCTCAGCGATATGAGGATGGAATTTTTTGAACCATACCTTGAATTCAACGACGGAGAGAACTCGCGTTTATATGCATTGCCTGTTTTGATTAGAAATAATAATAAGGTCAGATAACACCAAAGCCGCTTGATAAATGAAAGTGAAATCGACTCACATAAACATTATTTTGATCCTCGTTATTGTATTTAGGAACAAATTGATGCTTCCCAATGGCAATTGGTTAGAAAGTTTTTTCTTATCGATACCATAACTGGTGTAAAAGCCTTGCCAAACTCATTAAGCACTGATTTCAAGAGAGAAGACTATCCTAGCGTTATTAGATACGCAAAATCTATTAATATTTTGTGAGTACCATCTAGTTTCATAGGATAAGCGATGAGAAAACATTGAATCAATTTTTAAAAATTATCTAGAATAAAGGTGCAGAATAAGGAAGAAAAAGGAAAAATATTCCCACCCTTACTCATAATAGATTACGGCGAATTGCTCGGCGCTCATGTCCGACGAAATATCGATGTTAAAATCAGCTATAAGATTACTTATATATTGGCAGATAACGACATGTACAATGCTATAGAGGTAATCTTCATGACTTTGCAATTACCTAGCTTGAAATATGAATTTTCAGTCTATTCAACTAAGTATAAGCACTATAAGTAACTCTCCTAATGAAAGTATGAAAAATTTCAGGTAGCCACTGGTGTTTTATCAGGATTAGCAGTTGCTTTTGCTGCAATAAATGCTTGGAGTTATTGCAAACGAAATGGTAGCGAGATACCAAACATGTCAACATTTTTCTGGTTTTTAATATTCTGCTGCGGAGTATTGGGGAACGTTTTTATATTCGTTTCGTTTTGTGCGAGTGCTTATACGTTTATTTTCTATAAAGGACAATCCGTGTTGCATGTTTTATTGCCTAGCGACACCAACGAGGAGAATGTCAGAATATTTGTCATTGTGGCCTTCTGTTTGAAGGTAATGGAAATGAATCTCTTTAAAACCAGTGATTTGCTCGATTAAACCTGACCCAATAAATCACTGATCTCATTTTAGCTTGTGGAGATAATCGCTCTTATATATCGGCTTAGAAACGTTGATATGTTTTTCATTGACTGGGAACAACCGAGGTCTATTCAGAGCCAACCAAAGTATGACTCGCCTCGTACATCTCTGAAGAAATTATATGCTAATAGGTTCCCCGCTGAAAAACGTAGTCCTTTAAAAACACCGTCCGAGATAATATCCGCAAGGAGAAGCAAGACTCCGCTTAAATCAGGCGAGATTAATACTCCCAGTAGAAGATCAAGATATTCAACAGCTAGCGGAATAAACGATTCAAATTTGCCCGAGCAGTCAGGTAGCGAGACTTTTGCTATGGGAGATATGCCAGATATTAACAACCAGCAAAAATTGCCCGTCAGTATTTGGAGAACTTATTTTATCGCTAATGAATGGATTAGAATTCAGACCATGAGAAAAGTGAATATGTTAATACAAGGGATTGTTACATTGTTCATTCTAGAGGTCAGTATAAAATTATACCGGCTTCTGAAGGGAAGAAGAATTTGGATAGTTAGAAATAATAATTCAATTGCATCCCCACAGGTCTTAGATACCAAATTCTGGGCACGGCCAGACCCAGACTTTACAGTTCGTGCCGTAGAGCCAAATTTACAAGAAAGAGAAAGTTTCACACTAAAGTTTGCTGTTGGAACTCTAGTCTACATAGTTGTATATTGTGCACAATGGCTGACGGTTGTTACATTTTATGAAAGATATATCAAGAATTATATACAAGAATTCGTTGACTTATGTTCAATGGCAAATATCAGTGTATTTATTCTCTCGGAAAATCAATACGGATTTTATATTCATGGCAGGTATAGAGAATTGAAGCAAATTTGTTCCCTCATTGATCATAACTCATTTCCGTCTTATTATAAAATATGAAAAATGAAATACTTTCAGATCAGTCCACGGGTTTGCGGATACAGATCTAGCGACTGTGATCGATAACTTGAAACAAGAAGAAGAAAACTTGTGTGCACACAGAGGACTTCTACCCGGCACCCCAGAACAAAGCTTCGTCATTTCTGTATCAACGACTTTCAGAGTTTTTTACGATAAAATTATGAGTCCGACAAGACTGGTAAGAAATAAGAAGCAGGCCATTATGAAACGTACAAATCACTGAAAAATATTGTATTTTCATCCTTCACAGGACGAGAGCAGATTCCTAAGGAAAGATACGATCTCAATTTCAAATTTGGAAAAAAACATTCAAACATATCAAAAGATGAAAGAATTCTTGACTCAATTTTTAGACCATTGTTTCAAGGACCTGGTTTACGTGGTCAGGGAAAGACAACTACTTGAGAATCTCTTCGACATTGAATTTACAGATACAATTGATCGATCGACTTTCTACATAGGTAAGAATCGTCTCTTTAGTCTAATTTAGCTTCGAATTCAGCTTTGTTCTACTATTTAATTACATCCTAAAATACTTCTACCCTTGAATAAAAAATTGACGTATTATTTTCAGACAATAACCATTCATTTGATAGAGTCATGTTCTATGGTAACGAATGGACGCTAGTTACATTTGAGATAACATTATTTAACTTTATTGGAGCTATTTCTCAAGATTACACTCTAGCAATCATAGGTACAGTCTTGGTATCCGAGCTGCTGATTATCCTCCGTAAATATAATGAAAAAAAGAATTTAGCCAACAAGACTTTGATCGACGAAAGATTTTTACTATAGTTGAATTAATCTGAATATAGTAACCGACAAGGAGCCAAATTTATACAACTATATAATATTAAAATTTCTTTGAGTAAGCATGTAAAAATACACTTGAGAATAAACGAAAATTTCAATCAATATCTAAACACAATCCCAGAGATCAGAATAAAGTATTGAAAAAAGAGCTTCAATATTCCTGAAATAGTACAGGTGAAATTTACTGCTCTTCTGTATTTATTAAATAAAGCTTTGTAATAATTTACTATAAAATAATTCAATAATGAATGAAGACTGGATAACAGTGTGATAAATATTGTACAAAATAAATAGAGGATAAATCAAACATTAAGATGTATTAAAAGCCTCTAATTACAAATAAAAATCTTCCCTAAACAGCGATCGTACTTTTAATCCAGTAAATTCTCCTGCTTATTATTTTTATTCATTTTCTTCATTTGATAGACATACTAGCAAGATCATTACCATTTTACTTATAGTATTTATTACATCGAAGACTACACTCATATCATCATCATCAATATCATCATCACACAAGAGCAACTAATTGGGAATTAATTTAATGATGTTCGCCATGTTCTCCCTCGTGTTTGTCATGTCCATGACCATGGCCCTGGTTAAGACCAAAGGCTTGTTCGACGGCAATAGTTATAAGGAACAATGGAACTCCCACCTTCCAACCACGTGTAAAAAAGCCAATTGCACGTGAACGCATCGTTCCCCAATGCTTTCTCTCGTAACGCCAGACGTCGTTTCGAAGCCAGGGATCTTTCAATCCCTTTTCAGCCAATTTTTCCTGCACACGCAACAATTCAGGCGCATTTTCTATCTTGTAGATACTCGCGTCCGGAACCACGTACGGTGGCTTGTGATGATCGTGGCCCCCCATTTTCCTGTAGAAAAATATGGAATAATATAAGCTTCTTTGTTTTTTTAGGCGAAAATATGGAAAAAAAATATATCTCGTGTTTGACTGCAATAGCAAATAGACTTAAATCGCAAATATGTTTTTTTCTTGAGCGCTAAACTATGATGTAGTAAAGAAAGCGTAAAATGAATATTTTTTCGGACGTATAGACGAATGAAGCATAAAACGTACTCGATATGAGATTGTGTCTTAATTCTGAATTTATTTTACAGACCGTAAGAGATATTTATAGTGTTTCTACGGTGTTTAATACGTAATAAAGTGGCAGCTTTTTAGGTTATGAAGAAGTAAATAGATAATGTTGGGCGAAGGAATATGATTGAGAAAAATTTAATCCCTTTTTGAAATCCAATCACATGTCTGCCTCGTTGGGCAAGACTCTATTTTAGTGTCATAGATTCTCACCTTACTGTTTCAATCGAATTAACAAAATTATGTAACTTTTAACCTCAATCTTTTTGAGAGGACGAAAATCCAGAGCAGACAGCTACCTTGGAGTCAGGCATGCCAACCTTCCTCATATACATTCAACCTCTCCATATTCAATTTTATTGAATAGAAAGACTTACGTATCAATAAACTGAGTAGTTTATATTATGAAGTGTTGTCAATTAAAGCAAGTCGCAATTTATGGAAAAAAGAATATTGCTTTGATAACCAGAAACGTGTTATTAAAGTCGTGAAAAATGCTGGGAAATGGATAATTTTGTTAGGATGGCGAAACTGTACCTCGAGGAACGACTGCATCGATTTTTATCATTTTATTCAACGTCATACGGCTAGCTGTTCGCAAATTTAGCCAGTCGTGTGGTTTAGCTTGGTGTCGTGGCCTGTGGTTTTCAATATTCCATTTGATCGCGAAAGATATTTTCGCATTTTATGAATAGATTAGTGTCTGAAAATGTGGCTAGAAGAGTGCGATAGTTTCGCCGAATTATGTCGCGGCTATCTACCGTATTATTTGTTGATAGTTCTGCCTATTTTTATTATCATTTCGCCAGCTAACCCTGTAGCCGCATCTCACGAGTTTCCCGTATATCGTATGCACCAGTATGACCTGCACGGAGTTCCACATGGTAATTACAACGAATAACAAATTTACCAAAGCTATTTAAAACTTATCTCAATTTTCCACACATTTTATATTCAAAAGAAAAAAAATTAAAAATGAACCAGAATAATCAAATATTCATTGTAAAAAGGGCGACAAAAACGATTTAGCAATTTTCATATCATTTTTTTTTTTCACTATTTTTACGAATTTTTTCATGCTCGTACTAAAAATGGTAAACAAGGTTATCTCGTTATCTGTGAAAATCTCTCTGATTATTTGCTTCCGTTTTTTCAAGAAATTGTAGATTTCACTTTAAAAAAAAAAACACTCATAGCATCTATATTTAACTAAAATTATTATTTTTTAAATTTAGATGAAAATCTCTATTCACTTTTGTCGATTTTTAATTTATTTTCTTTTCTCCGCTTTGTTGAATTGACTAAAAGAGTTTGATTTTGTGTTAAGGATGCCGTAGTTCACCTGTATCTCTGGAAGCTAGATCGTTAACCGGCTGGAGTACCTCAAGACATTGTATCATTACTAGAGCCTTGGATCTAGCGCCTGATTCGTTTTATTCAATTCGCAGCAAAGCTGGGGCCTTGGTTATCGTCCTTCCAGAAAAATTGGACACTCTTACAGAAGAGGAAAGACAAGTATGCGATAATAAATCATCAGACTAACGATAACCAGCTCAAAATTCACAGCAAAGAAGAGATCTTTCCGCAATTTATTTTCATAGATATAAATAAAAATACATTGTTATTACTCGTTATCTTATTTATTTATTTAATTGTCCATTTATTTTTTATAGCATATTATGGCGTTGGAAGAGGCGATGCTTCTGGGACCAGAAACTCCGATTCCAGTATACTTTGCACCTTGGACACCAGATCTTCAATTAATCCTGGACGATGTATCCAGCAGTTTTCTTACCGACGAGAAAGCTGGTTCAGCGGCGGAAGCTATGTTCAATTCTGTTTCGGCCAGTGGTTATCAGGTCGTTATAGCCTCGAGCCAAGCCGTTGCCAGAACTGATATAAAAGTTGCGACGCTACAGGGAAAATTGTCCGGTTCTGGAGCGGAGGAGAAATTACCAACTATTGCCATAGTCGCGCATTACGATAGCACAGGCGTTGCTCCAGTTAGTAATAATCAAATTAGGCATTACAAAATTTATGTGGACCTATTTATATGGTATTTCATCAAATTCATTACGTTTTAATTGATTCATTAATTTTTGCAATGATTTCTTTCTATCTTTGTTTCAGGAACTATCTTTCGGCGCAGACAGTAATGCCTCTGGTGTAGCGATGCTCCTGGAACTGGCTAGACTGTTCTCTGCACTATATTCTGTGGGCAGATCTAGACCCCGCCAAAATTTAGTATTCATTTTAACTGGTGCTGGAAAATTAAACTATCAGGGAAGTAAAAAGTGGCTCGAAGATCAACTCGATGGATTAGAAGGCTCGATTATACAGGTGAACCAGAATCACGCAATTCCTCCTCATTAAACCAAAATTATACTAGATATTTGTTGCATAATTCATTTTTTTTTCTTAAAAAGCATTAGTTCTGATCTTTATGTTTTGTTTGTGGCTTCTTTTTTTGGAATAATTGTTTGCTGGATTATTTTGAAGAGTAATTCCACTGATTATTTAATGCCTTGTTACAGGATGCTTCGTACGTTATTTGTCTGGACTCTGTATCATCGAGTAATAATTTATACGTTCACGTATCAAAACCGCCCAAAGAAACTTCTCCCGGTGGTCTTTTCTACAAAGAACTTAAAGCCGTTGCTGATTCAGTTGGCGGAGTGAACGTAGAAGGTGTACATAAGAAGATCAACCTTGCCGAAGAAACTTTGGCCTGGGAACACGAGAGATACAGTATCCGAAGGCTTCCTGCTGCTACTATATCCAGTTTGAAAAGCCACAAAGATCCGGCTAGAGCATCAATCTTAGACATACGGCAAGGAGAACAAATCGACAAACTTCAAAGAAACACCAAAGTTTTAGCCGAAGCATTAGCCAGACACATATACAATTTGAGTTCTAGTCAAATTTTTGCAGAATCTTTGGTAATTTTCCATCATTTTATAAAAACCGTTGTCTTATAACAATGATTGGATAGTCGGCAAACATTTGCCATGCCCCTACTCTTTAATAATCATAGTTCGAGAAATCTCAATTTGTTTGTCGCTAAGTTACGTAATTATATTCTTGTGTTACAGAGCGTTTCCAAAGAGTCTCTGCTTTTATGGCAAGAGTATTTGAGCAACCAACCAAGAGCGGCTCCACTGTTAGCTGATAAGCAAAATCCTTTGGTAACTACTTTGAAGGAAGCGATGTCCCGGTATCTTGGAGATGTTAAAGTCACACTTCATACTCCTGATAAGCGTGACCCGGAATTTGTCTTCTATGACGTAACAAAAGCGACGCTAAACGTTTACAGGTAAACCGTTAATTTCGCTCTTGTTATAAAAGAGTATTGAAATAGATACAACTGTTTCAGAATTTTTAAACCATTTCTGATCATTATTTTCAGCGTTAAGCCAGCAGTGTTCGATCTCTTCCTAACAATCGCTATTGTATTGTACCTGGGCATCGTTTATCTGGTGGTACACAACTTCCCGTACGTTTATACTCTCGCTACGAGTCTCTCAGTAAAAAGTAAAACGTCTTAGGAGCGTAAAGAGCATCTGTGCTACTTGTCAATATATATAATTATTCATTATATTCACATGTTTCACATGATGTGATGGAAAAAAATTAATGTTGTTTTCAGTCATAGATTCGGTTTTAATGATTTGGCCGAGGAACCGGCTAGCTAAAATTGTCATTACTAAAAGTGATTTTATTGAGAAATTTATTATTGCCTATTAAGTAAGATAAATCAAGTTTATATCACATCAATTTAGTAAAATAGTACCCTCATCATTTTTTTCTATTATCCATTACGTGAACCTATTTGATTGATATGATTATCGCTATTAGATGTGACTAAAAAACAAAAAATTATGTAAAGAAATTGAAGACAGTAAAATGTTAAGTACCTAATTATATAGCTACATAGTGAAGAATTGAAAATTTGCAAAAAAAAAAAAACAAACTGAAGAAAAAGAAATAGGTAGTATCTATTCTTCGAATTTAAGAATTATTCGTAAAACTTATCCATTACTTAGGTAAAACTAAATTGTTTTGTACAGTCATGTATATGTATTTATATGCTATAAACAGACCACGTTGATAGTTATTTATAGAATCGAAAAACTGCAACTTATCTTCAAGTGAAATAGGAGTCTGATAAATAGTTTGAAATTTATATAAGTATTGTAAGAATGTCTCCGCAGATATGAAGTGGCAAAAACAAATGTAATATTAAAAACCCCTGAAGAATAATACCTCTTAATGTTAGTTGTTTTTCTTGGTCAGAATAAAAGTTTCTAAGGTTCAATAGATTCTATGAATCAATTATTACAATCATTGTTACAACATTAACATTTTTACTCATACTTTATAAAATTCGATAAAATTAAAGATATTTAGGATAACGAAGAGCAGGTATAAAATATGCTTGTGCCCAATGTATGAAGAAAATTTTCACACAGGATAGTGCGCTTGGATTTGATTCTGTTTCGAATTGCTCGCCGAAGTTTGGGAACTAAGGTTTTAGCTAATAATGAGCTGAGTCTGTCTTCTTCGTTATCCGCAATTCAATTATATCGAGATATTCGTACTCTGTTAATTGTTTGTTTTTTAAATTATCTTATTTTCTTCCAGATGTTCGTCAAATAGTCACGATTAGAGTGTTAAGGATTATAAGTATATAATAAGCTATGTTGCAATAAAATTTAAAAATTATTAACTGTCTCGACTCTTGTCTGTAAATAGTTTTTAATATTAGCCAACCAGAAACACCTAATCTTCATTTTTATCTGTGAATTTCAATGCATATTCTCGCAGATATCTAATTTTCATATTTCTTAACTGAAATGTTGATTATAGCTACATAAATGCTAATATCTGGTAACGTAGTCACGTTTAATGCAAAGATTTGAAGGTCAACTACTTTGCTTCTTGACTGACGTTTTGTTAATCATGTGTACTTTCTCTATCCACCATCTGCAGACACCTTAATATAGCATATTCAGTTAATAACGTTTCGCGAATCAGGAGTTTATCTTGAAATCGCAAAATGCAAGCAATGTTTAAACAACGTGAGTTTTACCTTAGTCAATACTTACAATTCCACAATTGTGTGTATTCGGGAAGCTTTGATTTAGTTCTGAACAATTTCGTTCTCGCAATGTTCACCTGTTATTGAATTCATAATTTGTCGAAGCAAAATAAATTTAACTGCTACCGTCATTTGCTACTCTTGAAATTCATTTTTCATTTCATTTCCATTACAGTTAGTTTGATAAAATGCCATCTTCGTTCGAGTATGAGTTCTTTGGCAGTAGTTCTGCAGCCAGAGTTAGATGGAATAAAGAATGCTGGGACATGGAAATCGGAACGCATTATTACGTCTCCTCAAAGCATGAAGATTCGTGTTGCTAATGGAAAGGAAGTTCTGAATTTCTGTGCCAACAACTATTTGGGATTATCTGTAACTATGATATTTCAGAAACTTGAGTCTCTTCCAGATCATCTTGATCTAATATTATGATATATTACCGTTAGAACAACGAGGAAGTAGTCGAGGCTGCAAAAACTGCTCTGGATAAATACGGTGCCGGATTAAGTTCGGTCAGATTTATTTGCGGAACACAACAAATCCACAAGGAATTGGAAGACAAATTATCCACCTTCCACAAAAGACAAGATACCATATTGTACGCTTCTTGCTTCGACGCTAACGCTGGGATTTTTGAAACTCTCCTAACAGCAGATGATGTGGTGATAAGCGACGAACTGAATCATGCCTCCATCATCGACGGGATTCGACTTTGCAAAGCTAAAAGACTCAGGTGTTGTCTCTAAATCTGACCAACGAATACAATCTTCTTTAAAATAAAGGTCTTCATGTTAGTGAGAGCCTATACTGAATAATCTTTATGCTTAAACAGCTGATTCTATCCCTCAAAGAATTTTATCTAGGATATAATTCTCCTTATTTATATCTCCAGATACAAGCACCGAGACATGGCAGACCTGGAGGAAAAACTCGAAGAAAGTTCATCATCTCGTTTAAGATTGATTGCTACAGATGGAGTGTTTTCTATGGACGGTACCGTCGCACCCCTATCGAAGATCGTTGGGTTGGCAGAAAAATATAATGCCTTAACATTCGTCGACGATTGTCATGCAACAGGGTTTTTTGGAAAAACAGGCAGGTGAGAGTCTCATTGTCAGTCTTTGTGTGTTTGAAGACAAATGCAATGAAATTGTCTGGCTAAATTCCAAGGTTTTTGAACAGGTAATGAGAATAATGCGAGAACTACTTCTACTTGCTTTAGTCTACAATAAAACTGTAGCTATACTTTAAAACTGATTATTCCAGAGGAACTGAGGAGTATTTCGACCTCCTAGGGAGTATCGATATAATAAATTCAACTCTGGGAAAAGCTCTTGGTGGCGCAGCAGGTGGTTATACAACGGGACCGAAAGAACTGATAGATTTATTGAGGCAGCGTAGTAGACCGTACCTTTTTTCTAATTCTTTACCACCGCCGGTTGTTGCTACAGGAATAAAGGTATTGTTTTAGTTTCTTTTATTAGGAAGTCATCAAAGATTAGAAATAGCAGAAGGTAAATCATAATAGTTCTAAACCAAACATATCTGTTTCATTGCAATGTGTTTATAGGTCCTTGACCTCATTTCCGAAAGCACCAAATATCTAGAACGAGTTGCTAGTAACACAGAGCATTTTAGAAATGCTATGACTTTGGCTGGTTTCACTATCAGTGGTGAAGGACATCCAATTTGCCCAGTTATGCTTGGAGACGCTAAGCTGGCTTCAAGTTTTGCCGAAAAAATGCTGAGTAAGAATGAGATAGAATGGAACAGATTTTCCAGGGTTTAATAAAGCCAGTGAAATATCTACACATAGTATAATGATATCTGGTTTATTTACAGGCAGAGGAATCTACGTCATTGGGTTTAGTTATCCCGTGGTACCGAAAGGAAAAGCAAGAATACGGGTTCAGATTAGCGCTGCGCATACAACAGAAGATATTGACAGAGCGGTGGATGCTTTTGTAAAAATTGGGAAAGAACTTCAAGTCATATCATAAACGCGCTGATAAAGATTACTGTATGTTGAAAATGTGAATTGAATAGCGCATGAAAAGATTTGTTAAGCGAAAACAGTGAACCTTTTGTATATTTGTTTTGAAATAAGATATGAGATTTCAGGGAATAAAGAATCTCCGATTCTACAGACGTATAATTTTGTGGAAAAAAACTCTTTTTAACATTAGTTTTTATCGGCGATTTACCATCGTGTAAAACAGAATTCACGTAATGGCAAGATCCCGTGAAAACCCTGCTATATCATTCATACCAATTATAGAAACTTGACTCATTTCTTTCAGGGCAGAGACATCATTATCTTAAATAACATGTAACAACATAATTTCGTTTGTTGAAATAACTTTATTTTCATATCAATTTAGTACAATTTATTTTGCGAATGTGAACAAGGTCATGCAATTTAAAAAATTTGAATTGTTGGTCCCAGTTATTCCGATACTAGCGCCAATATAGGTAGCGTGAGTTGTGTTAATCTTTAGAAACTGATCGCAGGTTCGGCATACTCGCTGAATAAAAAGTAACGCGACGCAAGGTCCGCGGTAGTCGACGAACGCGACAGTGCTAAGAGGATATCCAGGTTATTTTGCGGTGATATTTTCGTGACTTTTAGCGATTATAGCGCGATGAGTTAACGAGATTTTCACTCAAAAACACTTCGAGTAATTATTTTTAATTAATAGTGACCAGCACAAAACGTAAGTAAATACATACATAATATTAATTGCAAAATTAATAATGTGCATATACCTATATTTATACAATTGGGTATAGGTGGTTGATGCACACATTCATGGTGTATATATTCTTTTTTTTCGCGGAATAGCCTCTAGAATCTTTTTCGTCTTTTTCGTAACGATCCCATGTATGACTCATGGGCTTTCGTTGGGAAAGAATTTCTTATACATCGTTATATGTTTCACTTTGAGAGTGTTCGGTGGCTGTAACTTATTGTAATTGATCTGGTTCGTTCTCAGTATCATAGCCGTACGTTTTATACATACATCGCGTAATTTCTTCCAACGTTAATAAATATATTTACAATCGAGCCTGTAAGTTATTACATAGCAACGGAAGAAAAGTTCGTAATTCAAACAAATTGGTCGCGATATTTGCTTACGGGGACGTCCGGGTCTATAAACTACCAACAGTACCGACACACATAAGCCTGTGTAATACCTACGTCAGAAGCAGCGCACAAAGGCGAGATCCGTAACGCATGTATGAAGCATATTCTTCCCTGATTCTCACTTTTCATCACGAACTAATACATTGAAATGCATTTTTACATCATTTTTCATTCACCCATCGTACATGGGTTAGAAATTGCGCGATTAATTTATGCATGTATTCTGTTTTGTCTATTACTCGGGTATCGCATAATTCCAAAACAAAAAACCTGACCTTATATTGGCGCAAATAGTGTGCAGATATTATTGAAAAATAATTTCAAATCGGTTTTGATAAATAGGAATATTATATTTACCGATTTTTTATTATCAATTATCCAAATTTCAGCCATAAATAAATGACGGTATAATTTTCAATAGAATTTGAGTTTTTCCTGGTACAAGAATTTCGGAGATACTCTCTTAAAAAGTTCAATTTATGGCGACATCTTCTGGTAGATGACTCAGTTTCTCAGTATCTATTTATCATGTAAATCAAGGAAATTAATACCTAAGTATACATCCTCAATTTATAACTGATTTAAATTCTGTGTTTGAAATTCAGTTCACAGTGGCAAACTGAGAGGGTATATCATCACTTTGACAATAAACACATAGGTACTTTCGATACAAGCTATATTGAAGGATCAAATTTTAAGTTTACGTTGAGAATTTGGTGTCAATTGAAACGGACAAGTTAGAGTAGGTAGTTCAAATGGACACAACAAATTGATAGCATACTATCCAAACAACTATCCAACAACATATTATCCAAACGCTTCTCCTCATGTGGCTTCTGTTTTCAACTTTCTATTCCCTCTGGCTCAGGCGTAAATATTCATAACACATTAACTCTGCGTTATATACAGATGTATGAATAAGCAAAGGACACATACTAGACATAATAATTAATTCAGCATCATTTAAGCAAGGCAGTTTGTTAATCGGTGTAAATATTGACTCGATAGAAGGATATTAATGTAGTGTAGAATTTTATAAATAATTCAAGAGGTGAAGACGGCCTCCAATTATCCGATTAGCCCTTCAACCAAAAGCACTTCAATTTAGGTTGAGATGCAAAATATAGCATTTAAATTTCTTTTTTTTTTCACTAATCTATGTCAGAATTCTGACGTTAAATAGCATAGAAGGTATAAACGCAGAAGTTGTAGAGAGAATCTGAGTTGCAATTAGTATGGGAATTAGAAGCTAATTTATTAACACATTTTCCTATTAGTCTAAGCTAATTACACCAAAAATGATAAGATTATTTGTGGTGTTTAGTTTTGATAGTGACTGCTGCAAATATATGCATATATGTTCTCGCTGCACTTTAGAGTTAGTCTAATTAGGAGAACTACGCATAAAACTATACTCGGAACGATGATAAGATTGTTATCCATATAGAGAAAAACGTCTACTAATTACTTGAGGATAAATCAAAGCAAAAGCAATTTTTTGTTGATAAAGTGTTCTCGTAATTTGAATATTCTAACAGTAATGAATGGTAAGAGGTGAATACAGTGCTGCAAAATGCTGATCAGCATCAACCATCCTGATATAGTAATACCGATAAAGATCAGAGAGTAAATATTCAGTAAAACCTACTTTCTAGATGTAAAGATGTTACATCTACCCATATTCTCCTCAATTCATGTGAACCACGGTTTTTCTTTTAATAACCATTATTCCTCTACTGACCAAGAACTACCAGAAGATCCAATTTCTGTACCTCTCTTTCCAAAAACTCCAAGCTCCAACGATCACTACAGATGAAAATGAATAAAGACATTGAAACATTTTCAATTAGAGAAAAACGTTGAATTCAACCAAAGGGTCAAAACATGTGATGAATATCTTACCTTTTTGTTGTCCAGACAATGGAGAAGAGTCATGATTTATCCGAAGGTGGTAGTGGCATGCCGAATCTAGCACCGCCAACTGCTCCCCCTTCGTATGATGAAGCAGTAGCCAATGCTGGTGCTGGACCCCGGCCATATCCTCCACCTAGTTCTGCTCCGTATCCAACTCTGAATACACATATGCCATTGCCACTGCCAAACCCCTGTAAGTCTTGAATTTGGATAAAAATTGATGATTATATATGTTGAAGAAAGTTTTAAGCTACAAATATATTCAAGGGCTTAGTTAGAAATCAAAAAACCTGTTACGATATGCTGTTTTCCAGATTCTCAGCCTTCGGCAGCGATGCCAATGCCAATGCCTGTTGCTCACGGACAACCTCAAGTACACCAATATCAGCCTACGTCTCAATATCCCCAACAGCAACATGGAGCTCCTCAATCTTATGCACCAACTCAAATACATGTTGTACAACAAGCAGTTACCTACGCCCTAGGACCAAACTCAGTCAAAATGTCCTGTCCAACTTGCCGAGCAGATATCAAGACCACAACAGTATCTGACCATCAAGCTAGCGCTCATATCTGTTGTATAATTTTATGTTTGCTTGGGTAAGTTTAGGGCAGAGACTATACTTATTCGTCTATATTGTGCTGAAAGACACATGTTTATGCATTTCTTTCCCAGTTTTTGTTCCTCCATAGACCAAGGTTCATTATAGTTTGAGAAAATTCCATAAGGTACAGAATTCTCTTGAGGAAGAAAGCTCTTATTCTTATTCAGCCAATTTTTGGCAATTCACGACAAACACGCAATGAAGATAACATGAGATTGTTCATTCATTTTCACAGTACAGATCATAACGAATTTGCATTAGGCAAGTATCAAACGACGCAAATAATGAATGAAACGTTACGTAATAATGAATAGATCTCTTTGTTAGTACTTCGTCATGGTATGTATGTATAAAGGCTTGATAACACTTGGCTGACGTTCACCGAGATAAGAGGAAATGTTTTCACAAGCAATTTCGCATCTTATGAGTCGCTTGAATAATAATCCATGACTCAGAAGGTCAAGCTAAATTAACAGAAGCTCAGTAATAAAATGATATTGTTATTCCAAAAAGCTATTGAGTGGCTCGAGTCCAAAAATTCATCTCATCATGATAATTTCTCTTCCATTTGGTATCTCTAATAGCTATTAAGTTTATTTATGGTATGAATTTCGATTATTTTATGATTTAAATGATTATGACTTATGTTTCAGGTGTTGCTTGTGTTCGTGCCTGCCATATTGCATGAATGCATTTATGAGCGTGCATCACTCGTGTCCGAACTGTAAGGCCTACATTGGAACATGGAAAGGTTGAATAACTAAATAATTGCTATTCGGATTGAGCTTGAATTATTGAACTAATTATTCTATAATTACTGGATTACGATTAGTCAAAACCTTGCCGTCTTTGACAAAGAAGAGTATAGTTCCAACATAATACACATACACACTATATCCATATATAATTTTTATATAAATTATAGATATGCGGAATTCCAGATGAAATCAACGATTAGGTATATTATTCGCGTATTGTTTATTCAAAACTGAAAATCGAGATTAATCGTGATTTATCCTTGTGGCAATTGGACTCTGGGTCCTAGCTAATAGAAAACAATTCCATTATTAAAGATCCAAAAAATTGGAAAGATATTTGAAGTGTAACAATAACTGCATTCCATTAGAAATTGACTGATTCCGAATGGAATTCCTGGCATAGATATACCTATATCCTTTGTATTAAGAGTTGAAATTCTATATTACGAAGAAAAGTAAAAAGTCAAGTTTCATAGGAAGCTAGTTATCTTCATATCCAATGCTATTACTTACTTGACGTTATATTCCTGATTTAATAGTACCAAAAATTAGTGAACCGGTGCTATTGAAAAGGAACAGAATTATTCAGACGAGCTTTAGTAGCTTGTGCTATTATTAAATAAAATAACCAGATACCAGTTACATTTTCTATCCGGTACTTGTCATGCTCTTTCGTTTGTGAAATTCATATCACGTGCTTCTTTTATTATTATACTGGGTGAGAAGAGTACTAATATTTATATAGTAAATAGATAAAAAGAATAAAAATGCGGAGTTCTCTTTGAAGATAAACAATATAATATAAAAATAACAACAAAAAAAACTATTCAATGCTTACCCTACTTCCTATTTGCAAATTGTTAATTCCTGCACGGGTTGAATTATGCAAATATACACATAAACTGAAGTTTTGTTATTTTTTAATTACTCTATCGCACCGAAATATTTGCACCTTGAATTAACTTATAATGAATTTAAAATCGCGTATGTATGCCCAAGTGCATTTATAAGGGCTGTGAGATATAAAATGTCTAAAGAAAACGGTGATTAGTGACCACCACCGGCCGTATCTTTTTCAAAGTAAATATTAAACATAAGTTTTGTATTTTTATATTGAGCCTTTCGATCCCAAAGCGCTTGAAGAACATCTGAACCTTGAAACACAAGCATAAAATGATAAATCTATACTTTTCTTAGAATATTTCTAAAATCGATAGAGATGTGAATTATTTCTGAATGTTACTGTTCTAAATCTTCGAATGCCCTTATTTGCTTCAAGTTATGACACGCAGTTGGATTTTTTCATCGTTAAATTTGAGAGAGAATTATACGTCCTATAGTTACCGGGTAAAATTGAATACTGAAATTTTATTATTGCGTAAAATCTCCAGCGTATGTATAAAGACGAATGTTTCGAGTTTCCTGCTGGAATAATACGCGTGTGTGACCATTTCCTGAACATTTGATTAGATATGAATTATTCTATGGAATGAGTTAATTAAACCAATGTTATTTTTATGCTTGAACAAAAATAGGCATATCCTTATATTTTCTTAATTTAATAAAACGCTTTTGAGATTGCTTATGATATAGGTATAGTTGAGAGTAGAAAAAGAAGCTTTATGAAAACAGCGTTTAATTTTCTAGCCATCTATTATTCAAAGTAGTATTATTTGCCCACTTATTTACACAATAGAATATAATAATCAGTTTTAAAATCAAATTACCTACATTATTTCTTAGTTATGTGTACGTTTTTATTTTTCTACTCTGAACATTAATTATGGTCATATTATAAAGAATCTGGAACTAACTGTTCAATGATAGATATACAAAGTTATATGTATAAGTTCGCAGCATACATCGGTACAATATATTAATGATCAGCTATTATACAAATCGTATTATAGTTGCTATGTAGTTAGAATCTTAATTCATTATGAATAACGATATTCATATTAAAGAATTAACGAAAATTGACAAGACTTTGTTTGTTCGAATTTTTTATTTAAATTTTATTTAAATTTCATTTAAAATTGTTGTACAATTCTCTTTCAGTACATTTTATAAAATGAATTTTCACTGGCAACGTGAAAAAATAATTAAAAAAAAAAAAAAAAGAAAACGCAGGATAAAGAAAGGCTGAGAAATATGTATGTAGAATGATATTTATTTGGGGCTATGAAAGTAGACCAACTAAAAGAAAAAAGAGTGAAAAAAAATTTCCTCACCTACGTATTAGAATAAAAATATATAGAAAAAAATCAAACAAAATAAATTCACGGATTGTGTAATTCGGTAAAAAATATTTATAATTATTATAATAATTGTTTATATACGGCCAATATTGTATTCAGATATGTTTGATGTGTATATAATCTATAGGTATATTATATATATTATAACGATAATCGTCTCAATAAATATATTTTTTTTTCAATCAAAAATACGTTCTTTATTACACATATGTAAAAAACAAGGAAATTTATTTTTTATCTTCATCATATTCATTTACATGCATACATATATGTGGTACATTCTTTGATAATACTATCATTGCTGACTGATTTCCTTTGCACACATGCGTCTCATCAAATATGTAGATCAATTGTATACGGACGTTAATGTATATATATTTTTTTCAAATTTCCTTATTTGACTATGTGTAAATTTGGATACTCTAATAATTAATATCCCGCGAAACAACGGAGAGTTGTTACTTGTATCGACGTGGAATTCAAGGAAACATATTATCGTATTTTTATAACCTATTTTTAAACCGAAAACAATCTCAATAAATAATCTTTTGTTAATGCGCATTTAAATTCCGAACTTGAAAATTTACATCTACACTCATGAATATATCGCGATAGTCGATACTCGTAGCCATACATGTGGATATAAATTTCTGAGCGGAAAAGAAGGTTATGTCACTAGTGCAACATGGCGGCTCACGAGAGTGGCGATTTTCAGAAAGTTTTGGAGTACAGAATCTTCAAATGTTCTAGCTACTCGTCGACCTACGTACCCGAGTAAGTACGCGGATAATAACCGCATTCAATATTCTCTCAAATTACAGGATGTCATCTACTCAAAATCAGCGTACGAACCGCTTGAATTATCGTACGCGTTCTTAACCTCAAATACGTATTTTCTGTCAAGGACAACGCGTTCGGTTAAATTCTCGGGGATTATTATCACATTTTATTTGAAATTTGACGTATATTTGATTCCCGCATTTTCAGGAACATTCTTGTTGATAAACCTTCGGATCAATCATCACGCTGGTCTTCGGACAATGACAATCACCCACAGGTATGATGATTCATAGCTTTGATGACGCAATTTTAATAACCTGATATGAAATTGACCATAATTTTTTAATGTTTTTTTTTTCACTTTGCATTCATAGTTTCTCATTCTCAAACTCCAACGCCAATCTATCGTCAAAACAATAACTTTTGGCAAATATGAAAAAACACATGTTTGTAATATCAAGAAATTCAAAGTCTTCGGCGGACTCGAGCCAGAGAACATGATGGAATTGTTGGAGAGGTGAGCCTGCGCAATATACTCACAAACCTTGTTAAAAAGCCATTCATACTTTCAAATAATGATTTTATTTTCCATTGAAAGGCAGACGCTGCTCAAATTGCCTCAATCAATGTTAATAAAAACAGAAGAAGATTAATCTTCCAACGAGTTAGTTCAAACTAAAAATATTTATATTGTTTTAGCGGTCTGAAGAATGATTCCATGCCAGAAACTTTTGATCTAAAGCATGTGATCGGGAACGATGGAAACTACTTTCCCATTAAATACTTGAAAATACTTCCCCTTCAATCCTGGGGACCTAGTTTCAACTTTTCTATCTGGCACGTTCGACTTTCTGGTGTTGATGACCAGAAACTTGTTAAAAGCAGCATCGAACGGTTCAATTCTGTAAGTATATTAATGAAAAGACGGAAAATACTTAAAAATTTTGTCCATTCCAGTTTGTTTTATCACTACATTAGCACTTTTCACCAACATGCTCACTTTTGTCAATCTCATATGATGATTGTTACAGTACCGTCAAAAAGAGGTGATAAGACTGTGCATGAAGCATTTTCGCCGATTAGAACAACCAGAAGTTGTTGAGACTTTGCAAAGAGTAACAGGAGTAAGCCTCGAGGATCCTAACTTATCTATGTTGTATGATTTACTGGTAACCAAAGGCGATTACGACCAGGCAGAAAGATTCATTAGTGAGACTGTTAGTAGTAAGTGCACATCATATAAGTTATTAAGAAATTACACCATAAACAATTCTGTGTGTAAAGATATGCATATTCCTAATTTTCCCAAATAGTGGGCCTTTTAGATGAGTATATAAACGCCCAATCGTATCGAGCTATATGGACAAAGGTATTCTCAGAGGATCCGAAACCTGAAATGAGGGGCGGTCATCAAATGGTATTGGATCCTTCGGCAGAGATGTTGTATCTGTTCGGTGGTTGGGACGGTAATCAAGATTTAGCTGACCTTTGGACGTACAATATATCTACTGATAAATGGCAGCTCATTTGCAAGGACACAGAGGCAGTGGTTAGTCGTTGATGAAGAGTACTGTAATCTCCTATTTATGTCAAACGACTAACATAATACATATTTCAGGGTGGTCCTACCGCCCGGTCTTGTCACAAAATGTGTTTGGACCCAGAAAGGCGTCAGTTATTTACGCTTGGGCGATATTTAGATACCCAATATCGATCTCCTGAAAATCTTAGAAGCGACTTTTACGTTTATGATATTGAGTCTAACAAGTGGACACAGATATCTGAAGATACTGGTGCCATTGGTGGTCCGCAGTTGATTTTTGATCATCAAATGTGTATGGATGTTGAGAAAAGAACTATTTACATATTCGGTGGACGAGTTCTTGTTCCATCACCTGGGTAAGCCGGATTTATGTGATATAGATCTCAAACATAAAACAGAATATGCATTTTTGTCTCATTACATGTTATTTCTTGCTATGTTACAGCACCGAAGACAATCACGGGGTGATGCCAAATCCAATGGAGCCAGTATTTTCTGGATTATATTCTTACCATGTCCCGACTGGTACTTGGAACAGACTGGCTTGTGATATTGCCAGACCTAGTCCTCCGAATATACCAACGATTAGATCGAGAGTTGGACATTCTATGCTGTTTCACCCAGTACGTGATACTTTATTCACTGGATGTTTTACACTGATAACCAAAGTATAAACAACGAGATTTAACGATGTAATATTCTTCTTAGGAATTCAGAAAATTGTACATCTTCGCTGGCCAAAGGAGTAAAGAATACCTAAACGATTTTTTCACATTTGAAGTAGATACAGAGCTTTTAGAACACATTAATCTCAGTGACCATGGGAACCGAGATTCAAACCATGTTCCTGCGGCTGGATTCACCCAGAGGGCTACCATTGATCCGGAGCTTGGCGAGATCTACGTCTTATCTGTAAATTCTTTTTATTATTTAAGCGGAATAACGTTTTGTATGTTGAAGTTGCTCGATATTTAGTCTCAAACGATTTTGACTTACCGATTTTGACATTGATTTTTCAGGGACTCAGTAAAGACAAGGAAAAGAGAGATGACAACGTCCAAAACTCATTTTGGGTATATAATATCAAAGACAATCGATGGTCTTGCATTTATCGCAATGAAAACGTTGGCGAAAAGTACTGGAATAATATGCAGGATCATGAGCCGTGCCCTAGATTTGCTCATCAGCTTGTGTATGATCATATTCAAAAGGTGAAATGAAGTGATTAGTAAACTTTTGGAGCCTCTATTCATGATATCTATTACAACGAGAATTCTAATCATTGCGCTTTGTTATCTGAACCCAAGTCCATCATATGTTGTACTGGATAATCCCATCATCAAAAGCTAGATAATCGATGGATTCAACTTTTACATGTGATGAAAATATCGTTTTATAAGATAAATTTTATCCAATGCAGGTCCACTATTTGTTTGGAGGTAATCCGGGACGTTCTTGTCTACCAAAACTGAGACTCGACGACTTTTGGCAGTTGAAATTGTGCCGTCCTTCGCACGAACAGATTTTGAGGAAGTGTAAACTGATAATTAGAAAGCACAAATTTGAAGAGTTAGCTATGAAAAATAGTATCGAGGCTCTTGAATACCTGCAAACAAAAGTATATGAAATCATTGACCATGCTGACCCAGAGCAAACCAAAGAGGTATAACTTATTATTTAGATATTTAAGAGTTGAATTTTTATTAAGCTCTTCGTTTTCATAGCGATGTAATGTTTTCCCAGCTATAATCTTTGTTTGATCACAGTTCCAGTTACTAGCGTCTGTTCTTTTCCGTGAGCAAGAAGGAAGCTTGGATGGATTTTACGATCTGGATTCATCTTCGAATACGAGTTCAAGTAGCATAATTGGTGCGGTATTACCGAAAATTTTCACAATGCGTGACATTCACACTCGTCGAACTGAATTGTACGATAAACTAACAGAATTTTTCCCAGAAACTTTAACCCAACCGCGAGCTAATCTCATCGACCTTCTGCCGTTGTGATATTTTCAATCATAAGGCTGATATTACTCTAAAGTAAGATGGTTTACGATTTACACAGTAAAATTCGAATCGATTTATCGATCTCTACTTGATTTTATATTGCTCATTCACACCTTGTTATTAATCAAGTTTTACTTTTTGTATGAGCTAATAGTTTTTCAAAATTGATATTCCAACTCGTATTATACTGTTTTTGTCAATCGTTCTTGTCAATATCTATCTATCTTCGATTTTTGATTACTTTATCAAGACTGTAATATTCAATTTTATACAATAGTTTAGATTTATAATCATTTTAGAAACTCGTTGTTAACTATTATTAAAAGCCAGCTGTATTATGATGCTGTCTAGCATCAATGATCCAACACCTATTACAGAATTGATTGAAATTTTAAAGCGACTTTCTTTAGTGCTTGTTTTTCATATTTTTGTTTCTCTTTCTGTCCAAAAGCCAAACCTTTTATTAGTCTTATTCATTTGGCTTTCCAAGTACGTAAAAAAAAGTTCTTAATACCTTGTGTCTATTCAAAATGTGTCGAATTTTTATTTTCATATCGCGATATCAAGTCTACAATTACTTTGCTCTCTGTGACTAATATTGTTATTCATAATATAGTACTATACTAAGCAAGCAGCTCGAACGTAAGGTATGTACATCTATGTTTTGAAAGGGATAAAAAGTTGTCTGAAATTGTTGAAAAAAAATAAAAATATTAAAATCTATCACATTTTAGATTCATAGGTGTACAGTTGAGTAGTTTTATGATTAAATGACCTTAAGCTTCCATGCCATAATAATGAGTTATCAACAGACTTTAATAGATTCCTAAGCTGTAATAATTATTATAATTATAATAAAAATAATGTTTTATATCGTAACTTTGTAAATATTTAACTAACAATAAGTTTTCTCTGTCGATATTCATTATTTGTCTTAAACATAGCATAGTATAATACATATTAACTTACATCACAATTTAAAGTCTATAATAGTAGATCTACATATTTATGAGATGAGTCTTTGCATAACACTTACTGCTTATTGCAGGATTATGAAAAACAAAAATAATAGATAATAAAAGTGTAAAAATTCACCGAACAAATAGATATCTCGTAGTAATTGATTTAGTTTCAATGTCATGTTGCTTGAAATAACAAATTTTCATTGTAATCGTCTTTCTTTAGACTAAGGTATTCCATAAATCATTAAGCTAGATCGATCGATGATTTTTTGTTGCTTTTGTTTTTGTATTTTACACTTACATTAGCTACAACATATTATACATATGTAATACTATTTTCAATGCGATAAGAATAACACTATTTAAGAACATAATAATTATTATACCATGTATATTGTTATAAGCTTTGCTCACTGTAATTTAATATGTTTGAGGATTAGTTATATCCAATTTAAGTCACGTGATTGATACCATAAATCTAGGGCCTTGTTATTTTCTTACTCTTACCAAATACTGGCAGTGACTTGACTTTTGGGTCGACTGCAGAACAGTCAAATTTATAATGTATACGCGGAAAATTTCTTTGAGATAAATTTTCATCAGAAGATTTTCTCCATCACAGACAATACGTATTCGTTGCAAATAAAAGAGACGTGTGTATAATTATCCGTTAAATTTTAATTAATCTATAATCGTTGAAAAATTCTCCACTAAATCCGCTGTCCTTTATGCAAACTGCAACTTGAAACAGAAATTTCTGCTACAGAGCCACCCGATAATACTAATTAAAGGGTTTCGAATTATCAAGGTTGTATATATTGGCAATACATTACAGTATTGATGCAATACGTGGGCGATATCTGATTGTGAGCTGAAAAACTTTATTCGAAATATCCATACATACACACATACATAGATATCGTATTACTACATACATAGTTTATAATTTTAGGACCTGTAGAGAAGACTCCAATGACTGTAAAAGAACAAAACAAGAGAACACATTTATAGTTTTTTGTAGCTACACAAGCTGTTTTTTTTCTCTCGAATCCTCCTCCCAGTATTAATAACGAAGAAATTCCATTTGAATGAAATAAGCTACGAACATGGTTTAAATAATTCTCTTTTTACGTAATTATGTGCTTTTGATTGCAACCATTTATAAGACATTTATAAAAATGTACAGTTTGTTATGAAGCGTAACTTATAATTAAGTATGTACTTTTTTGGGTAGGGGAAAGAGTACTGGAGGAGTAAAAAATGAGGGATGAAGCATGATATTTAGTTTTAATCTATGCAATAATAATTAGATATCTGTATTATTGCTAAAGATTGTAAAAAAAGGTTTTCATCACTAAAACAGAATCCTTAATTTCAATGAAGTCAAGTTGAAAATGTGACATCGTAATTATGTCATAGCACGTAAAGCTTTTTCACATTTACGATCTTTGAGAATTTTGATAAAATTTAGTACCCTTTCCTTGTACTATGAAAATTTCAGCTGAAATTTAACGTTGGCTATTTAACTGTTATGTATAATAATTGTTATTGAATAACGATATCAAAATCGTGCGTGGGGCAAAAATGACGATATTCGTCGGTCTAGTCAAGTTAAATACAAAATAAAATAAAAACAATTATTATTCATATTTAGATGCTCAGAAAACATGCATATACGTTTATGTTTGACAAGTTGAAGTTAATTTTAAATCAGACTAATGTAACTTTGATAATTATATGTCTACAGTACAATACACGCGGAGCGAAAGTATGCAATTTTATGCCACGTTTACAGTCATAGATTCGATACTTTTCCAATGTATAAAATATCGGAGATTGTAGTAGCAAGTATGAGGAAAGACTGTTGCTAAGATCTCGTTATTTATTAGTCACACGGTCTTCATTGTTCTCATACTTCTCTTTAGCTTATAATTGTATCCTTAGCATTTTATAATAAATATACCTATATTGCATCGAATATCAAAAATTGAACAATTTACTGCTGGATCTCCGAAAACCAATATTTGCAAAATATTATTGATATTATTGATTTACTGATCAAATAACGAGGTAATATGCTATATAACATATAGGTAATTCAAAAATTTATAAAAATTGAAACAAGCTATTCCAAAGCCGAGCCTATATTCATTTACAAATATGTTTCGTTCAAATCGCCGTTTGACATGGCGCGCGGTCATCGGAAATATGTCGGAAATGAGATAAACTGCCTGTGCATTATTCGGGGATTCCCAAAAGTAAAATTGTCCAAATCAATATTGATTGACCGATAAGTAATTGGAATAAAATCCGATAGTTTCCGTAGACGTAAAATTGTGTGAAATAAAAGCATTAAAACTATATGAGTTTAAAAATCAATCGCGAAGTCGACTTACGTTGGAAAACTAAGTTTCCGGTTTGAGATGGCCGTCGTGTGGAGGGGGAAATTTTTTTATTTCCGACGTGTGAAAGAAAGTGCCAAGTGCCGTACCTGTCAAACCTACCGTTGACGTAGCGTGTTAATAATGTGAAGAATAGTGACGAGCTTCGGCGATATAAATATATTTTAAATAATGACCTCGTTTTCACGTATTAGTTTTTTAGCTTTAATTGCTTTCCGCTGTTTACGGTAACGGTTAAATACGATTATTCGGAGTGACTTTATTCTACACAAATGGCTGCCGATGCGGCTACTGTCGCCGAGCTTAGTGCCGAAATTGAAAGGCTCTCAAGAGAGCTCGATCTAGCATCAACCGAGAAGATACAATCTGCTCAATATGGACTAGCACTTCTTGAAGAAAAATCTAGCCTTCAACAAAGATGCGACAACTTAGAAACACTCTACGAAAACGCAAGGCACGATCTAGATATTACGCAAGAGGTTAGTCCAACTCCCGTGGCTTTTACTCAACTTCTAAAGGCCCACCCACTTCCTTTACCGTCTATAATATCATTTTTAATGTGTACGTCATGCATTTTCATTAACAGCTGTTTCATACGTCGAACTATTTTTTCAAATTTTTATTTATTCCCGCCTCAAAAATGATCGACAAATCATTTTCCTCTATTTAATCGCATGAAGAAATTAATCATTGCTCCAAAGTGTCAATCATACCTTCTTGTTTATTTATCAAGATTGAGATTTTTCTATTTTTTTCTTTCTGTTATTTTCGATAATAGAATTAATTTTCGTAATAATTCATTTCATCTTAATCGAGTCACGAATTATAAGACATTTTAGATCTTGCCATCATTTTTTATTTCATCCGATTACTTTAGACAAATTTAATACGAAAATCTGCTCAATATTCTATCCTAAGAATAATTGGATCAAAGACAATAGGATTAAGCTGAATAAGCCAGACATTTAGAGCTCCTATAAATCAATCGAATCTACACATCATGTGGCTTCATTCATTTTATCCGTCCAGACCTCTCTAATACAAATTAACAACTTTTAACACCACTTTTTCTTCATCTATACTTCCAAAAAAAGATTAGTTTATTCCTCTCGAATTAAGAAGCAATGTCTATATCATACTGAATTGTGATCAAATGATGTAATCACATTTCCATATTTACTAATCAACATATTCAACTTACCAATATTCGTCATACGATCTTACGGTGAAAAGATTCGCCTACGATTTGTTACAATGACTCAAATTTCACTTGTCATCGATCTGATGTAATTAATTATCTCTTTGTTCCCAAAAAGGATGAAAAATAAGAATAAAAAATAGAAAAGAGAATTATATTTTGATATTTTTACCTTGACAGACGTCAAACTTCTTATATTCATTCCCAATTGTACTCTGGTCATCATCTACTAATAAAAAGATACAATCAAATTCAATTTGAAGAATTGAAGATGTAAGAAGTTGTTGAATTATGATTATTGCTCTTAACTGGATGGCGGAAGGTATTACACGTTTCTTGTAGAGATATTTAGAGCGCAAATTCAGCGCCTCATGCATTTTAATAAATGGAAGAAACGGTTATTACAAATGAAAGAGGATAAGATTTCCTAACACACGAAGTGAAATATAGAAATATAATTTGTCATGTGTTTGGGCACGTGTGTAAGATAAATCTGGCAACCTATTAGCTTAAAAATATCTTCATATTCTAGTATAAATAAGCAAAAGATATTACAGGCTTAGGATGTATACTTTCTGTGAGAAGGAAACAGATGTTCAATGTTTATACGTTCCTCTCTTCTGCCTACGTTGAGCTAGGGATAAATCTTGCTGTAGGCCATAGCCAAGGCTTAGTTTTTGAACCTTTAGCGACGTGACTAGACGGTGTTGAAGTCATGACGTTTTTTTATATGCAAAAGTACAATCGTTAAAAAATATATATCAGATCAGTTTTAGCTTTGATCATCCACATTTTTCAAAATTTGAAATGGTATTAAAAAATCTTCAAAGTACTTACTCATCTACAGCTCTCTAAAATCCTAAACGATCGTCCAAATCCACAATTTTCGCCTCTCTAATATTCTTTTATATAAACGCTTTTCTAGGCTCTAGCAAAGTTTCACACAACAACAAAATTAACAACAAAGAGCGGCATAGAGCAGGAAGAAAGTCTCCTCAGTGAGAGCGCAGCCCGAGAGACATCTCTGCAGGACCAGATAATAGATTTGGAAAATGAGGCAAAACTGGTAAATAATTATTGCTGTTTTCTATAATGGTAAGAAAGTTTTAGAGTTTAACGCTTTTCTTTTAATTTCCGAAGCTGCGACATGAACTGGAGCGGGTACAAGCAGAGCGGGATCATTCGCTTCAAGAACGAGAAGACGAGAGCAAGGATTTTCACCATGCAGAGTCGGAGCGTAAACACCTTCGCGCAGAGCTTAGAGAGTGCAAATTTCGTGAGGCCAGACTTTTGCAGGACTATTCGGAGCTCGAAGAGGAGAATATTTCCCTTCAGAAGCAGGTCTCGGGTCTTCGGTCGAGTCAGGTTGAATTTGAGGGTGCTAAACACGAGATAAGAAGGCTCACAGAGGATGTTGACTTGCTGAATAGCCAAGTGGAGGAATTAACAAGCTTGAAAAACATCGCCGAAAAGCAGATGGAGGATGCGCTAGAGTCTTTGCAGGCCGAACGCGAGGCCAAATATGCTTTGAAGAAGGAGCTGGATCAGCGCATTAATAACGAGTCCATTTACAACTTGAGTAACTTGGCTTATTCCATCAGAGGAATCACCGATGATCAAGCCATGTGCAGCGATGGGGAAGACGACTCTCCGGCTCTCAGGAGGATCGTTGCAGACTTAAAGCAAGAACCTGGGACTCCAGTCGACGGAAAACAGGTCGATTTGTTCTCTGAGATTCATCTTAACGAGCTTAAGAAGCTGGAAAAACAATTGGAGCAAGCAGAAAGCGACAAGGCAATGCTCACTCAAAATCTTAGAGAATCTCAAGCCGCTGTTGAAAAAAGCCAAGGAGAACTACAGTCCTTTGTTGCTAGGATCGTTCACCTCGCTGCACACGTACAATCTCTTCATCATCTTCACTCCAAACTACCCAAAACACAGAACGAGGAAGTTGCGTTGGATAAAATGACTCAGGTGAAGCAAAAAAGTGTTTATTAATCATTTGCTAATTCACGAAAAACAGACCTTACTCCTCGCAGGTATCATTTCAGTAAAAGTACCCAATGTAAATAGAAAACTAATCTCCGAATTTATTTTTCTAATCTAGGCGATAGTGCAATATCATCAATGGAGTACAATGTCAGCACGGGAAGTCGAACAGCTCCAAAAAGACTTGGCCGATTTAGAAAAGGGTCTGACTATGTCCGATTCTACGCAGCAGCTTAGATCGGAGCTCACTAATCTTAAGAATAAGGTAAAATGCAAGGTTTTCTTTGTTAATATTTCATTTTCAATGCCTAATGAATACGTCTTTGTTTAATTATTATAAAGAAAGATAGAGCATGGGATGAGTTGAAGAGATTATCTATTTCACCTTGGTCAATTAAATGATCGGGTCTTATCTCTGAGATTCTGTATTACGAAGTGAAATGGTAGGAAACTATGACGAAGAGATGATGAATATGTTTAGTTTGCAATGAAGGATAATGAAAGAGATTTAGCTACATTAAAGTAGCATGTAACATGTAATTACATGTTTTTGAATGGGAACTTGGCGTTTCAGATCCCCCAGTCAGAGCAGAGTCTCCGTAAAAAGGTTGGAGCGTGTGTCCCTGATGTATTTATTTATTATTACTATATTATTTTTAATAATGACTTGTTTGGCTCCTCTAATTATTATCTAAGATATGAATAGCTTTTCAGTGTCCTAACTGCGTCTATGCTTATTGATACGTAATTTAACAGACACTCATTTGTTCATGATATGAGAAACCATACCTTTTGCAACGAGCTTTGTTACCACGTTGTAACAGATGTGGATTTACTTAAAGAACAGATATGTTGCTTTCTAACTTTACAATATTCAATATCACAAAAATTTGGAAACCGAAACCTGAACTGTTGAGTCATGAATCAAAGATTATTCTTCTAAGCCACTTTCTTAATATTCAATGAATCCTCCCCTTTAAACATGTGTGATGTATCATTTTTTAGTAAATCCGATTGTTGCGTGAACGTGATCATGTTATGAGACCATAACTCTGCAAGATAAAGGGTGATACCTACACTCTGTGACAATACATGAATCAGTTTAAAGTCTTTAAACCAATAGAATTTCATCTCATTTTTCTCATGTCTATATGTTTCACATAAAATCAGCTGCGATTTTCGCTATGTTTAAAACTGAATGCTGCTTGACGATCAGACCAAGGCTCTCATTGAAAGAATATCTTGTAAAACGTACGGACCAAGATAGCATGCGAATAGTACAGCCAAGCATGACGATCGGGAAATATCAATTCGCAATAATTCATTTCTGCTATAATTTATGAATGAAAAAAAAAGGGATTGCATGAATAACTCGTGAAATTCGATAAATTGATAACGTTTTTCACTTGATTTATGGAGATTCATGAAATCACTGTACATCTTTCTCTCATTCTGGAATCCCTCCAAGCCTATTTGATATGAAAATGATTCTTGATCTGTCTATAAGTTTCATGTATTGTCGCAGAGTTTGAAGACGATTTAAACGCCGAAATAAAATGCTATAATATTGTTTTGTTGTCTTAATTACAGCTTTTAGACACAGAGCATCGAAGCTTGGAGCTCCAGTCTGACATCTCAATCCTTTCCGAGCTCGCAGCAGACGCGGGAAGTTCGCTTGACTCAGCCCAAAACGATCTGCAGAATATTTCTGACGAATTAGCTCAACTGTATCATCACGTGTGTACCGTTAACGGCGAAACACCGTCCAGAGTTCTTCTCGATCACGAGAAGATCGTTCCTGAGAAGGAAAACGCCAAGATTGAACTTCTCAGAGCTAGGTTGAAAACCGACGTTAAAATCAGGGATCTGGAGAGTCTCAGCGAAGCTAAAGAGATCGGTAAACATATCGAAACTGTTGGGGACCAAATAAAACATCTTAAAAATGCAGTCGAACATACGATTGAACTTTCGAAGATCAAGGGAATGAGAGTCAATATGACGGAAGGTAAATTATTTGAAATAATTATTGGCATGGTAACACATGTTTTATACTAATATTTAAATATACTATTAATTATGCACTAACATTTGTCGCTATGAACAGTTTACTGTAATAAATGTACGTTTTATTCTATATCAATGTTTAATTTATTTGCGGTGGCTAATAATAGTTGTACTTATTACTTATTAGTAATGTACTGTTTGAAGCTGATTATGGTCATGAAATTAGACTAAAAAAGCGAAAGTTTAAACTATTTTTTATAATGAAACTAATTTTTCGTCGCTTGCCAATGAAAGGTTGTGAATATGTTGTTGAATTATTATACTAATGAAAAATCTTTGTGAAAGTAATTTTCCATCTAAAATTAGTCATTATATTGCATAAATTCGTATGTGAAGTTGATTTTACATATTTTTTAGGCTTTTTTTATTTTGGAAATTGAGATATTGATGATACAGAAATTTTCTTTGATTTTTGTCAAATAGCGAATGACAGTAAGGAGGAGATTACCGATCTTCAAGAACAAGTGATTAAACTGAAGGCTCTTCTTTCAACAAAACGTGAACAAATTGCTACGCTTCGTACGGTGCTTAAGTCGAATAAAAATACGGCAGAAGTTGCTCTTACAAATCTGAAGAGCAAATATGAAAATGAAAAGAGTATCGTCAGTGAGACTATGATGAAATTGAGGAACGAACTAAGACTTCTCAAAGAAGATGCAGCTACCTTCTCAAGTAAGTTGAAAAAGTTTATGATCATTCTTCAATCCTTTAATCTTCTGTTGTACTCTGACTTGTTTAAAGTTCTATAGTTGTGTGAATGATCTTGAAAATCGAAATTATTCACAAATATCGATGTTTATTTATATCAATCTCAAGTGTTTTTCATCTTTTGCACTTTGTGTAAATATTATTGTAAATAAGTTTTTGTGCACAAAATTCTCACTTCTATTTGTGATTTTTTTTTCTCAAATACCTATCTAGCAGAGTACAATGTTAAGACGGCTTAGATGGATCTAAATTTATTGGTAAATTATTACCAAGTAAATGTATTTTTCGAAGTGTTAAACTTTAGTAATTGTAAGAAGATACATATCTCTAATTTTGTTCTTTCTACTACTGCACATCTAAACCGCCTCTATATATACATTTTTTTTTTTTCTTTTTATAAATATCTATCATTGAGTGAGCTTGAGTAATTTCAATTTTCTTTGTTTTACTTTTTTTTTCTTTTTTTTTTCTTTTTTTTTTCTTCTCACTAACTTTTATTAACCCAGTATTAACTGACATTTCTTTACTAATGCTGACCTGTACCTCGGTAGATTTTATGGTCGCACTTGCTATGTGCCTCAGGCAATGCTGTTCCGCTATGTATTGAATAATGCATTTATTTATTTACTTATTTATTTATATTTTTTTAAATTTCTTTCAAGCATTCCACAATCAATGCCATTACCTTTTTATATGTATACCTATTTTATATTTTAATCGTCTGTGATGTGTCTCTCGACTTTATTAGTACCTGAAATCAGTGTAAATAAGAGTTTTCATTTTATGTATAATATTATTTTTACAACTCAATCACAAATGAATCATAAACATGTTCCAAAGTAACAGGTACTTATTGTATATAAACTAGATTAAAAATCAAAGATGATATTTTACTTCAACACTTAATTTTTTTGATAAGATTTGATCAATGCATTGTATTCAGATCAAATAAATAAATTTTACACACCGGGTGAAGTGTTTTTTGTGTAAATTATGTGAAATTTTGCTTCCTTATTGAGGTATTGCCATTAACTGCTTTTATTTTTCATTTTTAACTAACTTTTCATCTAATTAGTGAAAATTTTCAGCTCATCTGTTATTATAGTTTCCATATTTCTTGCCCTGCATGTGTTGAAGTGTTGAGGTAATAGTTAATTGACATCTTTGTGGAAATTTGCCGCACTGTTTGATCCTAAAGCATGTGATATCTTTTTATCTTGACCTGACTTTAAACCCGTGACTAATACTCTAATTTTTATAAACTACATATCTGGATATGGAGTAATTTACTTTTTCAATACAACTAACGATCATCGATTCTTTTTATTTTCCTCTTCATTCTTTCTATCTTTCTTCCTTTCTTTCTTTCTTTCTGTCTCGTGTTTAAACCCACCTAACAATACACTTCTCAGGTCTACGAGCGATGTTTGCTGCTCGATGCGAGGAATACGTAACTCAAGTGGACGAACTAGAGCGTCAACTAGCAGCTGATCAAGACGAAAAGAAGACTCTGAATCAACTATTACGGCTGGCCGTACAGCAGAAATTAGGTCTTACTCAAAGACTAGAAGAATTAGAGGTAGACAGGGAGATGCGTAACGCTCGAAGACACGCTATAGGTGGAAACGGACGTGGTAAGACACGTTTTCCTCCACCAGCAAACCGCACACATCAGGGTAGAGACTTTTTCTAGAAAATGAGAAAAATGTGGAGCAAGATATTTTGAGAGATAATTTAATTTTGAAATACATTTCTTCCAAATCATTTTTTTCAAGAACATATATTTTACTTTGACACGCGTTTTCATTCGATCTACATCCGAGTTACTATCGTCGATAGTATACGGTACATTGTTTAGTATATTGTAAACATTTTAGTTTTTAAATGTTGCCCAAGATTCTAAAATTTGTACAATTATTGTACGATTTACGTGATTGTCACGGTCGATTTAAACGCGTTGAAAAAAAGATCTGTTTCTTGAAAATTAGTGATTGGAAATGAGTGTCAGAATTTCTTTCTTCTCTGCTCTGTATCTGCTCCATATTATTCGGTAGAATCTATCAATCTTAATAGTCACTCTATGAATTTGTTGGGCGGTTTGACTCCTTATTAAAATGATATTTGGAAGGTCAAAGTCAATCTAGATAAAATGAATAAGAATGGAAAATGAGTGAGACGGAAAAAATGATATGTTGAATACGACAAGGATCTTTCATTGAAAAGTTAAGTTTCCGCTGAAATGAGCAAAAAAAAGGAGAACATATTTTGAAACGTATTTTAGACGAAATTGCAGATTTTTTCGTTCAAATTGAAAATATACACAAATGTATATTTTTATCGTTCACAGAACAAATATTTAAATTTTGTTCAACGTGTTTTATATTTTTTATTTTTAACGAATTGACGACGGAGATTCGTTTGAATTTCAGTTTGATTTTAGACAGCTAAAATCAAAACTTTGAAGTAAATTACGAATCTCCGATTTTTTTAAATAATTGAATCATGTAATAATTATATCCGTCTTGTTCCACAATGAATTCTTGATACTTTTTAATGAAATAGACTGTGTATTTGCATAGAGTAAGATAACAGACTAGAGTATACTAATAGAGGGGGCCCATAGATAGAGAAAAGATGCCTTCAAGCATTAGTAGAATGAAGAAGGAAAAAATAAATGAAAAATGTACGAAAAAATCATTGAAATGAAATTTAGAGGAAAAAAAATAAATAGATTCATAATAACTTAGCGAAAAGAATTGTAGGGATAAAAGTTCTACTTGTATTCATATAACGGAATTTTCAACACAATAGAAGACAATATACCCAAGAGTGTAGCGTTTATAATCAAAGGTACATACATACTTAGATGAAAAAGAAAGAAAAAGTTCGGAATATAGTTGAGAAATTAATAAAAATTAGATAAATCATTCCAAATCGTCCCCTCGACTAAAGACTTTTTTTAAATTAATGATTTTCTAATAATAGAAGAAGAGAAGGCAAAAGAAGTTAAAAAAAAAAAAAATGAAGAATAAAAATAACAAAATAAAATTGTTTTTACTTTATAATTATTATCTTACGCCCAATTTTAATGGCATCAAGTATAATTGACGGTTGAGGAATATGGGATTTTGCAATTTACTGACAGCTATAATCCGCGCGTTATAAATTATTATCGATAATTTTACCAAATGCTCTTCATTTATGAAAAGATAAGGCGCCACTTTTTTCTTTTCATGGTAAAATTTTCAACGATCTTTTTTTTCTAACCCACGGATTATTATTATTATAAACCGGCCTAATAAGTAGGCCTGTGACCTAAATCGGCAGCTGAACTAACAACACCTAGTTTATAGAATTGATTACAATATTATTAATTATTACATGTATAATCTATGTTAAATGACTAAGTCCTAGTTTATATTTGTACAATTATTGTTTCAATTGTTTTAATTATTTTCATGACAAGTTTCGGAGTACCTTGGCCATTGAACTTATGTTATTTTACAATTCAATGATGCATTATGATGTGTTTTATTTTATTTGTTTCTCCATTTTAATGTGATTTATTTCTGAAAAAAATCTTATAGTATTTTAGAAACCAATTAGTATTTATTTCAAGTATTGCGTACTCTTAGACCTGAATGAAAAATTGTCATGAAAATATCTTTTACAAATTAATTATATGTTCATTGATCTAACGGTTAAAAAAAAAAAGAAAGAGAAAAATAAGGTATTTAGTTGTTTCCATAATTGCGATTACACGTACGTTACAAAAAGCGCATCATTATGATACAATGAATTTTATTTAAAGTGTGAAAAAAAAAAATTCTAGCTACTGATGAATTTTACAATAATTTAATGTATATTTATGCAATTCTTTTTTTGTTTGTTTTTTTAATTTTAAATCGAATTGATAACAATTATTTACAACTGAGAGGGTATAGTAGTTGTTTCTGTGCTCATTATTATTACCTGGTAACTTTTTTCACGATAAGTTTTTTTTATCAAATTCGATTTCATTATTATTCTGATTAATTAAGTAAGAAGTACCTAAATTATTATACAAGAAAAGGAAAAGAAGAAAAAAAAAAAGAAAAGAAAAAACCAACAAAATTTATGGAGTTTCTTAATTATTATCGATATAATTAATAATCAATTCATTGTGTATGTTCTATTTGTATTATATTATTATATTGCCTGTGTCTATACACTAATTTTATTTTCCTCCTAGCTAGACATCGGTTTGAATATACATAGGTTTTTTTCCCTTTTTTTTTGTTTTTTTTTTTTTGTTGAATAAACTATTTTAACAACATTATTTATGATTTCTTATTATTTTCGTCATTTTTTCTAATTATTATTATTCTTGTTCTTATTATTTAATGTTTAGTTTCCCGTCTGATCGTGTCGTCGTTATTAAATTGCAATATCTAATTTTCTACCCCAATACCATGCGATTAAAAAAAAAAAAGTTAAATTTTCCCAAAACATCGAAACACGAATAGGTAAGACTACTATTCAAACTTAACAGAGATTATCGCCTAATTAAAAATATTACGTTCATCAATTTTGTACAAAAGAGAAATTCTCTGGATGGAGACGAAATTATGCCGAAATTCAACCAATTGAATAATTGAAAAAAAAAATAAAAAATTAATCAGTTATCACGTATTTATATCGATTAGCTTTTTTTTAGCTAATGATGAAAGTTTCTATTTTTTCGTTGGTTCGTTTGTTGATGTTTTCTAGTTTTTTTTTCTTTCCTTGTAATGTGACAAAGATGATAAAAATACGAATCTAAGGCGAGAGAAAAAAAAAAGTAAAAGAGAAAAAAAGAAACAAAAAAGGTCGGATATATCGAAATCTATAAAATTATTTTCTTTAATCGATGGTGTTAGACACAGGCTAAGCCATGTTGTATCCATGAACCGAGCCAGCCTCAGACCACCGTCCCTTCCCCCCGTTCACACCACCGCTAGGATATTATAATCTGCTCGTCCTTTTGCTCCTTAATATTGAAACCTGAATTCAATTGCTCTGTCTCTTGTTATTAAGAGTTTATAATTGCTTAACTATAGTTATAGGCCCAATTAACAATCAACTAAGGGAAAAACAAAAAAATAATAAAAAAACAAACAACAAGGGTTGACTAAAACTGATAATATATTATAAATTATAGTATAGAATTGTAATAGTTGGGAACTAATCTGTCCTTTGAGAACACTTCGCGTCCTTTGCAAAGTTCCTCTGCTGCATTTTATTACAAACAGAAAAAAAAAAAAAAAATGAAAAGAGAAAGGAAAGAAATAATAACAAAAATCTGATTGTTGTATGGATTCATCATATACTTGGATATATTCATTCGGAGTCTTATCCAGGTATTATTACGTTTTGCTAGCCGTTTTCACGGATTGATCGATAAAACTATAGGTTCTATTACCATTAAAGAGGGAATGGTAGTGAATTATGGAATTGATTATATACGGTTGGATGTCGTTACGGTAAATATGTGTAAATCCGTTTAATGTGAGATGAAGAAAACTAGTATAGTTTCATCGATTGTTTCCACGACGAGTAAATCGTACTACCGAATAGTTTGTATCTAGTTTCGAAGCAAAAGAATTTTAAGATTTTAGTGTCTTTGAATCGTCGAGTATTTATAAAAACTCGGAAGATTTCAATACAGAGAAAAGAATTTAATGAATTTATTTATTTGCTCAAAGCTTCCAGGCTCTAATTGCGTCCTTTTCCGATAAATGGAATCCTTGCGGTGGTGTGTTTTGGTTTAGAATAATAATAGTAATAAATAATAATTATTGGATATTTAATAAAATATTAACTAATTGTAATGACAAAATATTATTGAATATTTAATAACTTACTATGTGTGTATATCGCCTTGGGCGTGACTGTGCCGCACTAGGAAGGTCCTTGCTGGAGGTAATTAATTATATAGGTATCTAAATCATTTTTATTTACAGCAAATAACGGTTTTAATATATTTTCAAATTTCTTATCGCTTTGAAACGTTCCCAAAAAAATTTTCCATCGCGAATTTAATGGTTTTCAAAGAGATCGGTCAATTTTGTTTGCCGATAATGTGTTGGAAAAGAAAGCAAATAAAAAATAAAACGAAGGAATTAGTTATTCAAATTCGTTATTTTGGTGTAAAAGAACCTGACAGCACGGACCTAAACTGTATATAATGTAAATGCACGAATTAGCATTGTACTAAACTTCAACATGATATTAATGATTGTCTAATGAATTTATCGATCCATTAATTAGAAGAGTCTAATAATTTTCGACTACCTATTAATAGCGATAGTAATAACATAAACATAACGTAACTAACGATATAAATCGTTACACACAGCCAAACTAGCTAATGTCTACGAGTATACATTATACCTACCTATAATATCCATAATTTTTCTATGTATTTCCTTTGAATGCAGAAATAGTGGAATTGTTACGAACGTACATATAGATGTTGAATTATTTTTCAAAAACTTTGTCTATAGCTGTTTTATGCGAAGTTTTCTTAAAATGGTTAAACTATTCATTAAAATAATGTATGAGAATTTTGTTCTTCAAGGTAATGTGTGTTGAAGTTTCATTTTGTAACATAAAATATAACCATTTATATCACAATCGATCTATCTACATATTATATTAACATTCATTTCGCTTTCAATCAAATTTTCACAAACGCTGCAGCTAACAAGCAATATTCTCTTTTTCATTTATCAATATTTCCTTTGAATGAAATGCGAATAGGATTCCGATACAATACGCCTCAGGCATTATTGATTATTGCTTGTCGAATAGTTAATCGGTGTTCTGATTATAGTGCGATTCCGAATTTAATGTGAATCGTGCGATTTGTAATCAGAGTAATTATCTCCATCGGTTATAATTAGGAAGAAATAATTTCTGGTAGGATATTTCGAGCCCACAATAAATAAGACTTAGATAAGATGTAACTTCAAAGCAGCGAGACATTTTTTGGCTCGTTTAGTTTGAGGTTTCAGGGATTATCGGGTGCCCTTTGAGAGATTTTCTACATATGAGTTTGATTCCCATTCCTGATAATCGATCTACTTTGTCAGCTCTTCTATACGGAGTTCTAAGACCTCGACGATGTTTCATGTGGAAAATTATAATCTTTCTGACGTGGCACAAATGGAATTGCAATTTATTCGCATTTCACATATTCACACGTCGCGCGGGGTCGCGATCAACGGACGAAAAAATGGAACAGTGATAAAATCTTCAAGTCTCATTCTTAAATTTGTATTCGAAATAGTTAAAAATTATGCAATATGAAACTCAGTCGACAAGTAAGGTTGCACGAGGCTTTATAAGACACCGGAAATTCAAGTTTTGTATATATTGAACAGTTTCACAATATGGCATTTTAATTTCTCCTTTAAGCACGGTAAAATCCTTGCCTAAGTCTCATATAATTGACAGTGATTGTTTTTTAAGCTCTTAATTAGCGTTTCGTCCCACTCTACTCGTTATTTACACAAAAATTCCTGCTTAACCTGGTGAAAATGTTTCGAAATATTCTTCTTCTATTTATTATAAAAAGTCTCGATTTGTGTAGAAATACCGGTTGGAAAAAAAAACGAAAATTCAATTAAAAAAACAAACTTGTACGTTTTTCACAGAGACAGTACCTATACCGATTCTTTCTGCATTAGAGATGCTTTAGCACATCTCTGCGAACTTATCAAGCGGCAGAGGAGTGGGGGTAGCGCGAAGCTCAGTCTGCTATGGGACGTGCAGCGTGTAGGTCCTCCCTGTGAGCGACGCTACCTCTTATTTACGATCGCGAAAAAGCATTTCTGGTCAATTCCACGAACTCCAAAACGCCTATAGAATATAGTCGAGGTTCCAGAACAAGTTAAAATGGGAAAAAAAATGATAGGAATGTTTGAATGAGAAATGTATATATGTATTATTATTTGTGGGTATCTTTGTATGTAGAGAGGCGCTGTTAAGCCGGGTGTTGTGGTAGCGTGAGAGCACTTAACGGTAAATAGCGAGGAAGTTTTATCGCTGTAAATTTAATTAAATATTCTCATGCATAGGGATGGAAAGTGCACAAAAAGTAGAGCTGAGGTCGCCTCTCTGCGGAACTTTATATCGTACCTACTCTGAACGGTGAAATGTATGCACCTTCACGGAACTGCTACATGAATGCATTCTGAGTACCCGCTGGACCGATTCTAAAAGCATTTACGAACTGAATTATGATCTAAAAAGCTTCGTAAAATTTTAAAATTATTGTCGATGAACGAGTACTGCTCCTTCCCATATGCGGCTTATAACATTAAACCGATAAAACGACTTTGATAAATACAGCGAGAAGTGTTTCCAAAAAAATTGGACATTTATGAGCTCGTCGAAATTCAAGGTTTAACTTCTGAACGAGTCGACCGATTTCAACAAAATTTGGTACACGAATACCTTGAATCATTTGTGGATATAGTTTCGAATTTGAAGAAAATCTGTCCAGAGGTTGGAAAGGGAAGGGAAAAATCTGTTTTTGACGAGGTGGTAATACCTCGGCAACCGTTCGTAAGATTTCGGTGAAATTTGTGCGATTGGTACTCATCAAGGCATTGAGCTTTTTCCTAAATATAACACGATTTGAAAATCAGATCTTGGAGGGATAACAAGTTTAAATCATATTGCGGCATAGGTTGATAACTGGTGGACCGATTCAAGCGAAATTAACCGTAAAATTGTGTTTTATCATAAGCAGTATATTTCCTTACACAATATTCGCCGAGTTATAAACTACGTCTTTTACTGGTAGGTGTTTCTCAATTATTTGAAATAATATTTATAACCGAAATTTCAAACGCACATTCTCAGTTCTGATCACACGCGACTTTCCGGCTTTCAAATTTGAAAATATACAGTCTGCAGTAAACGAGATTTTTTGGCGGGGTTATTTGAAAGTGGCAAAACTCTGGTCCGCTCCGTCTGTCGGCGTTAGTAGTAATAACGCTAAATTCAGCGAGGCTTGTGGCTACGAGGAATTTTCGTTTTTGGCTCTAAGCCAGTCCACGGCACTGACCGATGGTCAAGTTTTGGAACTAGCTGTTATATCGGGTTGGATGAGACGCAACGACGAGATGAAAAAATTGTGACTGATATGCCTCACTTAATTCTAACAGGAAACCCCTAAATCCTAATTACCTTTTTCAAATTGCGAAAGACGTTATATATACTCCAATTTTCAACAAGGAGAATCATATATGCGTAGGTATAGCCAGTCCTTGACAGAGTTTAATAACCGCCAATGAATTCGAATTATTTAAGCGAGTTTCTCAACGGTTTTAAAATAGATTCGTGATTAAGTATGCATATGTGTATATCTATATAACGGCGACGATCTTCGGGAGGTCTAAGATATTTATACGCGAAGATGTCGTCGAGTTTTGAAAATCGAAAAAATTTCGTTATCTGTTTCCTGTGAAGAAATTAATAAGGAAAATTAGATTCCAGTGATCGATGAAAGCCTGAAATGTTAATTGAACGATTTCCGAATGTCATTTCGTCTCTCATTTCTAGACATACAAGTCGAGAGATACGTAGGACGTACTACATACGTTTCGCAGCAAGAAACAATCGCAGTATTCACTGGCAAACTGCCTAGTTGGCAGTGATTGAAAATAAAACATTTCCAAATGGAATTTGCTAGTCGAAAGTTACGTGGGTTATAAACCTGTAGAGGTAAAAGTGTTCGCTGGAGCTTGGAAATCGACGTAGATCATATACGTACACATCTACATATGTGGGCTAGCAATATTAACTAACTTTTCAAACGAACCCAGCCGTTTGGAACGTTCGTTAATTATGAGTTTGTGGAGAAAACCGAGTAGCTATTTTATCGATTAATTTATAACCCAACCATCGATCCGAACGTGAATCAAACTATTCTCGTACCTATCAAAGTTATCGGATTCTTGTCCAATTCTCGTGCTATATTCCGACCAACTATTTTTTAGAGAAATTTCCAGCAACCAATTTATTTGTCATTCGTTTGAACAGTCTCTTTTTTCTTTTCTCTCTGGGTAAAAAATAAAGGAATTACTCTAAAATCGAGATATTCGTAGAATATTTTCAGCATAGATTCTCTCGAAAATATTCAAACAACGATTATGTGAATCCCTTTAATCCGGTGCCAAACTTTGCGGCGGGGTTAAGCAAATTGACCTTAAACTGTACCTCAATATGATTTGATCTGCGCTAACATCAAACAATTACCTCTATTATGCCCATAACAAACTTTTCGTTTACTCGACAAGGAATTAAGTTCAGGTTAGTCATAATAACAAAATTTCTTCACAGACGAGAGGGAAGTTTTTGAAGAGAAGGTAAATGAGTTACCATTGATGTTTCGCATATCACAATGGGTACAATAATAATTGCGTCAATATTGTTTCGCTCGTTTATTGTTGAAAAGTTTACAAAATTTATAAGCTGCAGTATTTTTACGTTCCCCCCTCACCCCCTTATTTCAAGACTGTCGCCGTTAATCTTTTTAAGAATTTTAATTACGGAACCCGATTCTTCTTCAGTGTTCATATAGGTGTATATGTATATGTATACATTTACACTACAGCAATAACAGCACGTCGGGTCGCGTCTGTACAACGATGAAATTTGCGTGACCATAAATTGTATAAACTCTTTGCACATACATACCCCTACGCGCGTGTAAATGTTACCTACCGAAATTAAATACTCTTGCTAAAATTTACATATGATCACAAACCGCCCACCCACGGGTCGTGTTCCAATATTCATTTGCATGAAAAAGCTGCGATGATTTCTGGCTATATTTCACACATGACACTGCATATTTCGACAAATCGACGTATAATAATATTCTACAGGTATACGATATTGAAAAAAACAACAACGATAAAAAGCATGAGAGAAATAACAAAGAAAAACACAACTGTAGCTATATTTCACTCATATTCCCATTTATTAGTCAATCGACTTCGTTTTATTTTATTTTATTTACAATTTTTGAAAAAGAAGAAACTAAAAAAAAAAAACAAAAAAAAAACAATGTAACTTTATAACTACACATGTATATTTCTTGTCTCGTCTCGATACCAAAGTGTAATATTATATCACCGAAGACTGCATCGTTACGAAGCTATAGAACAAGGTGGTACGGATCACCGCGGGCACGCGTAACGTCTTCAGCATCGTTTGACCCAATTGGATCGGTCCACGGGACACCAGGTTGGACGTTGAGGTGACATACCGCGCGCACCGTCTCGGACAAGGTTAGGAGGTGACCCTGGTGCTTATAAATAGGCCCTGTGAGGGTCGCCGAAGTCCGGGAGGGCCAAGCAGGCTAAAGATCATCGTGCGTCGCCTCCGACGTTTTCACAGACGCGTTAAAGTCAACCTTTTCTTTCCTTTTCGCTCTCCATCCTTCTTTTTTTTTTTTTGGTTTTTTATTTATCTTTCTCTCCTCGGATACGGAGTCCAGTCAAACGGGAGCGGAAAAAAAAGAGCTCCGAGAAGCTGGATTTTCATCATATTTTATCGCTACGTCTTATGAACGCCTTGATATCGCGTCGAATTGAATGTCATGAATGAAAAAAATGAAACAATCAAGCTATACCAGTCCTCGAAATTCTGGAATTGTCCTGGAACGAAAATTAGATTATGGAAATCGTGGAAAAGTCAATAGCTCTCCCCGAATTATCCTAAAATTTTTGTCATATTACGTCATAGAAAAGTTTTTTAACTTCAGAACATCAGAATCCATCTTTCTCTTAAAAAAATGAGAAAAAAACCAATTGAAGGATTAAATCTATTAAATAAGACGGAATCTACACCCTCCAAAATTTCTTTTTGTCCTATAGAAATCCTGGAAATTTCGTGGGGTAATAAATCGAAGCGAGATTTTATCTGAAAATTTTTCGGCGCTCGTTTAAATCGAAAAATCAACGAATCGACAATCTCTTTGTCCTAATCATCCACTGGGTTTAAAAGCAGCTGATAACTTCGCGGCACATTGTTGTAAACTCTAAAAAGTTGACTCGAGATTGTAGGATAAAATTTCACCCGAAACGTCACGTTCGGCATTATTTATATACTGCCCATTCGACAACGGGCTCTCACGCTTCCTGCCCAGTTCTCGTGGCAAATTCTTGGCCGTTTTATGGAGATATATTTTCTTCGTACGCACTTTGACGCTGTGCGATGATTCGCCATTTTTTTGATGACATACATGTATTAGGTACCCATGCGACAGTTCGTTACGCAGATAATAACTCGAGATCTATTTGGATTCCAAGATATTACCTACGCCGGTATAATTTGTCGGCAATTCAACCCCAGGGGAAATTAACTAAGTTTAATGTCTGATATGGCATCAACATCGCGAACCCGCATTTAGTAGGGCGAAGTAATCGGGCAATTGGTTCTTGCGCTTGATAGAAGCTGTCCATCCGGTTGTACCACAAGCGCAATTGCTGTGTATATGTCGCTGTTATATCTCCGATCTTAGAGCTCACATACAGAGGGACACTCGGCGGTGGTTCGGGTGTTTGTATATCGTAGAACTTTTCAGCCAATTTAGAATAACTTTTGACACAAAATCTATACTAGGGTTGGATGCCGCGCAAAAAGCTTGTCAATCATTCGTTTATATTCAAGTTTATCCGCGGAAATTTGACTCTTCGTGAAGGTTCGCATGCTGAGTTACACCACCGAGACTTAAAAGGGTGCTGACACATGTGCAGTACCTGAAACTTTTTTAAAATATTCGCAAAGTTTAAAAAAAGTGGTAATTTCACCGTACTTTTACTCCTCTCAGAAATAGTGGCATAAAAATGTTCTGGGTTTCTATTCTCAATCTGCTCCTGCCAGAGACTGACATTTTTATCATCTAGATCCAAGTTTTCTCTTCAATTAATGCACGGATTTCATCTTCGGATTATAAAGCTATACGAAATGTAGCTTTCAGTTCAACTGAAATGAAAAGATCTCTGTCAAATTCTAAGCAACACGTCTGGAGGCTTTTTAATCATCAAGGATATGTCCAGATGTCTTCAAACTGTCGGAACATACGTCTAAACATCTCTACACTGTCAGATGATAAGTATGAACATCATTACGGCACATGGAATCGAGGTAGAAATTGTGTTTGGTCAATCGACACGAGAACAGGTTCAATTTCTAGCATAAAACTTTCGGCTAACTGTCTTTTCAATATTGAAACACATTTTTTCTAGCTAAGTGGAATAGTAGTTTTAAAATTGTGTAAAGCACAATGATCATTTTTAGGAGAAATCCACGACTTTGTTGGTCACCTGAAAAAAGAAAGAAGTTGATTCTGCAAGTTGAACAAAGATCGCCACGAAATTAGGCTCAAAAGTAGTTTTAAAACGGAGATCTGTTTTTCGGATGACTTCATCCGCTTTTTTGGTGTCTACGATGGTGACTTTGAAATTAAAGCACAGCTTTTCTAGGCTGCACGGGATCAAACGTAAGGTGCGAACCTTCTTCGGAGGGTATAATCGTATTACCAGGTATCATCACCCAGCCTCAAGCTTCTCGTGAGAGAGGCATGAGCTTGAAAGCTCATTTACATCCCTGGAAGCGTAATTTTCGAACCTAAGGCCTAAGTAAACTGTCCTAGGTCAGTGTGACGAATACAGGGAAAAAAAGATGATCAAAAATTGATGCGAAAGAACGTTTTTTCGAATAAAAAACTACTTCGGAGACCCTGCTTCACCGAAAATCTTCTTCACCCCTAAAATCTGTCGGCTAGAAGATCCGAAAAAGCTTTTTGAAGCCGATCTAATGCATTTGGGATTCCCTGACCTAAGACAAGGCAAGTGAGGTAAAGGACGAGTCAGCTGATTTTCAATCAGAAATCTCTTTGCCTATGGTACGAGGACCGCGTAGAAGACGTTCCTCCGGTTGTTCGTGGCGTCGGCGTCGGGCCACGCCCTCGCAAAGTGTCCGGCGGCGTCGCGACGCCACCCCGCACACTCCGGTCGCCGCGACGCTCGACGGTATAACCAGCGCGGTGAACGCCAAGCCCGAACTCGTGAAGCTCCGAAGCTCCGAAGCTCCGAAGCTCCGAAGCTCTGAAAGCTCCGAAGTTCTACGAAGCCAGTTCGAAGCCAGCCTTACGGCGAACAACAGCGTCGCGCGCTCGCAATTGTTGTAAACGATTTTAGCCCCGCAATAAAGTCGAGCACTAAGAACCGCTCAAGTTTTTTCTAAACTTCTTTTGCTAAGTTTTTTTCTTTTATTTATCAAAAACCCACGCCTTATACGCATCGACCACCTTCGATAATTCGAAGAGAAAAAAAAGATACGAAAAGGTGTCACATGGTCTCTCAGTGAAGTGCTTCGCGAAGTATAATTTTCATTTTATAAAAACAAAATAATTTATCTTTAGAAGAAAATTTGGAAAAAAAATTACGACAATATACAATAGCAAAGAAACTCGTTCTTCGCTGAACGTATATATTACAGAATAACAAACTGGGGTGCCTCACCCTAGCTGGATCCGCGAAATTATCAAACGTCAAAAATATTCACAACTCATATCATTTTGTCAACCGATTATAATCGCGTTCAGATTTCCATTTCATTTTTTTTTAAAACTATTCGTTATCGAGTGTCTCTTCATTATTCCCGATCTATGGATCATTTCAATGAAAGCATTTTGATAGCAGAAGCGAATCCTGTGCTTTTCACTGACCCATCGTCATGCAAATGCGAATTTCCCGCTTTTTAGAGGCGATTTATTGACCAGGATGTTCATTCTTTACAATTCGGAGTCTATATTTGCTTTTTGATGACTTTGTGCGGTATAGGTAACCATCGCGAGCATAGAGACGCTTTGCCAGAGCTAATTCTATTATCCTAAAGTCCGCAAGGCGTTTGTTCAAATTTCTATTCCGCATTTGTACCACTCGCGCGAGATTCATCATCGCCGTTGCGTTACTTTTCTTTCAGGATTGCCCTTCGCGTGTTGCGCGGCACTTGGCAGAGCTTAAATTTCTCCGTATGTTCAGGTGCAGGTACTGACGGAAATCTGAAAATAATCTGAAAATTGACTCTGGGGTGACTAGGCGTCGGTACAATACATCGTACTCGCAGCATATATCTGTACCAGCTAATAGAAATCGTTCGAAAGATAATAAACGAAGGTATAAAGGATGCTTAAGACACGGACTTCTTGATATTAAATTTAATCATTATAGATCTCTTAGCCTAACCGCGGAATACACATAACCGGCACTAATCGAGATACAAGAAAATAGAAAAGAGGGAGGAGTAAAATCGGCTAAATTAAACGATACAAAGATTAATCAAAAAGTGTTACGCTTTATAAAAATTGGATAGAGATATTTATATATCTTGTTTTTATTCATTGGTAAAATAAAGTAAAGTTCTTTCGTCGTATATCAGTTGAACCGGAGAATTAAATTTAAGTGATTGTACCTGGGTGTGACTAGAAGTGAATAGTGATAATCCAGTGGCTGCAGGAGGGAACTGAATCGTTGGAAAGGTAATTGAGATGAAATATTCTAATCCATTCTCCTCAGTTTTCTTTCGTTCACATTTCAAATGAGCTTGCGGTGAAAAAAGTTACTCGAGTAAGTGCCTATCCTATACTTTCGTTAATTCGAGCCAATAAACCTTTTCTCGTCGTGAGCCGATGCCGTACCTACCTATAGGTACTCGTGCTTTTCCATCGCATTGGAAAATCGTGATGGGTGGATGAAAATATTTTTAAGAGCGAATCTTCCTCCGAGGAATCGTTTCGGTTTGGATGAACGAAGAACGGATGGGCAAAAAATTTGAGAAAAAATGAAAATTTGAAAAGCACGAGTAGGAGGTGCAGCGTCACGTTAAGGACGATAGCTGATGCGAACTATGAACCATGCTGAAAGGCACAAGCTACGAGAAGATGTAATTTGGTCCGTGTCGCAACGACTCGAACGACCTATATGACACTTTTTTTTCACATCTCATTTGTCCAGCCTCTTGGCTTCGAAGATAAACGTATTATATCCGAGATATAAAAAATGCATCGGAGTTGGCTGCTCTTACTTCTGGCGCCATATGAGATATGATCAAACAGTTATAATCCGGAACGCGTAGTACGTCGTTTCTACAGGTTAATATTTACTCTTCGGGATGAATAAATTTAGTTACGAAACTGAATAGTATATTGTATGTTGTGACTTGTGACACTGTCTACCGTTCTCTGAGGCTCCGGGCTCGGCATTAACTAAATCTACTACTGTCTAGAGTCTAGACGCCTTCACCGCTAACCAACCACGTATTTTATTATCATCCAGCTATCTCGAATTTCAAATTTTCGAACCGTTCGATGAAACACGTTTATTCATCAGAGTTCGAAACTTCCGAGGTTTCGTTCGTCTGTTTCTCCTTCTTCCTCTCTTTTTCGGCTCCGATGATGAATTATCGCCAAAGTTGCGAACGGAACGAACGCTTATTGCCAAATATCGAACCCCATTTGACTAACGATAAGCAAATATATTTCCTCGGCAGAGGAAAAAATCCGGTCATAAAGAACTGGAAATTTCTCAACCCTGGTATGCCAGTGACCTCTGGATGGGGTGTTTTTATCTTTCTTTATTGCCATGAAGGTTCCTTTTTATTGACCACAGATAAACGCACCTCGTATCTCATCAAATCTGTGGAAAAGAGTGAAATTCCGCGAATTTCTGGCGGTATAGAAGCTCTGATATTTCAAATTCTAGTTCATTTAGTTCCTGTCCAGGAAAAGCCCGATTTCACTGGAGTCTGTCTGTCGCGAAATTTGCAAGTTTTTGTATTTTCTGATCAGATGGGATGAAGAAAGGCGAGCTTCGGTCTTCTTGTCCATCCGGAGATACGCTCTAATTTGTTTCCTCGTTTTTGAGAAACATCCTATCGGTAAATGGACGGAAAAATCGGGGGATGAAATAAATATCGCACTATGTATAGGGGTAGGTATTATATGGGTGGGGATTCGAATGGCGTACGATCAGACGATTACATAATTCATGACATTTTTCAATCCATAGCACTTTAGAGGGGTACCTACCTACTTCGTCGGGGAAAAAAAAGTACATCAATAGAAAGAGATCACCAAGGGAACGTATCGGATAGAATATTCTATTGATACGCCCACAACCAATACCCCATTATCCTTTTCTCTCCTTTCCACCCTACAGGATATCGAAAGGTCACGTATACGCAATGCCATTGTCTTGTCCAGGGTGTTTGTTTTGTCAAATTTCCGTCTCTCCTTTTTCCCAAAAGAAGAGGAAAGAAAATCTTCTCTTACTTATTCCTTGCTACACGGGTTACACTATCGGAAACTAATTCCAAATTTCCGACACGGTCTGTGCAGACATAACCGAAAGTCTTATAAAGTCCCTGAATATACCGTCCAACGAACTTTGCTATACCGAACCATCGACTTCTTCCTGTTTCAGTATCACTTTACTTAATTATACGTAATCCAAGGGACTGCGAAAAGCCTCTTCTTCTCAGATATTCGTTCTATCTTTTGCCATGGTAAACCCTTTTCTTGGCTCTCTTCTTAGTCCGCTTTCTCATGTAAGCACCTAGTCCGAAAGAGAATATGATATCGGGTTCTTATTTCCATAGCAAACACGAATATAGCGCCTCGTTTCGCTCTGGCGACATGAGAAAAGTATTGGATCCGGTCAAAAAATAAATTTCGATAATTTCAACGAATCTTCACGCTTTCCGGCTTCTAGTGTCCGAAATGCAACTCGATAGAAAGATGCAAGGTCTGTGTGACAGACTCGCCAAACAATTTCAGCGAAGGCGTGTTGAAAAAGATACTCGATGATGTTTCCAATAATTACGTATAGTTTTTATGAGACGATGAAAAGTTCCGGAAAAAAGGAAACTGTTGTTAGATCATGTTTCCTGTAAGGCATCGCAGAAGTTGGACTATGGTTGTATACGAGTACCTGGAGCTGATATTTGATAATATTTATAGTAAAGCTTTCCGCGATAAATTTCATCCGCTGAAAGCGACTTAGGAATGCATGCGGAAAACCTCGGCTTCGGTTCGCAGCTTCTAGGCCGTGCAGCAATAGGCGAGCCGAGTTAGCAAGGTTAAGACTCTTTGGGTGTTCCAATTTACCTAGCTTCCCTCTCGAGCCGGAACAGATCTTCAAAATTTCACGTTTCACAAGCTCATATGTATACACAGTAAATATATGAAGAGAGCGGGAGAGAGATGTGGATAGACGGTGGAAAGACTCATACATATTAGAGCGGTATTCTACCAGGTATTATATACAATATATATGTATAGGTATATGAATCCGCGTTCCTTTAGAGGAATAAATTAAAAAAATGATAACATCTCGTAGCATAGATTTGATAATGTTTCGACATGGTCTAGGTAAAATTTCAGGAGTAATCCTATGGGGATTTCTAGCGGGATAACAGTTGAGCTTGCGGACGAATTTCGGTAGAATTTTAGAAGAATGTTAAAAAGAGATTCGTGAGCTTCAATTCCGTGAAAACTTGTCCAGAATCATCCTCAAAATTTGTACCGAAGAAAAAATCACTCGTTTCCTCGAAACGTATGAAATTTTCGGCAACTGCAGCAGGATTTATGGAAAAAAGCTTGACAGAGCCGTATACCATCCGTCCCGAATGAGTGACGTGACGTCTGAACGGTTTCCGAAGCGTTTCTGCTCCACCCAAGCAAACGTTCGTTCAGGAATGATACTGAACGGGTTCGAAGCATTCCTGAAATCGTTGTATGAAAGGAAGAGGTTCGAACCTGATCGTTTGCTGGGAAGAGAGCGAAATTTGGTTCGTGCTAACCACCGGACTGCCGGTTCATCGGCACGAATAGCTACCGGAATAAATTCGCACACCCAGGTAATTCGAACATAGACGATCCACGTTCTCATTGAGTGAACCGTATACGTGGAGATTGTATAATGAAGAGAGGATAGAGCACAATAACACTCTGCCAGAGGGAACCAACTATACGTCAAATCGTTCAGTCTCGACTGTCTCCACGTTCGCACGTAATAACCAGCCAATAACCGCGGCTAGCAAGAGTCTGAATATAGACTGTACGCTACGTCGGTGTAGAATGTACATGGATATAGATACACATGGGTATATGAGACACGAGGCTGCTTATTATCCTCGACTATGTACGGTCTCAAGTACTCTAGACATATATAGAATGTATATAACGACATAGCTTGTACGTGCCTCGTATACAATCGAGGCAATATTAAAGTCCGCGCGAATCGAATGAATTGCGATAATAACTGCATCGGTGTTCTTCCAGGGGTGTAGAAATGGAATGAAACGGAAACGTTCGATCGCGAAAGTGAGAGAGGAGAGAAGCTTTCACCGATATTCGTACCGAAAATCAAATTTTTCGCAAAAAAAAGAAACAAAAAATTGCTTGCGTGCCCGCGTTACGAGTTTTACTCATTCTCTTTGTACAAGAGCTTCGCAATTTGGAGGATTTTTTTTTCTTTCTTTTTTAGATATCGGCGGAGCTTTATCACACGAGAAATACCCTTTTATACAATTTCGGAAAGCGGCACTCGTTCGGAAATCTAATAAACGTTGATTAAACGTCGGACTATGTATTCGTTACGTCGCGATTATAGTCCGCTAATAATAGCGTTATTGTCAGGCTGGTGTAATCCGGTGTACAGAAAAGCTTCGGATTTAAGTAAAAAATAAGAAAATCTCGGAGCTCGTTGGTCTAGAATAATATTCTCCGTTTAGAATCGATTTTTAACCAACTTTTTCTTTAAAAGGTTTAAATCCGTAACTTAAACAAAGTTTATCGTATTTTTCGACCCGGTTTATCTTCCGTCGATTCTTAAATCGGTTTACTGCGAACTAAGTTCCTCGTATTCTTCGCTCCACGTATTTTCGCTTCGATTCCTATACATTCTGCCCTGGAGTTACGCTATCGTTTCCGATATAGAATATAAAACGTTGAGATCCGAACTATTTTATTAGCTCCTCCTGCTGCACACTTCCCTAGATTCTTCCTCGCAATACCTACTCGGTATTACCGTCGTCGTGATGAGAATTGAAAGTTGATTAAACCGCTCGAACCGGTCAGCGCGAATCTTCTCTCCCAACCAGAAAGCAAGAAAAAGCTCATTCTTCAACGAGCATATAGTACATAGCTACGTATGTATACATATAATATATATGTACATAGGTACACACGGACGGGTAGACTTACTTAATTAATTTAACTGGGTGCTCGAGTTAAACTCGTGTAATTAAAGACTTGTGCTAGTGCAGTTTCTGGGGGTTTTAATGGCTCTGAGAGCCGAGACTCCCTAAGGTTTTCCTTAAAAGTAGGAACAAACGATGAACTCTGACGAACAGAAGAAATTTTTCTCACGGTAAAATTCACTTTATTATTCATAAGATGATCAAAAAGTAGAATTCATGAACTCGGCCAGGTTCCTTCCGACCCTTTCAGATATTTCTGATAATAATTGGTCAGATTTTTATATGAAATAATTTCTTTTGTGTTTTTTTTCCGCTCAAATTGGCATTTGGAATATGAATTCTGAGAGAAAGAACTGTTTTGTGGAAACTTAACCCTTTTTAGGTCCATCGATGTGAAAAAAAGAATCAATTCGGAAACGAGTAGATAACTGATTTCCAGAAATACACTCAAGTAGTTCTAGAATCTGACCAATTATCAGAAATATCGACGAGGGTTGAAAAAAGATTCGCTGATCGTGAGTTCGCGGAGAATTCTATTCATGCATACCTGGATATAGCGATGCATCGATAATATGAAGCAGTAATTTTTTTTTTCGAAGCTTTTTGCAGCAATGAAACAATCACTATCTGTTTCCTGAGTGGGATATAAATTCGAGTTGAAAAAAAAAAAAAAATGAATAGAAGACAAAAAGAAAAGCAAAAGGAATCGAATCGCTCTGTGACATTAACCCGAGTTGACGATCTAACGAGCTCGTTATCCCGAATTTTTTGAAATACTTTTCTGTCGACCATTGTGCAAAGCTCTAAATACCGTCAAGTTTTTAGGTCAAGTGATTAACAAGGTAAAATATTCGGCGACCTCTCCCGCAAATTCGGTTTGGTGAACCTCCTCGTTTCCGGAAATGAGGCGTTCGTATGTGGTGCATATATATATCCATACGTATGTTCGTGTACATTATCACATACGGTAGAGAATACCGGTTTGCAAAGTGAATTTAGAATCACCTTTATGTACCTAGATCTTTGCCGCATTAAAGGGTTTAGATATTAAACACACGGCATGTGTGTTTAGCTTAGCTGAAGTACCCACCTACCCCGGTACCACATCGATGGATAAATTATTAATCGAGAAACTTAGGTACCTACGAGGTGCTCATGTACGCACACACGCAAACGGTGAAACCTCTACCAAATGATAATTCCGATCGCTTGTTGCTCCGCAATCAACCCTAACGTGTAAGCTGATCATATGATGATCGCATGCATCTATTTACCTGCTTTGTACACACAGGAATACATCAGCCGATATAGATAGGATTTTGGGGTAATGCTGTTCGCGAATTAGTCTCTATCCCCGTAAACTGCATCTGGTTAAAATCGGTGGAGCTTATCCCAACGTTTTTCATATCGGAGAGGAGATTTGAAACTTTGAAAAAAGAGAGAGAAATGCTTTCGGGTGAGACGACTAGTCGGGAGTGAAATTTTGAGACCAATATTTCGGGGTCAAGTGGTCACTGACCGAGTAATCCTTGGACGTTGATAACTCGACGAAGTTCTTGGCGTTCTGCAGCTGCGAGTCTTAACAAAAATATTTAAAAATAATTCCCAACGGTTAGAAAAGCTTCCGAGACTTTTTATTTTTGGTTGGAACCGTTGGCACGGCGCTATACGACGTCGCTGGCCCACCCCACCCCATAGGTCACTGAATCTTTTTCCTTTCTCCGTCACCGAATCGGACCTCGTCGCTTTACTCCTTCAGATTACACGAGGAGTAAATCCGACGGTCCTTGGACCCAAGAATCACCTGGGGGTTGAAAAAACAGCTCAAGTTCATTCATTTTCAAGTTACGTAAAGCAGAGGCTAATTTTTTTCACGTAAGTAATCCGACGCGACGTATTAGGCCCCGTACTCTGACCTCCCCAACCCCTGGAGCGAGGGTATTCCTGGTCGTCGGGTCGGAATAGATTTTCATTATTTTTTACGCCTCAGTAATTGCCGCGGACCTAGGTATAGAGACACTTAAACCCGAACACCTGGGTTATGCTAGACGTGCGATAAGTTTTCGAGGGAGGCCGCGGAAGAGAGAAGGGCGGTAAAAGTGAGTAATTTCAAAGATAGCATGCGTGGAAGGTACCCAGAGAGTCGCGATGTTGTTTTACGCGCGTGATATCTACCGTGGGAATTTCTTTATCCTGATGAGGATCGATAGCCGTTCTCGTTTTCTTAGAGTTTCGATTTTTCGATTAAAATCCTTGGGTATAAATTTCGGGGTGAAAAATTTCCGCGTGATATTAATCTGGGAAAATTGATTCCGAAAGTTTTTCACTCCTTAAGGATTTATCGCTAGAAAAAGGAAAGACGCGAAAAAAAATTCCCGCGAATTGGCAGAAAAATTGAACTTGGTGTCCGAACGACACACCCCTCAAATCTTATACCGATGAATTATTACAATTTACAGCTAGCACTTATACGAAGGGTGAAAAACGAGCTGAAATCGCCGTTGAAATTGAGCCAAACGGATCAGGTCTGGTATTTGGCGCTTTATCATTCCCCGTTTTCTCGTTTCTTTTTCATCCCCCTTTTTTATTTTCTGTTTTATTTTTTTTTATCGGTTGAATTCGTTGGGGGTAGCCACCCTCGTTAGGCACGAAGAAACCGAGCTGCCCGGGTATCGCCATATATATTTAATTGGGTTTTCACTCTTGTTGTTCGAGCTTGCGGAGTAGAGGTAATCTCTGGATAATTTTTTTATTTTTTTTATTCTCCCCTCTTTTTCTTTTCTTGATTTCTTCCCTTTTCGTATATTTTCACCCCCCCTTCTTATTTTTTTTTTCTGCCTTCTAATTTTCTTTCACCCCTTTTTTCTTTCTTTCTTTTTCTTTCACCCACAGACATACCCCGAAACGTTTTTTATTTTTTTTCTTTCTACCCTCGGTGGCGAGTTGATTTTTCGAGGTACGAAAAATTAGGGTGAAACGCGTAATGTAGTACGAATATATATACATATATATATATTTGTATACCCGCTAAGTTTACTTTATATAATTCAGGAGCTGATGTCGAAAGCAAATTGACGTCTCTTTTCCTCGGGGAGTTTTATCACTTGCTGCCTTTCTCCTTTGTTCAAATTGTCGTATCTACTGGTGTTGCTACTCCTGTAGAGCTAATGAAATTTCCTGACAAGTGCCTCTTCATTAAAAGCAATAAAACAGCAACGGCGAAGGGATTGACGGACAGATGGTTATTTCGGAGTCGAGTATAAAGCTCGATAGATACGTTCAAACGACGCTTTATGCCAGACGACGAGAAGCCAAGATTCCCTCCACCGCGTTTTTTTTTTGTTTTTTTTTTTATCACAAAAAATGATCAACTTTCATTCAGAAAGAAATTTTATCAAATATACCTTTGAGCTCCGCTGAGAGAGTTAATTAAATTTTTTTCAAATATTTTTATTTTTATTTTTTTGCAAATATTTTCAGTTCAGTGATTGACTTCAACGTTTAAGTATAAGCGATAGCGATGTAATGAGCGAAGATAAAGAGCGTTTTGGAAAAATCTTTTTTTTTAATAATAAATTGGGTACTTTTTAAAGCCTGAAATTTTCAGTTAAAAGTCTTATATACTTTACACGTCGTAAAAAAATCAGGAAACTTTGAACGCATATTTTCAGAATATATACGCTCTATACGCTATACCTATACACGGCTCAGAGATTTAGTCTACAAACTCTCCTTCCATCCACGGATACAGGTAAACGTTGTATAATATAAGATATTTTACGGCGGGATGTATGCGTTCAGGTAAAAATTACCATCGTAAAGCAAAGCAAAGGATAGGATAAAATTCTTTCAGAGAAGAGAGATGCAGGGATACCACTATACACGTACTACATGAGTAAACGCAATTGCTATTCCTTCTTTATTGCTTTTTAATTCTTTCATATATATATATATATATACACACATATGCGCATATGCATACATAAATATTCAGTGAAAACGTTTTGATATATTACTAAAGTTTCGAGCGAAGAAATAGAAGAGAAAAAAAAAAATTAAAAAAATGAACATGTGTTCAAAATTTTCCTTGTATAATTGAGCTTTAAAGTTTTCCCCACGTTGTTCCGACTTTCCGAGTGACCTGAACACAGAGAAGCTCGCGTCGCGTCTCGTGGCGTACCCTCGGATCAGACAAATTCGGAACAGTAGCAGAGAATATATAGATACGATGTGTAGAGCCAGCTGGCAACCGGTCCCACGAAAAAGTTTTTTTTTCGAAAAGCTTTCCTCCTCCAATCTCCTCGTTTACCCCGGGCGATACGTGGGGTACATATCTATTTCTTTAAAATCGCTATCTTCTCTCTTTTGATCAAGCTCAAAGCGGAGCCCAGGGCACCTCTAGAGCTTTGAAATTATTCCAATTTTATCACACCGCATCGATGTACGAGTCGAACAATTTGTAGAATATGTAATTTAAAAAAAAAAAACGATTTTCGTGTCAATTTTTTTTTTTTTCTCTTTTTTTTCTTCCCCGTTTTTTTTCGCTACCAACTCAATTCACGTTTTTGTTTGTCACATTCTTACGAAACGATACCTGAAAGTCATGTAACTGACCTAACCCAGCCTAGTATAAGTTGAGCTAACTCAGTCTAACCCAATCTAAACCCAGTGGTACACCTCGTTAAGTTCTCAAGTAACTATGTCTTCCACCCTCCAACGGTTACTAAGTACCGGCTATAACCTTTGCCCGGAATTCTTCCCCGCAATTATAATTAACGGTTCAAAAAAGTACGCGAAAATTTCTCAATCTTTTTCCTTTCTTTATCGGAAGAATAGGAGAGGAGAGGATAAATGAAAAAAATGAAATCGTCAATGAAACTGAATGTTCGTTTCCTTTCCTTTCTTTTTTCTTTTTGTTTTTTTTCTCACACGTGTCCTTCTTCGCTGCAGCAAGAAATTTGTCAGGGAAGATTTTTCGACGAACTAACGGAAGATCGTTGAATTTTTTTTTTTTTGTTGTTCAATCAGGATGTCATCCTTACGCACTCAATCCACTGGTGGAGGTTTGGCCGTTAGTAGCATCGGATCGGACCGAACTGGGGCAGCTTCGACAGCTGGAGGAGCTTCTCATTCTCACAGAAAACATCATCATCATCATAGGAGTAGAAGCGCACCTCGTGCCCCCGAAAAACCACCTAGAAAACGTCACATGAATCCAGCATATAGTTTGGCGTCTATACCAAGCCAGATAAAACTCTCAATGTTGAACAGCGGGCTCATCTCTTTTGGTAAGTTTTATTTTTATTAACATTAACATCATTGTTATTATTTTATTTCATGTCTATTCATTTATTTCTAATTACATTGGGGTGTGGGGAGTTTAATTAGGTCGTAGAATAACCGACGCGTGAGTTTCTCTGCCTTTCATTTACTGTTTTTATAATATGCGAATGCTAATTATTAATTAACGGTGTGATTAACTGACGTAAGTATATGTATACACATAATAAATACATATAAATATTATGCGTCTACGTGATTCGAAATTCGATTCGATTTGATTCGATTTGATTTGATTTCTATCTTTCGGGATAGGGTTCAAAGAGTGAGACGTGATGAAGCATCGTTGCAGTGGTCAAAACATGAGTTATTGGATTTTGAAACTGCAAGGCTGAATCGTACACGGATCAGTTATTATAACGGGGAACGATTCCGGTCGTAGATTAATTCACTCTTCGATTTACAAAGCCAATAACTAACGCTTCGGTTATCCGGAGGACGTGGAATACTTTATTTACGATATCTCGTGTTCGATTAAAATCAATAAATTCGAAGCTTCACTTACCCGCCTAATCGAAAATCATAAGAATTATGTACCTAAGGATAAGAAGGGTTTTTAATCAAATTTACAATTCATATGCTCACGCCGTTTCAATAGGGCAGAAAACATTCACTTTCGATCGATAGATTAAGTTTTTGGATGGGGTACACACGACCTTGCGAATACTGTAAAACAATTTGTGAAATGAAAAGCGCGAACTGATTTCGAAAAAAGGTACTCGAATCTCTGCGAATTATATCCACGAAAGAGCCAGAAAATTTTGGAACAAAGAAATCGAAATTTGTGACCCATGGAGCTTTTTGAAAGCTCAATTTTCGAAACATGATCAAAATTCTCATGATTGCGCATCGCAGATGTTCAGTTTTTCGATTCAAACTTTTCCGGCTCTTTTGTAGATCTAATTTGAAAAGAGACCCGCGCAGTTTTTCCAAATTTGGAACAAATACCAGCTAAATTGTCAAATTCGTCGATTCGTTGTAGAAAAATTGAAAAAAAATGGTAAAAAAAATGAATAAAAAAAAAGAAAATAATAATAACCAAAGCACACGCTGCTTTCCTGATTGTAATACGTGTGTATGGGGACGGTTTAAATGAATTTCAGTTGAAAAGTTCCGGGCTCTCGTATTTGCGTTAATAAAGTTTTTCGACCATGTTCGGTACATCCGCAACCTATCTAGGTCTGCTTTAACCGGTCGGCGGAAATTGAATGCGGCGATAACGTAATTACAGCCGCTTTAATTATGATCCTTGCGCGTTCGTCCTGCAGACGATATTGGTGTCGAGTCCTGAAATCAGGCTCTCAAAGACCGGGTTAAAAGCTTTTCAAAAGCTTCGAAACGGTCACTATCATAGTTTTACCAATTGCGGGCTATACCTAGTTACAGAGTGCAATTCCGCGCATATATGTATCTGCCTTTGAATGGAACGTCATATCCTCGCTTCGATTTCTGAATTTTTTATGCCGCGGACTGATCTCGAAACACTTCCTGCCTCCGAATAATTAATGAAAAATAAAAGCGAGGTGGATTCTGACGATAGAATTTCACGGGGATAGAATTCGGTTAATAACTTGTTGTCGTAAACTCGGAATCTTTCACTTAGTCAAAACTCTGTTATAGAGTATCGCGTCGTGTCGCTAGAGCCTCGGGCTTCGTTCTAAAACCCCGGGCCAAAGTAACAGCAGGACTTTTAGGGGATTGAATTCGTTTATAACTGGCGAAGGGTCTTAATTACGCTTCGTATTTTCGGATACTCTTTCAGCGAATGGTAGTCGGTATCCGTCTATCCATCTATCTTCGGTTCGATCTGAAAAAAACTTCTAACGATATTAGTTGCCGCCTTTCGAGTCGGAGAGACTTTACAAAAATCCTTTTATAGATTTTTCTTATAATTGGATAGAATTTTTATTCAAAAAAGTTGAATAAGTAACCCCCGTTCTACCCTGACCCAATTCCTTTCCTTTTTCTCTCTCTCTTACCCATAGACACCTCTGATTCAGCAAACCAACGTGTTTTTGATCGCCCCATGTACCGAGGCGGTGAATTTCGCGTCAATAAACACGACGAGTATTTTACAAGGCGTAACGTTAATGTAAAACGAGTTTGTACGCAGGTACCTGGTATATGTATAGTCGAAGTCTATAACCGAGTTTGAACTTCGAATATTACAGGTGTTTAAATATTGACTTGGTAATGGAAAAAAATTTGCCATTCAAATCCTCTTTCGCCAGGTTAGAGAGCCGTTGGTAGGTACTGGTACGTCCGCGTTCTCATCGCTCAGAATATTTTCATTCGTTCCGTCGGTAAGTTATCGACTTATACTGATTCCAAAAATTTTTCACCGTTTCTTTAAACCAGCTATATTCGCCTTTTTACTTCGACCGAAGATCGATCTCGTCTTCGACTCTCTCTGGTGACTGTCGTAGTCGTAGATTCCAATATTTCAAATCATCGCATCGACCAAAAAGAGATGAGAAATAAACTTTTTGTAAATCATTCCGCCAGCGCGTTCCCAGTGAGACAGGAATTTTGATAACTCCAAATGTCTTATCGTAAGGTACGAAATCGATAATTCCCGTTTTCGGAATTCCCCCTAGTCAATCATTGCTCGTTATATTTATTTCGTTTTGTACGCCTGAAGACAATTTTCGTTCCTCGCATATATACGTATGTAATATATGTATATACGTTTGTCGAAGGCAAACTGGAAGAACGGTTTCGGCAAACAATTCTGCACCGATGTCAAGTCGAACGAGATAAATTCTTAAGGTATGAGTTGCGTATGCCAACGTATAATATAAGCAGCCTATGTATACAAAAAAGTTTTGTTAAGCTTGAAATAACGATGTACGACGTGCGACATGGGTATCAGGCTACTAAAATATGGCCTTTTCATTTTTTATCGACAAAGGAATTTATTCCTCACTCCCGTTAAAAAATCCCCGTCAATTTAATTCCTCCGAATGTTATACCCTCTCCGTTTTATTATCGAATAAGAAAAGAACACGTTTATTAGAAGGGACTGGTTCGATCGACTCGCGCCGTTATTTTCCACGTTCGTATATTTAATATTCCTTTTTTCAATATCAGGTAATAACAAATTTGCCAAAAATAATCTTTGTCGGCTTTGATGTCGGCTCCTTGTCTTTATTCTTCAATTTTATACAAATTTTTATTAAAACGATAACCGACTTAAGCTTGACTCATAAATTTTTTTTGATTTATTTTATACCAGAAACGCTAATATGAAAAATGGTAAATGGGAGTTGCAATTTTTGTCGCAAATTTCAATCCATAGACTCTAGACTATTAATTGAGGACCTTGACGTGAGGGTGATATAAATAAAGCTGCACTCTCGCATGTCGTAAAGAGTCTAATTCTCAAAGAGCTTTAAATAACGACCGTGAACCCAAATGATGTCGCATAAATAAAAAATGGCGAACTTAGGTATAGGTATAGAGTACATCTACGAATATACATATTATATATAGTTACGCGTACAGAATTTATTACCGAAGGAATTTAAACTGGTAATGGGTATGGTCCTCCGGTAAATTAACTTTCGGGAATGTTTTCGGCTCTATACGAGACACCGACTACTATATACGGAATTTTGAGAAAGCATCAGCATTCTTCGGAGTTCGAGTTTGCATATACTTAGCGTGGAAATTTTCTTTTACACGAGTCATTTTCGTATATAATAAGTTTATTTTTCCCTGATCGGTTTTCTTTCCCGATGAAATGACGTTACAAGTTTTGCAGGAAATTGCGACGCGGATTAATTTGCCTCGTGAATTTCCTGTCGATAAATTATACGACAAATATCCGCAATATAAATATAAGTATTGACGTTTTTGCAATATTTATTAAAAATGAAATAAATGCTGCAGCTGAAGCTCGAATAATGAATTGCACCAGGAAATTTGCTCACCGTTTTGACGCCGTATACGCGAATAAATCAATCGGGCACAGGATTTATTACCGAAGGAATTTCAACCGTTAATGATCCCCCAGAAATTAACTTTCCGGAATGTTTTCGGTTATAAATTCTGAGCTTCTCTTAGAACGCATCGGCATTCCTGAGCTCGACAAATTTTCAACGTGTATTAGTTACGAGATGAAACAATTTATTCCTCATTTGAACCGCCCGCGCCCCAGACATCGCTGCAATTCGCATGCAATTTATACAAATATCTCCACGATATGAAAGAAAATATTCTAGCTTCGCCTTATTTTTTTGTTCTAACTATTTCCTCTCTTTGCGAGGTATTCGCTACGCCGTTATCCTCGGGGAAAAATCCGTGGGGTTTGGTTATTCGAGAAATTTCTCCATTTCGCGTCGTTAGCATCTGATTAACATATAGGGCCAAGGTCTGGCCTTCAAATTTTCCATATTTCTCATATTTTTTATTTTCTTGTTTTTTTTTTCGTTATTTTTCCATATATTCACGCCTCTCCGAACTTTACTTGAGAATTTGAGCGGTCGGTGACAGCTGGTGGGATCGCGTAGGTGTCCGTCGTTCAATCTCACGAATTTCAACACATACCTATACAGACATGGTAATTTTACCTTTGAGATTAGTTTTCTATTTCATTTTAGTTTATTTTTTTTATTTTTCCCCAAACTTCTATTTTCGCGTTTTCACTTTCGACTCAGATCAACCGATTAACACCCCGCAACAGCTGTCTAGAAAACAACGGTCGCAGATCAATTCCGCATTAATTAAATCCAATTCACGGATATATCTCTCTCTCTCTCTCTCTCGGATTTCGTTCGCGTTTTCATAACGGGGTTTAAACTAACACACGGAAATCTCGTTGGTATACAACGCCATTTTACGTGCACCGTTTTAATTAGTTCGAAAAACAAAGCTTTCAATATCAAAAAAAATTTCGCAACAAAATTTGACCTCAGGCTTTTCTCGTGGATATAAAAAATTGTGACACGCTACCAATCGTAGGTAATCATAGAATTTCTATTATTCTTAGTTCAGATGATCGAACAATTTTTGTTTGTTTTTGTTTTGCTTATTTTTTTTATCATAAACAAAATTTGAGACAAAAATGGGGGGAAAAATTAGTGCCACGTGGTGCAGGACCGGGTCTCCGAATCAATTAGGTCGAGGACCGTTTGGGCGAAAGGGTTGGGATGTTGAACTCTCATTAAACCTAAATCGCCCACGATTTATCGGGTTTTGATGTGAAGCGGCGAAGACGAGATAATTCCTTGTTTCGCGTTACGTTCCTGTTACTATCATCAAACTATTCAGGGTTCAGATGCGAGTACGACGGGTCCTTGAGCCGATTCCAGATGAAAAATTGGAGGTTTCGAAAAGCGTGATAAGAAAAAAAGAAAAATAGAATTAAAAAAAAAAAGACTCAAAAAGTATAGGAAACCAAAGAATTAGCAAGTTTATACGAGGCTGTGCCAATTTTCAGGGTCGCGGCTTATAACGGATCTCGAATTCTAATTTTACGTCTCCTTTCAGTTGACTCACGATATCGAGAATAAAATTCATCAGAAATTTATCGAGCTCATTACACGATGTTATAAAGCAGGGAAAACACGCGTCAATAAGATATCTGAACTTGAACTACGAGGAAATTGACGATTTTAAATTGCGTAGGAGTGTGTATATATAATATCGCTTTGACTTTTTACTGTCCAGTCAACCCCGAAGAGTCCGCGTTAATTTTATCGAAGCTCGGTGTATCTATCGCTTGTTTAACCCGAAGTGGTTCGATGTATGATAAAATAAAAGCTAGGCGTCTTTTCCGCTCTCGGAATTTCATTCAGGCTCTCCTTCGTAAAAATTCTTCCCCGTTTCATTTTCATTTTAATTCTTTCTCACAAATTCTCAAGAGAAACAAAAATTTCTGAAATCAAATCAAAAGGCGGAAATTAAAACGCGTATTCAAGTTTCTGGCCGAATCTAAGCTCCTAATTTATCGCTCTCCGTTTATCTGCTCGCGATCGTGACTAGTCAGTCGGGAAATGGCATAGCGGGGATCTAATCGGTGTCAAGATCAACACGCGCGGTGGTGCTCGGTGCCCGATGCAAATCGCTGCGGGTGTCGTATTCGGATGTTTGTATGATATGTGTACGTGCATACGTACGTGTGTACGTATACGGGCATTAGCGATGTGTATATAAGTGAGATGGCTGGTATTGTGGGTGGTGAAATGATCTCGACGTGCAGTTGGCATGGCCGTTTAAAAATATCAGAACAACTCTGGATACCGAGTCTCGAGGCGGCTCACGGGTTTGTTGAAAGCTTGCAAGACTCGCTAGACTCGAGACACCGAGCTTAATTGTATATCCGTAAGAATTGGATCGCGTTTCGCAAGCCGAGACTATAATTTGACGAGACCCAATTCACCCGGTCTGACGAAAGACACCCCTGCCAAAAATGGGATCGAATCGTTCAAATTTTCTGATAGCATCTATCATCGATGAGCTTGAAACGAATCGCGAAATTTCTGCTAATCTTTGAGTTAATAATAAGCCGAAATTATGTACACCGGTTGGAAATTTACGCGGTGTAACTTCATTGGCTGAACTTATTGCCGCGAAGATAATTTTGCATTATGGTATATTAGTACTATGAGTAGGTATAGACATGCACGTATACATATGTTCAAAAATTTATTGCCAGTTGCGAGTTTGGTTCTGATTCGGACGAGAATATTTATCGGGTGAAGTTATTTCGAGTCGATGAGAAAATTTCGTAGGAAACAAGAATAGAGAAATAGAAATGAGCAAAAAAAAAAACAAAAAAACCGATCGATAACTTTAGAGACTGGAGAAAAAGTCGGGAAAAGATAAAAAAAATTCTGTAAAGTAGATTTTCAGGAGTTCAATAACGTGGGAAGAGGTAGGTAATTGGAATTGTTATTCTCTTTGAGTCGGTACATCCCGGTGATGTACTACTTTAGGAAACAGATAACTAATTTTAGAAATTTTTCTTCACTTCGACGAGCAAAATACCTATACCTACCTACAATCTATACTCCTCTGTTTCTCAGGTCAAAGTTTGACTTCTATCAACAGAATAACTTTCAAGAAAGGAAAATTCAATTTCGAGTAGCGCCAGAGTTTTTCTTTTATATTACCTACAGAGCGCTGTAGCGCCTCGCTGTGGATTATAGAGAAAAGAAAGTGAGAAAAGAGAAATAATGAAAGAAAAGAAAAGAAAGGAAAAATGAAAAAAAAAGAAACTAATTTAAAACTACGTATTGTGACAGCTGTCTTCGTAATTCTCCTCATTTCACTCGGTAGAAGAAAACAGTCCCTCGGAAACCGTCTGATCAAGAACATCTGCCTGAAGATCTGTAACGATGAGAAAAATTGGAGTAAATCAAATTTTATCAATAATTATTCTCTACAGTATCGAATAGAATTTCGGCTGTTTTCTACGCAGGAATCAACCCCTTGATAAAGAAACTAATTGTAAGTCTAAATGTCAACGAATTAGACTCCGTACCTACTACTTCTACTACCGCAGAGCTTTGGCCACAAGAGCTATTAACTTCGAGCTAGCAATCAATTCTCATTGTAGATAGCTTCGACCTACCTGATGACACGCCCTACGCACCTCGACGGTCTCCTTCAAACCCTTGGGAATTTACCTTTTCGTCGGACCAACTTCGCGACAATTTATCGTGCGCGTAACTCGTTTCGCAACTCTTTGAACCGAACTGGTTTTTTTTTTATAATAGAAATGAAAAAAAGAAAAAATTAGGGAAAAAAAATTAAAATAAAAATAAAAATTGTCAGAATAGAAGATTTTTTTTTGCAAAAATTGAAAATTCAAGTCACTCTACGACTTTGGGATTTCCGGTAGCTTCCTTCGCGGGTTCACTCACTCGTTGCACATGGTTCGCCGCATTAACACGTGAGAAATACCGCGTGACGACAAATGAAGTCAATTTGCAGGGCGACTAATGAGCGCGAGAGACTCTACTGTTAGGAGTAAACCGAGAATGGGAAACCGGGTACCGGGGAACCGGGAACCGGGAACCGACGTGGTTGCCGTCGGCTTCTACTATCCTGGGTGTCATTATCTTTCCTCCAGACTTTACGCCGCGCCGTACCTACAGACAGGAGAGTAGTGAGGTGACGGAATCGCTCTACCATCCGTAGACGTATTACATATATGCGATATTCATAAGCCCTGATTGAACGAGATTTGCAAAACATTTCGCGATTTTCTTTTACCCGATAAATTCTACTTTTATATATGTAACGCGAATTCGAGAGACCGATAAATCGGAGAGAAGAAAGACCAACGGCCTAAAGTCGTACGTAACATATATGATGCCATAAATTCTCTGCTACTTAGCTAATTGTACCCTTTTCTTTTATATATAGTACACTATGTGCTATGCGGATCGACTAAGCCGTACAATTATTGGGCCTACGGTGTTACACCGTATACTGTAATATGTACACGGATACTTTCAAGGATCTTTGTCGATAGGATGGTGTAGGTAGATTGTAAGAGTGTTGAGACCGTGGAATTCCCCCTTTTCGTATATAAGCGAGCTTAATTGCTACTCTGTCAGAGATATACAGCTGTTCCGTAACTTCGCTGTTTCATTTTTTTTTTTTTATTTCTGTTATACTTTTCGTCTGTTTTTTTATTGCGTCTGTTTTTTTTTATCTCGTTTTTATTTATTTTTTTTCAAAAATTGACACCGACGTACCCCCTGCTGCACAATTTACTCGTAATTATTCAACCAGACTAAGTTGAGAGGTGATAAATTCTCCGCACTTTATGGCTAATTAGGTACACGAGTGCAGCTTCATGATATAACGTGCCTGCGAAAGGGTGGGTATATAGGTATATGTATACATGTATAAATTGAGAAGTTGTCTCCACGTAACGTATGAATAAAGGCTTAAAAAAAAAATTTTGAACAAAGATCAATTCATCATATTTTCGGTAAAAGACGATATATCGGAGTCTAGTTTAATTTAGACTCTGAATTTTAGTTCCAACTATTTCTTCAGCCAAATAATTGGCCGATAAATTATTCTGCTTAAGCGATTATACGGTAAATTTTGCTCAAATCAGTGCAACAGTTGTCAAACCATGCAGCAACGAAATTTCAAACTGGTGTCCCTCCCACATTTGATTTCCAAATTTTGTTATATTTGGGGATAAAGTTCGTTGCCTGAAGGAGTAACAATCGCCTCAATTTCATCGGAAATCTGACTAACGGTTTCCGAGATATTACCTTTTTTCTCTTTGAAAACACGTTTTTTTTTACACCCCTTTCCAAACCCCTGGACCGATTTTTCTTCTCTAATTCAAAGTACTCGCTCGAAAGTTAATTTCTCGTGATAAGAATTTGTAGGAATGTCTTTCTGGGATAATAGAAATGATTAGTAGCATGGATTCGAATTGGTTCGAGGTCGACTTTCGTCCATATATGTCTGCGCATTAACCGCGAGAAGGATGGTAGCCATTTGTAGGTACGAATCTGCCTATGTATTTTTGGGTGATTTTGACGAGACGAACGAGAAGCGAGGAGGAGAGAAGTCCGTGTTGTAGCTGGGACCATCTTTGGTTGCACGTAAACTGATTTTATTGATCCTCGTATTGCCGCATGGCTCGGAATCGCTCCCGAGAGCGACGTCGGTCGTCGGGGTGTGGTGGCTTGTCGACGCCGTCTACTATCAAAGTCCTATACATATATATGTATATATAATAAATAAATATATATATATATATTTATATATATACTGCATACATACATATATACCTTGTACCTACCTACCTACCTACCTACCTACCTACCTACATACCTACCTACGTACTCGAGAGCAGCGTAGTGATTCCTGGTCCTCAAGTCCTTCGGGTCGTCTTGGGTCTCATCAGCCACACCTCAAGGCTCTGTCGAGGATCTACATAGAAAATCGCGTGCAATTACTGAGAAACAAAGAAAATCAATTTTTTTCTTTTTTTTTTCCTTGTTTCTTTTTATCTATAGTCGATGATTTTCAGTTTATAATGATTTGGGAAAGAGTTAGTCTCGAAATTTTGATGGTTTTTTTTTTTTTTTATTTTTTATTGTGCTGTCCGAAAGAATTATATAGAAAAATATTTTTGGAATCGCTTTTAAACTCAGAAACTGAATGAAATTAGGATTTCGGAACACAAGGATCAGATAAGGAAATCGCTCTGCGATTTTTACACTCAATGTCGAAAAAGAAAGAGAGGAAAAAAATTTAAAAAAAAAAAACAAAAAACATTTGAATGTATTATTTCTGAAAAGTGTAATCTCCATCCTCGAGAGCTTCACGAGAAATGTGATAGCAATTTGTCAACCATGCACACTTACGAGGGTAGATAAAAATTGGCACAACATCAGTCGATCAGAAAAGCATTTCGCCAGCTGCCTCATGAAAAACGGTAAGCCCTCATGTCTCAAAATTGCCTGTTAAACTTGAATTCCGATAATATATAAAAGGTACGTAATATACATGAGAGCTTTTGCTCGTTAGCTGGCTTCTGCACCTGTTTTGCTATTGTTCGCGAATTTTTTTGCTCATCATTTTTCTTTCATTCTTGTTAGGGATTCAACTGGATAAGTATGCGTGTATCTACACAGATACGTAACTAGCGGAGGTCGGCTTTGAAAAGTGTTAATCCTAAAATTTCTGAACCAATTATTTATATCCTTAAACTAAATCTCGTTACAGGCTACACGAGAGGCAATATAACGGCGAAACCGAGCTCTGCAGGCTTCATTTACCGCGAATATCTTCAGTTATCTAATCTGCCAGTTTAATTGGACAAGCCTGCGGGGCTGCAGGCCGCAAACGCATTTGATGGAACAGGGCTTACAAGGGCTAACTGAACGGGAAGATGCTGCGTTGGTTGTACCAATACTTAATCGAGTGATTAATAACGTCGAAACTTCGGGGTCGGGTCAGAGCTCCGAATTTTTTTGCGAGGATTTCGAACTTTTAGAAACGTTGAAGTAGTTCAGGATAACAAAATTTCGGAAGATCAAAAATTAGGGATGCGAAGACAAGGAATAGTTCATTCTAATCGAGACCCTCTTTGCGGAAACCATTTTATCTACTTTAATGGATAACTTCACGATGTCATAAATGATTGATGGGATTTTGAAACTTTTTTTCCAAAAAGTAAATCGCGGGACGATCAATTTGACCCCTTATTCGTTTCGGTACGATCATTGCAACCCGAGTTATTAAACATTGAATTAATAGATGCGTGGATTCCAAGTTTTGGAGGTTAGGCCTTTCGGATCTTTGGCCTTCGGAATTTTTAACCTCCGGTGTTTTTCGTTCGAAAGTTTTTGAAACTGTGAGTCCGTAATATACAAATTCGGAACTTCAACCTGGCTTCATTAGAAAATGAGGATGAAGTTGTACCAAATAAAAAAAAATGTTTTCCGGAAAAAATCTGTTCAGTGTTTTCATTACGTTTGACAAATAATGGCGAAATCGTTATCCCGAGGTGACTGGGTGTTAGGGGTGCTGCAATATTCGGTGATAAAATTAGCCACCGAGTTATATTCGGCTGAAATTCATTTATTAGGGTGGGGAATGAAAATGAGATAAAAATCTCGTCCCCTACGTCGAACCCTGGCGTCGATTGCGAATTGGAGTGAGTATTTCACGTTCTCTTCATCTCTTTTTTCTGTCTTTATGTATAATGAAACTCGAGGCTCGGCCACAGGGTGGAAAAAAAAGAACGAATAAAGAGAAGAAAAAAAAAAGCAACTGAACTAAAAATCGCCGCATCCGATACATGCGAGATGCTTTGAGGTACGCGAAAATCTCATCTCCGAGTATCTCCGCATACCTATCTTCTTCCGCTCAAATTCATATAATAAAGTTACCCTCGGGTCAGCGTAGGTCAATCCACTAAATCCAAGGGCCAATCGAGTCGGGGGTATAAGTCTGACTTAACCCGGATGAGGAGCGTCGACGAGGAATTGCGACGCTGCATGAGACAGCATCGAGGGTTAAATTTGTAAAGATCGTTTCTCAATACACAGAGGGAATAGTCGCCGCAGTGTAGCAAGCGATAAAAAAAGGCTGTGTTTTTTTGATTTTTTTCTTAGAAAATAGAAAACAAAAATGTGAAAAAAAAAATTATAAAACGAGATCCTGTTTCTTTGAACCGACTTTGAAGCAAGCGATGGCAACTGATAATCAAATCGTCTAGCTAGAAGTTGCGTGAACAAAAAAAATAACTGTCGAAATTTGTTGACCGTTAAATATACGCTCAGTTCCCAATGACGTCAGTTGACCCTGACGTACGATTCGCAATCTATTTTTGCGGCACGGGAAAATTAACCAGGTTTTACGACACGGTACCGTCTCTCGCGCCTTCAAGCTTGCGATAAAAAAAAAACACTAGGATTTAGGTATTTATACCTAGATAGGAATTAGCAGACAAGTAAATGTCAGCTGGAATTAAAGGTTGAAGATAAATATTCAGTTGATATATGTATTTTTTTTTCTTTTCCTTTTCGTATTTCTTTTTCTTTATTTTTTTTTCTTTTTCTCCGCGGACTTACCGAATTGATAAATTCGAATTTCCGGGACTATAGCTCTTATCTGTGTATCCATATGAGTATCGATACGATACACCTACTCTATATGTGGCTATTATATACACTGATCCCTGCACTAGCAGATTTCTCTCGATCGATTACTCGTTGAATTTCGTCGGTGGTATAGGAGATTGTCGGGACGGAAAGGGCCTCTCCCAAGGATCTCGCTGATCCCTTATCTCTTTTTATCTTATATTTTTCTCAGAGTTTCACCGACCGAGGGAAAAACGTGAAAAAAAGCAGACCTTTAGAAAAATAAAATAAAATAAAAATAGAATAAAAATAAAATGAAATAAAATAACCTCAAGTTGTTACAGCAAAGTGGATTTCGAAAACCTTGAACTTTGTGTCTACATAATTTATTCCGCACACTTATGTACATATTGGAATGACCCTGGAAATCTGTAGCTTGATTCAACCGAGCAAAAGAGAAAAGGAATTTCTACGCTTTTGGTTCAAACCAAAACTGACATTTTAATTTAAAAGCACAAACTTAGCCCGGGAACTTAAATTATATAACGTATATATACCTATATACGAATATTTTTATTTACTCATTTTCTGCGTACTTCTTGGTCTTTTTTTCGTTCTTTTTTTCTTTCTTTCTCTCCTTCTTCCTTACTTCGGCTTCCTCTCGTTTTTTTTCTCTCCTTACTTTACATTTTTTTTTTAAACTTCCTTTTTGTGTGTGTGTTTTTTTTTTTGCGAAGCATTCCCTCGGGCATATTCGTCTCCCCCGCAAAATGAATACCCGGGACTAAACCGTTTCACGAGACCCGGGAGAGATATATACCAGCACGTGACGTACAGCCAGAATTTTTCGTCGCTTCGTCTATACGTACCATACCTCTCATACCTAGCTAGCCTAGCTGGCTGCTGATCCAGTGCTCCTTTGTTCAAGTACATACAGACATATTTATTTATTTATGTACGCACGTACACATAAGTAACCTGTACGAATATAGATATATATGTGTAACGTATGCATACACGGAAATGCCCTATGGAAATACGTTGGAGAAATAAATATATACATAGATATCTACCTATGTACCCGGAAATTACATTCGCAAGCTCAAACAGTGGATTATATTTGATTCTATTCCATTTCCGAGCATCGGATTAATGTAGAGTCACAAGCTGCGAGTAGACTGGCAGTGAAATTTCTTATAAGTATATTGTAGTATGTAGAGGGTATAAAATTGTATCTTTAGGCTATGATTATAATATAAATATCCATATATGCGGATCAATTTATAGCTACAATACGTGGAGACATGGTCAGTATAAAGTTAGAAATGGAATTTAATTATTGAGTTCCAACGTACGAACGTGGGTAAAGGCGAGGTCCGCTTGAACGGAAATGGAATTTAATTATTGAACGCAAAATTCAGGTCTCTGGTACGTCAGCTTTGGTTATTTAAAAAACCTTGTTCAGTCACTTGTTCGATCAGTTGATACACGCGAAAAATCCATATTTACCATCCGAATGAAAGTTACCCAGGACTAGCTCTCACGAGCTCATGAATCGCGGTTCCATTCTGTAAATCCTGCAGTTTTTACCGGATCTTCACTATTTGTATCTCATATTTCCAGATTTCTAATAAAAACGAAAATTCCCAATGGACACGTCAGTTTTTTTCCTTTTTGTTTTATGAGGGGATACAGTCATGCTCGTGATCCAAAAATTAGACACATTTTCGGGGGTTGTGACGACTGAGGTAAATAATCCACAGATACCCTGTTTCAGGTCTTTATTCAACTTAATCTCACCTACAAATTTCGGTGTTGAAAAGCTTCGCGTCTTACATCATGTGGCCACCGCAATAGACCGAAGTCAGCGGTGTGAAAATTACATAGGCTAATCCCTGACGAGGTCAATTTTAGTTCAAACTGTATTCCACTCCGCGTGCTTGCTCAATATTGATTGCAATCCTAGCTCAGACTAGGATTATCGAAAAATACTCAATTTTTCATACGTCGTCAGAGTTTCTCAGTTCGCGTACCGAAAGTAAAAAAAAAAAAAAAATTGAATTTTATGGACACAGGTTTGAAGTTTCTGTGCATGTATAGTCTTGAAGAATTACAGCACGAATACCTAGGTACGTCTCCTGACGCACGAGGAATAGAAGAGGCCTTCGGGCAGTTGTGACGTCAAACGTTAAAATAAGTTTTCGTATAGCGACATTGCAAGGCTTCGTAATTACGGTTTAACGAGCGATACAAACGGGGATATATATTCTACAGTTCTTTGATATGGAATTAGCTGAGAGTTCATTCTCGTGGATAGAATTTAATACGCGAAGTTCGTAGTGTGATAAATCGAAAAATGCCAAAAAGGAGAATTCTCCGAGCTCGAAGAATGGAATAACTTATTTTAGAAATATCTTCGAGTTTGAGATCGTTTTCGAGTCTTTAAATCTCGTAGATTCTAACTCGAGATTAAAATTCAGGGGTGTATAGGGAAAAGATATCGCAGACGATGTAGAACCGTGAATCGGTGAATCATGAGACGAGGGTTTGGGCGAGAAGCTAGATACTTGCACATAGCCTCTACCCACGCGTAATCGTACGTTTTGCAAACTTCATATTTCACCTGATTTTAGGTGGGCGAAAACGAGATGGCGAAAGCAAGAGAATGTCTTCTGTCGCGGGGGGAAAAAATAATAACAATTCACTTTGCATTCGCGTCATGTGAACGATATCTCGTAGAACAATATATTATCACAATTCGTCTAGGTATGTCACGAGTTTTTCCTTATTTTCCAGTCATCAATTTCTTGACGAATATATATACATAAATATTCATCGGTCAATTCGCATCTTCGTGGAAAGACACAGACATACAAATAACCCAACGACATGGAAAAACGAAAGAGATGGGCGTAATTCGTCTGGTTTCGTGAATGATGAAACAAAAAAGATACACAGAGAGCAAAAATGAAACAAAATAAACGAAAATCCGTATTTTTCATCATTTTTAGTACCCAGCTCACTCTACTATAAATAATTAATACGATTCCATGAGACGAACCGTTTCCACAAGACAAAAAAACAACAATAGAATTATAACGTACCGAGTTCTGTTCAATCCACGTTACAGATCTGTTGTGTGTTACATTATACACCATATTACACAATCTTTCACCCAACTTATGAGCTAACTATTATAATCATATTATATTATATATTAAGATAATTCTGAGGGTTATCTCTGAATTATGGTATAAGGACCAAGAAACTGCGGAGTACTTTGTTTCGTTAATTAATAGCTCCCTTGATTGCCTCGACTAAGGGTTGAAAGAGCAGAGGAGGGAGAGGAAGTCCATAGTCCGAAACTGTATCTAGTCGTGAAAGGGAGGTTGAGTCGTATCCTCGTTTCCGATTTCCGGGAAATAATTCTACTACACATGTTTCTGCATATATATATACATATATGTATATGTAGTATGGTAGTAGGCGTTATGGCCAGCTGATCCGAACAACTTTATTCCCTCCATCAATCTTAAGGCTTTTACGTAATCTCCTTGAGCTGTCTATCCTCACCCCCTTGTAACGTTAAGATACTCATCTTCAATCCGGAAGATATGATCAGGAAATTGAAAAGAAATGAAAAGCGAAATACGAAAAGTGGAAAACAGAAATGTCAAAAATGCAGCGAGAAGGGAAAAGGAATATTCGGCATGCTGTAAGCTCGTCTTAATTACAATTAGAAGAGGCGACAGTTCTGATTAAACCGACGTATACTATATCGAGGTAGATTTTTAATTGAGCTAATCATAAATTAGAGTATATTTTCGAGATAGAAATTTAACGCTTTTAGCATGTCACGGAATTTCACATCGTCGGTTATATCAACCGCAAGCGACGAAAGGAAGAAATGCTATAAGGACTTCGCGCAATTTGTAGATCCGGCTAGAGCGAGGTCTTCATTAAACGCTGATTGACCGATAATTATGTTTCCTTCGCGGCTCGAAATACACCCTTATAGGTATACCTATCAGGCTAAAATGAAGTCGTCAGGTTACGAGATATCGATTTATTAATTTCCGGTCATATCTTCGGCAGTTACTTTAATTACTCGAGGAGACGAGAGGTAATATCGTAAAAATTAAAGGGTGAGAGTGAAGCTGTAGTATCTTACGCTTTTTCTCACTTTTTTCAATATTTTCTCTCACAAAAGTTTGACGAGCTATGGCGTGGGTTCGATTACCTAATTAATGCAGTATTTGGTCGGTAAGATATTTGTTTGTTTTTAGAAGCTTTGAATTAGACTAGAATGTTGTTTTAATCTGAATATCCCTCGTTGACAGACAGTAGCAGGTCTTTACTGATGCTGAGTCGTTAATCGCGCTCTGCATAAAAGCTCGGCGAAGCTCCTTCGTCCCTCGTGGGTGTGGGTACACCTACACCCAGCGCAGTGAAAAATAAAATAAAGTCACTCCGATAGAGGAGGATTTGTAGAACGAATTTACAAATAGAAATTCACTAATCCTCCCGACTTATCTACCTCGTTCCTAGACTCCATTCCTCTGCCAGCCAAATGCAAAGCGAGATGCATACAAATGCAGCGAATAAATCCTTCGAAAAGGCGATACTCTCGTTTGTTGATGCTAACACCACCCAACGTTCCCGCAAAACGAAAAACGGGATGAACAATGCTGATGGGATTCTTGAAACAATCGATATCCCGGAAAAGCTGAGTCTCTTTGCACATTTTTAAAGTCCGAAGGTCTGCTACGTTGCGAATCGCCAATGTAGCTTTGGAATTTTAATCACTATTCCTTTTTAAATGATTTCCAAAATTTTTTCTCACCATTCGGCAGTGATTATGTCACGAAGTATCATGCTTATAGTAAAACGCGAATCTACAGTGAATTTCGCTGAAATTAGTCCAAAAACTATCGAGCTATTCCACAATGAAATTTTAAACTGCCACCCCTGGGACAGTTTGTTTCCAAATTTTGTCATATTTGGAGAAAAAGCTCGTTTCCTCGCTAAGTAACCACCACAAAAATTTCGTTGACGTCTAACGACCGGTTGTCGAGATATCGACCCTTTTTCAAAAACACGTATCGATCTCCCCTTTCCAAACCCCTCGACAGATATTTCTCAAATTTGATATCGAATCTGAGAATCATCCGAGCCATTCGTGTCCCAATTTTTGTTGGAATCGATCGACTCGTTGGGAAGTTATTCGACAAAGACCAAAAGTGGATCGGTCGAATAATGTTTCTGTAAATTCATCGAGAACAGTAAATCCTCGAAAGAGGGTAAACAGTATCTAATGGAAATGCGGATTCGTTTCCATCAGCAAACCATTTCGTTGTTAGTTGATACTATTTGACAACCCTGGTGGCTGGTGCACGCAGATGGCTACAGAGAAAGAGAATTGTAGGCTCTAGAGGTAATACGACCTAACTTAACTTAATCTAGCTTAACTTTATTTAGCTCTAACAAAAGTATACGAGTGTTGAGCAAACATTTTTCTAAATTAACTTCACCTCTCAGTCTTTTCTAATATCAGTTGTCCAATAAAACTCACGAAGTTTACTTTCGGTAAGTGTTTGGCCCAGTTTTTTCTTTACTTTTATTTTTTTTACACTTTTTACGACCCCCATCAATTTTTCATTCTATATGTGAAGTATTATGTGATAATTCCTCGCTTTGAGAGCGTCGCAAATCTCATACTTACGGGGATTCCATAATTCTACACAGAGTTGAAGAATGATGTTTCATCCCGACGCTTTGAACCATGGGAAACCCCAGTGCACTAAAAAATTTGTTTTTCATAGTAGCAATTCTTGTCGGGCGTTTCGCGAGTTTCTAGACGTGACACGAATGTTTCTCACTGTTTTCGTATTCACACGAGCCTCGGGCCTCCGGCTTTGGGGTGGATACCGCCGAGTACATAATGCTTAAATAAACGTCCAAGTTCTGGAATCGCTGACTTAACGTTTGGAGCAAATATCAATGCGCTTCTCGAATAGAAATAAAAGATATGAATACACAGTATTACCAATGAAAAACACTCGAGTTGCCAAAAACTACATTGCGATACTATAAGATACATCTCTTTATCCTTGAGAAAAAGACGGTTCTGTTTCCACACGAAAGAATTCGTGTCTAAAAGAAGAAGCCAATATTTGCTCGTTTCTTAATTTCTCCGTATATAGTCTGTTTCTTTTTTTTCAACTTCACCTCTAAAAAACAAAAGAAGCTTTTTATAATCACGCCGGAAGTGAGGAGTTCAGTTTTCACCAGATCCCCACGTTTTTAGATCCCCAGAATTATCTCCGACCATTTCCAGATGGACGTCTGGTCGCGTTTGTGTCTGACCAATTTTTTGACCGACGATATCCCGGAAACGAATCAGCGGATTTCATTCTTCTTTGTATCGATCGATGCGGTTCTTCCTAACTTAGAACTGGTTGGATTTTGGATTTTATCGGTCGAGTAGTTTTCGAGTTATCCAAAAAACAAAATTTCAAAGAATTTTTTTTCAACCGATCGTATCTCGAGAACCGATCAACGGATTTCGATGATCTTGATCTTAATCGATAGGATTTTCTTCAACTTAAGTCTTCTCAAAATTCGGAATTAATCGATCCGGTAGTTTTTCCGCTGGAGGAGAAAGGATTTTTTACCCACAAAATTCCAGTTTTTGAGCTTAAAAAATCCGAACTCGGAGTTCTAGCGCTGGTCCATCGAATCCAGCCGACTTGTCTGCTCGTTTAATCGATTCTAATTTTTCTTCTCCACGTTCCCGTAAGTTTCGAGTTTACTTTCAATAAAAACCTGAAAGAATCGTTCTTCAATCGTTAAATGGACGCTTAACTGAACGAGGTGTACAAAGCCTGCACCTGAGCCCGCAATAATTAATCGCCGTCTAGCTTACGGTTAGGTATTCCATTCCTTTTTTTTTCCATTTTTTTTTTTTTGGCTAAGCTCTCAACCGCTAATTCAGCACCGCGTTTGCTTGTCGCGTTTCAAGTCGACCTTTTGTCGCGGCTCGGAAAATTTCTCGAATAATAAATGATCCGAAAATGAGTAGGAAGGCGCGATTTCGTCAGTTCTCGGACTTAGATATTCGGACAAAATTTAAAAGAGAAAATAAATCGCGATTTTTTTGGATCGGAAGACGTTGACGTAGGATAAAAGACAATTTTCGTTTTTCTAACGGTGTAGTTAGGACTCGAAACGTGTCGAGTGTCTCGCAAATTGGACTTTTGTTTTTCGGTCAAGTTTTTTTTTCAGCCGACAATTATTATTAAATTTCTCTCTTCTCTTCGCACTGGTTTACTAAGAGCTCCTAAGAGCTCCTGAGAGGCACTAAGAGCTATCGGTGGTTCGCCGGTTCTATAACGTTAGACGAACGAAAGCTGGCAAACTTTTCCTCAAGCAACTTGGCCAAGTTCGAATTCCGTTACGTAGCATAGCCGTCGCGCCGGCTGAATTATACTTTATTAATTTTTGTCCCAACGTTTATCGATCGCTTTTCACTCGAGCGAGTCGTTGTAATTGTCTTCTTCGCCTCTCAACACTGGCTGAGCACAACCCTTATATATATACGGTATAATACGCCTCGTAAAATCGTCTGTGCAGCAATCTTCTACAAAAAAAGCAAAAAATAAAAAATAAAAGAGAAGAAAGAAGAAAAGAAAAGAAAAAAACTGATTCGCTACGTTTAGAAGCTGAAAGAAATATATTGCGAAGAGCCTGGAATTCATTTCGTGTTCAATTGCGAATCTATTTGCATTCCCTTATATGTGAAATCCAATTGCAACGCGATATTCAGAGTGCGAATCTATCCGATGAGTCGGACGGAAACATGTGATACCTAAGTGAGAAGATATACGTTGATAAACCAGTTAAATATACAGCGGTATTCAATTTTACACTCGACATTTTACTGATTAGCAAAACTTTCGAGGTAGTAGCTACTCTGACCCATAACCGTAGAAAATAGCCCCTCTAAATGTGGATTTTGTAAAAGTTTTGGTAATCAGTTAAACACCCAGTGAAAATTTAATACCGCTAGGTACTTAACGGCTTTACCCAAAGCTCCTGTATATCTATACGTATACCCGACGTGTTTTATTAGTTCAAAGGGATTTGCCGGATCTGAATGACGTCGGAACGCATTGAAAAAGGGAATTGAATCGATTCGAAATTGCAGGGCGTACCTATGGGTACGAGTTTCAAAGTCTTTGAAATATTTCGTCGCTTTTGGAAGAGTGGCAATCAATTTTTACTTTTTTCTTCTTCTTCTTCTCTTTCCGTTCTCTTTGAGAGAATTACTGCACAGACCATATTTTTTGTTGAAAAATTTTACTATTCCAAGGGTCGAGACTAGCCAGGGTTAAATAAACGAAGACGAACACATTGACTCTCTAAAGCGAAATGAAATCGATAAAATCGATGCAGCGTTATTACGCGCTGCAGTTACCTCTATGGTTACATTATAAAGCGTCTAATTAATTCATTTCAAATGTTGATTATTATTTTCAATTGACGCAATTAGAGTGATGTATGCTTTGAATAATGAGCGCGGGACGGGGTATAGGTTTTATCTTCAGCGTGGAAACTTTATCTACTGAGATTTATCCAGGGGCGCGGATTAAGTAAGCGGCGTTGTTTCGCCTGAGATAAAAGCGGAATGGGGGTAGCGTGCTAATAAATACATGGAAAACAAGATATTTCATGGTTGATTAGACTCGAGAGTCGTAAACACGTAAAGTTCGTCGAGACACGAGGAAATCTGACGTCCCGAGGCCAGGAGGGAGCGAGAAAGCTCGAAAGCTCTGAGCTGCGTCCTTGGAAGGCAGATTCGTGTATCAAATATAGAAATTTTATACAGTCGTTCATGTCGTAATATGAGCGGCTGTTAACTTGTTTGATGCTTCTTTTTACACGAGAAAATTGACCTATTTCAAAGATCTCGAGAACGCCAAAGGCGGTTCAAAGAGGCTAGGATTCAAATTCCGAATTCTGAAAATCTCAAACGGTGAAAATTCCGAATTTTAATATCACCGACTCAGAGTTTTCAGAAACGGTATTTTCCCGAAAGTCTACGTAGTCGGTGCAAAAAACTTTCAAACGAAAAACACCGGAGGTTCGAAATTCCGAAAGCTAAAGCTTCGAAAGGCCTAACCTCCAAAACTTGAAATTCACGCATGTATTCGTTCAGTGTTTGATAACTCGGGCTGTGTTGATCGTATCGAAACGAATGAGTGGTCAAATTAATCGTCTTGAGATTCTCTTTTTAGAAAAAAAGGTTTCAAAATCCTATCAATTATCTATGACATCGTGAAGACGTCGATTGAAGTACATAAAATGGATTCCCGTAAAGAGGGTCTCGATTACAACGAACTATTTCTCGTCTTCACACCCTGAGAAATAGTCCGAAGTTCGAAGTGCACGAAAGCGTTTATCGAACTGTTGTCCCTAAAAATTGGCGTTCCGCTACAGTTTTGAGTCCAGAAATAATCCGCGTTGAATCGGAAGCGCGGTTTGCCACCCTCTAACCGGCAGAAATTCGGAAAGTTTCACCGCAGATTCTGAACAAGCGGGAAATGATATAGCGCAACTTTTCGCGGAACATACCCGACCCCCAACCCTCGGAATTTATATCAGCGAGCGACTTTTCCTCGCGGCGGATAATTAAGACTTGTATAAGATATCCGAAACGAAATTGCTCATACATATACGCCACCCTTCGTGTTTTTATTTCCAATTTAGTAGCCAGTGTATAATATCTCCCTAAAATATACATCTAAGCATGTGAAAAATAGAAACAAAGTTAGATTCTTTCTTTCTTTATTTCTTTCTTTCTTTTCTAATTTTTTTCCTTTCCTTTTTTTTTTTATTACCAAGCTCTCAACTTTTTGATTTACGAGCTTGTTTTCTTCGACGGCCATGCGGCCATGCGGCTCTGCGCTTTTGTACTTTTTTCATCTCGGCGTTTATCTCGGCCTCTGCAGGCCACCGCTGGCCAATATCTCCAGGTTCGCCGCATCGTTTAACCGCCTCTAATCGGAGGAATGCATTAGGTAAATAACTCTTCTTCTCCAGGCATTCATCCACTCAAAAAGTTATATATAACCTTTGAGCCTGGTTGTGCGCCTTCGAGCCGCGGACGTCTCTTTAGTCTATAAAACCGATCGACCGTCCGGCGAATACTGCAGGCTTTCACAAATTTTTTTTCGCAATTATGTAATAATCAAGTCGTTATATAAAAGGAAAATAATAATGATAAGATATTATCGAAGCGAAGACCAACAAGGCTATTGATTTATTATATACATATATATAGATTACTGCAGGGAATTATTTCAGAGAGAAATGCTCTCGACTTCTCTTCGCTGAAGTGAACGGAGAAAAGTGGATAAAGTACCGGTAAGTTCGGCAGTGGTAAGATTTCTCATTCCCACTGTGAAATACGTCGAGATCGTACGTAGGCGAGAAAACTTTAGACGGTTTATAAATAAACTTTTCTGTATAGTTTTGATAAAAGTTCGTTAGAACTCGTAGAAAAATTGGCTAAAAATCGTTCCTCGAATTCTCATTCATAGTATTATCTAGATTCGAGATCTCTTCGGATTTTTCTAATTATAAATACGCCGTATATATATCGTGCCAAAGAGATTATTTTTATATTTTCGTTTTTACATCGAAGATTCGAAGCTTTAGTTTATTTTTCCCCTTTCCTCTTTTATCTCGTTCTCTTTTCTAGACATAAGATCAAAAGTTTGATGAAAAAATTTTTTGTTTCACGTTCGTAAGAATATCACCCTCGTTCAATCGTCCGCAATAAAATTTCTTTAACTTTATAATTCGTTGGGGATATAATCGAACTTTATTTCCAAGAAGAAGTTCCTCCCCGTTCGGGAGACATATCTACTTTACGACTCCGGCAGAATAGTAACTTCGCGTCTTACGGTGGACAGCCGAAGACCCCAAGTCGTCCGGCATCCTACATCAGGCCGGATATAATCGAAGGGCACAGATTTTCTCCCTTTTTAATTCTATCGAGAGAATTTCTACTCCTGGATATATCCTACGGACCAAAGAAGGATAAAAACCCTTCGGACTCACTTTCTACAAGGTAGAATAGGCGGACAAAGGGAATGAACGAACGTGTAGCTTAGAGTACGGGGTAACGGCCGAGGGACGTTGTACCCGCCAGGACGACGCCACCGGAAATCCGTTTCGACGTTTTCGAGAACTCCGCTCGTGAAAAGTTTTACGATCTCGGGTCCGGTACGTATCTCGGTGTTTCGAACTCCGCTGCAAGCTGTTTAAATAATTTCAAAAATACCCGGCTCCTCCACCTTCCTCATTTCTCATCGATATTCTTTCCCGAAATTGATTTTAAAAGGTTCAAAAGGCAAAAAAGGTTCAAAAGACAAAACCCCTGCGGTAGCTGGGTTCGAATATAAAGTGTTAAAAGTAAGCGAGATTTTTTTCCCCACATCGTTCGAAAGTTTCCACGGAAGTGCTTACGGAGTGCCTCTCCCTCCCGCTCGCAGGCTTCATCGTAAAACAACCCCCCGACGAATGATGAACGTCCCGTGGATTTCATAGACACGAGTTTTCTCAAAAGATGTAAATATTTGCGCCGAAGACTGATGCTGGGCTTCATCGCTCCGGCTATTATCCTCGGGCTAAGTCAATTCTTAACACAATCTTGATAAACGGTCCGCAATAAATAGGAAACAGTGAAACAGCTGGCATTAGGGATAAATCATGAAGGTAGAAGTTTTTCGGAAAGCTGTAAATCGGAAATAGGTTCTCCTGCACGTACGCTTCACTAAAATCTGGGTCGAACTATAGAAATATATAAAAACCAGGACATGACGGTAGTTCAAATTTTTTCGAGTCAAACAATTCTCGGCATAAATCAGACTATTTTTTTTACTTTTTCTTCTTTTTCTTGAAAAAAATTGAACTCTACGTGGGAAGGGATAAGTTTGACGGACTTTTCCCTGTTTTTTTTTATCCTCTACCCAATTTTGTAATAGGAAATACATGGAAGAATTGACAGCCGCTGGGCAAGCTTCGGATATATCTGCACAACGCGAAACGTTCGGAGATATAAAATGGAGATATTATATATGTGGGATGACAGCAACGAAGATCGACATCCGATTGTTTACCTCGTACTACATTTCGTCCTTTATTTTCTTCGGGAACTGATTCTGACCAGTGAAACGCGGGGTGTCCTTCGCTTTTGGGAATCGATCATGTCCTACATTTACAAACGATGAGAAAACTCGAGTATACCATAGGTATCTGAAAGACTGGCCCGAGGAATGAAAGCGAGGAAGAGATGAAGAGATGATGTCTCTCCTCCTCTCCAGAACTTCTCCAAAACTTATTACCTCTTTTAGGATGTTACCCGAAGCCCGATGCCAGAGAGAAAGGTGATTCAAGTGTAATATACACAGTGCCCTAGCTGCTCGAGGAAGCGAAATTCTTGGCAACGAAAGGATATCGAATACGTTCTAGGAATATAAATATTACGGGACCCGCGGAGATTTCGTGAAAGGTTTTCGAAACTTTTTTAACCTTGAGGATTTTTTGAAAATTTCAAGAGGCAGAATCTGTCTCTCCGCGACTCTGCGGCCTTGTAGCTTCTCCTAGTGTGATGTTCGTATTTTCTTCTGAGTACCCGGTGTATTGTAAAGGTACCTCAATAATGAGCCCTTTTTGAACCGTCTTCAAGTTTCCAAAGTAACCCAACCCTCGACCAATTTACAACCAAGGATCAGAAGAACGGAACGTTTCGCGTTAGGGACGAGCGCGAATTTTCTCTTCGATGGAAAAATATGTCTTTCATACTCGTCTCGCCTCTTCTTTTCTCTTCTTTTCTTTTCTTTTCTTTTCTTTTTTATTTCCTTTTATTTTCTTTACTTCTTACTTTTTCATCAGCCCTTCGAAACGCGTCGAAAATAAAAGAAAATAAAGTAAAATAAATGAAAGATAAAAAAAAAAGACAGTATCGATTTTCATTCAAAACATATTGGTTTTGGTAATAAAAAAAAAAGAACTTTAAAGAACGTCGTCATTTTTAGTCATGCAGAAGAACAATTGGACGCCAGTATAATGATACCCTTTAAAAAATAGCTGGGTGAATTCAGGTTCGCTTTCATTTTCAATTCTGTGAAATTTACGCTACGAAAATCGTTCGGCTAGTTTCCAGTCGCTACTTAATGCATGTTGGCGAAGAAAATCGAGCTTTCGCAGTCGATTAGTCTCGAGCTAATTCGTTTCTTGCTTCTGTTTATCCGAATAATCAATCAAGGATGTGTATTCTCACTCATGAAATTAGATCCCGAGATTTGCTACTCCGAATTTCCATTTTTTATCGCCTCGTCGAATCCTGGGTTTAACCGTCACCGAAGCACTGGATTAACTTATACATCAATCCGCCCGGAATATTGGGGCAACTTTTCTCCAAATAACATTTCTCGTCTCTGCACCATTGCGCAGACTGAATTGACTTTTGCCGGAATGCAGTCGATCGTATTTGACATAAAGTTGGGATCGAAGATCGAGGACTGATCTGATTTCGGTATTCATATTATCCGCAAATTGCAAACTGCAAGCTGAAAGTCGCATCGAATCAGTTCCTCTGCGGAGCATCGACTCAGAGACATTGATTTCCTACCTTCAAAGACCTCGTACACACGTCGTGCACCGACGTATGTACTTCTAGGGAACAATGTAGCTTCAAGATTCGCGATATTTCATTTTCCTCGAAAAGCTCGTTAAAAATTATATCCCGTCGCCGCCGTCTTTCATCGGCGAGGCTTCTTCCGAACAGGACAATCGAGATGAAATTTCTCGAGCAGGCCGCATACAAGTTTTACGACTCGAAATAATCCGAGAGATAATTAAAATTGAAATAAATTCTTTGCGTAAAAAAGTTGACTTCGCTATTTCTTCACTTCGGAGATTACATTTTCGTGTAGCCGATTTCCGGGGTGGGTATTACAGTATATCGCGAAGGTTGTTTGAGGTCAGTCCGACCCCAGTCCAGCTGAGAGATAGGGACACGCGAGGAGCCACTATTTTTTGGCACTGACAAATTAGGGTCTTTTCATGAAATTCTGGACAAGAGAAGCTCCATGTCTTGTCTTGTTAGTAAGATACCGCGATACGGAGTGCCGATGTCGAGCTACGGTAGCCCGAGGCCTACAACCATACAGCGATCAATTTCATCGTTGATCATTCATCAAGTTTTATCAAATTAATATCTAACACAGGCCGGTTCTCCGATTAATTTCTTTCTGTTCTGATCACGAAATGGAAGTATCGAGTACACGCGATTTTCTAGCTTCGCAAAGATCGCCTTTCGACGAATCTTGTATCAAAACTACATGAGAAACCGTTGAAGTATACGTATATCTCTTTCAAAATGAGAAGCAGACTTCTAGGTGGCCTGAAGACTCAGTGAAGTTAATCCAAAATGGATATGAACTAGTGAAGAAGTGAAGAAAGAATAAAAATGTCTGGTATTTAACCTGTGTGAGGAGTAGCTCAAAATTGAGGTAGAACGGACGATAGATATGTGGGGGAAGAAGAACGAGAAGAAAAAAAGAAAAAGCACATTTGAAGGAGACGAAGGATTTTTACCTTAGAATCATGTTTTATTAAAGTTCTACTTTGAAGTTTTATTTCTTATTTTTTATTTGTTCTCTTTCTCTCTCTCTCTTTCTCTCTCGGCAAAGGCAGCTTTTTCTTGAGATCAGAAGGTGAAAGGGATCTTTCCCGAGAATAACATAAGCCGGGTGAATTTGACAGATTTTATTTTCTCCAGGCTGCGATTAAATTTTCTAAAACAAAAGGAGTGGCACGTTTTTTCATTCCCATTTCTATTTCCCCCTTTCCACCCTTTTTTTTTGTCTTCTTCTTCTTACTTTAGCTCGATTATCTTCTCCCTTTTCACTTACGTTATTTGCTTTCCTTTTTTTTCGTCTTTGTTTTTTCATTTTTGTTTTTTTTTTCATCTCTTATCCTCCTCATCCACTCTGGAAAAAATTCTTAGGACAAATTGCGGATATATCCCTTTGTATGTTTATACATATACGTGTATAGATATATGCCGTCAGAAACACGTGTATTAGAATTCATGAAGCCCGGAGGGTCTCTGCTCATATGTTATCCCTCTTCACCGCCTTCATTTCCCGGAGCTTTCAGCCGGTTGAACTCGATGATTACGAGTAAAAGCTTCATTATTGCATGTAGTCATAATACATCCATATATACATACCATATTTACACACGTATAAAAATCAACAGTCGATGTAATTTGCTAAAAAGTAAAACAGAAAACAGAAAAAATAAAAAAGATTGCCTTATAATAATCCTAGATTGTCCTCGCCCTCGCCCTCGCCTCATTTCGCCCTCTATAAAGTCCAACCTCTGCCTCTTCCATCCATAGTCTATCCTACTTGCAAACAGGAAAATCGATGGCCGTTTCATGCGGTTCTATAGGTATAAGCTCGTTGGTTGTTTGATGGTAGAGGGATTCAGCTCCTAGAGATGGCGAATCCTGAGTGGACCAAAATCTCTTTACGTCGAATGGATTGTACATAGAAGTAGGTACATACCACCCTTCAAGTGCAACAATTTCAGCTTTTTCTCAGACTCAAATCGCCCATATTTTCCTCTCGGACGTTAAGGGTGAATAAAAATTGGATTTGGGTTCCAAAATGGCCGAACGTGTGTTCAGATTTTCGTTTCTTCTCTCGTTTTTCGATAAATAAGTAAAAAAGTGTGATAAGAAAGACTGTATCTATTGCGTTGGAGATTTAATGGCGTCGAGAAAGTCAGTCTAGTGGTCCATCCATCTAGACGAGTAACTTTATCGACCCCTAGGGATTATTTGGATTGGTTACCTGCGCTAGGGTTTAATCCCATTATTTACTGGATAGATTGCCGGTCGATACAGCGAAGTAGATTTAAAATAACACGTGATTCCTTTAAGTCCATGGAATTTCTATCTAGATTTCCTAAAACGTCGACGATATTTTTTCTCCTTTTTCCCTATTCGAATCCTCAGGACGAAGACCGTATCCCTTGTTTTAGGCGTCGGATAATCCTTCAACTTTTACCACCTTCCGAACCTTACCTTTCACCTTTTACCGCTCACTCTTCACCCTTCGCCCTGCAGGGATCATTGTTAAACCTACGAATTGAATCGTCTCTCTATTGTCTCCGGTCGAGTTAAGAGAAAAGAAAAGAAAAGGAAAGAGAAGAGCATAAAAAAGAAAGAAGGGAAAAGAAGAGGGAAGAGAAATAAAATCGACATTTTTGGCCGGAAATATTTCATTTGCATTTTACCAAGTAAGCAAAAACTCCGGGGGAAAGAGACGCATGATAATAAATTGAATAATAATTATTTTATTTTTAGCAAAAAAAAAATGGGACGCGGAGGTAAACCGTCGTCAGGAATCGTAACCGACCGTTAAACAAATTAATAACGAATATTCAGAATGTAATCGTTGTTATACGGGACTTATAAATACATGCGGGAGCGAGAAGGGAGAGGTGTTGTATATATTTAGATGAATTTTCATTTCTCTCCCAGGATCTGGACTTCTGATTGTTGGGTAGAATTTTTCGAGAGCGCGGGGATATAACGAGTAGTTTTTCGTGCAAATACCGCTGGGAGAAATAACCGTAAATCGTAAGATTCGTGGAAATCATGGCGGCCATCTCGGCGCAGACTTGTGCAAGTCGTTGAACAAAACAAATGAAACATATCTCGCCGAGGAAGTTGAACGAGAAATTCCTAACCTATTTCTTATCCTCGTTCATATTTTTCGGTCCTATCTCTCCGTCTGAATCTTCTTTTCTCCTAAAACCGGAAATTACTGCGCTTTATCGAATATCTGATTTTTTTAAACAGCGCGAACGAAAGAATTTCGATTTAATTAACCGTCACGTGATCTCAGGCCTACCACCATGCTCAAAATAAAATGTTCATTGAATAACAGAATCCCTTCCTCGTACGAAGAGAAAAGAAACTCATGTGGCGCATATATAGCAGCGCAGAGAGCGGCGGAACAATCAAAAGCTTTCAAAGTTAGGTGTGTGTATGACTTAGGAGGTGAAACGTAGCTGTGGCGTATGATTTTCGTGAAAATGATTCCTACCGAGGCAAAGAACAAAGGTCAAAGGTCCTTTACTGCTTTGTCGACTGTTTGCTTCCTGGTAAAAGGAGTTCGACCGACTCTCGCAGTAATTGCGATCGATACGCACGTTCGGGCTTTCGTCGTTGACGTGAAATTGTTCAGAAAATTATACCGTTGCAGATTTACGGACGGTAAAACTTGTCGGATACGTATACAAGTTCGTTACCTCGTTAAGCCTCGAGATCTCTCTTCTCGCGTCAAAGTAAACGGCAAAAACCGACATGGAACCTGTCAGAAAAAAAGTTTAAAAATTAAATTTAAAAATTCAAATTTCCCAGACTTTAAAGTCGAGCTTATGCGGTCGCAAAACTGATTTCGACCGCGCAATAATATCAGAGATCAATTAATACCGGATTCAAACAATCAAACTTTCTCTTTCGAACGTTGGTCGGCGACTATTAGTTACAAGGACTAACAAATCTTAATTATTTACCGAGAAATTGCGGCCTCGATGCTGTGGCGGTTGGTGGTTGGCGGTTGGCGACTGGCGGGTCGATCTCTCAGAGATTCCAACTAGTACAGACCAAGTTCGGAACTTCAGAGAACTGGCTACATCTCCGAACAAAGTTTATCAGACTCGAAACTAACTTACAACACATCGTCGCGACGATGGCGACGCTTGATTTTCCGCAAAGAAATTTCGCGGCTGTATTACCAGCCGTTGAAATTTATTTTTGACGTAAAATGGGCTCGCGTCGGTCGTGATAAGAATTATTTCATCGGGTGAATTAATTCTCCTCAAAATTTAACCCCGAATATAATATAATTATTTTTTCGCTCTGAATTTCTTCGCTAATTTTATACGAATCTATTTCGGTCTTGATTCAGGTCGTAACTCGTAATCCGTTGGATTTTATCACCGGTTTTAGCAGTCGTTACAGATTTACCACGATCATTTCCGAGCTCGTCTTAGCCACGAAAATAACAAATCCGTCAGGCAAAACGACCCCTGTGTGTTCTGGAATTCGTTTCACGACTCTGGAAGACATCCGCTCGTCCGTTTATGCGGAGCTGATTTTATTCACGCGTCATTTTGGCGATCCTGGGCCATTTCTTAAGTCATTAATTCGTACGGCCTGAAATAAGAAATTTCGAGATTGGTACCACGTTCGAAACAAGTGATTCGAACGTGTGACAGTGGTGTAAACGCGGAGGTTCGGAAGTCCCCGCGAAACGAGACTGAGGGCTGAATCTGCACAAGACGCGGTGGCTGAATCCGGAGCCAGAAGGCAGAGTAAAGAGGGAGGAATTGAGAGCGTCGCGCGGAAAGATTCATTGGCGAAAGGGCGCCGCGACGTCGGCGTAACATTGCTCCCAATTCTCGTTCCACTCTTTCCGCGTGGTTTTTGGCTTCCGCGGTTTCCTTTTTCCCCCGTCGTTCTCTTATTCTCTATTTCAGACTCCGACGCGGTGCAAGTGTTCGGTTATTTCACCCCCGAAAATTTTTCGACATATTTATCTACCCTTGTGTTCATCGAGATAACATCTTTGAATTTTCTACCGGAGATTGATCCTCGATGAGCATATAGATCTCTGAGCTATTATTTTCGCCTAAAAAGGGTTGGAAGAGAATGAAACCCTCGTTTCAGGGTTTAGGAAAGTACGAGCCCCGAGAAACGTCCCTAATTTCAGTTCACGGTTACGCGTAGATTTAATTCGGGACATTTTCCAATTCGATGTAAACTCAACGAGGTATATTTAAAGGCCTGTTCGAGTACGCGCAGTAAAGCGAGACCCTTGCTACCCAACGTCGTTAAATTTGCACTTTAAGCTGGTATGTTTTTTGTACAGAATATTCTACAAGAGATTTTACGAGGCTCGCCATCACCAGGTCAGAATAAAATTCTGAAAGAAAAGAAAACGCGAGAAGGATTCATTCCGGCTAATAAAAGTCTTAAAAATTCATTCAGAACATGATTCAACATTTCCAAAATTCCAAATTACACGGAACTTTCGTCGACCGGTGTTCCTCCGGGTCTTGAATTCGTTAAACTGACCTAAGTCAACGAGAATATCATAAATAACATATAAGACCTGACAATCGTACGTAATTTGAATATACATATGGGTGATCCCATTCTAACAGTGTCTATTAATTTCCTGTACCGTTTGCTCTCACTGGTCATCCATTAACAATCTATTCATAAAATTTTTGTATCGATACGATCCTCGTGAACATATTTCATCGCTTCTTTCGTATAATATAACTTTCAGTCCGGAGAAAACTTACGGTTTAAATCACTTAAATGTCAGTACCGTGTCACGTCCATTTCTAGAATTTACCTATGAATTCGTTATGTTCTTTGTCGCAATAAATGATCCAAACTAATTAATCCATAAATCTAATTAACGTTATGATACAATTCATAAATAAATTATAATACAATTCGTAATAATTTTTCTGAAGAATGTCTGCCGAATTTATTTTATGTCAGTACCGTGGACGAACGAGTCAGTACCGTGGCACGGAAAATTTGAAATTTGATTCTCATTCTCGATATTTTGAAGTCGTAGCGAAAGCCTCTCGGACTTTCATTTTTACAATAAAATAGAGTAATAATATGCGTTAAAAAACTAAAAAAGTTTAATTATAGAATCAAAAAATGTTTAATCAAAAAAGTAACAGTTAGAACAGAATCACCGATATATCAAGTATTCTGATAAAACACGCGATACGTAAATTTGATAACATTCTCTTAAAAATCTGCGTTTTTTATTCAGTTCGTTAAATTCTCAATGACCAATCGACTCGAGTTCTTCGGACTGTTTTCTCGACGTTAAACACGATAATCGACGCGATTATTAGCAAAAATTTTTCGCGATTCGTTTTAGATTTACATTCGGACAAAGCTCGAGGTGTTCATTAGAGTCAAGGAGCATATTTGACGAATTGAAATATTCAAGAGCTCGGGTAAAAACGTAATTGCCTATACATACTAGATGTAATATAGCCGAAGGTATAATCAACCCCGTCAGAATGCGTTCGAAGGGGTTGAAAAGTGAGTATTAATCATAATATTCTGCGCGAAATAATTTGTCGCCAGGTTTTGTCGGGGTGCGGTTTTAAATTATACGAGAACTTTCTGGGGTGCGGAAATTCAGACGGGGCAAAGCTTCTCGGAGAAAAAGTATTAGTTATAGGTACGATGTGTAGATAGAAGGACCTGGTATATCCTGGGAAGGGGAATATGTAGATGAAATTTATCCGAAAGAAAAAAAAAAGACATTTTGAGCCTTCCGAAACTTTGGGGACAACGTACGACTACACATCGACATCAAAGTCACGAGGATTACAGAAGGGAACCCTTAGGTAAGGAAATTTTAGGTCACGTTGGATCGACACGTGATCGGTTAAATCGTTTTCTCCAACATGCAAATTTTACCAGTACCATTACACGATTGGCACGTGTCTGGGTCATCGGTTTGATCCAGGTTCTAAAATTCAGACAGGGAAATGATTACAGGAAAATTAATTGATCGTGTTATTTGTTTGATTTTGTTTTTTCATTTCATTTTATTCTCTTTTATCCATGGCCCTTTAATCGAACGCTTTTTCCTTTGATTAGACGATTTTTCACTCCTGAAATCTCGACTTTTTCATACCTGGACTCCTCGACGAATAATTCCAATACCAAACCCCAGAAGTGGCGCATGTATTATTCACAGTCGAACCTGAATCAATTTGAAGCTTGATATGCGACCCGCGTTTTTCCCCGTCGAGAATCTAACCCGGAATAATGAAAGTAAAGAACCTGAGGAGAGCTGTACTGATCAGAAAATCCTCGACATCCTGATTTATTGTTTATCAGAAATTCTCGAGTCGAATTTATGACATCTGGACGTAGAAACAAATTTTAGAAAAACTCAACGCCACTTTGCTCTATATCTATGATTTATCCCAAAGTAGAAGCTCCGAGCTTCGACGGTATATGAAAAAAAAAAGTAGAAAAAAAGCTCTGAGGTAATTTTTTTTGGAATCGGATTGGAGGATTTTTCCTCTTTTTTTTTGTCCATAAGATTGAAGTTGCAGCGAGATTTTTCTAAGGGTAAAAGAAATTTGGCTTTAGCGAACTAAAAAGATTTTCAGTTGGATTTAACTTCGTTCGAGCGAATCCCGAAGCTCCTTAGGCTCTTCGTTTTTGATCCTTTCCTCCTCAGTTCCCATCTCGTTACGCAAGCCCACCGATTCCTGATTAAATTTCGTTCAATTTTTATCCAGAATAAGGCAGCTACCATTACCTTGAAAATTCTCATGTATCTTATTCGAAAACCTTTCACAATCGGGTTCTACTTTTTCAAGAAACAAGCTACGGAATTTATTCCAAGCTTTATTGCCCACAATCAATGTTCTCTTTCCGTTTTTCTCTTTTTTCTTTTTTTATCCAAAAGGGAAAATCTCTCTCTCTTTCTTTCTCAAAGTCTGAAATAAACATCTCAAAGACTTTTGACAAACTTCGAAAAAGACTTATTTTTTGAAAACATATGCTAGGCTCGATCCAACCCACTCCAACCCAGGCCACACCAACTTGAACCCAAGCTATGAATAATTTAGCAGATTTATGCAGACCTAGAGCAGTTCCAGAGTCGCGTAAAGTCTTGGAGACTAACGACGGTTAGTCCTCTGTACGAGGAACTTGGCTTTGAGCAATTCGTGGCGAAGATTGGGATGTATTTTCCTGTATAAATACGTTAGGTTTGTTCAATCGGTAGACTTCACTTCTCGTTCGTATCTAATCGATCAGTTACTCGGTGAAAATCAGGATCTGGGTTCGTGGGCATCTGGAACCGCAGATCAAAAGTCTTAGAAAGAATGTAGCGTTGATTAGGAAGATTATTGGTCGAGCTCATGAGCACCTTTTTCTTAACGGTACAGACTGAAACCTTCCATAAAGTTGATTAAAGAGTTTCGAGTCAAACGAGGAAATCTCTGACCCGGTAACTCCTTGGGTATTATGAGTCCGCCGCGCGTTTCTTACGCCTTTTTCCACTTTTTGTTACATCGATCGATGCGTGTGGCAGCAAGACTCGAAACTCGTCCCTGCCAAAGTGTTAATCCGATCTTCCTACACTGGGGGAAAAAAATGCCTAACCATAAAAACTAAGACGGATTTGTTCGGGCAAAAAGGTCGACGCCGATCGAGGACTTTAGTCCTCGGAGACACTGGGAGAAAAACCCACCAAACCTCGTTGTTATTTCTCACGCATACCATTTACTTTTCTTTTTATAACAAAGAAGGAAGGCTTTCTCAACCTTGTATTCTTCTACACTGTAAAACTTCGAGAAACAGCTTAACTTTCTTCAAACAGAAATTAATTTATTTAAAATCGTCATATCCGAAGAAAGAATTTCAAATTTCTGTGAAAAAGCCTGAACTAAATCCGTTCTCGATTTTTTCTTGAGTTTTCTTTTTTTTTCCTTCCCAAGGATAACTATGCGTCCTTCGACAGTCCTAAACTCGAAGCGTTGGTCTTAACTCGGTGGGTTTTCCTGCGGAACCGCGCCTCGAAGAAACCCTTTTCCGAAGGTGTTGTCCGCGGGAGAGGCCAGAAAGTCCCAAAACTCGTGAAAGGAGTTCGGAAGGACGTTGGTGATTGCCGTGTCTCCCGCAGGAATAACAATCTCAAAATTTATTCCTTTCACGTCGCAGACGTACCTACCTGGTCGAAAACGGCTCAAAGTTTACTTCAAATGCAATTTATTCAATGCCCGGAGACAACTTTCACACAATCCACCCGTTTAACGCCGTACCTTTGATACTGTCTTACTCCAAGTTCTATTCCGGTTCCAAGAAGAAAATGAAGATTATTAAAAATACCGGGACTCGTTCGTTCCCAAAAAATGTTTAATCCTGATCAAATCCCGCTCGAGATTATCGCCCCGAATTTTTATTCCGCTACTTTAGAATCCTAATTCCTAAGCCGCGATCTGTGATGGTAATTAGAACGTTGCGCGGGTCATTAACTGTCGAATGTATTTATAAAAAGCTGACTTTGAACCGAGGGTCAGGAAGTGGCCCAAGTCGCACGTGGCGCCTTGACACATTTGCACTTTTGGTAGCCCTCCAACGTGTGTCTTAGATCAGTCTGACACCCGGAGTTAAAGATGCAAACATAGCTTCGAGATGTTTCAAATTTTTCCGGCTTTCGATCTTCGATTATATTTTTTGGTCTTAAAACACAAGTTTTTTTTTCTTTCTGTTTTTGTGATTCCTTGATTTTTTACTCGAACGGCTCGTTTCGAGTCCCGATTTTCGAGAGAACGAGAGAGAGAGAATGAATGGAATTCAGAAATCTGGAGAACGTTCTGAGATCGGGAAGAAATATTGCTAAGGGTGTCTGCAGCCAGACGCCCGCGCCGGGATGCGTAGGGTGCTAGACTTTCCGTTTGAATATTACCCGGGAAAAACCCCCCTCTGGAATATTAGGACCGTTCAAATAAATCTTAAGACCCCCTCCACGCGTTAAGCCGAGATTCGAGATTCGGTTGCTCAATGCTCTCGCGGACCGAAACCCATTTTCCCAAGATTCTTTTGATACATGATCTTCTTTGATAGAAGCGTATATACTCGCCACAAAAAAAAAAGGAAAAGAAAAAAAGTTCAATTATATCTTCGCTTTTTTGCTTTCAGCAACGATATCATCAATACTATTATCATTTATATCGGAGGGATGGAAATTGATTGAGAATTAATCCACCCGCGCAAAAAAAAAAAAAACATTTGCGTAACATGCGAAATGTACACGAGATTAATTATTTATGGTTAAATCAATGATAGCGCAAATCTTTTTGCGGTTAAATAAAATAGTAAAAAAATAATAACTTCGATGGATCTGATATTCCAACGAAAGCTCGATTGATAATTTTATTCGGAGGGGACAATTCGCGAAGAAATGTGGCGCTGAAAAGCTCTGGTTAATTGTGTCTATTAATCATTTTCCCAGTAGGAAGATGGTTGGCGTATGTTTGTTTCTTTCTATTTTTTTCTCCCTCGGAAATACGTTCTTTAATCGATTATAAATTGGCAAATGGTCTGAGCGATGAGATAAGAGGGAAACATATTGGAAATTCGAGAAGATATTTCTCGCGAAAAACCGGTGGACTACTATTTTCTCTTTCATTCTTTAGATTTTCCATTTTTTATTTTTTTCGCGAGATGAATATGGAAAATAAAGAAGAAAAAATACGAAGCCAATTTTTCCCCTGATTTATTTGTTCCGCGTGCTTGAGTACGAATTTTTTTTTCTTTATCCTTTTTTGTTTTTTTAACCAAACTGTTGTATTTCCTCTTTGGATTTATTCTGCCGAAGAATTCTAATGTTATATATTCGCAATGCAGAGTGCGATATTAATTGCCAACTTGACTCGTTCCGACGGAAATACGTATTTTATTTCTGCATTTAATTGAAGATAATAATAAAGTACTTTCGAACGATGATTGCGAGTGAAATAAATTGCTCCCCTACTCGTTTAAATTTTAAACGGCGGAACATAACCGATCCATAACGATTCTCATTAATTTTCTATAATTGTATTAATTCAACCGTCGAATATATATGGTCGATTTTAATCGTCACTAATTTCGTCTGAATGAGAGAATTAGGAAAGGATTGCCAGCCGAGCGAATGAATTTTCCACCCTAAGAACTTACTGTTGAACCCTCAACTTGAATAGGAACAAAGACCAAATTTAATACAAATTTATCTTGGGATTTTTAATGTCGGAATATTTTTAGTTCCATTTTTAAAACTAAGAAAGGAACGCGAAAAATCTTCGAAGCACCTATAATCCCGTTCCTTCCGCGATTTACTCTCCGCTGTCAATTAGCCCAGAGGTGAAAAGATCGATGCCGATTAACTGTACGTCCGATATCTTCTTTTCTACAGATCCATCCGACGAGTAAGTAGGTTCGCTTTTTTCCCGAGGGATTCGCGTGGAATTTAATCCTAGTCGAATAGCTCATTCCAGGGAAGACATAAACTCTTTTCTCCTCTCGGTAGTGAGCAGAAAAAAATTCTACTTTTTTGACTATCGATTTTTGAAAGAAATTATCACACGTAAAGCGGCATGTCTTCTTCTTCCTCTTCTTTCCGTTTGAATCGTTTCTTCTGCAACACGTACATGCAGTAGACCCTTTTTTGATCCTGGTGGTAATACCGCGGGTTGATTGATCGGGCTCAAATAAATTAGGCGTACTTATAAAGGGCGTGGAAAATAATTTATCGAGAAGATAAATTGGGGTACGCATTAAATTGTGTTAACAGATTGACGACATGCAATTCTGCGTCTACGAGCTTCGTTTATTATATTGCGTCCCCTCGGCCTCGGCCCCAGCCCCAGCCCCAGCCTCAGTCTCGGCGTCGACATCAGCGTCGACGTCGACGTTGGTGTACCTAAGGCTGTCACGGGAGTCTACATATTATCCGCACGGAAATGCAGCATAATGGAACCGGGAGGATCATTGTCTTTACCACGACGAAGAGCTGAAATAATGGGCTTGGTCTGAGACCGTCTCTTTCGTATGCCAGGCGAACGCTGAATGCATTTTCCCGACGGTTCAGGATTCGACTGGCACCGTAGTTTGCAGTAAAAGACAAGAAAAAAAGGCTCGGCTCTTGTCTCATACGAATTACCTTTGGACCTCATAAATTAAGCCATCGTTTACGGCTTAATTAGTTACATCACTCGGAAACTTCGTCTAGAGAAAAATAAGTCACGGTTAAAAATGTATGTTATTACTCCACGTGTGCTTACGTTGATTACTTTTGCTTGTCTTCTAACGTTTCGTATTTGAGAGATAAAAAAAAAATTATTCCAATTTGAATACAGCTTTCCGCTAGTTTATTTCAGGAATTATTCATCTATCCAACCGCTGTCACCGGCTGTATGTTACGTCAGGGTAGATGTTTGACTCGCTCGATAGTCTATTAGATGAATTCGTAGAGATACCGTTTCGAAATGGTGATTTGAGTGTATCGTTGCGACCCCCGTTGTGTATGGAAAATATAAAATTGATGAAAATATTGACGCTTAATTGACAGATAGGTAGATTTGAAATTCAAATTGTTTCATGGAAGTTGAACTCTGGCATACCTCTAGCATTCAAAAAACTGGGTTTATTCCGGATATGTTTACGCGGAAGACTGAAGCGAAGGATAATCTGTCGTTTGCATTAATTATAACGAAAAACATCGATTATTATATGCGTAGCCATCAATCATGATTGAAATTGCTTCGCGATTCTGGTTGATGAGTTTTAGTCCATGTAACTTAATTCCGTGCTAGAATTTCCCCGTCTATGTAATTGTAATTGTCTTTGCAGTCACGACTCGGCATGTTTATTCATAATATATTAATGAAGTTGTCAATTCTATTATGACAACGCGAACCTTCCATACGAGGAATTCCTCGCATATATACCGGCTCTAAATTTTTGATCTACCCGAAAGCTGCTATAAAATATGTACAGCGAAGCAATATTCCAAATTGCAGAGGAAAAGCGAATAGAAATACTATATTCAAAGGTATGTTTTCCTTTTTTCTCCTACCTCAAAATTATAACCCTTATATGAATACATCGCTGCCCCAGTTTACATAAAACTTCGCAAAGCTGGTTTTTCGTTTGTGTTATTTAAACGAGAAGCTCTAGTCTCTCCTAAAAAATTTTTCATACAAAACGAACAAAACACCTTTCTCACGTATATAATTGAATCGCATAGAAATTAAAATCTCTTCTTCCCGCGTAAAAAGGAGGAACCATATACATACTACATTCATCCACACCATGAAAGCTCCTAGGGCAATTACCTCCGACTTCGGATCGCTGCACCTGAGTTAATTTCAGGTTTTAGAATCAGTTTAAAAAGTAGGCCATACCCGTATGGAAATTCATGTCAGTTATCTATCCAAAGATAGGTTCAAGCCCGTGCGGCACAACCTTTGCTCCGGTATAGTTTTCCTATCGGATGAAGTTCGCCTTTGGGGTGGAGGGGGATGTAGATAACGCGGTTAAAAAAGTTGAAACATAGAGAAGGGGCAAAGGAGCTATGAATAAAAAGGGGAGAGAAAGAAAAAAGAGATAAAAAAAAAAAAAAGGAAAGGGAAGAAGGTACTCGAAAGATACACAAGGCAGGTGCAGGCAGGGGTCTTTGAAGTGGAACTTGAATTAACCTTCGACACGCGATACTGAAATTTACATATTTCTCAAAGATACCTCTTGTCTGACACGTGAGAGATAAGTTCGAGCGAAAAATGTACCCCAGAAGCGCGACGTAATCGTGACGATCGAGTACCATCGATGTTCTGTGAGGCTAGATAGCGGCGGACCACACGCTGGACTAGTAACCACCTACGGAGTACTAAATCAATGAACAGGTCAGCCATACGCTCTCTCATCCGTACAGAGTAGTAGCTGACAAGTAACGGAATGTAAGTAGTAGTGCCCGAGGTGTTTTTTTGGCTGATTCAAAGCGGTTTATGATTCATACTACTTTCAGTTTCATCACGAATTCAAAAGTAGAAATCTTACTGCGTGGGGTTGATTCTGTAGAACTTAGACGTGGCTCGGCTTCTCGTGTGTTTTCGGAAGTATTTAGTACCGCGCCCACGATCGCATACGTATACCTTCGTTATTTACTACCAGATCGAAAAGCTTAGTACGTCATGTTTATCTCGACTCGAGGACTATAAAACAAAGATATATCCTCGGTCGTTTAAAGGTCGTATATTATATAGCCGACCGTAGAATGATAACCCCGTCTAACTTTGTACAGATATAATATACAAGTCGTTCATAAACTTACTCGATTAATGGGATCTAGAGAATTCTTATTCCGTGATTTAGGCGCTATTCGTATCCCGAACTGAACCATTTTTGCAAACAACTTGCTTTTCGCTTTGTCCCATTATTCCGTTTGGCTTGAAAGAATACATTACACCTCGACGAAATTCAGGGCCAGACTTTCATCTCTCCGCCCTTTTTGCTGTATAAAAAAGTAAAAATAAAATGTTATTTTTATTACAATTTTATAAACGGTAATTAACTTCCGAAAGCTTCTTACGAATTTTGGAGGAAAGGTATTTTGGATAAAGACACACCGTTGTCGGCATACTGGAACGTAATGTCGGTATCACGTGGTCCGGGCAAGTTTGGGTTTACCCGAAATTGGTAGAATTCATTTGTAAAACGAGCGGGAACACGGTGTCAGCGGATTCGCACGAGACAGGCTTTCGGAAAGCACTCGATTGTACTTATTCTCTGGTAACCCCTCAGCCTCTTCGTTGCCACCAGAGACTCGTAATAGCACTTAGCTTTTATTTCTCCGAGCTTTACGAGGCTACTGTAGTCGGCAGGTACATACATACACATACATACATATACAATACATACAAATACACAGATACATAAAAGTATACGATTGTATGTTCACCTGTAATGTAGATAGAATTGTGTATATATATATAAATACACACTGTTACTAGAGGAGGTGACGTATAGAAAACGACTATTGTACCATGGAGGACAATACCGTGAATAAAGAAGCAAACCTGCAGTGAAGAGAAAAGGAAACTAAAAAAAGTTGCCTTTGTGGTTTAGTGGGTGAAAAATGTGGAACAGAAACGTCGATAGAACGGGTAGAAATAAATGGTCCGATGGTTGCAGCAAACGTTCGAATCGATCATTTTTTGGTATAATACTATTTCGGGATCTCGAACATTTCTATACGTACATTTTTCCCAGTTTTTAAGATCTCGAGCTTTTTTTCACACGCTCGTGCTCACTCCGTTACCAAAGATATATGATGGCGAGACGAGATGTTTACCAACACGTATAGGTAGATATCTGGGTGAGAGGTTTCTTCGTCTTCTCTTAGAGAAAAATAGGACGCATTAAGCTTATGAATGGGCGGTAATACGTGGGAGTGAAAGTGTCATATTCGTAAAAACACACCGATCATGGATACAAAGTGAAGCAAAACGTAGTTCCACAAACATTTTGACGTTCTCAGCTTCTAACGACCTTTACTCTCTTCTCCCAGATCTAGATTATATCTCACGAACTTTCGAGGTGCTGCTGGCGTAAGGAAAATCCTAAGATTATCTCGGAACATCGCAGACACCTTTGGATTCAAATTACAAGCCAAGCTAGCCAATAAAAAAAGCCGAAATATTGATTTTTTAGTATTCTACTTGAAAGTACTGAGCTTTTTGGAAAATAATTTATGACGGATGGTTTTTGAGTCCCATGAACGTCAGTACCAAAATAATTGGTAATTTATAATCAAAAGTACCTGCCTGAAACCTTCCTTACCTTTCCTATCGGTGAAATACGCCTGTGAACAGTAATTTGATGAATTTGATCGTGATATAAATTTTTTTGAAATATACCGTAACGGTAACACGCCTTTATTCCGGTTCCAAACCTCGTAAAATTAATGATCAAAGTTGTAATAAATTATTTCTCGGTGATGGCTCGTGGTTGTTTTATTACGCGCTGTATATTGTCCGCTAGGAGATAAAAAAACGTGGCCAAAATGACGGGGAAATTTTTTGTCAAAGTTTTGCCCGAGCTTTTTTCCCAACTTTTCGTTGAAAACTAGGGTCGAGGTTGACGCTCAGGGCATTAACATTTACGTCTGACACTTATTACGTAGGGCTAGTTAGAAGAGGGTATAAAATCGGAACAAATTTTGAGGGAATGAGAAACAAAAATGAAAATAAATTAACCGGGAACTCGTTAGATTGTTATTTAAGGATAAAGATAAACGATTGTTTTAAAAATTGAACGAAAATATGAACCCTCATTTATTTCATATACACGCGTATTAATATTTCAAAAGCAACGTGGCAGGGGTGCCAAGGTTTGGCTTGTATCAACCCCTTCCACAAAACCGTCCACTCTTTACCCGGCTACACGTCTGTTTGCCCGCTTTATGTTTCGCTGGCCCTTTGACCTGTGAAACCCAAGAGGATTTAAGCCAGCAACAGTCTGCAGTCAGTGAGTCGTCAGCTGTAGAAGACAGAAGGCAATATCCTGTCAGTAAAGTGCGCAGCCTCCTTCTTGCTTCGGGATCTGAAACCTGCGAGGTCGTAATGGTTTAGATAGAATATTTGAATTAGCACCGTTTCACTTGTCTCTTCCAGCTGGAGGCCGCTCCTCAAATATTCAAGAATTGATCGAAATTCGGATCCCCGGCAGCCGCAGGCGGATGCAAATCCAATTTCGCACACCTTTTTCGATCTAATGTATATTTTATTATTTCTATTCGGAACTCCGAAATCCGTTTCGGATATTCTCAATATTATCGGTTCGAGGATATCGCGTTGATTTTGGTAACAACGATTTCGCAGCTTATGGAATCAGCGTGGCGAATTCCGAGGGAAAAAAATCATCGAAAAACGAAAAGGGGAACGCTCCAGAATCGGAACAAAAATTCTAGTTTTACCCCACCAGTTTTCACCCAAGACCTAAAGGTGCAAACTATATAATTGTGCATGTAAAGGAAACTTCGATTTGCATCAGAAAATTAAAGTTTTCAGCAAATTTATAAAGATAAATAGAATTTGTTAAAGAGAATTGACAAAGGCTGTTTGTAAAGAATAAAAGAATAGCTGTTCCTAGTGTCCAAGGGAAAGTGATGATTCGCAAATTTCGTCAGGCATCTATACCTGCCTCGTTTTAATTAATTCTGCCGAATCGACTGATGGGGAAAGTGAAAGGAGTTTTTTTAATTGGCAACATCCTGCCCGTGGATGAATTACGGGGGTGTATTTCCGCGCTTTTCCATTTCCATTTTTGTTTTCCCTCTTTATTTCGTCCGCCAAAATCAACACGCAGCTCTATCGTTCAATGAGCAATTTATTGGGTAGATATTCATCCATAAGTATGTCAATAGTGGTTGTAGACACTGGGAGTATGCAGATATCTGTTTACACGGTATGTGGCACTACATCAGCTCGCGTTATACCTACTCGTGCACTATGGTTGTTAGTAGCTACCCACCTTCCTACCTACCTCGCCTGTTGATGCTGTTGTTGACGCACTCTGTCTACTATGCGGACCTCTGGGAATGACAGCGGCTCTTAATGCCGCGTAAACTGAAACCTCACGCATCTCTTGTGCCACGTATGTGTACATGTAATACATATGTACGTGTACGTACCCTACATACACGGAAAATTTACCTATATCTACACGACGTACATGAGAGAGAAAGAGAGCGTGTCGATGACGTGACACGCAAATAGAGGGCTCAGAGGGGACCAATCAGTGTAAACCTCACCGCATATGTATACCTGGCAAGTTCAAATCTCGAAATGTTGAGCAAAATGTAACTGGGGTTGGTCGGAACAAGTATGCCACTTAACGTCGAGACATGGCAGTGCCGAATTGGCCCGATGTGAGATACTGTGAATTTCGGATTTTCTCGTCGAGTAGTTTTTGAGATCGTTCAGTGATTTTGGCGGACAGACTGACCGACAGACTTAGATCTGTTTGAAAACCTGTTCATCTGATGGTAGAGGTAGTAGGGGTCATTTTCGTTGGAAGCCAAGACTTTCTTTAACTAACCAAGGGGATGAAACCGCCATTTTGGAAACTTGGGAATTTACTTTACGAACTGAATTCTTTCAGCCATTTCGGCATTTTTGAAATTTCTTTATTGTGCCAAATTGCTCTAGCCACCCAGATATTTTTGTCTATTTGCAAAAATCTTCAGCATCGCCGAAACTCTCGGGAAATCAAAAGAAACTTTTGACGCCAGGTGGCGCGACTCGACATGGGATACATAATATATTCGAAAGTACAACGGCCATCCATATAGTTCCTATCTTGATTCAACATCGATGAACTATGTCAGTTAACCTGATTATTGCCATAACAGAAAGTCTGAAGCCCATATTGAAGCGATGTTGCCGCCACATTGTCGTCGAACTTCAACCTCTAATATGGTCCGCCGATACTATTGCCATGCTAATGCCATGTGGCATGTGGGTTGGCCATGTACAATCCTACCCGGGTTGGCATGAAAATTGCCATATATCGTTTAATTTGAACGAGATATGGCAATTCTGCCGAAAAAAAAACATCGACTCTCAGTTTTTGACCGAAGACCTACATTTTTTCTATTTTAAATGAAACGTGGTGATTTTCCCGAGTTCAAAACAGTAGTATCGTAGGTTTTTCAATCATAGAATATTTTCAATGAATTTTGGGAATTTTTGATTCAGAATTCGTCGAATGATCTCGAAAATGGCTAAATAAAAAAATCTGAAACTCGTAGGACTTTACACGCGGATTTTGGGCATGAAGAATTGCCATACACCGTTCAATTCGAACGTCAGATTCCGCGATTAAAAATTTCCGGTACATAATTCCCACGAGATTCTGAGGCGATAATAAGTCATTCCGTGGAAAAACGGTTTTTACTTTCTTGTTCTTTTTCCAATATCGGTACGTCTCCATACAAACGTATCTTACTTTGTCCAGAACGTTCGATCGCGTTTAAAATATTACCATGTTTGATTGAAATATTTCATTAAGTTAATCTCCGGAAATGTAGGTTCCGAATGTAATCCAGCCTCGCCTCGTCCCTCCCTACAATATTATACACGAAATTTGTTAATCCTCACGTTTGAAATGAAACAAAAAATTTTTTTTTTAAATAAAAAACATAACAAATCAATTTATTTCATTTCATAATTTATCACCCCTACCTACTCTTACGGCATTGCCATGTATATATGAGGCTGCAAGAGCTCGCCCTGCTATACGAAATAGTCTGACAAGTTCGGTGCCGTAGGGATGCCGGCAGTAAATCAGAGTGTTTCTCGTATATAAACGAGACTTTTTCCCGTTTTTTTCCTTTTTTTTTCGTTTTTTTTTTTATATTCTTTTCTTTGAGTAATATTTTTTCCCCCGTTCTGGACCGTATTTTGTTTCCTTTTTGTTTGTTTGATATTTATTTATTTGTCGCTGCCGTTGTTTTGGCTTCTAGCTATAGAAAAAGTATCGAACGAAGACAAAAAAAAAAGAGAACAAAATTTTTAACTCAGTTGAAAAAAGGAAAGTTCGCACGCTTCGACGGAATCCAGCGGAACAGAATTACGTATGACACTCGAGCCCCGAATTTGATCGAATCTTATTATTCCACGGGGAAATGGAGCATCGGACAAATGTCGGGGATTATATCTCGATTAATATTGGTCACGGGGTTCTTCGGGGCTCTTTTGCACCCTGAGATACCCGGGGAATGATAATTTAGAACGAGAACCTGTCTCCTCGAGCCCAACGCCTACGGCATTGTCTCTTCTTCATCCCCCATAGGTCATGTTATTAAGTAAAGAAGAAGAAGAAGAAGAAGTAAAAAAAAATAAAAAATACACACACACATATATATATATATATATACTATATTCATCTAACTTTTGTGTTTTTTTCCCCTTTTTTTCTATTTTTTTTCTATATCCTGTTACAGCAGCGGACGAGAATGGCGGGATGGGAACCTCGCTGCCAACCGCACCCACGGAACTCCCACATTATCCAAAGCTCTGTGAGCTTCGTAGAAAGTTTCCAGTTTTGTACCGTGTCGAATTTCAGGTGAGCTTTTTTACCTATATATGCTTCTTACTTTTGTTTTCCATCTTTTTCTCTTTGTTTTCCCTATACTTTTTTTTTTTACAGGCTTTGTAGTATAAATTATACGTCTCATCGCTGATTTTCACATATTTCGCTTGTGATACTGTTTGAAATAGAAAAAATTATGTATATTGGCACGGTTTCACCCTGTTATACTCGTCTAACAGTTACGAAACGAAAATATTATCTTGATATCCGGATACGGCCAATAATATCATATTCGCCGTTTTAAGAACACGCGAACTCTTGCCAAAAATCATTCTTCTACATCGTTGTTATTTTAATATTGGATTCGGTGAAACGGACCACCCGGTGTCCGCGTTCATGTGAATATTTTATACTTGTAGCTAGGGTGTATATCTTAGCCCCGATGGGTTTCCCTTGAGTGAACAACACAGATTCCCTCTTCGTTTTATCCGATTTTTGTCCCCTTTCCCTTCTTTTTCTTTCTTTTTTTTTTTGTCATTATTTCTTTTTTTTTTCCTCTTCTTTGTTTTCACCCCAGCAGCCAAAAACCTCTCTCGCCTTAGGTTCGTGTTCCTTGCCAAGCGAACGTCGTCCTATTAAATCTACTAAACTTTTAAAACAGACAGTTCCTCCCGACTTTGATGTCTGACCTGATTGAATCGTGTAACAAATCGTTGACTCCTTCAAATTTCCGTCACATAAATTGATATATAATAATTAAAACTCGAAACTTTTGTTACGATTTTTTATTTTTTTTTAAATTTTTTTCTCACAATTAAACCGAAACTCGTAGCTGTATTCCGTCCGCAATAAAAACGGTTTCAGCGCGACCCTTGAAATTCGCAATTCTTTTCGTTCCCGTTCGCTCTGTACATATATATATACGTATATATTACATCTTCTCGATTCGACATGAAACGATCGTCACGCGAAATGAAAAACCGAGTAATAATGAAAAAATTACAAAAAAATTAAAAATTAAAAATTAAAAAATAAAAAATCAACCCTGTCAAAGAGTCCGCGAAATTCGGCGCCCATTTATTTCGACAAAGTGGGCGTTCAACTCTGGTATTTACAACTATTGATTCCTGTACACCCAGAGCGGCCTTTGCCTTTCGTAAATTACCCCGCGTAGATAGACCGACATTTTCGATTTCGACGTAGGTATAGGTAGGACGAATAATATATAAATCGAGGGCGGACGAGCGTTCGAGCATAAATCAGTTGATTTGTTATAAAAATTTATACGATCGAATATCCTGTAGCTTTGTATTCGAAAAAAAGATTTTTTCGGTATCAGTTCAACCATCGGGGTTACACGCAGCCCCATGCGGAGTATAAAACATTTAATAAAGTAAAATTACATCCCTAGGGAAAATATGTTTAAATATTTTTTTAAAAACAGTTTTGTATTAAAGTTTTCCTCCCGCAGCCTACGTATCACAAAAACCTCCGAGCGTGTCATTTGTTTCAATAACGAGGGGGGGAGGAGGGGGTTGCAGCACATTTCACTGCTAGGGGTTGTAAAATAGGCGTGCAGGGTTTTGTGTCCATTAAAATTTAGGGTGGAAAAAGAGAGAGAGAGAGAAAAGAGTAAAGAAGTGTAAAGTCCTGTGAGGATCTGCTAAATGGAGTGAAAAACTCCTGAAATTTTCATGAACTCGAGTGGAGGAGCAGCTATACGTTTGCTACGCTTCGCTTACGTTAGTTTCGAGATAATTTCACCCTGCGGTATTATAGTTCTCATTTGAGAAAAAAAAAATTCTAATACTCACGTAGGATACCGAATATATTTGCCCTGGTTAGGGATCCCGGTAATAAATAATCTTCTTAGAATTTATAAAAGGAAGCCAAAAATTTCAACTACAAAGAGGCACTAGAGGCTCCATACTAAAATTAAAACGCCCCGATGATCTAATACCTTTTATTTTTATTTCTATTTCCTGTCGCCAAACGCGCAGACAGTTAGACATCGAGATATATAACTATCGCATGTACATATACATATTATATCTATATCTACCCAACTACACGTATGTACGAATCTCTTTGCGTATCCCAAAGATCTGCAAGGAGATAGGCACTCGTCCAAAGAATAGCGGACCAATCTTCGTTTCTCAGAGATCTATGGATCATCTGTGTACTCCGTTAGAAACTGAGTGACAAATATGAACCTGATATCAGTCGTATCGCAGATATATATAGTTTATCTCCTCAGGGGATGCGAATTGGTTTTTTTTTTGTTTTTTTTTTGTTCAAATTTTGTTCGAATTCATTTGAACCGATGAAATAACTTCAGCTACTAGCGGTTCAATTTAGGTATCTTGTTCTACGGAGATATAGTTGTGAACTCAAAAGCTTGTCGAGAGCAAACTATTCGTCTAACTATGTACCTACTATCCTGTACTCGCGTATCTCGCTGTCAATGTTGACGTGCAATTAATAGTACACGTCTTTGACGTAGAAAGCGATATATAAAGCAATTAGATTCTTGTTCCGTTCGTACGTGCTCCTAGATAATTATTCAGCTGTTAAAATCGTATCTTACTCAGCTGTAAGTTTCGTCTTATAGTATATCCAACTATCAAAGTGAATGGGGAGCTGCGTTACAGTTTTATTTGTTAATATACGAAAAATTGGAAGTCAGAGCTAATAGCCGCGAGGGATTGGAGGCTAATTCTTATAAATTTACTCCTCCCTTGACGAACGTAAGCTTCTGTTTAGCTGGGTTACTATAGCCGAAGGGATATCAGGTTAAGTTACGTCACGGAATGACGTGGAAAATTGTTTCCCCTCCTCGAGGTCATTAATCATTCTCGCTTATTAAAATAATTATTTAACTCCTCGGTACAGACGCCGAACTCGTGAACACCGACATGTCTACCAACCTTCGGATTCTAGTGAGATAAACCATTTCCCCACACCGCGCCTGAGTCGAACTAGGGACTTTTTTTTTCACTCGGAAATGGCGCGATAATTGGGATAAATGATACGTCAGGATTTATATGTAAATGAATTTTTATTCGTATACGCGATCTACGGGGTGAAATTTTCGAAGACGGATCGTACCAAGTTTCAAAAAATTAATCCCTCGCCTTTACCCGCGGCTTCTTTAATCAAAATTTGAAAAACTGTTTTATTGAATATGTTTTTGAGCGATCTTGGGGTATAATAGAACTTTCGGAACTTGTCCTTCCTCGTCGACCTTATACCCTATACATTTATGTACTCGTGTTCATCGATCTATTTTCTTGACTTCCTAGTAGGTACTCGGTGCCTCCTATTCCCCCGTGGTTCTTTTCCCGGTTTTTCCATCGGTTCCTTTGTGCCATGGCTCCTCGAGTCCTCCTCTTCTTTTTACCTTTTTCTTCCTTTCACAAATTTACGATGCTTGGTTCAAGCAAAGTTCGGTGAGGTTGGACCTAACGCTGAATCTATCCGGCATTCTTTGACCTTATTCACACACCGCGTCAGAGATATAGGGATGAAAAGAAGGGATAAAAAAAACAGGTTAAAAGGAAAAAAGAAAAAGGGAAAACTCTCGATCGGTTATACGAGGGTACAAAAGCATACTCTTTATATGGTCGAGAGTCTCACCTCTCATGGTTTATCACCTTATACATACATGGCCATGTTCATATCAGAGCTGCGATATGTTTGGCAAAACTGTGCGGAAGGAAAAACGCACGAAATGAAACGAAACGAAATCTCTAAAGCGAAGAGAACTGGATCAAGGCGATGACATTCGACTTTACCTTATTCTTTTTATTTCAACTATTTTTTAACTCCGGTTCTTCGTTCCGGACCATTTTTCTTTCCGAGTGGAAAGAGAGGGATGGAGAAACGGAAACGGTAAGGGAGTCGTTGGATCGAAATCGAAACCAGAATCCGATATGCCGTGTATAGTGTACCACGCGCTGGTGGCAATTAAAACGAGCTTTTCAAAGTAAACAATTGATACGTAATAAAAAGCTAGGGGGAGAAGAAGAGATTTTTTTCCCCGCTAAACACAAGCTGATGTTTACATCAGCGCTGAGGGCGAAAAAATTCGCATTTGAATGCATCGGCTCTTTCATTGATGGACTCGAAAAAAAAAAGAAGGAAAAATCAACATTCAATTTTGACGTGTTTGCTCTGACGCAAAAATTGATTTTTTTTGTTAGCTATAAATTTGACGGTTTCGTAACTGCCTACGTCTACTTTTTTCCGTTCATTGTTCATCCCGTGTGAATTTTTTTATCCGACATACCCGGCGTTGAATGGTTTCATTTAATTTACTCGCCGTCGATCATTCCTCGAGAAACTGAAGATATTCACGTTCGAGTAACACCGTCGAAGTTCATCGAAATTCAACGATTCCATTTTATTAATTTTTCAAACCCATTGAAAATCTTAATAACTCTCTAAATTATTTTCCCCGTTTATATTTCCCGAGAAAAGGGAAAAGTTGAATAAGATCCCGATCTTTCCCCCTTCCCCTCCCCGAAAATCCATTTGCCTCGCGCAAACAATTAGTCGGAGTGAATCGGATTACTAATTATCTCAGGATCTGCCAATTGAGAGCCGGGGGTTCCGGTTAGCTGTGTGAAGTGACTAAATTTTATCACAAAACCGTTTCGGATTTACTAGTTCGCCGTAATCATTCAACAGCCAAAGTTATCACGGTATTATCACACGTACACTGATTATGATATTAGGGAAAAAAGTAAAATCAAAAGATTTCGATAATCGGAGGGATAATCGCGGTGTTAATGAAATATTTGCATGGGATTATGATTATCTGAGATTCAATTCTCTCTTTGATCGCGAATATATACGATATTATGTATATAATCGATAACGAACAAAAAAGAAAAGAAAAGAAAAGAAGAAAATAAAAAGACGAGGTATAATATTCATGAGAGAGATAGTATTTCGCCTTCCGGCGTTACTCACGCTTCCCTCGATATTCCGAGATGCTGCCTTCGAGAGTAATTCTGTAGTAGCTAAAACAAAGTGAAGAAGAGAAAAAAAAAAAAAAATTAAGAAATGAAGGAAAATGAGGAAAGAAGAAAAAAATATGATATTCAAAGTCGGGTCTGTCTACGTAGATTTTATAAATATATACCTATCCGCTGAGATGGCTGATGAGAATTATCTCGATCAATCGCAGAAGGAACCTTCTTCCGTTATCAAAATTATTAAAAAAAAGTCGAACCATTGACGAGCGAATTTGAGCCTGTTATAATATACCGAATAAATCACCGAGACGGTAGTCTGACCACACGCTGGCTGCACTACTGATATAGACTGCGGTGAGGAGATGCGAGCACTAGTTAAATCGCAAAGACATTTTTATGGACTTGAAAAGCTCTTATGGCCAATTCTTGCTTCTAGGATGGATATTTTTGTCTTTTAATTATACCGAGTCACTCATTGGTGTTAAAGGATTACAAAATCGTCCGTTTCAGACATTTTTCGTTGCAGAAATAGATTCAAAACCAAAGTTCTATGTCGGTGATTCTGTTCTAACTGTTCCTTTTTTGATTAAACATTTTTTGATTCTATAATCAAACTTTTTTAGTTTTTCAACGCGTATTATTACTCTATTTTATTGTAAAAATGAAAGTCCGAGAGGATTTCGCTACAACTTCGAAATATCGAGAATGAGAATCAAATTTCAAATCTTCCGTGCCACGGTACTGACTCGTTCATCCACGGTACTGACATAAAATAAATTCGGTAGACATTCTTCGGAAAAATTATTACGAATTGTATTATAATTTATTTATGAATTGTATTATAACATTAATTAGATTTATGGATTAATTAGTTTGGATCATTTATTGCGACAAAGAAAATAATGAATTCATAGGGAAATTCTAGAAATGGACGTGACACGGTACTGACATTTAAGTGATTTAAACTGACTGCAAGTTATATTATACGAAAGAAGCGATGAAATATGTTCATCAGGATCTTATTGATACAAGAATTTTATGAATAGATTGTTAATGGATGACCAGTGAGAGCAGACATTAATAAACACTGTTAGAATGGAATCACCCATATATCGTGTTCGAAATTTTTTCATGTGACACCGGAATTTGGATGGAATAGCATTTTTTGCACACGACGTTTTCCGTTTTTTTTTTCATTAATTATCGACTTTCAAACCCGACATAGTAGTGTGATGAAAAAGTGCCACCTAAAAACTATAGCTCTCGTTTGTTCTTTTTTTTTTTGGGAAATATGTAGATCTGGTATTATAAATTATTCTTATCACTATAATATTATACCGTCTCTTTGACGGCGAGGGTGGTTCGTTTATTTTCTTCGTCAAAAGGCTCTTTGATCCTTATCAAAGTGTATCTTTTGTGTCCAATTACCCGGGCGATTACCTTTAGTAACTCTAACAGAAGGACATCGAAGGGCCGCAGTTGCGTCTGTTGAAAACTACAATGCTTTCTCGTTACCCAAGGCTAGATACGGATACGAATTCGTATGGATTAGATAGAGACGGAAAAGGATGAGCCGAATAACCCGAGAGGTTTTCTGATCTTCGGCGATATAATGGGACGCTGTGAATCACGGTGGCGCGTGATCGATATTCGAATCCGATGGAAGTGTTAATCTTTGACGTAGATGAACGATCGTTTTCCAGAGATTACCTAAATCCCGTTCTTCGCCGTATCTCGAATCGTTAGCCTCGGACTTTTCCACGTCGGATTTTAACTTGAATCGAAAATTTGAGATAAGTTGTTTGTTCTCGTGTTTTCATTCGATCTCTTTATTCCCTCCCGATCCGGGATGAGCAAAAATAAAAGTGCGACGAGGTCCCAGCTCGCGAAGTATAAGGATAACTAATTGCAGATTATACGAAACAAAGGAAAAATAATGAACTAGACTTCTTTTGTTCAATAATAATTAGTCGCCTTTGACAGCTAATGTAGCAAGCGTCGTACTCGCGATAAAGGCAGCCTCGACTTTGAACTGGCTAACCTAAGCGCGGCTGGATTCTACGACAGATGGATGATGGTAAAATCCGTGAAAGTATTCGACCGAGGATCTCGTTCCCTGGATATTTCACGTTGACATGGAAAAGCTCTTAAACTGATTTACCGCACGAATGCGTCGCGATAGTTTACCCTGCTGGCTCCCCACGAACCAGCTCCTTATTTTACGACCGGATAGATTACACCCAATCTTACAAGTTGTTAAAATAATTTGTCCTTAATCGATCCTCGTTACTGCAGGAGCATGCGAAAGTTTTGATTTGTCTATAAACACCAAGGTGGCCAAAAAACTAATCGATATTTCATTTTCTCGACTCCCACTACGCTAAACGTTGATTTTTGAGACGAGAAACATCCTGTCACAGGATTAGTTCCATTTTTTTTTTTGAAGCTCACACTTTTTCTGATATCCGATCTTTTCGAAATTTACTCGAGAGGGATTTTTTCGCTCGCTGATTCCAGATCTGACGTAAAAATACAGAACTCCAAAATTAGGGGTTGAATATGGCTCATCGAAATTCTAAAAGGTACACAGTTTTGCATCGAAATTCGTAATGGAAGGTTTGCGGAGCTGATAATCTCAAATTTGAATTAAAATAATTACGACATTCATATTGACGAGCACTAAAAATCCTGAGTAGCAATTTTCATGCGACTCACCATCGGCCCATTTTCTACAATTTCGATTCACTATTTTGAATTTTCGTATCTTGACTTCAGATTGCAAATAAGGGACCTCAAAAAACCGTCCAATTCCAATTTTCGCGTAACAGGCCCACGACTTCAAATTTCTATATTTCAACTTTAGATCCGGAATGAGTAAGCCATGAAACCCCTTCCTGGTGAGTTCCAAAAAATTTTCATGTGAGGAAAAGCGCAGGCTGCAAAAAATGAAACAAAGAGACTTTTTCGAGACGCTCTAACGAAAAGAGATTTTCGAAGTGAGCGTCTATCCTTTCAGTTTCCATTTATTTTCATTTTTATTTCCACTTCAAAGCCGGCGATCGATCGCTCCCAGCTAATCTTCAATCGCCACGAGTTTTCTGCGGGTCAAAAAGTAATTAGAATCTGAATTCGCGATTGCTAACTGTTATAGCCGCCGCTGTGTTGCTCACGTACGTTCGCCGGTCCCTCTGGTACTTTTGAACTTTTGACCGCTCAGCCATGGTTCCTTTGTGCGGGCGTGGTCCTGCCACGAAGATAGGGTTTGGGGCTTGACCCTGATGATACACAATTTACTTTGGACCTCAACGGGATTCTTCTACCTCCGGCGAGGAATGATACAGGATGGTGATTGTACATCCCTGTCATAGCCTCCCTTTTATATACACATATACACACATATACCTTTATATAAGTATTTGGGAGCGTCCCTAAAGAAGAGGAACAAAGTCTACTAAAAGCGGGAAAATGGGTCGCGTCAAATGGTCACGGAAGCAATTCGCATTCCGCTAGTAGTCGCAATTAAGGCTAAGCATTCAATTTCGACGCGTTTCATCCTACAGGGGCGAAAAAAATATATAAATAAGACACTTATTTAATTCTTAGAGCTACATCCACGGTTTGAAATTCGGAAAATCATGAATTCGAATTGTAATTCGACCTGCAATAATTGAGTAGCTTGAGACGTGAAATTGTCCGTCGAAAATGTATACGATTCAATTTTGAATTCCCTTAATTTCATTTTCTCACGCATCAGCTCGAGTCCGAGTGAATTGGATTACGAATTATCTCCGCGGGATCCGCTCGTAAGATTGACGCAGGCTGCGTATGTGGAGTAACAAAATTTGATCAGGGAACAAGCCCCGAGTTAATAATTCATCCCTGTGTCTATTTGCCTAAGTACACGAGCGAGGATAGCAGAGTATTATCGCCATAGTGATCAGAATTCGTAATACAAAAACGTACTCTTGACGATAGATGGGAATTTACTTTAGATCTCGTCGCTGAATTCGCGAGAGGTTTACTCTACGCGATTCTCTGTCATCTCTGTCATCTCCGTCCTTTTTCGAGTGTTCGTACGTGTGCTTCCCCAAAGATGGGAACTAAACTCGACTAAACGCGAGAAAATAGGTCGCTTCGAATGGTCACGCGGAAGCAATTTTCTCTCTGGACAGTCTCGACGCACTGCGTCAAAATGTCATCCTTTGTAAATTACTCGATTTATTATCTTAACTTCACCACAGGGTTTGTCTGACCCTCCCCAGTCTCCATTTGATCCTCATAATTTCACCTCTTTTTATCAATAAATATTGTCTTATATTTTTTTACCGCGTAGTTCTAATAAGAGAAAAATGAACGAAGGAATGTAACGGCGCGTTTTAGATTTTGTTTCGAAAGAGAAAAGGCCGAACATCGTCGTTCGATTCCAATCAATTTAATCAGGAATATCCAGTAGCCCTGCGCGTGATCAGTGAGCGTGAATTGGCGAAGTTCTGGGAGTCTCGTTTCCGCAGAAGATTGATGGACACCGTCGTGGCTATTCGGTATCTTCAATCTCTCATTTTTTGGAGCGATAACCGAAAAAATATACTGTCATGTGTTATAACAAAGTGAAAAAAACTTGTCTAACGTGTCGCGTCCGGGGAGCTCGTGGCGTCACTCCCTTCTCTGACGATCTTCATTTATTTCAATGACATGTAGTACCTCATAATGAAATTTATCATCCTGGAAATTCGTTGGATGAAAAAATAGGGCCAAAGTATATATCGGTGATTCTGTTCTAACTGTTACTTTTTTGATTAAACATTTTTTAATTCTATAATTAAAATTTTTTAGTTTTTTAATATTATTACTCCATTTTATTGTAAAAATGAAAGTCCGAAAGGATTTCGCTACAACTTCAAAATATCGAGAGTGAGAATCAAATTTCAAATTTTCCGTGCCACGGTACTGACTCGTTCGGCCACGGTACTGACATAAAATAAATTCGGTAGACATTCTTCAGAAAAATTGTTATGAATCGTATTATAATTTATTTACGAATTGTATTATAACATTAATTAGATTTATGGATTAATTAGTTTGGATCATTTATTGCGACAAATAAAATAACGAATTCATAGGTAAATTCTAGAAATGAACGTGACACGGTACTGACATTTAAGTGATTTAAACCGTTAGTTTTCTCCGGACTGCAAGTTATATTATACGAAAGAAGCGATGAAATATGTTCATGAGGATCGTACTGATACAAAAATTTGATGAATAGATTGTTAATGGATGACCAGTGAGAGCAAACAGTACAAGACTTTAATAAACACTGTTAGAATGGAATCAGCCATATATTTTCGTTTTTCGATCCATTCCCAAAACTCATCCCTTTTTTTCTCCTACAGCATAAAACGTGCGACAGAATTTTTGATCCGAGTCAATTTCTGTGCGCAATAGCTTTCTCGACGACCAGTCGATAAACCGATCGAAATATCTGTACCTCATTTTTATTCTCGTTGATTCCAGACCGCAGTCAAGGTTGAGACACACTCCTGCAGACACGCGATGAAGAGCGTTAATAAAGAGAAGAATCAAAATCAAAGGTGCATCCCATGTAAGTAATCGATTGAAATCCAGTTTCTTTTTTTTTTTTTTTGATCATTGAATAATATTGCTAGCCGAAAATCGAGGGCTGAATGAATAAAATTGTGAACAGAGCTCCGATGTTTCGTGGAAATCTTTTTTCGACGTTTGAAAAATCGTTGGAATAAAAGATGGAAGAATACTTCGACAGAGATCCATATACGTTTCTGTATGTTTAGTCTAGGGTTTGATAACAGGGCCAGTGGTTGACGTCGCCCTATCGTCGTCCTTTCTTTGTCTCTTAGATACATAAACTTATGCGCGGGTGAGCATTTTCACGAATCAGTGAACCGGTTTGTCGGTTGGAAGAGGATTCCCTCGTCCTCAGAACTCGGTCATTGAAGACATTATTTGTTATTTGGTTTTCATTTTACCTTGAAATATTGAGTTACGCGTTTATTCAGCCCACATTTGGGACGACGAAGGTCTCACTTTCGCCGCAGTAATTGAATTAAGTACAAATAACGGGGATGCTGGTCGAGGCTGGAAGAAATTTAAAAAAAACCAACATGAAGAAATTTATTGATAACTTTATCGAATACAAACCAGAATTTTCTTCAATCGCAAAGGGAAGAACAGCCTAAGTCGACTTTCGCAGAGAAATACACATATCTCCAGTTCCCCTCAAATTCTTTTCAATTTTCGACCCAATTTCACTTCCTTTATAAATTTCTGGCAATAAAATTACTCGGAGTCGAGTTTTCCTGCTAAAAAATACAGCGGTCTGCTCCGTACATCTATACACGGGTCATTCCATAGCAATTCACCCAACGCCTGACCCTGACCATCGCAAATTTGATTCATGTCTTTATATCATCGTTCCAACTCTAAGCGACACTGAGAATATCTTCCAAATTTTTTTCGCGAAGCGTTATTCATCTCCGAATCTATTATAATCATAATTTCCTTATTTTTCAATCGGAATAGGAGTTTTTAGAAAAATATGACGAATCTTAGAGCTGGAACAATGGTATGACAAAACGTGGATCGAATCTAAGATGGTTAGAACCAGACGTTAGCCGATTTGGCATGGAATACCTCATGGAATACGTATGTAATCTAAATTTATGCGTAGGAGTATTTTGGAGAGCCGTTATCATGGTCTATCCTCTAATATGTATATACGCTCACGTATGATAATGTGTGGAGTTGCGCGTAGGCGTATAAGCCGCAAGCTGCGTATATAACGAGAATGAAAATAGTTTCGGGGATGAAACCAATTAGGGTAAAATTTGTCGTGGAGGTTCGTCGTTGTTCTTGTTTTCGTTCAAATTTCTGGTCCATATCTTGATTAAAGCCGTTATTTCTTGCCGAATGAGTCCGAGTTTGAAATGGCGTGAATCAGAAACTCGGAGTAAAAGTTATTGTCGTACTGTTCGAGGGAAAGTTTGATTAAAAATCGATTCGTTTTGTAAATTTGTGTGGGTGGTGGTCTCCGGGACTATTGGAGAAATTTAATTAAGCCAAAATCACTTTCGCTCTTTCTGCCTACCTCCATCCGGCAGGGCGAACTTTCTGAGAAAATGAAGTTTTAACGACGATTTTAAAACGCGAACTCCTTAATTCGACACTCGTACTAACTCTAAAAGTAAAGTGCCATTAACTCCGTCCGATTATTTGATCAAAATGTAAAATCTCTTTAATTTATTTAATCGCTCGCTAGTGAGTAGCCAGGCTACACCCGCAGTACCGAGGCTTTAAGGAAGTCAACAACTCCTGAATACATAAATCCATTCTCTTTTATTTCAGACGACTACAACAGGGTCGTTCTAGACACGATAAAGGGCGAGGCTGACTCGGATTACGTTAACGCTTCTTACGTCGACGTAAGTAAAAAGAGGAATGAGACCTTCCTCGGGTATAATTACCCTCTGTTTTCTTCAATTCTCTTAAATTTTTGACGATCCCTTAATTATCCCACTGGAAGGCCAGAATTCAAGTTTATAAATCCAAACCCAAGATCAAATCTCCCCATTCTCATTTTACAGAGTATACTGAAGCCCAATGCCTACATAGTCACGCAAGGACCGATGGAAAATACGGTTACAGAATTTTGGAGAATGGTTTGGCAGGAGCAGGCATCTTGTATCGTTATGCTGACCAAAACTTTCGACTTTATTCGGGTATGTGTGCCGTAAAATGCTCTAATTATTTTCTTCCTACTTTAACATTTTTCCAATCGTAATCTAAGCTTTAAGAAAAATAAGAAATCGGATCGAAGTGGAGTTTAAAAATTCGTGGAAAGTCAGAATATTTCTATGACAATCGTTTTATGAACGAAACCGAGACTGAGGCCTCAGGGTTGTTTGAGAACGTAGCTCGTGTGTACTTCTCAGTGCCATTCTCAGGACAGACAAAGCCGTAAGAATTGCTCGAAAGTATTTCTTTTCTGCAGTGAAACGTCGCCACCACACTTTACCTCTTTCTCCTTTTTTCGTCTCTCCTTCTCCCGCTATAAACACGAGGAAGCGATTTGGTCACGTTGCGGAATCGACGAAACAAATGTTGTTTCTTATACCTCGAGTTCCCTACAGATATAACCCTCCACCCTAATTATTAACGTCCAGATGACAGCGAACCTCTTTCATCTAGCAATAAAACTAGATCATGGGATCTAAAGTATTTCCGATACATCAAAAAATATACAATCACACACAAATCATTCGTTACGTCGGAATACACCTGGAAAACTCACTCTGATTCGAATAATCCAACAAATTTTAGTTCGGCGTAGAATTGAACAAGAATTTCGTAGTCTGGTTGCAAACAAGTCTTGCAGTTGGGTATGTGCACCGAAATTGTTCTCGCGTATTAACAATAAGTCATATAATCCTGCAGGGTAGAATTTCCTGTTTATAAACTCGCGTATACTGTTATGCCTGGTTAGACCCGAGCATGTAGTTCATCTTTCACGTTAGTTGATAAAGTTTACGAGTACGTATGATGGATAATGTGGATGAAGGTGATCGTTAATTTGTTTTCGGACAGGATTTAGTTTCCTTTGGGTCCTTGGATAGCCTATAGAGACTTCCTAGTATATCAAACTATCCTTGGCTGCTCTGACTTTCGTTTAATCGACTTCGATCGTCTTAACCCCTAGAGTAAACGGTAATTGGAATTTAGCGACACGGTCGGAACCGAAACCCGACTAATCGTAAATCCAAATCCAAAGTCTTAGATAGTTAACTCTGCAACAACGATTCGGATTTAAGCTCCGCTGTTTCTTCAACACCTCGGAAAATACGCGTGGGAAAATTGTTTATCGCGAGCTTTTGAGCTCCTTTAGTAAAAAGAGGTATGAAACTTTCCCTTCCTTGTTTCTCGGGATAATAAAACTATTCGCTTCGGTCGAAAAATGACTTTCGCTGATTTCAAGGAACCTCTACGCTTTCGAGTCTTTTGTATCCGAAAAAAGCTGGAAAGAATGATGAGAAGACCCGATATTTACAGGATTTTATATTCAAATGATGAAGATAAAAAATCGCCATATCTCGACCATCAATTTTTGACTGACAACCTAGATTCTCCACGCATTTGATAGTATTATCAGCAACTGAAAAATCTTCATCTCACGTCTGGTTTTTTCATTAATAATTTCGAAGTAAACAAAAAATCGGATGCCCTAATAAAACGTGAAATACGATATAACTGGAGGAATATGTAGTCTGAAATCAGCATATATGCAGTAAAGAGTATCTAATATCTGTCCCAATTTCACCCCGGAAGTCCTACCCACGATTCCCTGGATCCCAGCTGTGTATAATATCCGAAATTTAAACAAGCCTTATACCGGAGGGTGGAGAGGGTTGTAGGTGGTTGTATTTCATTAGACTGTCTCAATATTATGCTCTGCGGGTTCGTAAACTGTAAGCGTAAGCGCAGAACGTGATATCGGGTATCTAATATCTAATATCTACCGATAAATTCTGGGACCCAACTTCGTATAAAATTCTCACATGCATGACGCAGCGAGCACGTACAGTTACGTTATGTGTGTACTTATATTCACATATATATACATATATGAGCAAATATTAATCGGGGATGCTGGGGGTTCGGTACAGAGGCCGTGTCGCGTTCTGGTGCCTCGGTGTATATGATTACACGAACTAACTTGGCGCCGACCATCTCGGCGCCAATCTGAAGATGAACGTGAACGTGAACGTGAACGTGAGCGTCGAATAGAATGAGTTAATTAATTATCAGCCGGTATTTCAGCCGGGGTAAGGCTATTATATTTTTGTTCAAAATTGGAATTGAGAAAAGGGAAAAAAGGAGTGGAAAGAGTAAAGAGGAAAGGGGGAAGGTCGTCTTTTCGTTCAGAATTACTCTGGAGGTTCGCTGATAAAATGAGCTCGTAAATCTTTGGGGGTCACCTTTAAGCGGCAATCGGGTAGAAATTTTCTCCGTTTACTTTTTCAGACGAGGATTAATCTGCACTGAAAAATCGTGATTGTGAAAAGTTCTGAGAGTCGCCTTATCGGAGCGTAATCCAAAGTGAAAGATTACACTCGATAATCGTCTGAAATTAATTTCTCCTGCAATTTTACATCATCTTTCAGGTCATGTGCGTTCAGTACTGGCCAGCAAGCAAAGACAAAGACGAGGAGTACGGCGGTATTGGAGTCTCCGTACTTAAGGAAGAAGAACTGGCCAATTTTCACATACGAACGATACGACTGTACAAGAAAAACGAGGCTGGGGTAAGTGGGCATCTTTCATCATTGAAAAGATCTCCGTAAAACGCCGATTTCTGACTTAGGGATGAAAATATTTCGCAATTCGCGGTCTTCTTCGCTTTTCGAGACGTCGAAACGGAATAAAACTTACAGAGAAACGAATTTACGAAAATACGAAAATATTGTCATCTATAATAAGAAGAATTTTGAATTTTTGGTTTCCGATACGGGATCCCATCGATACAAGGGCCACCGCGTTGAGTCGCGCAAAAAGCGCAGAGGTCCGGGAAGATAGCGATAACTTTCGAACCACTAGGTTTTTTTTCGTCAACTAAATTTTTCTCAATACGTAATAATATCATGTAATCATCACCGAAAGTTCGATGAAATCCATTGCCGGGTTCGGTTGTAAAAAATTCGTCGAATAACACCTCGAGGTACAAGGGAAATTGAAAAGTTGTTATTGCTGGTTTTACACTTCTCAGGGTGTTGAACGAAAATATTTTAATTAATGAAAAATAATTACAAATTTATGAGCTGATTAAATTGTAATTGCGATTTTTAAACGGCAGTAACTGCAATGTGTAAAGGTCAGATTATCCAAGGGTTTCGTCACTCTGACGCGTATCTAACCGTGGAGCTAGATGCTGCTGGAATATTTCCTCTCAAGGGAAACTAGCGCGTGTTAATTTCTACTCTCGACTGTCCCCCTGTTTTCAAAAGAGCCTCGAGTCCTGTATGTTACGCTCTACACACGCTGGGGTTGAACCTAACCCGAACTGACCCAGTTTGACCCAAGTTAACCCAGCGAAAGATTTTTTTATTCTATTTTTTTACATTTTTTTACTCCGCGCGTACAGAGTGGGACTCAAAAACAGACGTCTGGTAATGAAACACGTCACATTTCAAGGCCCGGTGTAAAAGGACCGAAATTCGGTAGACCATTGAAGACTGAAATTGAATTTTAGCTCAACTCGTTCGTTCTTTCTTTAATTTTCAAAAAAAATAAGAAAAATAGAACATTGAGCTTGCATTCTGCATTTCGCAATTACGCATCTCGGGAAAACTTCAATAATGCAATCTAGTGTCTGCATACTCTTGGGAGTCGGGATAAAACGCACCGCGTATATATAATTAACGGAATTGCTTTGTCATCCCAGCAGACTCGAGTTATACATATAAACATGTATAATATTCTGTCGGGAAGATCGATCACTCTGGGAACGACTTAAGACCCTCGAGACCGTTCGTAGCTTTGAAAACCATCGTTTACGTCGACGTTGTAAGGGCGGCTGTCGATATACTGGCAAAAAGGTCGAAAATAAAATAAGGACAAAAAACACTAACCGATCATTGTCTTCTATACCTATACTAGGACAGTTATCTGACGGTTTATCGAACGTCGGCCAAACCATCCGTCACTTATTGCTCTACGAGGTATGAAATAACGCGTAGGCAGGCTGATAAACATATAATCAGTACCGAAATTCCCCGTCTAAAAGATCACCGAAAATTTTCCACGGGGATGCGAACAGTTTTCTGGTCCAAAAACCCGTTCATCGATGCTATGGCCGCTCTTCCGGTTGGAATCTCACCGCTTTTAGGGGATCGACTGCATCTGTACTCGCGGTTTACCTACTTCGTATATTCTACAAAGGTAAAAATCTTTCAGGAAATTGCCGAGGAAAGAACTCTTCTGCAGTTTCACTACACCGAGTGGCATTCTCACACGTGTCCGTTCGGCAACGCGGTCCTGGAGTTCCGGCGTAGAGTTCGCGCCGTAGTTGGATCTACAATAAAGAACGAGTCTGGACCAATGGTGGTGCACTGCAAGTGAGTATTTCTTGGATTCTCTCCTTCTTTCATACCTTTTTTACTACCTTTTATACCTTTTTGTGAACTCTCTTCTTTCCTTCCTGGTAACGTCGGTGCACAGCGTTGAATGGCGTGTGCAAGAACCGTCTCGCTTTATTTTTCTGAATTTTCTTCAACATATTCCGCGACCTTTTCCACATCTTTTATACGTCGCGAATACTCCTCGCGACATTTGTCTTCCCTCCGTGTTGTCTACTCCGGGTAATTAGTCCGAGAGTAAATTGCAGAGAGTATGTACCACTGGCAGATACTAGTCTCGAATTACGCTCCACGAGAGATACGCCGTTCGTGGTAGCACGTTCGACCGTCAATTAAATCAGTGTAATTTGTTTATCGTTCAGACAAAGGCCCCTCGCCATGAAGCAGACTCTATTCGAGTCCGATTCGTTGAAATTAAATCTATATTATTCTCAGTGACGGTGGTGGTCGATCGGGTGTCTATCTAGCGATCGATGCCAACATGGAACTCGCCGAGGAAGAAGACGCCTTCGACGTTTTTGGATATCTCAAAAAATTGAGACTCAGCAGGAAGGGGTTGATAGAAAATCTGGTTAGTCACTCAAAATCGATATTTGATACGCTGTCGTTCATAGTTTAGACAAAAGGCAAATCGAAGGAGAAAACGTTCAACTGATTCCAGGAGCAATACAAATTCATCTACGATACTCTGGAGGAGTATGTCATCTGTGGAAACTCGTGGTTCCCGGTTTCCGAGCTGTCGCAAAGACTGAAGCAGAAGAGTGTCAAGAATCCGATGACTAAAATGAACGAGTATCAGCGCGAGTATCAACAGATTTGTAAACAGACGCCCAGATTTACTATCGGCGATTGCGCTGGTGGTCATAGGGCAGATAATCGGGAGAAAAACAGGGACGTCCTGGTCGTGCCACGTGAGTTCATCGTTCTTCTCTTTGCATTTTGAGTTTCAGATAAAAGAGAACATCAAAAAAACGTCTCTTTCCATTTACAGCGGACAACTTTCGACCGTATCTAACCAGCTTCCAGGGTAACAGCTTCACGGATTACATAAACGCAGTTTTTGTCGACGTGAGTACGAAAATGTGATCAATTTAAAAAGGATGAACAAATTTTTCGTGCTTTGTTTTTTTAACGTGGCGTTTTTTGTGTTTGGATGCTAAAATCGTGCTTTTAGGAATCCCTCAAGGATTTCATGGCTTCATTTAGCGGATATAAAAATGGGGGAGTGCCTGATATCTTCATGTTTCCACGTTTTCAGGGCTACACGAAACCTCGCGAGTACATCGTGACCGAATGGCCGCTTCGGCACACTTGCGGCGAGTTCTGGTCCCTGGTTTACGATTACGAGTGTGCGGCTGTGGTGGTACTATGTGTTCCGCCACCAGGCTCGACAAATTTTCCCAGTTTTTGGCCGGAGGGGCGACACTCGAAAAAATACGGTCCAGTTTTTACGATTGATCACATCAGCCACAATCATTACACCAACATAAAGACTTGGGTGAGTGAAGTGTTCCGATGAGAATTCTAGATTTTAATATATTCCCAGGATTCAGGAATTATCCATCAAGTTTTCTTACTCGATGATGAAACGCAAATAACGGAAAGCCGACTCCCTCTGATATGACATTCGCGATTCGCGGATTTCAGGTTTTCAGAATAAACAAAAAAATCGTCTCCCTGACGGAGCTGATGGCCGGAGTTAAGGCGCCTCCTAAAACCGTCCAACTTTTTCAACTGACTTGCTGGCCAATGGGTCATAAAGTTCCTACGTCTACCAACAGTCTCGTCGAACTTATGAACATGGTAGAACGGTGGAGACAACGCACGGATTATGGACCTGTAGCCGTTGTATCACCAGATGGAAGAAGTCGCTGCGGTGTATATTGCGCGGCTAATGCCTGCATAGAACAAGTCATACAGCACGGAGAGGTGGACATTTTTCAGGCAGTGAAAACCGTCCGTAGACACAGACCTCAGCTGGTTGAGAATATGGTAAGTATTCCATATGATTTCCTTTAAGCAATTTGGACTCAAAGTACAAAATTTTTGATCTTGTAATCGCCGAATCAGATCTGCTATTTCAAATTTCACGATTCCGAACTCAAACTCGAAATAAACATCACTGAAAACCTTTGGCGTTCGAATTTGATTCATTAGTGCGAAATGTGGAAGGGAATTGTTGCAAGGCGTGAGAAGTTCAAATTTGGGACTTCTGGATCGTAAGATTGAACAAATATCGTGATTTCGCTTGAAAATTGGATTTTCTGGTTTTCAGACCGAGTACAAATATTGCTACGACTTGGTACTCCACTACGTACTTCACTACCTGAATAAGGACATGAATGAAAAAAAGTGAGACAGCGAGTTGAGGGACGAGCTGTGGTTCATCGAGTTTGGACGGGGCGCCGCGCTTCCCTTAACCCCCGAGGAAGCTCCCGCAGATGGTGACCCAATTGTGCCATGTGCCCAGGGTAGAATTGTTGTAGAAACTGCGAGACCAGCGCCACCCCATTTTGCAACCTGTTCAGCCTATCGCAGACGGCCGATACTCTTGGGGGCAAATAGCGTCGCGAGTTTCTGTTACCCTGATGTAAGTAGGGGTGCAGTACCCAAGGGCACAAACCTTCCTCAGAGTCCAGCAGCCAGACCAGATGATCTGAGAGTAACACCTTGGTACGCGGACGAAGCTCCGCTCGCAACGCCCCCGGTTATGGGGTATGACCACAGTTCGCACCCTCTCCAGTACTTTTATGGTGACAGAGAATTTTACCGGCCTGATTTACCATCCACACAAAGTAGTAGTATGGAGGGTGAACTTCCACGACCTTACGGAACCCAGAGGAAAGCGTACATGGATTTGAGAGACGCGATTGCACTCCTTGACGAAACTTGTCCCAATCCAGAGAACTCGGAACCCTCCCCAAGGACGCCTAGGACTCCAGTCACCCCGCATCCAAAAAGTAAACGTGCCAGGTCGAAGAGCAGCGACAACTCTTCGAACTACAGCAACGAACGACTCAGTGAAAAGTCGACGGAGCCGAATAAACGAGATAAAGAAGAAAGGGAAAAGAAGAGACCGTTTTTGAGGAAGATTGGGATATCCAAGACCGAGGATCGCCCCTTCTTGTCCAAATTTGCACCCAGGATAATCGGAAAACCTTATTTGGAAAAGATCGGGCCTAGTAGAGCGGTGGAAAAACCGTTTTTGGATAAAATTGGGCCTTCTAAAACCATCGATAAATTCACGTTCAATATACCATCGAGGATAATATCGTCATCTAAGAATGCCCCGGAGTTTGAAGTCTTCGCATCTTCACCAAAGGCGGAGCAGCCCACGCCACCACTTCCAAGACTTGTACCACGAGAGGCGAGATGTTCCTTTAGGAAACGATCCGGGAAGGGACAATTGCAGAAGATGTATTCCTTCGAGACTGAGGACTTGAATAGTTTCAAGGGATCTTTGAGCCCGGTAAAAAGCCCTCGAGATCCTCTGCGCGGCGCGTCCTTAGACGATGTTCTCGAGTCCGGACCCTCGTCCCTGCCTCCTTTAGAAGTGGCTGATCAAGCCGATGAGTACGTGGAGCCGGAACCGAAGTCCCAAAGTGTAGCGGAGCTGGTAAAGTGCAGAATAATGTCTAGCGAGGAGATTATTTCGTCCAATTCCTGCCTCAGCTCACCACAGGAGGCTGTGAGCTGGGGAAATTCGCCGAAGAGAAAAAACGAGCCGAATTTAAAAGCGCCACCGGACCATCACGGCGTTCGAAGCGACGCTTTAAGGGCCCCGAACTCGCCGGTGAAGCGACAAATATCTGCCGACTCTCCGGAACCTAAGCCAAAGGAATTGGCTGTCTTGAGACCAGGAGAAAAATCCCCTACCAAGTCCAGACACTCGGTTATTCAGTCCGGAAGCTCGACTCTTCCGAAAGAGAAGGAAACCCTCGTTTATAAAACTTCGGACGATGAAGGAGACGGGGCATCCTCAAACCAGACGAGAAGACAGACGTCTGAGGACATCCTGGACAAGATGGATGAACGCGGATGTAATCAGAGCCTCGTAGCTGGACGGCCGACTCGCCGAATGAACCACACGTCTTTGGAAAGGCGGGGAATATCTTCAGACAATCTTAAATTGTCCAGGGAAATGTTTATCACTGCGACATTTGACCTCGCCTCTAGATACCAGAGCCAGGATATCTGCCAGCAAAGAAGAGAGCGTGCGACGGTTCCAAGGTCTCAAGAATCGATCACCAAGAGGCTTGAAGCTCCGAGTATCAGCCAAGAATTTTCTAGAGAAGCCTTCAAGCAGCTTCATAATAAGTTCGAAATTCGGAGTTTGACTTCGGACGTGGCTCTGGCCTCCAGACAGCGAGAACCTGAGGAAATAAACGACTCGGAAAACGTCGCAAACCGTCGAAGAAAGGCACCTAGTGAAAGTTTCTCTTCGTCATTAAACTCGGTCAGATCTCGACTCCAACTTTACCAGGGCGACAAGACCGACCAGTCGATCAGCCTCCCTACTTCGTCGAACGAAAGGTCCGTCGAAGGTGAAGAGGAAACTGACCAAACGCCGTCACCTTGTCTAGGCCAGACCACGGTTCAACCAGAGACCGAAAATCTCGACGTAGAAGCGAATTCCGCCGATGAATTAGAGCCTGAGAATGTCTCGTCGAGGACGCGGTTCTCTGGAATGACCGTGAGGTCAGTCCTGAGGAAGCAAAAGAGCATTGACCACCAAAGCGACCAGGAAATGGACACTAGATCACTCCGGAAACCGAAGAGACACATCTTCCACGAGCCCAGCCAAGAGACTATGGATCTGCTAACGGAATTACGGAAAGTCAAGAGCTTGCTGAAGACACCGTCCATAGAGAAACTAGACAAGGCTGAAGAAATGCCTCCGCTACGTTTCCCGAAGAAGATCCTGCTCACTGACAAGGAATTCTGTCTGTCAATCGAGCGAGAGAACAGCATACGAAGACCTGCCAATAGGCAGATCAGACAGCAGCAAGACACTGCTGGAGAGGATAATGGACGGGAAGAAGGAGACGAAGAGCCTCGAGTAGAGCTCACTCTTCCGGGACCTGCTCTATTCGAAAAGAGATGTTTGTCTTTGGATTATGCTGACGATGAGAAACCACCGAAGCCGGAAGCCCGAGCCATATCGTTGGCCTCGGCGAGAAGTCCGCCTTCCGAAACGGAGGAGACAAACTCTTTGGAGTTCGGGCTGATCTGTGATTCGAAAAGCTATTGTTCAGACGTATTCAACACACCGTCTGACGAAGTTGAAAGCGGCAAGGAAAAGACTCTGGAGAGTCTCAAGGAACTTGACACGTTGACGGTGGACGATGGAAGAACGGAGAGGAACCACTGCTCGGAAGTTGACATCGCTATACCAATCGACGAGAAAACTAGTCCTAGAAGAAGGGTCCAGATCCAGGCTCGAACCAGCGATCTTTACGAGATCATTTCGCCGCGTTCTACTCCGTTCAGAGTCAAGAAACGTCTGAGTAAAATATCCGTCGAGGAAACCTTGAAGCAGGAAAGTTTCAGCCTCGGTAAAGTTGACTGCAGATCTGTTACTGTGCAGAAGAGGAATAGGTGTATTCCGTTATAACACTCGATATCACTAGTTCATCGTCGGTCGTTTATTCGAGTCCAGAGATCGGGGGGCGAGATTTTACCGAGACAAAATATTGCGAGTTGATGAAGTATCTTTAAGCTACTCTCTTCGGATCTTAATGCACACGGGACCACACCGGATATAAAACAAAAAATTAAAAAAATTAAAAGAAAAATTGAAAAACAGGCCAGGTAAAGGTAGGTGGATAAAAATGACACGTCGACATAAATTAGATGACATCTCTCGTCCAGCCCATCCTCTATATGAGCTTGAGAGCGGATCAGTGAAGGATGCGTAAAAGTATAAAGTGAGCATTATAGTCTAGGTTGCGCTACCTACGATGAGTGCCTCAGGTACCGAAAATAACATTTGATACGTTATTCATTTTGTCATAAATTTTAGAACTTGGTATGTAACAATTATGGTTATATTATTACGTAATTGTAGCTAGCGGTGGGACTATTCAGAAAATCACGATTCCCTGGGACCATCTGATCAGCATGATCGTCATGATTTGTGAAAACTCTTGAGTTTGGTACTGAAACAGCAGCTTTGACCAAACAAAATGAGTTTTAATTTTTTTTTCGTTTTCTTTTGAACGAATAATTGACGTTGTGCTCAGAGTAAGTATTTATTCGTGAAAGTATGGAAATGATTTTGGAAAGAAATCGAGCGATTCGAATCGGGGGTATCGTGACATTGAAATTTAGTTGGTTCCACCGCTGATAATGATATTTAAACTCTATACAAAGGGTCCAAAAAGAAATGTATGCTCTTCTGTATCCATTGGCATTGCTGTGTTCGTGAATGTTTCGTCGAATGAAAGGTGAATTTACGTTAGAAGAAAAAAATTCCACGTTCAAAAAACATCCAAGAAGTTAAAAAAAAAAGGTAAAAATTATAAGAACATTCTCGTGTTCCCCAAATTTGATCGACGTTTTTCATCCGTAGAAATGAATAACAAACTGGCTAACATCTTAAATAGTTTTACATTTGAATTGACATAATATTCGAACGTTTAATAAAATACATAAATGTACACGATGCACAACCTAATATCGGAGCAACTTGGACCATTTTTTTGTAAATTGTTACGTATAGAATAATAAATCGTGACCGAATGGGGCTACCACCCAGTGAGAGTTCTGTCGTCTTTTGGAAAATCGTTTTAAACTATTTGATCAATATTATAACGCTGTGTAAACCTCAATTTATACTGTTCATTCGTTTAACTAATAGAAAAAAAAGCCTTCGTAAATTCTTCAACGAGGATTCTGGGATATTTAATTTTTGATTTTTTTTCGGAAATGGGCGGTAAATAACACGTGAGTGAAGATATCCTCTGAGCTATTTGGCGAAAGGACTAGATTCATGACGAATTAAATTAACTCTATACACTTATCATGGTCGATGTGTAAACGCAGAAAGAGAAATAGAGAGAGAGAGAAAGAATCAAATTCAGAAAGTTAGGGGTAGAAAGTGGGTCTCACCCTTGAATGATAGATATTATACAATAGTTTGTAATAATCTATTATTTGAATGCTACCCCTGTTTTTCATAACGATCAATTTTTATACAATTATTGCTAGTTTTAAAGGAAAAAATTTTAATCTTCAAAAGGTGACGGAAATCTCTCGATATTATTATATAGATAGCCTTTGTCTGTATAAAACGCGGAACTGTATAATGAATAGTTCAGTTTCGTTGATATTTGTGCGATGCGAGCCAAGGAAGCGTTCAGCGTCTAATTATCTAGTTAGTTTTATGTACTTTCCTAAGTATTTTTAACAAAATAATACTTTGCTGTTTTTCCGACTATTAAATGTCGCAAATTCTATCGAGATCTGTCCATCTAGAGTTTAAACATCTCTCCGGACTGAGATTGCTAGATTTTCACTTGGAATTTACCCTATTTAAAAATGAAAAAAAAAAAAAAAAACAAGACAGGGTAAATAGTAATTAAATAAATTCTCCTAAATTTCCTTTCATTTATGCTGCTGCGAATTTCTTCTAATCTAAGCCTGCCATTTTACCATTTTTTGAATATATCGCAAACAGGTATGAATCGAATCGAATGAAGAAAGTCGAAGTACGTTATAGTCACCTATAATTACCTATATGCTTCATAAAAATTGAACGAAAAATCTAGCAATTAAAGCCCTTTTGTCGAGCAGTGCCTTGTTCATGGATATACTTAACAGAAATGTTGTTAAAATTGTTATTATATTCCGACGAAGAGAAAACAACAAAAAAAATACGACATTTTACAATCCGATTTGGTCTCCATCACATATTTTTAGCCAATAAATAATATCAACATACCTCTGCAAGGTATAACTGATGCAAAAATTTGATAGAAAAAAAAAGATATATTCTCTTTCTACAATGAAGTGTTTGGTAGAAAGTAGAAGAATTTTATTTATAATAACCGTCGTAGTAGGGTAACAGATTTTAACAACACTATACATATATATTATATATATATACAGAACATTATGTTCCTCTTATAATTTTGTAGGTGTATAAATATTAAATAGATAGATCGTCGACTCGATATCGCGTTTAATTAATTGAAAATTATAATAATATATACGCATACAATTAACACGTATGTAGGTATGTTACTAGCTAATATATTGGTATTACTATATGAATATTATTAGAGCCTAAGTAAATATATATTCTATTGTATTGTAATCCTAGTTGACGAGATGTGCCAAAAAAGAAGCGAAAGAAAAAAAAAAATGAATGAAAAGAGAAACACAGTTTATTATATTATATTGAAATTATATTATATTATATTGTATGAAGTTGGTTATATGTATTTGTATTCTATATGTGAAAATGTCCAATAGCGAGACATTTGAAGGTAAATAATGGTTTCAAGAATTGGCTATATGGGTATAAAGGCACTTAATGCATCGTCCAATTTCTTTTTAGTATAATGAAAATAAAAAAAATTAATATAGGCATGCATTTACTTAATCAAAAAATATGACCGTGTATTTTATTATTAGCGATCTTCTATGCAATATTGAATTTATTGCAAATTACTTTTCACGTAGCCAATATATTTAATTAATTTCAGACTCGTCCGTTTCGTTATAAATCTATTTTCGAATTAGTGTTTCGAAACGGTATTGGACGGTTTCATTAAATGCCGTTGTATCGAGCCAAAATAGAAATGCGTTATATGTAGCTAGGATAAATCTATTTTTATTAGATATTCAATATTTGTTTTCTCGCTGGCGAGATGTTATTATTATTAATAATTATTTTGTTGAATAAGGTAATTGTTTTCAATTTTTAAATAAATAATACACACATGACATACATATAAATATATTTACAAGATTAAAAAAAAAAAGAAGAAGAAATGAATAAATAAATAAATAAATAAATAAATAAATAAAAATGCAGGTGATTTTCCGTATCGTGTTTAAGTTATAATATATATACATAACGAAGCTATTCAATGATTGTGCAACGTCCGATATTATGCGTGTTGTTCCATTATACATTATAAACTAAATATTAAAATCAATTTTTGTTCAGATTTATACTAAATGAAAAAAAGAAAAAAAATGAAATAAAGGTAAAAAGAAAAATGAAAGAAAAAAAAATCTAAACTACGTAATAATATATTAGGTACGACTTGCTGAATTTGTTTCAGATGAGGCTGCGTCTATGTGTCTAAAGATTTAGATATATGATAAATACAACTAGACAGGTGAATATATGTGGAATTAGGGTAATCACTAATCAGGGAAGATATGCTTCGATTTACGAACCATTTGTCTATTCAAAATTCGAATGCTCTCTCACCAGTGCCACCTGTACGTTTGCTCGCAGACAAACAGCGTTCAGTGCGTATAACACTACGCACCTTCAAATAATAATTAAGATACATAGATACATAGATACATATTATATACATATAAAGAAAGATTAAAAAAAAAAAAAAAACTTAAGAATTAAGTTATTCGATTTGTTAAATAGAATCCTGTATAAAAAGATCGCGAAAGTATACGTCATTTGGTACCAAAAAAAAATAAAGAGAAATAAATAAATACATAATAGCGTGAGAGTGGGAAAACGACGTCAAGGGTTGGCCAAAGAACAGTCAAGTTTTTTGCGAAATAATTTCGAAGATAAATCATTCTCTCTGTATTGATTCTCACTTCATCTCTTGAGCCATTATAGAATTAACGATGAGATAAACAAGTTCTTGCTATCTATACAGAGCAAAAAAAGAACATTTCAAGGTAGAATAATTTCGAATTTTTACCAGAAACAGAAGCATGAAGCATTATACGCTGGAAAAAGAAAACTCTTTTCTTCAAATGCCAACGCTTGACTAAAACGGAAGTGGCGGTACTACCGTATGAAATAATTAGATACATGTGTACGTATTCGTCTTTGGATAATGTGATTATTTTAGTTCTATCAATCCATTTTTTCTTCTTCTATGGGTTGATATATGCGACTGATAATTTGTTGCAACTGATGATTAATTGATATTGTAAACAGCTGATAGGCTGGCCCGACTCTACTCACTCTAGTAATTACATATTTCGTTGAAAAAGAACTTATCGAGAATCTGTAACGGTGTAATATGGAGGCGAAGAGTTTTTTAAGTAAATTTATAAATATCCTTAGAAATGTAAATATACACGAGCGACTGATAAACGTTTTGTAAAGTGTGTGATACATGATTAACGATTGGTACGTTGTTGTAAATAATAAATAGGTTGTATATTGTAAATCAAGACTGATTTTATTACTCTATACACACCAATGCCTTCGTATACCTGTAGTAATAAATAATCACTCTCTACCGGTCCTGAATTTATCGAATATTCTTCGTACTGAATTCAGGTGCATTCGGAAAATCTTTCAAATCCATTTTCGTCGGGAATACATTCTTTCAATACGCTTTTTTGTCACGTTTTAAAAAATTTCATTTTACATTTTCGAACGAGCGAAAAGAATTCGGGAAGGAAGGGGGATTGGCAACAAAAGAAAACCACTTCATCTAAAAATGTATTTACAATAAATGAATGAAAGAACACAATAAGTATGTAGCATCGTAGGAAGACTCCATAGCCTGCTTATTACAAAATATAATAAGTGAAATCCGTCTCCTCTGTTGAAATTTCTTCTTCAGCATTGCGAATCGTGTTCGAAATCATCCCTTCGTTGTTGTTCGCTCGTCGCAGCTGAGTTCTGATTTTCGAACGGGTAAATTGTTTTTCGTTTTCTGAAAGTATTCAAAGAATATACACTTTATGAAAATCCGTCTTCAAATGCGCTTCAAATCAGTGCAACGAGTTAATGGAGAAAATAAATGTACCCCAATCTTCAACCGCTGTTATCCAATTACGAAGGAGGTTCACATTCATACTTTCGTACCCCCTAATGCGGCGCAAAATGTCTAAAATCTCTTCATTCGTTCCATTTTTTTCATTAATTACAGTTTCCTCGGAATCGATACTCACAGGTGAGTCTGAAACAAGCCTTCTTGTTTTCGTGTTCTCCGCCTCTATACCATAAATATCACTTTCAACGGGCCATAATTTCGTCCACAATTCGTAAACGGTATCCGGACTTATCTCATCCCATGCCGTACTGATCCAAAATATCATTTCTTTGATAGTAATTTTTCGCAAGTGGTTATTAAGCCGGATGTCATTCTCTTGTGCGTCAAAAATTGATTTAACTAGCCTCAGTTTGTAGTTTGTTTTCAATGTTTCCAAAATCGTTTTGTCCTCGGGATGTATAATCGACGTAATGTTCGGCGGTAGAAACATCGTTTCGATCCCTCCGATTTTAATGAAATTATAACGGCGAGGGTTACAGTTGCTTATGATGAGCAAAGCTTTCATGGGAAGATTTTTTCTCTTCAAAAATACTTTCACTTGAGGAACAAACTCTTCTTTGAACCAATTTTCGAATACAACAGCGTCCATCAAAGAGTTTCTTTCATTTTTGTAACACACAGGCAACCTGTCCTTGTTCAGGTTTTTTATCGTTCGAGGATGAGCCGATTTCCCGACAACGATCAGTCGCAATTTTAGCGAACCATCGGCGTTAGAACATACTCCAATCGTGACACGGTCTCTTAGTCTCCCATTTCTCAGTTCAGACATTCGAATTTTGCGATTTCTATTAACAAATTTTATCGGGAGTGTCTTGTAGGATAATCCAGTGGTATCCAAGTCGAACACTTGTGCCCTTGAGAGTTGCTTATCGTTCACAACGTTGGCGAGGTCTATTTTGTATTTATTCCACGCTTCTAAATCGCGGGGAAATCTTCCCCCGATTATTCGAGGCAATCGAACCCTCTTGCGACACTTCCACCCACTAAGCCAATTCTCGCTAGCCTTGAAAGTCGGACTGCCGCCCAATTCATTGTTCAACGTTAAAGCCTTGTTTTTCAACATCGTTCCACAGACTGGAATACCGTCTTCTCGGGCCTGAAGAAACCATTTGTACAAAGCATCTTCCAGATTTTCATTTTCTATGGTTCTATTCTTTTTAAGGTTCTCTAAAATCTCTTTCTCATAAGCATGTTCTATTTCTTCCCGCTTTGCTGTCCATTTTCGTAATGTACGATCATTTAAACTGAATTTTTTAGCCACAGTAACTATGGACTCTGTTTCTAAGTGTCTCATAATAAGTACTTTCTCTTTGAATGAAAAACTCCTTCGTTTTCCCGCGCATTTTATCTTTTTACTAACACTTCCGTTGGCGTTCGAATCCCCAATTACTTTTTCGTGAGTATCACTTTTCTCTATGCATGTGTCTTTCGAATATTTTCTTTTTTGCGAATTTCTCAATAGTTCAGTCATTTCTCTCCTATAAATATATGATTATATTATTTTCACAATCAAGAATACGTCCCATTCAAATTTGGACCAACTTTTTTGAGGAATTTTTTCAATTTAGTCTCTCTACTCACCCGTCGTTTTCGCCCGTGTTGTCCGCGTTTTGTAACATCTTGAAACTAACGTAAGGTTAAGGTTATGTTATGTTACGGACTTGAGCAAGTTGCGGCCAACCTAGTAGGTATATACCGTTTCCCACAACTAGAATCGTTCCCCTTAGTTTTAATGGAGGCATTTGCTCCCGAACATGGTTCACTCTCTTGGCTCGTGCCAAGGTTCGTATTTTAATTGTTTTTGACTTGTTTTTGGTCCTTTGAGGACCTTAGTGAAATCCGATGACAACCGATTATCGGGTTCGACACAACTTCACTAATCGCCCAACGTCGCAAGGTTATCAGTGATCTTCACCAAGTCACTTCTGACGCTGCGAAGAAGCAAGTAAAGCTGCTGCAGTTCTTCACGCAAACGTTTCAACACTTGAAGCTGTTCTTCATCGCTCATTTTCTCAATTTAATAAGGTACTTGCGAAGCTAGATATCAACACTGATGGCCTAACATCTGTTGCGGGAATCGTGCGAGACCTAGAGATGAGTTTCGGTACTAGTTTATGCGATGGTCTCGCTTGTTGCACATCTCGCCGGTACCATAGGTTCCTGTAAGTCAAATTCACCGGTGGACATCGGAGCGAACAATTACATCAAACGGTAAGTAAGGGTTTGCCGTCGTATTATTGTTTGCTTTTGAATGATGATAGATGTCTCTAAAGCATGACTTTTTTGAACTCACCACCGCCCAATAATCGCACAATAAATAAAAAGTAGCTTGATCAGTTTTGCTTTGTTTTTTCCTACTTAGTTTCACAACTGGCTAGTCAGTGAGATTTGCCAATAAATTGCATAATGTTTTAATTTGCTCTTCACGCGACAGTTGAATTGTAATAACGCGCAAAGTACAAAAGCGATAAGGAACCGTTTAACAACGTGCCATGGTGATTCAATGCTGTAGAGATACAGCAATACGTACACACAACATTATGTATTTCACTTCGGTTGTTCAATCTAATCTTTGCATGCACGCGTACATACGACAAAACTAATTCGATCTAGTTATATAAATACGAATGTGTTCTAACGTACGATAAGTAAGAAATTATTGTCTTCTCGCAGCTTGATAAAAAAATCCATTTTTATTTCCGTATCGAAGACCGTTTCTAAATTTAAGTTAGGCACTAAAAGAAAATTGGCTTGTTTTAATGTGAAAATTTGCAGGCAAAACGAGGGCGAAAAGTAATTCAATACAGTTGTAGAGTCTGCAAAGCTTATGAAAAAAAAAAATCTAATGGATTTAACCTTCCGTAGTTTTTCGGCCAAAAGCCAAAAGGATAACTTGAAACCCGAAATGAATGATGTTTGTTTAATTTCTAGATTAAAAAGCCAGCTGGCACTGAGCGGCTATACCGCCCACATTTACCCACAAACAACGATCGCGTAGGATAAATACTTGTAATTATAAAGTAAAATTAACTCATCCTCAGTTAAATGAATAAAAATGATAAAAATATTTATAAATATAAACGGAAGAATCTTATCTCATTGTCGCCAGAGATAATGACAATTATCGCAGAAGCCGTTTTGCCGACTGGAACAATCAAATGCGATATGATTACCCGATGAAATGACGAGCTTCGTAATTATCCTCGCCATATTTTTCACGAAATTTTTTCTTTCCGTTTTTCAAAACAACAGCTGTTCAAATTTATAAATCTATATATCACAATAAACCGTTATGAGTCCCAATATCCTCGCCCCCCGCAAGACGCACCGTAGCAGCTACTGGTAAACAATTTACCTGAACTTTCGACCGATATTTACGAAAGCGGAAAGTGACCCTTTTGGATTATCGTTATTCATAAGTACTAAGATTATTACAAAGTAATTAAATGCAAGCAATAACAACACGTGCACATATCTTTCTACCATCGACTTAAGCCGCTCTTCTATCCCGACAAACATCTATTGTATTCGAGTATAAATACCCGAACTCAAAGTTTTTGCGTAAACAACTATCCGGGTCATTAATTATAGCTAATCTCGAGAATGGCAAAGTGCTGACTTCCTGTTCGGAAATTCTTTGATTTAATGCGAAAAACGCGACGAAAAAATGCGTTTCCAAAATGAATCCTGCAGCGGTGATCGTTAGTTCGTATATACGCGGTTGACGGCTCGCATTCCCGCATTAAATTACTTGCAATTATACGTATATGTATATCTGTTTAATTAATCCCGGACTGATTTATCGAGATAATAGATCTTGGCCGGCTCGACTAAGTAGGCTTTACGATATAATACCTAAATAGGTCTGTAGTACAAGGCCGTCGATCCATACACCATATCCATCGGCACGACAATATCAACGGCTGTAATAAAATTCCAGCATTGAAAAGCCGCGTCCTCTGCAATCCACTGCAGGCGCGCCATAGATGCCTCAGGGGTCATATTATTTACTACGTACTACCTATCTATGTGGGTAAAAAATATACCGCGGATTACCTAGAGCCGTGCGTGAAAGTATGGATTAAATATAAAACAGATAAAAAGCTCGAGCCGTTTTGACTGTATTCAGATATAGAAGATTCAATAGATTAGCATTTTTATCGATAAATCAATCGTTCATTTTTTTTTTATACGGTCTGCGATCTCGGACAACAAGTTTATAATCTCAAACTCGAAGTATGAAACTTCGAGATGAGTTCCCGCCTCTTCAAATTCAGCTGTATTTACTATTGAAACAACGATCCCACAGTCTTGAATATTAAATAAAGTGGTATTAATTTTATACCTCCGCTAACGCATCTGACCATTTTACATACTCATACGTACTATAAAATACTATTGAAACTACCATAGGATACATTAGTTTTAATTATTCTAACGAAGTAATTAATTAGACAATTATCATCATATGTAAACCGAAGGGGGTTATTATTGTATTTGTAATTATTATCATTAATTATTAGTATTATGAAAAATTGGACACATGTGCAAAACATGTATAGTATATATGTCCTATACGTACGTAGGTAGTCCGTACGTACTCTGTAATAATAATAACGTACAGTGGAGAGAAAAACCGCGTTAAATTCATCCGCCGCTAACCACCGACCGACGTCGACGCCAGTCGTCGCCTCATACAAGTCTCAATTCAAACGCGACTAGCAGAGTTGACTTTGATTAAAGGGGCATTACTCCGATGTTGTCCCATCATTCAATTCTTAATTTTCGATTCGTTAGACAATTCGGAAAGATTATTATGAAACGATGATCAATAGATAAGATAACGCGAATAAATTTGTATCTATAATAGATAATAAACTGTAAGATAAAATATAATTATACAAAACTATACAATATCGAGGGCACAACGAGCCGGTAAAACTTGATACGCTTCGGAACGCTCGATATTGCATGATTGGTGAAATTCTTTGGGTAGGTACCTACCGGGGGCTATTAATACTACGATGAAGGCTTCGCAAACTTTTATTGATCACTTAAAGTTGAGCCAAAGTATATATTTGTGTGTATATGCACATATAGGTATGTGCGCGGAACCCGAGCGTAACAATAATAAAAAGTTTATATTATTGCAGCGTACTTATTCGATGTTGTGTATAGCCGCGATAATCGGGCGTGATATCCTCTGCCCCCTATGTTATATTATCCCATGCAGCTCTCTCGGCTCTCGCCCACTGCACTTGCGTACATATACCTATAATGAATGTATATACGTACACCTAGGCACGCATACACCCCTCGGTTAACCACCGCCCACTCAAAGCGGGAAATTTGCGATTCAAATATATCTATACTATATGGTATAGTAAACCGTAAACGAAAGGCTGGATAAGGAGAGGGTCTTTTCTCCCGATACCTATACCTACACAGTAATATTACTACTATAAGGGTGAATACCGATGTCCTGCATTGGGGTAGCCGGTGCTCGTGCCTGTCCGGACTTGTCGGCGCCGAAGAGAGAAATAACTGCAGAAAATGAGCGAGAAAAAGATAAAGATAGAGAGCGAGGTATAGAGATGAGAACGGAGTTGGTCCGAGAGTGTAAAACATACATAGAGCGAGAGGGAGTATAGATTGTAGCCCGTTAAGCGGCGGTTCAAATGCTCCCTCCACTAACAAATTCGAACGCAAACTTGCGTGCGCATGCGCCGGTTGATTCCTGGTACCGCGAATGGGAGCCGGGGTATGTCGACATCGTCGACCAATTGGAACGCTTCACGATGAGGACACGGCTATTTTTAGAGACAGTGAGTCACGGGATATAAGGCTGTAAGTTTAGTTGGGTGTTCACAAGTTGCCGAGACGTTGCGCCGTGCGGATCGGGGCTGGTATCGCGGGTTTTATTACGCCTGTAAAGAGAAAAAAGAAACGTTGCAAGGGCGTGCAAGGCCTGTTTATTGTTGTGTAGTGAGTCATTGTTGTGTTGACAGTCGACGAGAGTAGACCGCGTGTCTGACTTTATTACAGAACGATTTTCTGCAGACGATATTTAAACTCGAGGTACGGGATTTTAAATTCCTTAAAAAACCGATCCGGCCACGAGGGCATTTTTAGTCTCTGATCAGGAAAAAAACATAAAGATACTATTATTTCCAACACGATTACAAATTGAAAAGGATAAACATACTCTTTATCAACAATGTACGTGTGAATTGATAAACTAGACAGTGTTTTATTTCATGTTAATAAAAACTCGATGTTACTTATTCGTAGTGAATATTAGTGCATGATCTACTAAGTGCTGGACTTGCCTTAGGCAGTATAAACAATTAAGATAAAAAAAATTCATCGATTGCGGAATAATCGAGCATTGCTGCAATTGGTCTAATCTTTTATTAGAGCAGACCCTGCGGGTAAAATAAACTCCGATTCAATGGTTCGAAATTCTACAATGGAACCAACATTTTACGAGGAGAGTGGTGTCTACGCTGCTGCGAATCGTGACAGTATGATGGGACAGCTAAAACGAAGTCTAACGCTGGACTTAAACGGGCAGAGACAATCTCAGGCGAAAAGGCCTAGACTGGGTCCGCTGCCACCTGCGTTAAACAATGCTGCCCCAGTCCTGAGCTCGCCAGATCTAAATATGCTGAAACTGGGTTCTCCGGAGCTTGAGAAACTGATAATCGCTCAGCAAAATGGGCTCGTTACAACCATGCCAACGCCAACAACCCAAATATTATTTCCAAAGACGGTTACGGAAGAGCAGGAACTATACGCCCGCGGTTTTGTCGACGCTCTTAACGAGCTTCACCATTCTGACAGTTCCCAAGAGCCCGGAAGTATCCATGGTGCAACGTACACTAACCTAGAACCACCTGGCAGTGTACAAAGTACAGAGTCTCTTAGCCAAGGATTAATGATGATTAAAGACGAGCCACAGACGGTACCGAGTGTCTCTAGTTCACCGCCAATGTCACCAATCGACATGGAAAGTCAAGAGAGAATAAAACTGGAAAGAAAACGCCAGAGGAATCGTGTAGCTGCCTCAAAATGCAGGAGGCGTAAGCTCGAGAGAATTTCTAGGCTTGAAGACAAGGTGAAATTGTTGAAAGGCGAGAACACCGAGCTAAGTGCAGTCGTAAACAGACTTAAAGAACATGTCTGCCGTCTCAAGGAGCAAGTCATGGACCACGTGCATTCGGGATGTCAAATGATTCACGTTGTTAATCAGTTTTGAAAAGATATAATGGATAAAACCCCAAAGAATTACGGGGAGTTTAGGAATAAGCATATTGTCTTTGAGTGACGATTTAATCAAATATCAAAACGAGAACCAACGCGACGCAGAGCAACGCAAAGCGTCGTCGTTATGCTGATAATGATTACTGCTGCTGCTACTGCCTACGTGACGCGCCTCACACGGCCTGACAAGCTACATACGGGGCGCGCGGACCGCGTCGGCCATCTTGGAGAACGGGTGTGCGCGCACGCGCCGAAGACCCTATTCTGTCAGGAAGACTATAACAACTATAGATACGGGAGAAGAAGAAGAAGAAGAAGACGACGAAGACGAAGAAGAAGACGATGGAGAAAAGAGGAAGGAACATTGCACGGCGAGGTGTTCGCAAAGATTTCTTTCACTCTGGCTAAAGGGAAATTTGGTCTTTATTATTATATCGGGTTTTAGACCGGGAGATTAAGTTATTATCTAACGGCTAAAAGTCACTGCAGCCGTTACTTGGTGGACTCCCTCCTCTCCCCCTGCCCCATGCCCAGCCCATGCCCCCCTTTTATCGATGAACATTATACACGTGTACAGACGCCTTAATTCTTTCCTTTTGTATATTTTAAGGCAGAGACTATGAGATTCAATTTTCTATAGCTCTACTCGAGATAGAGATATATATTATATGGTTATATGTATATATGAGTAATGAGTATATATATATATAATTTTTTTGTCATTTGTGCATCTAGTCCTGTCCAGTATGCCCTTGTAACTTATACATTGAACGTTTCGTGAAACATTTGTACCAGAAATCCTTGATTTTTGGTGTTTTTGTTTCTGTTTTTATTTTTGGCGTATTTATTTAGAATTATTTTGTTATACACGGTACTATATGCAAACGCTGTGTCACAACATTTGTTAAACTTGTTGTGCTAGAGAAAGAGGTTTTCGAAATAAATTGTTTAGGAGTTTAATAGGAATTTGAATACTACAGCGATTTATCGTTAATTCTAAATATTTACTCAAAAATTAAATTACAAACTCTTATACATAGTGTATATAATGAATTAATTAACTTTTCAAAATACTTGAATTATTCTTCTAAGTAACTGACAATCTAGATATATACATTATGATATTCTAAAACTTATCGCTACGGTCGTTACGTACCGTAACTCAATAACCATTGCCTGTGTATTTATTCTAAAAGCGAAACTACGTGCGGCCTGTTTCTTTTTGACTTTCATTTTCATTCTCATTTTTTTTCTATCCTAGTATCTTCTTAATTATTTTCATATATTTGAAAACAAAAAAAATGTTATATTCGCGATGAAAATATGCCGCGCGTCATTTTGTCTAAAAGCCTATACATACGACATTCTTTTTTTCTTTTCTTTCTTTCTTTGCTAAGTTTATACACGGGACATAACTTGACGGTTATTTATAATTATTATATATATATATAAATATATATAAATATATATTTATTTTACGATAAGTACTTTTGTAAAAATTTAGGTATTTATTATTTTTGACTTGAGATTAAAAGATTGACAAAACAGATCGATATGTTATCTTTATTATTTTTATCACCATTATTACTACATATTTAGACGAAAGTTAAATAAAAATTGCAATCTTATTAGTCAAGATGTGTCCCATCGGTACTATTTTGACTTTAAACATTACCTATATATATTGTATAATAGCAAACATTCTCTTCTATATTCCTTTAAACTTCTTCTATGAGGATAATAATTATAATCGGCGCAAATTTCTTTTAAATTAGCCCAATTTTACACAATTCTGCGTTTCTCTATCTATATACTTTATTATTACACATACCACATGCCTGCACTTTGCCCGTACCGTGCCTTGTTCTTAAAGAATTTAGAAACGCGAATTGAAAAGAAGAAAGAAAAAAAAAATTTGCGTTTGAAGAATTACGATTCATTTCTCATGTTAAAAAGCTTGATAATCCGCATTGTTGAATTGTATAACATAAGTCGTTGAAATTTTTTTCGAGGGATCTGTTTTTTTTTTTTTTCTTTTTTTACTATATTATCTTTATTATTCCTTTTCTACAAAAACAATAATAACTAATATATATATACATATGTATATATAAAAGCCTATAAGGAAGTGTGCTTGAGTTTCGTGTGATTGCAGACAAGTGATAAGATTAAGAAAATTATATGATTGCACAAACGCGTATGAAAGTATATAAGAACCACATGTGATTTAGTTATTAAGCAAAAACCCCATTAGAATATATATAATAGTATAAATATATGACGATACACCCCTATATAGAGATATATAACCTTATTCAAATATAACTATTATAATATATTAATATTATATATATAAATATATATATATATAAATATATATTATATACCAACAGACGGAGAAATCTTTTTTTACGAATAATTTTATTTTTCAATGAAATATTATGAAAATAAAATTCACGATATTATAAAAACGAAAAATTCTAGTCTTCAATCATTTATCTATTCGACCCGCCTGTACCTCCTCAAAATATCAAAACACGATTATTTTTCGACAGTTATAAATTAAGTCTGATAAATTATACCGAATCCTTAGTTAGGCCGAAAACGCAAATTTCACAGTTTGCTACTGTATATCTCCGTCATTAGATTCAGTATACAATTTACTGTTCTAACTGGCTGGTTTTGGTGGGCGGTGGTTCTATATCCTGAGTTGCATAACCAGACCATTATTTCATCATCATTGAGTAAATTGGCGAGTCTAATGTAGCAGAGATATAAAAAAAAAAAGAAAAGGAAGGAAAGAAGAAAACAAAGCAGACAGAAAAAGTGAAAAAAAAAAAAAACGTATAAAAAGATTACAGCTTCGAAAAAACAAAAAGGATCGGAAATTGGTATTCTTTACTCATTCGTAACGCTGTCATGCTAAAAGGAAATACTAATTCCTCTTGTTTCCGTTATAGTTTTTAACATCGAGGATCAGGGATCGGCTGCAGACTAATCGACTGTCAAACTTCGCGTTCAAAATTCTTTCACTTAATTTATACCTTAAGAGATAATCTCTCGCCGATTTCTAAGATAAGTGTGATAAAAGACCGATCATCGATTTGATCGACAGAAAGCTAGAAACTGAAGAAGAGATAAGAATTGAAACCGTTTTGTCTACTAAACCGTTAAGAGAGTTTGAACCAACTGGAACACTCGGTTGGTTGAATATATATTTCGCAAGTTTTGACCTTCGGCGAGTTACGACGTCGCTGTTAGGTAGGTATATAGAGGATGATCGCGATAGAGCGAGTTGGTAGCCATAAAATTTTAACTGCTCTGTTTTAAAATTAAAACGGTTTACTGATCCGTGGAAAATATTCGTATATAACTTAATAATACAGCGCTGATGATAGGTACAAGGTAATACATATTATTGTAGGTACTTAATTACATATTTATACGAAATATTCCACTCTGCCTTCTTGATCAACGAATTTTTTTTTATTTCCATTATAAACTATATACCAAGGTGTATTATACGTTATACGTGTATATCTATATATAATCGCGAGAGGAGATCGCTACTATATTTGGTATTCGTTAAACTCGAAAGTTTTCGCAAGCACGCGTATAACATATAATCACGTAGACGTATAGAAAGAAATAAAAACAGCTAACTTTATGTTATATCTGTCGGAAATTTGCTGTATATATATAAATATTATATACCTACATGTACTGCACATGTTAAAAGCAAGCAATACGGAGATATCGTTCGCAAATATGTATATTGATAATAAAATCCTAAGAAATATGAATTTTATACGATATTAATGTACCAAGCGTCCAGGATACATAACCAAAATTGTGTACGCGAAAAACTCAGCTAGTGATTAGCCTAGATACATGTGTGTGCTTGTGTGAATAAAGTAAACGTTTGTAGAACCGCGAAGTTTGTTGATAGAAAAAATCATCTGGTACAAATACGACCTGGAGTATAGGTATAATTCTTTCTCCCGATATGCCGAATGGAGTTTCGAAATAATTAGGTTGAGTTCAGGAAAAAAATATCGGCTATAAATTATATTTAATCAATTAATTAGTTCAAGATCGTGAGACGCGACTTCTGTTAATCTAGTACAAACTATCTTGTTGACTTCTATTGCGATATACGTATAGCAAGATCGAAGGCCTCCATTACCTACTCGAGAACCTGTCAAACGGTGAAAAATGTCTACAAATCTAAACCAGTTGAGAAGAATTGTACGTATCGTGTAAGTCCGTATAATGAAGGCTAGAAATATTCGTACACAAAACTTATTTTCATTTTACGTAGATATTTTTTAGTTTTTTTTCTCGCGTTGTTTTTCTTGAACTCGGTTCACCGCGTGCTATCCTAAAAAATAAGTAATTAGCAATTAGAGCTGGAAAGTACTCGACTCTATATACGTAAATGTTTGTGTATACATGTACAATATGAATCTTATTATCGAGGAGGCTAAGTACTCGAGTTACTTAGGGTAAGCCCCCTTTTACTAAAATATAATAACGCAGTTAAGTGGCCCTAAGTAACGACAATTCCTTAAATTGGACTGACCCCCAGATGGGAGACGAGATAACTACCAAATGCATATACACATATGGGTACTTTACGAACATATGTATATTAGTTATACCTATATAGTAGATTATATATTTTATACACATTTACGTATAAACACGTTATTCTGCACCATTATCTCTGTATAGGAGCAAAAAATTCGAGCCATGTTTTTCAGGGTCAAATAAAAACGTGGTCTTGTTGTAAAAATAATCGCAGATATTTTATTCATCAGCCTGATAGAATAAAAATAACTACGTAATATTCGCGAGTAGATATTTCTTATTGTGATATAGGAAACATAATTATCAAGTATTCAAGTGAGTAATTGGATTAGTTTGTCTTGTGTGTACCTAGCTAGAATATTATATATATATATAGAAATTATTACATCCGTCGAACGAAAAAAAAAGGGAAAAAGAAAAAGAAATGGAAAATATAAGCGCTGCAATAATTTTGCGTGTAATGCTATAAGAGTTGAACAGTTATTTCCTGAGGGCAAAGTAGGAGGTATACGTTATAGCTATCCCTCTGCACATATATAATGACGTCGGTACTAGAACTCGACGAAAAACTTTCACCGGCAATAATAATCCGAGTTTAACTTCTTCTGTAGCCCTACATGCGTGTAGACTGATCGTGAGAGGATGGGATGAGAGTATGAAACGCGTGATGCGGTTTTTTTAACCTGGAAAAAACCGTTGCGCTATATTTTGGTATTTTTTTCACTTCCGTTCCGGTAGATCTATCATTTACTCGCGTATGTTGCACAATAAATGCTTCTAATTAATAGAGAATTCGAATTTCTGATATATTTCGTAAACGTATTGGATATTTCTGCGAAAAGTAATATAATATGTAGGTGTAAATTTATTTTCAATATTGATTGATGATCGCGGCCTTCGCGATAAGAAAGAATTTAAAAAGGGTTCGGTCTAACCGTTTTATCAAATCTGTCAGATATTTGTTATCAGTTATTACAACGTTATCTCGCCGTGGGCCTTGGTTCGACGGTTCGGGAACTGTTATGAAAACAACAAACAATTTTTTCATGTTTTTCAGGCTATCATGATTTACGAAAACTTATATTACACAATTAATTGTGTTTTTTGGTCAACTTTACAGGCCTCAAACGGAAAGTAATAACAATAATAATGTTCTAATCACTCTTCCGTTTTTTTTTTTCTTCCGAGACGAGAGCGCGATAAGATATAATACCCACATTGTCTAATTAGGTGAAAAAAAAATAATTCAAAATTAATAAGAGCGTTGAGCTTAAGTTTTTTGGAGAAAAATTCCATCGCGCAGACGTAGAAGGCGCAAACATCGACAACCCAAATCTCTAATCTCCAACAAACAAGACTATATACTGTACTCAGTACTGTATAATATACTCAATGGTTCAACGAACTGGAATTACGTGCTGTGCCGAACGAAAATAAACTCTAATACACATGTTTTTTCACAAAAGTACACAACTCCTTGCTCGCTGCCCAGCTACTAGCTAATTTACTAGCCATTCCTTACTCAAAGCTTCGCGATAACATCACCACAAACTCTTACGTTATGGAATTAAATGTTATATTTTTAGAGAAATCGAAGACCGCAAGTTAAAAAATTGCACGCTGGCCGGTATTTTTCGTTCAATCAAAATTATTACTTCCTTGAACGATTTGACCGTTTTTTGGAAACATGATTATATACGTCTACTTATTTTAACACAAATTATTCATTATATCAGCCTTCTTTTTTTTTATCATTAAATAATTGTACCGTAATATGATATCAACCGTTACCAAAACTTTGTGTGAAATGGATCTCGTGATGATGAAAATTAAGCTTTTCATTTACTCACAGATACTAGGTACATAGGGTGAGGTGACGTGGTGAGGGTATCGTAATTAGGCCTAAAACAGCCTAGTGATAAGATAGAATTATTGTGAACTTGACAGAGACGAACAAGAAGATAAAACTCGGAGTTATCGCGTTATGAGATATAAAATTCTGTACCTATACAACGCGTTCAAAGCTCATTATTCTACAATTAAATCTAATAAAAATCAATGTTTCAGTAAACAAAAAACAACGAAAAGAAATGCGAGTTTGTGATAAAAATCGTGAAATAAATAAAAACTGTTGATTTGAAAGAAAAAACGTTATCGAAGTTCATTCTTTTATTTCTCCTTTTATTTGCTTACTATTATATTCTTTTATTATTATCCCGCGATCAGATATACCTATAACTTCTATTCGCAGTTCTTTAGTTTAGCTTATTTTATTTTTATTCATTTTATTTTATTTCATTTTTCTTATTGCGAGAGAGAAGATTTCACCGTCCCCAAACTCAATATGTATTTAATTATAATACGTATGTTACATGCGTATGTAGTAGGTGTAGCAAATACAGCTCCTACGCAGAGACCAGCGTGCGGGTTAAAAAGATCGTTAAAATATGCAAATAAATTCAACTTATGTATTTCGACATAGCGTACTTCCGTGTGATGCTGCGCGCGTTCTTTTAACATTAGGTACTATAATCATTATATCCAACTTCTACATACATATATACAATATATACATATAATATTTGAGCATTAAATATTTTTATTTGCTTCTTTTTCGTCACCAATTTCATCTTTTTCTTCTTCTTTTTCTTATATACCAACAATATTACATCTATACATGAATATACGTATTATTTTGCGCAGACGCAATAATCTCCAATTCGCTCGATGCTTTTAAGGCCCAACTTCGCAGAAGCTCATACATACCTATATACCAAATAAACGAGTCGTTGTTAAGTGTTTGTTTGCACAGTCTGACACAGAACGGTTTGGTTACTGGCCTCAGCTGTAGTCGTGTGCATACATCACTCGGGTACATAGTCCTCACGTTATAATACCAAATTTACCGTGTCTCTGTCTCTCTTTCTCTCTCATTTCTCTGTTCTCTTTATTGAAGTATTTCTACAGAGTGAGAATTAATCGACGTCTGTTGCAGCGTTACAACGTTGGCTGTAAGCATCGCAAACTATAGTATATAATTCTCATATTTCGCAAGTTCTGAAATTTCAATTCCTGAGAAACACAATTGACCTCTTCATGAAAAAACAAAAAAGTAAGGGCTATAGCATCGAATCGAGAAGAATTCTCAATTTTTAGTTTCAACAACACAAAATCCGAATTACTTTTAAATTTAAAACAAGTGCGGATTTATGGATCAATCTTTATAGTCCCTAAATATATCAACGTTAAATGAAAGCAAAAATGATTTGTGCGTTCCTATCGGCGACACTAGCGCTTACTTAACGGCAAACGCGGAACTGCATCTCAGAAAGAGTCTAGTTACTTACAATCTCACCAAAAACTTAATCAATATTTATGGTCAGAAAACGTAAGTATAAGTACGTCCCGAGTGCCGGAGGGATACTAAAACGCGAACGGAGAATTTGGAGAGGAAAAACCTTGACGTTTCAGATGCTGTGGAAGAATAATGTTGTTTTTCTTCGCGAGATATATAGAGATAGAGAGAGATGGAAAGAGTGAAAAGAGCGAGAGTTATATTGTAAATGAAGAGTCTTGGAGGGACCTTGACTGTAGCATCATATGGGATGCAGGAATCTCCAGGGACGTAAACGATCGTAGAATATATCTAGTATTAAGTATTGGTGCGAGGGCAGATAATCGTGCATTTATAAAGTGTAAACACAACCTACTCTAAATTTCAATAAAGTATATTTTTAGACTTTCCCATGCTGCTGCATTACAAGCCGACTGACGATCACCCATTCACATATCTACGACGCAGTCTGCAAGTAGTTCCCACGTTATTCTTCTTATTATCATTATCATTACTATTATTTGTTTAGTTTCTCAAGGTAGAATTTACACATATATCTAAAGATTATTTCACAATTTATGGGTGATGGATTTTTTGTTGACGCACAATTTTTTTCTTCACTTATTCACATTTACATGCATTATGAAATTGCTTCCTTTTTTTTGCGATTAAGCTCGATGAAAGAATAATCGAATTTTTTTTCTTTCTTTTGTTGTGTCTTATCTTTCAGGAATTCTGGTAACGCGACGTTATCTTTGACGACGTCACGTTATATGCTGCTTGGAATCGTCACATTTTATCAACCTCAGAGTTACTAAGCCCCTCGCGTCCGATAACGCGTCTCTTGATACTTTTCGAAGAAGAAATCGCTTATGCAATCTTGTTAAATACGTGATTCACTATATATGGCAGTTTCGTATTCGGTTATCTATGCGATGAAATAAATCTCACGTATACGTCTAGTATGTCACTTAAAATTAGAATTACTCTTAAGTGAAATAATTAAATCTGATTGGTACTATAGAAATCGGATTAGAATTTGAATTTGAAATGAAATTACTATAGTAGGAAGGATAGAGTGCCGATCTGCTTTCATTATTATCGGATATTCCTACGAATCCTGAGAGTTAATTTTGTGTCTTGCATGATACCTAGATCCGGAAGATTGATGAGGCGTAAAAAAGAGTCCGAAAATATTTTAGGATGAGGAGTTTGGAATGTTTGTTTACATTTCTAAGAATCTGGAACGGTTTCCTTGTGACAGTTCAATTAATACTCTCAACTCGCGAGATCCAAAAATCTAAAGAAACCGTCAATTAATTTTCTAAAAAAAAGTACTGGTTGAAGTAAATATCAGGTAATTACAAAGCTCGATTAAAATATAATTAGGGAAAACCTAGTTTATTTTCATTGGAATTTATTGTTTTTCATATCGAAATTAATTGCCTGATTTCTAAGCTGATACTTAAGTGCAATTCTAACCAGTCGTAAGGTAGGTAGGTATAGGTATATAAGCTAAAAATGGTCATAAGATCGAAGGTTGATCTCAGGCCTACATATTCCTTAAGTGGTGAACGCGTTTAAAATACCTTAACTATGTGTGACAAGGTCAGTTGTACAGATACATGTACGTTAGTTGTGTTTAACAATAATATAATCCATAGTGAACAATTGACGATTAGAGAGAGAACAAAGAAAGGAACCCGGAAAAACCTTCGATTCGTTTTACGTTATACCCTATTTTCCCTCCAATAAATTTCTTCTTTTTGAGTATTCAATTTTAGCCCGGAGATAACCGATTTTTTAGAGTGTTCCGTTTTGCCTCGGTCACCTGTACTGAATAACTATCAACGCTTTGAAACAAAGTTCGCGATAAGTCATTATATCGGTTTCCAAGCTTGTGAAAGCCAGTTCCTGATTGTGGAAGTAACGCGACAAGTAACGAGGTAGCGCGTAGTAGGTACATGCATTCAATTCTTATCTAGATATTTCCTCGAGGCGGTTAGGTACGGGTATTCGCAGTTATCTTTATTTCGCAATTATAAAAGATATCGTTTTTCGATTATTTCCTTTTATCCGTATACTGTGGACGCGTGCTCTACTCTCTTAACGCGTTATAAATTATATTTAAACATACGATAAAAGTAGGCATATATGTACTACATACATAAATACATACACCAACGTTCGAAATTCAAATCCCTCTCAGCACTTTCTCCACAAGCATTTTCGAGCCCAAGTTATACACGGACTATTAATTCAGTAATTGATATTTACTGCGCAGCAAGATAGAATTTACATTATATCCTATACGAAATGAACACACACACGTTTATACGCAACAAAGGAATCTTCGACATTTTTGCCAAGAGTTCAAAATAACTATCAAAATTCTTCAATTTAATTACTGATTCACGAATATGGCTTCTGCCATAATATGTAACCTAATCGTGTTACTTGCGATCTTTCTTAACGGATATCGAAACAGGTATAATGAAATACGACTTTTTTCTTTTTGGTTTTAAGAAGACAACATTTCTTCGTTTTTTGAAGTACCGAACAATGTCCAATCGAAACGATACATCGACAAAAAATTTCGATCCTCTGCGATGAAAGTGTCGACGCTGCAGGGAACCTTTCGCGGGGAAGTTTCTGATCGGACATTTTTTTAGTACTTTAAAAAACGAAGAAATGTTATTTTTTTTGTTTCCAAAATTTCAGTAGAGTCTTCTGTTAATTATTTCAATTGATTATTGATTGCAACGATGTTTTTTCTTCACAATTTTTGGAATTTTCTCTCAATTTGATGATTCAAGGCTGTTTTTAGAGGCGATGGTGTCGCCGGATCGTCGTTAGATCGAGGTTTTCACGCATCCGCGCATTTGCGCGCATTTACTAATTTACGCATTTGCGTATTAACGACTTTACACCGCATGCGTGGGTCTCGATGGCGATGGAATATGTAGGCCAGTTACATACAGCCTACAGCAGCAGTGCTTTGTCACGTAGTTAACTCCACCAGTAATACACATATACCTATCTACGTTTAGGTATACATAAAATCGGTGAAGATCGCGCTATTACTCCCACATATTAAGACATACAATAATATGCAGACATATAAAACCTATACACACGATTTTATACTGCGTTTAATCGCACAATCGTATGTACTAGTAGCTAATAGACACGTAAGTATACGTATGTATCACGGCACAATCATTAACCAGAGATATACTAATGAGACATAAGTATATAATTAAGTATATACTTTGATCGAAGTAATTAATATGCGTACCATTTATAATAACAAAGAGAAAATAACTTCGGAAGATATTTCACTACCTGCGACGCACCTGTATTACGCGTTACGTATATAGGTTTGTGTCTACACACACATATACATATACCTTTACACATATATTTATATAAGTGGTATAGAGTACACGAATATCTCGAGAAGAAAGGAATTAATATTTATCCAGACACGCGGTAGGACCTTCTTCTTATTGTTATTTTTATTCTTTTTGAGGATCGCGCGAGAAGTCGAGGGCCAAAAATTTAATATATATGCATTAAGCCTGAGCGATGTTTACACGTGAATTAGCATATGAAAATTAGGAACCTACTTTTAACCCTCGGTATAATGAAGAATACAATGAAAATAGTCTGCGCCGCATACAAACCTTCGAATTATACAACGATTTACATATGAATGAAAATTCGACTTTCCATATAGTCAGGTTTAATTTTCAATAAGCTCTTCTTCCTTCTTTCTTTCTTTCTGTCTTTTGATTATCATCATTAACTCCAATATTTTTTCTTTCCTTATACAATTTTCACACAATTTTCAGAAATTAATCTGAACAATTTTGGTTCAGCTATTCATAGGCTCGCGTTGAATAATGTAAGACACAAATATGGATATAACCAAAAACAATTATCCCACACCTTCGGTTTACGAAAGAAATAATAAAAACTTAGCGGTACGAAACGTCGAACAGAATTCTTTCGACTATACATCAACGTGTATAAGTATGAGGTAGATACCATATGTATAGAGAATCCGTAAATCCTACGCATATACATATATATATGAACAGGGTGTCGAGAGCGCAGCGAAACCGTTTACTACCGCGATAAATTACGCGATATTAATTAACGTCTGTTATAGTAGCGCCCACGTTCTCATTTCGAATTGGTATTGAAAGTATAAATATACCGTTAGCCCTTGAAAATGTATATCATTGCTATTTACTCGCTCCGTTGAAGAATTATTTGCAAGAAAAACTTCCCCACATTTGAGTTTGAAATTTTGAACTTCAGGCGGTAGGTATAACCGTTGTGTTTCAAACCCGGAAACAGTGTATGTATCGCCGTTTCTATTGGCCGAGAGAAAAAAAAGAATCAGTCACGTGTGAATTTGGCAGTTTGCCAATCGTTGTTTAAATTGATATGGCATAATGCCAGTAAGTTAGAAAAAGCTCTTGTGCAATTTTACCAAGAAACATTAGACCGCGTTTAATTCTAAACCGCCGTTTTTCGAATAATAACGTCACGTCACTAACTTCTCTGGCAAAGTGCAAAAATTATTGGACCAGCAAATCACAATGTGCGTGTATGTAAATTCCAGTTTTACCTCACCTTGGCGCTTTATCAAAAACACAATCTAGCTTTAGAGGTGCAGCTGCGAATTATGTTAATGCCAATTTTATGCAAGGTATATAACCGTAAATTCAAAAGAATTCGATTAGCTGCTGCGTTCCGAAGAAAAGAAATTCAGAAAAAACTTGTTGAGAATCAGAAGAAATTGACTGACTCTAATATGTTCGCATATTTCATTTTGGCAAATAGTCGAGTCGACAACTCTTCGACTTCTGCTGCAGAATAGCCATGCGTGTCTGCGGACCATTGGTCAGCCAATCTAGAATGCTACAAGTTTGGTTAAACTGGCAATTTTCCAGACGATAAAAACTTTGCCAATATCTTTTGTAACTTTCTTAGTATCGGCGATGTTTTTGCCAATATTAATACCTGCCTGCGTATTAACAGCCCAATGTCCGGCGACTGCAATCAGTGACCTATCCGTTACAATATATTATTAAGGAAATTAATAAGTAGGAAATTGGTTCGCAAATTAATGGAGAAAGGAGTTCCAATTCCAATTCAACCCCAGGTCATGAATCCCAACTCTCAGAGGCTGCACATTATCCTATAAATGCGTGTTCACCCTTTCTATGCGTGGGTATGACATAATGGGAACAATGATCCAAGAATGCCATTTTTTTTTTCTTTCACAATAGTTTATTTACGCAGCAAGATCCAAGCTGCAATGGAAAAGAAGTCTATCGTTGCTTGCACGAAGTCTCGTCTTCGACTGCAGCCCTGCCCTACTCAACCGCGACAAATGTCTCCTTTGCATATATCATTATATGCGTGTATATAGTTATACGAGTACATATGGGGTGGTCAGATTTTCCCATACCATTAAAGATACAAAAACGCGTCTAGAATTGCCCCGTACAATTGTTCTTCTCGCTTAAATCTCTCTCTCGAAAAAAAAAAAAAAAAATAGTAAAATAATGAAACAGTGTTCAAACCACTTTGCATTTTCCATCATTTCCGAGATCCAAGCGGTGCTGATGTCGCAATCAAATTATACATTCTGAATCTGTGTGTGTTTTATGGGCATGCGTAACGATGTGCTTGTCCAATGGTTAAGCATACCTATGTGTGTGTACGGCGTCCCGACACCATTGTGAAATGCGTCTCTCGTGTATATCCAAGAGTGTTTGTATAATTGATGTGTTTTCAATCCGCAGTGAGACAATAAATATATTTTTAGACATAGTCTAATGACTAAAACTATATGCATATATCCATAAGCAAATCTACGATCTAGAAGTCCGCAACTATCATAGCCAAGGCTTATGGGACGGAAGAGACTAAAAGGCTATAACAATAAGCCAGGTATTTACGGTTTGAAAGATATGGGACCGAGATAACTGCAGTCCAAATACCATACCCTCAATTTAGAGTCAAATTTCATCTCTTCCTGTCCCTTGTACTTCCTTTCCATTTATTATTATTGTTTTCCTCAAGCATAGAAGCCGCTGATTAAAAATCGACGAAGGAAGTATCGTACACTCCTCGACAGAGTCTTATCAGAAGTTACATGTAACCATTGACCATTTTAGGAGGAGTTTCGCAATCCCATACGCTACGGATATCTCGGTCGGATTGAAACGGAGAGCTGAAGAACGGCTAACGTCGGTAAGTTTACGTTAGATAAGGATAAACCATCACGTGCTGGTTAACCAAACAGAGATATTTCTCAGTCAAAGCTTTGTTTGCGGTCCTGACTAACGCGACTTGACTCTGACAATGACATCGGAGTTACGCAAAGCAGAATTAAGTCCCTGAGGAATCAGAATAACGATAGGTTTCGGAGCTGAAAATATCGTTGAGTGGAGGGAAAAATTTGTAACTCATAAACATTCAATCTTACGCCTAACGATATGTTTGGGTTTTGGAACCTGCAGCAACGTCGTAGATATATACCTCTATACATATCTAACTTTCAGACTTTCCTCGTGTTCGTTAAGTCAAGTCGGTTTTTTTCTCTCCTTATTTTGCCCCGCGAAACAGGATCTGGCCAAGGTTACCTAGACCCTTTGGCTCGGGCCTGGACAGATGGGTTTGGGAGCAGAACAAAAACGGTTAAATAAAACACAGGAATTCTCGGATTCGCAAATACACTTCCTCGTCCATTCCGCCATATTTTTATCCTTTTTTCTTTTCACTGGGATAGGTATTAATATTGGGGTAGGTATATAAGATTACGTTTCTTAAAAATCGATACTCTGGTTAGCTGCATTCAGCTACACCTAGTGCAACAAGAAAAACAAAATTTGCGATAAGTTTGCCGCTCGAAAGAATGAAAAAACGAACTGAAAAAAAAACAAAAGACTGCACGCCTCTGCTTCTACCGCAAAAAATCTCTTCCTTGCCCTCTCTTTCTTCATATATGCTTTTAAATCCCAAACTTTATTATACAAGGTCAGGAGGATCAGGAAAGCAAATAAAATAGTCCAATGTCGACGTACATACGCCTCGTTTATTTATAAGGTAATATATTATGAAATTATTTGCTTCTTAGTACAGCGTAAGTCCGCTGAGAGTTACAAAAAAACTTCAGAATTGAAATTTTCACATAATTAGCATTTATTTATATTGAAAAAAAATGTTTGTTTATGCTTTTATAATTGTGTAATTCGTTGAATTAGCCGATTGCGTTGAACGATCTTTTTTTTTTTCTTTTAATTTATTTATTCAGGGACATACAGCGATCGGGGAAAAAGATTTACAATCAGTTTTAGAATTCTTTGGCAGTATGGCAGAGACCTGTTTACCACCAGGCACCGTGTACGTGACCAGACTGTATATTACTGCATTTTCTTCTTCTTCTCAGTTCTTCTTCTTCTTACTTCTGCCAACCACAAGCTCTGTCTTCTGCTTTTACTCCATCTGTATAATCGTTATGACTACGGATTTTGTAAGTATGAAGAATACGTAACAGGCGAATAAGAGAATACGAGACTTTTTCGTAACTTTGCATACCTACGTACACATGTTGAATAGAGACTGTAACGATACCAAGAACGATATTTTCGAATTAAAATCTTTCAATTTCTGTCTTATCCGATAAAAGAGGTACGCAGAATCGATAAGTACTTCGAATCGTTCGAATTTATTGATTATAATATTTGGACTGCAAAAGTTTATCGCAAAACGGAGTAAGTCGAATTACATGAATAATCGGTCGGCCGTAATTCAAAGGAATAAAATATTCTATGAAGTTCTGTAATCCATTAGAAGAAAAACTACGTTTATAACCGCATAGCGAAGTTTCCGAGTAAATGAGTGACACTAGATGAACGTTTTGCAAGCCGCAGCTACTAATTAAATTTCCAATCAAAGCGAACCAGGAACAGGAACAAGGAAGTGGTGTCGATATTAGGTATTAGTTTTTAGAAGTAAACAATCGATTATTTATTCCGGCGTATAAAACATTATTTGCATAAATATAAATATCTGAATAATTTTCTCTCTTATAATAAGTGAAAAAATTGAATGAAAAAATTAACGCCTTTACACGTGAACGGGTTTCGAAAATCTCATAACACTTCAATTAGCATTTAGAGTTTAACGACACAATATATGCGCGAGTGTAAGCAGCGATTTGTTTGCTAAATGGCCATACATATATCTAATGCGCACTAGCCTTGAAATATATACGGAACATAAAGAATGAAACGGAGAGGAAAGGAAAGGAAAGAAAAAAAAACGATTCACACCCGCAACCACCGTGCGCAATCCTCTTCGAAGATTTCCTCGCATCAACCACACGAGCTGATAATTCTGACGTGTCAAGCTGGTCCGCGTGCTTTGCAAAGAGATCGTCGGCCTAGATTCTTTGTTACGCCAAAAGCAAAGTCCGCATGCGACTTGAACACGAATTATGATTCATTCACTGATAGTGGCAATTCCGTATCATACTCATGCGCGTGAATGTGCACATGTCATCCTCTCGTAAAGGTGTTTCGATGTCGTACAATCCGATTACCTCGATTCTTTTAAGAAAACGACTAAAAATAACTAAAAAAGGTTCGGAATGTTTTACGGTTTTTTTTTTTTGCTTTTGTTATTTTATCAGTTATTTTAGAACCTTGTATGTCTATTTGGGTATGTAAAACATTTAGTAAATATACCGTGTACACATCTGCCGATTTCCATGTGCCTATAATTCCTTTTACGTAATTGCAAAAACGTGCAAAAGCAACAACAACAAAAAAAAAACAAGAAACGAATAAATTGTGTGTGCAGTACACAAAGGTTGATGACAGTTTTGTGGCCTATGGTCATTTGTCTAATTGGTTTAACGCCCAAAGCTACGTCATAAATACGTCACGAATGTAGCTGGCCTTTAAAACCGGGAATAAATTAACGCCCTCAAAACATCTGTTTCGATAATTATTCTGCTCGTGTTTCATATACGTACCTAGTATAGGGGCGGGGTATGTACGACATGTATCACATAGCATCACATGGACACAAGATAAAAGAAAAATTGGGTCGCTTTTTTGCGCGCAAAAGATTAACAACCTCTTCACGCATCAATTCCTACTTAAACGTATAAATACGGTTCTTCTTTTTTTATCATTTAGGGTGAATACCACGCGCAACTCTTTCAACCTTAACCCATTTTTACTCGCACATATGAGTGGGCGTACGACTTCGTCGATAAATTATCGACAAAATTTTTTTGGAAAAACAAACGATGTGAGAGAAATTTTATAGGCTTTTTAATAATATCAATTAGTACCCATATATCCAGTTAGTTTATAAAAAAAAAAGAACCATGAATGAGAACAATTGCGAAGTTTGCCGATGAGAGGCTATAACATCACAGATCGGAAATGTACAAAATGTCTATAATCTAACTCTAACCGGCTAGCCATAGTATATATGTGTTTTATTTCACAGTCATGAAGTAGCCAATCGAAAGTACACGCAAGTATATAAGAAGTAAGATATATAAGTACAGCTTTTCGAACGTATATACGCAAGTTGTATGTATAAACATATATACGGACATGTATACAACCGATGGTTGGTAATTTGTTACGAGTTTAAACCACGTGTTCGTGAGTCACTCGTAATACAGTACATACTGCAACTACCGCATATATATGTATATGCATATGTGGGTAGAGTGGAATATCGAATATATAGATATATACATGCATTATAGTTATTTATATATGTACGCACACATATGTGTGTGTGTGCGTGTGGTTGTGTGTGTTAGGACCTTCTAGACTGCTCCGTAACCTCTTGATCTCTCTGGGTCAAATAGCTAACATTTCAAATAAATGCTGAGCTATGTTCATTGTGGTTAGTGACGAAGAGATGGACTGCTCTATGCCAGTGTGATGGTCCATGCTCTATTATACGTACGTATATACAAGCCTCATATTTCTTTGAACCGAGGTATTAATAGAGCACACGCGAGACAACCGTGCAGAGGGATTTCATTCTTCTGTTAATGAATAATGACCGTTATTTGCCGGATAAGTAACCTCACTGCAACAGTCTTCAAAGATCCTTAATATTTATATGTATATATATATATGTATATATCTTGTCTGCGGTCTGGACCTTCGAGTCTGGACTGATGGCTGCGCGAGTCGGAACAGAACTTCTAGTTTGATCCTGTAAAACCTAAATTTCTTTGTTCTCCGGTTTTGTCGACAGAAATGTAATTCTGTTTTGGTAAATTTATGTCCTACGTGTGGATTCGGAAGTGTAAATCAGAATAATTAGCGCTTGTGCTTGAAATTCTGATTAGCGTCTTTGCGTCCTACTAAATTTTCAAATTCTACTTACAACCTCGAAAGTCTGCGAAAAATCAACTCAATGATCAATTTTATTTTCGACTTCAAATTTATTCGTCAATCAGTTCGCAAAACGTTTTATCAAAGTTTGAGGAACTATAGGTCGAAGCCAGAATCACTCAGCCTCTCTGAATTCTAGGATTTAGAGGTCCGAACTAGAATTTCAAGAATCTAATTTGTGCCCAAACTTGCTCAAAACTGATATAACTCTCACTTTTTGGTGCAAATCAGAATTTCATGACACGCGTAATCCTGCCCTCAAATTCTAGTTCGCACCTCCAAATCTTCACTGAGAACTTATAGAATTGAACAAGAATTTCTATTGCAAAACTGGAGGTTCTTCTTTCTGTACGAAAAGGACAACGTATCAAAATCTAAGTGTTGGAATAAATTTTTTGCAGAGGTGTGCAGTGAATCGACTCATCATCATCCGAGTAGTGAATTTATAGACGTCATATGCATAATGTTTGTCCGAGGGTAAATCAGGGGCGTAAAGATTTCTTTGATATTGAACTTGATACAGTGTATTATTATTTATCGTGAAAAAATCTCTACCGGTTATATTATTACACAAAGCGTTGCGATGTTCCGTTGGCATTTAGGCCTTTCACGCGATATATATCAGTCAGTGTCAGAATACTTGGTCCAGAGCCAAACACCACCACCGACTTCCATCCCGTATCTTTACCGGGCGTGCATGGGCTTGATACAGGTTATTTATTTCCAGCCAAACAGTGGATTTCAAAATATCTTAATAATTCTTTGAATTCTGAACAGTCAATTATAATCAACGATACTTCGCTATTCGCAAGTGTATAACAGGTACGAGTATCAATAGAATCTAGTAAAATTTTTATAATCTTTAGGTAAAAATTTATATCTATCGAAAAAGGTTCTAAAAAAATTGAGAAAATGGGACTGTTTTGATAAAATATTTATTCCAAAGTCGTAAATTCCAGTTTTATTTCATACGTATAACTGTAGTTTCAGTTTTATGGCCGAGAGTTTTGACTGTCACGACCACAGCCGACTGTTTTTACTACTGTTGCAGTTCTTTCTCTTCCATTTTTTATTCTATTGTGTGTTCCCGCGGCCTGCACGTATAACAAACTGATCGTAAACTAATTCCTGCATAAGGTTATTTACGATCGTTGAAACTTATTTGGATGATAATATGATATCTGATATATCGTGTATATAAAAACGGACTATAAACGATCATCGATATTCGATAAGAGTGAATTTCTTACGATGTTTGACATAGGTTTACGCCGCAGGCTTTCTATAGAATTAAGATAAGCTATATTTCTCTTATGCAATACGTGTTGAGGTTGTATTCCTTTGTCAGCTGCACTCTAGATTGCCGAGAATTCCGAGAATTTAACGACCGTAAACCACCGCGTCGGATTCAAAAAGAAGCGTGTCGTAGAAGGGAAGAGAAAAGAGAAATGCAGCTCACTGCGCAGTTGGAGAGCTTCTGCAGAATAGAAGAACAAAAGCCAAAAGGCAAGAGTCAAAAGAGAAGTTTAACCAAAGAGAAGCACATGAGTGAAACGCGGACAGGCACGTGGCACCAGAGACCAAGAGGGTGAAGAATAAGCGGTGCCTAGGTCAACGGCAAACACGTACCTAACTCTTCGGGCAAACCGCAGCTGAAGGCGATGCTATGTATTCCTTGGGAAAAAAACGAAACAAACGATCCGCTGAAAATACAAATGAAATACGTTGGGGTTGCCCGAAGAGGAATATACGGCACTCACTGCACTTTAACGAGACCTTTCTCTCTCTTCTAATTCAATTTTAACGAACTTTATACGATAATTGTGAAATTGATGATAATTTTTGGAAAACATCCTAGTCGAAGAAGAATAAAGGAAATTTCTAATGCGTAAAAATCGTGAGAATTCCTGTTTTTTGTTTTAATTGGGCGTATAGCGTACGTGTATGTTATTGGTGGATCTACATGTGCGAGGTTCTGTATTTTGCAAATGAAGCAAAATCACCGGGACCTGCGAAGTGTGCAAGAAATAAGTTTGAAACAAGAATAAGGAGGTTTCAAATTAACTACACTCGCACGTGTTTCTATATACGAAGTCGAAGGGTGGCTGACGGCAGCGGGATGAAGAGAAGAGCGAAGAGGAGAGTGAAGAGTGAAGAGTGAAGAGGAGAGAAGAAGTAAGGACAAAAAGAAGATAAGAGAACCGAAGCGAGTACAAGGTGGTTGCACCGAAGATAAACTTAAAACAAAGGGGACAACGAACCAACCGAACCCACAACGCGCAAACGCAAACGATGCATTCTGGGTAGTGTTTTCGCGGGAATTATACTTATACCTCTATATATTGTATATACGTCTACTATTATTTCTGCAACCACCACCGCCGCATGAACAGAAGAAAGGACAGTCCAGCTGTTATGGTCTTCGTATTATAATATCCTCGTGACAATTATCGCTTTTTACTATCAAAACTCTGATAAAAGAGACGAGAGTTAGCTTCTTGCAAAAAAAAAAAAAAACAAACGGATAAAAACTGAAGAAAACCGTTTGTTTTCTTTTTGACCTTTTCTTCAGTCTATTTCATCCCGAAGATGTTATCCTTTGATATCATTTAATTAAGAGAAGTAGTGAGTCGCTCATTGGTATAAAGTTATTTCCATATACTAATTTCTGTAGATTATCGTGCTCGAGCGTAGATCGAGCGTCGAGCCTGGTGCAGTGGTCTAAGCGTTGTATAATAGGCCATTGTATAAGTATAAACGCGCACGTGGCGAACGGACACGACGCGACGCGACGCACCGCGCCGCGACGCCCACTGTTGCAGCAGTTGGTGCCGGGAGGAAATCCCCGCTACGTCATAGAATCTGGACCACAAAATCGGAGGCTGCCAAGCGAACCGATAGCCGTTCTACCAGCTCCCGACTACCGGTGGTTGCGTTGCGTTACATTGCGTGGTCGTCGGTTTCTGGTCCCTTCCGCAACCGGTGGTCAACGTCAACGCATACGTATAGATCAGAGAACAAAACTTATGACAATATACTTCGCGTGGCTAACGGCTAACGACCGGAAGCGCGATTATACGACCGTTTGGCGTTTGTTGAATCAAAAAGTCGCTGATTTATTTCCCATCTATTTACGCGAAAAACCTAGAAATACGTTGAAAAACGTTGAAATTGAAAATTAGCCGAGCAAAAGCAGAACCTCGTAAGTCCTGGTAAGGTCATTTCTCGATTCTTATACCATTGTCGGAGGATTCATTTGTTCGTTAGTCAAGTTTCTTTACCGTAAAACGAATCAATTCATAAAAGAGTAAAGAGACGTATGAATGCACCATTCGTATGTGGAGAGCGTACGTGTGTTCGCCATTTACGAACACCGCGTGGCATTTCCGGCTCTGGGACTTGTCCAATTTTATACTTTTAGTCGTGCCATGAACAGTCGACGATCAATGAATGGTTTCTTCAGCAATTCAACTTTGAATTACCAATACTAAATGAAGTATATCAGATACGTTACTAAGAGATTCATCAGTCCATGATTCATTTGATTTTTTAACAAAAACCTCGGGTCTGAGGAATCAGCAATGTCGCTCTGAAACGGCAATGCCAAAATCTACATAAAAAAATGATGATTATGAGGTCGAGAAATGACGGTGTAAACGGGGGTTTGAAATTAGGTTTGATATCGACCAACGGGATGTTAGCGTCGAGGAGAAATTTAGATTGAATTAGGTGGAGGCTACGGTTATGGAGCGAGGAATAAACAAGAGGCTATTTCGGTTAGAATCGATGTGTTTGGTGTCCGGGCTCGGGCATCTGGCTTTGCAAAAGTTACGCGACCAGATTCTCCCAAAGTTTTAGACCGCCCATACTCAGATACATATCTACACAGAGGTCCGTTCGGTTGGCCCAGTTAATAAGACGCGAAGGCGAAGACCAGAGGAAAATAACGTGCCAAGAAGCTGTGTGTTTTTTTATTTATTTTTTATTCTTATATATAACTGTTATTATAGATCAGTAGATGAAACTTGAAAATCAAAATGTAAATAGGAATCGGTGTACAGAATAGAACGATGCAAAAAATTGCGGTATAGAAAAACAAAAACGATACGTGCGCAAAACGAAAAGTTATTATTCTGATCCTTGTACTTCTTGTTGTTTAAACACTGTAGGTATATAATATTGTATTCTATTATTTCGAAAGCGAAAATATTATTAGAATATGTTGGGTTATTTCAAACTTGCAACATCTCTACAGCTCTGTCAAATAAAAAGCACGGAAAGGCAGGTGGTCGTAGCTTAACAAAACGCTTTGATACGTGTCTGATCGTAAATTGAAACTTGTCAGTTATTAATATGACAGAAAATATTTTTTGTAAGGTCGTCGTACCCACATTAATCATTTTATCAGCCTTTAAAACGAATTTTACATATATATAACACACCGATTTTGCAAACATAATTTGAAAGTATAAAAAAATATGCAAAATACTTTAGCTAATTGCTAAAAATATGCGGGAAATTTTGACTCGCTCAACACCTTTGACACATTTACCGCTTGTATCCCATTCCAAACGTCTTTTCATGTTGTTTAACAGTTTCTAAGAGATTCAAAATCGTTTTGTAAATTTGTCCGCTTGTGAAATTCAACAAATTGGAAATTAAACTTCAATCCAATGACGTAAAAAGACGTCCTCTAAAATAATACAGACGATTTTTTGTAAGCCGACTAATTTTCAATGAATTTATTGGCTACATCGTCCATTTCGAGTTCTAATGAAGAAAAAAATGAGCTTCCATACAAATATGATATAATTTTAATGATATTCGTACCTATACAGTGATCAACGACACTTGAGTATCGCACCTTGTATAAAAATGAAAACAAAATAAGCCAACAATTGATCAAGTGTCTTTGACCCAACTGCAACGTTCGCAATATCATTAGCAAAGAAATTTCTTTAGACAAAGGAGATAGGCGACCGTCTCCAGTTGGCACATAACGGACTTGTTTTCTTTGGAATTTGACTCGCCTGCATGGTGTTGGCAACTGCAGCTACTCTACACACTTATTGCGCTTGCAACTTGCAACAAAGATCTGCTGCCGTTGATGCTGCTGCAGGTGGTCTTGGGCTGCACGTGGCAAATGCATGCCCAGGGCCGGCTTGACGTGATGATCATTCAAATTACCCAGATATATACATTCATAGGTATCTATCTTCCGACAAAACTTTCTTCTTCATTTTTTCTCTTGTATTTTCATCATTTCCCAAACAATTGTTTTGCCACGCAGTATTTACGATAGCTTTTATAATTGTATCAGGAATTTGACCAGTGCTTGATCAAAAAATGATCCAAAATTCTTTACATTTCAAAAATTGTTCCTTAAATTGAAAATTAATTGTGAAATAGGACAAAGCTCTGTGATTCTGCGTCCCTGAAAGCTGGACTCTATACGTGGCAAGATATATACGTACTTAGGCGACATACGAGTACATAAAGGAGGGAAGCTGGTTAAGTGGTTAAAATGGAAGCAATGTCAGCCACAGCGATCCAGCTCGTGTATAGAAGTGTGTATAAGGTAGGGAGTCAGTGGGGCAGAGGAAAGAGATAAAAAAGAACAAAGATTAGACGCTGTATAAGCGCGGGACAACGTTGGAACTCTGTTAGCTCAGGTGTTTGCCATTCGGTTCTTATACATATGCGTAGTGGTATTTCCGACGCTTTTATCTTTTCTTTGATACGTATACCTATATATCGGTAAAATGGTATATAATACATGCCAAGTAAACATCCAGAGAAGAAACTATCATACGTTACGATGAATTATTTATCGCCCTGCGAGTTATAGATTCGTCAGAGCGATCGTACATTTCTCAAAGATTCCCTTAAGACTTGCCACAGTTTTTATTTTTCTCGAAATTTAGAAAACTGCCCTAAATTTTTTCGTCACATGGTATTAGAATTCCGTCAATTGTATTACTTTGGGTTATCGCTGAGCTGCGGACCTTGAATATGAACTAATCTTTGTGGATTAACGATATACGAAAGAGGGGAAGTAACGGCCCTGAGAAAAAGAAAGAAAAGAACAAAAAAAAAGAAAAAAAGGAAAATAATAAAACAAACCGTCTGTTTCAATTTCCTGGAGAGAAAAATTTCCGTCTAACAATAAACAAGCTGCGTAGTTGTACGTATGTATGTAGCACTACTTACATACCGTGGATTACGAGCTGCGGCCTTCGTCCAAGAATGCTTTGGTACTGTACTAACAGATTTCCTCTTCTGGTACGAAGAAGGAAGGTACCTAATTGTTGTGTGTATGTATTATGTACGATATATGGGCAAATGAATGACGATTTGTAACGAGACTTCTCCTCCTAGGTGAAGGAAGTTATTCGCTTCGTCTCCCACTCGCTAAGTAAAGAATATAATACTATCTAAGATAGTTTCATTGTGAACTTCCGCTCTTTGGTATAACATTGACGCGATAAAATCTCCATCTACGGTTTATACACAGCTGATCGTAAGCCATGACTTCTCAAGTCGTCGAGGTCACCCTGGTCGGTACTGATAGGTGAAATGGACGTCTAAGACTACACAGGCTTTTCAATTGATGATAAAAAAATAAATAGAAAAAAGTGGAACCGTTTTTTCAAACTTTTTGCAGACATGTCAAATTCCATTTGGAAAGAAATAAGGATTATTTCCACCGTGAATCTCACCCAAGTGTTTTTCCGGAACACAATGCTGTACAGGGACAAAGCATTGTTAGTTAGTAAACAACTTTACGCTCGGTTAACTTTTTCCCTAAGTTTTTAGAGTCTGGATGGATATATGGGATAAACATATGTGTAGCTGTAGAATACGTTCGGTTCAGATCAGATATGGCTTTTATTTTTCCGCTATAATTAGTGGATTTTGCAAGGGCACCTCATATGTACGCAGTTAGGTAAAAGCTTCACGATATATTTTGTAAAGAATGGAATATATGAGTAATAGCAAGAAGACACGCAGGTAAGTCGGCTTAACGCGATGGACCAGTCCTAAAACTTACTGCCCGGATTTTTTAAGGTTGAAAAAAAAATTCTATGAGTGAAAAGTTCAATTTAAAGAAACAAAGATGCATTATGAGCGAGAAGTTATTTTTTTTACTCCAAAACAAAAACCGCAGAATCGAATGATTCCAAAATCCAACCGGATTGAAGTTGGAGCAAATCCTATCGATTGAGACCAAAATCATCAAAATCCGTTGATCAGTTTCCGAGATATTATCAATTGAATTTTTTTCTCCTCGAAATTTTATTTTTTGAATAACTAGAAAAATACTCGATCGATCGAGTCCAAAATCTAATCTGTTCTGAGTTGGAAAAAACTCTGGGATTAGGATTCAGTAAATCTCGGATATACGTGGCTGATATACAAAAAGAGAAGAGAGGAGAAAAGTGAGGTGAATGTATTAATAAAAGTGTGAAAAAACCGTGCGTGTAAACTACCCATAATAACTGACGTAAGAATTTATTTATCATTCGACCGCGCAGACCTGGACTCCGTGGTCTCGGACCTTGAAGTCAGAAGCTTGAAGTTTCGGCTAGAAACGATGTGCTTTCCAGTGGCTCACGAAAGATCTATCTCAGCCACGCGTCACCCTTTGCCAGTCGGCTATCCTATTTGGCAAATTTCCAACTCGCGTTCATTCTGGCCGAGCTTCTGCTGCCAACACTTTGGATCTGATCGTTAGATCCACGGTTCAAATATTAAACTCGGTCACGCAAATATCCGCGAACTGTGCAAACCGAAGACGAGAGAAAGAAATTTGGTTGAATTTTAAGTTTCCTGTTTGCAGACGAATCGAGGCTACACGTCTGTATTCTTCGATCAAATCATTTGGACTGGAAATTTTTGCACGAAATTTCTTTTCGCCACTTGAAATTGTCATTTGGTTCGATTGGAAGCAAAATTCGTCGTTTTGAGGGACTTTTATTCTCCGAGAAGACAAATTTTTCGAAATATCAATACTTGTACGATCATATCAAAGCGTTTTATTTTTTTGAGGAGTAACGAACTCGCGTCGAACGAATACCTCCAATTTCTCAATGATATGGGAGCTACCAATTACAATTTGAAAAAAAAGTACTACCTACTCTGCACTACAGTGACAGACAAGTGATCAACTGCGTGGTCCGCTGACCGCAAGAACCAAACGTTTATTTTAAGAAGACTATAATTGCGTTTCAAGCGACTGCCACTTTATCTGCAAAATCTGCGCAGCTCAGAAACGCGAAAACAGTTTGAAAATATCAAGAACCGTCGCGATACTTTTGAGTAATTTCGCAGCCCATTGTCAAAAAGGTTCGACTGTCTCATCCCAATGATTCAAAATATTTTTGAATCTACTTTGAATGAAAATTTGATCATAGAATTTTGGAAAGGCCTTAATTCCCTGGAGAACTTTCCTTCGTCATTTTCATGTTTGACATTCAGTCTCCGGTTTCCGGGCCAACTTTATTTCTTCATGGCACGACGCTTCGCTCTCGCGTCGTCGCGACGACAGAAGCTGCACAAAGTTAGCCAGTGCTTTTTCTGAGCTATACTAACGGAATTACCTCACCTCAAGTTTGGCGTATCCGATCAAATTAAGGTGCTTTCACACCAGAGCATAGAAATCATCGAATCTTCGTTTGCTGAGATTATGGAAAATTATTATAACACGTTGTTGATCAACAGAAGGAACATATGACGGCCTGGTCTTCTCTGGTTTGAATAAATTCCTACGGTGATTGAAATTTGTAATTCTATCCCACCTGCTCGGGCCGCGTTAATTAAGGCTTTAGAAAAACACACCTGTCTATAAAGTTCAGTTCTTCCATATAATAAAAATCTCGGTAAAAACTCCGAGAGAGGTTTTTTTCTTCCGTCAGATCTGATCGCTCGACTGTCGAACCTGAAAGGGTGAATTAAGAGAAGTCGAAATTGTCGTTCTCGAAGCTATAAAACGACCTATTAACGCTCATTATATATTCTAAACATGTTTTTAGGATACTCTTTCACAGGTATTTCCAGATATATGCATACATCCCGTGGCGAAGTAAATTACAGACAGCTGTATGTAATGTCTGCGGAGCTTGAAGCCCCCGAATGATTTATCGGTCTACTCTATATGATTAGCGTATTCCATTGAACAAAACAACAGCAAAAATCTGGGTAGCAATCTGTGAAATCGGAGCTGGAGGGGTCGGATTTAGGTTTACATCGTCGATATAGACACCAAAAATTTCAGGCGCCCAAGTTATTCGGTTTTAATGGTAATTCGCTACGAGCACATCGAGCAGAAACATCGGTAACACATGTATACAACGTCGGGGCGAATTACACCCTCCGTAAATCAATGGTTACAAAAATTTCAAATTATACTCTTTAGAGCCGTGGCTCGACTTCGGGTGCCTAAAATTTTTGAAAATTTATTACCGACCGAAATTCGATCGCCTTCTTTAATTCTCGGTCATTTTTAACTGCTCAGTCTATTCTCCTCGTTGTGGACGCTACATTAGACGAAATGAACAGTCTCGGATCGAGGCGTTAGGCCCCGCTGTCTGCCGTCCGCGTAGTGATCTTCCTGACACTCGTCTTCGACGACGCGTGCCACACACTCGCGCATGCGTGATTATAGCCTTATATATTAACCGCCTAACTACTCGTAGCGTGCGCCAGTAACACCTGTTCGACTCTGCATTGTGAGAGCTGGTAAATTTTCATCGTCACACCAGCGCTTGACCTACCTAAATTTATCCGATGAATAGGAGGTAGACCTTTGCGATTCTTGGATCACATGTCGCATCGTCTTACGGTTTTCCACAAATTTCTTTTGCGTCATATGAACCAAAATATCTCGTTTTTATTTCATTTCTGTCTCTTTTCATCTTTCGCAATTCCCTCATGACAGATTTCCGATTTTTTTGGAGCCGGATTGAAGTTCCGAATTTTTAAGGCCTCGAACGATAAAAATTTCGAATCTCAATGTTATCGGTCGCACAGTTTTTGAAAATTCTATTTCCCAGAATAACCCTGAACGTTTCTGAAGATAGGAAATCGTCTCAAACGAATTCGGAATTTCGACCGTTCGGAACTCTCGAAATGCGGAACTTCGACCCGGTCGAATTCTTTTTTTTATCATTCAGGAATTACGAAGGTATCGAATACCTGTGTCGTCATCGCGGCCTCGATTACCTTTAATTAACGGTTGTTCAACGCCGGGCAAAATCGCTAATGACCTGCCATTATAAAAACCAAAAAAGAGACCATGTTTGCAGAATAAGCGAACAAACGAAACAAAAAATTCACAAAAACGTTGAAAAAAATATCGGCTTTAATTGGTCTGTTCACCGTGGGTGTTCCACAACGTCCAAGATTAGGTCAGGACGTATGTGGGTGGTCTAAACAGCAGCCAGAACTCGCAGTTCGCACCTGGACGGCTAAAAGCCTGCGTAGACACATAACTTGGCGAAAACATTCATTCCTCATCTTCATGGTATAATCGTGAAAGTTTTTTTCGAGAGAATAGAGATAATAACTAATCCACAACAACACGAGCGTTGTATGAAAATCTCTCATCGGTCCATCCCTCGTCGCGTCACGTCTTTCGATAACTTGACGAGATATTATTCGGAAGAACTCTTTATTCTTCGGACTCTTCTTCGCATTCTGCCTCCGGTGCCACCCGGTAAGCATTAGCTTATGTCCGAGAGAATTATCGCTGTGCATTAACATTTGAAAAGCTGGGAGCCCTAGACTAGTTGGACAGGTTTCAAAACATAACTGTTGGCTGTTGGCTCGGCAGGACGTCCCTCTATACCGCATATATATACATACATATGTATATACATATATCTCTCTGTGCGGGTGTAAAGACTCTTTGTCCGTGTTTGTCAATTCCGCTCATTGTCAGTACCTACGTTATACGTCTTTACAGTTCACACATGCCTACGTGTATACTTATATGAATATATAGGTATACAAAGGTATATGTCTACTCTGAAGGCTCCTCGTATTTTATAGACGTACAAAAGATTAGATATCTTCTTTCTTTTTTGTACCCCATTTGTGGAATGGAATGGAATGGAATGCCATTCGATATGGGATTTCAAGTACCTTATACCTATAACCTACCTGTGCTTGATAGTCCATTCTTCAGACTATTTCAACTACTTATACTAACGACTGTGAGGTGATACTCACCTTTGATAGACCAACATACGCGGATGATTTATACAAAGATCACTTTGGGGGACTATGAAAAGTTCAAACTTCTTTTAGGGTAGGTTTGTCCACGATAATTCCAATTTATTTCATCTTTGACGGACAGAAATGGATTTATTTTACATTATAATACTAAAGGGTAGGTATATGAGATTAAACTTTATCATCTCTTCCATCATTTTTCTAAGACACAAAAATATCAAGCAATAAGTGTATTATACAGCTTGAATACCACCCTAAGAATTACCCTGTTATTTCTAAGATGCCTAGGGCACATTAGCCAAGTTTTTCTTGCGGATTTCTCAAAACTATCGAGTTTAATCTCCCCGTTACATTCATTCGCGATCAATCGAGCGTACAGAAACTTTCTGCAGATCTATGAAGCTTGGCAAAACTTGGCTTTAATGAAAAGATCGACTGGAGACGCAATACGGTTTTTTTTTCTCTCGCATCGCACATGGTGGGTTAAATATAATTTATAATTTCCTCATATGTTAACTCATATTCTCGAGTTTAATTAATACATCGTCAACGGATGTGGGAGTTAATTCTTTGAGTTTGTATCTACTGTATCTCCCAGTTGATGTATATTTTGCGACATGTGATTCACTCAAGAGGCGCCAAAGTCAACTCGCTTTGCTTTTCGCGCCTACACATACAGCCTTAGTCGCCGCAAGATTTTTTGTCTCGTCACATGTATATTATTGAGCAACCGCACTTTCCGTTCTCTATATATGTACATATCTCAGACCTTTTATCCTCGTTTAAAATATTCGGTGAAAATCTCCCGCTCTTCGCTATACCTTAACAACGACATTAATTATCAGACTGCAACGTTACGTTTCTTTTAAAAGTTTCTTAAAACTCTTCACTGCACTCTGTACGTACACCACCACCTCACTAAATCTTATAAGAGCCCGCGTCGGGACGGCGGGCGCCGCAGGAACAAGAGGCGACGCCTTGTCGTCTGTTGGGTCGTCGTCGACCACCTTCTTCTTTGCGTTTATATTTTTACCAATTTTCATTCATTTATTTCTCGATCTTTTATTCATTTTTGGTTCCTTATCAGTCGGGAGTTTGATGGACTCTGCAGTTGCAGGTGAAACACGAATCGCTCCTTGTTCAGCATCTCCGAATCTCTTTTGGTACCGTTTCTCCAAAGAAAGAAATCAGACGAAGAAGAACAGAGGAATATCATTTCCTAGGATCTGCTAGCAGGATAAAAATACGTACGTGGTATGAAACTCATAGAGCAGACAAATGGAGGGAGTCTAGTCTAGAGTATTCCCCCGTTCTTTCTGAGGTGAGGAAAGTGCCGTGCAATTCTGCAGGGCGTATAGTATGTTGCTAGGGCAATACAGTGACCCCATATAGAAATTATAGATCGTATCCAGCAGCTAGAGAGCTAGGGGACTGCCCCAAAGCATGGAATAAATATCCCGGTCCCTCCTCTCTTCGGCACCCACTAACGTCGACGATGCCTAGGAAAGAATCCGTTAGACGCCCCAGGGTTTCGTGATGCGGGGGAGGAAGAGGAACAGGAGGAAGAGAACAGGGAATGGAAAGGAGAGGGCAGGGTGCAGGGAACTTACTGCCACACAAGGACCCCTTTGCACTTATCGATCGTCAGTTATTTTGGCTGTGTTTCCACCCCATACCACCCAATACTATACTGCAAGGCCAGAGCGAGTAAACAAAAAACTTTTACCGCTATCGCATTGGCGCGATTCTATATCACGCTCGGTTGAAAAGAAGACGAGTTTTCCACCCAAAGTTAGATACTTAGATCTGGATATAAGAACCTTTATGTCTTGCGGTGTACGGTGCATGACCCGCCATCAGTTGACGAGGATACTATGTGTTCGAGTAAGAAAATTTGCGAAGTATGCCGTGTGATTCTCTCTTGTATGTTCAGGATGTAAAAATTGGACACATTTTCGGGGATTGTGGTGACTAGGGTAGATGATGCAGATATCCCGTTTTGGGCCTTTATTCTCCGTGATATCACCCACAAATCTTGATGTTAAAAAATCTCGCATCTTACATCATGCGGCCACCAGCATAGATTGAAACAAGCTCTGTGAAAATGACATGGGCTAACTGCGGACTTAATTTCAAGATCAGTTTTAATCCAAACTAGATCCAACTCCGTGAGCTTACTCAATATTGACGCGATTCTAGCCTAGACTAGAATTGTCGAAAAATATTCAATTCTGCAAACATTTTCAGATTGTTAAATTCCATATACTGAAAAAAAAAAACAATAATTTTATTTTCCCGAATTTTTAGCAGCCAAACGAACGAATATTTTCAAGAACTTCTTGTCCACGCCAGAACTACGTATAAGTACTATATACACAAAAAATTATAGATCGAACGGACTAAAGGCGAGTTAGTTATTGAGTCAACAGTTAAGCTATGTAATTTTCGCAGACCTCATTTCTATCTATGCTGGTGGCCACACGATGTAAGATGCAAGGGTTTTTATCATCAAGCTTTGTAGGTGATATTACGTAAAATAAAAGCCTGTAACAGGATATATAACAGGTTACAGATTTTCCAAAATTTATAATATCATCGTCTCAATTTATCTTAATTTTTCATTCTTTTTGTCAGTACTCGTGACTTCTATTTTGCGTAGTTTAAGCTTCATCAGGTCTGAAGGAGGGTGTCTCTCCCTTATTTCAAGTCTTTTTTTTCCTTTCAGTTCCTTGCCTTATCCTCGCACAGACTGAAGCCTCCTAGTTCACGGTCAACGTGCGTGCGGCCCCTGAAAGTCTGGGCGCCGAGACGCTTGGCGCCGTGTCTCGCTTCTAACCGTAACTCCGCCCACCAGGTCTCCCCGACGTCCAGGATATAAGGGATGAAAGAATTAGATGAAATTTTAATTAACGTCATTTAGCATGAAATTATTATTACGGTTTAGCTTCGCGGATAATGTGATGTTTGCTGATATAAATTTCCTCATATATGTATAATATTGCAGTTGTGTGTGTGAATGTGTGTGTTTTTTTTTCTCTTTTTTGATGAATCAATCGTGAGATAAAAAGTTGGCCTGTGCGCCAAAAGGCTGCGATGAAATAACGAAATGAACTGATTTATGATTCTTATTGAATCAAGTCTCAATAAGGATATTTTCGAAGATCTGCTTCAGAGAATTCCAATCTGCAGTAAGATTTTCTTCGAAACGATTCAATACTCGTGCTGGAGGATCGGTTGGCGCCGAGTAAATCTGCGGAAAAAAAAACCGGGTACAAAAAGGTCGCAGATAAATTGAGGAAAAAATAAAGAATGAAAAAGAGAAGAGGAAAAAGACTGGTAACGAAATATCTTTCAGACTTGGTCATATCCCACGATGCTTCTCAAATTTCAGATCTGCCTAAATTTTACGTTTCGATTCAAATATAATAGCAAATTATTCATCGCATGGTTGAAAAGATCGAATAATAATTGATTGATATGGATAAATGGAAAAAAATAAAATAAAAAGGTCGATCAAATTTCTAACGAAATTTTTCTCTCGTTTGTTTCTCATTTCAGTTGAAAGCCCATTTTGATACCGGAATTCGGAGGCGAGAACGTTTAAAAATGTTCACCATACGAGACACGAGTGTCTTATCCCTACCGAGTAGGTATATCGATCCAACTATAAATCGTTTTTCATGTCTAACGCCCGGGGATCCAGCCAACCCTTCGCCAACAACTTTAGTACCCTTTCACATCAGTTATATAGGTTCGTTAGATTTTATTGTACAGCAATTCAGCTGTTGCTGTTATAACACGACAGAAAATAAAGAAAATAAAAGAAAAAAATCGTGACGATGATGAGTTGACGAAATATGATCCAGCTATCTGCACTCGTGCCGATTGATGAAAATATTTTAACTTAACAAATTGTGATTTTTTTCTTTTTTTTCTCATTCGTCTGTTTCATTCGAATCTCACAGAACACGTTCAAGAGATCGAAAAATGATCAAAATTGTAGTACAGTAGTGAAATTGGTTGATTAATTAATCCAGTCAAAATACATTTTCTAATCGCTCTGTTTAATAAATCATAAAAATAATAAAAGGAGAAAAAAAAAGATTTCGATGAGGATCACTGCGGCTAGTTAGCAACGTGCGGCGGACGCGTCGTCCTGTCTGTCCGCCGTGTCGTGCAGTATGTGCGTTGGGTTCGTTATCTGTGGCTTTGTGTTCAAGCTTGAACACGCAGAGCGTGTATGTGTGTGTATATGTGTTCGTCTATCTTTCTGTGAATATATAAATACACCTAGTATATGGGTATATGTCCATGAAACATCTACGTATAAACTATACAAAAAGAACTACCGGGTGCCTTAATTGTCATTAAAAGAACAAAAATCTCTTCACGCTAGGCAAGTAACGTACTATTACGCTACTGGGGTGCGTCTGACCTGTGTACGTATACGCTAATCAGCGCCGCCTAGCGAGAATTCAAAACATAATTGGGAGTACGGCGGCATGCTTGTATACGGTAACACAAGTCTGTTCACCGTTTGGCGAATCTTACGATTTTTTTCGGTAATGTCGCGACAGGAACATGTACTCCAGACAATTTTTCAGACCGCTTTGTATAAATAAATTTGAATAAATAAAACGTAAAAAAGAAATCTTCAGGTTCAAACACCCCATTCTTTTTTTTTTTTTTTATTCATTAGACGCAGAGTTGAGGGGCTGTAAATCTTTTTCGTTGATCTAGATTCTAGATCGTAGATTATTTATGTAGCAGAGCGTTGTCTGGTTATATGATCAGATTGGAATATGTTTTATTTTTAAATCTAGTTGTATTTTCGTCTCTTTTTTTGTCTTGCTTCATTCCTTTGACAGGCAATAATTTACAGTGGAGAAATCAATCTATCTGCAGTATTGGCAGCTGGACAATACCTTTATTTCCGGCAATTCTAAACTGCCAATGATTTATCTATCATAAGCATACCTATACCTATCGTATATCGTTCGTATTATGTATGTGATACCATAGCTGGTATCATAATGCAAAACCAGGCTATACGTATGTATGTAACGATATAATAAATGCAAAAACGTCTGGTATATCCGTATCAGATTAGCCAATGTTACATAAATGACCATTTTGACAGTCAGCATTTTATCGAGACTTTGAAACGCAGGCAGAAATAATTTCTAAGTAATTAAGACCGTAGAATGACAACTGGATTCGTGTGTGTATCCGTATCATAGCAAACGCCCATTTAATAAACGTTTTAACATATTTTATACCACGAAATGTCACGTGCGTATTCCCACTTTCTCGATTAACCCAATCGCATGGTAAATAATTCCGTCGTCCTTGTCGCTTGCGATTCAATTTCCGAGTTCTGTATATAATGTATCGCCTTTTACATCTCTGCGTGCATACATGTATACGCCGAAACTCTCCATGTGTAAAGAAGAGAATGATAATTTACTTAAACCATTTATTTCCGATGATGAAAAAGTCTCCAAGGTCGAGAAAAAATCCCCAAAATTGACTCGACCGTTCCAGACATTGGACAAGAATAGTAGAAGTAATTCGGGAGTGTGAACTGTAAATCATGAAAAGAATGAACGAGAATCTTTTCAAACAATTTTTGTTGCGAAAAAAAGGCGACTGGTGATTAATTAAAATTGGAATCGTGACCGTGGGATAAACAGAAGTAATTTACTGTCCATATATATCTCGATATAGTTATTTGTTATTATGTTATGTTAGACGACTAAAATGTGTGCCTATGTGGGTGCCTAATATATTTTTAGGTCAAACGTCGCTCACCCGGTACGCACATATAATACACCCGACGTGTGTATAACCTCACATGTATATGCGCACGTATATACGTATATACAAAACGATGATTTACACGTACGAATATTTTGAGCTTGTGGTAGTCGCCTGACTGGAGCCAGCCTGGCCAGCCAGCAATCATACAAACATTAACACTTTAACTTACTCTTCGGCCATTTTAAACGCGCGCTTACAACGCCTCGAATAGTAAGTACCTTTGTTAGATTTTTTTTTTTACTTTTATACCTGCAGTATAGCTGCTCTTAATGGCTTTTATAACTTGTGTCAAGATTTTGGCCGAGTACTTTGCCCAGTAATAAACTTTCACCACTGTGTTAACGTTCTCGTTTTTTTGTATCCACAGAGCGATTATTTTTGGTCGAGATCAATTTTTTTCAAATTATATCAGACATATTTTAATTTACTGATAATTTTTCGTTTCTGTTAGGTAGAGGCACAGTGATTACCTATTCACTTGACAACGAGAATGTTTAATCAAAATTACGACTTGTATGAACTATGAGGGCTGAACAAAAGACCCGCTTGCCAGCAGAATTTTCAGTTTTATATCTCTGTAGGTATACACAGGGTGATCATTTCAAGAGCGACAATGTTGGGCCAACTTCAAATGTATCCACGAATGAAGAATTCATAATGGAGATCGAACAGACCATCTAGTATAATTATTTTTGCCGAATTGTTCTCGATTTCAATATTTCGCACCAATCTCTATTCCAGCTCGTAAAACTAAGCCTCAATCACCCTGTACCATCTTATATATCTAGACCGTTAAACGCAATGCGTGTGATATTGCTCTAGTGGTTTCCTCTCTTAATAATCACCGCTCGTTTTACTCACCCTTGTCTCTTTCGCTCAATGTCTATTACATACCTAGTCTAGTCTGAGCCACAAAACGAACAATTTATATTAAACTCAAGAATGAGCCCCCATGCTGCTATAAAAGTATAAACCGATGATAATTCCTTTTGGAAGTTAGTTCTCGAGCGGTTAACCATCCCCTAGCTCATTTCACCGTTAAAATTTTATGAAAAATTGTTCCGTTTCCTATCCTAAAAAAAATTCTCGCATTGCCTTACAGTCGAACAAATCTTTATTGCATTCAAAGCGATTCTGCGTTTATTTTTTTCGTTCGAATCAAATGAATATTCGTTTGAATTCACCAATGGTTTATCGGATATATCGGCTCGATTGGTTAGGCAAAATTATTTTGTTCTACCATCAACCAAATTTTTGATTAACTTTATCGCATTTTTATATTGATTCAAAAAAACCGAACCAAGCAAAATTCTTGGCTTAAAATAACCGGACTTTTCTCCGAGTGTATAAGAGAGCCATGGATTATACATATCACTATGTATATTGCATTAGATGGTCGAGAAAATCGTATTTGTCTCCCAAGTAACCATAGCAACTCGATTGGTCGGACGAACCAATGATACTTACTTACGGTGATTGGTTTTGTCGGTGGTTAAGAAGACGTCGGACGGTTCGCTCGGCAGAGTGCATCTATTGCCAATTATAGGCTATATAAATAAGAGAATCACTTGGGGAATTAGCCCCGCTATAATTTTATTATCTGTATCATTTTCATTGCTTTTATTCTCTTATCGTATTATTTTTATACCCATGAACGACATTGACAGATTATTATTTCCATAAGACTGGAAAGATACTCCATCTGGTTATATTTATACGCAGTTACTTGATAGCCGCTCCTGCTCCTTCAATACTTTTGAAATACTCGTAAAGATAAAAAAGGTCTTCATCTTTATTGCACTAGTCCCATCAAGAGCGAAGAAATTTTGAATGTCACAACTATATAAAAAATGGGTGCAAAAATTCATTTCTCGAACTTGGCGAAGCAAAAATTCTGAACTTCTGCCCTGAATTGTCTGATAAAATCTGAACAACCTCGTAAATTCGGATTTTAGTTGCTCAAAGTTGCATTTGAAACAACAGAAAGACGACGACAGATCTCTCAGACCCAGGGAGTTTCTTTTTTCGTTGTTTCGATATCGAGACGCAGTCTGGTGGATAAAACTTGCGAATTATTCCGGTGTCACATTACATACACGTCGCGATATCATAATGTACATAATATATTTTAGTTCGACCGCAAGTTTCTCGCCAATCCTTAAACACGCCTTATGTCTCAATAAGTTAGGATCTCCTTTTGTTTGGAACGGTGTATAAAAGTGCGTTATTGTGTCCTTGCATTAGTGTCTCGATACACATATATAGATACGTGAAAGAAGAAGGTGAAGAGGGAATCGAGCGAGATGTGCCTGATGCGGAATATGCGAGAAAGATGAAGAGGAGCATAGATATGCATATGATAGAGAAAAGACGAGTAGATAAATATATGTATAGGACCAGGACAGAAGCGCAAGATAAGAAAAAAATCCCATGCATACGAAATAGAGAGTTGTATAAAGAGAGAGAAAAAAGAGATAAAAGATCGCAGAACGCAAACAGAATCACCGACAAATGGTGATCGGGTGATGAGGGGGTTACCGGGGTAAGAGCGTGGTTTTAGTCCAAGTTAGCCTTGACATTCACCTCCCACATCCTGCCCGACCGACAGACTGTCGACAGTGATACTCAACTCAACTTGACCACTTGATACACTCTTTCATTCCCATTCTTTGACTGCAGTGTTATACTTCGGATTATTATTCCATTCGTCAATTTCGTTGTGATTCATAGTCACTTCATTTTCACTGTGTTCTTTGTTCATCGCTGATCCTCGTGACGAGAATGACGGCTTTCTTCTAGTTTTTTTAACGCCTAATCCTAAAACACGTGAATCTAAAACTGCACGGTATTATTCTACGACTACTTACCATTTTTTGATTAAAAATATAGCCGAAAATTAAGGGGGGGATTTCCAATACCGTAGAATAATTTCAACCATACGAGAAAGCGTGAACTGATTTCAAAAAAGCTACGTCAATCTTGTCAAATCTCATTGAGGCGACGAGCTTTTTTCTCAAATATAACACGATTTGGAAATCAAACGTGCGAACTGTGGCGGTTTGAAATTTTATTGCTCGATAACTGGTGAACCGATTTCAGCGAAATTTACGGCACAATTGTGTTTTACCATAAACGGTACACTTCTACGCGAAATTTTTAAAAAAGTTATAGTCGAAATGAAAATTTTATTTCACAATCCTATGATCGCATCAAACTTTCCATATATATGCAATCATGCAGACGATGATCTCTACAGTTGTTTTCTCGATCCGTCTATCGGTGGATTTTACTATTCAGTTAGATTCGAAATGGTCTTCAATATAATCGCCTGGCTAATTTCAATACGTAATTGCATAATAGCGAATTAGCATAGTCAACTATACAGGCGTATATCCAGATATAATAGCTAGGCGGCACAAGTAGGTAACATAGGTGAGCCGGGTGAGTAAACACGATTGAGCATAACACTCGCATGAAATCAGAGCTTAAATCGGAATTACAAGGATCGATAGGGATCGAGTGTATTCTACCTCATACCCGTACCTATATATGTATAAAACTCCATCCATGGTACACCGGCGAGTACTTACAAGTACCTTATGCAAATATCTTACACAATACCATTTATACGCACACATTGGCCGACAATGAACGCATAAGAGAGCGAAAAGCTGACTGATACCTAGATGTGAGATCTCGAAAGAGCCGAAGGTCTATAGCAGACTTGTCGACCTACCATTCATTCATCTACGTGCATACCTACCTACATCTTGAAAGTCTGAACTATTGTGTCACTCAAATAAGTCCCACAATGAAACTCACTACCAACTATGTACCAGCTCGCTTTACCTACAGCTATTTACCATAAGTACACTGTACGCAAGGTGTGCCATACGAGTAGACATGATGTATACTGGCCCCGAAGGCTTGAGGCCCAATGCCTCAGGGGTCAGCTCGCCGCCTTCTATTCAAAGGAAAAGTAGGGTACTTTCAAGGAAATTACATTGGAAAGGATAATGTTGAAGAAAAGTCGTAATAAAATGGCGAGAAATTGCAAATTGACGTATATGTGTGAGTGTTTCTCTTTGTTCCTTATTCTTCTTCACATGGATTTCTTTCCATCCACTGTAACTGTTTACTACAGTGTTATACCCTTTGCTGCACAGCCTAAGCCACGATGAGGTATTATACAGCTGTACACGAAGAGAGGAGTGAAATTGATGGTTGTAGGCGGATTTGAATTGCAAATTATTGGATCATCTCGTGCTGTGCACAGCATCATTCCTTTACGACCACCGTAATCTACCAGTTTATTATACGCGGCTTTGTTAGTCACTAGACCCTACGGCAGTTTTCCGCGTAACGCCGCGTGTAATTATACATTTATATATGTATTTGTGTAATTGTGTAGCAGATATTTCCGTACGTATATCGGCTATTCTTATGATACGTAGATCCATCAATAGGTGAATACATTCACGGTATAGCTGTACGCTAATTACGCACAAATATGCATAATTATACATAATTAGATAAACCGTCGATATATCACATATTTAAAACAACTTCTAGAATTCCATATCATTCTAAAGTTACGCGTTAGTTATTCAGACCCTTTCGTATAATCACGTTTTTACGCACTCCGATACGTGCAGGTGGTCTGGATGTAAGATTTTCTTGAAATGTCAAACAGACTCGATGACTGTCATTCCTTCGTTATTATGTTCCATGTCTGAACGTGAGTGATGTGTACATGGTAATAACTGTACCTGTAGAAAAGCGACGGCCGTCAAATTTTGGAATTAGGCTAATCACTTAATTGCTTTACTAATTGAATTTTAATTCATTTTACGTCGCGGAGATCCAATATCTACGGCTCAAAACGCGTACCACGTGATCCCGAAACTACGTTCAAAATCAAAAGCCTGGAAATCTAGCTCCCCGAAATTCTTTACAAATTTTTTTCGCGCATGTGGCTTGAATTTCACCTAAAACTCACGATGGCTTTTAATGAGAGATACGTTTTACTGCACTAATGAATTTTCACAAAAGAATTCGTTAAGAATTCAAAGAATGGCTGTGCTTGTTTTGACTCTTCTGAAAAATGTGGATCTTCTCACTTATTCCTGGTTTCATTGTTAGCGTAACACGCCGATCAATAAATCATCACCGAATTCTAATTTTCCGACGATTTTCATCCAGCGTTCATCTTCTGCGTGTTTTGCACCCCAAAAATACGTAGAGTTTGTACCGAAGCGTGGAGGCAGTATATGATCGGTTCAAGAGAACGGCGATTCATACGAGATCCTGGTAGGTACGGTTACTAAAGATGCGGTATGCTTTTATACCGAGGTCCATTTATCTTCGTAGGACGAAACTGAAAGAGACAGTTGAGGGGAACGAGAGGAATGAGAGGAATAGAAAAAAGTAAAGACATATATACATATGTACAGGTATATGTATATATGTCCATATGTACATAAATATATTAAAAGACTCGGGCCTGAAGAGAACGAAACAAAAAGGAGGTAAAAGGGGGCTCAAATAAAGCGAGGGAAGGGAATACGGAGAAGAAAAAAAGACGAGAAAAGAAAATAAGTTATGGAAAAAAATAATGAGAAAAAGAACGACGATGCCCTTGTTCGCCAGGCGACATACAACGGCAGTACTATGACAATAGACAATTTTCGGCGCCGCGTGTGTTTGCTATTGCTTACGTATGCTAATGGTCTTATTCAAGTGCTGCTCGCGTCGCGGTCGCTCGGCTGGCTCATTTTCGTACACCAATACTGATATCAACGTAGGCATATCTTTCCAGCCACTATTGCCTGGTTTCATACACGCATGTACTTAGACCCACATGTATGTATGTACCTATTTATCCACCAGGAAACAGGCCCATGCGAACACCAATACCACCGCCATATACACATACGCACTCGTATATATACCTTAGATGAGATTTATTTTTAGATCTCATATAACGCCTCGATTTCGTGGCAACTCTTGAAAATCATAATGTCTCTCAGTTAGCTATTTCCAGCAAATTTTAGGAAGGACCACCGGCAGATCCCGAAATAATTTTTTTGAACCCCAGATTTGCAGGAAGAATTCAGGATTCTGAATTTTTCTGATCTCTAATTGATCAGAAAACGCACCTATATCATGTGAATCGACGATTATTTAATGCGACAATTCAGGAATCAGAAAATCTAAGCACAAGCAAAAAAAAACGGTTTGTCCGTATCTGAAAATTTGGTAGAAAAAATATCCTTTCTCAAACAGTTTTTGCAGTGTTACAAAGTCTTCTGTTCATGTGGAGGTTTGAGTAGCAACGGATGATATCAGTCTTTTGGATAACTGTAGGTTTTACTTAAACTTCACTTGATCATTCGAGATGGAGTTTTAAAAATTCTGACTAGTATTCGGTTATACTTCGAGAGATAGGGTCAAAGAAAATTTGGTTCTTGGATTACAGAGTAATGAAGTGAGACAGATTCGGTTGTTTAATTTAACAAAGAGCCACGGTTCAAGGAATATAAATAATTACTGGCACTATACCACGCGTTGTCATCTTGGCCCTGATTTGTATCCATATACAAATGACAAACTGGTGGATCGACGACGACCTAGTTACAATTTGGACGCTGAACTATACCTATACGATGCCGAAAGAAACTCTGGTCCACTACACAGCTTCGACTCACAGAATATGATTTAATGTCTTATTCTTCGCTAGCACGCGAAAATAATATACTATACACGTATAGGTATATCCGACAGTTGGAATTTGAGATTATAGGCGAGATCCCAGTTCTTGGCACAAGCCTCGCAGTAAACCGCATCATTCATCTCCAAAATTACCTTTTTATATTATGCTACACATATGTATATTAAAAAAAAAAGATCTATTCGCGTATAATGCGAACCTATATTAGACAGATTATTTAACGACCGAGTCAATGATCTCCTATTCTTCCAAAGACTTCTTAATCATATAAAAATAAATCGTCTGATGGATTGAAAATGTAAAAATCTAATCGTCATATTATTCTTAATTTATAATTCTTCAAAAATAATTCCTGTTTATAAATCATTCGTAACTCTAAGTAAAACGTCAACGCATGATTCTTGAGTGACAGTCCTATCTGACAGTTTCCCATCACCCTTGTGCCTGCCAATTTCTGACGTTACAACGTCGCGACGCCCACTTGTGAGTCAGAGAGAAAAACGCGCCTCGAATTTTACGGTATCTTTATTCAGTCAGTCAGTCAGTCATTTAGTTAGTCTGTCCGTATGTCTCGTCTGTTCATCACATCACATCTGTCCGTTTGTCTAATATCTGTATAACTATATACAATCTACATATATACGGCGCTGGTATATATGACGAAATGTTTAGCAGCGGACCTTGGCCAACCATAAACCCGACTTCCCGCTGTGCTGTTTGCAACTGTCAATTTATTTGTTTACTTTAACAGTAGACTTTCGAAACCATATACAGCGCATCAATAAATCAATTCATTGAGACAGTCCCTCCAACTTATAACTATACGTCTTATGCCGCGATTACTCATACTCATTCCATGGGGTAACTACTTAGGTGGAAATATACAGTCTTCATGGAAGATTCGGTTTATTTATTCATCCATTTACTTATTTATTTGATCAGAGATAAACGGCTGTATCTAACCCGCAGTGTCAATGGCGATAGGAAACGTACATAGTTTAGTGCTAGTTATAATAACAGATTAAGCACTGCACTTCAAGTACGCAGATTTGTTATTAGATTGCGGAATTAGGTATCTAATAGGCTATACAAAAAGGAATAATTGATTAAGTGATCTTGATTAGTTTATACGCGTATAATCCGCTAGACTTCATTAGTGTAACTAAAATGGTTTATCAAACACATCTTAGATCTTCGAGTCCGCACCTCCGTAGGGTTTTTGATTTGAAATATCTGGAAGCCTATGCACTTTTTTGAAAAAAATATTCAATTTTTTTTTGTAGGAAATTTATTCATCTTTGAGGCTGTATGATTAGATTTTTGAAAATGAAAGTTCCAGTGGTCGGAAAATGTGCTCGAAGTCGGAGCTGCGCGGGACTATGCTTCGTTTCACAAAAAGTTTTGCCGTCTTAAGGTTTATAGAAGGAAATTGATATATTTATATGTGATAACGAACCAAATTTGAATTTTTTAGTTATACCTCGATTGAAACGGGCTCATTTTATTCGATGAGTAACAAAACTTCGCAGAGTTTCAATCAGGCATGAACAAATTGACAAACAGTTTCATTTACGTCGAGTCACAGTCCTAACCGCAAGGAAACATGAATTAGATTATATTGCTCTTGTTTAGTTGTCAGTTTTGACGGAAAATATATGAATATATGAATAGATAGGTGTATCATGTACATATGGGCTGCGTGGAGTGATTTTCTGTCTTTTTTTTTTACCGATTGGACTTTGTTAATTTCCTAATCAAGTCACATAATCTACGAGTAGGTATATCTATACACACATTTCGTTCCAAAAAAGAATAATGACAAATAAACGTAGCGAAGCCGGTCGTATATGTTTAAACGAGACCGGTTCGACAGAACCTCGTACATAATTGTGCCACATATTATCAAAATGGATACCCCGAACGCCATTTTATGATTTTCGCAAGTGTCTGGTGCAGCGGAGATCCGCACATCTCTGCAGCATATTATGCGACAAGAAGAGTGGTTAACTGGAAGCGTTTTGCTCATTTGGTTCAATCAGAAATTAGATCGTTACTTTGTAAGTAAAATCGTTACGCAGAACGTACGTACGTGCATTGAATGACCAATTGCACTTGCGTTAGTACCGGCACATTATTCATTCCGGCAGTTTTCAGGCTGCACCAGTGCAAGCTTTGCACAAGATTCATTTATTCTCATCGTTTAGACAATTAGTATTATACTGCAGTGCAGTATCATCGCTTTTCTCGACTCGTGGTTATATTATCCGCATAATTTAACCCAAAAATTAAAATCAAACAGATTTTGGAATACTAATTTGCAAAAATTGAACTCTTTCAGTCATCAGTTTATCCTTCATCGTTTAATCCCAGATTCCCAATCAGTCTCATCCTTTCAAGGCTTGTAAGTTTTTGTCAATTTATTTCAGAACTAAAAGGGGGTTTATCCTTCATCGTTCAATTCCGAGTTCCCAATCAGTTTCATCATTTCAAGGCTCGTAAGTTTTTGTCAATTGATTCGAAAATTACACTATAATTAGACGCAATAATAACGGACGTGAAAAAGCTTGTAAAAAGCATATATACCCACAGAGATGAATAAAAGTATCTCGAGTCTGTTTATTTCGTGTTTACTCGATACTTGCGGACTTGACCTTCTCGACGAACCAGGGTAATCTCAACTAATTGCTACACATTATTTCTGATTACTATTTTTGACTTTCAACTCTGGATTAAAAACTGATAAGACTTGAGTAGGGTCATAGTTTGTTTAATTTTAGTTTACAGCATCAGCAATGCGCTTCGAAGACGTACGTCTATATTCGCTCACGTTTTACTGACACACAAACAATCTTCACAACGTTCGATGAGCGATATTTTCGAGCTCTGCTTATTTGCGGTATTTGAAACGATCGTTTCGTAAACATTTTCTGACAATCGAAATTCTAAATGATTACAGGTTTGTCGTCAGGCCAAGATTCTGATTCCCTTTCATCTCTGAGTCCGAGATTAGCTTCTTTGTAACAGAAAATAAGAACCACGAACGAAGCAATAATTCGAACTTTGAACTTGCATAGGCGAGTAAAAGTGACCGTTAATAAAGAGAAACTTGGAACGAGATTCTGAAAGTCTTCGAATAAGAGTAGGCAGAGATATATTGTACATTCGGCTAGTCCCTATATGCATGCTGTACAAGAGGAGAGAAATCATAATTTCGAGAGTGAAGATTAAACAACTCTGAAAGAAACTGTTTTATTTTTGGTCAATGAACCTCCCAACGGTACCATCTATAGTACATACCTATACACGGCTATACCATACTTAGAAATAAGTTTATTTGTCAAAAGAATGAGGAAAATAAAACATCGTGCGTGTACTCATAGCCTAAATATTTACATTACAAGTTTACTATAAGCCTAGTACCTATACGTGTGACTAGCGGTACAGAAATACTGAATTACTTGACTTATTTTAGAAATTTTACTCGAGCTCGACACCTCGAAAAAAGCCCTCGACGTCAATCCCTTTCGACTCGAAAGTCATTTCAAATAATGGGCAAGTAATTAATTCCTGATTTTTAATCAATAGGTATAAATGAATTGTTTCATTTATAAGGAACACCCGTTACGTCGTAGAAAGCATGGTTTGACCCAATGCTGGTAGGGAGGGTCATGGCTGACGCCCACGCTGTCCAGGTGTTCAAGATTAATAAAGCGACGGAACGATTGGAGGCAAAACCCGACAGACAAAGACAAATTTTTACGATCGATACACGTGGTTAGTTGTAAACAGGTAAGCTTGTTTCTCAACAGATTTGAAAGGAGTGGAGAAAAAGATCGTCTGTACTTATTGAAGCCCGGAAATTAGTCAAAATTCTATCCAGTTTGAAATATTGATGGAAGTTCTGCCAAAATTTACTGGGAAACGTAAAAAAGTGTCGATGGAAATGAAGAAGCACATGTTTTTTGTTATCCGGAGTTTAAAATCTGCATCGAAGAGTTTCGCGGGACAAAAACTTGTAGTGAATAAAAATAATTTGTACAACTAATTGAGAATACAATTTCTAAATCCAAGGACAGTCTTATTTCTCGGTATAAGAACACATACCGCAATTAGAGGTTCAGGAAATCATGACCGTGTTATAAATAAAAAAGGATAAAATAAAAAAATGAGAACCAACAACTACTTTACATACAATTGTGCGGCGTAATAAAACGCTGGTAATAAATATACGACAATTGTGATAGAAGGTATTTTTGAATAGCTGTATGAAGAAACGCCAAATTTATTATAACTCCGCGATGTCATAATGGAGAGTTCAATTTGCGACAAAAAAAAACAAAAAAAAAAACGAATTCAAGACTCTGCAATTACGCTTTCAATCGGGCCCCGTGACGAATCGTGTCTTTATATACAATTATCACTAACTTTTAGGCACACATAGCTTAACGACCCGAAAAATATTGTCAAGTTAACTAATATGTCGTTATAAAAAATTACCCGCCGCCAAAAACATTATACATTCATCTATCATCATTTTCGTACTCATTCGTCTGCATGCCCGGTTGTGCACGGGCATAAGACCTCTTCTTCTAATTCAAAGAAAAATTGTTTTAACTCCGTGACCGCAGACCCGAAAAAAATATCGCCATGCTATGTCCTACATTTTCTACGAAATGAAGACTGAAGGATTAGTTTTGGCGAAACGGATCGAATTGCAGATCTTTGATCATTTTTATAATTGATTTTGATAAATTTGGTTTGTGAGCGATAGTTTTTTGAGAAAATAGGGCATTTAATAATACGATCGCATCTGGTCCTCGGAAAATTTTGATAAATAGAATTTCGCGTTAGAATTTAATAACAGGTTAGTAGATCATCAAAAAAGTTATACATTCATTCATCATCATTTTCGTACTCATTTGTCTGTACGGATTCACACGGGCGTGAAACCTCTTTTTCTGATTCGACGAAAAAATTTAAAAACTCCGTGACCGCAGACTGGAAAAAAATATCGCCATGTTATGTAGTAAATTTGTTACGAAATGGAGACTGAACGATTATTTTTGGCGAGAGAGATCGAATTGCAGATTTTTTACCATTTCTATAATTGATTTTTGATAAATTCAGTTCGCGAACGATATTTTTTTTGGGAAAATAGGGCATGTAATAATACGATAGCACCTGGTGCTCGGAAAATTGTGTAAGAATGAGATTTCGCGTTAGAGTTTAATAACAGGTTAGTGTATCAGCGCGCAGCCCCTTAAGAGAGTTTCCCGAATTTGGCAGCGTACCAATTTTCCATATCTGGACCGATGACTAAGAGGCTGAAACCAGTGTCCAATAAGATTTCGGCTAATTTACATTCGCCAATAGCAAACGAGACCAAAACTTATCTACACCCCAACACGAGGCTTGACTTTGCGAAGGACGCAGCATCTCGGCCAATCAAGAACGGTTCTTTTTTATTCTCTGCAGAATACGAACCCGAGAACCAAGAACCGAGCTCTATATATTCCGCTTTTTGCGTCTTGCTGGGATCACGATCTTGTGAGACCGGAAAAAAAGAAAAAAAAACCAAAAGAAGGCGAAGAAGAAGTGCGAGAAAGAGTTAATCCACAAGCTGCACCTTTTCATTTCTTTTTTTCACCATATTTATTAGTTTGTTTGTGCTGATAATTTTTTCGGGATAATTTTCCGTTGTTTTTTTTTCTTTTGATTTTGATTTGCCTAATTGTAAGACCAAACGCGGTTTTACTCTGTTTATAATCGTTCTCGGAACTACCGCCTTGACGGTCTTTTATTTTCGTCGGGAAAAAAAAACCTCTTGCGGTCAAATTAATTTTTTGTGTGTATTAAATTTATAATTAATCGATACATGTACGTGCACCAGGTTGCCAGCTACAAACGCCGCGAAGAGATTGTAATTAATTATTATTTACATGTTTACGATCTTCGCACGACGACGCCGCGTCTGGAGGCCGAGGACTAAAGGCGTAAAAGGGTCAGTGAGTCAGGGTCCTTTCGATATTGCACCTCGGCTCTTGTTGTCCATATGTACACATACACCTACATTCTAGAAATAATTAATAATCAAAAAAGCTCTAATAGGGATTCGCAGAAGACGCTAAATCTTTCGGAACAAAAAAATACGAATTTCCAAAAAAGATCTCATCCCAATTAGACAGAAAATAATCAACATCGTCTAATATTCTACGAAAGAAACGACAGACGTCTCAAGTATTGATAAAAATTAAGAAATTGAAGGAAGTTTCGGTTTCTTTATTTTGTTTTGTTTTTTTTCAGGTAAGTTTTAGCCCCTTGAAACCCTTGGCTGTTTATAAATCGACCCCCTAGGAGGTCTAATTTGTCTGTTTGGCACGAGTCCATCGTAGGCGCGATTCTCGGAACCAATCTTAGCCTAGTCTCTCTCGCGACCCTAGCGCAGAACCAATGAGCAACGAAGTGTGAAAATAGTGTCGAATAGTATCGCGGTTAAAACACCCTGCAAGAGGCTCACCCTTCAGAGGTCGTCCTTACGTAAGAAAGTATAAGAAGAGGATAGAATATATAAGATAGAATAAGAGAGAAGAGAGCCCAGGGGCACAACGTTTAAATTTAACCCGATGAATAAGTGTGCAGACCAGCACCGCAAGCCGTTGCGTGTCAACAACTTTAACGTCACGGTTTACGATCATGGAAGGATCGTAAGAAAACATACTCATAACATAAACTGTTTCCACAGATAGTGAAAAAAAAATTAAATAAAAAAAATATATACGTATATAAATATAAATCATAACGAAACAAAACAAAAAAGAAACAAAAATCGCAAAAATCAAACGAATTCATATTCCGGGTTCAAAACTTTTGACGAAACTTCCAGATACGAGTGAAACGTTTCGTTACAGCTACTCAAAAATTGATTTCCAATATTTTTAAAAGAATTTCGCTTCCTCTATAATAAAAACCGATAATTGATTGACCGGAAGTCGAGTGGTGTGGCTTCCCTCAGCGATATACAAGTGTCACCGATAAACGGCTTCTCGTAGGTAATTTTTGTTCCTCTATTTCTGCATTTCTTTTTTTTTTTCTAATTTTTTTTTTTCACCTCCGCTTGTTCCTTTCGTCCAACTCTCGAGAGCCACTCTCACTTTTGTATCGGTTTACGTCAGGGAACAGTTGGTCAAGGTTAAACGAAGGTGACACGGGGTCAAATCGCACAGCAACAGTTAATGTAGGTGAGTATATATAGAATAGTGTATAAAAAAAATTTACTCCAAAGTTTTCTCCGTTCTTATTTTTATTTAGTTTATTTGCATCACGATACGTGTGGCAAATGGCTAAATGTTGGAAACCAACGGGGCTAATCGCAAGATCTATCGTATATCTGTACGAAATTACTTCCAATACTGCAATTTGCAAATTCAATAAAACGGAGATAAAAGACACGTAATTTGACCAAATTTCGATTGAAATATATCGATATTACGCGTTCAGTTGGCGTAATTTGGTTTTATCGCCATTTTTTTGCATCCTGATGCAAAAATACAAGGTGGAACAAAGATGGTGGAGCGAAGTGGAATCAAACGAAGAAGTAAACGGAAGTGAATCAATATCGAATGTTTGTTGGGTTGTTAAAGTATTTTACTTGACGAATAAGGATCAGAATAAGAAGAAGAAGGAGTTAGAAGAAGAAGAATGTCTATAGTAAACCGGAACCTAAAACTTTCGAGTGTTTTTTGCGACCGTAAAAGATACCCGATGTGGTGTGTCGACGAGCGAAGGGTAGAGGGGATTCGAGGCTGAGAACTTGCGACGTAGGCGGCTCCCATGTGTGTCGTGTTTAGTGTGTATAAAGATAAATACATATATGTATACACAGAGTTTTAAATAAATGTGTGTTATACCCGAGAGAGTTTATGTTTTGCCCACTCTGGCCTCTTCGCCGTTGGTTTAGGCTTAGTTATCCTTCCTCTTCGTCTTCTTCTATTCGATGCCTACGCGGCATCGGAGCTCAGATTTCAAGTTTCACGAGCTCTGCACACCGCCACCAGATCATAAACATTCGCTCTTGAGCCAGATGAAAAGGATACAGTTGACGGAGGGAGACGTGATGTGTTACATTGAGATAATATTTCGCGAAATAATCAAAAATTCAATCAATTATTCAATTAATGAAGAAATAGAATTTAAATTAACAATAAACCGGGACCGGGTTGAAATTCCGAATTTTTGAAGTTCCGACCGGTCAAAATTTCCCCGAAAGTCTACATAGCCAATTTCAAAAACTCTGAAACGAAGAACACCGGAGATTCAAAATTCCGAAAGCTAAAGATCCGAAGGGCCAAAACTCCGAAACTTGAAATTCACGCGTATATTCATTCAGTGTTTGATAACTCGGGCTGTATTGATCGAATCGAAACCAATAAGTGGTCAAATTAATCGCCTTGAGATTTACTTTTCACAAAAAAAGTTTGAAAATGCTATAAATTATTTATGACGTCATGAAGATTGAAGTTATCGAATAACTTGATAAAATAGGTTTTCGTAAAGAGGGTCTCGATTAGAACGAACTATTTTTTGTCTTCAGGTCCTGAAAAATAGACCGAATTTTTCGGATTCTTGGGCTTTCGGGGGCCTGGACTTTCGGGGTCTTGAGCTGTCTGCATTCCGACCTTTCGAAATTTCAGTTTTCTAAACTTTAACGTTTCTAGAAATTCTAAATCGTCTCAAACGAATACGGAATTTTGAAATTCGGAACTTCAACCCAGTCCCAATAATTCGGTCTTTCGTATCACCGCGTAGCGAGTACCGCGTAGAACTACGCCTTCCATCTTCTTCCAATGTTTGATTATTTGATAAAAGTGTGTATTTACCTCGGCCCGATATTCTCGAGTGTCGTTTTGATATTATTGCCAATAAACGAATAACAGCTCTCGGATATAAAACTCGCGGAGATTTTCTCACACACATGATCGACATTCGATAACCTTGGTTTATCCAAATCATCGGTAATTCACTTGATTCAAAGATTAAGTAGAAATTGCATCTTTATTGGCACCAAAACCTAGTTCATTGATCCCCCGAGCTGTTTAGCAGCTTCAAAAAATGTCTCAGATATGTAGAGAGCAAAAAAAAAAGGTTTCGAAGGTAAAAAATCTTATCCTAATTGTCAGTCGTAGAAACTTAGGACGTTGACCCCGCATGTAGCGGAGCTAATGGATCTTGTTGAATATTTAACCGTCCCTCCGAAGGGCTCACGACCCTAGGACAGCTGGTCGCGTGCCGAGGGGCCCGCAAGACTCGGTGGGCCCAACCACGACGGGCCCCTTGTTCGCCACGCGTCGACTCGCGAACGACTCGTTGCTGCACGCATAGGCAGGTCTACGGGGTGTCTGCAGTGGCGTGGAAAGCAGAATTTTGATAGAAATGAACAAAAACAAAAGTAAAAGAGAAAGGAAAGCAATAAAAAGGGGAAAAGGGGTTGACATTGTTCGACTTTTGAGTCCTTCCAGCATTTCTTCGTCATTTTCCTCGTGACATGATCCTTCGTGTTCAATATCGAATGAATTACATGCCTAAAATTTTGCCGCAATGTAGACACACCTTAGATTTGATGTCTTACGCAGTTCAGTCGATCGTTTAAGAGGAATAAGACCGTTTTGTATTTATAGCTGTCTGTTCTATAATTTATACAGTATAATAAGAGGGAGGTGATCCGAGACAGGACTGTAGGGCACGTGGACAAAACGGGGTTCTTATGATACGGGTAATTTTCAATTTGAATCTTGTCACTCGCGAAGCGGAACTGTACAGGGCGGGGAATCTTAATCGGTTGAATTTGTTATTTTGAATGTGAAAATTTTCATGCGGCGAATCTATACATCATCGAATCGAGTATGCCTCAATTTAATGCAGCAAAATCTGTTTCCATCGAGTCCGCAGCGACTGCGAAACTGTCTATATTCTTATACTGTCAATGAACCATTAATCAGGATCTGAAAGAGGGAAATTTGACAAGGATATATTAAACTGACTAATTGTAAGCGGTTCATATCGAGGGATTTCGTTCTTTTTTTTTATCGTTTCTTTCTATTCCTTTTTCCTTTTTTTTTTTTCAACCAGCTTAATTCTTTCTTTTGTTGTATGGATATGTGTGTGAATCCAATCGACACTGGAAATTATATTCAAATCCATATCACTACGTGGATAATGAATTTGAAAAAATTGTGCAAATTATCACTGCAGACTTTGAAGTATAAAAACGAACGGAAGTATGTAAATTCTGTTAAATCTCATTAAACTTTTACCATTCCATCAATATAATTACCAGTCTCGCGACAGTTGAAAGGCGTACTGTATTGATGCACGGGTCATTGGCACACTTTCTAAATAATACAGTTGAAAAAAGGATAAAGAAAGAAAATAATCCTGAATATATGCGTCTTTCTCCGTATAGGTGCGAGTGTAGACGCTCACACATACAGGGTGTTTTATATTCGTTGATTTATAGCATTCGCACACACCAACTCGCACGTGGGTGTATAATGAAATGAAAAAAACGTTGAATATAATCCACAGAACCGTTGAGGTTCGGAGTGAAAATGATAAAGAATAAATAAACAAAACTAATTGCGGTTAAAAATGTCTCGATATCATATATACATATGTGTAATTGTGGGTAACACACTCATACTGGTTTTACTATAAAATGTAACGATTCGTGAGAAACCCAAACCGATCGTCGCCTCCTCATAGCTTGAGTGTCGTTTCGTAGTAAATATCATAAAGTTTAAAGTCCGCTTTTGACAAAGTGTTTTTCTTACTTATAACCGCAGCTCTAACCGTATACGAGGTTACTGTGAACGTTCTTAAACATGTGGCAAAAATTAACGCCAAGTATTATACCGGGTCCTGGTTACATACACATTTCTCTGTACATTTTATCTCTGTTTCGTCGAGGTATATTACGCCCACAGATATATATCGAACATCGGAAGATAGGTGTCCGTATGAGTATGTGTGCGGTTTGTATGTATATGAAACGTAACGGAGCTGCGAGGCTATTCGAATGTAAATCAAATATTGACGTAGTAACAATGCATACGACTACAGATAGAGCCAAGAAAGAAAAAGAAGAAAAAAAAAAAAATAAGAAAAAAAGGCCTAGAGACGTGTCGTAGAGTTTGGAAAAACCGGGTAGCAATAGTTGGCTCGATAAATGGTGGTATAGCGATACCTCCGCGTACTGCATAGTAATAAAGTGTTATAATCGCACTGCACTCGTCTCGAATATCAATTTGTCGATGAACATTGCTGGATTTGGTATTCAGACAAAAATATCGCCTGATATTATACGTTAATGTACAAAATTACTGACGGTATTCATTCCTTTTTGCGCAATAATCACGCCCTTGAAAGGGGTGTCCTTTGAGAGACCGCAATCGGGTCTCAGAAGATTTATTTTGCAATAATATCTCGAAGTACGATCAAGCAAAAGTCAGGATCTGTGTCTCGTCGTATGTCGTAGTTGAATGCAATATATCGCGAGCACTGAGATCAACCGTTGCTTCAATTTTGGATTTCTTAGTCTCTGATTCTTCAGAAAGCGAATCCGTATCATATGAACAGAGAATTTTTGTGATACTGCGAAACTGGCTCGAGTAATGTAGTTCTTTCTGCCGAATTGCCCAATTGACAGAAACGCTTTACCTTAAATTTTCGCGGTGAAAAATTGACAAAATAACGAATCGTCGGTTCATATGATGAAAATGCATTTTCTGGACATTTAGAGATCGATAAAACGGAAATCGAACGGTTGATCTATAAGTTGTTCTACAAAAACTGCTTCTACTTGTACAATTGCTGGTATCTAGGTATTGCAAAATTCTCGTCGGACCCTAAATGTCTATCCTTGAAGACCACCCCTTCGAATTTGGTAGTTCTTCGTTACTTATTTTCTTGAAAAGGCGAAAAAACGACTAGAAATGAAAAGGAAAAAGAGAAATAAATTGGTATCTTGATCCACGATCCTTCCGGAAGAGGGTTCAGCATAAGGGAAGCGAGGGGTTGGCACAGGGGGCAATCGACCACAACTGGCGTCTGCCGCGGGGATTCCCTACAGCCCCCCTACACGCATGGTAGAATATCTAACAGGCAGGCGGTGGGCTCTGTAGCGTTTCCCCCCTGCATGGACTTTACAAGGTTATACCTACACATAGGAAAGGGCGCAAGAAAAGGGGGGTGTACCCCATGGGTTAGCCGTGCTAGGGGGTACGAAGTGAGGTATTGATTTTTCCATATAAACAAAAAGAAAATGGCGCCTGGTACCCCAAGCGTAGTATTTGCTCAGCACCTCGAGGAGAAGAATTAAACACGCAATTCTCTGTGCCATCGTGCGAAAGAATAACGCCATAGGATTATAAGATATATATCGCCCTGTTATGCAGGGGTTTACTCTCCCTCTAAGGTCTCTGGGGGGAAAAAAAATAGAAATATGTATTGGAGCTAGAGAATACATCCCACTTTTCTACGCGTCGTTAATTTCATCTTGATTCAACGTCCCGGAGATAAATGGAAGAGAAAATTAACCAGCCTTCGGTACCTAACGTTATCTCGCATTGCGAAGTTGCAATTATTCTCTCATGTCTTCTTTATCGCGTTAGAAATAAAAAATTGCTAGGTTTTTGCAAAATTTTCAATCGTTTCTGATAAATGATGTTCTTCGAAGGGCATCTGTAAAACGACGTCAGGTTTTATCTGATATTTAGCTTATAACGTTTTATTGGATCGTTTCTTTTTCTCAGATATTTTCATTCGATTCCTTAGTAAATAGTGAAGTGAGTGTGTAGATGGTATCTCATTCTTATCGCGGTATTCCACCGCGAACGCGTATAGGATATATACCCACCTCTACATATGTCAAATATTTGTATATAGTATACATATGGGAAATGGAAAGCCCGACTGAAATTTAACGCTATGCGCAGTGTAAATATAATACAAAAAAATTGTGAGTATTTTTCGAAAAGTCTGGACTGATGGCTGCCCGAGTCGGAACAGAATTTCTAGTTCGATCCTGTGAAACCTAAATTCCTTTGTTCTTCAGTTTTGTCGAGAGAAATATAATTCTGTTTTACTAAAATTATGTCCTACGTGAGGATTCGGAGGTGCGAATAAGAGTTAGCGCTCGCACTTGAAATTATGATTAGCGTCTTCACATCCTACTAAATTTTTAAGTTCTGCTTGCGACCTCGAAAGTCCGCGAAAAGTCTACTCAATGATCAATTTTATTTTCGACTTTGAAGTTTTTCCTCAATTGGTTCGCAAAACGTTTTATTAAAGATTGGTGGCTGTAGAGGTCCACGCCAGAATCACTAACGATAAGCCTCTCTGAATTCTAAGATCCAGAGGCCCAAACTAGAATTTTCAAAAATCTATTAAACTTGTTGGAAACTGACGTAGATCTCACTGTTAGGTGAAACTCAGGATTTCATTACGTGTACGTAGAATCTTACCCTCGAATTTTGATTTTAACTTCTATAAGTCTTCGGTCAGAACTTGTGGAATGAAACTAGAATTTCTGTTCCGACTCGAGTACGTCTCTTTTCGTTCCATATCGCTCTATGATATATATAAAGAAAAAAATCCCCGTTTCCTATGTAGGTGACAAAAACCATCAACCGCAATAAATTGTCGTTCTACTATCGCAGCGGTGTACAATCATGAATAACCTAAAAGAGCGATAATCGTCGTCGGTCTAAAAAACACTATATCTAAAAAAAATGGAAGGAAACATGAAAACCATGAGAACTTATCCCTTATCTAAATCAGTTAATGACTCCTCGATTATTTTCCTTATTCAATCTCACAGAACTATCTGTGAAAGATTGTTAAATTAGATTCTCCATTTCATAACGATCCAGGATAGGTACATGTGAGTATATATGTGCGAACTCACATCAGTGAGATAGGCTCGCGCCTCCTACAGTGAAATTATTATCTACACTCGCAATATTCGTGTGCGTGTTTCTATGTACACGTCCATACGAGGATAAATTAAATCAACATTACATAATCACATCAAAGGATATAATACCGCCGTTTGTGCAACGTAGAATTGGTAGTAGGTTACATTAGTGCCCAGTATAACATATGGTATAGATATATGTGTGGATGTTACGTTGTGAATTGTTTGAATAGTGAATTATAACAAGTTTTAAAACCCAGGCAATTTTTCTATATGTTTAATACACGTAACGAAAGATTATTAGCTACTAAGCCGCATATACGTGTACCGAGTCGGTTAAGTTTCTTTGGATCTAAAGTGGGTCGTAGTGCGATAAGCGCAAACCCCACCAATTGTCCAGTTATGGTGGTATTAAACCATATATTATATTACATAGAGGAGTAATGTAACTTATTCGGTATCGCGTGTATATTGAAATTTGATTTCTTCATTTCTCATTGACCACACGTATTTAGGCACAGGAGAGGACGTGGGATATAATTCGTGCTTGTAAGAACGCGCTGCAGATCATTGTAAACAATTTTATTTCGCATTTTTTCATCGTCTACATACCGGAGCTATTACAGTATACACGTGCATGTATACTTGTTCGACGAGTATTTTCGATTATAACATAACCGCACACTCGATGCTTTTTCGATATTCTATAATCGTACAGCGAAGCGCAGTATTCAACGACCTTGGAAGGAGCGACTGATATAACGATAATTGCAACACATGCATTAAACATCTTCTTCTTCTGATTCTTTTCTTTTCTTCCTTCTTTTCGTTTCACGTGAAAATCAACGGTGATCATGCACACCTGGTATTTAGTCTAATCTAGCAATTATCTCATTTTCTAGTCTTAAGAACAGAACAATCACGAAATAATCAACTTTCGATTATTTTTAATCATGAAGTTTGAATTTTGCATCGACGACTTTGAGGGAAATCTATTAAAATAAAACAGACAGACAGAAAAGAAGAAAAACAACGAGTATATCGGAGTTAATTTCCAATTAACGCTATAGCATATGTATGTTGCAGAAGCCTGCTGTCGGGAGAGGAAAACATTAAAATGTCTGTGGTCACGATGATGTATATGATACATGGTTAAAAGTCAAGGATTTCTCCGCAGATTTCCAGCCTAGCTAAATATTAACAATTTCTTCTCCTTATTTTTTATGGTCTCGACTGTCAAGATTTAGCAACTTTTATTACAGTCTCGAGCTACTTTTCAAAGAGTTTATTGTGATGTGTGAGGACTAATGTTAGTGAGACCCCGCATGTATACATACCGAGTTCGTATAGGCCATTCAACTTTTAAATAGACGTATATACAGATTACGTGTATAGAGGTGGAAAATTTTCCTACACGTCAACTTATTAATCTTTCTTTTTTATTTATTCATTCATTTCATCTTTTGGTTTGTTTCTTTTTTCATTTATTTTATTCTGTCTCATTTTTCTTCAATAATTTACATACGTGGGTTAGCTCGACATGCGGTTTGTCATTAAGTCTTTATAATTATGAGACCTCCACTTTATTATGCGTCTACGAGAACCGCATAAATTACACAACGAAAGATTTAATTTGAATTAAACGAAAGAGAGAAAAGAACTTGCAATTATTATTACGTAACTCGACGGAATATTTAAGACTGTAACGTAAAAGATAGTTTGAAAAATATCCCAGGGCCTTGAAAAATCCATGACCCAGCTTTTACAGCTCTCACTATTATTTATTTAATTATCCTACGTATACCACCACTTCAGGCTGATCACTTTTCTCCTCTCCAATTTATACTCGAAGATAAACGAAAAAAAAAGAAAGTGAGGAAAATTGAAACAAATTCTTACGTTCAGCTCCAGCGAAAATCGCGTCTAGGGTTTTTTTTTCCCTGACTGATTCCCTCGGGGTAAAATAAATAAAGAATCCACAGAGGGCGAAGGAAAGGTTCAAAGCTAGTGTGTAGGTATATAGCGGGGGTGGAGTAGGTATTACCTCGCGAAATATTCAATCGAATGGCAATTTTTAGTCAATTTAAATTCATAGTGTTACGCGAATTCGAGACACGCTATGTGGGCGGAATCGTTATTCAAAGTGTAGGTAGTATTCAGGTGAGTTCGTATAGCATCGTGTTGGTATATAGACAAGAGGATCTCCACGGGGGCGATCCTAAATGGTTCTGTAAGCGCCTAGGCGACGACTTACGGTCGCAAATGTGTACGTAGAATACAAAATCGATATTTTATTGGTTCCACTCGTCCTTATTTTACTATCTACTCATAGATCTATGATTTACGATCTATGATCGATACGCGAAGATATAATCGCCACACCACGCGTTATCATTATTGTTATTTTACTACTTATTATAAATAACGAGCACGCGGATCACCTTATATTTTATTCATTCACTATATCGCTAGATAAATTTATTCATTTTTTTTTTTCCTCTTTATTCTATATCAATACGGTATGGTATTTTACGTGTTATATTTCAAAAGCGCAAGTATTGTGTACACGATTCGGTAACTCGATCAGGTTATTTTTAAAAGAAGTGGCCAAAAGTAAGAGAGTCGCGTGGAAAATAATGGGAATATCTCTGAACAGTAATAAAACAAGCAGAAAAGTCGGCTGACCTCGATGGGCAAGCCTCACTTCCGGTTCAAGCCCGAAGAATACATTCTACTAGTAAAATTGTAATTAAAAGGAGAACTAGTGGATGAAACGATTCCAAATATTGAATAGGTTCAAGTTAAAGCAAGTTCTATCGATTGAGATAAAAATCATCGAAATCCGTTGATCGGTTCTCGAGATATCATCAATTGAAAATTTTTTTTCCGAAATTTTGTCCTTTGAATAACTCTAAAACTACTTGACCGAGTGAATCCGGAATCTGATCAGTTCTGAGGTAAGAAAAACCGCATCGATTGGTATCAGGAAGGATAAAATCCGTTCATTCGTTCTCGAGATATCGTCGGACGAAAAATTGGCCACACATCACCCAGACTAGACATCCATCTGAAAATGGTCGGAAGTGATTCTCTGGGCCTCGAAACGTGGAGTCTGGTGAAAAGTCAACTTTCCATTTCCCGGGTGATTATATTGACTGACCTTTTTTCAAAACGGAAAGTTGAAAGCAAGAAGGAAGACAGAAGACTGCGTTTTTTGAGCCTCGGGAAAAATTGTGTAACGAATTTTTTTTGCCACTAGTTTCTATAGATTTTCTCTTTAGAAACTAAACAGACGATCGAAATACACGCTCGAATGTTTAATCGGTGATGTTGTAATGATATAATTTATTAATGCATCGACGTTTCGGGTCTCCTTTGAATAACTGGATGAAACGAAATAGTTGGCACCAAAAATTATTATTTAGAACGTCCGACACCGGGCGCCAGCTCCTCTAAGAAGCGGTTGAAACGCTTGCCAAAGAGAACGCGGATTCTTCTGAGTAAACCGCTACGTTATACCTACATACATGTATATCTACGTTACGAAATAACTAAATTAGAATCTACATCGCGATCTAAATAATTGATAAATCGTTCTATCTAATAAATTTGTTCGAGCGAAGAATAAATTTGATAAAGAAATATGGCAAATCCATTTTTTGTCATTCCTACTCTTCTAATCTCGGTTTTTTTTTCCGATCCGGAAAAACCGCTTCTATTTTGGACAAATTCCCCAACAACGTGCGCTTCTTTGTGGGCGAAAATGATGTGGGCGATATGCGACCTACGATCAAATTAAAATTCTTAAAAATCCTATCGTTCGTCGGCGAAGAGGATCGGTCTTCTCGCGGTTGCCTTTCATCGGTACAAACGCACCCACACGCTTGGACTAGCGGTTTTTGCGAAATAAGTGCAGGCCACTCGCAATCGGGGTTACAAAATCTTCAGCTTTCGGAATTTAGAACCTCCGGTGTCTTTCGTTTCAGTTTTTGTAATCGGCTATATAGAATTTCGGGGAAATACATTTTCCAAAAACTGTGAATCGGTGATATCCAAATTCCGAATTTTTACCGTTCAGGATTTTTGAATTCGGAACTTCTACCGACCCCGAAACACCAGACAGCTCTACCTGCTATAACGTACAGGTTACTCGATCTTTTAGAGGCCTCGGATCATCTCCGCCCTGGAAACACCGACAGACCCAACTCTCAGACGAATTTCTATGTATGCACATTGCAGATGGTTACACACAACCTCGCTCGAGACAGTCTCTTCAATTCCTCTCTCATTCAGTCCGACACACACAGCCATATCCGCTTTTTGTATGGAAATACACATGTATTACACATCGGCAGCAGGTTTCTACGTCACAACTGTGACGTTGGAATTCCCGGTACCCACTAACTACCAGTAACGAAATAAACGAACCTGACTCGAGACTCGTCAACCCGGATAGAAGAGGTTGAAGTGATGAACGAAGAGAGACAGTCACATGCGTGTCTCTACTCACACACATGTCTTCCATGTGTCAGAGATGCGTGTAAAGTGTATCCTAAACGTGGGCAGAAAATCGGCAAATCGGTATCGAATCAGCTATGCAAACTTGTCATTTAGGCGGGGCATTCTAACTCACGTATGAAAAATATACAGAATTCGATAACGCGCGTTGAACATTGTTGGACATGTATCGGTTCTCGCGATCTTTTGCACGTGTTCGCGATCTCAAGTCGCTCGGAAGTGCACAGTGACTAATGATACGAGAATGTCGTTGATCAGGGCCTACAATAGTCATGTAGAATAGGGCTAAATGCGGTGTTCTTGGTATTTGCGAGATCATATAAGTCTAGTGTGTTCGGTAAAGTACCTAACGATCGCGAGAACAGGTGTACGAAAGAAGAGGAAGGAGGATTTCAGACCTACCCACTAACCACTGCCACATATACAACCCACCCATACTCTGTAATGAAGGAATGAATGAATAGATGAATGGATGTGTTAATACGCGAGTGAAATAGAGAACGGAAAACATGGTAGATACTTGGCTGTATGTGTGGGATAAAAGGCGACCCCACACGCCAAGATGCTACGAGGCAACCCATCGATTAGTTGACCTTGTACGCCCCTTAAAGTGGAGATACTTCGAGGAAAGAAGTCCACATTTTAGACTTTTTTTCTCCATTTTAAAGTTCTGAGAATTGGGACGGGGTGAAATTCTGGCCTCAGGAATGTCGGGATTACATGTGGCTCACTTATGGCTGCCGAAGATGAAGATTTCGCAGATAGGTCGAAGGGGCGGAAGCAAGATCCGTCGATATACACATTCGCAATTATTCTCAAATTTCTGCGACCACGTGAAACCCGCACAAGTCTTCTCGGGGATCAAATTCTTCCTCTTAAAAATTGAAATTTCGTACCTCCCTTATTTCACTCTCTATCAACCCCCAGAGTAACGAGGTCGAACTCCTGGTTCAAGAATCAAGAATGAGGTAGAATTTTCTCGTAGTTTCAGAGTCGAATTTGAGACCATCGTCTCCTGCTCTCGGAAAAAGGCGATTTGGCAATTAATTGAACGGTGATCTTTCGCCTGAAAGGCTCGTCGCTTTATGGTGTCTGATACGTTCTAAAACCAGTTTTATCATTTTCTTTCCTGAAACAGTACCTATATGAGTGTTATAGGATACAGCTACGTCACGTATGGTTGGTTTCTATTCGAGCACGACGAACTTTCTAAATTTTGCAGTTGACGTCACAATTGAATTTACCACGCGGTAATGTGGAACTGAACTGTTCATAGATATAGGGATACCTCGCGATGACTTATTATTGTTAATTCTTAGTACTAAACACTAGACTTTGAGCCGTAAGAGTGAGAAATCCTACGCGCGTTTGTGGCTTGTGCGGTTGATAAATTTGTACATACATTTCTTAGCAGAATATATACATCACTTGTTATTTTATTATTATTATCATTATTATTATTATTATTACATCTACGATTAATATTTCAAAGATATGCAAAAAGAAGCATTGCTCCGCGCAGTTCAAACCTTGGGCGCGTTTTTCGACGACAAAAACTATTGGTTTGGAAAAACTAACTATACCGTCTTAAAGTTGAATGAATTTGCTACACAAAACGTTCGAACATATTTTTCGAAAAAGTGCACAGTTTTAGAGATATTTCGATTCGAAAATCGCTCTCCGTCATTCAATGAGAATGAAGAGAAAAAGAATTGAAAAAAGGTGGTCGTTGCTAGTTGTTCGATAAATACTTCGGAACGCATCAGCTAACCTTTTGAACAGGTTTGTGTTCAAGGTGTAGAGAAATTTTGTCAACTCCGCGACGTACAAGCAACCGCAAGAAATCGATATTCGATCATTTTATTTTTATTGTAAAATTAAGTATACATAAAAATTTACACCTCCATGTATATAGATATATTCATCTGTATACCGAGAGCAGTTAAACGCTAAATATTTGCCTGACTTATGTATCTTCGCAGCTTTTTTATAACGAAGAATTACCGAATCGATTATCTGCACTTTAGCTCATAAGACTATCCTGAAAGGATCTTGAGACTATTAATTATTAAAGTGATTCCTAAGAATTGTGTGTTGAGTTTAAAAGCCCAGAATTTAAAGTGACTGTATATTGCCATGAAATATTCATTGAATAAAATATATTCATTCTAGATATTTGCGTTCACGAAGAACTAAGCATCGCTTACGCAAAGTCACGGATGTATATTTCCGTGTTACTTTTTTTTGTTATCATTAAAAATTAATGAAAGACTACTCCGAGACTTTTAACGAGTTATTTCTATTGAATTCTATTTATTGGTGAGAAAATAATTATCAGAAAGAAGAAAAAAGAAAATCACTTCACTGCATTATGCAACGTCACGTTAATTAGTTACGTAAAATACGGACTTGTTGAACTGCTGCTGCTGCTGCTGCTGCTGCTGCTGCAGTGAAAAACATATAACTTTACAGACTTTGGTATACAGTAGAGTAATATCTTGTGGAAACAACTGTATAAACAGCAATACGTACTGTCTCGTTTATATTTCCAAAATTCAATTAGCAGTTCGCTAATTAAGAGAAAAAAATTCACGCGATTTCGCGCATGCAATCGTTGTAACGAACGTCGACCCGTTTTGTTAAGAAAGCTACGATCTACATGTCGAATAAAGACGTCGATAAGCTGCAATCACTATACCTACGTGTGAATTTTAAGGAAAATAAACTCGATTGAAACGTCGAGAAAGACGAAGAAGATAATTATTGTCATGTCCGAGATACTTGATTATAACGAGCGCACAACTTCACGAAGCGAATCTAGCAAGAAAAATACTGACCTGTGGCCAGTGGCTGATTAACTTCCAAGTAACATATTGCCTCTTCTTCTTCTTCTCTTTCCGTCTCTCTCTGCCTGGCAGGGTCACGATTATGTTATATTATGTGTATACGTTTGCATGTATACGTAATAATCCATGCGAGCACGAAGTTATAATGAGTCAAGAGAACAACGGAGGGAATGACGTCGTCATTGAATGGTTACCGCGTAAAGGCAATTCGAAGAGAGTGGATAACTGGTTGTGGTGCTGACCGTCCATATGGCAAGTGACGTGACCGTATAACCATCGAGAGATGACGTCGTGGGTTCTGTTTACTGCAGTGACGACTTACGTTACATTATAGCTCTATAGGTATACGTATCTACAACACCCATCTCAATTTGAATTACGCAACTGATGACCGAGCACAGACTGCGACACGCGACTTTGACAGATATTTCTGAATGTGATGGAGTCCAGTGACGGAACTGAAAACTGAAACTGACAATGGGAGAAAAGTTCTGACCGCGCATTTGCTTCTTTGATGAAGATCTGAAGTTTTCTCTTGATTTTTTACTCTTTTTTCAATTTTAGAAATTTCCAAAGAAAACAGTTGCGAAGTGATCTAATGATGAAGAAATAAATGGAACTTGTTTGACTATCTTTCAATTGTTTCTGTGTGGTCGATGTGGTTTTTCATGGATTATAAACAGTTCTTTACCCTTTAAGTTTATCGATATGTGATCGACAGTGAAACGATAAATGGATAAATGGACAAATGAAGAAAATAGTATAATTGGTTACTCGGCGAATTGATTGAAGGTATAACGACATCGGGGTTGCGTGAAGCGAGGCGCAAATCGTATGAATAAAGTCCTTGATATCCTTGTGAGCGCTACATTTTTAGTGATATTATTCATATATAAGGAAAAGCCATGAAATATGTCCAAACTAAATTGGATCGCACGTTACTTTTTTGCTAAGCGGTCAATTCTGTATTTTCGTGAGATGCAAATTGAGCCTATTGTCTGCTCGGGCCTCATGCCTTGAGTCAATTCATCACGAGGCATTCCCTCGCAAACTTTCAGCGAAAACAGCCGCTTTTGAGTTTCGACTACGGCCAGTGGCTCGGAAAATCAGAAAAACGTTTGTCACCAATAATCTCAGCACTCATTCGCGATTCTGGATCAGCAAACCAGCTTCCTCAGGACAAAAGGAAGAGAAGAACGTTTCGAGATGCCCAAAGTACGCTCCTTCGACTTTGTGCTCCTGGGAACAAGCATTTTTGGTGTTAACCAAGGCTACACTGGACGATTCATTGGTCAAAGAATGACCTGGGTACTGGGAATCTTCAATCTCTGCTATAGCGTGACGTTGACGTACTTAATGGTCCGTGGGTTTACCTTCAAAGTGGATCATATTTTTTTCGTCAACTACAATACCCGAAAAGTGTTCTTCTATACAGCACTACTCACGATCATCGTCATCCAGATTCGTAGCTTACTTCGTAGGTACAAAATGACACCCTTTGCACAAGAGGCAAGTACATGCGATACAAGATCTCTCAAGTCTATACCAAATACTTTCCTACATTCTGAAACATGGTTTTCTACCCTTCTCCGTTCATCCCTGCAGTTGTATCACCTCTACCAATCGTCAACTTGGAACGGTGATATCTATGGGTGGATTGCACGGATCGTGTTTTACCTAGGATGGTTCATACTTTTTCAAACTTTAATCGAACACGCCAAGGGCCAGAAGCGTAAAATAGTTAGAAATTGATGAATAAAATTATTAGATGTTCCGTACAGGAGATACAACATTATATTGTGTTACAGGACTGGCGTATTATACATATAGCCTTTTATTGGTCGAATTTTGTTCCGACCGTAATGGCAGAATTTATCGGCCAATTAATGCTGCTCCTTCAGCACGAGTTCCAAGTACTTTATAAGATTACGGAAGACATGATAACGAGAAAGGATTACGGTGAGCTTGCAAATGAGAACTTGGGTATTGATTGGTAAGATTTCATAATAATGGTTTTTCTTATTTTATCTGCAGGAATAGAAAAATCAAGGACCTTAAATCGACGCCACGCATCGCTATTCGCACTTTCTAATACGGTAGCGCGGTTCACTGGAATCGATAGTCTGCTAATCATCGAAAGCGAAAGATACCTTATTCTGCTGGGCATATTAATTCAGATCAATTTGTATACGGTGCTTCCGGTTCATTGGAGCCAAAAGCTACTTGACTGTGGATATTACAATTATAGGTAATATGACCCATTTTCATAAATTGGGATTACAGTCAGACTGACGTTACGGTTTTTAATAATTATTTTATAATCGGCTGCGATCTCCAATGTGTTTCCTTTAAGTAAAATGGAATTGTAGAAGCGTATCCTATATCTCGTGACAAACTATTCCATGCAATAAAATCCAAAGCGAATTCTATTTTACTAACAATAGTATTGTGTTTCACTGAAATAATCATTTTCAGAATAGAAAGGATCACCCATCATTGCTTTCGAGGGCACAAAATCGTAATGGAAGCTAACCGGTTCGCGTCTACGTTGGATGAAATTGATCCTTTGGATTTTGAAAACGACGAATTTTTCACAGAGGTAATTCATCGTGTCTCCGAAGTTTACGATAAAAAAAAAATCAGATACAAACTTGCATCGGCGTTTCACAGTTACAGATTTTTCGAAAGCAAATAAAGCTAAGAAAGCTACAGTTTAACTGCAATCGTTTCGTAAAATTGAATATAAAGCTAATTTTACAGGTGAGTTTGATACTCGTCAATGACCTTCCTTAATCCCCAATAATTTATATTTCTGACTGCATTTTTTCGCCCTCATCTTTGGTCGTAGATATCGAAAGATCTTTTCACGATGATTATCATACTCGTTCAACTCATAACCGATTCTCCTACTGCAACCGCTCAGCCAGCAAATGCGACAGAGGCAGATAACGTGACCGAATATTTCATCGGCACTTCGAACATACCCTCTAATTCATTCATTATAGACAATCATTGAAAGAGAATTGAGCGTGGGGTACGGATGGGCGAGATGAATTCGCCTTATCCACTCTCACTACTCATGAACCTTCTCGTCTGAAATATTTTCCGCGATTATCCAGATATTAAATAATTATAAAAGTTCAACAAATTTTATTCCATGGACCGTACTGGATCCCGCTTTAGCTATGGTCGAAGCTATAGGAAGTCTGCAATCGTGGCAATGCGAGGAGTGAACTCACGATAATTGCTCTTCATATTGTGGTCATGGATCATATTTTGTGATTACTGTGAGGATTGCAATGTTTTAGTATCGATTTATTAAATATGATATGTGTATATCCATCTTGCCCACCTAAGATGGATAATTTCCTCGCTGTCTGGAAACTAGATTATCTTCGATAATGAAGCGATACCTGTTTCTACTTCATTAACATATTCGTAAGATGGGTGCAATTTTGATATGATATTGGAACTGATGAGAATAAAACATGAACAAATTGCCTTTTCCCTGTAGCCTAATGCAAACCACAAATCATTTGAATACCTTTCCGTAATAAACGGTCAGCTCAAAATTGAGCTCAAAATTGAGATGACCCTGAAGATGGCTAATTCAATTGTTTTTGGGTAATCAATGTGTGAAAAACTAACCGAAAGTTTGAAAATCGCGAAGAAAAATATGACAGGTGACTTTGAAATTCTGATGACAAGAACCGTACTTGAAATAGAAGCTTGAACTGCTCTCTGTCTTAAGTTCTTCTTCACGTGTAGGTAGGCATGTCGATAATATTGAAGTACTTGTGAATGTTTATTATAAAAAAAAACGACATTTGGAGAAAAATCCGGGAGAAAAAAGTCTCGGCCCGTTCAGCGAAATTCTGAAAATCTTCGATAGTTTCCGAAATCGAAATGTGGCGACTTGGAATAATCTGCACTCCATGAATCTAGGTAGTCTGAGGAAAGACAAATTATTCTTGAGTTCTGGCTTCCATGCACTGTCACGAATTGAAAGAGTTTCGTAAATTAGGGCAATCATGCAAACGAAGTCCTCGATATCTTTGTGCGCAGTAGACTTGGAATGATATCATCCATATGTGAGCAGAAGCAGCGAAATGAATACACAGAAAATTGGCTTGTACGTCACTTTTTTTTGATAAACGATCAATTTTGTCAGTAAATTGACCGCGGACTACAAATCGGACTTATTTTCTGCTCGAGACTCCTGCCTCTAGTCAATCCATCGCGTGGCATTCCCTCGCAAAGAGTTTGAGAAAACGGCTACTTTTGAGTTCGGGCTACGTCCAAAGGCTCGAATAATCTGAAAAAATCTTCAACCAATAATCTAGGTACTCTGGTCAATATCCTGGATCAGTTGCCTCAGAAGACTCGCTCGCTACCTCAACGAGAGAAGAAAAATAATTTTGCAAGATGCCTAAAATACACTCCTTGGACTTGGTGCTTCTGGAAACATGCGTTTTTGGTGTTAATCAAGGCTACACTGGACGATTCATTGGTTCAGGCATTGCCTGGGTATTGGGAATATTCAATCTCTGCTATAGCGTGACGGTAACGTACTTCGTCATGTCTGGGGGATATTTCAACACGGATGGTAATCTCTTCATCAATTACATAGCCCGGGAGGTGCACTTTTATGCGCTATCACTCACGGTCGTGATCATCCAAGTTCGTTACTTATGTCGAAGACACAAAACGGCATCTTTTGGCCGAGAGGTAAGTGCACGATATACGAGATTTTTCAAGTCCAGTAAAAACTTTCCTACATTCACTTCTCGAACATGATTTTCGGCCCTCCCTGTCTATCGTCCGATCGATGGTCCTTCTCTCCTATTTTTTCAAGCTCAACTAGATTTTTACCTAGCTTCTTAGTTTTGTATCTATTCTAACCCTACAGCTGGCTGAGCTGTGCGAATTGTCAACTTGGAACGGCTATAGCCATGGATGTATTGCACGGATCCTGCTTTACCTATCATACTACCTATTATATGAATATGCACCTACATACAGGAAAATCAGGGAGAAAAATACGGTAAAAATCATCGAACGAAATTATGAGATTTTTGGTAGAGAAGATACGACATTGCAATGTGTTACAGGCCTGGTCGACAGTACACGCTTTTTTATATTGGTTGAATTTTGTTCCGACTGCTACGTCAGAGTTTATTGGCCAAGCAATGCTACTTGTTCAACACGAGTTTCAAGTACTTTGTGAGATGACGGAAGGCATGGTAACGGAAGGAGTTCATGGTCAGCCTGAGAAGAAGTACTAGAGCATTGATTGAAACGATTTTTCAACAAAATTGGCGTTTTTTCAGGGATGAAAAAGTTAAGGGCGTTGAATCTACGCCACGCATCCCTATCCGCGCTTTTCAATGAAGTGGCTCGATTCACTGGGACGGATAGTCTGCTCATCATTGAAAGTGAAAGATTACTTCTTCTGGTATCCGTATTTATTCACGTCAATTTCAACGCACTGGCTGGGAATCATTGGAGCACATGGTTACTTGACTTTGGACTCTTGATTTACAGGTAATATATGCTACTTCAGAGATTAGGATTACAGTCAGACTGGAATTGCTTTGTCCATCGATTATTTCATCATCAGCTCCGAACTGCGATTCTTTTACTCCATGTAAAACGAAATTTTACGAGTTCACAAGCGACACGGGTGAATCGAATTTCATTAAAAAATAATATTGTTTTTCACTGAAGCAATCGTTTTCAGAATAGAAAGGATCGCCCATTATTGTTTTCGAGGACACAGAATCATCATGGAAGCTAAGCGGTTCGCGGCTACGTTGGACAAAATTGTTCCTCTGGATTTGGAGAACGACGAACTTTTCACAGAGGTTATTTATCATGTCTATGGAAGCTGAAACTCGGATAATTCAATGTCCTTTCGATACTTAAATTCGTAATCACAGTTACAGATTTTCCGGAAGCAAGTGAGAGTAAGAAGGCTGCAGTTTGACTGCAATCATCTCTTGAAGTTGGATACGAAGCTATTTATTAATGTAAGTTCGATGTTCTTCGACAACCTTCTTCGATTCTAGTGAGCTATATATTCGACGAGTCTTTCCTCTCGATCTTCGCTTTCAGATATCGAAAGATCTCCTCACGGTGATCATTATACTCATTCAACTAACAACTAATTCTACAATCGGAACAGCTAGGCCAGCGAATACGACAGAGGCAGATAATGTAACCGAATATCTCTCAGGCTTTTCGGATTTACATCCAGAGTCACTCATCCTATATAGTCAAATCGAATAATTGAAATAGAATTCGCATACTGCAAAGCACCATTCATTCGAATATCTCGGGGTAGCAAACGGTCTGCTCGATTTCAAGGTGATCCTACAAATGGCTGGTTCACTCGTTTACTGAAACTTGCCTAAAATTTGATATATTAAAATGCAGAGAAAAAAAAAAAACTCGCCACAAATTGACTTGAAGGCAGGACAAAAGTATAGATATAGTTCGCCCATAAACTGGCAAAAGAGAATGGCTCTGTATAGGTACAACTCCAGTCTCTGGCGAGAAGGTGAACCCACATTATGATACAATCGAACAAAAAAAGATGTTCATTGTTCTTTAATCTTTAAAATAATTAAAATATGTCAGGTACATTTGACGCGAATTCTTTGTGATTACTGTAGTTTTGAAAATAAAGTATTATCTTTTATTGGTATCAAAAGTACTATGTTTAGTAATGTATTGGCGTTATGATCGACGCGAAGTGTATGCAACTAAAATAAATATGAATATCTCAACATTATTGTGTCAGTCTGTTTAAGTCAATATTTTCGGTATGAAAGGACCAAAGGTATACTACAGGTGAAAAGGGCTCTAGCGTTACTTTTTTGATAAGCAATCAATTTCCTACATCAGCCAGTTACGAATCAAGCCTCACACCTCGAGTTCATTTATGATGTGACAATCCGTCGCAACGATTTTGCGAAAGAAGCTACTTTTTAGTTTCCGCTTCGTCCACTAACTTGAAGAATCTCAAAACTTCTCTCTAACTAATAATTATGGCACTAGGTTCGCGGTTTGGATAGAAAATAACTCCTGCAAATAAAAGTGGAGAAAAAGTACCCAAGATACAACGAACAATAGTTTGCACCATATTTTACTCGTACAAGTATAGGTATAAGTGTTCTTCCATAAATTATGCAGGATTCTAATCGCACTATTACAGATTTATCGTAAGTTATTTCAGCGAAACACTGGCTTGTTATATGAAACCATTTATATTTTACTTCCTCTGTACCACTGTTAGAGATGTGTTCAACTCAAGTATGAGAAAAGGAGCAAGGAAATGAGAAGCCAGGCTCAGCCATTACATCCTGTTAATATTGACTTCCGGCCGAGTGGAAGAGAGTTGATAAAAAAAAGAAATGCAAAAAGTAATAGATATTATTTAGAAGCTAGAAACATACGCGGAAATGGTGTTGCCCCTCCAAAGATTGCACTTGATTGTGGATTCGCATGGACGTAACATTCATACATGCTATCTTTTACACAACTCACACTTTAACTATCTCAGAACACCACTCGATTATCGATAAGTGGAATTAATTAGCCGGATAAAAGTTGGTGGAATTTGAAAACCAGATGATAATGTGATCGAACATCTCCTCAACTTTCCGGATACGCTGCAAAATTCACCTACTTGAGAAGACAATTGATCGAGCTCCATTGAACGGTCTTAAGATCACAGATCTTCTATACCCATTTAATGATTGGAAATCTAAAAAACGTGGAAAAAAATGAACGAATGAAGGCGGACTTTGATTTGTGAAAGCTGCAATTACCTCGAGCTTGAAAGAGGAATTTGACCTTTATATATTGCTTATCCTCGGCGTGCAGAACACGTCTATAAAATCAAGTAGAGGTCTGCAATATCGCTGTAGAGTGTAGAGTTACAAACCAAAAGGAAATTTATGGTAAAAGGCAGAATTTAATCGTCGAGGAAAGAAGAATCGACTGAAAAGCATAAAAGAAGAAGAAAAAAAAGAATTGCAATTTAAATACTTTTTTCCGCAACTCTTTCGCGTTAGCTTTAGAAAAAGATATTGCGAGGGAGCCGCGGTGACTCAGCAACAGTATATTTATATGTCACCGAACCCCGTGAATCACTTGTCCGAACGACCCAGTAACGAGCCTACGAATAAACTGATGCTTGCAGTAATGTGGGTATCAGCTACTGGCCAAATTACTGATCGAACCATTAATAAATTATACGTACTTGTTATGCTGTAATCCGTATATCTAATCAAAACGCACGAGATCCCTTCATTATAGCGACATTTGAGGAGATTGGACCGTTGAAATCGGTGATTTTGTAATTAATTTTATTAGGCGATAATCGCACGTTGAATATTCATCACATTCATTCACTCGTAAACTACGAAGACTTCCCTAGAAACTCTTTGAAAAAAAAATTGGATATCGGTCGCTTTCATTCTACGTTGGCTTCTTTTGTTCGGAAAATCAATCCCGGCAATTTCACCGAGACACAATGATCTCTTTTCCGTAAATAGTCAGTTAAACGTTATTATTTGTTGCTCTAAATCGATATCGATGCGATCCTATAAAGTAAAACGATCCAAAAAGTTTTGCCAATAGGTTTCTGATCGGAATAAGCGGACGCAGAATGAAATCGACCTAATCTAATAGATTTTTCTTCATTTTAAAGTGCTTCGAAATTAAACATGATTATCTGATCATTTTTTTAAATAACTTTAGAATTTTTCGTGCGGTAATTTCTTGAGGAGTTCTCGTAGTTTACAAGTAAATGAATAATATGAATATTCGATGTGCGATTATAGTACTGATTCAGACAGTCGAATCTCCTTGAGGAGAAAAAAATCAATGAATCGGATCTTATACAGCTAACAATATATCAAGATCCATAAAAATAATAACTACAATAATATAATGTGATCCGTTGAATCCGCATGATTCATCGAGCAAATATCGTGCGAAGCCGGAACTAAAAGTTGGTTTGTTGGGTGGGGATGGGGAAAAGGGGGAATTGTAAATCTCGAATCGTGAATGAACTTTCTTGGAATTCGTAGTACGACTTTACCTGCCGGTTGCCGTCTCATATGCCTCATTCACCTGTATGAATGAAACTCACATCAACGCTGCAGACTCTTCCGCGAAAATATTTAACAACCGGAAATTGCGATTGTATAGACGCGAGTTTCGCGAACGTTAGCTAATCTAATCTCGCTTCTAAATTTACGTATATATATATATATATATATATATATATATATATATAGTATATATACGCATGTATATGCTATACGTAGTGCATATAGCCTTATTTATTCACGAGGTATGAATTTATGTACAGCAACTATGTAGATTACGGTAGTACATGTATGTAGCTGTGTTGATAGTGGTGATAATCGTAATTATTTCCATGACGCATATTTACGCCCAAGGCAGGACGCCTAATCGTTATGCTGATGAATTTTTTTCGTCTCATTTTCCTAATTTAAAAAAAATTTGTTTCGTTCTTTTTCTTGGAAATATCGTCACGAGGTCAAGTTCGACATGGCATATCGACGTATCGTCGATTCTTAATAAGTATTAACAGTTACCGAGTAATAGCTGTGACACAATAAAAAAAAGCAGAGTTAGAGAGAGAGCTGTACATACGTGCAATCTTACGACCTCATGACGAAAGAAAAAAAGACACCGAAGATTCTATACTAAACATATTATAATATAGAAAAGTATCAGTTGATTACCGAGTAGTATATACCTTATATACTTACCATATACCTAGACATTATTGTGAACGGCAATAAATTATAAAGCAAGTATCAAGACTACCGTTATACTATTTAAATGTTAATCACGCTTGATTTATGCACATATTATATCACGTGACTTATAGAATTAATCAGTATCGTGTAGATTGTCAATGAATCAATCCGCGCGATACCTGTTTACTGATAAATGTGCAGTTCATACATCATATACCTACATATGTAGTTTTCATAATGTCAAGTCCAAATGAAAACATTCATTAACTTACCCATTTCGTCCAATTACAATAGTTCACTCATTATCTTCATTTTTTCTACGCATATTGAAGGTTGTCTATACTCTATCCTCTCCTCAATCTCTCGGGCTTATTTTCCCGCGTGGGTGAAGTGCCGCAGAGTGAGAGATGACGGTGTATAGGAGGTATAGGCTTGTTCGAGCAACAGGTGGGTATGAGAGGGGTTGCTCGCTCGCGGCCGAATGAGTCACACGGGGTTCCTCCAAGAATGTTGATCGCTCACCACCGTACCTGGATGACTCACTCTTCAGTAACAGCTATTACAGAGTCACCAGCGCGCGAAGATCCAAATAAAAGTGGGATCAACGAGTTCGCTCGAGATGGTTGGTTCTCTTCACCTCCAATTTTCCTCGAAAGAGGTTGGCTCAGTTTAAGGATATTAGCTAGCATGACGTCATATCATTATACTTGCAAAATGACCGAACGGAAGGAAATCCTTATAAATCAAATCTTTTTCTCCTCTTTTATTCACGCCGACAATATAGTGAGTCAGATCACATTATTTGGCGGGCTGCCCTGAGGTATAGATTCATATGTATAGATGTTGTGTAACTGCGATGTATTATAATAGGTAAGAGCGATACAAGTTTACTACGTACGCGATAATATCCGGTTTTTTTTTAAAACGTTAGGATTTAAGGAGTTTCAGTTGTGGGAAATTTAGGTCGAATGTGGGTTTTCCTGTTTACCCCACGTCTCTCTAGGAAGTCGCTGACATGACGTTGCGCGCTACAAAGGGTCAAGGTCGGAAGATCGTACGGCACGAGAGCTCGTGCAGTTACGTAATGTTGGAATGAGTATCCGATTCCGAGGATTTGAGGAATTTCAGATTCATGATGATTAGACAAGTTGAAACATCAAATGTTTGTTTGATACCCTTGCCTTTGTGCTCTTTGAGTATGTAAATATGAATAAAATGGTTTTAGTAAATCATTACGTCCGTTTGTGTAGTCTCATGCCTGGCGTTCGAACGGAAAGAGATTATGGATTAATAAGTCGAGCGGTTTGCCTTTTGCGGACATTTGAACTAACGCGTAATAAATACATGCACCTATTTCCGGTTTGGTGATATAATAGTTGATAATTCTTTATTCCTTTGTTTTGCTATCGACAAGAGATTCTTGGAACTTGTTTGTCGTAGGTTAATCGTATTTTAACTACACCATGACGTGACGTACGATGCAACATAAAGTACAATAAGCTTAAGCTATAAACTATACATATAGCCTTATACATCCCGCAGAGGAGAAAATGTTGCAAAAGATATAAACGTATCATGAAATTGTCGTATATGCGGGAATCTCTATAAATCTAAATAAAATGATTACAGAAACAGTATAAAAATGTAACAAAAGTAAATGACAAGACTTAGTGATGTCTCTGTAAGGTTTCAGCTGTTACGTTTCATGCTGTGTGGGTAAATATATTGTATTATAGTAGGCGGTGAGTCACAGCAAAGATTTTGAAGCCTTTCCAGGAAACTCTTCCCCGTAATTCGCTACGAGAAGTTATATAGGTATACGTATACGGCTATCGCGCGGGGAGAACCTCGCGACGGGTGAAATCGACCTCACGCGGGCATCCCGACGCGTCTTGCTTCTCCGAAACTAGTATAAAATCGCCCGAAATCAGACCTCGGAAATACTGTGACTCGTCGCTGATGTAGATTGCGAGAAACTACCTACTCACGTGATAAACGGGCAAGAAACTTTGATCTTTTAGTGAATAGAACTATAGCAGAAGAAAAACCAAGTTAAAACTTGAAACAATAAAGGATGTGAACCTCACATCATGCAATTCACGTTTTCAAATATTCTTAGCAAGGTTTTTTCGTAAGGATTTCAAAAACCGAGATTTTAGCTTTTAAAATTCATTTTCCCGCGTGGGAATTTCCACGCTGTACTTTGGCAGCCGAGAAGATATATTTCTCAGTAATAAGTATATTATATGACTATACGATACTTTTACTCGGTAGATATTTGAGGGAAACAACGACTGTTTTCGCCGATTTTTATCTGATTTACTTTCTCCATGTTCCCAGAAACTACTAAAGTCAAACCAGATTAGGAATACATAGATATATATGTATGCCGAAAAAGGTTATTGCGGCATTGATTTACTATACGTGGAAAGACTTGGGCATGGTACCAAACGAAATAAAGCAAACATTTGAATAAAAATACCGAGAATGAAATATATTAATCGTTTCTTTCGGGCGTTTTATCGGTTCGCTATATCGAGACCCAATTTCTAATCAATACTAATCGAGAACAATAAGTATTTCGATCATTTATATCATTGATCAGATTTTCAAATGTAAGACCAACGATTAATCATTATCTTAATATCTGGATATACTGATCTTTTACTGAGGAATATCTGCCAAATGCATTTTTAACCAGAGTAATAGAATTTTCGTGATTGAAGACTCGAATTCGAAAGGATCCAACAATAAGAAACGAAGGATAACAAATCCCAAATATTACATTGTGTCACGATATAATTTAACGAAGACACCTCACATTGTAATAGAATTGTGAAACTATTACTTTCTATTACCTTCTACTTTGAATCATTCAATAATTCGATATGTTCTACGCAGAAAATCTGAGCAATATTACAATTCCGGATCTTTCATTACTTATCGAAAGATTTTCATCTGATTTGGCGACAGTGAGGCCATCGTTCGGTTACCCACGCAACTCACAACAGGATTCGCTGTGCTCTGTAATCTATACGTTTTCTGAATTCGTCGTCCGTTCATGAATATAAATCTCTAAACGCTCTCAGAATTTAGATGAATCTTATGAATGCTTGCCTATATAAGCCTTTTATGTTCATTGTATATCTATATGTGGATACGTATAAGCGGTGATCGGCTTAGAACGATATTCCGCAATTTATATCCCATTTGGGACAAGTCCGGGTTGAACGAATTCAATCGCGAACCTTTCTACGAATACTTTGAAAATTAATCTAGGTACGTATATTATTATTGCGTATGCTGCAGCTGCGTGTGTAAGTTTCGGAAATCTCTAGCGGCTAATCTATACAGCAAACTATTATACCTTCGATTCCATTCACCTTGCGGTTATTCCAGCTCAAACCTCGGGCCCGTTTGAATTTAAAAATTAAAACCGCACGACAAATCTGCAGAGCGTCAACTAACCACGAGTTAGTGATAATAATTATTATAATGATTTTTGTTACTATTATCACAAGTAATAACGAGATAACTGTCTCTTGCCATTTAATTTATTATAAACTTCCTCACTCACTGTATATCTTGTGAATATATTCCTATCTCCAAATATACATTGAAAATCAATGTTTCATATGCACAAAGATTGATTTTGCTGATTAGCAAGACATAGTGATGAATCTGAAAGAGATTGCCCTTGGAGCGGCGACAAGCTTACGCCAATTATCAACATTCCGGTAGTATCCAGATAGGCACTTCGCCTAATGGATGAGAACCAATTTCTACCCTCAAAACGATATTACACAAACCTGAACGCGAAAAACAATCCAAAAATGCAATTATTCTGGTTTATTTGCCCGGATCTTCGAATTAGAATTCAAATTCTGGTTTGCGGCTCTCATAGTTTATAAAATCACCGCCGGTGGCGCCACGTACTGAACTGATTGTGGCGCCATTCGACAGAACATTCAAAATGATGCGATCGATATTTGCGACATTATCATACGAGCGACCAGAACGTCAAGAGTTGATAGACTAGCTATAAAGTTAGCCAGTGGAACGGACTTAGCAGAGTAATTTTTTTTTTATTACGAAGTTGCCTAACTGAGGATGTAAGTAATCATCGCACAGTGCCGAATTAATGGCCGCCTTGTCCCTTGTGTGCATATTCTGTTTTTCTGTAATTAATTTTGCTTTATACAGTGACTCGTGGGTGAAAGATCTAAAACTCTCACTTATTCGGTAAGTTGAATAATCGTCGTAAATTACAGATATCAATATATTAGCCACAGGGATGTATACGACTCTGTCGATAAATGCCGCCTTCCGAAACGTGGTCAAAAAGCTACGGCCGGCGATTTGTTTTTATCTCAAAACACCGCTTCGCTCTATAGAATAAAAACGTCTCTAATCGCCCTGCGTGGCTAAAAAAAATCTATCATAACCAACGAAAGAAACCTACGACTCTCGTAAATTATAATTTGCACTATCGTATCTCTTGTCAATACGGGCTGAAATTATTCCAAAAATTTTCATTCATTCCTGCGATATTTCTGGTCATATATTTATCCCCTGCCAAAGAATCAACGATCCTTTTCTAATACCACTGACGAATATCATCCCCAATGTATCGGGCCTCGGTGATATTAATCGGACAAGTTCTGCGAATTTTCTAACTGCGCCTATACATTGGTATACACATTCGCCAATTGGATATACATTCAGGGTAATCCCACGCACGAACAGTGCAACGTGGATCCCGCAAAAAGAAATAAAGGGAAAGAAGAAGAGGCAGAAGAAGAAGAAGAAGACGAAAAAAAGAACAACAGAACGACGAAAATTGACCTCTCAGCAACTGACTCAATATACAATTCTACTTCACTTCGATTATCTTTGTAGGATTAATCAATGTATAATGTAACGTCTTCAGTTCTATGATGTCACAACCTTTACTATTATTTGGCTCACGCTAAATAGATAACCTATGACACTAATCTCGACGTTATACATCGCGATTATCGCTACAAGAATCCCTTTCAATAAATCACTACACGCAGCATGAATATTTCATTTTATTATTTCCCATTTATTTATAATATGTAAAAATACGGGCACACATATATTAATGTGCGTATATGAATATGCATATGTATCCGTATATATATATATATATATATATTGAAGATTTCTTCTATTTTAGACGATAGTTAAATTTCATTTATTGACTATTCCGATGTTAAATATTACGAGAATTTTCTGTTTTCTCGTGTATAAAAGTTGCACTGCGAATAAGAAGGAGAAGAAGAAGATCGTCGTTGCTTAATAATAGCAACTGTGCCGCAAGCTTTCTCTAGAGTTTATTTCTGGACTAGCCACTAGAGGTGTGTGACGTTTGGTTGGGCAGTAAAGTTTGACAGGTGTTCAAAAAATTGCAATTCACCCTAAATTCGCGACATTTTTTATTCTCCCCCCTCCTTCCACTCCTTCTGTATATTAACTTTCAAAATTTCCTCATCGCCTTCCGAAGCGATACACTTCTCCCTTTATTTACATTGAAACAAAAAAATTCAACGTTTCATTCTTCTCCCTATTCTTTTCCACCGTATCATGCCAAGGGTGGTAAATATATTTGAAGAATGTCTGTCGGTATTTATATATCAATAAATATCTCAAGTTATTTCATCATATGTTGTTCGTTCATTCATTATCATTCTAAAGCGATAAACTTGCGAAAACACTTTATCATCTTTAGGTAAATTCGATGAATTCATTCTAACAATTATCCGATGTGAATAATGCTTCTATTTTGTTCAACTACATCGATCGTCTTTGCCGTTATTGTCGTTATTATTATCATATGTTCGTCAATATTCTAACAAGAATGTTGAATAATAAAAAGCCATGATAAATGATGTAGAGAAAGCAGTATCACAATTGATATTCTCATTAATCCATGGGATCTTATTTGCCTGATCAGTTCTCCTAATCAACAGAATCTTATCTCATATCCTAAAAGCCTAAAGCATTCAGTCAAAGATAAACTTACAGTCGGCGTTGCAGCAACTATCGTCTGAAAGGACGGTGTGACGAACGTTGTGTTCAAAATGCATTTCAAGTATCTAGATAAATACATGCTAATAAATTCAACGGAGATAATTCATTTACTTTTATAAAATGATCCATTGAGCAATGCACAAGTCTTTTTACATGGTATATCTTCACCAAAATATTTTTAAAAAACTCGAATTGAAGACCTTAGCTAACTTTGTTTATATCTACAATCAAACACAGCTTCTTGGTTTCCGTTTTTACACAATATTTCGCAAATTATTCGACAAGCTGTTCAACTACAGAAGCTATTCGCCATTTTCAACGACTATTTCATTCGAATAATTACCAAACTGGATTTCTTTGTTCCTTTTTCAGTGTTGCTGTGGCGATAGCAATAGCGATACCAATAGCGGCAACACAGGCATGGAAAAAAGCGCAGATGGCCTGTTGTTTACTACGGAAAGAAACAACGGAGCTGACGACGGTATCATGGGGGTCGTTGGATTCGAGGAACGTGTTGCGATTCTGGACGCAGGTGCTCAGTATGGAAAGGTGATTGACCGAAAAGTACGCGAGCTAAGCGTTCACAGCGAGCTATTGCCCTTGGATACGCCAGCATTCACCCTTAAGGAGAAGGGATATAAGTAAGCACGAGTGGTTGGGATCCCGCGGATAACTTTCATCTCTACAAGGTGGAGCAGAGTTAACACTTCTTCATTTTACAGAGCAATTATTATATCAGGAGGTCCGAGTTCAGTCTACGCCGAAGACGCGCCTAGATATGACGCGGACATATTTCGAATAGGCATACCAGTACTGGGTATATGTTATGGAATGCAAATGATGAATAAAGAATTTGGAGGCACTGTTATTAGAAAAGAAGGTCGAGAAGATGGACAATTTTCCATCGAAGTAGACAGCAAGTGCCTTTTGTTCAAGTAAGGAATAAATTTCCTTATAAAGAAGGTCCGACTCCTCGCAAATTAATATGTTGAACGAACTAACACTCAATTCTGATTATTGTTTTTCAGAGGACTGGATAAAGAACAAATGGTCTTACTCACGCATGGAGATAGCATAGACCGAGTAGCAGATTGCTTTCGCTCGACTGCTGTATCGGCTAATTTTGTTGCCGGAATAGCAAGCGACAAGATGAACTTATACGGTGTTCAATTTCACCCTGAGGTCGACCTGACTCCGAATGGAAAAACAATGCTGCATAATTTTCTGTTCGGTATTGCCGGTCTGACGGGTAATTTCACTCTTCGAGGTCGTGAAGTCGAGTGTATTCAATATATCAGGGATACAGTCGGCAACAATAAAGTCTTGGTGAGAGTTTTGTCACTGGATATAAGCCAGAGAGCTAAATTTGGAAGCCTGTTTCTTTACTTTCACGATTATTTCAGCTGTTGGTTAGCGGTGGTGTTGATTCGACAGTGTGCGCAGCTCTACTTCACAAGGCATTGCGGAAGGAGCAAGTTATCGCGTTGCATGTCGACAATGGTTTTATGCGAAAGGGTGAAACTCCGTTCGTAGAGCAAAGTCTAGCTCAATTGGGACTTAAGTTAAGAGTTGTGAATGCAGGGCACCGTTTTCTTCAGGGTACAACAACGGTGCCTATGGATAATGCTAATCTAACTAACAGCGGTGCTTCCAATAACAAAGGCTGCGTAGCAGGCCCAAGAACTAGACTGACTAAGATGCTCTGCGCCACTACCCAGCCTGAGGAAAAGCGTAAAATAATTGGGGACGTTTTCGTAAGGGTTGCTAACGAGGCTATGATGGAAATGGGGCTCAAACCTGAAGAGGTTTTTCTAGGGCAAGGCACTCTAAGGCCAGATCTTATAGAAAGCGCTAGTAGTCTAGTAAGCGGTAAGCTGCAAATTAGTCAAACATTCATAGATATTCATTTGATTTCTTACGATTATTTGATATTGCTTGAGGTTTTTCCTCCTCGCTGAACTGTACGTAAAGGATATTGACCAATCTGAGTCTAAATTCACAAAGTCTGTTACATATGAGTAAAAATGTTCGATTTGTACCTTTTTTTTTTCTTCATTACAGGTAAAGCAGACACGATAAAAACGCATCACAACGATAGTGAGTTAATAAGGGCATTGAGAGCACAAAGTCGCGTAGTAGAGCCTTTGAAAGACTTTCACAAGGACGAAGTTAGACAACTGGGATGTGACCTAGGATTACCATCGCCACTTGTTACTCGGCATCCTTTCCCTGGCCCGGGATTAGCTATACGAATTCTCTGCACTGACGAACCCTACATGGATAAGGATTTTTCAGAGACGCAGGTATCGCACTCTTCACATTCATTATTGGCATGACCTGAACGATTTGAATGATTTTTTATAGTTTTTACAGCAAAACTTGCCTCTATTTAACTCTCCTTTCTTAATCTTGCAGGTAATAGTCAAGATAATGGCAGAATATGAGCAAATGCTACAGAAGAAACACGCCCTGCTTAATCGTGTTGAAAGTACAACTTGTGAAGCTGAACGCCTACATTTGAGACGCGTTTCAAGCCGGCATCACATCGCTGCTACTCTGCTACCTGTTCGTAGCGTTGGCGTACAGGTCAGTTACAGATAATTAATTGAAAAACATAAAATCATGTACTTGAATTACTTATGCAATCAATTTTCTTGCATAATCAACATTCAAGGAGTATACGCACCTTGGAGTCTAGCAATATTGATATATTTTCATGCTATATTCTGTGATAAATGTGAAGTCCAGATATATGTAATTTATTTAGTCATATTGAGGCATGTTTCAGGATTAGTTCTAGACTAGTTTGCGAATTTTTTTCTCTGCGAATAAACGAGATAATTGGACCAAACAAGTCTTGAAATAATCCGAAAACATGCCACAAGATGACTAAATAAATTTAATGTATCTAGACTTTACCGTTTTCACAGGCTATGGCATTATAATATATCAATACTTGATATGATGTTTGATACCGATTCTAATCTTTGTTTATTTTTCCAAAATCTAGGGAGATCGAAGAAGTTACAGCTACGTAGTTGGATTATCTGTGAAAGAGACTGTTGGGGAATCAGTAAACTGGGAAGATATGTTATTTCTGGCTCGACTCATCCCTCGCGTTTGCCACAATGTTAATCGCGTTTGCTACGTATTTGGAGAGTTGGTCCATCACCCGATAACAGACATTACCCCAACTTACCTCACAGCCAATGTAGTAGCAACGTTAAGGCAGGCTGACCATCTTGCCAATCAAGTTTTGGCTGCTAATGGATGTTTGGGATCCATTAGTCAAATGCCTGTTGTTCTTATACCGGTACACTTTGATCGAGATCTTGCACTACGAGCACCGTCGTGCCAGCGATCCATAGTCTTGAGGCCATTCTGTTCCAGCGATTTCATGACTGGATCTCCAGCTATTCCTGGCAACCAATTGCCCGTGCATGTAAGTCGGTTAATGCTTCAACTGTGCAAAATAAAGATTTTGAAAAAGAGAAGGTGAAAATTGATGAAAACGAGAGAATTGAGAAAAATTTTCGTTTGATCTTTAGCAATTTTAGGAGACTTTGAAATCAATTCATCAAACTGTTTCGCCTACGATGAAGTAAATGAATAATTGTTATTTTTTTTCTTCTTTTTTAAGGTGGTGAATAAAATGGTGACAGAGATATTAAACGTGCCTGGTATTTCACGAGTTCTATATGATCTGACGTCTAAACCTCCAGGTACAACCGAGTGGGAGTAGCAACATCGTTTGGCCCTGATCTACCCCTTTCTATTTTTTCACCACCCTTGCGCGTAACAACAAGAAACAACAAAAAGAAAAAAAAGTAAAAACGAAAAAAAAAATTAAAAAAAAAAGTAAAAACTATATTTAAAAAATATATATATTACAAAAACATATATACGAAGTTAAAGACTTCCTGCCAATACATGGCAAGCAATTCCCACTTTCTTTCTGTAATTTTCTTTTCATTATTTTCTTTTATTATATTTATTTTTTTTAATTATGTAGTATATCTGTTCTTCTCTTTCTTCTAAATAATTATGAAAACAACAAATCTGTTACTAGTTATAAATTTGGATGAAAAATCAACGTTTACTTAACGTATCTCTTAGTTACCTTGAAATTCATACACTATTGTAATATTGGATCGTGTGCCAGGTAAGTGTTTCTTATGTTTATATCAAAAGTTATTAGTTTCTTTATTTACATATTTAATAATTATTTTAACTTTCCCGATACTCAATTTCTATTAATTGATCATTCTAAAAAGTTTGACTATTCTTTATGCAATCGAGATGCTCGCATTCAACTGATGGTACCATCAGACTGCTGTCGTACGTTGCCAACATGTGACGCTGGACGTGTTCTACAGTTTTTCTATATGTTCGATGCCAAACACAACGTTTCGTCTTTTCAATACACCTGCAAAAATAAAAAAGAAGTTTATCCATATCTTATACAGAAATTATCAAAGCATGTTCTAAATTGGTCAGAATTTAGTGAAATTGAACTTTCTTCAATTGTAAAATATTTTGATTTACCTGTACATGGTCTTTAGCAAGACGTGCAAATCTTCTATTCGCCTTTTCTTTGGTAGACTGCTGAGAAACGTAGTGAATGATAAGAAGTCTACTTCGTTGACTGAATCCGACTCTGATATCCAATTTTGTATCTGAAGTTTTACCTGGAAAATTTTCGATTCAATTGTTAATTTGTTAATAATTTTGAGAGATTTTTATTGAGTATAGGAACAAAATTTCAAATTCCCCACTGTTAAATTAGCTCCGCTAAATTATTACATTCCGTGTTAAATTCATTTCCCAAGGTATATAATAAAAGAATAATGTTTAGTAGAAGTGAATATAAGGCTTTTATATTTTCTGTCTTTTACCATATATGTTACTTATTGAGATTTGTAAATTTATTTATTCATCTATTGGATCGCTATGCAACGTTTCTAGGCTGTAGCTCATGAGCTTAAGTATAAAGAGATGAAGATATAAAGTTTTGTGATCTTTTTTGTTGTAAAAGTGTGTGAATTTCTTATCTCGTATAGAATCGAATTGGCTAATTTTGTTTAATTAACTCGTACCTACATTGTATATCGATAAGAAATTTGTGAGAAAATATTTTGAATAATTTATAAATTTTCCCTCTTTTTTTATGAAAAAAGGCAGTGAGAGCTAGCTGTGTATTGACAGTTGCTTTATACTTTTTATCGACAACCGTGTTAATATAATAGATATGATTGTGTATGCATGGATGCCTTGATATTTGTATTGCTATTATTACGAAATTATATTCAATATTATTGATCAATATTTAATAATAGACTCGAAAGAAAAAAAAAACTACTACAGATATTCAATAATCCAATGTAAATATGTAGAAAAATTGAAAAATAATATTTATTATACCAAAACGGAAAGCGTAAATCCAATTTGAAATATTGATAGTCAGGAAAATATAAAAAGTTTTTAAATTATTAATTATTATTATCTATTCACATCACAATTTATTGTACTAATATTATTTTTCTGTCATAATGCATTAAAATGAAAATTACAAATAGTTCATCATTAAGTTTTATACTCTCAATTCTATCAACTCATTTACCTTCAAATATATATCCTAAAACCAAAGATTACTTTATTTAATTAGCTCCTAGTAACGAAGATTAAACTTTCCCCAAAATGCAACAAACTTACCTCTTTCAAAGGTAGACTCATAAATTCTTCTACCAAAAGTTTAAGCATTGCTTTCTGGTCGTCAGGATCTCCGGACTTGGCAGCCATACTCAAAGACTTTATATTATCTACGACATTCTCTTCCCTCTCACTTTCCACGTTCTTGATTTCTGTTGTATCAATTTCCCCGGACTTTGCCGGTCTGTAATCATTATTAATAATCTGCTGGATCGGCTCCGGAGATTTTCTCAAACTTTTAGTATTTGTTACTAGGATATTTTTTTTACTTTTACTAGTCTTACTAATCTTTGAATTAGTAACTTTCGACTTAGTCTGCCGTACGGTTTTTTGATTCACTGTCGACTTGCTAGTCGAAGGTCCAGACTGTTTAGGAATTGATAAATTCTTGCTATTAATCTGTTCAGACTTTGTCTTATTCTCAAGCTTTTTAGAAGCACAATAATTCTTCACATCATTCTGTATATCTCTTGGTAAAGCAGCTAGAAAGTCCGGATCAACTTGAGAAATTGATAAATTAGCTTCATCTATCGGTGATTTGCTCCTGGCTTCATCATTCTTAACTAGAGTCGACGGTTGTTTAGATTCGTTAGCTTTTGCACGATATTCATTCAGTATTTCGTTCCTAATATCATCCGGTAGCTCTAAGAGAAAGGCAAGATCAACTTCCTGAAGTGGTGGCATATCCGACTTTTTAGGCTTTTCTATATTTGGTTTGGACTCTTTAAAATAGGAATCTTGTTTCTTCTGAATCAAAGGAGGTGGATTCTCTCGCTTTTTATTATCCTTTACCCTCGTGCTGTTAGAATCTTTAGCAGCAATTATTATTTCGTTTCGTATATCTTCAGGCAACTCAGCCAATACCGATTCGTCAATGTCTTGCATAAGCGGATGATGACCTTTGATATCATTTCTTCTCTCCTCTGTGCTTGTTGACGCTGCTTTTCCTCCATCAAATGGTTGATTAGAGCGCATGGCATGATGATCATCTTTCTTGGGACTAGATGTTGTGTTCTTTTTGTTATCTGTTTTGCTCGCTCTAAGTTCATTGTCTCGATTACAGTTTGATATACTCTGAGGAATATTACTGCGTGTAGAATTTTCAGTAACTTGAGTTGCGGCTGGGAATTCCTTGGCGATAAGAAATCCGTCCAATCCTCGAGGCTTGATTTGTTTTGGAACAGTCTCATTGCTCGTAGCCTTCGGCTTATCATCCGCATTGCAGGGCTTCCCCTTGCCAATGAATGCCATTAGATCAGAGTTTCCGCTTTTTTTGGTAGACTCCAATCTGGATATTTGTATACCAACTCCTCTGACGTCTTCAGGTATTTGTTGAAGCTGATGCCAAAGGCTGAGCACTTCTCTGTAACCAGAAATCTTAGCTTTAGTTATAAGCAACTGGTGTTTCAGGTTCTGAAAACGATTTCTACCCACTTTGTAATGATGGATAGATTGTTGATTGGCGAAATAAGATTCTTGGACTTAGTGAAATGGTCGCAAAGTCCATGCCCCATGTATTTAGCAGTTTCCAGCGGCGCGTTCTTCGACCTAATCATCAGCTTCAAAGTAACGCATCTACCCTTTACATTGGCTTTGCTAAGGCGACTGCAAACCTCTTCGGATAATTGTTTTAAAAATTTCTCAGCGTCCTCCGTACTTTCAAATCTTATTCCATAGTTGACTTCTGCAGATACGGACTTCCTCACATGCTCCAAGTTCAATTTCGAATTATCTATACCGCGGCACATATTGTGAAGCATTTCTCCAGTCTTTTTACCCAGTTCTTTCCGCAGTTCGCTCAAAGACACGCTTTGCAATTCGGCACAGGTGTGAACTCCCATTCTGTTCAATTTGTAACTCATTGTAGCTCCGACACCTGGTTTAAAAAAAATGATTGAACACATTTTGACGTTAGTTAATTGTGTTATCAGCTTATCAAAGAGGCGCTAAGTAGTTTCTCTATACCTGGCAGGTCTCTGATACTAATGGTGCTCATGTATCGTTGAACATCTCTACTTTCAAGATAAAATTGGCCGTTTGGCTTGGCCTTTCTAGTCGCAAGTCTAGCTTGTAATTTGTTTTTACCGAACCCTGTGGAAACAGGACACCCAGTTTTCTCGCTGATCTGTTTCCTAATGATTTCGGCAAATTCTAATGGCGTCAGGCCGGATTGGGAAATAATTTTCGTACAGTCTGCATACATTTCATCGCAACTAACTGCCTCGATGTCTAAGGTGTATGATGCGACTGTATCGTACAGGGCAAAAGACACTTCTTTGTATCCTTCAAAATCGTACGGTATCATTTTCAGTTCGGGACAAAGTTTCAAGGCTTGTCCCAAGAACATCCCATTTTTAATACCAGCTTTTCTCGCCTCGTAAGAACAAGACGCGACTTCGGCCAGTGACAAATTTTCGCTATATTTACCATCGTCAGTGACTTTCTCATCCATCTCTTCTTCGGACTTATTTGTCTTGTTCAACTTTTCCTTGAACCTTTCCCTGTACATCTTCACTTCTATTTCCCGGGATTTTCCATTCTGCGGAGCTTTGTTACCCTTCGCGTGAGTAACAGCAACTGGCAAGCCTTTCAATTCCGGTTTATTTCGTACCCCAACTGATACAAAAAAGCAGTCCATGTCTATGTGCATTATGACCGGTTCCTGCTTTCCTATATTTGAATTAACGGCCGGTGTATCAAGGAGTTCTTCTTCAGACTCAGAATCTAAACGGTTCGAAGACCCCGGGGCCTTGTTGGCTTTCTTATATTGTTTTAGGCTCTCTAATCCAGCAAAGGACTTATCGCTCTTATCTCTAAGCTCGTTAATATAATCTTTAAACAAGGTTCCCATCGTGGATATATGATGTAGCCTTGAATTGTTATAAAACTCTGATAAGAATTCTGGATTTTTTGTCGAGTTAACAGATTTACTTCCGTTCTCCTTTGCGGGAGATATTTTCTTCGAAACTGATTCCGATTCTAAGCCCTCGAAAGATTCTTCAATCTCTTTCGATGAACCAGACTCAGATAATGCCTTAAAATCCCTGCTTGGTTCTAAGTTTTTAGACTCATTAGGCAAATCAGTTTCATTTACGATAAGCCTTTGAGCCACGTTGTCTTCCTCGTTGGTATTAGATGTTCGATCCTCACTTTCTTTTGCAGAAAAGGCTAATTTAGGCTGAGTCTTAGTGTGATGAGAATACAGGAGATAGTCCTGATAGTTCAAGAGTTTTCCAGCTTTGATACTGTCTGTTATCCACTCAGGTTTACAAATGGGAAGTGGATTTTGGCTCTTTTTATGCATCATTATTTTAGAGTATGGTAAATTTGAGGCGATTATGTGCGTCGTAATGCGAGGCCGCATATAGTAGTGATAAATGCCGCTGTGTTCCATCATTAAGAGCCGTATCTCGTCAGCTGAAGGCTGTGTGTACCCGTTTACGAATATACAAATTCCTTGAAAAATTTTTGAGTCATTCTTAAACTCCACGACGGCTCTTTCGTGGAATTGTTCTTCGAGCTTGGCTTTCTTAGCAGCCATGTAACCGCCCTGGCAAATTAATGATTTTAGAAATTAGAGAAGAAAAAAATTCAATCAAAGCTCAGCTTTTGTAGATAATTTCCGAAACTGTACTCACCCATTCTTCGAACCCTGTAGGCGCCCAGGCCTGCTTATTCTTTCGTTTAGACGTCATGTTTTTATCCGTAGGAAGCAGCATAACATTACTTAACCTATAAGTTTGACATCAGAACATTCTTCGGCTTGACGTTGAATTGTGGGAATAAATTATAGCAATATTGATGCTGTGTGTAGATTTTAGACCAATAGTTTACTTAGAAGCATTAAATTGACTAGTTTAAATTGTTTTATTGATATTCGACGGTGTTCGTCGATATGATTACATAACCTATATTTACAATTCCTAAGTAGGTTTGAGACTCTTGTTATAATGTGTCACAAGATAGAATTGTTTAAAATATATAAACGATTGAGTGCTAATTTATGTGAATTTCTGGTAAATGACATCGTGTAGAAAAAGTAAATATAAATATAAACGAAATGTGGGACGTGTCAAGACACATGATTACTTCAAGAACGCTACACTGTGGTCAATTTTAGAAGCAAATTTAGCGAGAGTCCAGCATATCCCATTATTGTTTCTTCTGTTTTATAATTTATAACAACGTTTCACTATCGAAATAGCTAGCTGTAATCTTTCCGCCTTTTAAGAAAGGCAGAGTTATACTTTTCTTCATATTAGAATCGCAAAGAAGGGTACATAACGTTTAAAAAAGACTTTTCAATAATATCAAAGCGAATTAGTAATTCTCGATATCTGAGACTTTTATTTGAGAAACTGTATTTAATTTGCGGGAATTATAGTAGAGTTTGAATCAGGCGATAGATACACGTGTTATTATTTTTTAAAGTAATATTTATTAAACCTTCAATAGGCATAATATCGAAAGTGACCATTCTATGTATGTATGTATGAATGTAAGCTGTACATCGTCTCGCCCATACTTCTGTATAACATTATAATATCTAATATGGTATTGCTAGAAAAATAAATGTAAAAAGATTACATATTGCGTATTATTAATAACAAATAGAATTTCTATCACTGAATAACATCTTATTTAGCACATGTAAACGTCTAGTCGTACCTGACGTCTAGAGTATTACCTAAGTACAGAGACTTAGGTAATGTATATTATTGAACATATGTATCCTTTTATACTGTACAGTATATATTATATGGTATAAACTAGATCAAGATTTTGATATAAAATTACAAGGTTTAGAAAAAAAAAGAAGATTTGTATATATACATAAATATGTATAATAATATTTGTAGAAAAACGTTTAACTTTTTGTCAGTATAATCATATAATGACAAGAATGAAGGGGAGCGTATAAATGTCACTATCTGATAATTATATATAGATAAGAATTTTTTACATCGTTATTAAACAATTGACAACAATGATAACTGTTTTATCTTCTTTGTGCATAAAATCTACATGTATATACAAATAGCGGAGACGATTCATCGACATTTTAGAAAATTATAAGTCAAACTGAAGTCAAGATAAAAACCAAATTTGAAGAACAAAAAGAAACGGATGATTTCGAATCTCACTTAATTGGCTACTACGATAAGAAAGAATTGAATAAATCTTTGAACATTGAGACATGAGATTTCAAAACTATGATTCAATATTTCAAAATTATTATTTGCGATCGATAACAGGTGGGTCTAATATCTCACAATGAGTATGTGCAATCTACTCTTAAACAATAATATAAATTACGCGAATTTAGCTTTGTAAGATGCTGTCATTTGCTCTAAGAAAATAAATGTTAGGACCGTGTGGGGTCCTAAACGAGCATAATAGGGGAGGAATCCTTTCCAGAGAGCGAGAGGTCCTTCGTTTCTTATTACTTTAGCAAGGACATCTAATGCGCCAGTAAATTCTGGCTTTCCATCGATAGTCTTCATGTTTTGGATCCTAAAAAATAACAAATTTCATTGTATTTTCAAATAAAAAGTTATTCATCAATAATTGATCTTTGAAAACAATTTTCATTCTGTTTCGTGATTCTTCTTCAGATGCCAAACACTTATTTTTCATCGAACATAGAATCCAGGTTTACCTCGTTTTTGCTATATCAACAGGCATCGATGCAGCCGTTGTCACGAGTCCAGAAATCATTGAACTTGCAAAATGTAGGGTAATATTTTCTTGGAAGTATCCTGTGGGTATTAAAACGATGTATTAATGTGAAACAGCTTCATTATCGTTAGCAACAAAGAACTCTCTAAACCTACATGTATTTACATATTACATAAAAACGACCTTGAGTTATATTACATAAAAAAGGCGTCAACGACTGATTAAAAATAGCTTTTTTCAGGCCCGAGACATGTAGATAGAAATATAAAATTAGATCAACTCGGCATACAGAACGATGGATACATTTCACTTCAGCTTAAATCCCATTTCGGATCTGTTGCAGCAATTCTATCGCAGATTATACGACTAGATAAAAATATTTTAAGATCTCACATTTAACGAGATAGATTTAACAAGATTGACGCACTTCACAGCTAAATATTTACACCAGGTGTGAATAATGACGAAGATATATTTACCAGTGTCCAGTAAAGCCTGTTTAGCTTGCGAATAAGAAGCTAACTGAGCAGCATTAACAACCATAGCTCTTCCCATTGTGGGTATAGCCCCACGCCACAGAGTGAGAAGACCTTCGTCTTTAGTTATTCGAAATAGAGCGTGAAACACGTTTTTGTAGTTTCGTCTCTCGGCTGTTAGAAACAAAGAGAAATATAAAGCTTTTAGACGTGAAAATCATTCAGCCAATAGAATTATCTATCTGAGAAGCTATTATAACTCAGAATGGAACGTTCAAAGAACGTTTTTTGGATATTTTCTTACAGTTAATAGCCTAAATATGAAAAGTTGAAATCCTTTGCTCCTAATGTAAAATTCTGAAAACCAAATTACTACATATGAGTCTGAAATATTTATGAATGTCTTATCACCTAACGGTAATCTTCCATCAGCAGTCATCCTAATTAAAGCAACTTCAGCAGGTGTACCGACGAAAGCACCTACACATCCAGCGGCCATTCCTAAAGCAGCTTTTGTGATAAAATTGGGTTGCCCATCCTTTCTACATCGGTAAAAATCATTTTATAATAAGAAGGAAAGTTATTCAAGTGTGATGTGAGAAGAAACGAAGAGAATTGTTAGTATTAATAATTAAAAAAACCTTGGTCGAGAGAAGATAATCATCAATCGATGTATGAAATAAAATGACTGAAATTTTAGATTATTTTTAGATTGATCATGATGCAATTTAGCATAAGTGAAAAAATAAAGAAAGTAAGAAAGATATGTAATAATTTGTGACGAAACTTGCTGATCATTGCGAGTAAAGATTTTATAGTAGTGTAATCAACATCCTTAACTCAAATATAATCTATAATTGGACAAATATCTATCTCCTTATCATTCTGTGACGAACGAATCAATCATATATAATTTAATCCCGCAACTTACGAGGCTAGTTCAAATAGCCAGGTATATATACCAAGCCTAGTTGTAGTGTAAGTAGCTTGTCTCATAAGCCCAGCAGAAAGCCCTGTATAAAACGAGAAGAATCCTTCATTCTTAATAATTCCAGATATAACGGACACCGTTGAAACTTTTGTGCCGCTTAACTGCATCCGATTTTTTATCAAGTCCAAAGGCTGGACAAAACATGTCGCCCCCATTCTGCAATTAAAAAAAAATCGTACTTTCCTTTAAACTTACGTAAATATTATAACATGGTACAGTATAATTAGAACTAAGAACTCCTGGTATCAGTTTCTTCTATCATTTGACATAAAATAGAGGAAAAATGTGTGAAACTATACGGAAAATAAATCTTTCTCTTTCTTTAAGGATAAACAATCGATCTTAGGATACAATATACATGGTAGAGAAACAAATGAAGTTTAATGGAAATAATTGAGTTCAATTGACATAGTTTTATACATATACATAGACTTTCATCTACGAGGGAATGAAATTGTATAATTTTAAAGCCGCACGGAGATAATGTTACATTATATACATATATTGCTATGGATTATATGTTGCGTATGAGTGATTGCGAAATTCTTGTAATATATTGAAAGAAACGAACCCAGAAACACCACCGATTAAGAACTTTATCCCGTTCGGTATAGTCTTCTGTTCGCCCATATTGGTGTATTGTAGTTTATTTGAGCGTAGAATTAGATAATTATCGTACTCAGAAGTTGTGAGATAGTGGAGATTTTTGGTTTAGTTAAAGTTTGACTAATGGTTAGAATATATTGTTATATCTATAGCTATAAACGTCCTCTTGACTTTCTACCACAGCAAACTACCGGCTGCTCAATCCTCACACAACGCACACTGCTTGGCGTAGCGTAACATACCACCACTTGTCTGATGGCTGATGGCGCATAGCACAGTCTCGCAGCTGATGTGTGGTGGAAATATGGAATTTCAGACTGTAGAGTGGCGCCAACTCGGTTATTATCTCAGAACTAAAATAAAAGAACTTACAATTTCAAACGATGTAGTTTAGCGCCATACACCTACCTATACCTTCGAATCAATATGCTAATATTTGATCTATTTATTCAAATATAATTACTTGCATGAAATTCATTACGCTAATGGTACAATACTTGCTAATTAGTATGATTGTAAGACGTGGAGGTGTAAAGATCCAAGAATATATTTGCGCTGTACTTTAAGAAACAAATAATTAAAACTATAATATATATATTATGTATTTTCAAGATCGAGATAATAATAATATTACATTATTTTTCCTCTATATTGTAATCTTATTGAGCTTTTTTTTACTTTTGTACACACTGCAGTTATGATATAATGTTATATTGTTTTATTCATCGCTTCACATTGCATTTCTGAAGGCCAGAGTTCAGCTGATTAGAAATGCAGACAGAATGTGTTTGTCTGTCGAGAACTATATATAACCTGTTTAAATTTTCTTAAATAAAAACTTTGACTGTTTCATATTACCAAAATATCTGTTACGTATAGTAGAATACTTTTTTTTAGTTAGTCCATCAGACAATATATATAATAAAGCGCGTAAATTCTATAACACGATGTTCCGAGATCACGATCGCATCGATATTACCGAACTGGAAACCAATGCTGTAAAAATGTTACAGCAAGTTCTGTTGCAATTAGACCAAGAATTCATATCTCTTAAACAACACGCGAAAGAAGAGAATAAGAAGATAATCGAAGAGTATAAAAACAGGTCAATTAAATGTTTAATTTACCGATTTATCACTTGAAAAGATGCAGACCTTTTTTCTGACGATATTTGTTCGTTATTTCACTCATACTATGATATAGAATTAATTTCCTCGATATATTGTAGCATTTGAATAAAATTCAAGTTGTATCTATACTTCAGTTTTTCTATTTCACCTTTCCTCAATGTAGATACGAATCTGGTGAGCCTAAACCGGCGGTTTACGACATAATAAGAAGTTTTTACAAACGGTTAATTACCGATTTAACTCAGATACAGACAGTATGTTCAGAGCACAGAATAGGCGGACTGTTGGACATGGCCAGAGAGACCGAGTTCCGCTTAAAACCAGCCAGTTACAAGTCGTACGAGAACGATCTTAAGAAATTTGATAATATTTTGTTGAATTCGATCAAAAGAAATAATGAAAAATCAACTGAGGAAGTAAAAACTTACGAAGCATGCGCTTGCCAATGGACCAACGTACCTGAAAGTGAACTGGAACCCACTCAAGATATTCTTAAAAGAGCGATTATACCGCGAAGGACAGCATTCGATATGACCGATTTGAAATTTAAACAAGAATTGGCAGTACTTAGAACAAAAATATTCACTCTGCCGGAAGTACTTCCGAAACGCAGGTGGTTATAAGCAAGAAAAAAAAAAGAAATCATCTCAAACAAGCAGGACTAAATGAATTTCTCAAAAATTCCTCTTAGGAAAGTGAGCGGATTCGATCGGGCTTCTTCTTTGTTGGGAGTAGTCAAAGCAGCAGGTAGCAAAGTGGAGTTCAAGGAGACGACCAAGGAGTCAGATTCCTACATAATGGCCAGCGTGGAAGAAGAAGCGATAAAGATTAGTAGTCTCAAATTTGTAGATGGTCAATTAACGTATTGCGAGTTATGGAAGAAGTTGCTCGACGCTCGCGGCAATCAGCTAAGATCAAAGTGGCTCTTAGTATTATGTCCGCAAATGGAAGCAATGCTAAAGAAGCTCATTGTCCCCTCGGCTCACTTCAGTCCAGAAAAAGTCTTCGTCCTTCTTTCTCGCATCGAGGAAAATGGAGCCACGTACATTCTCTCCAAGGAAGACATGCTCTTCATGCTCGGGAATGACCCAGAGGCAGCTGAATGGTTCAAGGGATGGAAAGTCCAGTTTAAAGTATTAGCTGGAATACAAGTCGCTGCTACGACCATACAACGATACTGGAAAGGCTACGCGGTGATTTAGGATTGCAAATATGTTTTCGAACAAAATTAGACACCAGGGGCTAACCACTCTGTCAATCGTACAACTGACTTCAAGATTGCAAGATTTCAGAGAAAGACTTAAAAAAACTTTCGCCTTGAAATCTTCAAGCGTGGTTAGCCCCTGATGAGTCATTAAAACCGTGAATTGGAACGTGTAATTTTATCTCACAGGTGAGAAAGGACATTCGTAGATCCGACTGCAAGTACATAGCAGCAAGTATAATCTGGATGACCTGGCTTTTCGTTAAGAAACGGCGTTACATGCGCGCTCAGTACCTGAGCAAGATGTTAGTGATGGTGAGTTCGACCAAGGAACTAAACGCTAGACTGAATCTCCGTTATCAGGAGACTATCAGATCTCCCCACGTGGTTATCCACTTGGCATCTCTGGGCCATCCGTTGGATATAAGGAGTTCAATATCCCCGGCGATATTCAGGATCTACCAGAACATTCTAGCCCTGAAAATGTCCTTCCTACGAAACGCAAATGCTGAGGTGGTCTACGTCCTGCCCGTCGAGCCTTCGGACAGTCTTTTACGAATGTACTACGATATATTAGAGTCGGTTCGTCCGAATGAAAGGATTCAAAAGCGAGTCACTTTCCTTGCATTATCGATGAGGAACGCGTTTAATAAGTGTTCGTTTAACACTGCCAGGACTTTGTACTATTCCAACGACACTGTGGCCGCCATCAGAGAAAAAATTGTGGATAAATCTGCTTACATTTTACCATGGGTAATGGACGAGTGCGATGTATGGGCTGCTGGTGCACTCAATGTGCCCTGGGTCGGTCCATCGTTAGATCTTCAAGATCGATTTTTGAACAAGTCGAACAACGCCGAGCTGTTGACGAATTTTGATATCAACCAGCCACCGTACTCTCCTTTTGTAAAGGACTACGTTAGTCTCTGCACGAATTTGGCCGAGCTGATTTGTCTGCATAGTGAAATCTGCCTGTGGCTGATAAAGATAAACATTGGGATTGACGGTAACCAGACTGGGGTTTTCTTGATCAACAATGTTAGCGTCCCCTTCATGCCGGAGCTGAGAAAAGCACGAGAAGTTCATGGCGAGGACTGGAAGTCGACTTTTGAACCTAGGAATATCTACCTCGAACGACTCCTTGAATTTTTGCCTAAAGTCGTTTTTACTACCACTAGATTACCGGCAAACTATAAAAGCTGGAAAGAGTTTTATGCCAGTCTGGTAAAACATGGATGTTTACTTCAGGCCGTACCGAATGAGAAAAACTCCTCGACAGTTAGTGCTGCCATTTTTATACCGGGTATTGATACTCGCATTAAACCCACCTGGGTAGGAACGGTGGACCAAATGCACTTAGGTTTTTTCCCTGCTCTTCTTTTTCGCACAACATTTATCCGCGTTTCTCAGGATTCTGAAAGACTTTTTTTGCAGAGAGTCAGTTCACCGCTTTTGGCTTCATGATGCCACAGACTTCGTTCCCCAACGACTACCTCCAGACCACTGTAATGGCACTGGCTGAGGTGTTACAAAAAATAGGATACTCTGGCTACGCTAGCTTTGATCTATTCTGCTACATTAGGAGATCGGACGATCTGCCCATCGCCTTGATACTTGACTTAGACCCGTATTACAGCAAGGTTCACAACTTTTTGGACTGGTTTTGTTTCACGATAAACGGCAGATACGACGCTGATAAGAATAGCTTCGTAAGCGATGTCGACGTGTCTGACGAAGCTAGGAAAAAGTACCGTCACCCAGCTTCCAAAATCGTTCGATGGGACGAGACCAACGAACGGTTTGGCATCGCCATGGGAAGACTTCATCACACACAATTATATCGCCATAGGTGGCCGAAACTTTACCATTTTGGCAAAAAATGCAAGGTCCGATGCTGCCATTGGAGTTCTATGTTACCTCTCCCATTTTCCTCTCTCTTCTTACTTTTATTTCACCGTTAAATCCCAGATTACTTATGATGCGAAGACAAGGATAGGATCGCATGTCGCATTCCATGACGGAGAAAGCCGGGCTCACGTAATGATGACCAGTTGCAATGCCACTATGAAACAGTGTCTACAAATGGTTACATCGAACTTGAAGAACCTGAGCAAAGCTTTGACTATCAGATACAAAGGAGTTGTCGAAACGAACATAAGTGCGGCTGCTTCTTATCTCGCAACTTTGACCGCAACTTATCAACCGATTCACAGAGAGACATGTGCTCGTGCGAAATAAGAATATTCCTGATTTCGCTATGAATTTAAACTTTGTATCCATTTACTTCTTCTACCAAGCAAAGGAAATATACTAATAACATCTATTGTCGTACATTTGAATTTTCAATGCCTCCCTGGATGATGGCGATCAGTAAGAAATAGCAGGCGAAATTCAACGCGAATCTTAAATGTATCGAATGTATCGAATGTCAAAGCCAGCACTTGACTTCACGGTTTTTGACTGTGCGAATAACAGGTTCGAAAAATCCGTCGACCGAAAATTATGTCACGAGAATTCGCGATGATATAAGTAGAATTGTTGGCGTTATATTAGTTGGTATGTCGACAACAGACGCGAAAGCATCTGTCACCAAACACCAAGTTCCAACCTACATGAAATTCATCATCGGTGGTTTAGCTGGGTAAATTTAGAAGCACTCTACAAGCTTCGTTATTTTTATACCTTACTGCTTCGCATTTCAAACGAATTCATAGCAGCTCTGGATTTTTCTTTTACACCCAAATCTCCCTCACTTCTACTCCACAGTATGTCAGGTCAATCCGTAACGCACCCGCTTGACGTCCTAAAGATCCGAATGCAGGTCTCTAAATCTGGATTACTCGACACTACGCAACAGACCGTGAGATCCCAAGGATTCCGAGGACTATACACAGGATTATCAGCCGCACTATTGAGACAGATCACTTACACCACTGCACGTCTTGGCATCTTCAACACTTTATCAGAAATCTGCAGGTAGAAATCTCGGAATGAACTTTCGCGCACTTCTTCGATCTCTTTCACATCCTTTCCGCATTTTTCCTTCAGTAAACATGTAGGACGTCTCAATTATCCAAGCCTTATATCTCTGGGGATGATAGCTGGCATGATGGGTGCACTAGTCGGAACTCCAGCGGACGTTGTCCTCGTCCGGATGATCGCAGACATTCAGTTACCACCTGGTTGTTACTATCGAACATTTTCCCCCCTTGATCTGATAAGATCGATCAATGAATCAGTAAGAATGAAAGTGGCCACACGAAAGCTTGGCTGATCTTCGTATTTGCCCAGAAAAACGAAGGAGTTACAAGCACGCGATTGACGGACTGATCAGGATCGCAAAGGAGGAAGGAGTCCGGACTTTGTGGACTGGTGCCATCCCAACTATGGGCAGAGCTGCGATTGCTAATGGCGCACAGCTGGGGACCTATTCAAGGTCTAAAATGTTCCTCAAAGATTCCGGTTAGCGAAATACAGAACCATCGGTGATCCATTCATTGTGAAGATCTCCTGTACTTTTTAAAGGCTACTTCGAGGACGGTCTTCTTCTGCAGTTCCTCGCTAGTATGATGTCCGGAATAGTAGCAGCGACGGCGTCGTTGCCAGTGGACATCGCGAAGACAAGGTTGGCGTCATTGGTCAATGATAGTGTTCGGAATTGATAGAAAAAGAAATTCAGCTCATGGGAAATTGGCTGAATCTCATGGGTTGAGGGTATCAGGTATTGACGTATGCACATCTTTCACAGAATACAGAATTGGAAAGAATCCGGCAAGCCTCCAAGCACTGGAAAAATACTCCTCATGATCTACAGGGTCGAAGGAGCTAGATCACTCTGGCGAGGATTTCTTCCTTACTATTCAAGACTCGCACCAAACACCGTTATCACCATGGTCTGCATGGACCAATTGAGCAGGCTTTATTTGACCCACTTTCAAAGTTGAATGACTATGAAAATGACTACCAACTGTGATATGATCTTCTCGTTTTAGGATAATGTATATAAGTAAATAAACATCGAATGATCATTTCGCTAGTTTTTTTTTCATAATTGATTTGTACCCATCCGACAAGATCAAAAACCATTTTGCTCTCTTCACTCCGTTGCAACTGCCTGCTCCATGTGATAAAGGAAAAGAGATCAGAATTTGTCTTGAGAGGAAAAAAAAGACACTATAGACTCCTGAATATTTTTTTCTTATTGGAAAATATGGATAGAAGATGGGAAGGATATGATCATGTACAGGCTACGAGGATAAAATATTTATAGACCTATTTAGGAGACTTTATGGGCAGCCAACGACTGTTCCGTGTGTGAGAAAAATGTCAAAAGAAATGTTGCTTGGAAAATTTAGTGAGTTGTTCGTTTATCATAAATGTGAGTACGGTGTGCGGTCCGATCCTACAGTAGGTTGGGAGAAATCCTTTCCACAGAGCGGTTATTCCTTCCTGTTGTGCGATCTTTGTTATCACACTCGTCATAGACGGAGCTTTCGCGGTCCCCTTCAGATTTTGAATTCTAGGAACGAATAGAGAATTGGAAATGTTGCTAATTTCTCCTCGACTAGATTACCTGGTCTTCGCAATGTCGAAAGGCATGGAATTGAACGATGTGAGAAATCCAGAAATCATGGAGGCCCAAAAATGGAGGGGGATTCCCTCTTTGATGTTCCCTGAAATTGACGCAATCCGCATTATACCTAAGATGACTTTTTCGCTCTTTATAATGTTACGCTGTCTATTTTCATTTCGTTTTGGAGAAGCATAATAGTCTGAGGAAAATATTTCATCTTTTGCAACAAAAAAATGTAATCCCATTAAAAACGAATGTACAAACATGTTTCCACCAGCATTTTCTTTGCTTGACTATAGGTCGCCAATTGCGATACGTTTACTATCGCTGCTCTGCCCATTGTGGGAACGCAGCCTCTCCACAACGCGGTCAGTCCTTCTTCCTTGTAGATCCTAGTGAAGGCGTCGAAGACGTGTTTGTAATTTCTCCTTTGATCTATTCTTCGATAATTAATTGATCATCGCGATCATCGATCATGAAACCAACGGTTTTATACTTTAGATCACCACTAAAGTTCTTCTAAACGGTACACAGGGTTCCAGAATCTGTGAAAATCCATACCTAGAGGCAGTCTGCCATCTGACGACATCCTTACAAGGGCCATTTCGGCCGGTGTTCCTACGAAAGCACCACAAACCCCAGCTGTCATTCCCATTGTACAAAGTACCAAAAAACTCGGTGGGGAAGTGTTATTTGTCCTGAAGAGATTAAAAGAGCAGAGGATTCGGGGCAGTCATTTCAAATTTGGCTAATGTTGTAGATATACGTTGTGCATTTGCATACTTCCAAATGTCTAAAAGCTGATTGTAAATTCCTAATCTCGTTGTTGTGTAGGTGGCTTGTCTAACCAGTCCGGCAGTTAAACCTCGATAGAATTTGGTGAAGCCTTCCTCAGTTATGATAGTTTTTATCAACGAACCAATCGAGGTTCCATCACTGCTCATTTGCATGCGATTCTTCAGCACATCCATCGGGTGTACAACGCAAGTTGCTAACATTCTGCGAATGTAATAACAAGGTCGGGATGAAACGCGTCTTGAAATCCATTCCAACGCTACATCTGCGTTTGAATCTCACCCTGAAAGTCCTGCATTTACAAAGTTGAGGACAACCGGTACGGATTTTCTTTTTGGCGGCGGGGATTGACCCGGTTTTTGGTCGCTCATCTTCAATCCTTGACCGCGATTGAGCTTCTCTTTTAATTAATTTTGCCACAAATTTCTGCAGTTGAATCCTTTCCATAAGGAAACATGAAGTTGCTCCGATGTACTACCTCTGCTCATATCACGTTTGGAAAACAACTTCAGCGATCAACGTCAAAGCTGCAGACACTTATAATCGAGTGCGAGAATTAGACGTTTCGTTATCAAATTATCTAGTAACTGCAGGCGATGTCCTGGACTTCTTTGGACGAAGATGAAGCGATATCCTCGAGCGATGCGGAGGACTTATTCAGGCCAGATGAACAGATGAACAGACTCAAACAATTAAGCAAGAAGAGAATAAAAGGAGTACCGCGATATTCTGAACTCGAAGATGACTCACAGTCTAAAAAATCTAATTCTGGTCCTTCGCCTCGGGAGCAATTAAGTCTGTGCAATCCTGCCGTCCAAGTGAATTTGTAAAGTGTTTTTCAGCGATTTTTAATCCGATCTTCGAAGTTTTAATCATAATAAACCCTCAGGAACCGAGTTCAGACAATGAGATCAATTCGCGAAAAGAAGGTCTGTCACAGCAGCAGCTTAAAAATCTCTTGGCGGGGAAAAACGAGCATATTCGTACCTTGCAAAAGCTGATCAACGGTCAAAGAGAGCAGCTGTATCATTTCCTGACGATATCTCTCAAGGAAGAGACTTTGCTCGAGTTAAAGCAGACGGTAAAGTTTTTTGAGACTCACCCCATTTTTTTTTCCTCCTCACTTTTCTCACTTTTTCGGAATTTCTTCTCTACAGTGTCGAGAGACAGCAGCGCTTGATCGTAATGAGAACATTTCCATGGCCTTGGACAAGTTTAAATACGACAATGACTTACCCACTGAACAAACCATGGTTCGAGAAAATGTGTCTAAAACTTTACTCAGGATACAAAGACTCGTCACACATCAGGTAAAGTATGAGCTAAGTCTGGGAAAGTTTTAGGAAATTGGTAATTTTTTGAATTTCGAATTTCTTGTCAGGTGAGGCTGGTGAAAGCAATGGAATCAGGAAAAATTTATGAAAGGTGTGAAGGCGGTGAAGACGTGATTGAAATAAGTTGTTTTCAACGTGACGATCAGGTATAACTCAAAACTTTCGGGATTACGTAGAAGTTTGGTATATGGTCGATGAAGATTAGATATTAAAACTCATCGCAGCTTACAGAGGTTCAAAAGTTGTTAAAAAGCACCAAACAGATTCAGCGGAAGATGCATGTCCTGAAAATTCAGTTGAAGAAGCTAGCTCTGATCGAGTAAGAGCGAATTGACCTAGTGGAACGTATTTATTCCATGCCACCTGATCAGAGACAGTATTACGCCCACTTGACAGTAATTGAGAGGGAAAAAATTCAACTGAGATTTGAAATCGATCAGTTGTCTAAAAATTACAGAGATCTTAAGCAGAAGTGTTCTTTACTCGAAGAAGCCGAACAGGAGTTGAACAAATGCATCGATAGCAAGGTTTCAAACGCTTCATACACGCAATACCTTCATTTTCCAAAGTAAAAAGACTCGAAAGTACAGTGTCCAAATTTTGTAAAGTGAAAATCTTGCAACTTTTAACAAGATTGGAAAAAAAGAGTGAATCGGCACGATTTTTACTTTTAAGGAGTGAATATTCGGTCCAAAAAATTCAGAGAGTAACCTGGCTGCTGTTATAGATCGCAGGTCTTGACCTGAACAAGATAAAACCTGGCCTCGAAACGCACTTGGAATTGATGGAGATGGTGGAACGTGGTGAATTGTCTCTAATCACGATGACTAAAGACGAGAAGGGAAAATTGACGGATGATTTCGTGAAGCTGTACAACGAAAACGCGGGTCAGTTTCGATCTCGATTACATTTGCCCGAAATTGAACCCTTAATCCTGTCTCTTTGTATTCAGAAATTTCTGAGCGACTAAAAGACTTCGACGAGGTAATCCAGGAGCGCGATGACCTGAAACGTCAAATCGAGGTCCTCGTCGAAAATTGCCTCCGGCTTCAGAATGAAGTAAAAGCTCTACGTCTGGCCAGCAGAACTGATGACTTACTGGATCAACTGCGTCAAGCTTGTCTCGAGAGAGAAGAACTCAGAACCAAACTCGAAAGACTGACAAAAGAGGGTCCAGGAGTTTTTAGGATTTGTGGTGAAACGGCAGAAAGAGACCAGCTTAGACTGAAGGTTGCCAAAAATGTTGGCCCACAAATGCAATGTCTTTCACATCATTTTTTTTCTACTTGTTCGTTTTGCAGCTCACTGAATATCCGACTATAAAAGAAGACCTCAAATCTCTTCGTTTTAAGGCGAGTCAATCAGAAGCTTATCGTATCGAGGTAGAAAGGTTGAAAGTGGTGGTATCTGAACTTGAAGAAGTAAAAATAGCGCACATGTCCTTGCTGGATAAAAATGGTAAAGATCCTAACGCGGTCAGTCCGCTGGACAGAGATACGTACAGAAATGTGTCTAGGCAATTAGAGCATACGAAAGAAGTGGAAAAGCAAAGAGAGCGCTTGATCCTTGAAGTGAGTCCTTCGGAATTCGTAGTTTCTAAATCCTTCATCAGGGTTTGGTTCGTTCTTTATTTTTTTCAGATGTCTAAATACAGATACGCTCTTTTGAGACAAGAAGATGAAATCAAAGACCTGGTTGTCACAGTGGACAAACTAATGGACCAAGTGAAGATCCTAAAAAGAAATCCGGCTGTTAATCCTTCGGACGGAATTCCTGAGGGTCCGGAAATAACTCCTGCACTGAGCTCAGAGGAAGAAAAACGCCTGGAGATGATCCGGAGCAGAATACGTCAAGATAAATCGAAGACCGAACCCCCGACGGAAATTCCGTTGAACAGTAAATCCGAAAAGAATACATTCGTCGCTTTTTTCAAGGTATAAGTATATGAAGTATTTTTTATCGCTCTTACGTCAAATTCAACTCAACGATTCTTACAATTTTCACAGAGTTTTCTGGGATTGGATAATTCCCTGGCGAAAACAGTCGATTAAATATTTTCGTTGATAATGTGTGTCTTATACCGTCTCGAAGTATTCTGCTTGTTATTTTGCATGTAATTTTCGCCCTCCGATCTTTTGTGAAATATTTTGGCTGATCAGCTATCAATAAAATTCCTGAGTGTATGAAAATCGGTGTTCGTGATTCACTGCACATCAGACATGTTGGATATCGAATAGTATATTTATATAAAGACTTGAAAATCTACAGAGCGTCTTGAGACCGTTAAAATTTCATATGTAAATGACTTCCTGTTCCGAAACTGGAGCCAAGCAGATAGGCATACGCTTTTTCGGCTTTTTCGTTGTAGCCAAAACGTTATTTTCAACGCAAACTTTTCTTTCAATCAGTCCATTCTCTATCTTGTATTTCTGCGAAAATAAAAATCGCTGTTTAAATCAGCAGTTGCGATTAATTTGATTAATTTTCATTAATAATAAACAATCTGTCAATAACCTCGATCGTTTTGAGAATAGGAAAGAGAGGTCTGACGCCTCTGGACTCGTCCAAGATCTGCTGACCATATTCCAACACCTTTTGATTAGTTCTTTCGATTATTGCAAGCGCAGATCGTTCGTCGTTTTCAAATTCCTTCCCGCGAATCCGTCTTCTCTCGTTTTCGGACTATGGTAACACAAAAAACGCGATCATAAATTATTCTACGATTAATATCGCCGGGAATTAATTCCGGGCGGAGTGATCTGGAGAAAATTTTGAATAAACTCTAGATACGTTCTTAAATTGGAAATTTTCATGTGAAATTAGAAAACTTCGGAGAAAGTTGCCTGAAATAATCCGAACGCTTCAGTTTCAGAATTTTTTAGACAAATTTTTACGTGAAATTTCATCCAGAGAAAATTCCTCACCATCTGTTTCCGAAGATCTCTGGCAGTGGCCATTTTTTTCTCCCATTCACGTTTCCGCTCATTAATTTCGAACTCTTTATTAAATTCGTCCTTCTTCAATCTCTGCAGCGTTTCCCAGTTGTTTAACTCTTTCACCTCCTCATCTTTTCTGCGCTTTTCCTTCTCCGTGTCTTCCCAGAATTTTATGCACTGCATTTTATTATCCAATGCTCGTTGCTTCTTTGCCTCGATAATGGCCAAATTTTTGGCCTCTATTTCCCGCTGGGCTTCGAGGATATGCGCACTTTCAATTTCGGCTTGTTCTTTCGCCACCGCATGAAAGAATTTTTTACCTAAATAGGGCTCGAAATTATTTCTCACGTTTCTTGATATACATTATCCTTTTTTTTTGTAGAATTTCATTCGATTTTAGAAAAATTCACCTATATAATCGGTGGCGCGGCGCGTTTTCGCTTCCAGTTCCTCCTGCGCCTTAAGTTTCTTCATGTTTTCAATCCGCCTTTTAGATCTCTCGAAGACCTGCAACACTCGATCCCGAAATTCCATTTCTCGTTTGGCTTCAATTTCGAAGTTTTTTTTCTCCTCTATAGCGTCAGTAACTAACTTCTTCAGTTCGTTCTTACGATTCAAAGCCTAAAATCCGTGAAATTGTTTATTACAATGAAAACTAAAGAAATTCTATTGCATATTTCTACCTGCTCGTCCTCGCATTCCTTCATCAGCCTCAAATCTCTCGCCATATTAATCAGATCCTGTTTCCCCATTAGATATTCTTCTCTTTCGGCCCGTTTCCGGGCATTTTTGTTATCGTTGATTCTAAAATGAGGGTAGAATTCGTCGATCAAGTTAAAACGACTTATGTTAGCTCTTCGGAAAGATTATTTGCCCTGATTCTGGCGAGTGAAAAAAAAAATTGATTACTGCTTTTCAAGCTCGGCTCCATAAGCTCTGTTTCTCTCCTTCTGCTCAGCAGCCCTCTTCTCGTCCGCCTTTTTCAACGCCTCCGCGTCCTTCTTCAGGGCTTCCGCGATCTCCTTTTCCTGCTCTTCGTCAAAGCCTTTCAGAGTTTTCTCGAAGGCTAACTGAGCATCTCTTTCCCTGAAGCACTACGAAGAGATTAAAGAATGTGCACCCTTTCTTCGGAAACACTTTATGTACTGGTGAATGAAGATATGAAGGATGAAGTTCACCTCTGAAGTGAGAAGAGCTCCGTTCAATAACCGGCATTGGGGTTTTTTGTACAGCAACAAACGCCTGGCTTCTTTAACAACCTGTGCTCTCGCCTCAGCGTTTTGCTGGGCAATTTCTTTCGCGAATTTTGCCCGGATATCGTCTTCCTGTTTTCTTTTAGCCAGAAGTTCGTCTCTTCGACGTTTCTTCACGTTCTATTGACGAAATACCGAATAAAATTGGGCGAAAATCGGAAGCGATTCCTGCAATGTATTTTGAAATGGTAGTTCGATACCTCGTTTGTGTTATCCCAATTCTTGGACATTTCATAGGTCGCCTTTCGGACGGCGTCTAACTTGGCTTTATCCTTTGCAGCGATGACCGCCATTCTTTCAGACTCATTTGTGTAATCGATGAACCTTTTGTACTCACTCCGAGGTGCTATCAGCAGTAATTTTCTTTCCGAGATCTTGAAGAGGCAATTTTTAATAGACAACAGGATAAAAACAGGGAGGATGTGGTACTTCCCTTGATCGAAGTCGAAATTTGAATAAGAACCTCTTTTCAAAAGCCGCGAGTAGATTTGAACAAAGTTAGAGTAAGATCGAACGATGGGATCAAAATCTGATTCATTGCTTACGTGTTTGTAAAAGCTTACCTTAGTGTTCTTCAGGGTTTGCCCTGGCTCGAGATAATAACTAGACTGCATCTTCGGTTGAACTTGACGATTTTTGACCATCTTGATGTCGTTGGTGAGAAAAAGGCTAGTCAACAACGACGGGATGACGGATACCGTGAACGTGGCAAATCTGAATCTTGAAAAATCTTCATACCTCAAGAATTATGAAAGACTGGATATCGCTTCGCTCCTTATGAAACGAGCGGAGACTTAGCCATCCAAGAATAATTCTATCATTCGTCAGAGTTGCGTTGCCATTGGAAATGGGATATTTGTTAGATCGATACATTCAGCCAAGTACTTCAGCCAAGGGTCGAGCGGAATTCGAAATTTCGAATTTCTCAAATTCATTTGTAGTTTCAGCTGCTCATTCCTCTCAAATACTGAATTTGAAAGGCAAATAAACTCGGGTGAAAAAGGCTTATGGATTGCCTGGAATTCGCATGTGCTTATACAATCAGATATACATATTATGTGCGATTATAGCTGATATGAATGATTTTGTTTGGAGTTAGGTTTCTTTGAGCAATAGCTATTTACTAATATGTCGATCTTGATACAAAAACACGCGTCCATGGCATTGAAAGAGCCTATTAATCCAAACGTTATGTTTGATGAGACCCATTCACAGAGAACGTGTATATGGTCTCTTATCTACGCCTATACCTCGATTAAAATATATGTATATCTACATATTACTGGGTAACGGAGAGCGGATTAGTACCTGATTAGAAGACATGGGAAATTATCTCTACGTTGTTGATTGAGAGACTAGTTACTTCATATTACGAAATGATAATACACGTGATAGTGGCGATACCGTGTCGTGTAATCACTAATCATATACTGATAAGAGAAGATCGGATGTTCTTTTGACAACAAAATTGGTATTTAAAGGTCAGTTTTTCCCATCTGCCTATACGTGTCGATTTGATATCTGCATGTTGCCGTTCTTTGAGTTCGCTAGTATTACTGGAAAAGTAACTACTTCGAAACCAGAATAGTGTACTAGATATGAACATGAACAAGGCAACGAAACTTTCTTAATCGGTGTTAGAATCTACGCTTCACTATATGTCCTCAATTCGAATTATTTGTTCATAGTCAGAAGCTGAAAGGCCTTAGTACTATCGTAAACATTACTAACTAGTAAAACTATATGTATAACTATTGCTTAGGTATGTGAGTATATAACTGGTTGAGAGACAATTTAAAACAGTGATATTAGATCACGACGCATAATAAATAAATGCGTCGTAGAATTAGACCGGAATACCCAGCATTCATCAGTGAAGACGTTATTGTCTATGTATTAATATTGTATAATAACTGAATCGATGTATGAAATCAATGAAATAAACTACGACTTACCTTATAGTTACAGCTTTCAGCGGCAATGGAACATGGAATTCAAATTCCAAACGTTGTTATTTAATTGACTTAGAAATACGATCAACATTGATCAATAAGTTTCATGCGAGGAATGTTCATTTGCCTTATATAGCTGTAAATTGATCAATTTCATCATTGAAGTCAATTTTTGAAGAGTATAGATCTAAACCAAGAAAGAAAAGAACTACGAAATCAGTGAGATTGCATTAGAAACAAAAAAAAAAAAAAAAAACAAGTATGGAACAATAAATTGATTTGTTAAAACTAGACTCATTTCTGTCGAGGTTTAATTTTATCGTAGAATCATGAACGAACGTGAAAACTCGTTTCCCATACTTACCTGAAACATAGCGTTGATTCAGGAGAGTAGGAATATGAGGAAAAACGAATTTACCTAATCCATTAGTCCCTTGAGCGGCTGATGAATATTCTTGATTAGATAAACTATAATTCATATTTATTCACGACCTATAAATATAGATGAGAGTAAGAGAGTTACTATACTTATTGTATGGGTAGGTAGATATTGGATAAGGATTAGATAATGTGTAGAAAGAAATTGATTAAAAAGTCGATAATTATTATTAAGATAATCTTTTTTTTTCAAATACACTTTAATTGATATTAAATAATATTATACAACAGAAAACAAATATAGCATATGAGTATAAGTTAGTATACTTCTTTGTGTGTAATATGTATATTTGTATTTACATAATAATCTAGGTGTACGGGCAAAAGAAGAAAAAAGAAAAAAACAGAGAAAAACAGAGAAAAAACAAGATATACAGATACATATTACATGTGGTATAAGATACAGGAACATAATCATCGTAACATGTATGTAATATTTCCTTATACAATTAGCTTATATACTTCCTGACTATAATGACTCTGAATAAAAATCCTGTTATTAAACCTGCATGCGATAGCGACGGTGTGTGTATGAAATGGGAAAATCTGACTATTGTTTTAATCAAAGATATGAAGAAGAAGTAGTAGAAGAAGAAGAAGAAGAAAAACAGCTGTGTATCCTACGAAAATATATATCATTTTTTGTTTTTGGGGTAATGTTTAGTTTTACATCTATTGTATATAGGGTACATGATATTTATATGGTATATTTCGTTCCAATTTAGGTTTACAAGTTATGTAAGAAGAATCGAAGAAAGAAGATCAAAGATTAGTGCATTTTTTTTTCTTTTTTTTTGTTTTTCAGGTTTTTTTTCTGATGTTTTTTTTCAAAACTTTCAAAGATATAGTATAATACAATTCTAAAGATTATAATATGTATAGAATAATAGGTCCGGTAGTTTTCGTTACAATTCTTTAAGTCTCAAATCACATTAAGGCCGTTCGTTGCTTTCCAAAATCACTCCTCAAAATTATGACAATGCATCCGTCTCACTATTAAAAAAAAAAAAAATAATAACAATTTCTAATTTTCAAGTATTTTCCCAGTTGTATACAACAATCATTTGTCGTAAATTACTTGTTCGTGAATTAATTAATCAACACTTCGATAAATTATCCAATAGATTTCTTTTTTCGTATTTTTTTTTCTTTTTTTTTTCCTTTTCTCTTGTTTCACAGTTCTTACATAATCTAGTTGTATTACAATATATATATACCTATATATACCTATACATATATATATATATTTAATAATATGTAATTCAGTCTTTCGTATTCATACCTATATACATATAATCGTACTCTCGCATTTAATTATAAGTATACTCATCATTTTCAGCCACATTCTTGTTAATAATATTTTTAAATTTATTTTCTTCTTTTATATTCATATTTTTACTTATTTGTTTTCTTTCATTTTTTCGTTTTTTATTTTATTTTTTTCTTTTTCTTTTATTTTTATTTTTCTGCCCGTTTCGAAATACGGAAATGGCGAAAAAAAGTTCTAAAAACTAATTCATATGGTAGAAATCGAAACGCTTTTTGCTATATCAATCATTTCTTAGCAATAAGCTTATTTATAATTTTCACTCAACGTTTGATTCAGTGTTCTTATACAACTATTATTTACACTTTGAGTTTAATTTTAATGGCTCATTTGGCACCTTTTTTTTTCTTTTTCTCTCTCTCGCTCTCTTTATTTATTATACACCATCGTTCAAAATAATGCAAATATTTTCCTTATTTATTTTTCAACTTTATCATTTTTTTTGTTGTTTTTTCGTCATTTTTTATCCTTCAAATAATCAATATTTTTTTTCTTTAAATTAACTAACGACTGATAAACTAAAATCACAGACTCGTTCGTCTCTCTATATTATCATTACCACTATCATACAACATATTACATACTAGACATAGTCGTTATCTTTTTTATTATCCATTATTCTCTTCGCAGTTTTTCAATCCTCTCAAATATACCATAGATTTTTTATTACTATCTTGATAATAAAACTGCAGAATTTATTAAATTAATCATCGATCATCGTGGCAATAGTAGTAGTACCGGTATTGATTAAACTCAATGTAAACAATAATTAATCCAATATGTAGGCAAAGAATTTTAATTTCATTTAATTTAATTTGATTTCGATTTTTTATATTTCTTTAATTACAGAAGCCGCCTAGCAGAAAACTATTTATTGATTAATTAATCACTCGTTAAGCGAATTATTAATGTGCGTTTTTTGTGTGTGCACGACGACGACGATAATATAGCTAATTGTAGTAATTCTGCCCGCTACTAAGATTCTAAAGATTCTAATATTATACATTTACAGAAACTATACAGCATACATTAATAGCTAATTTAATTATGTACAACGGAGATCCATTCGTCGATCAGATTTCAATTATTTTTTTTATCATAAGAACGACGATGTTTTTTCAGAAGAAAATCTCAGAGTTTCTAGAAAAACATAACGTGACAAAAATACAGTCTCTAATCAAATCCAAATTCAGCAGAGTCTTTAGTCATCGGTAAAGTGCGCAACAAAGACATAATATACTTGAAATAAGAAATGAAGAAGAATTGGGAATAATTTTTCAGTGTCTAAAGTTTGACGATAAAAAAATTAAATAACAAGCACAGGAGAAGAATGCGAATTTAGACCTTCTTAGACAATTTTTTTTTCTTTACGCACATTATACAAACTTCGGACCATAAAACTGACCAGAAATTTCCTTTTTATCTATAAAACAGCCTATTTAAGGAATCTAATTTACGACAGAGTTGCCGCAACAAATTAAATGAAGTAAAATACGTTTTTCGATTATGTTACTTCCATTTTAACTTTGATTTGGCATTCTCTGTCAGTTCATCTCACTTTCAGCTCTCCTTAAAGGAGATAAGCTACTTTCGGGTACATCGATGAAAGAGATAGATCAGACCTAGAGCTAAATTCGTCAAGTTTCAGTGTGTGATCATAATTCATTTCCAAACCGAAGTAATTCCGATTTGAATTAGGATAATACATAGATGTGTAGATTTTGATTGGAGATAATTCTTCAGCCCCTCACTCCGGGGCTGCAGGTAACTCCTAAGCAAGTTCGCGCTTGGATTTAGCCTCCGCATAAAACTGAGTCGTAGATGTCGACGCAGACGGAGTCTGGAACTGTCGCGTCAAAAGGTATACCACAGCTTCGTAAGTCGCCATCATTATTGCCGTGTTCGGAATTTGTCGAACTAACTGTGTCGCCAAACCCCTGTACATTCCCCGAGGACCTTCCTCGGAACATACTGTCGATAGGGTCTGCCAAAATGTTCTGTACTTTGTGCCCTCTTCTCGAAGACGCGTTCTTGCCACCTCTGAAATTAGTTTTAATGAATTCAAAAATTGAATTCTGTTCTATTTTGACAAAGTTTTGGGGTATAGTGTTTCAGAATTTGAAGTACTTACTTATTGGGGTTTGTAAATGTATGTATGACTGATTTAGATGTATAGATATCAAGGAAAGCCCTTAAAATCACATTCTTTATCGACGTTTAACAGTTTTGGAAAATTTTTATCAATCAGTGAGTAAAATAGGTGAGAAAACAGCGAAGAAAATAGGAAAAACATTTATACCTATTCTGAATGTATCGTATTCTTTTTATCTTACGAATAAATTTGAATTCGCTGATAATATCGTTGGCAGAAGAGTTTTAGCAATAAAATTAGAGTCCCTCGAAAGAAATAGAGAAGTTTGATTACGCTGTGAAATGGAGTAGCGCCAAGTTGAGTTAAGGGTCAAATCTCATTCATTTGGTAAATAAGAAGATAAATAAAACTCTTGATATATTTAATTACATCGAAGAAGAAAATGGGTGTCGAAAAATTCCACTCATTCAAAGGAGCGCGTCATTGGTGACCCGAATGGCCCCGAAAAACTGGAATTCTGTGGTTGTCATTATTTTTATCATGTAAATAGGTTTCGTATCTATAAGCTCTACGTTATATAATTTTATCAGTGAACCCCACGCGAATATGGCATGATACGATTATGAGCATTAAATATCACAACTGAACTCGCAATGTTCTTTGATTATGGATGCATATATCTATAGCTTATTTATGAGGGTATACAAGAACACATATATACGATATTATGTATAAATTCTATGCAAGGATAAAATTTGGTTTTTATAATCAGAGTAGGATTCCCTTATGCATTTTGCTTTTTGAATATTCATCAAGGTTTTTGGGTTCTATTTGGTTCGTTTACTAAATGAGTTAAGATTATTGTAAAAAAAAATGTATGATTTTAAGAATAGAAAAAATCTGAACTGGTGTAGCTTATTTTTGAATAATCCAAAAACAATTTGAAAAATTCATCAAATTTGAACAAATCTTAATTTTCAATTTTTCAATTCTTTCCTAAATTTCATAACTTTTCATAACTTTTCATAACTTTCATAACTTCAATACAAAAAAATGTATCGAGAAGTTTCAAAATTTGGTTCAAATTATTAGATTTCATGAATATTTCAGTATAGTACAAAACAATGGTTATTTTTAAGAAAATAAATGACGAAAGAAAGTGAAAATCGTTGAAATTCTTAAAGTATCTGAATTTTCGGTGATCTAATTATGTTTTTCTTGGAAAATCATTACCGTCTTATATCTTTATTAATGCGACTCATCAATAACACGTATACCTATAATAATAATAATACATGTAGCAATAGTTCATTACCGTTAAAAAACAAAAAAAAAAAAAAAAAAAAATGAAGAAAAAGAAAAGTGATATGATATTGAATTCCGCGATAAAAATCTTTAGCAAACGGATACACATATAATATTATTTGTCGAATAACCGATTGTCCCTGGTATATAATAGTGTTAGCTGGCACCGAAGCCAGAGATGAATAGCTTGATCTATCTTTAGATCATCCGAGTGAATCTCTAGGTCTTGTCTAACGTCCGTTATTATATACTCGTATACAAACGTGCACACGATGTACAGACATAATAATAATAATAATGATGATAATATTCCTAATAACGATAACGGTAATAATCATGAAAGGACATATGTAACCGAATTCCACAATATCCTGTCTATGAAAAAAACTATAGGACAGGAAATCGTATTATAGAAATAAGATAGAAAGAAATAATGAAAAGAAGAAATTTAAAAAAATGTATAAAAAAATATTTTATGGAGAAAGAAGACGAATAATTTACAGGCCCAGGTCAGCGTAAAGATCGGTAACGATTTGGCAGATGAATAAAATCATTATAGAAACTTTTTTTTTATTCTAATATCGAAGAATCGAAGTTTTGTAATTTGAAAAAAAAAAATGTCTAATTTTTGAAGATATCGAATTTCAACGGTTTATTTCTCAAGGATCCATGTGCGTTATATAAAGCTTCTAACACATATACCTAGAATATAGGTAATATTTAAATTCGGGAGCAGAAAATGATGAAATTTCGTTCATAAAAATGAAATTCAGGTCTTACAGATTTGATGATATACCTGCGATTAATGAGTTAGGATAATAATAAGATTGCTCACCGTGTGGATAGGCGATGCAGGAGGCGATAGTTTTCGAGAGAGCACCGGCGGCCATAAATTCCAAAAAGTCTCTCGAAGTTTTTGAATTAGCGTCAGAATTTGCGTTACGAGCCCGATGTGTAGTTAGCCACGATTTAACCGCCTCGTAAATTACGAAGTGTACTACGGTTTCGCTAATACCCATATAAGAGGCGGTGATTCCTTTGTAAAAACCGATGAATCCCTAAAAAGAAAAAACAAAGAAAACGTCGACGAATTATTATAAATTTTCTCTGTTTTCGCTAATCTTTCTCCTTTTTTTTTTAAACCAAATTATGCAATCCTTTATTCATTCCAATGCAATTATTCGTTCACGCACAAGGTATCCCGAAACACGTACAGAACATTCTTTACGCAAATATCGTAAAATAGAACCTAAGAACTGTGCCAGTCTTACCTCACGATTCTTATATTGTTGTTTAATTATTTGCTCAAATGTAATAAAGAAACATATATGTATGTTCAGCATAAATGTTTGTCCAGAGACAGACTTGGTTTTAACTACTCGTTACAGTTACTTAGTAGCTTAGATAATCCTCGTAATCGGTACCACAACCTTAATTAATCTATAATCTCTGTAAATTCTAAGCTCAAAGCTATATTTAAAGATATTATATATATAACGATATCTAGGTTTAAAGATAGATATTATATTGTATAATCAAGAATATAGCTGGCAGAGAATGGTACAGCGATGGATATCGATATTTTCGCGGTTATATACCTGTTTCGTGTATAATATAAATTAATTTTAGGAACGAGATTAATCGAAGAGAATAAGAGAAAAAATAAGAAAAGAAGAAAAAAAGAATTATAGAATTGAATATATAAACATATCTGTGTATAGTGTTTGGTTCGAAAAAAAAAGTTTCAAATTTCAATGTAACAGAATAATCGCTGAATCAGCAGTTGTTTATTTAAAACGTATAATAATAATTGCTGCGTTACCTGTGCAGCAGCAGAACTGCAGCATATATGTCAAGCCTTATGTGTATAATCAGCAATTTCCTTTCCGAATTGGAAAGTCAATAACTTGCAGTGGGGTCGTTGAGACCATATAGGTATATCATCATGTGTGTAATAGGAGGAAGATGAATAAACAAACAAATGCAACAGTACATATAAATATTCGACCTAAATTTCTCGTGGTAAAAATACACGGTATTATACACATATATATTTTTTTTTTATTACGACGAAAGAGAAAAGAAAAAAAAAGAAAAACTTTCCCGAGATATTAGCTAACAATATATTATCTAAACTGGTAAACGGTTTTCCTAATTCGGCAGCTTAATTATCTGTACTTTGAACGCGATGAGTGAAGAAGATCACCTATATTACTACTACTATATACCGAATCAAGATATAAATATAGTAGAGGTGTATATATGTATATCATAGATCAATGAAATACATATAACACGTTAAGACTTCTCTGGGCAGTCGAATGTTGATTATACAGATAGCCAATAGAAAGCTTGACACGCGACAACCTCGTGGTACAAGCAAAGAAACGGATCCACCGTGAGCATTACACCGTATGTACACCGCGTGTACGTACTTCGTACATATATACGCGTACGTTGAATTTAATTATCAATTAAAAGACGTTCAAACGTTGTTAGATTCGTATAAATATATAACATAAATGTTGGAGCGAATGAAGAGGAGATGCGTATATGTATGATTGAATCATAAAGAAGATCGTCATTTTTATCTACCCCGAAATTTATCTTCCGAGACTCGAAATTATTAATATTATAAAAATACCTTTCAAATTTGAGAGTTATATTTACTTTTTTCTTTCTCCTCGAGATCTTTTGTAATCGTACGTATGCGAGGTAAACAATATTTAAACAAAAAAAAAATAATTTTCTTTTCCAATATTTTTCCTTCCCAATTGATGTAATTTTTGTTTTTATTTTTTCAAAATCGACTCTTTATCATCGAAAAAACGTATATTGTGCAATTTTTGCGAATTACGAAGAAAAAAAACGGAAAAAGTCGGAAAAAAATTACAATGAAAAATTCAGACATAATATATATGTACTGTACGTGTATGTGACAAATAAAATATACATTATACGTGTATATACATCCATCTACAGCTACACATTTAACATATAGATATATTCTATTTGGCTCGGCCTATCGCGGTCCCCGACAGATGCACAGCGTGTTGTTTGCGAGCTTACGTTTCGCTTATTTTTGGCGTAACCTTCTATTCCGAGAGCATTGAGTCCCTTCTTGGACGGTGGTAAAAGCCGGGCGCAAGGACGCCGCGAGACGAAAAAACCGACCGTTAATTTGACAGTTAATTCGACAAGATCGAAGACATTCAATGATCGATGAGTAAAATTGAATTGAACTTTATTATAAATCGCTGAGAAAATTTGTGAATTTTCCATACATTTTTCATTATCTGCGAATATTTGTCCATGTTGTATTCGTATCAACGAATTCAATGAGCGAACGATCTTCTTTCTGTGTATGTATACATCAATGAAGAGAAAAAACAAATTCCGACGATCGAAAAAAAAATTGAATAAATAAATAAATAAATAAAAAACGACACGATTTCATTGAATTTACTGGCCAGTTTATATTTTAACATCAAACGTGGATAAAAGCAAAAATTTTGTATATGTAAAACTAAATCTTATCGAATTTGTTCTGGGAGACTATGAAAATAAATTAAAAAAAAAAAAAAAGAACGAGATTCGAGAGTAGAATGATATAATAATTCGATGACTATAAAGTAACGAACACGTCGATTAATTAATTAATCATCCAATGTCACGCGTATCGGAAAAGAAAAAAAAGCAGGAGGTATAATTAATGATATATGTTTTATTATGTATCTGGTATTTTTTTTTATAAATTGTATTCTAAAAATTCATCAATTATAAAAAATTCATATTATTCATTTTATTTATATCATTTTTTTTTTAATTCTTTTTTTTCTATTCAAACAAAAATTCATAAAAACAAAAAAACCAACAAATATTGAATTCTGATTGTCAAACGCAACAACGGCATGGGGTTCCGCAACCACATCGATTTAATTAGAAGTATAATACATAGTGCGCTGCAGGGGTGTCTTTCAGCGAGGAAATTTAATTGCTCGATTTTCTTCTATTCGTATTGCGAAATATATCGACGACTGTACTTAATTCGTAACCGACAACCTAGAAATGCGAGTACCACCTATATGTATTCGTCCGAAATGAAAAAAAAAATTCCATCTCTGCACGGAGAGGCATGGGATAATAAATCAATATTTCTATACAATAGCCCCTGTGTAAATCTGTTATAAGATTTTTTTTTATATGGAATTTAATATAAAATTAAAACCACCGCGATAAATCGCACAAAGTATACAGCTGATCCGCGATAATGAAGAAAAAAACGAAAAAATAGGAAAAAATAAAACGCACGAAATAAAAGTAAGAGAGAAAAATTCGCGTATTAGACGCGTTCCGGAAGTGCTAAAAATAGTCGTATATAGATATATAATAATAGTGTATATGCTAGATGTTTATTCGAGAGCAAAGAAATGTCGACGAAATTAGTAGAAATAGTATTTTTGCCACGTTAGAAACGCAAAAAATTATAAATAAATAAATAAATAAATAAAAGTAAATGAATAATGAATTTAAAGAGATAAAATTTACTCACTGTTTGTTGGTATATCGTTCGGACGCATTCCAGAGCAGATATTCTATTCGTATGATGATCAAGCTGTAATCTCGTCTTGACAAACCAAATTGGATTTGTCGCTGTGCACGCTACGAAACCTGGAAGAATAATGAAATATCTATAAGTACATAATATAAATTTTGAAAAAGATCTAGATCAGCCATAAGGAAAATTATGGAAACGGGAAATACGTATACATATAAAAAATTAACGAAATAATTAAAAGAATTTTTTATCGCTCGAAAAAAAAAAATTAAATATTCTTTCCCGGTATACGGGTCGACGATTTTCGAACCCGTCCATAAAGGGGAGACACCGAGGCAATGTGGCACAGCTCAGCTGAAAATTGATGAAAAAAAAACAACAAATTTTCCCCAAAAATGTTTTTTTTTTTTATTCCGAAAAATATATTTTGCCAAAATTAGAAAAAAAAAAAAAATTGAAAATTTCAAACAAAAAAAAATTAAAAAAATGTTCGAAAAAAAAATTCTTTTCGTTAATATTGTCAACCGAGGTGCCCACGTTGCCCCGGTCTCATCTACCTATACGATAAAAATAAAATGATTCATGGAATCGAGTGGAAATAGGAGGCTGGAGGACTACGATCACTGTTCACGTCAGTCAAGGTCGAATATAAACCGCGGTTATTAACACGACGATAAAAACCGCGACGCGTTATTGGTTATAGGTATAGCATGTAGTACCTAAGCCGTGACAAACTCCGGGAAAACACCATATGTTTGTATATTGCATGACATAATCCATGAAATGATGGAAATCGATTTTGTTTTTTTCTTCTTCTAATTCCGGAAGAAAAGTTAACAAATCAATCAATTGATAACCTGATTCCCCTAATTTTCCCATTTCCGAGTTTTTATTTCTTTTCTTTTGACTTGTTTATTATTTAAAGAACAAAAAATTTTTTATAATTTTTTTTTCTATTCAATCCACATTTTTTTTATCAGTGATTAAATAACATGGATCATATTAATATCGGGGATAAAATACCGAGCGTAATGTTGTACGAGGAGGCGTCAGAAAATGTTATAAACATATATGAAATAGTAGCTAATAAAAAAGCAATTATTTTCGGTGTACCTGGTGCCTTTGTACCCGGATGCTCTCGCGTTCATCTTAGAGGTTTTATCGAGAAGTGGGTAAATATAGATAATTGGAATTAATTATAAGAGGATACGTCAAATCGTAGTTTAATTCAAAATTCTAATCGTCATTTACAATTAGACTTGGGTATATTCTTTTAATATATATATTTATTTATATAAATCGATTTATTATCTACAGATCTGATGAACTCAAGGCTAAGGGTTACGACGAAATCATCTGCGTTTCCGTAAACGATCCTTTCGTCTTATCGGCCTGGGGTTGGGCTAAAGGATCCACTGACAAGGTAAAAGTACCGAAATTATTTTTTGCTAATTTCAATCAATTTTTATAAGTTTTCGGAAGAAAAAAAAATATCAAATTTACAGGATTTCGATCAAACTTCCATGCATCTCTATCAATTCGAACGTTTCCTTCTACGAGATAAAAATTCGACTAAATCGTCTAATCTTATCACACATTCGATAGTATTTTCGATAATCACATCTAGGTTTTCTGGGCTGATGAAAATTGACGTGAAAAATCCTGATTTCACGTTATGCTTTTTTTTTCTATTCTTTTTGGCGTGAGAAAAAAAAAATTAAAAATTGTACTTCGATCGGTTTTTCTTTTTTTTTTGTTCTAAATTTTTTCGCATACGTCTGCGTCGAAGACGAAACAAGAAGAAAAATGCTTGATTCAAGGTTGGAAATTCATTGCATCTGTTCAATGTTGCGATGTAGGCTACGAGAATCCCTCAACGATTGCCAAAAGTTTCACAATCGTTTATTTTCTTGAATTGGCATTCGAACGGTCCGGATATAATTTATAGCGAAGTTCCGTTTGCCAAAGCTAGACCCGGAGACCGGCGCAAAGTGGGAAACTGAGTTGAAAATTGATACAGTTATACTTTTTTTTCCCTCAAAAATAATTTTCAACAAAATTTTCACGAGAAAAAGGATTTCTGAGGGAAAAAAGAATTTTTGAGGAGAAAAAAAAAACAAAAACAAAACGAAAAAATGTTGTCAATTTTTGGCCGAGTTGCTCATTATATGCCCCGGTTTTCCGTTTAGGTATAGAGATTCCGTTATTAATTAGTTCGCTGTATGATGTATACGTGCCAAACCCGAGAAAAACAAACCAACACAAACATATACCTATACATAAATAGGTATACATATACCAAATTCTATAAATTCTAAATTTAAATTTGCAACAACAAGACTAACAACGATATAATTCTTCCTTGCAATCCGATCGCACATACCATACATATTTCTGCACATCGCCCGAGAAACGCACTGTTATTCATAAAATAAGAATAGGAATAGGAATCAGAATGAAAATGACGAAGAGTCGCCAAAATTTCGTATCAGTTTACACTTCGTAGTTTCAAGTACATAAATAAATAAATAAATAAATAAATAAATGAATAAATAAATAAATGTCTATTCATGTTATTTATGGAAAGTCGACTTTAATGAGCCTCTGACAAGATGAATTTCTGCGACTGAACTGAACTAAAATTTGGTAAAAAAAAAAAAAGAAAAAAAAAAGAAAAAAAGAAGCACTCTCTTTTTTTTGTATCATTTTATATAACAGAATGTTGATTTATCAGAGCCGTGGGTAGATAGAAGCCAGATGTGTGACAATGATTAAAATTATATGTGAATCTATATTTAGGTGAGATTGTTGGCAGATCCAATGGCAAAATTTACGGACGCGATAAAAATGGGAAAATTAATGCCCGACCTAGGAGGAACGAGAAGTCGTCGATATTCTATGGTCACGATTAACGGAATCGTAAGGGAGTTATTCACCGAATTGGATAACGTGAAATTGACTTGTCTCGATAAAAAAAATGACTCCAGATACGAATGAAACAGAATGAAAGAATGAAAATGAGTGAAGAAGAAAAAAAAATAAGGAAAAATGTAAACTAGAATAAAATAAAGGTGCGAAATTGCCAAAATTTGTAAATTTAATTTTTGTATCGCGAATTTTTTCGCTAAATCGCATCGTTTGCCACACTACATATATATTTGTGTAGATTTTTTCTTGTGTTTATATTCGAAATACAATCTTTCGCCGAGATATAATTATATTATATTATTTATTGCGAAGTTATAATAACTGCAGCGGATATGACGTCTTATGAAGATCGTTTTCTTATTCGACGTTATAAATACATGCATATATGTGTATGTATAGTATAGTATATAGGGATATCATAATACCGCGATTACTCGGTGCAAAAAAAATGAAGTAGAAATAAATATACTACGTACTATCGACTAGTGTGTAACAATACGTATGTTGGTTATTCGAATGCCATAAATGTAACATACCTGTATACATACGATCTGTACGTGAAGCTAAGATCACGGTTTTTAGATGAAAAAAATTTTAAAATAAAAATATTTATATAAATTATATCTGGATTTTTTAAATATAAACATAAAAAAGAGAGGAAAAAAAACGTACGAGTAATAGAAAAAAAAAAGAAAAAAAAAAGGAAGGAAGAAATAAAGAAATTAATTAATTAATTTGCCTACTCGATCGCGACGCATTGACCTACTTCTGACCCGTCCAAACCACACGCGGGGCAATGCACTTGGCAGTTTCTCTCATTCTTTAAGAAGAACGTCCTCGGACGTGTTGCAGTTTTGTTAAACTGTTGCGAATTATAGGCGAGACGTTTTGCAACGAAAAAAAAAAAGAACAAGGTTCGCGACAAAAAATTCGGAAGTATATATAAATGTCGACGATGATAAAAAAAAAATTTCCGATTGCGATAAATTTGTTGTTCGTTCTTTGAAAATGGAGTTCTTTCTTTTTTTTTCTTGTCTCTTTACCGCAGAGGCGATTATAGTCCGGAATTTAATCGACGTTCTTGAAGATATCGAGATCGTGGCTAATACGGCAAAGAAAAAGACAGAAAAAAAAAGAAAAAAAGACACATTTTTTTTTTTTTTTTGTAAATCTTCGAACATCCTTGACTCCGATATTTAACGTAACGTATAAATAGACTTACACGTATACATAACTGTATAATAGTTATATAGGTGTGTGTATGTGTATACAGATATACGCACGTTTGCGTTTAATTTATTATCATTATCTCTATATGGAATTAAGAATACAGAACCGTCTGTGTTTATACAGATAACAATTATCAACTAATACATGAACTAAGGTAGCCCTTGCACAGCTGTCTGTATTTGACAAGTACACCGCGATTAAACTAGCGATTAAACTTGTATACATATATGACTGAGAACGTAATTTACTGAACTTATCGAAAATCTCTAAAACGATTTTTATTTTATAAAGATCTTAACGGACCGAAAATTTGATAGACGCAACCAATTAATTAATTTTTTTTTTTTCTCTCTTTTCTCTTTCTTCATACACGTATATTTCATAGGCGTGCAATCTTTTTGTTAGATAAAAATAAAAAGTAAAAGAATTTATCCGAATGACGTATAGAATTATAAGTACTGTTCTTTGTCCTCTTTTTAATTCTTTAGATATGATTTTATATATATATGATTCAGAGGCTCAAATTCAGCCAATTAAAAGTTCATTAAAAATAACTGCAGCAAGGTTTTAATGCAGAATGTGAAGTGCAGTCGTGCGCTTGTTATTGCAATTAATATATAACCGTATGTGTACGTATATCTATGTATGCATAGAGCAAATAGGTATACCTATACGTGCGTATACAATGTTCGTTTAACGTTTATATTTGTATGTATATTTATATTGTAGTATATAGATATCGATGTTTGAGAACAAAAATAACAACAAACAACATCTGCGCGTTAGTAATAAATGAACAATTTTCACGAATCTGATATCTATCAAGTCTCATATAGTTATTATAACATATATATTTATTGCTATACTCGTATATACGGTATTATTGAATTATGCAACTGCATAATACTGCCGTAGGTAGTATATATGCGAATATACAAAGGCTAAAAATATCCACTCTGAAGCAGCTGCAGATTTTATTGCTATTTTTATAACCACGATGAACGCGTAATAACATATGCTGCTCGATTAAAATTAATGCCATATTCGATGACATGTTAAGTGGACCATATATTGAGGGAAGATTCTTCGTGAAAATCTAAGATCAAATTACCTTTACCGAAAATTCGAGGGTCCAATAGTTTCCGAGTTACGGAACATCTTAGTTTACCGATCGCACCGATCTTACAGGTGAGTGACAGTCTAGGGCTGGCAATTAGTGTAAGTTGAGCGGTGCCCAGTCTATGCGATCTGTACGCTCTGCGATTGGTCATCTCAGGTATTTCGTAACACGGAAACTAACGAGTCTGATTAAAAGTGAACAAACATCCGAAGATAAAAAACCGGTATATTTGACATTGCATGAAATTAAAACAAGAACCGTGATATCTTGTTTCTCCGTATTTCCCAAAGTCGTCTGGCGATATATACGCGCGTTTGATCAACACATTCACGTTGTGATTTTACTATAATTTAAAATAATGGATGAAACCGGGGTATAAGTAAATATCAGGCTGTTACAAGAATAGCGGTAGCTTCGCTCACGTGTCTACGTGACTCTTTACACGTGCCACTATGTTATGCTGCACCGTTTTCTCAACATGTAACCCTGCTGCAGGCTCAACGTTGGAAAAGAAAGGGCCGCTTATAGCGGGGCGAACATCAACTGTATTATACTTATTTAACGGATTTTCTTTTCTTTCTTAAAGCGTATATTCTATCCCCTGATGTATGTGTGCACATAAAAGCCCCAATAATGATAATAAATATAAATATAAGTATCACTGTATGTTAAAAACAAAACGAAATAAAAAATGTTTGAATAAACTGTTGATATATCATTAAAACTAAGCAAAAGAGTTTCTTATCATCTCCCCTGCTCGTTGGTTTAATTAGTTATTACATTGACTGTGTAAAAACGTTCGAAGACATGCGCGCGAGAGACAGAAATATATCTTGAGAGTAAAGATCGTAAACGCGGGGGTTCACGTTTTAGATATCGTATACACCGACGTAAACAAGAGTGTCTAGTGGTTCCCCGCAATTTATGAAGTTATTTTTTTCACGGGGTTAATCTCGGTGAAAAATCGGATCGAAATTTCCTTTACAATTTTTTTCTAAAACGCCTACTTCTCTCGTTATAATTAATTGAAAAATAGCCGATGAAGCGCGCGCCACGAACGAACCGCTCGTCGATGTAGCGCCGCGTCTGCCTCATGCGCGCTCGCTAGCTAGAAGTCTGCGCGCCGCATTCCGTTAATCGATTCGATTAATTATAACACAAAATCTAGCCACTCTAGGAAAAATTGGCAAAGGAAATTTCGATCTGATTTTCGCCGAAGATTGACCCTGTAAAATTTTCGTCACGAATTGACGGATACCCGTGAATATATCTATATATTTATTATAGTCGTACATACGGTCGCGTGGTATAGATATATAATGCGTGTGTAGCTGTAACTGTTTACAGGGGTAATAATATGTTGAGGGGTATCGAGTTTATCGCAAGTGGCAGGCGAAGTGCAAATAGTTGGATAACGAAACTGGATGTTGTACCGAAATCCGGAGAAAACCGGACCCAATGACGTCGTCTTAATAATGAGGCGACCCTATGCTCGGTATATCGCGTCTAGTTATCACTTATTAAGTTATTATTCGTATACATATACGCGAATACATATATACACGACAGTTGTGTTGTACCCACGCGATAGATGTACATATATAAGCACATCGAACATATGTATAACCAGCGCAGTCAATTATTAAATAGATACTTATACAACTATAAATAAGTTATTTATATTGGCTCAAAGCCGCGTAATGCAATGTGGATATATCACCGTGTAGAAATATTACGCGCCTTGGTTGTCTGAACGAACCCCGCCGCCCGTCGAAGAGAAGGAAGAACAAGATAAAGAAAAAGATAAAGAAAATCTTTTCATTCATTATTCGAGAAAAATAAAAAAATAAAAGTAATATCTTCGGGCTTCAAGTAATATGTTCAAGTATAACTCGACGACGACGTTACGATCTACGTAGCTTTACGATGGAATAAAAAATGACGAAACAGCGAAAGAAATTGAATAGAAATTAATTAATTTATGAATTAATTAACGAATGAACGGAGATGAAAGAGAACTTACCGGCTGAGGATGCGGAGCAGACGTGTACGATGGGACTGTCGGGCGGTAATACAGAATTGAAGAATGACTTGCTCTGCGAATATGTACAGAAATAAATAGCTCTCGATGGTGCAACACCGACTAAATTTGGTCCTAGGCCTTTGAAAAGTGCCCGAGGACCTTCGTTTTGTATTATAAACCTTAGACACGCGACTAGGCCCGGTGGTCTATGTGGAGGTGGTGGTGCTACCCCACAATGTGATAAAGCCACCATAGAATACCTAAGAATAAAAAAGAAAGAAAGAAAAATAAATGAATAGATAAAGAGGTTTCGAATACTATTTAAATTTTGTTCTTTCTTTCAAATTCATCTTTTATTATTATCATCATTATCATTATTATTATTATTATTATTATACAAATTATTGTCTTAATATTAGAACGAATAATTCACCGGAAATTTATCTAATTAATTTTTTTTTTTTTGTTATATTTATTTATTTATTTATTTATACCTCGGATATCCTCCGGTGCATAGTCTCCTCCTTTGCTGAGGTGTTGGGAAACTTTTGCAAGTCACATGACCGGATGTTAGTTCCTTGTGCCCAGACGGTGGGTAAAAACCGGAAGAAGATGACTGAAGCCTTGTTTTAACTACCTCCAACGGACAGGTGACTATGGCGCCTACTGTACCCGCCACCCTATGAGCATAAAGATCAATGATGCAATTTAGTTTTTTTTTTTTTTTGGCTTTATCGTCAATTAGTTTCAATCGTCAGTTTTAATTTAACTGTTCGAATTCGGGGAAAACTCGGTTTCCAATTATATTGAAACCATTTTCTTTTTTTTTCAATCTTTTTCACGTATAAATCAAAATTTCGTGGCTTTTTAATTTCATTTGTTTTAAATCCTCTTTAGCGTTAGAAAGAGAGAAAGGAAGTTAGATATGAACATAATTGAGTATCTTATTACATAATATCATCACTACGTGCAAATTTCGAAGATGAATCACGACAACAACAACGAAAAATTAGTTTTTCGTCAACAAATTACTTGTAACATAACTTCGCGTGACTTGGATGGAGTTATGCCGCGCCGTTCACTTAAAAATAGCGCCGGCTTTTTCGTCGCAATATACCAAATCGAAAACACTTGTTTGTTGATTATAGGCCTCCTTATTCCGCATAAACATGTAAAATATTCTATGTCATTAGACTGTTATTATTATGATTATTATTACTATTATTAGTAACAATATCGTTATTATTATTGATACGAACGTTTCTAAAAACTCTTTTGAAAATAATAAATAAATATGTACGTATCATTTGTTGTAATGTTTCGAGAAACTATCTATCTATCTATTTATCTATCTATGACGCGTTTAAACTGGAATGTAGTACGTATCTTCTTTCGTTGATTTGAAAATACATAAAAAGCAATTTATTTAGAGAACGTGTGAAATTAATGAATTGGAAAGAAACGTGAACTAGAATATTGTGTAGCTAGGAATAAAACGGAACAATCAATTTTTAAACATCAATTTATAGTATCCGTTTCCGAAATTTCAATTTCGTCTTACGCAATATCAACCTACTACTACGAGATACAGTTCTGGTACGAAGATCCGGCCTCTTTTATTTCGTCTGTTAACTTCGTTAGCGAATAATCAAGGGCCTAAATTTAGCACGTGAAATTTGTAAACAAACGATATACTCGCTGGTTGGAACGGTACCCGAATTCTCAAATTGAATTTACATACTAGTCAAACAAAAAATTTTCTGAATTTAATTCTCCCGTATTTTTCTCTCTCCTCATTCTATTCTACTCAAAAAATAATGTAAAGGTTCTGTAAATTTCCACTCGACCTCAAAGCCCAATGACAAATTGAACTCACTAAGAAGTAGACGCGAATTATGAGATAATATTTAAAACAAATAACTTCTGAACTTGAAGAGAAAAAATAAATAAATTAACTCTTAGTCAAATACGAAAAAAATTTTAATCGTCGTTGGATTTTTTTTTTGTGAATAAAAATCGGGTCAAATTATATCCAAATCTGGCTGTAGACGATTTATACCTGCAGATAATCATTTGACAATATTTGATTGAGAATTATTTAAGCGGCTATTACTGTGAGCGTAACGAGTTTGTTGAGTTATTTTTAGACCGTTAAAACGATGATAAATTCCAACTACTTATTCGAACGCGTATTTCGCTTTTTTTTCTTTTTCCTTTTCTTTTAGTGTTTCTTTTTTTATTATCTTATTCTCCACTGCGCACAAGTGTGAGATATGTTGGCTTAGGCTCGGTTTTACTGCGTCGTGGTAAACTGATACATCAATTTAGACATATGAGTGAGTTAGAGAGTCGAGTTTATCGAGTTGGCTGAATTTTTGACTGGAATAAATTTCGTATGGTATTTAAATTTACGTAAAATATAGAATTAGATTTCAGGACCCACCCTCCAGCTACGAGGTGTATCACTGTGTCGCGCTGCGACATTCTCAGCGGTGAACGAAAAAAAAAGAACCTAGAATCCTATCAGGCGCATCCACATACACTTGAAATATTCGTGTAAACAACACTGTTTCACAATAATAAACCCACTGAACACCCCAGTCGAGCTCACCAACTGTTATAACTATCTTTCCGGCACTCTCACCGTATTTATATGTGATATTTTTATCAGAAAAATAGTTATTATACTTCGATACAACTATACAACCAACGTGCACTAGCGGTTGAAAACAACTGAAATCAGCCACTCGTTCGTTTCCACCAACACGAACAACACACATTGTGAGATACGCTTCGGACATAGATAACACAGTGGCTGGTAGATAGGCAACCGCAACTCGTATTTTAAATCGTTGTTTATCCGATCCAATCTTCACTTTTTGAAAGCCAGATGGTGCTTTCGGTCACCGAATGAACGAACAAATTTTCAATATTTCTGTATTTTTTGGAGTTTCTGATCCACTGTCGATTAAAGATTATTGATAGCTCGTAGCCCGTCTTCATTATACACTAATTTCTGATTTTTAATATATGAAAAATTGAGAATTATTCTTCATTTTAAATGCTAATACGTCGGCGCGGTGAACGATGCAACAATGATCGAATTCAAAAATTGAATATCCAACTCTTAGGCTTCTCATTGTTGAGACGGGGGAAAAAATACAATTTGTGATGTTGGATGATCTATCGATTGGGAAATCATTGGGTTTCCGATAACAGATACAAGAGAATACGGGAAAGATTTGAAAAATAAGGATCCAGATAACACTTAAAAAAAATATATATATATATTGAGAGATTCTTGAACCGAAATTTGAGTAAATCGCAGACTTTTTACATATAAACTGAGTTTTATTCCTCGTGTTTGAAATTCGAGATAGAGATATAAACAGAAGATAAATTTATAATTTTTACATCTATTATAAAAAGTTCCCGATTCATTTTCTATTTTTGAATAATCTCTTCTATATTTTGAATCGATATTCTCATCAGAATCTTCCTTCATACAAGAGAATAAAAAACATACACAAAAAAGGGAATTATAGCTAGCAGCCTGAGTTCTTGTACAGCTTTCAACAAAAATAACGTTTATTATTGTATAAAACCACGACATTAAATTTGTTGTATTTTTTCTGTTTTTCTAATCACAAACAGTACATCAAGTTTCTCATTTCACATACAAAAATACATATAAATAGTTTCCAAAGAATATGTATATATTCATACTTTCTTTTATATCTACAATGGTCATGTTGAAAGAAGAAAATCAAAAAAATAAACCCTTAAAAATTAGACAAACAAAATCAGGCACAGTGATAATCAATCATACAATCCATACATAAATATGTGTATGATTAGAGCATCCATTATAAGTAGATAGCAACTTCTTATTCATATTTATATTGATAATCAGTTGTTATTCTATCTTTTTTTATTTCAGCTCTATATAAGTTACACTTTATAGAGATTCTGATAATAATACCTGCACATGTTAAAAGTTCGTTACCATTCGGACGATTTATAAGAAAACGTGATAATAATAATAACCTTATAGAGATTAGGATAAAAACATCGTGTATTACGTAATTCTAATAACCTTGCTCGAGTGTGTCTTCCTTCTGTTTTGTCACCGCTAAATGCATAGCCCTTAGAAACTGGGGTAAGGTACATATCTTTGTACGGAGGTAAAGACCGTGAGCTATGAATGGTACCCTTCTCAAAGCTCGACCACTTAATCCAATACTTTCACGGCTCAGCTCTAAAAGCCTCAGACTTTGTCGTGTGATCGGATTCTCTTCATATCCAGTCATCTTCAGATGCGATATTTCGTGTATGGTTTCGTTGGCTATTATTTCCGCCTATAAAAAGAGCAAACTGATTAATTTTTGAACAGAAATAAGCTTATTCATTGAAAATATTAAGTTCTTCATTCTTAAGGAGATTTAATTCACTCTCAAAACGCAAATTGCATTTAAAAATAGCTCAAAAATTACCTTCATGAGTTCCCTGATGCAGGATTGGTAGATCTTGTATATTGCAATTTCGCTTGGATGCCCAATGTACTGTTTGATATCTGCTCTATCAACAAAGGCCAAGTCAATTGCCTCGGTAACATTGCTGGTAGTCAGGATCAGGACGTTTGGGTAGCGTTTAATGTAATCGAGTTGAGTAAGTAGAGCATTAACCACGCGAATGGAATCACTCGGTTCTGTTCCAGAGACCGAGGACTTTCTCGCGTGAGCCAAGGACTCTACTTCGTCAATTAATACGCAAACTAAAGCGTCTGGGTTCTCCAGTAGCTGCTTTATTTCACTGAACATCTTCATCACCAATTTACCACTCTAAAAAAGAAGGAAATTGGCTTCTCAATCCAATTGATTAAGAAAATACACTTTGCTGTAATAGCTGAGCCATCATTTCAAATGTGTCAATAAAAGATCCTGAATCTCAGGTTTCTGATCAATTTTCCTAACTTTTACCATTTCTCCAACCTTTTAACATCCATGAATTAGAATTATGATGTTTGAGAGACAATTCTGTGTATTATATCCTGATAAATGAACAAATGCTTCATGAATTACCTCTGAAAACCATTTGGAAAATAAACTATGACTGTTTATTTCCACCAAAGCGAAATTAGAATATCTATCACTGAATCGAATGGCCAATTTCTGTGCAAGGGCTTTGCACAGACTCGTTTTTCCCGTGCCCGGAGGTCCGTGCAGCAGTATAACACGGTTCCAGCTAATAATATTCGGGTCTATTTTACAGTTGGAAAATAAAATAGTAGTTTCGATGAAACTGAGCAGCTAAAAGACAAGGAAACCATATTTTAGAATCATATATTAGATCGGTTGGGAAACTGAAATTGTAAGTCATGAGTGACCCTAGTCGTATCATTACATTTTCCTTTATATCAGAATCGTAGTAAAGGCTCTCCCACAATCCTTTGAAATCTTTAGATGGTAAAACCCAATGAGTTGCGACGGGTAATTCGTCGGAACTACCATCTTCGTTTTGGATTGTTTCTGTCGCTGGTTCTTCTTCTTGTAATCTATAAACATGAAGCTTTATGTCCACCCCCTCGGTCAAGTTGACATGTACAGACTGAAAAGTGTTGAACATACATATAATGCAGAATATATACTTTTAGGTGTAGGTAAACAGAGAAAAACAGAAAAGAAAGAAGAACGTATCAGTGAAATGTAATTTAAGATATTCATACCTCATTAACATCACGATAACACGTTATGCTTTCGACATGATCCTTCAATACATCATTGGGACAATCTTTTCCCAGAATAGTTGCGCTCAGGTCTACAAAACTCAACTTTTTCAACTCATCTTGGACCTCGCGACTTATCTCCTCCGTAGACAATAAGCTTGAATAAAAATTTCGTAGAGTGAGTGAGTGATTTGAAAATTGTTTTTTAATCCGTCTTATGCGTAGAACAATCGCCTAACAATATCAATGATAATCGAAATCTGGTGACATTGAAGTTTCGGATACATTATAGCGGAAATATATGTATTAGGACCGGTTTTCGTCTACGATTGTATGTACGCAACAAAGTAGTATTATTATATGATGAAATACCTGTCAATTTTCTGGCAGACTTCGATGTGTAATATATCGTTCGTCATTTTTTCAGATAGATCTAGTTACGTTGTTGACTTTAAATTGAGTGTTAAAACGGTTACAAAAATCGTCTTTAATATTGTATTATTAATATACCGACGGCGTCCTACGGTGTCCTTTCACATTTGACAGCTGACTATACTGTTATTATTTTTTCTCCACAACATGGCGGCCACGTGTTTGATTTTTGAACCGTATAATGTTCCCGCTAAAACTATCTGAACCTTCATTGGTTAGCGAGTACGAAGCACGACGGAAAAAGACGAACACCCACCGAGCGTGGTCGTAAATTGGACAAAATTTGAATGAAGGTATGTAGGTAGAATTGTAGACGGCGTTGTTATAGCGTAATCAAAAACTGTATATAGATCAACTATCTTAACAGGCGACATCCTCTACGCCTAAACTACTCAGACGCTACTCGATCATAAAATTTGTAATTACAAACCGTCGGTGAGAAACGGTTCAAGAGTGTATTTGAAACATAATCGTTTTGAAATGTAGTTGTGAAATAGTGACTTCGTTTTTAATTTGTAAAGATATCAACTACATAAGATATTTATTATCAATTTTTTATTTATCCATTCAACGAGTGATAATTAACCAGATAATGGACGGAGATGAGAAAAGACAACGCGCTTTGGAGGCTGGCCGGGAAATGGTTGGTACCCAGATGACTTTTTTTCATTTATAATTAGTACAGTATTTTTAAACTCAATCACAGCCAGTTGCAACTTCCTTTATCTACTTTAACCAACACTTTCACACTCTAACGTAATCTTACAACAAATCAACAATACCCCTTATATTTATCATGATCGTTATTACACCTAACCACTTTTTTCCACCAACGTCAATAAAACTCTTATTTACATATCTGCAGCTATACCCTAATCACCTTCAAACCCTAACTTTTTTTTTTCCTCATATCACTATAAATTATTTTCAACCATCGATATTTTCCGAATTATGATCGACCCCTTCGAAAATACGAAGTTTATGAAAAACAAATTTTATTTTTTATTTTTTCATTTTACTCCAAAATTTGTTATCGATATACGACTTGATATTCGTGATTATTAAAACGATGATTTGTGTTCA